>CM060363.1:1380246-3780246 GCA_030545235.1 Helianthus tuberosus
TTTGCATCATTTTATATACCACAGAGGGCCTTTTGTAATTAAAGAATGAGCATTTTTGTCTTTTTTGGTGGGTTGGTCATTGGGGCGTCATATCATTTATCTATTAAAGGATATGGTAACTACAAGCCTTTATTTTTAAGATGTTGCTTTGTGATCTTTATACTAACACAATCTACTTCATTATTGAAAAAACCTCCTAGATTGGAATAATCATGTTGCAGCAGGTGAAGAAACATATGATGTAATAGTGGTAGGAGGTGGTCATGCTGGCTGTGAAGCTGCTCTTGCATCTGCTCGTTTAGGGGCAAAAACTCTTCTTCTAACACTAAATATCGATCGCATTGCATGGCAGGTTAAGTTTTTTTCTGTACTATTCTGCATTGCAATAAATTCCCCTTTCAATGTCATCTCTCACTAACACAAGTCTGTTTACAGCCCTGCAATCCAGCAGTTGGCGGACCTGCAAAGTCTCAACTTGTACATGAAGTGGATGCATTAGGTGGTGAAATTGGAAAGATGGCTGATAGGTAAATTTCACCTCTAAGTGGACATGTTATAAAGTGATTTTCTTTTACTTTACCGTTTACCATTTTCTGGCCAGTTTATCACACAACTTTTTATTATCGTATCGATTGTCACTCTTTCCATCTCAAAATGTCACCCTTTTCATGTACACAAAATGTTCTCTTTGCATGTCAAAGAAATGCTACTCTTCTTTAAAGGCCTGTATAGAAAACACTTGATTTTTCTAGAAAGAGTAAAATGCCATTTTCGTCCCTGAGGTTTGGCCGGTTTTGCGACTTTCGTCCAAAGGTTTGTTTTTCCGCATCTGGATCCAAAAGGTTTGAAATCTTGCCATTTTCATCCTGCTCATTAACTCTATCCATTCTTCTTCGTTAAGTCAGGTGTATTTTCGTCTTTTTTGTTAACCTAAAGGGGAATTCGGTCTTTTTGACCTTATGTACAAGCATTTAAAATACCCTTACTAAATACCCCTGACTTAAACGGAGAAAACTGGATGAAGTTAACAAGCCAGATGAAAATGTCAAAATTTCAAACCTTTTGGATCAAACAAACCTTTGGGCGAAAGTCGCAAAACTGGCCAAACCTCAGGGACGAAATGGCATTTTACTCTTCTAGAAAAAATAGGAAGTTGCTATGATTGTTCAAAATTTTCAGTAGCATCACTCACTAAATCCACAGAAAAGAGTCTGTTTTAACTTTTAAAAATCAATATGAGTCCTATCTTGATTAATACTGCATTTCTTAATTTAAAGATATTGATTATTCCTGCTTACATACTTCAGATGTTATTTACAAAAGCGCGTTCTTAACGCCTCTAGAGGCCCTGCTGTTAGAGCATTGCGTGCTCAAACCGATAAAAGAGAATACGCAATCGAGATGAAAAAGATTGTAGAAAGGTAGGGTCACTTAACTTTTATAATCAATAATTTTTCCGATATATTATTTTAACTATGCTTTTGTATATTCAGCACTCCCAACTTGTCTATTAGAGAAGCAATGGTAACAGATCTTTTACTGGGAACAAATGATGACGTCAAAGGCGTTCGCACATTTTTTGGGATGAATTTCTATTCAAGTTCTGTTGTTCTTACAACTGGCACTTTCATGAGTGGAAAAGTTTGGGTAGGCAGAACATCAATGCCCGCTGGACGAGCTGGCGAATCAGCTTCTCATGGCCTTACCGAACATTTACAGTCACTTGGATTCGAAACTGACCGGTTAAAAACCGGGACACCTGCACGTGTTGACTCACGCACTGTCGATTATTCTGTGTTAGAGCCTCAACACGGAGATGAAGAGGTTTTTGCACTTAATCTCATAAGATAATTGATTACGATAGTTATGTTGTTAATATGAGTGGGTGATACAGGTGCATTGGTTTAGTTTTGATCCGACATACCACATTGAACGGGATCAAATGTGCTGTTATCTCACCCGTACAACTCAAATGACTCATCAGCTAATAAAAGACAACTTACATGAAACTCCTACTTATGGAGGATGGGTGGAAGCTAAGGGGCCTCGGTATTGTCCGTCAATCGAAGACAAGGTACATTATCATCTCATTTCACATTTCGTTAAAATTACAGTCACCATAATCATGAACTTTGTCTCTATAATCCATCAACTTTTTACATGAATCATGTGTTATCGTTTGTTCTTTTTCTAGATTGTGAGATTCCAAGATAAAGACTCGCATCAAATATTTCTTGAACCAGAAGGTCGAACTGTACCTGAGCTCTATGTGCAGGTCTCTCCTTGAGCTTTCAAATTGCATTATCTATCCATTTTGAGTCTTTGAGGTTTTTTTTTTGTTGAGTAAAATCCCATTTTCGTTCCTGAGGTTTGGCCAGTTTTGCGACTTTCGTCTAAAGATTTGTTTTTTCGCATCTGGATCCAGAAGGTTTGAAATCTTGCCATTTTCATCCGGCTCGTTAAGACGTTAACTCCATCCATTTTTCTCCGTTAAGTCAAGGGGTATTTTCGTACATAAAGTGAAAAAGACTGAATTGCCCTTTAAGTGAATACTTGTACATTATGCTAAATGCTTGTACATAAAGTGAAAAAGATCGAATTGCCCTTTAAGTTAACAAAAAGGACGTAAATACCCCTGACTTAACGGAGAAAAATGGATGGAGTTAATGAGCCGGATGAAAATGGCAAGATTTCACACCTTTTGGATCTAGATGTGAAAAAACAAACCTTTGGACGAAAGTCGCAAAACTGACCAAACCTCAGGGACGGAAATTGCATTTTACTCTTTTTTATTTATAAATGTGGCTGGAATTGGGATGATATATGATCTTATTGCAACCATTTGACATGTTGAAGATAATATAATGTATAATGTGAATATTGACCCTTTTTTTTTCTTTTTCGTGTTAAACCTTATTACAGGGTTTCTCAACTGGGTTACCTGAAAGATTACAGTTACCATTATTGAGAACGTTACCAGGATTAGAGAACTGTTCAATGCTGAGACCCGCGTATGCGGTAGAGTATGATTACTTACCGGCTCATCAGTGCTCGAGGTCTCTTATGACGAAAAAAATTCAAGGGCTTTTTTTCTCCGGTCAAATAAACGGAACAACGGGTTATGAAGAAGCTGCTGCTCAGGTCTGGCATCATGTTTTACTTGTTTACAAGAGTAAAATGCCATTTTCGTCCCTGAGGTTTGGCCAGTTTTGCAACTTACATCCAAAGGTTTGTTTTTCCGCACCTGGATCCATAAGGTTTGAAATCTTGTCATTTTCATCCGGCTCGTTAACTCTATCCATTTTTCTCCGTTAAGTTAGGGGTATTTTCGTCTTTTTGTTAACTTAAAGGGCAATTCGGTTTTTTTCGTACAAACATTTAGCATGATGTACTAGTATTCAAATACCCTTACTATATAAAAAGACAAAACTACCCCTGACTTAACGGAGAAAAATGGATGGAGTTAACGAGCTGGATGAAAATGGCAAGATTTCAAACCTTTTGGATCTAGATGCGGAAAAACAAACCTTTGGACGAAAGTCCCAAAACTGGCCAAACCTAATTTTACTCTATTTACAGTTTTTATTTTTCTTTACGTGCTTTGGTTTTATTCTGTTGATTCGTCATTATAGGGAATTATTTCGGGGATAAACGCTGCTAGGCATTCAGACGGGAAGCCACTCATTGTTCTTGAGCGGGAAAGCAGTTATATTGGTACTTTAATTGATGATCTCGTTACCAAAGATCTTCGAGAGCCTTACCGCATGCTCACAAGGTACTGTGATGTACTAAATAAGCATTTGTGTTGGGCTTTAAATATAGTATCATATTTTAACATCTTCTAAATGCTTACTTCTTTTCAGCCGTTCAGAATATCGGTTAATTCTTCGATCTGATAATGCCGACAGCCGCCTCACACCTTTAGGTCATGAAATTGGTTTAATAGACGACAAAAGATGGTCAGCGTACCAAGAAAAGCAAGCCCGAATTTCCAATGAGAAAAAAAGATTGAAAAGTGTCCGGGTTACAAGTAAGAGTAACAACCATATGTTTTTTCTGGTTTAGTTGTATGAACAAAAAGCTAAAAATGTCGTAAACAGGTGAAGAATTAGTCAATGAAGTTAGTCTTCTGTCTGGTCAACCGGTCAAGGATCATTCAACACTCGAAGGCCTGTTAAAGAAACCACATATTGAATACAAATTGTTTGACAAACACGAGCTTGGAAACGTGGATCTTTCAAGGACAGAAAAGGAATGCATAGAGATTGATATCAAATACGAAGGCTTGATTGCACGCCAACACAGCCAGTTGCAACAGGTTAACAATCTAAATTAACTCAAATCACCTTTGTAGCATCTTCTGTGCATTTTTAGAGTAAAGTACACTGATGGTCCTTGTGGTTTTGCCTAAATTTTGGATTGGGTCCCTAGCTTTCCAAAAGTACAAAAATGGTCCCTATGATTCGCACTTTGTAACGCATTTAGTCCCCAACTTTATCCAAAAATACATGGATGGTCCCTGTGGTTTGCACTTTGTAACGCATCTAGTCCCTAACTTGGACATGCTAAAACCTTTAGATTTGTTGGCTGGGGACTAAACGTGTTACAAAGTGCAAACCACTAGGACCATCCGTGTACTTTCAAAAATATAGGGACCAAATCCAAAATTTTGTAAACCACAGGGACCATTCGTGTACTTTACTCGCATTTTATATGCAGGAATCTTCAATACAAAACCAATTTTAATTAAGCGCTTTGAATGTGATACAAAAGACTGTTTTTAACCGCATCTCTGTCTCTCTCCCACTACATTTGATTATCTTCAAAGCACTGCGTACAAGTGCTTATGCGGTTCTTGCATTTCTCAACTTAAAAAAGTGGTTTTGTATTGAGGGCACCGCTTAGTGTGTGTTTGCGCATCATCTTCTATTTTTTTTTCAGATGGTTCATCGACAACATAAGCCCCTTCCTGCCGACTTAGATTATCATTCTATGAACACTTTATCGCATGAAGCACGTGAAAAGCTATCAAAGGTAATTTAACCGAGAATCAAAATCATACGAAATCAAATCAAGCATGAAAACTTTCATATGCTAATAATCTCTCATTTTATTTTGAATTATGGTGTGATATATGTTTGTTTGTTTGTTTTCAGGTGAGGCCACAAACTATTGGTCAGGCAAGCAGAGTTGGTGGGGTTAGCCCTGCTGACATCACGGCACTTCTTATTGTCTTGGAGTCGAATCGCAGGAAAGCTCAAGAACTCAAGAGACACGAAACCTTGGCTTCTGTTATAGCGGAGTCGAGCTGAAAGCGAGCTCTTGCATGTGAATCTATTTATGAACTAGTTGAATGATTATCAATTTTTGTGTACATATGAGATGATTTTGTTTTCATTTTACAGGGAGAGGATAGTAATTTGATAGGATTATTTGGATATTGAAATAGTGAAATGAGAATATATACATATGTATATGTAACATATAATATTGGAAAATACATATAAAGTGAATTCTAATCCTGGATGAAGGTTGTTTTATTTTGTGTCCCAATTTCAAAAAATTTAAATGTGTGTATATTTGAATAGTTTGTATGTTTACTCCAGTTCACGGGCGAAGTATAGAAGGGGCGGGAGGAGGCGCCCGACCCCCCCCCCCCCCCCCCCCCCCGAACTTTTCGCTCAGTAGTGAATATGTAGCTTTCGTATAGAAAATTTTGGGTATATACGTTTTCAACCCCCCGGTTCTATAGAAATTTTTGGGTATATACGTTTTCGACCCCGCGTCATTCGGGTCAAGCTTTGCCACTGCTCCAGTTTATGAAACAGTTTTCTTTTGTTGATTATAGTTGTAAACCGTTGACTACGGATTTCTTTTAGAGTTTTGTTATCTAAGGATGAATGATGTGGACACAAAAGTGTCTAGAATGGCTTAAGAAACAATGGTTAGATTCAAAGGCTTGAAGTTGAAGGTTTCAGCCTGTCGGCTGTCTCAAGCCCCAAAGATCTTGGTTACTATGTTACAGCTAACTATGTTTATGAACATGCTAAAAGATACCAAGTATCAAAGACATAATAATAGCATGAACTTTAAGTAGTAAAGCATTTTGTACAGTGGAACATGCATCAAAACATGAAGGTTATGCTTCACAACAAAATCTCATGGTTTCATTTAACAAACTTGAAGTAATAACGAAGTTTGAACATTCGCAGCTTATGGAGCTCTGAACTCAACTCAGTAACATGTTTCTGTAACCTTGCCGCCACTACCTGAATCAATTACCAGACCATGAATTATTATAAGAATCCAAGGTTTTGTCAAATGATCCTAAGAAATATTTCTTCATTTTATGTATTTCAACAATAACAGACTTTTATCAAATTAGATGTACCTTGTTTGCATAAACTTGAGACATGCAATTAATTTGTGATTCTATCAACTTGATGGAAATATTTGGGGAGAGGTTCTTCCTTTGCGCAACATCCTTTCGGTTGAAAGCAAATCGAGCATTGCTAAAGACGGAGATTAACAATAAATAAATAATTCACCACAAAATTATCAATGCAAAAATATTCGGATTCTGAGTAGACTGTAGACATACGCATAAGTTTGTTTATGGGGGTAACACGAAGATGAGCGACTTGGATATGTTGATTGTCTCCTAATCCTACAAAACCATGCAAAAAACCACATCATGGTTGTTATGCCATAATTCAAATTGTGAAATTCCCAAAAACGCCCTTGAAAATGGAAGTGGGTCCCACCTTGTCAGTAGTTCGTCTCGTAAAACTGTCACGGGGGAAGTCTTGGAGAATAGCAAACTGTGGTGACTGATGCCAGCTATACCAAGAGATTCCAGAAACTTGGTGTGCGCTTCTAGAGACGAATCCCTATAAATAAATGACACCAGTAACTTTATTACCCAACCAAAAAGGAAGCAATGTTATACAACAAGAAGTTGATTAAATAATTTAGAAAAAAATGGTAGAAAGAAACATTTTGTGTTCGCAATCATGCTCGTCATGCAACTGTTGTCGAGTTAGAGAAATATCAAAACCCTGCGTCGGGAGACTGAAAAGGTCCTTTAGATCCTGAGATAACAAATGGGTCAGTTTGACAGTTTGGGTTATGTTTTATCGCTAACAGGTCTGTCAAACAAAGTATTCACCTGTTGACTGAAATAACGAATGTGATCTTTGTGTTCTGTAGCACATTTGAATAAACCGCCTTTAAATATCTGTGTTCTGTAGATCTTTTCCTCCACAGTGCCACAAGTCATTAAACGGTATACAACAACATCTTTCGTTTGTCCAATACGGTATGCACGATCAACACTTTGACTATCAGTACTGCAAAAGTATTTAAACATGAAATGGTCACTTAATTTGACACGATTCAATATTAAGTGATAAAACAATAACACGATCAACACTTTGACTACCTCGGATTCCAAGCAGGATCAACCACGATAACACGGTCAGCCTTCGTAAGTGTAAGTCCCAGACCACCAACCTTAGAAGTCAAAAGAAATATCGGAGCTCCAATACCCTCTTGAAAATCCTGTCAATTTTTTTTTTTTTTGGTTTTTAAGATTTGTTTCATTCCTGTCAATTAAATCATGTTATATTTATATGTTATAAAAAAATGAAAAAAATTACTTACGTTGACGATCTTTATTCTGTCACTTGGTTTGGTAGTACCATCAATCCGCAAGAATTTGTAGCCTCGGGAATTAAGAGTATCCTAACCACAAGGGAAAACCAAATAAAAGATACAGTCTAGCGGTGGCAATTTCAACCCATTTACTTATAAATGGCCCGATACAAACTCTAATGGGTCAAACAGGTACAACTAGTAAGAACGGACTTAAAATTAAATGAGTGAAAAGTCACACAACATAAAATCTCAGAAATCATTTTATTAAAAAACCTGAACAAGATCAAGCATTTGGCGAGTCTGGGAAAAGATAAGTACATTATGACCTTCCGGAATCAGATTATCCTGTCATAAGAAATCAAAATATAACTATGGCACTTGCTGCTATGAAAAACTTATTTTTAAACTGATTAATCAAAAAAAAAAAAAATTTTACCAACAAAGACATAATAAATGAAATCTTGCATGAAAGAGCGTCACGATTGTCCCCAATGTCGTATTTCGCTGCAACATCAGCTATGTGCATTGCTAATTGTTCAGCAACCCAATGATCTTCTTGATTTACACCTGATTCCATCCCTTCCAGAACATCTTCAGCAGCTTTTTTTGTTAACAGAAGTGGATGATCACAGATCTTTTTCAATATCTAAAAGATTATACACAGTAAAAAAGATTAAAATAATAATAATAATAATATAGGAAAATTGGTTTTTAATAAACCAACCTTTGTCCCGTTGGTAAATAATAATCTTACCTACGTAATTGGTATACAATAATCCTACGTATCAACATGTTGGTACTCAATGAACTTTCGTTAATTATTTTTAACTGAAGTTAGTTTTTAAGTTTTATTTATTACACAAACAGTCCCTGTAGTTGTAATTTACTAGTTTTAACTATTTTAAAACTAGTAAATTACAGTCCCTTAAGGTTTTTTTGTTTTATAAAATAGTTAAAACTAGTAAATTATAACTACAGGGACTTTTTATGTAATAAATAAAACTTAAAAATTAACTTCAGTTAAAAAAAATTAACGGAAGTTCATTGAGTACCAACATGTTGATAGGTAGGATTATTGTATACCAATTACGTAGTTAAGATTATTATTTACCAACGGGACAAAGGTTGGTTTATTAAAAACCAATTTTCCTAATATATAAGTAACAAAATTGAAGTAAAAGATAAAGCAATTACAATACCGTGATAACAGGTAATGGTGAATCATAATGAACATTCTTTTTGTTCAAAAAGGCTTCATATAGTTGGCGCTGCGGATAAAGAAGATTAGACTATATAATTAAATAATTAATATTGCATAAAAATGATTAACAACTATTATCAGAGTACCTGACAACTGGATAATCTTAACCAATCAATTATCTCATCCTTTTTAGAAATCTTGGCACCATCTTCACGAAAGACATCCGTTTTAAGGCGTCGAAGAAAATAGGGCTGAATGCGATTTCTTAAATCCTGTTTTAACAATTAATAATCTTAAAAGAATAGTAACTGCCAAGTAGCTATAAAAACAATCATCATTATACTATAAGTAAAATAAAGTTAATTAAGTATTTATCGCGTTATGACTTTACATCGAGATAGTTGGTAAACGGGCAACAAGCCGCGCCGCTACCCCTTTCGATCTGAATAGCAAAATTAAGTCTTTTAAAAACTACTTCCATAGATCTCGGGGTCATAACATTACTATGCATGACCCTTTGAACTCGACTAATTGAAAATGTTTTTTTATAGATCCAATCATCTCCATAATATCTAAAAACCTTTTCTGTTTTGGACTAAATATAGTCTATAATATCAAAAGAACCGTAACCTGTGCAACAACTGAACCGATGAGCTTATCTCTATCAGATGCATTTTTGTTATTTCCATGAAGGATTCGTTTCTCGTATTTGTCCTTAAAACTGAGAAATAAAAAAAAAAGTTAAAGAAAAAAAAAGTAGTTAGAAGTAAGAAACATGCTGCGAATTTAACTCTATAAATGAGATCTTACTATTTTTTGTCACCCAATAAATATGGACAGCAGAAGTTAAACAGAGCCCACAGTTCCTAATTACAAGAGAAAAGAAGATTTACATACAAACTATTGTGTGGTATAAAACAAATTTACATAATAAATATGTTGATATGAATAACGCATGACATAATAATCATGCCGCTTACCTTAAGATTATTTTGCAGTGGAGTGCCGCTAAGTATTATACGATGAGCACAACGTATAGCATGCAAACTTTTAGCCCTTTGTGTACTAGGATTCTTTATGAGATGCCCCTGTGTTTAATTAGATGTTTAAGGTAACAACTAATTTGCATGTGCAATACCAAATCAAGTAAACAATTATGTGCTATTGCAAAATCTTCCTAACTTGAAGCAAAATATGTCGAAAACAAGCACATGAAATCAACATTGGGCATTGGTTAAGAGTACGGGTGGCGAAATAGGAACACTTGTTTCCCAACTTTTAAATGGGTTTCGATCGGAACATTTAAGTTTCGTATGGGATGAAACAGACCAGGTCAAGTTCCTTGGAACACTTGTTTCCCAACTTTTAAATGCTATTAAAATGATTAGGGTGTTGAATGCATAAAAGAAACACAAGGGGGACTATACATGTATCCTTTGTAGCTAAAATTTACATGAAAGTAAGTTGAAATCACTAATCTCTACACATCAAAGTGCAAGGATTGATTCGTAATTAGTTTAAAGTTAGTTATATGTCGGTTACAAAGTATGGGGACCAAAATTGACAATCCGGAAGTTTGTAACTCCCACCCCAATCGACATGTCTCCTTGGAGACATGCCTGTTCGATTTTGGCAGCCACACAAAGACAAGGGACGCGACTATTGGTTTGTATGGACACACCTCTTCATGTTTAATCACATCCACATATTGAAGAGACACACCCATTCGTGAAGGGACGCGTCTATTCGTTCACACCTTTTAGAAACTATAAATAGGGATAGATTTCTCATTTGTAATTCATTCATTCACATTTTGTTACACTCATTGTATTCAGATTCATGTTATATTCAAGTTAGTTTATCATTTACGATCTAGAGATCAAAGATCATTCTGGGCAACATAAGTGAACTACTGAACTCAAACTGTAGGCGCAAAAATACCTCATCAACGATAATGTAATCCAAGGTCACAGCATCTTTATCCATCTCATCACAGTCTCTAGATAAAGATTTGACAATATGACGAACAATATCATACTTTGTAAGAAGAACGCCCTCCTCCTAATTTAATAACCAAGAATAAACACAGGTATACATTACCTGAAAGTAGAAATCTTATATATTTAAGCAACTTTGAGTTAAAAGATTTGAGCCAAAGAAGACTACCTGGAGTATACGCCGGAGCTCATATGGTCTTGTTGTTGCACACGTCCCACCATATCTGAAAGTAAAGAAAGAAGCTAATGGTCTCAAATTTACACAATTATAAGTTTATGATGGTAAAAAAAAAAAACAAAGGGAAAATTACAAAAATGTCAGTTGACCAACCATGTTTTCGAATTTGTCACGCTCCTGCGTCCGTGGACGGACCTCTGAGCATGGGATGAGTCGGCGTATCATGTTGAAGAGTCCATGTATCACGCTCCTTCGGAAGAGTCCACCGACGCTTCGGAAGAGTCCACTAACGCTTCGGATGGACATGGACTCTTCAACATGATATGCCGACTCATCCCATGCTCAGAGGTCCGGTCCACAGACGCAGGAACGTGACAAATTTGAAAACACGGTTGGTCACCTGACATTTTCGTAAATTGACCAGTTATCCAAACTCACACTCTTGTCTTCCCCGAAAGATTAACGACGCCTAGTTCTTTCATCCAATGGGGCAACAGTGTCTTGGGAACAACAACTAATACCCTCTTTATCAAGTTAGACTGAAATAATCCTGCCAAAAAGGCACAAATCTGGAATGACATGAAAGAATGAAGTCATTAGATATACTTTTCGAACGTATAGAAAAGAGGATACAAATGCATATATATATATATATATATATATATATATATATATATATATATATATATATATATATATATATATATATATATATATATATATATATACCTGCATGGTCTTCCCAATGCCCATGTCATCACCCAAAATACCACCCTTGCCTTTACAATGAAGGGACCAAAGCCATTTCACACCTTCAAGTTGATGAGGGTATAGCTTCTTTGCGATCTCACTAGGTAACGAAAACCTGATGAACCTGGGGTGACTAAGAGAAAATGCTACTTCATCTCCTGAAGAAGAAGAAGTATTTTCAACGTCTAAATGTTGAGAGATTTTAACCGGCTTCTTCTGTTCAATGAATCTTTCATTTATAACGGAATCAGGGGAGCTTTCAGGTTGTTTGATGTGGTGATTTCCCTTTTCAAATAGTGAGCGTAGAGTGCTTAATTTACTTCCACTTTGACCAACACCGTTAAATATCTTCCCCATGTTCTTTACAGGACTGTGTGTGATAGGTTTACAGACAAATTAGAGGGGGTCAAGCTAACAATTAAGACTAATTTTGTAACAATTTTCTCTTCTTTTCTTATTAACACAAGATGGTTCTTAAATACATGAATTGAAAACTGAATGGAAGGAACGTGTGCAAAACATGGGATGCATGAAAATACGTAGTAATTAAAATATGTAAAGTAATAAGTAAAATAACTGCATGTGGGACGTGGGTTGTATACGGAAAGTGGGCATCTTCGTATGGCTTCGGGATTACGATGATGGGTCCGTATCAGTGTGATTTAAATTCAGAAACAGCAGCAGTAGATAAATCTGATTTGTTAGGGTTTTTTGATCCTTCAGAGTCACAGAACTTATCAGTGTGATTTAAATTCACAAAACAAACAGTATAATACACCAAGTTTATAAACTGGTATCAGGTTGTAATTACCAGACGGTGGATTTGAAATGACAAGCTGTGAACTCAACACCTTCTTCGATGAATCAATCATCACTCAGCCGTCTCCCTCTCTCTCTCTCTCTCTCATGGAGACTCTTTTTCCCGCCTGCAGGTTCTAGTTATATTATAATATAATTATAATTATAATATATATATAGGGTTAGGATCAAATACAAAAGATAAAATAAATAAGAAGTTTAAGAAGGATTCTAGTCCATTGATCTTAGATTTGGAGGGTTGAGATTAGTTGTAAGGAAAAGAAGATAATAGAAGAGCATATATAAAGGGAATCCTATATTTATGGAATTTCTCTCTCCACATGCAAGGCACATGCCAATTCCCCCATCGATTTAAAACGTCCATAACTTTTTCATACGACATTTTTTTTAAAACAAAATTCACCATAATAACGAACGTTTTTTTATCTTTAATATGGGTACCATATTATCATATAAAAATAAAATAAAAAATTTCATTTTTACTGGGTTTTTTTTGCATTGTGTTAAAGGTTCAGGTTATTGTGTCTTTTAACTGGGTTTTGGTCAGTAGAGTTTCCATACATTGTGTTATTATCAAAACCTATAACACAATGTTAATTTGGGTTCTATCCATTGCGTTTTTATAAGAACCTATAACACAATATATGACACAATGAAGATGGTGTTATATCTGGGTTTTCTATAAATTGTGTTATTAGTTCAGGTCATTGTGTTTAATATGTTATTCATTGTGTTTTAATATGTTGTCCATTGTATTTTAATAATTTGTTCAATTTTTTTTATTATCTTTGTTCATTGTGTTTTAGTTTGTTGTGTATTGCGTTTTTAGTTTGTTTTTCATTGTGTCTTCATCTGCTCTCTAATGTGTCTTTTATCTGTTGTCATTAATTGTGTCTTTTATCTGTTTTCATCAATTGTGTTTTTATTTAGTCTAATACTTATTGTGTTATATGTTATCGCCATTGTGTTATACGTTGTGGTCATTGTGTTTTAGTATGTTGTCCATTGTGTCTTTATCTGTTGTCATTGATTGTGTTTTTGATCTACTTTACATTGTGTTTTACATCATGTCCATTGTGTTATTATCAAAACCTATAACACAATGTTAATTTGGGTTCTATCCATTGCGTTTTTATAAGAACCTATAACACAATATATGACACAATGAAGATGGTGTTATATCTGGGTTTTCTATAAATTGTGTTATTAGTTCAGGTCATTGTGTTTAATATGTTATTCATTGTGTTTTAATATGTTGTCCATTGTATTTTAATAATTTGTTCAATTTTTTTTATTATCTTTGTTCATTGTGTTTTAGTTTGTTGTGTATTGTGTTTTTAGTTTGTTTTTCATTGTGTCTTCATCTGCTCTCTATTGTGTCTTTTATCTGTTGTCATTAATTGTGTCTTTTATCTGTTTTCATCAATTGTGTTTTTATTTAGTCTGATACTTATTGTGTTATATGTTATCGCCATTGTGTTATACGTTGTGGTCATTGTGTTTTAGTATGTTGTCCATTGTGTCTTTATCTGTTGTCATTGATTGTGTTTTTGATCTACTTTACATTGTGTTTTACATCATGTCCATTGTGTTATTATCAAAACCTATAACACAATGTTAATTTGGGTTCTATCCACTGCGTTTTTATAAGAACCTATAACACAATATATGACACAATGAAGATGGTGTTATATCTGGGTTTTCTATAAATTGTGTTATTAGTTCAGGTCATTGTGTTTAATATGTTATTCATTGTGTTTTAATATGTTGTCCATTGTATTTTAATAATTTGTTCAATTTTTTTTATTATCTTTGTTCATTGTGTTTTAGTTTGTTGTGTATTGTGTTTTTAGTTTGTTTTTCATTGTGTCTTCATCTGCTCTCTATTGTGTCTTTTATCTGTTGTCATTAATTGTGTCTTTTATCTGTTTTCATCAATTGTGTTTTTATTTAGTCTGATACTTATTGTGTTATATGTTATCGCCATTGTGTTATACGTTGTGGTCATTGTGTTTTAGTATGTTGTCCATTGTGTCTTTATCTGTTGTCATTGATTGTGTTTTTGATCTACTTTACATTGTGTTTTACATCATGTCCATTGTGTTATTATCAAAACCTATAACACAATGTTAATTTGGGTTCTATCCACTGCGTTTTTATAAGAACCTATAACACAATATATGACACAATGAAGATGGTGTTATATCTGGGTTTTCTATAAATTGTGTTATTAGTTCAGGTCATTGTGTTTAATATGTTATTCATTGTGTTTTAATATGTTGTCCATTGTGTTTTAATAATTTGTTCATTTTTTTATTATCTTTGTTCATTGTGTTTTAGTTTGTTGTGTATTGTGTTTTTAGTTTGTTTTTCATTGTGTCTTCATCTGCTCTCTATTGTGTCTTTTATCTGCTGTCATTAATTGTGTCTTTTATCTGTTGTCATCAATTATGTTTTTATTTAGTCTGATACTTATTGTGTTATATGTTATCGCCATTGTGTTATACGTTATGGTCATTGTGTTTTAGTATGTTGCCCATTGTGTCTTTATCTGTTGTCATTGATTGTGTTTTTGATCTACTTTACATTGTGTTTTACATCATGTCCATTGTGTTATTATCAAAACCTATAACACAATGTTAATTTGGGTTCTATCCATTGCGTTTTTATAAGAACCTATAACACAATATATGACACAATGAAGATGGTGTTATATCTGGGTTTTCTATAAATTGTGTTATTAGTTCATGTCATTGTGTTTAATATGTTATTCATTGTGTTTTAATATGTTGTCCATTGTGTTTTAATAATTTGTTCAAATTTTTTTATTATCTTTGTTCATTGTGTTTTAGTTTGTTGTGTATTGTGTTTTTAGTTTGTTTTCCATTGTGTCTTCATCTGCTCTCTATTGTGTCTTTTATCTGCTGTCATTAATTGTGTCTTTTATCTGTTGTCATCAATTATGTTTTTATTTAGTCTGATACTTATTGTGTTATATGTTATCGCCATTGTGTTATACGTTATGGTCATTGTGTTTTAGTATGTTGCCCATTGTGTCTTTATCTGTTGTCATTGATTGTGTTTTTGATCTACTTTACATTGTGTTTTACATCATGTCCATTGTGTAATATGCAAATGGGTTTTTGAATTTTTTTTTTGAAAAATATAACAATATGGTACTCATATTAAAGATAAAAAAAACGCTTGATTTTATGGTATATTTAAAAAAAAAACAAATGATGTATAAAAAAGTTACGGACGTTTAAAAATCTGGGAGGAAATAACATGTGACTTACATGTGCATATTCTCTTTCCTCTTGTAGACAAAATTACCCTTTCCATTTAATTCCTCCTAGGACACTTGTCACTCTCTGGTGGCTTCTTACCCTTCTTATTTTTAAATACTTTATATTATAACTCAACCCTATATATATATATACTAGGAAAAAACCCGCGCGACATAGGTTCCCTGCTCTTTTTTCGCTTGACCTGGATAAAAAATGTAAGGTGAAGGATCGCTATAATCCGGGCGCTAATCATGTCTTTAGTTGGAGCTGGAAAGAGCAACCAACTTCGCCAGCTTTGGCTGATGATCTTCATCAGCTTTGTGACCTTCTGTCTGTTGTCTCTCTTGGCGCAGATCGGGATAGATGGACGTGGATTGGTGGCGAATCAGGTGAGTTTTCGGTTAAAGCGGTTAGAAGTTTGTAAAATATGGGTTCGGTCCCTAGCGAAAGATTCGTTTGGAGCTGGTGCAAATGGATTCCTAAAAGGTGTAATATCTTCGCGTGGCGAGCCGAGTTAAATAGCATTCCTACTTGTTCGGCCCTCAGTCATAGAGGTGTTTATATCGAAGACGTTAGGTGCCCGTTTTGTCAGTCCGTTGAAGAAACAGTTGATCATCTTTTCACCGGGTGTTGGGTTGCATCGTCAGTATGGCAGGCAATGGGATCGTGGTGCAAAATCCCGTTCTTTTTTGCCTTTTCGTTCACGGATCTTCGAGTTTTTTTGCAGAAATAGGGGGTTTCAACCCCCAAAGAGTGCCTTTAGGTGTGATTCAAATTTATGAGTGAGTTTAGGTAGTTTGCCAATGTCTTCAGCGAAGTTCTTTACATTTTCTGCAGAAACCTGCTATCATCTTACAACATCCTGACAAAAACTGAACCTCGCTGATTGAATCAGCGATCTTAAATGAACCTCGCTGATTTGATGAACGAAGTTTGAAACCTCGCTGATTTGATGAACAATTTACTCAAGGTTCGCTGATATGATGAACAATTTACTCAAGGTTCGCTGAAGTGAAGCCCAAAGTTATCAAGCCTCGCTGAAGTGAAGCCCAAAGTTGAAGAACCTCGCTGATAATAATCGCAATCTTGAAGAACCTCGTTGAATTGAAGGCCAATCTTCAAGAACCTCGCCGAATTGAAGGGCAAAGTTATCAAGCTTCGTTGATTTCATAAGCATAGTTGTTATTTGCTTATTATTTTATGAAGGTGTAGCAGGTTCACATGGAATGCTTTTCAGATTTTTGTCTGGCTTCCATCACCCACATGGCATTGATAACTTAAAATATAGAGGTTTGTGTGAAAGACAAATTTTCAAATAGTGAAATAGTATTTTTGCATAGAGTAGTCTCTTCAATTTGAATTGAGTGTTGCAGCATTCTTTTAACCATTCCTTTTGATACGCAGAGGGAAATAGTAGCTTAAACAAAGCCATCTAATCACCCCTAAAATTCAGAATAGTAGGTTGCAGAATCTGGTGGTTTATCAGATCATCAATGGAATCAAGAGACCTTTGTTGCTACATATACATACATACAATGGGGTTTATTGATACAAACTTAAAAACCGTAGCTAAGAAAGTTTCACACAAACAATCAAGAACAAAACCTCACCCTAGTTTAAGCACGCACAAGAAGATCTCAAAGTTAAAAATGAGTTACCAGTTGAATCCTGGTCCTCTCAGTAACGAGGTTTTGTTTTTACACAAGAAACATCGTGCGTTAGAGGTTTATAATAACCCGGAAAAATTCCGATCATCCATAAACATCAAGCGTTCTGATCATTCGTTCTGGAAGTTGGTGAGGCAAAAGCCTATAGGACCATGTGTGGAAGGTTATATACGTGAAGCAGGGTTTGGTGGGTTGCTTGATAGTGGGTACCGTTATATAGACCACGCTTTAATAACGGCGTTGGTTGAGCGGTGGAGGCCTGAAACCCACACGTTTCATCTTCCAGTGGGGGAAACAAGTGTCACATTACAGGACGTTAACGTCTTGTGGGGCCTGCCAATTGAGGGGGTGCCGGTATGTGGGGCGGATAACGCCCTCACATTTTCTGAGGCTGCGGAGAAGTGTGAACGCCTGCTTGGGTTCACTCCAACGAATAATCAACTCAGCGGTAAACGAATTAGTTCTGTCCGTATTATCGCTGAGTTAGATTCTACTTTTTCTGAAGTTGAGGCTACGGACGATCAGTGCATTATACGTGCACGTTTAATAATATTTTATCTAATAGGTTGTACAGTTTTCCCAGATAATTCGAACAACTGGATTAATCTTCATTTTTTACAATACTTAGAGGATTTAAGTTCGTGTGTTAATATTAGCTGGGGCAGTGCTGTTTTAAGCTGTCTCTATAGAAACCTGTGTAACGCTACAGCACCCGATGCCGTAAGCGTTAGCGGACCAATGTCAATTATGCAAGTCTGGGCATGGGAGAGGATCCGTTGTGTTGCACTGGAGCCCTACCACCGGTTTAATTACGACGCGCCTTTAGCTGCTCAGTATGTTGTAAGCTGATTAAGTATAAAATTGTTTATGAATAAATTAAAGAAACTTAAATATATAATATTAATTTTTTGCACTTATTATTTTGGCATGGTTCAACATATACCTCCCAGTATACCATTAACCGTTGAAGAGCTTGCCAGACTGCATAAAACGACCCGGATTGGGAAAACTGGTTGGGACTGGACCATACGACACGATGTTTATCTTTATGCTTGGTACCATCGTCATGGTTTGCTTTATGAACGTCCTTATGTGTTTTACCTTAAACGCGATGTCTGTACGAATTTGTGGAAGGATGTTTGCACCGATATCCTTATATCTAAGGCATCTGTTGTTGTTGCGCACCACAGTTGAATAACAACTGTGGACAGGTGCCCAGTTGGTAATCTGCCACAGGTGTTGGAGTTTTTGTTTTGATGCGGTTGCACGCCATTCGCAAACAGGAGCACCAGGGAAAGGGTTTTTATAATTTTTGTTTCTCGTGTAGCATTTAACTTTGTATAAAGTTGGTTTGCTATCCACCACGAATATTTCCCTTCCTCGGCGAATGTTCCACTCTCGAACAGCAAGGTCCACATCCTGTTTGGACTTGAAAAACATCCCCAGACGAATTTGTTTTGATTTTGGATTCCATATGTCCATTGGGTTATCTTCATAATCCGGACACATGTAATCCCTAAGCTCCTCATCCTCTTGGGGGTCGTCATGTGGACCTACAACGATAGGCCTAGAATGCATTGGCTGAGACAAGGTCAACGCAGTTTGATCGTTGACTGCGGCCTCATCATCAGAAGAGGCTTCATCTGATGGGGGGCCTCCTCACTTTCTGAACTGTCTTCTGTGCTGTAAACTTCTGACTCATCAAAGTCGTCGTTTTTGTCGTCACCAACGACAAATTGAGAAGGGGGACCGACTAGGTTCTCAACAGACGGCATGAGGTGGTGTTCTTGAGTTGTTTGCCCATCTCCTTCACCATCATCATCGGATAACTGGTGGTCAACAACATTACGTTGTGTTATGTCATGGAGAAGGTTTGTAAAACTCATATGACGGAGGGGATTAACTGCCTCCCATTGAACGTAGATCTCAGCAATGAAGTTTCCTTCAAACACTCCGGCTAAGTAGTGCAACATTTCAACGCCTTCTTCATTGAAAATTTTTGTTGTCTGAGATGTCCCTTGATATGTGTACCCTAATAACATCGAAACCACAACGGATTCTTTCTGTAGTCGAACATGATTACAGATTGAATCGACCAATTCCTCAGAAGACATTTTGTGTCGCATAAGGAATGTAGTTGTTAGCATGGATTGGTCAAATTGAACAACCCCGTTTACAAAAGAAAAGACACCACCCCAGTAAAGTCTAACGAGGTATGGCTGAAAAGAATCCATTAACTAACAAAAGGAAATTTGGCCGAAAATTGATAGGATGAAGTGAAAAAAGAAAAGTTGTTGTGGTTATTAGGATGAGCTGAAAAAAGAATGTTGTTTTTGGTACTTCAATCTTGATGTGGGTTGACACCCTAATCCCATGGGTATTTATAGTGGTGAGGACCCAGACTATAGTTGGGTATTTCACAAACATTTAAGTAATTCTAAAATATTACAGTATTATTTGTATTAACGAACGGGGTTTTCTTGTTTATGTCCGTTCTTTAAATATTAATTATATGCTTACAATTTAGTCTAGTTTTATTAATACTTGTTGCTGGGTAATTTAAACATCATATTTGATTGTCTTCATTCGAAGGTGTTTCAATACTTAAAATTGGTGTTTCAATTTAGTCTACTTTATTAATTCGAACATACCCACTACTAAAAATAGAACCATTTAAACTTGCTGTTAAAAACAGCGAAGCTATTTAAGATTGCAAACAAAAAAAGAGAGGTTCTTCAAGATTGCAATTAAAATAAGCGAGTTTCATCAAGTTTGCCCTTCACTTCAGCGAGTTTCTTCAAGTTTGCACTTCACTTCAGCCAGGTTCTTCAACTTTGGGCTTCACTTCAGCGAACCTTGAGTAAATTGTTCATCATATCAGTGAACCTTGAGTAAATTGTTCATCAAATCAGCGAGGTTTCAAACTTCGTTCATCAAATCAGCGAGGTTCATTTAAGATCGCTGATTCAATCAGCGAGGTTCAGTGTTTGTCAGGATGTTGTAAGATAATAGCAGGTTTCTGCAGAAAATGTAAAGAACTTCGCTGAAGACATTGGCAAACTACCTAAACTCACTCATAAATTTGAATCACACCTAAAGGCACTCTTTGGGGGTTGAAACCCCCTATTTCTGCAAAAAACTCGGGATCTTCTGAGTTTCCATAGTTACATCGGGGTCTCGGGTCAGTGGAAAGAAGCCATTCACGGTTTAATGATCATTGGATGTTGGAGCATCTGGAAGGCGAGGAACGAAATGAAGTTTCAAGGCAAGCCGATCAAAACTGAACATATTATTAGCGAGATTAAGGCTCTTGGTTTCTTTTGGTTCACTAATAGGTCGAAGTATAGGAACTTATCGTGGGATAATTGGTGTAAATTTGTATAATGTAGTGTCCTTGTAGTGTTGCCGGCCTGGTTTTTGGCCGGTTCTGTTTCTAATGAATTTCCCTTTTAAAAAAAAAGGAAAAAACCCGCGTGATCCGGCGACAATTTACAATACAATACTCGTTTGTCGTTAGTTTATCAATCGTTTCGTGATATATTGTATAGTACTTAAGTTATTTTTCTAATATGTTACAGCTTAATAATTATTTAGTTAACTTATCAATCCCTATGTACTACGTACATCGGAGGTGTGTATTTATTCTTATGTAAACCTGAAACAAACAAATATACTGAAGCACATCTCCTTTCACCGACGACCAAGCATATGAAATTTACCAAAACAATATAGGACAGTATACCAAACTCCATGTTGTGTACACAAGAAATCTTCAACAATCTCACAGTCATTAGTTATCGGTTCCATAAAACGTACCCCATAACAATATGTAGAGCAAGAAAATAAGAGATGCAACAAATAAAAGGTTCAATAATACAGGTACAAATGTTCGAAATAAAAATGAAGTCAACAGGTCATATGTTGAAACTCCTAAAATTTATGTTAATAATTACATAAAATTTCACCAAGTCGGTAGCTCCTTGTATGCTACATTAAGTTTCATGACCTTCTATTGGTAAAAATATGACCAAAGTTATTTTTTTTAAATTAATGAAACACACATCCGACCCAAAAGGGCAAAAAGCCATACAAAACACGCCTCTGACCTGACGGTCAAAAGGCAACACAACACAACACAAAACAAAAACCTAAAAAACCTACCCCCACCCCCCCACCCCCTCCCTCGGCAATTTTTTTTGGGTGGGTGATAGGGGGTGAGGGTGAGGGGTTAGGTTTTTGGGTGGTGGTGTGTGTTTAGGGTTTTTTTTTTTTGTATAGTGAGTTTATTTTTAGGAGCCTTTGTACACTTTTTATTTTTAGGAGCATTTGTATCTTATCTTAATCCGTTAAATGACCAATATTTTATTTTATTAAAGGAGCATTTGTATCTTACCTTATAAAGAAGCAACATGTTTATGCATATATGTATTGTAATCTTAGTTTTGGTGGTTTTTCAAAGAAAAAATGGTTATCCATATGGTTGTTGTAACATTGGCTTTGAGAGTTTTTCAAAAAAAAGTTGATTTTTTTTACTTTTCACCCAAAAGTATTTCATAAATTACTTTGAACCCAAAACTATTTGTTTTTTTACTTTTAACCCAAAACTATTTGTTTTTTACTTTTAACCCAAAACTTTTTATCTTTTGCAATCTATCCTCACAACTTTTTTTACTTTCAACTTTGGTCCTTTATAGTTTTCATTTTCCGCAAATTTTTCGTTTTATGCTTCATTCTAAATTTTGTGACTTAACACATCGCAACGTTCGTCTTTGGTTTAACGTTTTTACGTTTCGTACTAAATTTTGAGAGTTAACACGACGCAACGTGTGTGTGTGGGTGAATGTTTTTACATCGTCTATTTTTTTCCCGTTTGACAGGTTCAACATAACGTGCATGTCCTAAATCGACTTAGTTATAACTAAATAATCCCCGCCACATTGCGGCAGGTCGTAATTCTAGTTACTATAAATAAGCAACAAATTTAGGCATAAGTAGTTGTACTGCTTTGGGACTTTTTCAAAAAAAAAACCTTGATTTTTTACTTTTAACCCAAAAGGTTTTTACCTTTTGTAATTTTAACCCTACAAAATTTGTTTTTTTTAACTTTAACCCAAAACTTTTCATTATTTGCAATTTAACTTCACAACTTTTGTCACTTATGCTTTTCATCTTTCGCAAATTTTCGTTTTACGTATAGTTCTAAATTTTTCGAGTTAATACGACGCAACGTACGAGTGTGGTTCAACTTTTTTATGTTTTGTTTCAAATTTTGCAAGTTAACACGGCGCAACGTTCATGTGTAGTATAACGTTTTTACCTCTATTTTTTCATGTTTGACAGGTTCGTCGCAACACGCAGATCCTAGGTCGAGTCAATGTTGGTGGTCGATGACGGTTGTGTGACATTAGTACAATTTGACACCGTTTTACGCCCAGCCGCAATGCGGGGTTTGCTTTGGGGGGTTTTAAAAAAAAAAGGTTATGCATATGGTTGTTGTAACCTTGGCTTTGGGGGTTTTTCAAAAAAAATTGATTTTTTTACTTTTCACCCAAAAGTGTTTCATAAATTACTTTTAACCCAAAACTTTTTATCTTTTGCAATCTATCCTCACAACTTTTTTTACTTTCAACTTTGGTCCTTTATAGTTTTCATTTTCCGCAATTTTTTTGCTTTATGCTTGGTTCTAATTTTTCTGACTTAACACATCGCAACGTGCGTCTTTGGTATAACGTTTTTACGTTTCGTTCTAAATTTTGCGAGTTAACACGACGCAACGTGCGTGTGTGGGTGAACGTTTTTACATCGTCTATTTTTTTCCCGTTTGACAGGTTTAACATAATGTGCGGGTCCTAGATCAACTTAGTTATAACTAAAGAATCCCCGCCGCATTGCAGCGGGTCGCAATTCTAGTTATCATTATCATCTATACTATATAATAAAAGAAACTACTTTAGGGACACTTGTCATCATATTAGGGCATCTCTTATAGATAATTATTATTTTAATTTAATCTTTTCTAACTAATTACAAATAACTCTCCTATTAAATATTATTTAGTTTAATATCTTATGGATAATTATTATTTAGTTTAATCTTCTTCTTATTTATAATATTATTGAGAGTAAATTATAATTTTGGCCCCTGTTGTTATATCTCTTTTACCCTTTTAGCTCAAAAAAGAATTTTTAACATCTGAACCCCCAACGTCTTCTTTTCTATCCCTTTTGGCCCATAACACTAACCTTATCCATTAAATGTTAGGGTACAAAAGGGTTAAAAAAGACATTAGGGGCCAAAAAGGTTAGAAAAAAAGACGTTGGGTGCTTAGATGTTAAAAAATTCTTTTTTTTGGCTAAAAGGGTAAAAGTGATATAACCACGGGGGCAAAATTGTAATTTTATTATTTGATGTATAAAATTAGATTTATTCAATTCGTACAATACACGAGGTTTTTTTAAGGATATATATATATATATATATATATATATATATATATATATATTTATTTATTTAGTACAGAAAATTACATTTATTCAAACCGTGTAATACGCATATTTTTAAAGATGTAATTTTTTTATTATTTTATATATAAAATTACATTTATTCAACCCGTGTAATAAATGAGTTTTTTTAAAGATGTATTATTTTATTATTTGGTAAACAATATTACATTTATTCAACTCGTGTAATACACGTGGTTTTAAAGATATAATTTTTTTATTTGGTATATAAAATTACACTTATTCAACCCGTACAATATTGTTCTTATAGATGTAACTTTTTATTATTTAATATATAAAATTATATTTATTCAACTCATGCAATAAAGAATGTTTTTAAAGATATATTGTTTTATTATTTAGTATATAAAATTTATTTATTCAACCAATGTAATACACGGGGTTATAACCTAGTTTATCTAATAAATGATCATCGACTTTATTACCCTATATTAATTAGTTGGTACTTATTTCATGACGTAATTAACATAAGGTTTTCTTTGGGTGTATAAATCTATACTATCTATTAAAGGAGCTTAGAGCCTGACCTCACTTTGCTTACGTGTCAGCCTCTCAGCCATGCCACATAGGTTTTGCTGATGTCTTAAATAACATTTTATTTAATATATTAATAATACATAAATAAGATTTTCAAAATTCAAAACCTAAATCTCTACTCTCTTTCACCGCGTCATTTATTTCAAAATTCAAACCTAAATCTCAGCTCTCTCTCCAACCTAAATCTCTGCTCTCTCTCACGCCTCTGAACACCACCTCCATCAACGTCGATTCTCTCCTCCAAGACGAGAGATGGAATATTGATTCAGCAACTTCGATTCTCTCCTCCAAGACAATGGAGCAGCAGACTTTCTGTTTTATAGCCCCATTTCGTCGATTCAGCAACTTCGATTCTCTCCTCCAAGATGATGGAATATTGATTCAGATTCACGATTGTTCTTTCGATTCTCTCCTCCAAGACGATACTTGATTCACGATTGTACTTTCGATTCTCTCCTCCAGTTACAACTATCAGTAATTTGGACTGAAATCGTACCTTTTCTTATATCAGTATGCTTTTAGCCTGTTGGGATCTCCAGTTTATCTCATTTAAACAGAGTAATTTGATATTTTGCAGGTTTAATGTTGTTCTTTTGGCCAATCCGCATGAGTGTTTGTTCTTTATAAATCATGTTTACAAGTAAGTAATTTATTCGCTCAACTATTGAATGATGATTTTGGTTTTATTAATATGATTTTAGGTCTTACATATGTTTAATTTGTTAGTTTAATGTTCTGTTTTCTGCACTGCAAGTGTTGATATAGTGTCTACATCTGACTTACTTTTAATATTACTTTCAGTTATTTAAGTTAAAGTTGTTTTGATTTTCGGGAACCACTCTCATCCTACACAAATCCAGTAAGTTCAACTCACTAATCCACTATAATCTCCACTAATTTCACCCAAAAATATATCATTTTCTTCATAAACATCTTGATATGTACGTATTGTTTGCTTTTTGTGTGTGTTTTCTAGGGTTTTCAGTGAGAGATGGTTTGTTAAATGTCAATCAGTGAGATGTGATATGAATGATTATTTGTTGAGGGTTATGATTATGTTATGATTTTGCATGTGAACGAGAAGATTCCCGAAGCCAAGGCTACGGCAGCCACAGGTGTGTTATGATTCATAATTTGATGCAAGTTTGTTCTATGGTTTGATTTTTCGTTCTTCTGTGTCGTTTAGCCACAGGTGTGAACGAGAAGATTCCCGAAGCCAAGGCTACGGCAGCCACAGGTGTGTTTATTTCGTTCTTCTGTATCGTTTAGCTCATTGTATTTGTTCTGTCTGAGTTTTATTTGTGCAAAACTCACAAAAGAAAACGAAGAATTATCACAAAAACTCCTCATATTGTAGGTAGAGTGAATTAAATTAACCACATGTTTGGGTGACTGTACCTATATTCACTGTAATCTGTTCAACTTTGACGTGTTTGAATGAATTCTTTCTTTTTTGCTCTTCTGTGTTGTTTTGGCTGATGTTTAGTTCGTTGAAACTGACCTATTTAACTTAAACTAAATTTTATTTGTTGAGGGTTATGATTATGTTATCATTTTGAAGGTGAACGAGAGGATGGAAATTACGACCCGTTTGCTTATGAATAAATCTTCTATAACTATCAACATGGAATACATTTTATACGGTGTATTTTTGGGTGACTGTACCTATATTCACTGTAATCTGTTCAACTTTGACGTGTTTGAATGAATTCTTTCTTTTTTGCTCTTCTGTGTTGTTTTGGCTGATGTTTAGTTCATTGAAATTGACCTATTTAACTTAAACTAAATTTTATTTGTTGAGGGTTATGATTATGTTATCATTTTGAAGGTGAACGAGAGGATGGAAATTACGACCCGTTTGCTTATGAATAAATCTTCTGTAACTATCAACATGGAATACATTTTATATGGTGTATTTTTATGATATGTAACTTGATTTCAGGTAGATGAGTTGGTTAGTAAATTCGATAGTCAGGTGCAGCCTTTTGTGAAACATATGTCAACAAAAACTAAGAACCTGTCGGCAGAGGTTAAGACTGTTGGGCTGGCAAAAACCGTGTACACAAAGCTTCATGCCTGGCTAACAAAGCTTAAGTGAGATAGTGGACTATAAACGGTGAAGCTTAAGTGACAAAAGTGCATCACCAGCTACAACTCACAAGAACCAACTGTAGCTTGTAGTTATGGCACCATTATTTCAGCCGCGGGTAACCCAGCTGCAGCCACGACCCGCATTCTCCAGCTGTGATTAGGTTCAGCCTGTTGTGACTTGCTTCGGTAATGAAGTCAGTTTTAACTATTTAAGTCATGGGTAGTTTAGTTTTTGTTTATTCTGGTATTAGTGGTCGGTCATGTCCACAACGGTGATATAGTTTATATTCATGCTTCATCAAACAATTTTATGATAAAAATCACCCATTTTAACTATTCATAAACATTAGGGCATAAACACGACGATTTCTCATGCTATCACCGTATCATAAACATTAGGACATAAACACGATGATTTCTCATGCTATCACCGTATCATGAAAGTTGAAACAAAAAAGAAACGAACATGCTTATAAATTAACTGTCATGTAAGTAGTTAATCTTGTATAATGTGCACATCATGGTCAGATACAGGACAAGGCAAAATTGTTCTTTGAATTGTGTTCATCAAGTTTTTGATGAAATGCCCAATTAAGTTTTGATTCTGCAGGAGAGCTGGGAACGACCGGAAGTTGTGGTGGCTGTGTGACCGAGGTATAATCGAATTGAAGTTTGTAGAAGTAATTTTATACATCAGCTTCAAAAGGTACTTAACTTTCATTGAATTGAAGTTTTTCATAGATCTTAACTATTTCTATGATCACCATCAAATGTAACTAACAAAGAATCAATAAAATGCTAATAAAACATTAGAATCAATTGATAAAACAACTACACTTGAGTCTGTAAGAGTACCATATTGAGTGCTGTTGCCCCTAATGTAGCTTTCGACTTTAGCCCTAGAATATCTACAAGTACCAAATAATCTTAATTTAATTAAAATTAAGGAAAAAGTTACCTGTGTTTGTTGAAACTGTTTCGCTTCCAAAATTGTTAAAGTCAGCACATAAATGAACATTAAACAGATCATCCATGGTACCAAACAACAATCTTAAGAAAAAAAATTTAGATGGAATATTTTCTAATTTATCGAAAATGGAATACCGTCTCTTTATCTTCAAACTCATGAAAAGATGTAAAACTAAACTGTGATAAAAAAATTAATATTTATAAAATATGAAGTATTAAGAAAGTAGCAATTACATATAAAAAAGAAAACTAATCAGACACATCTAACTCTAATTGCAAGAATCAAGGAACTTTAACTTCAACTCCATGGAGCACTGAACCTCTCGGTGTATCTCATTGATCTTTCTCATGAACTCCAGATCTCTTTCTCCACATTCTATATTACTCGCAACACACAGGTCACGAATGGAAGTAGTCGGCATCGCCCTCAAGTCCCTCGAAACCTGGTCTCTTGTCAGCAGACCAACTTCCAGTCCGTTAAAACACCTCTTCAACTCTTGAAGAGTAGACCTATCAGCCAAAACTTGGTCTTCGATTTGTTTAATAAAGCGTTGCTTGAAATCGTCAGATTTTGCAGAAGTATACGACTCCATTTTAATATATTTATAAGAACTAAGGCAAAAGAATAATAGTTGCACTTCTGTTTCACTGAATGAATCTGTTTTGATGAAAAAAAAAATTATTGGCAATGCTATTATATAGTATATGTAACAGGCCAAATGTCAGCTTTAAAGGCAAACATTAAATTAACATTTATACTTAAAAACCATGTACATTTAATGATTTAAGAGTAAAAAACGTGTATATGGGAAATGCCTGTTCAGTTATCCTATTAACCATTTTAATGCAAAACCTTTGAAAAATGAGTTTTCATGGGAAAACAAGTAAAATTAAATATGTAGAAAACCAAGGAACAAAATTGAAACCTTCAAAAAAAGGTTATCATAATTAGGAGATGTCTCTTCATTTACCCTATCAAAGATTTTAAACACTATAAAGCATCATTATTATTTTACTTTAAAACATCAACACTTCAATTTAAAAAAAAACGTTTATCCTAAAACAAATCGTCCAAAAACACTTACATTATTCCTAAATGGCAAGGAAAACCTTCTACCACTGGTCCGATACTACTGATCTTAAAATCGAATTTTCAACCTGGTCACTCCAAGAACAGAGAAACGCTGAAGAACTCAACCAAAAAGTTGCTATTGTTAGTGATAAATATTATAAGCAAACCTGGAGTAGCATTGCACTGCTGGATGAAGTTGCCTCTTCTACTCCAACAGAGTTTAAAGAAAAAGCAGAAGAGTTTATTACAAATTTGCTGAAACAGGATCAGAAGACTTGTGATATGCTAGCTGATCTACAAATTAAAACAAAAAACGAAATTGCATGGAAGAAGGCGAGAGAACGAGATATTCTATTAAGTGTTAATTGTAATGTTTAATTTTTATTATTTTTCAAAATCATAATTTTGTAATACTATGGTTTAATATTGAATATTCAAAGTTTCGAAATCAGAATTTTGCAATTTCAGTTTTACCAGTTTCTTTTATCCAAGATTGCTACTGGTTGGTACAATGCCCTTATTGTAAATTTCTTTTATCCAAGATTGCTACTGGTTGGTTTAATGAAGATGTCAATGGACCTAATTATAATTTTGGAACCCAAACATGTCACAGGTTTATTTAATAAAGATTGAGTTTTCTGATATTAATTTTGATGCAGGACAAGCAGTGGAAGTTGACCGGGAGGTGGGTACAAAGGAAAATTTTCTGTTTGTTTCGTTAAGAATATTTCTACATAGTTGTTTTGGTTTTATATAAAATTTTCTACTTTCTATGACGTGTTGTTTCGTTAAAATTTTCTGTTTGTTTTGTTAAAAATATTTCTACTTTCAATGACAGTGAAGCTGGGGCAAAGATCACATCAAGTTTGTCCCTAAAGTCTAATTTATTTCTGCCAATGGGTAAAGAAGATGACAAGGAACGGTTTAGTCACATGGTATTTGTAAGGACTCTCAAAATTTTCCTAAAAATACCCGTAAGTAAAAACCCGGATCCTAGAAACCCTAAACCATATTTAAAATCAAGAAAAACAAAATTCCGGTTCCCAGGCGGGCCGCGTAAAGGTTAGGCATACCTTACGCGGGCCGCGTCAACCCTGGGTTTGACCGGATAAGTATTCCCGAGCCACGTATCAGCCATCTGTCGAACCTACTCGTGACCAATCAAGCCTAAACATAGACTAGGCGGCCACGCGGGCCGCGTAAAGGTAAGCCGAAGGCTTACGCGGGCCGCGTGAGGCCTCAATTTCAGCTATAAATAGCTTGTTGCATGCACAGTCCACTGGTGTCGAAACAAACTTTCAAAAACGAATTGCTATTGTCCTAAAGTCGAATTTACTTTCAATATTAGCGAGGCGCTGCTCCGATACCGGGTATTAACTCGATCCCTGCTACGATTCAATGCCCGATCGATTAAACTATCCAATGGATGTTTAAGTGCTGCCCACATTAGGGTTTATGCTTTGTCATTCGTCGTTAAATCGATGGATGTTTAAGTATCGCACTTTGTCATTTGTTGTGAAGGTTTAATCTCGTGAGTTATCGTAAATGCTGTATTAGTTACTAACCGAGTTCGTGTGCATGTTATTAAATTTAGGTTAAAAGGCTAATCAGTAGGCTAAGCTCTGCTCATATAAATCTGCAATGTGAGTCATTCTCTTTTTATCAAATGTTTTACAATACTCTATTTTCAAAGTTATAATTACAGGGATTAAGTCTTTGTAGTCACCAAATTACAGCCGGTATGTGGGGTTTTGTATACATTACTTGATAACCTTCACCATTGGACAACGAGTTAGCCAAGGGGTGATATGACCATAGTCACAGACACCATTGGACTCTGAGGTTACCAATGGATGTTCGAGTGACAAATACTGTGGGTAGTTGGTTGATATATGGAAACATTGTAATCGCTCTTAATACTGTAAATTATAACAAACGAGTCGTTTTAGTAAAAAGAATGATTCACCAGTATTTCCCGCTGACAAAACCTTTTTCAAACATGTTTCAGGTGATCTGTTGTGATCCAGGAAAAGTGCCGTGAAGCACTACAAGCTTAAGGAAGTGGCTCAATATAAAGAAACATGTTTTTATAAAAATAAAGATTTCTCCGTGAAATCATATGATTGTAAACTACCGGGGTTTATCCCGAATTGTGAAATAATATAATCGGGAAATTGCAGTTTTAAAAAGATCCTGTTAAAATCTTCCGCTGTTAACTCAATTAAATAAATACCACGGGATTTTCTGTCCCGCGGCTCCTGAACCGGGTCAAACCGGGTCGAGGGCCGTGACAGAAAAAGGTGGTATCAGTGCCACTGATTTAAGCCAATTATGTATTTAGAAAATACTTAATTTTACTGATTGCTATTCTGTGATTATATGTTTTATATTGTGTACAGTATGGGTAAACAAAGACTTTCGGCTATTTACCATAAATTAGATACTACACCAAAAGAAAAAGGATCATCATCCTCAAATCACTCTACAATTCCTGAAGAAGGAATATTTGTTCGAAAAGCACAATATGAAGAACCACTTTCTCCTAATAAAAGAAGTTTGATTATTAGGAAAAGTCAGGAGAAAATAAAGAAATCCCAACCAAAAGAAAAGAGAGTTAATCAGAAAACCCAAGAACTAGGCAGTAATCCACCATGGGAAGACAAGTTAGATGAAAAATGGACAGATCTCTATATGCTAGCCACTGTAGCAGTAAATGCAAATCTTTAATACTCTAACTCAAGTTTTAGCACCCTTATCACCTACAATCCAGAAACCTTATCCAGTAAATAAATAAGTTTACAGTAAACCCTATTGTGTTTTAATTTTCAATTGTCTTTGTATTAAATTAGTCATACGGTATGCAATAATATTTAAAGGTTATCTATGAAATTTTGCTAATAAAATTTTAACTTAGCAATTTTGTGTATTTTGCATATATGCTAAACAGCATGAATGACTTATCTGGAGCCCTTCAAAATCTCAATCTCTATCCGGTAAAAATAGAGGTTTCCCGAGATTTTACTGGTTATATACCCGATATAGAAGAACCTATGGAATTCAACGCTCCACCTCCGGAGAAACCCAAGCCTAAGAAAAGGAGAAGATTTGTGGGATGGAGGCGTGTGCGCAGGAGGAAACCCGCCACTAGGAAGATTCCCAAAATAGAAAATCCCTTAGATAAAGGAAAGGGGATTGAAGTCAGGGAAGGGTCTAAGCAAATAGAAATGGAAATTAAAGAAGGTTCTAGGCAGACAAAGATGGAAATTGGGGAAAGCTCTAGACAAATCGAGGAGTTACCATTTCAGGAAGAATTGGATCGTGCACTGGCAAGCTGTGATATCGTCAGGCTTGTCAATAATAATCTCTACCCTTATCCTGCTGAAAATCAACTTCCAATGAACTTGGAACCAACAATTCCAGAACCTATAATCCATACCCAACCTCTAGGAATTGACGAGTGGTGGACCAATGATTGGCAATTCCAAAACCTTCTTAACAGTCCTTATACCTTTTTCCCTCAGTTCGACCCGGAACCTATACCAAACCCACCAATGAGCAATGAAAATTTAGCTGAACTCCGCCACTTTGGCGAGGAGCTGGTGGATGCAGGAAATAGGATCAGGGAAGTAGGAGAACAGATCTCCTGGAAATACGACGAGAGGGAACGTCGTTATTAAAAATACCAACTGACGAAGGATAATGGGGTTGTGAAACTGTGGTTGTATAATAAATAGAAAAATATAATCTTGTAAAATAACTACAAATAAAACTTTGTAAGATAATGGTGTGTATTGATGCATACTATAAAATATAAACATGGGAATCGAGAAATCAATAATTTTGGTTATATGTGAGTTGTAAAATTTGTATGATTATTTTGTGTATGATTATTATTTATTCGATACTAATAAAATATATATGTTAATTATCAGATGGAAAACGCTAATAATGAACCAGTTAATGAGGTTAACCAATCTGAGCAACATCCGGAGGATCAATTTATGACTAGACAAGATATAGAAAATATTGTTGCTCAAGGAATAGCCAATGTTATTCCAGCAATACTTGTTGCTGCCCAGAAACCTGTTGAACCTCAACAAATCATTCCTAGCAAACGTATTTCTGAAGATAACTTCAGTAATAGTGTAAACGGAGGCGGTAATCATACCAATCTCGATAATGATTCACGGCAAGCTCCGCTCCCTAAGAAAATGAAAGCTGCAACGTCTGGTTACACTTACAAAGAATTTCTTGCTTGTAAACCCGCTGAATTTGCAGGCAATGAAGGAGCGACTGCGGCACTGCGTTGGTTAGAGAAAACCGAGGCAGTGATTACAATAAGTAAATGTGCCAAGGACGATAAGGTCATGTACGCATCTAATCTTTTCAAAGAATGGGCGCTAGAATGGTGGAATACAGTACTTCAAGCCAAAGGAAGAAATATGGCCTATGCCATGAACTGGGAAGAATTTAAGAGTCTTGTAGAAAGAAAATTATGTCCCGAATATGAAAAAGATCAAATGGCAAATAAGTTCTTAAATCATCGAATGATGGGTGTAGATTGTCGAGGGTATACTTCGACATTCTTTGAATATGCTAGAGTGGTACCAACACTGGCTTCGCCAGAACCGGTACTCATTTCTCGCTATATTTGGGGATTAATTAGCGAAATCCGTAATATCGTTAAAGCTGCGAGACCTCGTACTATTGACGATGCGGTAGAATTAGCTAACACCCTAACTGACGAACTGGTCCGCACAAGAGATGAAAACAGGAAAAAGGAACTGGCTCAGAAAATTACCCAAGGATTTCGTACGGGTAATAATAGCATCTTCAAGAAAAGAGGAACAGGGCAATCTTCAACTCCGCCGTTCTGCAGGAATTACAAAAAGAAACATTATGGAAGATGTAATGTAACCTGCAACTTTTGCAAAGTCGTAGGACATCGTGAAGAAGACTGTAGAAAGAAAACAAGGATCTGCTTTAACTGTGGAGAAATGGGACATTTTAAACCAGAATGCCCTAAATTGGTTAAACCAGCAGACAACAAAGTCAAGCCAGCTGACGGAGCTACCAAGAAGAATGTTCGAGCCTTCCAGTTAACTACTCAGGAAGCCGAGCTAATTCCTGACGTGATAGCTGGTACGTTCCTAGTTCACAACATTTACGCAAAAGTATTATTTGACTCTGGTGCAAACCAAAGTTTTATCAATACTTCATTCTGCCAAGCTCTTAACTTACCCTTAACCAACCTTAGGCAGATTTTTACAGTCGAAACAGCAGATGGAAATTTTATTAAAATAGATAAGGTTTTGCAAAACGAAAATATAGAACTTTTAGGATATAAATTTCATGCAAACCTATTGCCAATGAATTTAGCTGGGTTCGATGTTGTGTTAGGAATGGATTGGTTAGTAGCCAACCATGCTCGAATCCTTTGTGATAAAAATTCTATAGAGATTCAGGCACCTACTGGGGAAGTAATCATGATTACAGGAGATAAACCACGTAAACCCATGAAGTTTATATCAGTAATGAAAGTTGCTAACTATGAACGAAAGCAAGAAATAGTATATATGATTTCAGTAATCATTAGTACTAAGGGTAAAGAACTTAAGGAGATTCTTATAGTCTCAGAATACCCAGAGGTATTCCCAGAAGAGTTACCAGGATTACCACCAGATAGGGAAGTAGAATTTAGAATTCATCTAATTCCTAGAACTACACCGATAGCCAAGGCACCTTATCGGTTAGCACCCACAGAAATGTTAGAACTGAAAAAGCAATTAGATGAATTATTAAGTAAAGGTTTCATACAACCTAGTTCATCCCCTTGGGGAGCACCAGTGTTGTTTGTAAAGAAGAAGGATGGTTCGATGCGAATGTGTATCGATTATAGAGAATTGAATAAAGTTACAATTAAGAATCGATACCCATTGCCTAGGATTGATGATCTTTTTGATCAACTTCAGGGGGGCTAGCTACTTTTCTAAGATCGATTTACGCTCCGGATACCATCAATTGAAGGTACAAGAAGAAGACATACCTAAAACTGCTTTCAGAACTAGGTATGGTCATTATGAGTTTACAGTCATGCCCTTTGGACTAACGAATGCACCTGCCGCATTCATGGACATGATGAATAGAATCTGTAAACCGTACTTGGATAAATTTGTAATTATCTTTATCGACGATATACTTATTTATTCCAAAAGTCAGGAAGAACATTGTCAGCACTTACATGCACTCCTAACTTTGTTAAGAAAAGAAAAGCTTTACGCCAAATTCTCGAAATGTGAATTTTGGCTGCAAGAAGTGCAACTCCTAGGACACATGGTGAATCACGAAGGTATTCATGTAACAACTCCTATCAAAAAGTCTTAATTATTATTTTAATTGTCCAATAGGAAACCCTAATTGAGACACCCAAGTGATTCTGCACAAACCCTAAAATTTTCAGAACAATCGGAATCAGGATCAGGGCCCCTAAAACTCAGGGGGGGTAAACCCTAGTGACGATTATCTATAGAAAATGCTGTCAAAATTGAAATTTACGAAATCATCAAGTCAGCAAGGCTAGTCCCAGTCGTGGCAACCCTATGAAGATTCTGTGACCCTTACGGACCGTAAGGGTTGAGTCTTACGGTCCGTAAGCTAGTCCAAATTCGTGTATAAATAGCAGGGTTTGGCACTTGATTTATGGAATTAAAACGACGAACAAATTCGAAATACACACCGAGTTACATTCTGTATACTATCAAAACACACACGGATCACTAAATTGCTGCCGCAAAACAGGGTAATAACTCGATCGCTATTACGATTCATTTTCCGATTGATCAATAATCCAATGGATGTTTAAGTGCTGCCCACATTAGGGTGATACTTTGTCATTAGTCGTTAATTCGATGGATGTTTAAGTATCGCACTTTGTCATTCGTTGTGAGGGTTTGATCTCGTGAGTTATCGTAAATGCTGTATTGATTACTAACCCAGTTTTGTGTGCATTGTTATTTAAATTAGGTTAACAAGGCTAATCCATAACTAGACTCTGTCCGTGTTAAATCTGCAATGTGAGTCATTCTCTTTTTATCAAATTTATTTACAAAAGCATGTTTATTTTCAAAGTTATAATTACAGTGATTAAGTTTATGTAATCACCAAATTACAGCCGGTATGTGGGGTTTTGTATACATTACTTGATAATCTTCACCATTGGGGCAGCCAAGGGGTGATATGACCATAATCACAGACACCATTGGACGAATGGGCCAATGGGTCGAGTGACAAAGTACTGTGGGTAGTTGGTTGATATCTGGAAACATTGTAATCTTTCTTAATACTGTAAATTATAACAAATGTGTCGTTTTAATAAATAGAATGATTCACTCAGTATTTCCGCTGACAAAACCTTTTTCAAACATGTTTCAGGTGATCTGTTGTGATCTAGGAAAGGTGCTGTGGAGCACTGCAAGCTTAAGAAAGTGGCTCATTATAAAATAAAGAAATATGTTTTGTAAAATAAAGATTTCTTCGAATATGCTAGGGTGGTACCAACACTGGCTTCGCCAGAACCAGTACTCATTTCTCTCTATATTTGGGGGCTGATTAGCGAAATCCGTAACATTGTTAAAGCTGCGAGACCTCGCACTATTGACGATGCAGTAGAATTAGCCAACACCCTAATTGATGAACTGGTACGCACGAGAGATGAAGACAGGAAAAAGGAACTGGCTCAGAAAATTACCCAAGGATTTCGCGTAGGTAATAGTAATAACTTCAAGAGAAGAGAAGAGGAGCAGGGCAATCTTCAAATCCGCCTTTCTGTAGGAATTGCAAAAGGAAACATTATGGAAGATGTAATGTAACCTGCAACCTTTGCAAAGCTATAGGACATCGTGAAGAAAACTGCAGAAAGAAAACCATAATCTGTTTTAACTGTGGAGAAGCGGGGCATTATAAAACAGAATGTCCTAAATTGGCCAAACCAGCAGACAACAAAACCAAGGCGACAGACGGAGCTACTAAGAAGAATGTCAGAGCATTCCAGCTAACCACTCAAGAAGCAGAACTCATTCCAGATGTGATAGCTGGTACGTTCTTAGTTCACAACGTATATGCAAAAGTATTATTTGACTCTGGTGCAAACCAAAGTTTTATAAATACTTTATTCTGCCAAGCTCTTAAAGTACCTTTAACCCAAATTAAGCAGATTTTTACAGTCGAAACTGCAGATGGGAATTCAGTTAAAATAGATTAGGTTTTGCAAAAAGTAGAAGTAGAACTTTCAGGTCATAAATTTTCTGCAAATCTGTTACCTATGAAATTAGCTGAATTCGATGTTGTGTTAGGAATGGATTGGTTAATAGCCAACCATGCTCGAATTCTTTGTGATAAGAATTCCATAGAAATTCAAGCACCCACTGGTGAAATAATCATAATTACAGGAGATAAACCGCGTAAACCCATGAAATTCATATCAGTAATGAAAGTTGCTAGTTATGAACGAAAACAAGGAATAGTATATATGATTTCGGTAATCATTAGTACTAAGGGTAAAGAACTTAAGGAAATTCCTGTAGTCTCAGAATACTCAGATATATTCCCAGAAGAGTTACCCGGATTACCACCAGATAGGGGAGTAGAATTTAGGATTCATCTAATTCCTGGAACTACACCGATAGCTAAGGCACCTTATCGGTTAGCTCCTACCGAAATGTTAGAACTGAAAAAGCAATTAGATGAATTACTAAGTAAAGGATTCATACAACCTAGCTCATCCCCTTGGGGAGCTCCAGTGTTGTTTGTAAAGAAGAAGGATGGTTCGATGAGAATGTGTATTGATTATAGAGAATTGAATAAAGTTACAATTAAGAATCGATACCCATTACCTAGGATTGATGATCTTTTTGATCAACTTCAGGAAGCTAGATACTTCTCTAAGATAGATTTACGCTCTGGATATCATCAATTAAAAGTACAAGAGGAAGACATACCTAAGACTGCTTTCAGAACTAGGTATGGTCATTACGAGTTTACAGTCATGCCCTTTGGGTTAACAAATGCACCTGCAGCATTCATGGGCATGATGAATAAAATCTGTAAACCGTATTTGGATAAATTTGTAATTGTCTTCATAGACGATATACTTATTTATTCCAAAAGTCAGACAGAACATTGTGAGCATTTGCATGCACTCTTAACTCTGTTAAGAAAAGAAAAGCTTTATGCTAAATTCTCAAAGTGTGAATTTTGGCTAAAGGAAGTGCAATTTTTAGGACACATGGTAAATCATGAAGGAATTCATGTAGACCCTGCTAAAATAGAGGCAATTACCAATTGGAAGGTTCCACAAACTGCAATGGAAATTAGAAGTTTTATAGGTTTAGCTGGGTATTATAGACGGTTTATTAAGGATTTTTCCAAAATAGCTGTACCATTAACTAAGCTAACCTGTAAAGCCATTAAGTTTGAATGGGGACCTAAGCAAGAAGAAGCCTTTAGAATCTTGAAGCAGAAATTAACAAATGCTCCAATCCTAGCTTTACCAGAGGGGACTGAAGATTTTGAAATTTACTGTGATGCTTCAAAACTAGGATTTGGATGCGTGCTGATGCAACGCAAGAAGGTAATTGCATATGCTTCAAGGCAATTGAAAAAGCATGAGGAAAATTATACAACTCATGACTTAGAGTTAGGCTCCATAATTTTTGCCCTTAAGATTTGGAGACATTATCTTTACGGAAGTAAATTTACTGTCTATACAGACCACAAAAGTTTAAAATATATTTTTGGGCAAAAAGAGTTAAACATGAGGCAAAGAAGATGGATGGAAATTTTAAGTGACTACGACTGTGATATTCAATATCACGAGGGAAAGGCAAATGTAGTTGCAGATGCCTTAAGTCGTAAATTCCATGAGAAACAACGACGGGTTCGTGCTCTCAGATTAAATCTACAGTTAGATTTAATGGAACAACTGAAGTATTTTCAAGAAATAGCAATAGAAGATGTTGCTGAAGGAATGAAGGGACGAATAAAAGATTTAGAACAAGGAGCTGATGGAATTTGGAGATTCCATAAGAAAAGGATCTGGGTACCAAAACAGGGAGAATTAAGAAATAAGATCTTAGAGGAAGCTCATAAATCTAGGTATACCATACACCCTGGAAACAATAAGATGTACCAAGATTTAAGAAATAATTTCTGGTGGATAGGTATGAAAAAGGATATAGCTAGGTATGTATCAAAGTGTCTTACTTGTTCACAAAGTTAAGGCAGAACATCAGAAACCTTCAGGTCTACTACAACAATTAGAGATGCCGGTATGGAAATGGGAACTCATAACAATGGATTTTGTTACTAAGTTGCCCAAAACCAGAAAAGGTAATGATGCGATTTGGGTAATTGTAGATTGATTAACCAAATCAGCTCATTTTCTACCCATGAAGGAAACCTTTAGTATGGAAAGGTTAGCCAAATTGTATGTAGACGAAGTAGTATCCTTACATGGAGTTCCACTCTCCATTGTATCAGATAGGGATAGTCGGTTCACTTCTCATTTTTGGACAAGTTTCCAGAAAGCAATGGGAACTCGACTAAACTTAAGCACTGCATATCATCCTCAAACAGACGGGCAAAGTGAAAGGACGATCCAAACTCTAGAAGACATGCTCTGAGCATGTGTAATAGATTTTGGTGGAAATTGGGACGATCACTTACCTCTGATCGAATTCTCCTATAACAATAGTTATCATTCAAGTATTGAAACTGCCCCATTCGAAGCATTGTATGGAAGAAAATGCAGAACTCCAGTTTGTTGGGCAGAAATAGGAGAAAGTCAATTGTCAGGTCCTGAAATAGTGCAAGAGACAACCGACAAGATTACTCAAATCAAAGAAAGGCTGAAGACGGCTCGAGATCGCCAGAAGAGTTATGCAGACAATAGATGCAAGCCGTTAGAATTCCAAGTTGGAGACAGAGTACTGTTGAAAGTTTCCCCTTGGAAAGGAGTTGTTAGATTCGGTAAGAAAGGAAAGCTAAGTCCAAGGTATGTAGGACCATTTCCAGTGATCCAACGTATAGGACCAGTTGCTTATCGTTTACAACTACCAGAAGAGTTAGCTGGAGTACATGACGTATTTCATGTATCCAATCTCAAGAAATGTCTAGCAGACGAATCTCTGGTAGCATCTCTTCAAGACATAGAGGTAAACGAAAAGTTAAAATTTATTGAGAAACCTCTTCAGATAAAAGACAGAAAAGTGAAGTTTCTCAAGCACAAACGACTAGTGCTAGTTAAAGTCAAGTGGGATTCAAAGAGAGGAGCTGAATACACTTGGGAGCTGGAATCAGAAATGAAGCGAAAGTATCCACACTTATTCCAGTAAATCTCGAGGACGAGATTTTAATTAAGGTGGGGAGAATGTAACAACTCCTATCAAAAAGTCTTAATTATTATTTTAATTGTCCAATAGGAAACCCTAATTGAGACACCCAAGTGATTCCGCACAAACCCTAAAATTTTCAGAACAATCGGAATCAGGACCAGGGCCCCTAAAACTCAGGGGGGTAAACCCTAGTGACGATTATCTATAGAAAATGCTGTCAAAATTGAAATTTACGAAATCATCAAGTCAGCAAGGCTAGTCCCAGTCGTGGCAACCCTATGAAGATTCTGTGACCCTTACGGACCGTAAGGGTTGAGTCTTACGGTCCGTAAGCTAGTCCAAATTCGTGTATAAATAGCAGGGTTTGGCACTTGATTTCTGGAATTAAAACGACGAACAAATTCGAAATACACACCGAGTTACATTCTGTATACTATCAAAACACACACGGATCACTAAATTGCTGCCGCAAAACAGGGTAATAACTCGATCGCTATTACGATTCATTTTCCGATCGATCAATAATCCAATGGATGTTTAAGTGCTCCCCACATTAGGGTGATACTTTGTCATTAGTCGTTAATTCAATGGATGTTTAAGTATCGCACTTTGTCATTCGTTGTGAGGGTTTGATCTCGTGAGTTATCGTAAATGTTGTATTGATTACTAACCCAGTTTTGTGTGCATTGTTATTTAAATTAGGTTAACAAGGCTAATCCATAACTAGACTCTGTCCGTGTTAAATCTGCAATGTGAGTCATTCTCTTTTTATCAAATTTATTTACAAAAGCATGTTTATTTTCAAAGTTATAATTACAGTGATTAAGTTTATGTAATCACCAAATTACAGCCGGTATGTGGGGTTTTGTATACATTACTTGATAATCTTCACCATTGGGGCAGCCAAGGGGTGATATGACCATAATCACAGACACCATTGGACGAATGGGCCAATGGGTCGAGTGACAAAGTACTGTGGGTAGTTGGTTGATATCTGGAAACATTGTAATCTTTCTTAATACTGTAAATTATAACAAATGTGTCGTTTTAATAAATAGAATGATTCACTCAGTATTTCCGCTGACAAAACCTTTTTCAAACATGTTTCAGGTGATCTGTTGTGATCTAGGAAAGGTGCTGTGGAGCACTGCAAGCTTAAGAAAATGGCTCATTATAAAATAAAGAAATATGTTTTGTAAAATAAAGATTTCTCCGTGAAATCATAGTATTGTAAATTACCGAGGTTTTATCCCGAATTGTGAAATAAAATAATCGGGAAAAATTTTAACTTTAAAAAGATCCTGATGATAACCTTCCGCTGTTAAACTCAATTAATAAATACCACGGGTTTTCTGTCCCGCGGCTCCTGAAACGGGTCAAACCGGGTCGGGGGCCGTGACAATTCATGTAGATCCTGCTAAAATAGAAGCAATTACCAAATGGAAGGTTCCGCAATCCGCAATGGAAATTAGAAGTTTTATAGGTTTAGCCGGATATTATAGACGGTTTATTAAGGATTTTTCCAAGATAGCTATACCATTAACTAAGCTAACCTGTAAAGCAGTTAAGCTTGAATGGGGACCTAAACAAGAAGAAGCCTTTAGGATCTTGAAGCAGAAATTAACAAATGCTCCAATCCTAGCCTTACCGGAAGGAACAGAAGATTTTGAAGTTTACTGTGATGCTTCAAAGCTAGGATTAGGATGTGTGCTTATGCAACGCAAGAAGGTAATTTCGTATGCATCAAGGCAATTGAAAAAGCACGAGGAGAACTATACGACTCATGATTTAGAATTAGGAGCCGTAATTTTTGGCCTTAAGATCTGGAGACATTATCTGTACGGAAGTAAATTTACTGTCTATACGGATCACAAAAGTTTAAGATATATATTTGGGCAAAAAGAGTTAAACATGAGGCAAAGGAGATGGATGGAAATCCTAAGTGACTACAACTGTGATATTCAGTATCACGAAGGAAAGGCAAATGTAGTTGCAGATGCCTTAAGTCGTAAGTACCATGAGAAACAACGACGCGTTCGTACTCTTAGATTAAATCTACAGTTAGATTTAATGGAACAACTAAAGCATTTTCAAGAAACAGCAATCAAGGATGATGCTGAAGGAATGAAGGGAAGAATAAAAGAATTAGAGCAAGGAAGTGATGGAATTTGGAGATTCCACAAGAAAAGGATTTGGGTACCTAAGCAAGGAGATTTAAGGCATAAGATACTAGAAGAAGCTCATAAATCTAGGTATACTATGCATCCAGGAAACAATAAAATGTACCAAGATTTAAGAAATAACTTTTGGTGGATAGGAATGAAAAAGGATACAGCTCGATATGTTTCTAAGTGTCTTACTTGTTCACAAGTTAAGGCAGAACACCAGAAACCTTCAGGTCTACTACAACAACTAGAGATACCTGTATGGAAATGGGAACTCATAACAATGGATTTTGTTACTAAGTTACCCAAAACCAGAAAAGGTAATGATGCGATTTGGGTAATTGTGGATCGATTAACCAAATCAGCTCACTTTCTACCAATGAAAGAAACCTTTAGCATGGAAAGGTTGGCAAAGTTGTATGTAGATGAAGTAGTATCCTTACAGGGAGTTCCACTCTCCATTGTTTCAGATAGGGATAGTCGTTTCACTTCCCATTTCTGGACAAGTTTCCAAGAAGCAATGGGAACTCGATTAAATTTAAGCACTGCATATCATCCTCAAACAGACGGACAAAGTGAACGGACAATCCAAACTCTGGAAGACATGCTTAGGTCATGTGTGGTAGATTTTGGTGGAAATTGGGATGACCACTTACCCTTAATTGAATTCTCCTATAACAATAGTTATCATTCAAGCATCGAAGCTGCCCCATTTGAAGCTTTGTATGGACGAAAGTGCAGAACTCCAGTTTGTTGGGCAGAAATAGGAGAAAGTCAATTATCAGGTCCGGAGATTGTGTAAGAAACTACCGACAAGATCACACAAATCAAGGAAAGATTGAAGACGGCTCGAGATCGCCAGAAGAGTTATGCCGACAATCGACGCAAGCCGTTAGAATTCCAAGTCGGATACAAGGTACTTTTAAAAATATCTCCTTGGAAAGGAGTAGTTCGATTCGGTAAGAAAGGAAAGTTAAGTCCAAGATACGTAGGACCATTTTCAGTGATCCAACGTATAAGACCAATTGCTTATCGTTTACAACTACCAGAAGAGTTAGCTGGAGTACATGATGTATTCCATATATCCAACCTCAAGAAATGCCTATCAGACGAATCTCTGGTAGTGCCTCTTCAAGATATAGAGGTAAATGAAAAATTAAAATTTGTTGAGAAGCCATTGCAAATAGAAGATAGAAAGATCAAGTTTCTCAAGCACAAGCGGCTAGTACTGGTTAAAGTTAAGTGGGATTCAAAGAGAGGATCTGAATACACTTGGGAGCTAGAATCGGAGATAAAGCGAAAATATCCTCACTTATTCCAATAAATCTCGAGGACGAGATTTTAAATAAGGTGGGGAGGATGTAAGGACTCTCAAAATTTTCCTAAAAATACCCGTAAGTAAAAACCCGGATCCTAGAAACCCTAAACCATATTTAAAATCAAGAAAAACAAAATTCCGGTTCCCAGGCGGGCCGCGTAAAGGTTAGGCATACCTTACGCGGGCCGCGTCAACCCTGGGTTTGACCGGATAAGTATTCCCGAGCCACGTATCAGCCATCTGTCGAACCTACTCGTGACCAATCAAGCCTAAACATAGACTAGGCGGCCACGCGGGCCGCGTAAAGGTAAGCCGAAGGCTTACGCGGGTCGCGTGAGGCCTCAATTTCAGCTATAAATAGCTTGTTGCATGCACAGTCCACTGGTGTCGAAACAAACTTTCAAAAACGAATTGCTATTGTCCTAAAGTCGAATTTACTTTCAATATTAGCGAGGCGCTGCTCCGATACCGGGTATTAACTCGATCCCTGCTACGATTCAATGTCCGATCGATTAAACTATCCAATGGATGTTTAAGTGCTGCCCACATTAGGGTTTATGCTTTGTCATTCGTCGTTAAATCGATGGATGTTTAAGTATCGCACTTTGTCATTTGTTGTGAAGGTTTAATCTCGTGAGTTATCGTAAATGCTGTATTAGTTACTAACCGAGTTCGTGTGCATGTTATTAAATTTAGGTTAAAAGGCTAATCAGTAGGCTAAGCTCTGCTCATATAAATCTGCAATGTGAGTCATTCTCTTTTTATCAAATGTTTTACAATACTCTATTTTCAAAGTTATAATTACAGGGATTAAGTCTTTGTAGTCACCAAATTACAGCCGGTATGTGGGGTTTTGTATACATTACTTGATAACCTTCACCATTGGACAACGAGTTAGCCAAGGGGTGATATGACCATAGTCACAGACACCATTGGACTCTGAGGTTACCAATGGATGTTCGAGTGACAAATACTGTGGGTAGTTGGTTGATATATGGAAACATTGTAATCGCTCTTAATACTGTAAATTATAACAAACGAGTCGTTTTAGTAAAAAGAATGATTCACCAGTATTTCCCGCTGACAAAACCTTTTTCAAACATGTTTCAGGTGATCTGTTGTGATCCAGGAAAAGTGCCGTGAAGCACTACAAGCTTAAGGAAGTGGCTCAATATAAAGAAACATGTTTTTATAAAAATAAAGATTTCTCTGTGAAATCATATGATTGTAAACTACCGGGGTTTATCCCGAATTGTGAAATAAAATAATCGGGAAATTGCAGTTTTAAAAAGATCCTGTTAAAATCTTCCGCTGTTAACTCAATTAAATAAATACCACGGGATTTTCTGTCCCGCGGCTCCTGAACCGGGTCAAACCGGGTCGAGGGCCGTGACAGTATTGGTTAGTAATCTTGAACCGCTTATAAAAAATAATGAAGTAGAGACTGGAGTTAATGTTAAAGAACAGTGAAGTGTCTTGTGAGTTTTACATGAACCCATTTTTTTTCAAATCTTTTATATGATTTGGATATGTTCTTGCATAGTGCCTTCATGAAGTTTATTAATATATGTTTTTCAAAAACCACACTTGGGATTTCTTACTTGAGGTTTTATAATACTCTATTTACCGAACTGATTTGCTTCCTTTATCTCTAATAACCGTTCCTTTTTTATTAAAGAATTTCCTGATTAATTGTTGGTTAGGATTTATGTTCCTAGGTTTATGTTTGGAATATGTTATTGGATTTGCTTTGGCTAGAAGTGACTCAAATGAGGGACTTATCGTTATTCTTCCTGATGTAGTAGCTTCTGTTCATTTATTTGGTTTAATCAATGTAAGTTTTTGTTGAGTTGTTGGATATTGGTTAACTTTAAGAACCATTTTTTGTGTTTGACAAGAATGCTCAATTACATGCTTAAAATTTTCAACCTACTGATTGTATCATCGACATTATAAACTTGGGTTGACTTTCATAAGATAAAGTTCCTGTTGTAGGCTTACCTCAAGTTATTATTGAAGGGGAACCGATGGTCCGAGCATTAAATAGCATTGAGTATCCTCTGTTATGGTTGCTTCCATATCAACTGAGACCTACACAGTAATTGGAGTACACGCATTCTAAGTTTGTTAATCTGATTGTTGAAGGGGAACCGATGGTCCGAGCATAAGGTTCAATTATCCTTCTTTATTCTGCCACTCTTTCCGGTAATTGGAGTACAAGCATTCTAACTTTGTTAATTGTGAAGCATGCCCGACGGTTGCTTAGATTCAAACAACTGCGGCCAGAGTCCGTCTTTCTCAGGTACCAGTTCTATATTTCTCTTTTGTTCTCTACATCATAAGTTTGGTACTTGATGAGGTTGTTGAAAATTCATGAATTTGATGAGTTATTTTATCTGATATCTAAAATAAGAGACTAAGTGCTTGTAAAAAGAGAACGGTCAAAAAATGCTTTGGGTCAACTAAGGGTCAACTAAGATAATGTCACCATATTTCTTGTATACAAAATGCGCGCAGTTGATGGTTTTCATCAACTTATGTAGTTTTCATTATCTGCATATTATAAAGGGTTAGTGGGTTGCTAATTTTTTTTTTTTTTTGCTGAAAATGGAATTTGATGTATGAAACAGTGGGAAGCAGTGGTTCTTTCTCTTTGCTTGATTTCCCTAATGTATATTGGGTCGTTTATACTCAAAATTGTTTCAGTTCAGAGCTTGTGGGCTAAACATGGGGACCGTCAGATAGATATATCAATTCATGGCTTAAAGAGTGGCTTCAAAACCTCATCAACTGGATGGTTTTAGGTGTTTACAATAATTCAGTTTAGAGAATGTATATTATGGTCGTTTGCTATTTTAGTTATCTTTAAAGTTTCAATTACTTTTGATCAACTAAGCGGTTTCACATTATATGTGAAAAAAAGGTATTTTTCTTTTTTAACATTGAGCAAGCATTTGTATATACTCATCGATGCCAATATGAGTAAATTTTAGCCCTAATCTTGCATATTGTCAATGTAGAATGACATCATTATTTGATTTACATTTCAGTTCTATATCTAAGAAAGTCACCGCAATTCCGCTTTTGGTCTACTGCCGAAATTTAAAGCAAGTAATAGTAGCCCGTCGTTTACTTCTATCGAGAAATCAGGACATATTGATTCAGGAGCGCATCATGGAGGATCATATCTTCTATTGAGCATAAGAAAGAGAGCCGTGGGAATGAAGATCATGTCAAGCTAATTAAGGACTATAGGGCGAGAAACGAGACCGAACTAAGCAAAATTTATGACGGATCATATGTTTAACATTGTTTTATAAAAGATATGTAACTAAACCCAAATAATTTAAATAATATATTATAATATGTTTTTTAGTATTTGATTCCGATTGTTATTAGAACAAACCCGTGTATTCACACGGGTGTACACCTAGTAGAGATTATAAGAGAAGATTAAAGACTAATGAATCACAACATCTTGTTCAGTGGTATGTACTTGTACTGTGTTTTTATTAGAAGATAGTTGACATTTGACTTTTATGGGTCAAAGTCGAATTTGACTATAAAAATTACAACTATATGTAGAGTGTGAGTGGAAAGCAGAAACAGGCAATCTGTGCATTGCTTCATTTAACTTTTATGAAGTTTTTGATATGCTGTTTTTGACCCGAAACCATATACATTTTTTAAATTTAAATCGAAAACTTACCACCACAAAAACGTTACATAAATTTATTATCCAAGTGTCGAAACACTAGTTTCAAGTTTCAACAGCCCTCTTTTAACATGTACTCATTCCCCTTGGGATTACAAAGACATGAAATCAAAGACCCGCGGAAATGTACGTAAAAATGACTCTTGACGATACAAAAAACACAACCATATACATTCAACCAATATCGAAATGGCACGATTTAGCTACACATTGCTTCCACAACAAGTTTCTTTGTCTTGCCGGGGCAAAGTTCCGTCTTGAAATTGTCTTCACTCAATTCGACTATGCACTCGTTCTTATTCAAGCATAGCTGCACAAACAATGAGAGAAATGAAACCACATAAGTAACATAACTCTTTTTGAAAACAACTTGGAATTGATAGGTTTTGCATGAATACGCATGCAAAACCGACCGATATTATTATGGGAAAATCACGAAAATGGAAATTTGATGGGTCAAATTACGAAAATGAACATGCTTCGCGTCTGGGAACCCAAACACGGAAATAAATGCAAGTTTTGCGTCTGGGACCAAAGTTTGCATCAGGGAATGTGCCATGGGTTTCCGCGCCAACTTTTTTTCTTTTCCACCACGATTTTTAAACAGGATAATATTTTTTTTTATATAAAAAATACACCAAATTAAAGATAACAAAATTCTCTTTAATTTGGTGTAAACTTCTTTAAAAATATAAACGTATGAAAAAGTTACGCTCATTTAAAAATAATGGTGAAAAAGTAAAAAAAAAAAAAAGTAAAGATGATGACACGTGTCATCTCTCTATTGGCTGAAAAGTAGGAGTCTGTGCCAGACGCGAAGGTTGGGAATTACGTCTACCCCAAACGCATTCCATGTTCATTTTCGTAAAGTGGGATTGGTCAAAGGTTATGTTCAGTGGCGGAGGATAGTAGGTACTGGGGGGGTGCACCCGCCCCCTCCAATGTTTCGGTTAGAGGTGTATAATTTCTAATTTTTCGTCCGAAAATTTTAAATTTATATTGGATCGCCTCCCCTAATTATTTTGCCTTAATATTTATACAATATATATAAATCAAAGTAAAGTTTGTTACCACTTTAAATCTGAAGGTCGTCGAGGTGGGTTGTAATTCTTCTTCCAGATTCCATTAATCTGGTATCATTATATATATTGGTCTTTTGTTTGTTAAACAATATGTAGTTTTTTATGTGTAAGAACGAGTCTTTTGAATAAATGGAATTTTTTTAGTTTTATTTGGAACTATTATTATTTGACCTGACCTGTATCGAATAGCCGACCCAACCTGAATATAACGATAGGAAAAAAAAAATTGGGTCCCATAACTTTACGCCCCCTCAAAATTTTTGGTTAAGCTTCGCCACTGGTTATGTTGGTGATTTTCCCGATTATTATATGTAGTAAAGATCAGGGAAAGAGATTACCTTTTCAACAACAGATGTGGAATCAGGATCATGGCAATCTCCAACTGTAAATGATTGACAAGAACCTGTAGGAGTTCCATAACTAGCAAATTTAAAAGCGGAAATGTGTGTGTTAATCGGGCATTTTAACTCCAAACTTGATTCGCTTTTTCGCATGTCGTTGGTGACAAATGATGGGTGATCTTCAGATACATGAGCACAAAGAGCCGATACTTTCCGTCTTGAAAATGTCATTTGAGTCAGGTCGCCACCTTTCTCTTCGAATATCACCAAAACGTTACCCGATGGCTTGAACCATGATCTTGGCACATGGTACCATCTTTGTGTCGGTTCACCACACCCTCTATTGCATTTATCCGGGTTAAACTTGCCTCTATAATCACATGTTGTAACACACTTATCAGTTGGAGCTTTTCGGGGCCAATATCTTCCGATCTGCTCGCCGTTCAGCCACGCCAATCCCTTTCCCATGTGAACCATGTCAAGCGCAACGGGTTCATCTCCGGGTGGAGCATCCACGATAGCCTACGAGATTAAATAATTAGTAAAACAGAAAAAGAAAATGTTCTAAAATGGCTAAAACAAATGGAGTCTAATGTTTTTTCATGCAGGTGCATACCTTATACCATGTCAATGGCTGGTTCTTAGGTGGCTCGGAAACCTTTGTCCACTTCACGTTTTTCGCACTGTCTGCATTGTATAAGCGTAAATGCTCGCCTTCTAAACCGATCTGCAAAACAGCCACAAATAAGAAAGTCAAACCTAATAGATAATACTTCCAATATTCAAAATTGACATAGGTTTTTTGAGTTATCTAATCTCTGAAAAGTTTATACTTTACTTTAGTTTTGCATCTTGTTAAACATTATTACCGCTTTTATACGTGTTATATAGTCCTTCCCAAACTTGAAGTTCAAAATCAACCAGTTTGACTCTCAAAAGTCAAATGTTAATATAAAGTTGAGTACCTTGTAGGTCCATGCTGTGTTAGATAAGTCCATGGTTCCATTCTTCATACCTTCGAGTTTCACACTGGTTAAACCCGCTCCAACCCATTCGTAAAACGATCCTGCATTCTATTAAAGGGGACCCACATTCACATTCATATTTCCTATAAAACAAAAGAGTAAGATAAAAAAAAATGAGTAACTTACTTGGAGGCCTACAGTCATGCTCAAAATGGTGATTTCGTTATTTCCCGCCTTCAAAGAGACGGGGCTCTTAAACTTGAACGGTGAAACGGTACCATTTCAATGGTAGAAGTTTGAGATCCGACCTGTTTAAACACACGTACAATGTCAGTTGACTTTTAAGGTCAAACAAACTACTTTCAACAGTCAACAATGAAACGGGAATATGTGATTGAGAGGACTTAACATGAAGTTACCTTTGCGGTGTTGAAGACTACGTTTTTGCAGTCGGGAAGTATGCTTACTGACCATGCTGGCAATGTATATGAAGCGTTTCGAAACTGAACTGTTTTTTCATTTGTGTCATCTAAGTTAGCGATAAAAGCAGCACATGTTCCCGTTTGATCTTCATAGACATCAGCCTAAATATTGAGAGAGAAAAATGTGCGCTCCGTCACGTTAAAAATGATCAAACAGGAAGATATTGAAAATAAACGAACCTCTTGTTTAGGACCAAGAAGAACCAAAGCTGGTTTGTTGTTCAATAACGCGTGTTCACACAACTTAATAGCTCGGTGAAGCTCCTTAAGGTGGCCCCATTTCGGAAACCTTGGTAATCCTACACTCATCCATGAAAAAATTAAGAGATTATTCAAAAAGTCAAATGAACTACTTTTGGTTTAAAAAAATATTAGGTGTGTATTAAATTGTATGAAGATATATCTATAACTACATGAAGGAGTAGAAGAACTTCTATAATTAGAAAACAAACTATGCTAAAATGTAAAAGATATGTATATTATTTATAAGTTTGTGAAACAAAGTTTGATATTCATAGTCAATGTCAAAGTATGACAATGAACACTATTGTTACCATATATATTGAAAAGTTTCATGGGCTAACCGTATTCGTCAATTGGTGCATCATAATCATAACTCGTGGTGATAAACGGCCCGCCAGAAGTACGTCCGAAATTCGTCCCACCATGGTACTAAACTCAACACGACAAACAAAGTCAAAGTCAAACACATGAAGAAACTAAACTATGCACGGTACCAAAACTAACATTGCATTCATGTATAAAGAACTCATCATAACAATACCATATAATAATTGTGTACACTTCCTCCTTTTTGAAAAAATCGAGCAACAGAATACGCAACATCTTCAGGTGGGCGATGGGGATCTCTGCCACCAAATGTCTTGAACCTATGCCAGCATGGCAACGACACAAGGTTAATGAGCGGTTGGAATATGTGAAGTAGAAATAAACCAAGGGTTATGATTGTATATTTGTATTAGATTGTAATTGTGTAATTAGTGTTACATGAGGTCGGTGTTTATATAGAACACCGTATTACAGGTCTAGTCTCTATATTATAATACTTTGTCTAGTAAGTAATTTACATGACTAGTCCAAAGTATAAATATTAGTGTATTATACATATTACCAAATCAATCTGTTTGTCTATTGATAATAAGCGTATATAGTTACATACCATCCGGGCCAATTCTCAGTCCAGATTTTGGGCATTGTTGGATAGCTCGGCTTGAAATCGTCACAGTAAAATGAATTACAAGTATTGATCTGTACGGATTATAAATGGTCGTTTTTAGAAGTTGGTCGTGGATATTATCGGGTTATATGCATAAGGCCCGAGGAACGCTTACCACTGGATCAGGAGTATCCCATTGCTGACACATTATCCACGGTACACCTGTATTTTGAGAAAGAGCCATTTTCGCAGCCCACCGAGTGTACGATTTGCCACCTTCGCCATACGCAGGTTCATAGAATCCATACTCGTTTTCCACCTACAATAAGTTGAGATCAACCAGACAAAAAATAACTACTTTTAGAATAACAAACAATGAACAAAAATCATTTGACTTTAAAAGTCAAAGTAAGCCTTTACTAAAAAAAAAACTTTTTTCAAGATGGTTGTTACTTGTGCTAAAATGATGGGACCTCCTTGTGATGCAAAAAACTTATCTTTCTTCATCATATTCACAATAAGAGTTGTGAAGTTCTGCATGTAATGCTGCATTTTCCACCAACGATATAAATTAATATTTGCAAACGGATATAATATTTTACAATGGGGTGTTTGGATGTGTGTTTTCAAAGTGATTATTGATCAAACTCGCACCTTGAAAGGTTCATTGTCGGTTCTGAAGACGGTCCCTGGCACATAATGCAACCAAACAGGTATACCGCTGAATATTTTACAACAATTTGTTAGCAGTTTAAAACAAATACGATCGTTTAAGCATTAAAATGCAATCTTGAAACTAAATTAATAAACAACAGTAATACAATCACCCAAAATTCCATTCTGCAGCAACAAATGGCCCGATCCGAAGAATTAAAAGCATACCGGCATCCTGAACTATCTTCACAAATTTGGGTAAATCATACCTTCCACCAAAATAGTACTAACAAGTAACAACACCACATCAAGAAAACACAAAAATGATCAGTTAGTCATTTTGACTTTTTGGAAAATTCAAAGTCAAACTTAGCTCAGTTTTGGTGTGAAAATTTCTAAATTGCCACTCACATTGCCTGGTGATGGTTCATGTCCATTCCAAAATACGTACGTTTCAATGGCATCTACGCCTCCTTCTTTTGCAGTTTTTACCAATCCGGGCCACATCTATCACAACAAAAAGTTGTGTAGTTATGTAACTACTATAAATCAAAGCAGACTCATACGTTATACCCCTGACCCGTTCGGTTATCTAAACAAATCCAGCAAACACAACAATATTGCAGCTTAAAAGATAATAGCATTTAAACATAAGAGTAAAGTACACGTATAGTCCCCGTTGTTTACGAAAATTTTGGATTTAGTCCCTAGCTTTCCAAAAGTACACAGATGGTCCCTGTGGTTTGCGCTTTGTAATGCATTTAGTCCCTAACTTGGACATGCTAAACTCTTTACATTTGTTGGCTGGGGACTAAATGCGCTACAAAGTGCAAACCACAGAGAGCATCCATGTACTTTTAAAACGCTAGGGACCAAATCCAAAATTTGTTAAACCACATGACCATCCGTGTACTTTACTCTAAACATAATCAAGAAACCCAAATTACATATCCTTAAATCCGAGTAATGCACTTAGTCCTCAAGTTTTTCCAAAAGTACATGAATGGTCCCTATGGTTTGAACTTTGTAACGCATTTAGTCCCTAACTTGGACATGTTAAAACCTCTAGATTTTTGTTTGCTTGGGACTAACTGCGTTACAAAATGCAAACCACAGGACCATCCATGTACTTTTAAAACGCTAGGGACCAAATCCAAAATTTTGGTAAACTACAGGACCATCCGTGTACTTTACTCTAAACATAATCAAGAAACACAAATTACTCTAGTTGAAATCAAGCTAAAATATGAGCATTAAAATAGTTAATAGTCTTACAGCAGGGACACTACGAGGGTAGTGAATAGCAGCCGAAATAAGAAGCCTTCTTTGACCACCAATGATGAGTGATCTACTATCATACTTCACACTGTTAGCAGCAGATTCTGCAACTGGCAAAATGTACAACCATACAAAGCAGCAGCTGTATAACAAGATAAACAAAGTACAACCAATAGAAGCCATTAAAGAAAGCTTCCTGTTTCCACTTCAGTTTTGGTGAAAGCTTGAAGCTTTTTTATATATATGGGTCTTCATGTAATTTTTGAAAGATCTGATATAATATAGATATGTAACATGCACATGTAATTGTCTATCTTTGTTTGATAATTTATTTATGTTTTCTCCATTTGGTGGGATATATAAAGTATTTAAATATGAATGAATAAAGCAACAAGATTTAAGATTTAGATGGGGCCATTTTGATACCATGAAATTATGTGGGACCGGGAGGAAGAACCAACCGGCAAGCACATTAATCGCCATTTGGTGTGTGTTAGAAAGGTGAAGATTTTTGGTACCGGAAGCCGAACGAGTAAAATTACCAATCTACCCTTATTTAACTATGAAAATTAATTGAGTTAGGGTTACACGACATAACGTGCAACGATTTGTAAACATTAAGTAAGTTTTTTGTAGTTTTTGAAGACAAATGAGACACTTTGCAATCTAGTTTTAACATAAAGGACGAATTTTGTAACTTACAGGATGGTAGACGATTATCTCGCGAATAGCTTGGTGATTTATATAGAAAAAGAAATTGCTGATAAGTTTGATTCGGATGACATAATTGACGAATTCAAAAATCTTAAAGGTCATCGGGCTGAGTTGTAATTCTTCTTCCTATGGGTTGGTTTTGGCTCAAAACTGTAACCATAACTGAGATGTCGGTAAATGGAAAACCATAACCGATCAGTTATGGCAGTTTCGGTTAATCGATTTTGAAGGTTATGACGGGTCGGTTATGAATTTGGGCATATCTAATAATAGCTTAAAAACGATATAAATGTACATTATTTGCGTTTGAAATTCTTGACGATCAAATAAATTGGTATTACACATTTCCCATATATTAGTAAACTAGGTTAGAACCTCGTGTATTTACATGAGTTGAATAATTGTTACTTTATATACTAAATAATAAAACTGTATCTTTAAAACCTCGTTTAGTACACAGATTGAATAAATGTAATTTTATATATTAAATAATAAAAAAAACTATACCTTTAAGAACTTCGTGTATTGTACGGATTGAGTAAATGTAATTTTATATACCAAATAATAAAAAAGATATATCTATAAAAACCATGTGTATTACACGGGTTGAATAAATGTAATTTTGTTTACTAAATGATAAAAAAAATGTTTCTTTAAGAACCCAGTGATATATTTTTAAAAACCATGTATATTACATGGGTTGAATAAATGTAATTTTGAATACTAAATGATAAAAAAAGTTATATCTTTAAGAACCTGTGTATTGTATGAACTGAGTAAATGTAATTTTATATACCAAATAAAAAAAATATATCTTTAAAGAGTAAATTACAAAAATCGTCCTTTATGTTAACACTAGATTGCAAAGTGTGTCATTTGTCTTCAAAAAGTACAAAAGACGTGCTCGATGTTTGCTGTCCTTTATCACTAACTTAGTTATTTTTCATTGTTAATTCAGGGTAGATTGGTAATTTTACTCATTTATTTAAAATCTATTTAATAAATAAAACTAAAAAAGATTTATGATATATTAAAAATACATAAACAGATAAATCAACCCCTCACCTCTCTCAACTCTCTTTCTCTCTCTGCCGTTATCATACCGGTCATTTATGAACGTGCCACCAGCAGAACCACCGTTCACATCTGCCGTTATCATACCGGTCATTTGACAGATGAGAAAATGGTCAATCATGCATCAATTTTGAATCGTGGATAAGCGTTCCTCGGGCCTTATGCATATAACCTGATAATATCCACGACCAACTTCTAAAAACGACCATTTATAATCCGTACAGATCAATACTTGTAATTCATTTTACTGTGACGATTTCAAGCCGAGCTATCCAACAATGCCCAAAATCTGGACTGAGAATTGTCCTGGATGGTATGTAACTATCTACGCTTATTATCAATATACAAACAGATTGATTTGGTAATATGTATAATGCACTAATATTTATACTTTGGACTAGTCATGTAAATTACTTACTAGACAAAGTATTATAATATAGAGACTAGATCTGTAACACGGCATTCTTTTTTGTTTTTTGTTTTTTGAAGGCGTTCTATATAAACACCCACCTCATGTAACACTAATTACACAATTACAATCTAATACAATCATAACCCTTGGTTATTTCTACTTCACATATTCCAACCGCTCATTAACCTTGTGTCGTTGCCATGTTGGCATAGGTTCAAGACATTTGGTGGCAGAGATCCCCATCGCCCACCTGAAGATGTTGCGTATTCTGTTGCTCGATTTTTTCAAAAAGGAGGAAGTGTACACAATTATTATATGGTATTGTGTTGATGAGTTCTTTATACATGAATGCAATGTTAGTTTTGGTACCTTGCATAGTTTAGTTTCTACATAATTTTAACTTTGACTTTGTTTGTCGTGTTGAGTTTAGTACCATGGTGGGACGAATTTCGGACGTACTTCTGGCGGGCCGTTTATCACCACGAGTTATGATTATGATGCACCAATTGACGAATACAGTTAGCCCATGAAACTTTTCAATATATATGGTAACAAGAACTTAACTTCCTTAGTGTTCATTGTCATACTTTGACATTGACTATGAACGTGCCACCAGCGGAACCACCGTTCACATCTGCCGTTGTCATACCGGTCATTTGACAGGAGAGAAAATGATCAATCATGCATCAATTTTGAATCGTGCATGAGAAAATGATCAATCGTGCATTGTACATCAATCGTGCACCAGTATGGCCATTTTTCTCGCTTGTCATGCGGCCTCCAAAATCCGTCATAGTGTGTAGACAGCATACGCCAAAAAGGTCAATAATAATGCGTCAAAGATGCTTCTTTTAACATCTCCCTTACGGATTATGCAAACCCGTTACACAGTTCACTTAAAATATTCCTTAACATACATGTTTGTTCCCATCATTTCATTTCTCCTTTTCAGGTCGTTTTTTAACGGTTGTGAGACTTGAACCCAAAGACCTCCCCATTGGTTCTCCTTTCCAAGTCGTTAACATGAACTAAATAAGAAGGCAATCCGTTTCATCCGTTTCTTTCATTACATTTTGTGTTTTCAAAACCTATGAACACAACAAAATAATTACAAAACATGCCATTCCATGAGGCAATTAACAAAAAGTCTCCCACACTATAAATTGTACACATTAAGGACCCAAAAGTAGTGCACGGTTTTCAGCTAACCATACAGGTTACTACCAACCTGGCAGCAACTCAAAACTATCAGTTCGTTCTTCGCCAACTACCAACATCGGCATCCCCACGATCATGCCTCGATTGCGACTCACCCCATCTATTCATCGTGTGATAACCACGTCCATAGTAACCACTCATATTCCCTCGTGCGGTACCTCTCCCATAAGTGTTCGCACACCAAGACTGGCCTCTAGTTTGATCATCTACGGTCCTTGCTACATCATGATATGAACCACTTCCAGAACCATGAGGGGAGCGGTGAACTTCACCCCGTCCTCTAGGATTCCAACCACTTCCGCCACCTATGTTTACAACATTGGGACAAGAATTCCTAAAACCGGTATTAGGATTTCCATTATATGAACCACTATGAGGGGAGTTTTGAACTCTACCCCGGCCTCTAGGATTCCAGCCACTTCCGGCACCTATGTTCACAACATTGGGAGAAGAATTCCTAAAACCGGTATTAGGATTTCCATTATATGAACCACTATGAGGGGAGTTGTGAACTCCACCCCGGCCTCTAGGATTCCAGCCACTTCCGGCACCTATGTTCACAACATTGGGAGAAGAATTCCTAAAACCGGCATTAGGGTTTCCGTCTGATCCTTCACTTCGGTTGTGAGATCTGTAGACCAAAATTTTGAAGAAATGTGAACACAAAAGGCATTGATGGAACGAAAATATGCTACCATATAAGTTCAACGAAAAAACCTGTAACTTCGGCTATTATTGTAACCATACATATCATGCCATAGCTGCCTCTCTTCAATATCGGCCTCGCTCACATCCTATTAACAAAAAATTATGATAGAACACTAATTATTAGTTGAAAATAAAGATAAAGACACCATCAAATAGATCAAAAAAATATTCGTTCACAGGATTACATAATCTGATATTTCATTCTTTTGTGACACAAACAAAAACAACTGGAGATGGCATACCGTTTCAGGGAAGGTTGACCCAGGGAGCACACGTGGAACATGCGGAGAAAAGCATGGTAACTCATAATACACACATCTGCTGAATGGAAATGAACATTAAAAGGACAGCACAATTATATTCTAAATTACGGAACCGACTAACATCCATGAAGCATTTTCTTACAAAACATCGGGATCGTTCACCGAATCCAGCTTAGGTTGGACAAAACCACTTATGTTACAGCTGAAATAGATTCAAGAAAAAAAATATTAGAAAGACATAATAACATGTAGAACTTAATTTCAATAACGAACACCACAACCTTGGGTCTGAATCAATCTTGATTGAGTTACCACCTTGCTTGATAAGGCCCACATCGTTGAAAGAAGAGAGGAATCGCAAAGCAAGATTTTCTGATGAATGTACAAATAACTGATCAAGATTTTCCGTGTTTCTTTTCGCTTCCTCTGCCTGAGTATATAGAAGCGTGTTAATATAGTGTCAATTTAACGGCTAGTGATAGATTATGAAGATTTCGGCCTTACGCTTAGGTCCTTCTCGATCTTCTTTGTTGCAGAAAGAAGGCGATCCTCATCAATAAAAGGGAGTTTGCATATACCCTTTAAAAAAAGGACGGAATAAGTAACTCGTAGGAAAATAACACATTGGTCACCAAAGGGAACCATGGTTGCTTTCAGATTCACAATGTTTTCATTAATATTAACAATGATCAGTCTCTAACCTGCCAAATAAATCTTTTTCCATCTGTGTCGGTGTCAAAATCTGAAATTAATGATGGAAAACATACTTACATATTGTGCTTTCAAAAATAATTAAAAATGTATTGAACTTGGTATGTATACCAAACCTGATTTTTCTAGCATTTTATGTAACGAGTGACTTGAACAAAGAGTAACCAGCCATTTGTTGTTATTGTTTTTGTTGTTGAATTATTTATAAAAAAATATAACTACAATATGTGGACATGTTCAGTACATTTAAATGTAGTTGAAGTGATAAACAATAGATCATGTGTCAACAGAATACCAGATGGATAGTAATCAAGAATACTTGATTCTTCATCAGTCATCAGTAATCTATACTGCGCTGGAAGCGCATGAGCACTACACAAACAAATATTAGTATTAGTAAACTCCATAATAAAAATGTATATCAACAGTATCCATTTTTCAAGAAAGTGATCCAACGGCTTACCTTGTAGGGGGGAGCACCGCCATGAGCTGATCGAACGGTTTAAATGGCAATCCTTTCGTAAATATAACTTTATTGCTAGAGAGACCTTTGAAGTCAGATGCGAAAGGCCCATAATGGTATGGATAATACCAAGTCCATGACGGAACATCCGAGAAGTAATAAAGAAGAACCCAACACAGCCCCTGTGTGTACTTCTCAACCTACACAAGAAAAATCAAAACGCAATATGATTTTAGAAAGCGACAACTCATTATTCGTTGTTAGATGTCTTTGATGCAAGAAAAAGCATAATACGTGCGATATACATACCAAGTTCTTCCTCATTGTCTCTATATCCTCATCAGTTTCAACAGAAAACTTGCATTTATAGTAACGTTTTCTCCATCCAGGAGAACCAAATTTCACCTAACAAGAAGTTGTTTAAACAAGAATCAATAACAGTAAACTGGAGTCTACAAAATGCAAAATGGCAAAGAATGAAAGAAGGATCTGTACCTTGTCTGTAACAAGAACATTCTTGAATACATCAGATTTCTCACGAGTATAAGACTTCAACTGTTCCTTCAACATTTTCGTGTTCTCAGAAATCTGTGCAAACAAGAAAATATACGTCGCAAATTACAAATGTGTGATTTATTTAAAGCAGTGCCTGATAACATGATGTATATACATACCTGCATGTCGTGATTAAAGTCTTTCTGATTAGAAGTAGAACTCATCACAGGAAACAAGTCCTCTTCTTCATGACCTTCCTGGATGAAAATTAATCAATACCAAAATCAGACATTGACAATATGTTTATGATATTGTATTACTGTATAATATAACATATCTTATATAAACAATGTTAACAAAGATAATTGTAAAAATCACGCCTTGGTCTTAATTAAAAATCCGCTGTAATCAAATACATGTACCGAAAAGCAACTACGGAACTTAAAATCTATAAGTTGATGTTTATAAAAATATATGTGATACCAAGACCGTTGGTGATAGTGAGAATAGTAAAAAACTACAAAGCATACATCAGCCTGGATGTCGGAAAGTATGCGTCTCAATTTGCTTTCATAAATTGCTGATCTCTTCTTAAAGATTCGATCTTCATACGTTCCTACTGCAAGGATGAACTTTTCAACCCTTTTCAGCTTTATGTAAGCTCCTTTCCTTTCGTTGATCTGTTTCCATTACAAAGTTAAGACCTTATGAAGCTCAGGAAAAATAAAAGACGGGTAGTGTCTGAAAAGAAAAATGAATTTTATTTACAACACACACTAACCTTTTGAACATCAACGAGATACCCTCCGAGATTTTTGAACTCCTCTGTGTATACATGCATCAACAAGTCAATCGCACCCTGACCAAAAATAATAGAAAATTTAAAGTTAGCAGTTTTACGGAAACAATTGCATCATACATTTCCATCATCGCAATTTCCACAAAAGAATTGGTAAAACAGAAAAGGCATTCAAACCTCGTGAATCTCTAACGTCGGCATATGAGGAAGAAAATCATTTCCAGCAAAAAAACAGATGAATATAAAATCATCAATCAATCTTTCAACGTCAGGCACAAATTTTTCTGGCATTTCTGTGATTTTCAAATCCAGCTTCAGATATTCTATGAGTATCCAAACATGAAGAAACTGAAACAGAAACATACGATCAAATAACACAAAGAATTAGTGTAAGTAAACACAGCCACACAAGTACATTAAACATATACCTGGTATGGCTTCTTCACTAATGACTTCTTCTTGCTAACTTCTGAAAGGTCAAGACGGCTAATTTGTTCAGCCGTGTCATCCAATCCTCGGCTCGAATCAAACTACGTAAAGCATACATAGAAAATAATTTTTACTTAGTAACACAGAAAGAAAAACTTGCTTCTAAATCTCCCTCTTAAGTTTCACACCTTTTTACTCGGTGTAGCAGCAGTAGGTTCAACAAGAACATTCTGATGACATGGCACCAGAATTTAAATTTAAATTAGTTAACAAATTAAGAACTATAACACAATTAACCAACATGAGCAACTTTTCAGTAAATAAATATGTTACCTCTCGTAGAATCGAAAAATGAATTTCATGGGTTGCTAGAGCTAGCATTATAAGATCTGCATCCTGTAATAAAGAATATATAATATAAGGTTAGAACACACTCTAAAGTGAGTTTGGTTCCTTCGACCTTAATTAAACACACTACGTTTTTTAACCAATCTAGAACGATATAAATAATCGGGAAATGATAGGCGCAATTAACTACACTTATTTTACTTGTCGCGACGAATAATGTAGTAATGTAAGATGGTTAGTTATTGGCTGTTAAAATATCATCACAAAAACTTTATATGTTATTCCACGTAACATGTTAAAAGACTTAAAAGGGTAAGCTGTATGCATTTGAACATGTTCGGAGCGAAATCTCAACTGATTGCCTTTAAGTTCACCAGGTAAAAATAGTGTTACCCTTTCAACACATTTGTCATGTAAAACTAAAACACATTCAAGACAGGTTGACATTGGCATAGCATATAAACTGAGTAGTAATAAGTTGTGGTTTCGCTTACCAGACCATACAAGACATGTCTCATATTCGGATCATATCCTTCGCAAGTGCGTTGACGCCGTATAAACGACATGATTTTGTGTTCTCCCTCTCCTGGAGAGCTTGCATCAGAGAGAATCACCTATACATAATCAAACATTAATAAAAAATGAGCAAGCTAACATCAAAATTTTACTCAAAACACGCTCTTAAATCGGTAAAGATGCTATTACAAACCCGTAGCGATCGCCATGCAGGATGGTTCGCAATACGCAAACGAATATAACTCTGAAGCTGCTTAGATAACTCATACATGAACTCCGTACCAGGAGTTATTACATTCGAATCCGCAACATCCGATTCCACTTTCGGAAATACATCTTTACCTTCAATTTCAAACTGTTTTCTCAACCTATCTTCCTCCTCTTCCTATACACATTATGATCCAAATCCAATAAGTTCAAAATATTTATAATTTTTATCAGTCAAACCCATCATCATCATTATTATTATTATTATTATTATTATTATTATTATTATTATTATTATTATTATTATTATTAATTAATTAATTAATTAATTTATCAACCTATTTGGACTGCTAAACTTCATCAAGAACCTATTGAAAAAAAATATAATATTAATAATTAATAATAATAATAATAATAATAATAATAATAATAATAATAATAAACGTACGAGGGTTTGACGGTCTTTTGCCGTTCGAAACCTGCGACTTCTTTGCTGATTCATTTTGGCTCTTGGAGCCACTCCATCTGTAACAACACATTTTAAAATTTCAATTCTAGTAAATAAATCTTTGAATATCTAAAGTCGGAAATTAAAATGATTTAATAATAATAATAATAATTACCAATGGCCATATACAACAACTTTCTTGGTCTCACAATATTCAAGATTCTGTCTATATACTCAAATATATTATCAAAAACTTCATCGTACGTTACCGGACTGTTCACCTGTAGAAATTTTACTAAACTAAATAAATAAAAAAATATTGTAAACAAAAATACACTTCTATAGATATATTGCATGTAGAAATAATAACAATAACAATAATAATAATAATAACCTGATCATCATGTTCTGGATGAAAACATGGATGAATAATACCATTCATGTCCAAGTAAAGATTATCAAACTCAATGCGATTAGGGTTGGGTGAACTTCCGTCGTGTTCCTCCGTCGTCTCCACCGCGTTGACCACTGTTTTTGGGTAGCGGTTAGCAAGCCATCGGTAAAAAGATGGTACACCCATGTTTGGGATCTGCAATGGGGTGGGTGGGTGGGTTGTTTGATTTTGTGTGTAACCAACCGTACGTATGAAGTGGAAATGAGGAGGTTATTGAAGGGGCGGTTTGAAGTGATGGGTGATGGCGGTTGTTTGGGTTACCAAAGCATACAGCACGGCGTTACCACAGCTCGAGATGCTACTATTATACATATTATTTGAAAGTTATACATATTATTTGAAAGTGACCATGAAAAGTGGTTTGAATTTTTTTTAATATTGTTTTTCTAATTTTTTAATATTATATTGTTTTTTAATAAGATTTTAAAATATTTTTTTTTTATAAAATGAATGCACACCTGTATCAATATTGTTTGGTTTAGTTCGGTATTGTTTTTTTCAAGGTTTTCATTATTATACCGTCTTCTTATTAACTTAAGTGTTCATTATTATATTGTTTTCTTATCAATACATTATTAGTGTATCGAAAACATAAACAATAAAGATAAATAGGGTATTGATACAAATGTTGTTCAATCGGTTTCCATTCGGTTTGTTACGATAGCAGCACGATATCTCTTTTAGAACTAAAAATCACAATTTTGAAATAAAATAAACATAAAATGCAAACGAACTGAACCGATATCAACTAAACAACATCAGCTCCGGCATCGATATATGTTTTTATTGTTTTCAATGGATGTAATGTTTTCCCTTTCGACTATTATAGCGAGTGCCGGTAACAAAACGAACCAAATTGATACCGACTGAATTCCCGCCGCAAAGCCAGGGGAATCTCACTAGTTATACATATTAATACAAACAGGCCATGAACAGTTGGTTTTGCCTTTTTTTTATATTGTTTTTTTCTAGGTTTTTCACTTTAATTGATTTAAACATATATTTTTATATAACTTTTAAGATACGATCAAAGTAACAGTTATCAAACAAGAAATCATAAAAATGAATGTATACTGGTACTGATGTTGTTCAGTACGGTATGGTAGCGATACGATATTAATTAATCAAAAGCAAAAAAAACACTAAAAATAAATATTGATGCGGATACAGATGTTATTCAATCGGTTTTGATTGAATATGGTATGATAGCGACACAATATCCGTTTAAAAAATATACATCGTAATGTTGAAATAAAAAGAGGGGAACAATTGTTTTTGATTTTTTTCAATATTGTTTTTTCTAAGGTTTTATTATTTTATTGGTTTATTACTTTAATTGATTTAAGTATATTTTGTTCTCTCATATAACTTTTAAGATATGATCAAAGTACCTGTTATATCAAATAGGAAACAATAAAACGGGATGTATACCGGTACCGATGATGTTCGGTACAATATGGTAGCGATACAGTATCAGTTTATTGAAAGAAAAAAAAACTAAAAATAAAAAAATATTGGTACAGATACAAATGTTGTTCAATTGGTTTCGATTGGGCTTGGTACGATAACGGAATAATATCCGTTATCAAAAAAATATCGTAATGTTGAAATAAAATTAACATAAAATGCAAGCGAACAGATATCAACGGAACAACATATATGTGTTTTTTTTTGTTTTTGATCGATGTAATGCTTGCTCTTTCAATTACTATATCAAGTGCAAATACTGTAACGAACCAAATTAATACTGACTTAATCCCCGCCGCGAAGCGCGGGGAAATATCACTAGTTAAGGTAAAAACAAAATTTGATCCTTTCTGTACTTTTTTTTCAATATATCTAGATCAAATGGTGTAAGGCTTGTATTTTTTTTTGGAGATGTATGTTTAACTCTCATTTGGTGTAGAGTGAGATACTGGTGGGCAATGATAGGAGACCTAGGGAAACTTGGATTCGATCATTGAGCCAAACGAGTTTTACCGGTAATTTCAACGTCGTGTCTACGGGCGGGTGAGCTACCAGGTTTTCCCCAGAATTTGTGATGGACTCGGGTTACTCTCGGAGTACTCCGTTTGGTACAGTGGGCACCCCGAGAGTGCTCGGGATTGATTTTGTTTGCGTTAAAAAAAAAAGATAAAAAAATGTAAATAGGGAATATTTTTGTTGACTTCAAAAATCAACGATAGGACCACGGTGTGAATGCAGATTTAACCAATTTCATAAGTTTTGTTCATAAATGTGATTGTTGTTTCTACATGGGATGGTCGCTCGAAGTTTCATTTTCATCTTAATTATCCTTTAACAAATTACGTATATTGTATATTTTGACGGTTTGCTCAATTGTAAATCTTTTGATCCTTGAGCCCGATTAACGATTAGAAATTTTGTTAACTCATAACATGGTAAATAGGGCGTTTTTAGCATCTTTTTTCCCGTTTTTCCATCTCAAGTGTTTTTCATTATTGTAGAGCTTGTTTTTATACCCGGTTTTGGAGTGTATTTTTTGCAACTAACTACTAGAAAGTTCGGACTGTAGTGTGGCACATTGTAAATTTTTTGAGTAAATTACCATTTTGAGCCCTGTGATTATATCATTTTTACCCTTTTTGCCCCAAAATGAGTCTTTTAATATCTGAGTCCCGAACGTCTTTTTTTCTTACCTTTTGGCCCCTAACTCTAACCCCATCCATTTACTTTTATGGGCCAAAAGGGTTAGAAAAAAAGACGTTGGGGCTCAAATGTTAAAAAAATTCATTTTTGACCTAAAAATGATATAACCACATAAGCCAAAATCGTAATTTACTCTAAATTTTATGTATAAACTTTATACAGAGAGAGTTGGTGTACTTTGTATTTTTAAAATATATAGAGAGATATGTGGCTATAATAAAAAGATGACGACGATGGGACAATATTTTCGTTGGTGTTTTAGGCTTCTTCCTCAATAAGTTTTTGGTGTTTTAGAATAATAAATGCTTTTTTTTTTGCTAATATGGGGGATAACTAGATACGTTTTAAAAGCTTAGGTTTCCTTATCGTGGATTGTCGAAATTAACATCATTCCCATAACATTAGAAATGTAAGAATTTTTGTTATGGAGTCATGCTCCTACCCATGTGGCTTGCAATTTGAGCGTAAAATAGGGGTGTTCATCGGTTCGGTTTATGGTTTATTCGGTTTTCAAAATTTTGTACCCTAAACCAACAAACCAAACCAAATAAGGAATATGCAAACCGATCCAAACCAAACCAAATTCAATTCGGTTTGTTTCAGTTAGAAACCAAATAAACCAAATCTAATGTCACACCCCGATTTCCACGTGTCACCGGTGGGCCCGGTGGGGAGTATCGTGACGTAGTTGAGATCATCATAGTCAAACAACACAATATATAAATGCACAGCGGAAGCAAAAGATAAATATATTACATTCCGAATATAAGTAATGTCAAAGTATTACAACGGAAGGTAAAGGATCCACAGGCGGATCAATAAAAGAAAACTGTTCAACAGACTTTAGGCATCTAGAACTTGCAAGATTCCCTAATGACGCCCTGAGCTCCCAGCCAATTACGCATAGTACCTGTCACTTAACCTTTTGGAAAATACGTCAGTTTACACTGGTAAATACAATTAACTGACTCATTTTGAAAAGAGTTTAAGAAAATTGATTTGAATGCACGTGGCACAAAATATCTTTTATAATTTGATTAAAATGCACGAGGCAAAATTAATCTTTTATACTTGGGATAATTTTATTAATAAAGATCTTGTATCCGATTTACATGGTTGTCCAACATTTAGGGCCGGTGATTATACAATACAAGCCGGTCAAGATTAATCGACACACCATAAATATAACTCACAAGAAGACATCCTTACGAGTGAGTATATCTTTTACATACGCAACAGGAGGTGTTATGCCTACACCTTGTGCTTAAGTTATGGCCATTCAGTTTTTAAATGAGCCAAGGATATCCAGGACACGGTCATTAACCCCCAATGTTATTTGTTATCAATCAATACAGATTAAAACGGGATTATGCAATTTAATCATCTCCGATTAAAAGGTTTCTACACCCGACCAAGCGGTATTTTTATAATACCGTATCCCAAGCCCGTATAAGTGAAAATAAGTTAAAAGTATTTACCTGAGCTAGCAATGCAATTTATACTCAGCCGTATATTCTAATCAGCAAGCACAAGTACTTCTACTGGGGCTCTCAATCTGGAACGAAGGTTTTATTAACCTATTAAATTCCTAACGGGTCTTATTTAAGTCGTAACTTAGACCGGTTAGTTTTAAGGAAAGGTTTACGGTTCAAAACGCATGATTAAGCGAAGACCGGAATAGGATGTGATTTAGACCCGACAAGTTTGGAGACTTGTATAATATGGGTAAACTAAACACATTCTGGATTTTGAGATAAAAACGATAACGTTTGATCCGTTTCGGCTAATTTATGCAAACTAGTTACATAAACCGAACCGAACGCGAATAGCGCATGACGGGTAATCATGAGAGTCATATACAGGTTTCCTAAGTTAATTATGCCTCAAATATGTTGTGACATCAGTAAGATGTCTTTCATTATGCCCAAAACGTATTTAAACACAAACTAGGCCTCGTAGGGGTAGTTTGGTCATTTAAGAGGTTATAAAAGAGTTTAAGTATTTACCTGAGTTACAGGTCTGGTATAATCAGCAAAAATACTTATTTTGATAAGTTATAACAGTAGGATAAAGTATATATATGTGAAATTTATCAATTATAACCAAACTATGCACCGAAGGGGCACTTTGGTAATTTCACATAAGCCGTAAAGCTCAAAACTGAAGTCTGAGTTAAACAACTTTTACTTACTGTTAAAACATTATAATTTACCTAAAATATCAGTAGGTATCAACCCTTGTATGTCTAAAATAGTTCTAGTGCATACTATGCGTTAAAAACGCTTATAAAGGCGATTAGGAGCCATTTCCGGGTTATATACATAAAGCTGATATTTTTATTATTCCAGAAGGCTTAAAATAATTTATTTATCATGTGTAATCAGTAGCAAAAGGTTTGGAGTCGATTAGATATGTAAAACTCATTTTATAGCCCGTAAGGGCAAAACCGACAATTACCGGATTAAGCCTACGACTATAAGTTATGCTCAGCCTAAAATTAATTAAAAATCTTTAAAAATCCCAAAATAATATATTACATCAGTGGGTAAAATATTTGATATCAAAAAGTATGTTTAAATAGGCTATACGCTAATTATGTCGTTTAATTAACATAAAGCCTTCAATTTACGCTAATGAGCATAACTCTCATTCTATACCTCAAACTGATGTCAAACTTTGCATACAAGTTTATATATCAGTAATTAAGGTTTCTACACTTTTACATTTTCATAAATCACATTTTAAGGTGAAAAGGGCATAATGGTCAACATATGGGCAATTAACGGAATCATGCGCATTAATTGGATAACTAATGATCCGAGGTGTATAATCACAGAGGGTTATACTAGCATGTAACCTGGTCCAAATGAAGCTCTTAGGTATTTCTAAAACATACCATAACGGGTCAGAACTGAAAGTCAAAGTATAAGTCAAACTATGCGACTTTCGGTTCCGAACCGGGTCTAAACAGGAAATTGTCGGGTTGGACATGTTTAGACATGTCCTTACACTAATTACCAAGTTATATTAATGATCAAACAGGTTGTATGTGTTCTACATTGCTAATTATGCATAAATTGTAATTTACACATTCTGTTGACTTTTTAAATACAAGTTTGACCCGACATTTGACCTAGTTAGAGTGGGAATCATGGGGAACCCTTTTGAGGGTTTATTACCCACATAATTACCATCTTATAACTACTTTTGATTCGACTAATCACTGGACCATTAGTGATTAATCTTAAAGTCAACCGTTAATTACGACGGTTTGACTTTTAAGCTACAACTAAGCTAAAACTTAACTAAGGAAGGTTTAGCAGACTTACCAAGGTCCTATGCACGAAATGTGATCACTTGGGAGAAGTCCTTGGCTCCAGAAGTGATCCAAAAATGCAGATGAAGGTGTGATTGCAAAGTTGCAACTCATGGCCTTTATATAGTGTTTCAAACACCACAAAATGTTGACACATAGGTCTACAACTGACCACAAATCATTAACAAGTGTCCCTAGATGTTTAGGGGGTGTTTAGGGGTCAAGAAAGATGAGGGGAATCGAATTTAAGTCGGTTTGAAGGCTTAACAGGCTGCTGCCTGTTTTTTCTGCAACTGGGCGTCTGACGCGGCCCGCATGAGTTTTAATCAAACTTTACGCGGGCCGCATGGACCTTCTGATCAGATTTTACATTTTCAAGCTTCCACATCTTTGTCCCTTGGCTCTTCGAAAGGGCAACGAAGCTTATTTCTTGCAATTTGACCCCTTCTTATTTACCCACAAGGGCTTTAAGACTTGTACCCACTTTGCCAAGTCCCTGGACACTTCCGGTTAACCTGAAAAGTCCTAACTTTCAACGTTAACGCTTTAACCCCTCGCTTACGAATTTGATCATAACTTTCTCATACGATAACGAAACTTCATGAAATTTATATCGTGCATTCTAATGAGCATACTTAACAGTTACAAAGCTTCGGGTTTGTCAAAAGGTCACTCAGAGGTATAACTTAAACATGTTGACACATTTAACCCTTGTAGTTTGTAATCTCTCACTTTTAGCTTCGTATGATCCATGATTTATTCGTTTGATGGTATAAACATTATGTAGGGTTAATGTACAATATATTTATTCACTGTTGACATTTAGAACTCGTATTTTCATATACTTTTCAAGTTTGTCAACTTTAGTCCTTTCAGAACATTCTTTCACACGTTCAAACTTATGACACGTGTCGATACATTATAGGACGTGAATTTTCGAGGTGTTACATCTAACCAAATTGTACCTAAGTACTTTTTTTTTCCTAATTTATATTTATGTTTGTGTTCCAACTTTCGAACATCGCAACTAATTTACACCTAACAATATATGAATACAAGAAAGTTTCGTTGTGAAATAAAACAAACACATCTATAAAGTAGTCGTAGACACAACCACAAAGTTAAACTTCAAAACATAGATCATAGAATAAATAGTTAACAAGTCTAATAGCACAAAATATAAATAATCTTCAAACATGAAATTTTGGAACATAGTTTATCTTCTATCTACTAAATATCAAAGTTTTGTTTTGTTATAAAAATTAATAATAAATAAAGTATAGAAAAATTGTTTTAAACATGTAAAAATTCGTTTGTTAATAAAAAATACTAAACAAATGACAAAAGTATATTAGTTCAATCGAGATGTAAATTATAAGTGCAATAAAATAACACAAAACATAAACTTCAAATATAAAATAGACTTTATTATTCATGGGATAGTCTAGATCAAACAAAAACAACTGAAAAATGAAAAAAAAAAACATAAAAACACTTGATATATTTCATCTAATTTCTCTTCTTTTTTTATCCGTTTTTCTTGTTTGTGCTCGAATCAGCAGTATCATCTAATTCATCTTCTTTCTCATCGTCCTCAGAATCATCTAAATTTATAATCTCGACCCATTTCCATTCAGAGAGTCTCTTAGATCTTTTCTTTTGATTCTCATACTTCCGATCCTTAAAAAACAAAAATTTAATAAAAAAGTTAAAAAATGATTAAATAAATTTTATAAAAAAAACAAATATTGAATAATTTTTTTTTTAAAAGATTAAATAAATTTTAAAATTACCTCTTTACTAAATTGACGTTGAAGATTAGACTTGCATGGACTGAACATTGCACCATAAGAAATAATTTCAACACTATTATCACCATCATCCTACAATAAAACACCAAATAATAACATAACGAACTTGTTAGTATGAAAGATTATAAGCGAAAATATTACTTAAAAACTAACAAAAGCTTGTTCGACAACTGGGATGTTTAAATTGGTGTGTTGAATCTAAAAAACAAATAAGTTAGTATTCACATAAAAGTAAATAAAAGAAAACAATTATTCATTATTGCGATATAACAAAACTTATCATAGAACCGACCTTAGATTTTTCAATATCCATGCTTGTTTTTTCGCTTCCAGTGAATTCAGAACTGGCTCCATATTTTAAATCTGTTTAGCAATAGAAATGTAGAATTGTGAGTGTTTGCTATGTATTTATAGTAGTCCATTAGGGTTTAGTTTTAGATTGGTCATCCATTTATTTAGGAAGTTTGTTGTGAGTTTTAAGTTTTTAAAATAAGATGCACATATCCTGTTTAGTTTGTTGTGGCATGTTTAATAGGAAGTTTGTTGTGAGTTTTATCTATACTATATTAAACATGTCACAACAAACTGACTATGTACAAGTAAAATTAGGGAATATTTTAGTTTATTAATGTCGTTCAAAACAAAAAACTTGGGTAAAAAACAAATGTTAATGCACGGTAGCTAGGTAATGGTCAAAGCTTGCTTGGGTAAAAAAAATGTTGGCTTTAATCAATTGTACATTTACGCATTGGCTATTTGTACTTTATGAACGCACGGCGAAACTAAAAAAGACAACTATCGAAACGTTTAAAAAAATGTGCCGATCGTCATGGTACCTTCAGATTTTTTTAAAACATTACGGGTTGTAAGATATCGCAGGAATACATTAAAGAATTAAAGGGGGGGGGGTGTAACTAATTACCCATAATTATGTTAAATGTCAAGGATTTAAATGTAATAGATTGAGGGACTAAAAAATAATTATGGTTTAAAAGACCACTTTACCCTCATTCTAGGGGTTTATTTATAAATAATGGGGGAAGAAGTTCTTAACTTTTGAGAATCCTTCCCTCATGTATTATAATATAGTATAGATATTTAACCAAATCTAAAATCTAATCTAATACAAATTCTTATTAATAATAATATTTAATCAAATCTAATAAGAATTCTTACGAAAAGATAAATTATTCCATAGTTTTACAAATAACAAAACTATAATTTCAAATATTCGTTATAAGACCATATACAACTAATAATTTGGTTTATTTAGTTTTGAAACCACGAACCAACACAAAATCAAAAATCCAATTTTTTATGTTCTAAGTAACTTAATTACAGTAGAGATTTGTTGGTTGGTGAGTTTTGGTTCTTTGAAAAGTTCAACTTCTTCGATTAAACAATGATTATATTGTTAGTTTATTATTATATTATCTCTAAATAAATTAAAATAATCACAAAATCAATATTAATAAAGATTTCAAATAAATAATTTATATTTTATCACTCCAATGGCTGCTTATTTGAGTTTTAAATAACATGTTTGACCACTATATTTTCTTTTCAATAATCATCTCCGCAATCACCATATCTATCGCATACCGAGTATAACCATTAGTTTTTTTAAATATAATTTTCTTTATTTAGTATATAAAATCATATTTATTCAAGCCGTGTAATACACGAGGGTTTTTAAAGATTTTCTTCTTTTTTTTTTCATTAATTTTCATTAAAATGCCAAAGTAACAAATTACAAACAAGTGGCTGGTAAACGGGCAACAAGCTGCGCTGCAACCCCCTTTTGAACTGCAAAATCAATTCTACTAAAGACGAAACGACCCTTAAAGGTTGAGAGATTACTATTCACAACCCGTTGGACCCTGTTTAGGAATTCCACATCCTCTGAGGCTAGGGAACCAAATGTATCAAACGTGAATGGGATAAATACATGTTGATTCTCTAAACAAGCCTTCTCATGTTTAGTGACCTTGCTTGATTTCGCCTTCAACGCAGCCTGGCCAGCAACAAACCTGTTATCCCTGAGCCCAACAAGAGGGGACACTCCTGTAAGGTCCACACAAGCGTGTTTTCCCCTGGCCCACCCAAACACAAGAATATCTTTTTTATTATTTGGTAAACAATATTACATTTATTCAACCCGTGTAATACATATGGTTTTAAAGATATACCTTTTTTATTATTTGGTATATAAAGTTATATTTATTCAACCTGTACAATATGGTTGTTATATATATAACTTTTTATTACTTAATATATAAAAAATGATATTTATTCAACCCGTGCAATAATTTTTTTTTTTAAATATTATGATTTATTATTTAGTATATAAAATTCATTTATTCAACCCGTGTAATACACGGGGTTATAAGCTAACGTGTGTATATTTGAATAGTTTGTATGTTTACTCCTGTTTATGAAACAGTTTTCTTTTGTTGATTATAGTTGTAAACCGTTGACTACGGATTTCTTTTAGAGTTTTGTTATCCAAGGGTGAATGATGTGGACACAAAAGTGTCTAGAATGGCTTAAGAAACAATGGTTAGATTCAAAGGCTTGAAGTTGAAGGTTTCAACCTGTCAGGCTGTCTCAAGCCCCAAAGATCTTGGTTAGATTTCTAGGGAACATGTAAAGAGCTTCAACACAAAGCTTGTTTTTAACTATGTTTATGAACATGCTAAAGATACCAAGTATCAAAGAGACCTAATAAAAGACATAACAATAGCATGAACTTCAAGTAGTATAGCATTTTGTACAGTGGAACATGCATCAAAACATGAAGGTTATGTTTCACAACAAAATCTCATGGTTTCATTTAACGAACTTCAAGTAATAACGAAGTTTGAACATTCGCAGCTTATGGAGCTCTGAACTCAACTCAGCAACATGTTTCTGTAACCTTGCCGCCACTACCTGAATCAATTAGCAGACTATAAATTTAGATATCTAAACTTAATGTTCAAACACCATGAATTATTATTATAAGAATCCAAGGTTTTGTCAAATGATCCTAAGAAATATTTCTTCATTTTATGTATTTCAACAATAACAGACTTTTATCAAATTAGATGTACCTTGTTTGCATAAACTTGAGACATGCAATTAATTTGTGATTCTATCAACTTGATGGAAATATTTGGGGAGAGGTTCTTCCTTTGCGCAACATCCTTTCGGTTGAAAGCAAATCGAGCATTGCTAAAGATGGAGATTAACAATAAATAATTCACCACAAAATTATCAACGCAACAAATATTCGGATTCTGAGTAGACATACGCATAAGTTTGTTTATGGGGGTAACACGAAGATGAGCGACTCGGATACGTTGATTGCCTCCTAATCCTACAAAACCATGCAAAAAAACACATCATGGTTGTTATGCCATAATTCAAATTGTGAAATTCCCAAAAACGCCCTTGAAAACGGAAGTGGGTCCCACCTTGTCAGTAGTTCGTCTCGTAAAACTGTCACGGGGGAAGTCTTGGAGAATAGCAAACTATGGTGACTGATGCCAGCTATACCAAGAGATTCCAGAAACTTGGTGTGCGCTTCTAGAGACGAATCCCTATAAATAAATGACACCAGGTAACTTTATACCCAAAAAGGAAGCAATGTTATACAACAAGTTGATTAAATAATTTAGAAAATAATGGTAGAAAGAAACATTTTGTGTTCGCAATCATGCTCTTTATGCAACTGTTGTCGAGTTAGAGAAATATCAAAACCCTGCTCTGGGAGACTGAAAAGGTCCTTTAGATCCTGAGATAACAAATGGGTCAGTTTGACAGTTTGGGTTATGTTTTATCGCTAACAGGTCTGTCAAACAAAGTATTCACCTGTTGACTGAAATAACGAATGTGATCTTTGTGTTCTGTAGCACATTTGAATAAACCGCCTTTAAATATCTGTGTTCTGTAGATCTTTTCTTCCATAGTGCCACAAGTCATTAAACGGTATACAACAACATCTTTCTTCTGTCCAATACGGTATGCACGATCAACACTTTGACTATCAGTACTGCAAAAGTATTTAAACATGAAATGGTCACTTAATTTGACACGATTCAATATTAAGTGATAAAACAATAACACGATCAACACTTTGACTACCTCGGATTCCAAGCAGGATCAACCACGATAACACGGTCAGCCTTCGTAAGTGTAAGTCCCAGACCACCAACCTTAGAAGTCAAAAGAAATATCGGAGCTCCAATACCCTCTTGAAAATCCTGTCAATTTTTTTTTTTTTTTTGGTTTTTAAGATTTGTTTCATTCCTGTCAATTAAATCATGTTATATTTATATGTTATAAAAAAAATGAAAGAAAATTACTTACGTTGACGATCTTTATTCTGTCACTTGGTTTGGTAGTACCATCAATCCGCAAGAATTTGTAGCCTCGGGAATTAAGAGCATCCTAACCACAAGGGAAAACCAAATAAAATTAGAAATATAATATCAGCTTAAAAGATATAGTCTAGCGGTAGCAATTTCAACCCATTTACTTATAAATGGCCCGATACAAACTCTAATGGGTCAAACAGGTACAACTAGTAAGAACGGACTTAAAATTAAATGAGTGAAAAGTCACACAACGTAAAATCTCAGAAATCATTTTATTAAAAAACCTGAACAAGATCAAGCATTTGGCGAGTCTGGGAAAAGATAAGTACATAATGACCTTCCGGAATCAGATTATCCTGTCATAAGAAATCAAAATATAACTATGGCACTTGCTGCTATGAAAAACTTATTTTTAAACTGATTTTTTTAAACTGATTAATCAAAAAAAAAAAAAAAACTTTTACCAACAAAGACATAATAAATGAAATCTTGCATGAAAGAGCGTCACGATTGTCCCCAATGTCATATTTCGCTGCAACATCAGCTATGTGCATTGCTAATTGTTCAGCAACCCAATGATCTTCTTGATTTACCCCTGATTCCATCCCTTCCAGAACATCTTCAGCAGCTTTTTTTGTTAACAGAAGTGGATGATCACATATTTTTTTTAATATCTAAAAGATTATACACAGTAAAAAAGATTAAAATAATAATATATAAGTAACAAAATTGAAGTAAAAGATAAAGCAATTACAATACCGTTAGAGCAGGTAATGGTGAATTATAATGAACACTCTTTTTGTTCAAAAAGGCTTCATATAGTTGGCGCTGCGGATAAAGAAGATTAGACTATATAATTAAATAACTAATATTCCATAAAAATGATTAACAACTATTATCAGAGTACCTGACAACTGGATAATCTTAACCAAACAATTATCTCATCCTTTTTAGAAATCTTGGCACCATCTTCACGAAAGACATCCGTTTTAAGGCGTCGAAGAAAATAGGGCTGAATGCGATTTCTTAAATCCTGTTTTAACAATTAATAATCTTAAAACAATAGTAACTGTCAAGTAGCCATAAAAATAATCATCATTATACTATTGAAAATGTTTTTTTATAGATCCAATCATCTGCATAATATCTAAAAACCTTTTCTGTTTTGGACTAAATAAATATAGTCTATAATATCAAAAGAACCGTAACCTGCGCAATAACTGAACCGGTGAGCTTATCTCTATCAGATGCATTTTTGTTATTTCCATGAAGGATTGGTTTCTCGTATTTGTCCTTAAAACTGAGATATACAAAAAAAGAAAATAAGTTGAAGAAAAAAAAAAGTAGTTAGAAGTAAGAAACATGTTGCGAATTTAACTCTATAAATGATATCTTACTATTCTTTGTCACCCAATAAATATGGACAGCAGAAGTTAAACAGAGCCCACAGTTCCTAATTACAAGAGAAAAGAAGATTTACATACAAACTATTGTGTGGTATAAAACAAATTTACATAATAAATATGTTGATATGAATAACGCATGACATAATAATCATGCTGCTTACCTTAAGATTATTTTGCAGCGGAGTGCCGCTAAGTATTATACGATGAGCACAACGTATAGCATGCAAACTTTTAGCCCTTTGTGTACTAGGATTCTTTATGAGATGCCCCTGTGTTTAGATGTTTAAGGTAACAACTAAGTTGAAATCACTAATCTCTACACATCAAAGTGCAAGGGTTGATTCGTAATTAGTTTAAAGTTAGTTATATGGCGGTTACAAAGTATGGGGACCAAAATTGACAATCCGGAAGTTTGTAACTCCCACCCCAATCGACATGTCTCCTTGGAGACATGCCTGTTCGATTTTGGCAGCCACACAAAGACAAGGGACGCGACTATTGGTTTGTATGGACACACCTCTTCATGTTTAATCACATCCACATATTGAAGAGACACACCCATTCGTGAAGGGACGCGTCTATTCATTCGCACCTTTTAGAAACTATAAATAGGGATAGATTTCTCATTTGTAATTCATTCATTCACATTTAATTACACTCATTGTATTCAGATTCATGTTATATTCAAGTTAGTTTATCATTTACGATCTAGAGATCAAAGATCATTCTGGGCAACATAAGTGAACTACTGAACTCAAACTGTAGGCGCAAAAATACCTCATCAACGATAATGTAATCCAAGGTCACAGCATCTTTATCCATCTCATCACAGTCTCCAGATAAAGATTTGACAATATGACGAACAATATCATACTTTGTAAGAAGAACGCCCTCCTCCTAATTTAATAACCAAGAATAAACATAATTAAATCACAGGTATACATTACCTGAAAGTAGCTAGAAATCTTATATATTTAAGCAACTTTGAGTTAAAAGATTTGAGCCAAAGACTACCTGGAGTTCAAGAGACACGAAACCTTGGCTTCTGTTATAGCAGAGTCGAGCTGAAAGCGAGCTCTTGCATGTGAATCTATTTATTAACTAGTTGAATGACTATCAATTTTTGTGTACGTATGAGATGATTTTGTTTTCATTTTACAGGGAGAGGAAGATAGTAATTTGATAGGATTATTTGGATATTGAAATAGTGAAATGAGAATATATACATATGTATATGTAACATGTAATATTGGAAAATACATATAAAGTGAATTCTAATCCTGGATGAAGGTTGTTTTATTTTGTGTCCCGATTTCAAAAAATTTAAATTTGTGTATATTTGATTAGTTTGTATGTTTACTCCAGTTCATGAAACAGTTTTCTTTTGTTGATTATAGTTGTAAACCGTTGACTGTGGATTTCTTTTCGAGTTTTGTTATCTAAAGGTGTGAATGATGCGGACACAAAAGTGTCTAGAATGGCTTAAGAAGCAATGGTTAGATTCAAAGGCTTGAAGTTGAAGGTTTCAGCCTGTCGGCTGTCTCAAGCCCCGAAGATCTTGGTTGCTATGTTACAGCTAACTATGTTTATGAACATGCTAAAAGATACCAAGTATCAAAGAGACCTAACAAAAGACATAATAGCATGAACTTCAAGTAGTAAAGCATTTTGTACAGTGGAACATGCATCAAAACATGAAGGTTATGTTTCACAACAAAATCTCATGGTTTCCGTAAATGATATGAATGTGAAATCTGAATTTGTATTTATGAAAGTGTGTATAAAACATGAGAAGGAACCCTCTATATATAGGGAGAAAGGGGGACCAAAAAGAAATAACTATTTACATAAGGGATACCTATAATTGCATGCAAGGACACCTAGAATTGTATGTAGGGACCTCTAGTTAACAAATAGGCCCTTCAACCATTTACAACTAACACTCCTCCTCAAGTTGGAGCATAGATGTTAATCATGCCCAACTTGTTACATATGAAATCTATTTGTGCCTTTCGGAGTGGTTTTGTGAAGATATCTGCTAGTTGAAATTCCGTCTTAACATGGATTGGCTGGATTGATGGTGGATCCTTTTGAGTACCGACTATCCGATCTCTGATTAGGTGACAATCAACCTCAATGTGTTTAGTTCTCTCATGGAATACTTGATTTTTGGCTATATGTATAGCTGATTGATTATCACAGTATAATCGCATCAAGTCTTCAGAGATAACCCCAAGTTCTCTGAGAAGACGACGAACCCATATCATCTCTGATGTAACATCTGCCATAGCTCAGTACTCTGATTCGGCACTTGATCTAGATACGGTGTGTTGTTTCTTACTCTTCCAGGAAACAAGATTTCCTCCAACGAAAACACAGTACCCAGTGGTGGATCGACGGGAAATAGGACAGCCTGCCCAATCTGCGTCTGAGAATCCAGATATACGTCCATCTCCATCTTCTGTGAAAGCACCCACACGACAATGACCCTGATCGGAATATAAGATCCCTAGGCCTGGTGTGCTCTTGAGATATCTTAAGACACGGAGAGCAGCATCCCAGTGTCCTGTGTATGGAGTGGCCATGAATTGACTTAGGACACTGACGACAAAGGAGATATCTGGCCGGGTGACAGTTAAGTAGTTAAGTTTTCCGACCAGTCGTCTGTATCGCTCAGGATCTTTCATTGGACTTCCATCCTCTGAAAGGAGCTTCCTTGTAGGAAGCATAGGAATGTCAACCGGTTTGCAACCCAGTAAGCCACACTCAGTTAGCATATCAAGGACATACTTTCGTTGACAGAGAAGTATTCCTTGTGGGGAACGAGATACTTCTATGCCAAGGAAGTACCGAAGTCGACCCAAGGCGCTAATCTGAAACTGAGATTGAAGGAACTGTTTGAGCTTGATAATCCCTTCTTCATCATCCCCTGTAACTATGATATCATCCACATAAACAACTAAGATGATCCTTCGTCCTTGATAATGTCTGAAGAATACAGAGTGATCATATGTACTACGAACCATTCCAAATTCTCCCATAACACTAGAAAACCGACTAAACCATGCTCTGGGAGATTGTTTAAGGCCATACAGAGAACGACGTAGTTTACATATTTTGGATGCCTCCTCCTTAACAATGAACCCTGGTGGCTGCTCCATATAAACCTCCTCCTCAAGAACACCATTAAGAAAGGCGTTCTTGACATCAAGCTGGTGGAGCGGCCAATGATGAATGGCAGCAAGAGCAATACAAATACGCACAGATGGCATCTTGGCAACTGGGGAGAAAGTCTCATCATAATCAATACCATAAGCCTGGGAGTAACCCTTGGCGACCAAACGAGCTTTCAGACGATGCAGAGAACCATCAGGGTTAAGTTTAACTGTGAAAACCCAACGACAACCAACCACACGCTTACCAGGAGGAAGTGGTTCAAGATCCCATGTATGATTACTCCGTAAAGCCCCAATTTCTTCTTCCATAGCTTGACGCCATCCTGGGTGAGCAAGAGTTGTCATCACATTTTTGGGGATCGGATAGGAATCAAGGGAAGTGGTGAAGGCATGAGATTCTGTAGAGAGTTGAGCGTAAGCGACATAGTCCTGGATGGGATAACGGGTGGCGTGTCTAGGTTCTTTCCGGAGTGCAATAGGTATATCAGGATATGGTGCACCTGGAGGATCATAGGTAGCGGTTTCTGGTAACGGAGAGATGGGTTCAGTGTCAGGTGGTGGAACTGTGGACGTACCAGATGTAGAGGCAGGTTCTGAATCAAGAGTCTCTGACGTCGAATGCTTACGTCGCCGAGCATATGTGAAGAGTAATGGTGGAGGATCTGTCAGTAAGCCCGAAGTTGCAGGAGTTGGAACCATGGCGTCTGAGACCGGAGGGGTAGACGGAGCAGTAGACGCAGGAATGATAGGGATGATGTGTCACACCCCGATTTCCACGTGTCACCGGTGGGCCCGGTGGGGGAGTATCGTGACGTGGTTGGCAACGTAATAGTCAAACAACACAATATTATTATGCACAGCGGAAGTAAATTTAAAATATGATACAACCAAATTTAATATTGTTTATAAATGTAACAATATCCGGAAGTTTATCCACAGAACGGATCGAAATAAAATAATATTAATGGTTCAACAGACTTCAGGCATCCTAAGCTTGCGAAACTTTTATTGATGCTAAGGAGTCAATCCAGCCGATTTCGTTTAGTACCTGCATTCAGTCTTTTTGGGAAAATACGTCAGTTTACACTGGTAAATACAATCAACTGACTCATTTTGGAAAATGATTTAAAATTGGTTTGGATGCACATGGCATAAACATTTTTATAACTTGGGAGAATTATTTAATATTATAATCTTGTGAACGAATTACATGTTACTTATGCGTTCAGTAGCCCGGATCTTGTCCGGGTTAAAGATCAATAGACACACCACATCATAGAGTTATACACTGACGGTGTACGCCTACACCCCGTGCTCAGGTCGTGGCCATCTCGTAAGATGATGCCAAGGATATCCGGGACATGGTCATTAACCCCCCAAAGGCTGTAAAGTAAACAAGACTGTTTAAACGAGCCGATCAAATTATTCAACTACCCACTTAATATGGAGATTTGATGCCCGATCAAGCGGTATGCTATATACCGTAACCCAAGCCCGTATAGGGAAAATAAGTTAAAAGTATTTACCTGAGTAAGTATTAATCACAACAAGCAAAATGCACGTAGCTTTTACTGGTCCTCCTAATCTGGAACGAAGGTTTAATATAACCTATTAGAATCCTAACGGGTCTTTAATTAAGCTTAAGCTTAGACCGGCTAGTTTCAAAGATACGGTTCGTACGCACGATTAAGCGAAGACCGGATAGAATGTGATTTAGACCCGACAAGTTTGAAGACTTGTTTAATATGGGTTTATTATTCACATTCTGGATTTTGAGATAAAACCGATAAGGTTTGACCCGTTTCGGCTAATTTATGTAAACTTGTTACATAAACCGAACCGAACGCGTAATAAGCGTAACGGGTATTCGTAAGAGCCATATACAGGTTTCCTAAGTTAATATGCTTCAAATATGTTGTGACATCAGTAAGATGTCTTTCATTATGCCCGAAACGTGTTTAAACACAAACTAGGCCCCGTAGGGGTAGTTTGGTCATTTAAAAGTTTATAAAAGCGTTTAAGTGTTTAACTGAGTTACAGGTCTGATGTAATCAGTAAATATACTCAACTTGCTAGGTTATATCAGCAAGTTAAAGCATATATGTGAAACTTATCATTTCTAACCAAACTATGCCCCGTAGGGGTATTTTGGTAATTTCACATAAGCCGAAAAGCTCAAAACTGAAGTCTGAGTTTATCAACCTTTGCTTACTGTTAAAATATTATAATTTGCCTCTTATATCAGTAGGTATCAACCCGGGTATGTCCAATATGATTTTAAAACATACTATGCGTTAAAAACGCTAAATAAGGCGATTAAAGGCCATTTCCGGGTTCGATACTTAAGTCTGATATTTTTATATTTCCAGAAGGCTTAAAATAATTTATTTATCATATGTGATCAGTAGCAAAAGGTTTGGGGTCGTTTAGATATGTAAAACTCATTTTATGGCCCGTAAGGGCAAAACCGACAATTACCGGATTAGGCCTACGACTATGAGTTATGCTCAGCCTAAAATTAATTAAAAATCTTTAAAAATCCCAAAATAATATATTACATCAGTGGGTATTAAGTTTGATACCAAAAAGTAGGCTTAACTAGGCTATACGCTAATTACGCCGTTTTATTAACATAAAGCTTTAAATTTACGATATTGAGCATAACTCTTAATCTACAAGTCAAACTGATGTCAAACTTTGCATACAGGTTTATATATCAGTATTTAAGGTTTCTACACTTTTACATTTTCATAAATCGCGTTTTGAGGTAATAAGGGCATAACGGCGAACATATGAGCAATTAACGGAAACATGCATATTAATTGGATAACTAATGAACCAAGGTGTATAATCACAGAGGGTTGTTCTAACATGTAACCTAGTCCAATTAAAGCTCTGAGGCATTTCTAAAACATGCCTTAACGGGTCAGAACTGAAAGTCAAAGTGTAAGTCAAACTATGTGACTTTCGGTTCCGAACCGGGTCTAAACAGGAAGTTGTCGGGTTGAACATGTTTAGACATGTTCTTACACTTATTACTAAGTTATAACAATGATCAAACAGGTTGTATATGATCTGCATTGCTAATTATGCATAAATGGCATTTTAAGCTTCCTGTTGACTTTTCTTAAACTAGTTTGACCCGACTTTTGACCTGGTTAGAGTGGTGATCAGGGGAAACCCTTTTGAGGTTTTATTACCCACTTAAATACCAAGCTATAACTACTTTTAATTCAAGATATGACTGAGCCATTGTTGACTAATCTCGAAGTCAAACCGTAATTACGACGGTTTGACTTTTAGCTAAAATACTAAGCTAAACTTAATTAAAGAAGGACTAGGAGACTTACAAGAGTCCAATGCACGAAATATGATCACTTGAGGCTGCTTGATAGCTCCAGAAATGATCCAAGAATGCAGGAGAAGTTGTGAGGAATGTTTGTAATTTAGGAGGTCTTATATAGTGTTTGATACACCACAACATGTTGACATCTTAGTCTAGCACCCATCCACAACTGATTAACACTTGTCCTAGTGCTTAGTGGGTGCCTAGGGGTCGTCCACATGTGAGAAAAACCGGCTAGAATGGTCACAATCGCGCATAACAGGCTGCAGCAAGTTTTCTGGTCGCTGGCACTTGCTTGCGCACCGTAACAATTATTTGTTGCGGTGCGCAACAAATCATCAGGGACCAAAAATGTTGTTCTTTCATGCTTTCGAAAAGGCAACCTCAATATCCGACTTTGGGGCCTCAATTATCATCTAGGGACCTCCAAGAAGTGCCTTATACAGTAACATACCCTACCATTTTGAATTGTTTCATTTGAATTCATTTTGAAAGTGCCTTAAACGACGGTTTACCGTAGGAATTCTATCGGAACCCATCTAACACTATGAATTTAATTATTGACAACTACATTCCTGGATTTTTAAATATACTAGATGTTTAATGTACGTATACTTGGGTCTTGGGATTTATAAATGAGGTCATTCAGAGGTAAAAATTAACATGACGCCGCTTTTAAATCCTGCCAAAACATCTTTATTTAATCCGAGTTTACAACGCGTTTTGTCTTATATGACACGTGTCGTTAAATCGTTGAACACGAATTTTCGAGGTGTTACATCCTCACCCCCTTAAAATAAATCTCGACCCGAGATTTACTTAAACAAATAAGGGTATTTTTCTTTCATGGTGGATTCAACCTCCCACGTATACTCGGGACCTCTACGGGCATCCCATTTGACCTTTACAATAGGTACATGCTTCCTTCGAAGCTTCTTTACCTGTCAATCTTCAATCGACAAAGGTTTTTCCACAAATTTCAAGCTCTCATCTATATGCACATCTGTATGCGGTATAACCAGTGATTCGTCAGCGAAGCACTTCTTCAGATTGCAGATGTGGAACACATTGTGAATTCCACTGAGCTCTTCCGGTAAGTTTAACTTATAGGCAACTGACCCGACACGTTCGATAACCTCGAAAGGCCCTATGTATCTCGGGCTTAGCTTGCCTTTCTTACCAAACCGCATTACTCCTTTCCAGGGTGACACTTTAAGTAGGACTTTGTCACCTACTTCGAAGTGAAAATCCTTACGCTTAGGATCAGCGTAACTCTTCTGCCTATCCCGGGCAGCTTTGAGTCGGTCACGAATCTGGACAATCTTGTCCGTCGTTTCGAACACGATCTCTGGTCCTGATAACTGGACATCTCCAACTTCCGTCCAACAAATAGGCGATCTACACTTTCTACCGTATAATGCCTCAAAAGGCGCAACCTTTATGCTGGTGTGGTAGCTATTGTTGTAGGAGAATTCGATTAACGGTAGGTTCTTATCCCAATTACCACCTAAATCGATCGCACATGCACGTAGCATGTCTTCCAACGTTTGAATAGTACGCTCACTCTGACCGTCAGTCTGAGGATGATAAGCCGAACTAAAATTCAAACGTGTGCCCAAAGATTGTTGGAAACTCTTCCAAAAATGCGACGTGTACCTAGTATCTCTATCAGAGATAATAGCCACAGGTATGCCATGTAAGGCTACAATCTTATCAACGTATAACTGGGCTAACATGTCGGAGCTATAAGTCTCCTTGATGGGTAAGAAATGAGCTGACTTAGTCAGTCTATCAACTATAACCCATATTGTATCATTTCCTTTCCTTGTCTTTGGCAACTTGGTGATGAAATCCATCGTCACCATTTCCCACTTCCATGTAGGAAGTTCAGGCTGTTGTAGCAAACCTGACGGCTTTTGATGCTCGGCTTTGACTTGCGCACATGTCAAGCATTTAGCTACATGGGTGGCTACAGACTTCTTCAAGCCTATCCACCAATAATTTGCCTTCAGATCCTGGTACATCTTATCAGCTCCAGGATGAACGGAGTATTTGGAACTATGGGCTTCCTGGAGGATGACATCACGAAGTCCTCCAAAAATTGGAACCCATATTCATCCATTTAATTTCAGAAGTCCGTCCTTGCTAAGAGTTAACTGCTCCTCAGTTACTCCTAACTTTTCATTAGGATAGTTAGCTTCCAACACAGCTTCCTTCTGTGCAGCTAACAACCTCTCAATTAAATTATTCTTTATCTCCATGCGCTTGGCATTGATTCGGATGGGTTTAACCCTTTCCTTTCTGCTCAAGGCGTCAGCGACTACATTCGCTTTGCCGGGATGATACTTGATTTCACAATCATAATCATTCAAGGTCTCCATCCAACGGCGTTGCCTCATGTTTAACTCCTTCTGATTAAACAGATGTTGGAGGCTTTTGTGATCAGAATAGATCACACATTTGACACCATAAAGATAGTGCCTCCAAAGCTTCAGTGCGAATACAACGGCACCCAACTCCAAGTCATGGGTGGTGTAATTCTTTTCATGCACTTTCAATTGCCTTGAAGCGTAGGCAATAACTTTGCCTTTCTGCATAAGCACACACCCCATGCCAGTGTGCGAAGCATCACAATAAACCACAAAGTCTTCAATTCCATCTGGCAATGTCAGTACTGGGGCGTTGCTCAACTTTTGCTTCAGAATGTCAAAGGATTCTTGCTGTTTAGGGCCCCAAACAAACTTAACCTTCTTCTTAGTTAAGGAGGTTAGGGGTGCAGCAATCCTTGAAAATTTTTCTATGAAACGCCGGTAATATCCCGCCAATCCCAGGAAGCTACGAATCTCTGTAGGCGTTTTTGGCTCTTGCCAGTTCATTACGGCTTCAACCTTAGCGAGATCCACCTGGATACCACGCTCACTAACCACGTGTCCAAGAAATTGGACTTCTCGTAGCCAAAATTCACACTTGGAGAATTTGGCATAGAGCTTCTCCTGATGCAGAAGTTTGAGAATACAACGAAGGTGTTTCTCATGGTCAGCTTGGTTCTTAGAATAAATAAGAATGTCGTCGATGAAAACGATGACAAATTTATCCAAGTAAGGCTTGCAGACGCGATTCATGAGATCCATAAACGCGGCTGGTGCATTAGTGAGCCCAAAAGGCATCACTAGGAACTCGTAGTGGCCATAACGAGTCCTAAATGCAGTCTTGTGCACGTCTTCATCTTTGACCTTCAATTGATGGTAGCCTGACCTCAAATCAATCTTCGAGAAGTAACTTGCCCCTTGAAGCTGATCGAACAAATCGTCGATCCTGGGCAAAGGATACCTATTCTTGATAGTGACTTTATTAAGCTCGCGATAGTCGATGCACAGACGCATCGACCCATCCTTCTTCTTGACAAACAAGATTGGCGCTCCCCAAGGAGATGAACTAGGTCTAATGAAACCTTTGGCCAGCAATTCATCTAGCTGCGTCCGCAACTTCTTCATTTCTGTGAGTGCTAATCTGTATGGTGCTCTAGCAACAGGTGCTGCTCCGGGGATGATATCGATCCTGAATTCAACTTGTCTATCTGGTGGTAAACCAGGTAGATCTTCAGGAAACACTTCTGGGTATTCAGAAATGATAGGGATGTCTTCTATCTTTGGTTTGGGCTCATCAATAATTACTTGTGCCATGTAGATGACACAACCCCTCTTTAAACATTTTGAAGCCTTGAGCATAGTCGCTTGCTCAGGTAGCCCATACTGGGTGTCTCCCCGAATGGTAAGTGGTTCACCAGACGGAGTCTTTATTACCACTTGCTTCATGTTGCAGACAATTTGGGCCTGGTTATGAGATAACCAGTCCATACCCAGAACTATGTCAAAACCGGCCAACTTAAAGGGAAGTAGAGACAAAGGAAAAGAATGGTTCTTAATGGATATAACACATCCATCTAAGACAGTAGAGACGGTTTCTATGGTACCATCTGCTAACTCTACCTCATAGTTTACGTTTAAGGTTTTGACAGGTAAATTCAACAATTTACAAAACTTATGATCTACGAAAGACTTATCTGCGCCTAAATCAAAAAGTACTCTTGCAAAGACATCATTTACAAGGAAAGTACCTGTTATGACATTATCGTCTTGCACAGCCTCTTTCGCGTCCATTCTGAAGACTCTGGCATTTGTCTTCTTAGCCTCTTCAGGCTTCTTGTTGTACTTTGGGCAGTTGGTCTTGATGTGCCCCTTTTCATTGCAACGGTAGCACGTTGCGTCTTTTATCTTTTTGCAATCCAGGGTTTTGTGATCCGTGGACTTGCAAATTCCACAAGCAAAGGGTTTTGACTGAGTCTGAGAGTTCGACTCCATTCTGCACTTTCCATAGTGCTGTTTCTTGCAAATTTTACACTTGGGCTTTTCACCAGAATTATGCCCATCCTTCCTCGACTCCGACCCTTTCTTGTTGTCACCGCTCCCACGGTGCTTTTTGTTCGACTTTCGTGAACCATCATCTTCACGCTTCCTCTTCTCGGCCTCCTTATTCCTCAGCGATCTCTGCCTGACCGCATCCAGAATGAGGGATAAGGAAATGTCAGTTACGGACCTGAAGGTAGCTGGCCGAGAAGCTTTTACGCTTGCCTTGATCTCGGGGGCTAAACCACCAATAAAGCGAGCGATTCTTTTTGGCTCCGGGGTTACCAGGTAAGGAACCAACCGGGACAACATATTGAAGCTTGTCAGGTAAGCTTGATGTTGGATCGTTGTTTGACCCGACTGAGTCGTTCCGAAGAGTTTTACATCCAGTTTAAAGGCGGAATCAGTAAACCGGACACGAATACAGCTTGTAATCTTTAATCTGTTGCTTGTATTGATAATAACAATGTTTACAACCTGACAGAAAACCGGCAGCACTTCGTTACACTTTCAGAAGTCGCGTACCAAGTGAAATGACAACAACCCTATATATAGACAAGTAGATTTCGCTTGAACTGGCCTGAAGCGAAACTGACCTGAAGCGAAATCAACTGTCTGAAGCGAAATCAAGTCATGATGATTTCGCTTGAACTGATTTCAAGCGAAATCTTCATGTTCAACATGTCTAAACCCTAATCAAAACCCTGTTGTGTGTACATTCACCCTATCTAGACACAAGACTTAATTATGACGTAATCAACAGACATATAGTGCACCAACAGACTCCCCCTTGGATGTTGATGAAGTCTTTGGTTTCAAGTCTTTGTCCTTATCATTCTTCAAACCTTGTAAACACTTTCCTCAATCTTTATCTTCAACTCAGATTGTAACATTGTAAGCATCCATCACTTCTCTATCTTCTTTCCATCAGATTCAGGCTCCCCCTTTCGTCAAGCTTCCGTGCTTTTAGGGATCGACACCTCTCTTTTCAGCTACAAGCTCCTCCTAACTTTCAGCTTGTCTTCAGACTCCCCCTTAGACTCTGCTCTAGGGATCGTAATCTGGACTATCATCTGCAATTTCTCATTCATTTATAAGTAACAACATTTTAAATCTTCAATCAAACTCTCTAATTCACTCCCCCTATCAACATACTGTATAGATTTGGCAGTGTTAAAGAATCCAACTCCCTCACAGTTTATCATCCAAGTCCAAATTAATGACCTTGGAGATATCACAAACTGTTTTTGAAATTTTTGATTTTAAATTCAAGTTTCAAATTAATGAACTTGTTTTATTTCAGAAACACAATCAGCTTACTTAGATTTTGAAACTCAGCACTTCAGATATCAGTTGTCGAAAATAAAGCAGAAATCAAAATCTTTTTGTATTTTCTGAAAATATAAAGCAATAAAGAAATATGTACAAACATATTTACAGACAATATTTTTGTTTTGAGTATGCTTCAGAGGATCATATCAGTTTATGACAAATCACAAGTACCATTAAGCTACATATCATACTCAGATTTAAACAATTTACCTCGATTGTCGATATACTGATCCATCTTAAATTCTCACACAAATTTCAACTTATTCAGGATATGATTTAGATGAATTAAGAACTTAGATCATTCATGTGTCCCACCTCTTGAATATACTCCCGTATCCAGAATCTCAATAATCAGTCTTACAGGTGAGAATACTACAATGATATCTGTATATAATTTAGGTGTGCGAGGGCCGAGGGATCTCAGATCGATACTTCCGTATACGCAGAGAGATATCAGCTTCGACTTTTCGGTGTGTCCCCTTTAGAGGATCTTTTTGCTTACAACAGCAGCATTTATCAATTTAATTGTTTCAGCATGCTGAGGGTGTAATGCTGTGTTTCAAGCATTGAAGCAAGTATTAGCCAGGGACTAGGTCAGAACTACCGTTCAGCAGAAGTCCCGGAATAATACCCCAGATATCATAGAGTATAAAGACCTAGTATATCAGATTACGAGACCTTTCAAACCAGATTTCAGGGGTTACCTATATATCCAAGTAGTGTTCCCCACGAATTCACCAGTTTGAATTTAGGTTTATATCCCGAATAAATCTACTAAATGTGCAAAAACCTATCGACACATCATCAGTAAGATTGTTTAACTCTTTTATACTTTCCATTTCTTTAGCGTACTGTAACTGTCTACTGATGTACTATCATTTCCTCTTTTTACGCAAAACTCATTTTTTTGAATTTTATCATGTTTTTGACTTTTTTTTTCAAATTTTCAAATGTTTTTGTATTTTCTAATGACAATTTTTCTCCCCCTAAAATGCAAAACCATTTAAAGAAAAATTTGACAACCAACACTGATAGCTTTGTCTCGCCATCCATTTTCTGCTTCAAGCGCTCTGATTGGCAGAAAATATAATGTACCCCCATGATTTACAACCCATTGATTTTCGACAGTTTGAAAACCGTTTTTCAATCTTGTGAAAGTAATCATGTTTGTTCAGCCGTGAGGGTTTCGGCATATTCAATCAACATACAATCCAAACAAAATTAAAAACAAACATATTTTTGGTTTTTCAAATTTTAACAAACTAAAAACATATTTTTGGTTTTTAATTTTTCAAGTTTTTAGGGTTTTGAAAATATTGTTTATTTATATACAGAAAACAATCAAACTAAACTCCCTGTTCAACCAAACCAGGGTCCTGCAACCTCTTCCTGTGCCAGGCTGCTCCAACCTCCATTCTCACAATCTTTGAATTCCGTGAGCACCTGCACATTCAACTAACTGAATTACTTGAACAATTTAGCCCAGGTCTGTTGGACTTTAGGCATTTCAATACAATAATGTTCATTCAATTTTGGAAACTCTTTGTCATTTAAAACTTGTTCAATTTTGACTTCAACTTTCTCATCTTTTACCATCATCACTTGTTTCTTTGCACTCCACACTTGACCTTTCGGAGTACCTCTTTTGTAAAAATTTGTCTCTTTTTGAACCTTTTGATTTTGAACAACATTTTTCGGTTTCCAAAACTCTTGAGGTTTTGTCATATCAACAGATTTTCTCCAACTCTGTGTTGTTCTCAATCTGGGTGTGTGAGAATTCCAGGTCTGTCTTGAATCTAACCTGTTCGGGTTTGATTTCCAATTTTGATTTGAAGCAAACTTGTTTGTGTTTAACCTCCAAGTTTGTTTCGAATCAAATCTGGTTGACCTTTGTCTCACATTCTCAGATTTTTGTTTCTCAACATCAAACTTCTTTTTGTCAACATCCACAGATTTTAGATTAGGACACTTGCGTGCAAGATGTCCTTTTTGATCACATTTGAAACATGTTCTCATGGACACATCTTTGACCTGTGATTGTTGCTTTTGCTTTTTAGCAAAGAATTCATCATTAGACTGTCTCATTTTGAGTTCTTTTTCCTTTTCTAAACTGCCTCCTTGCATAAAAGTCATTTTTTTCTGAAAATTTTGTGTTTCATTTTTGTTTCTATTCTGTTTCTTCTTAAAACCCAACCCAGCCTTCATGTTCTTCTTTTTGAAACCAGGTTTAGTATACGAACCTCTATGACTCTTACCGACAAACTTTGAAATCTCAGACTTTTCAATCTCAACCATTTTGAAAACTTTATCAACCTTTTCTGAAATCACATTCTGAATCGGGAAAACAACATCTAAGAATAATTTGTCTGATCCAATCATGGTATAAACCAATCCTTTTGAATCATCATTCAAACTTTCCTCGGATTTTGTGTTTTTCAGATAACCATCATGAAGATTTCCTTCATCTTCATCCTGTGATTCAGACTTACCTTTTGTAGACTCATCTTTCAAAACGCTTTCAACAACCTTACTTACCACCTCTGAATCATTAGCATCATCAGATTTGAAGTAAGTCACATCGATACTTTCAGATAACTGGTCAGCTATGTTCAAACCCTTTGCCACCTTTTCCTCATCATAAAAAGTATAATTGTTTCTCAATGGTGGTGGTACCTGATGAAATTCTGAACCAATACCCTTTTTGCAATTTTCAGTATCTTTGTCATCTGGTGTGATGTTGAAAATGCGTTCGAGAATGTACGAAGAGTTATGATAACTTTGAAGTTTTGTAACAACCTTTTCTTTTTCAGCCAAGACTTGCTTAAGATTAGCAATTTCATCAACATATTTGTTCAATTCAATTTGCTTTTCTTTAAACCTTCTTTCATACATTTCTTTAGTAACTAAAGTTTCTGACAATCTTTGATCAAAACTTTTGACTTGGCTTTTCAAAGTATCATAAGCTTCTTGTACTCTCTGACTCGACCACTTTAAAGAATCATACTGTTTTTGTAAATCTTGAAATTTTGATTCTTTTTCAACACAATCGACACATTTTGTAGAACACAGTTGTCTATAAACATCATTATCCTTTTCAAGACCTTGACATTTCTGTGTCAAATTTTCAACTTTTAGTTTCAAAATTTCTTCTTTTTCAATCATTTCTTTACATTTCATTTTGAAAACATTTTCAAGTTTGCTTGTTTCAATATCTTTTGTTTTGATTATATCATCTTTTTCAGTACAAACTTTGCACATTTCTATGCAATTTCTGCACTTGTTTTCTTTTTCATCAACCAATTCAACATTCAATAGATCAGAAGATTTTCTAACCTCAGTCTCATTCAGCACCGGTTCTTCTGACTCAACTTTCTGATCTTGCTCTTTGTTCTCCTCTTTCTGAGCTTCTTCATTCTTCTGCATTTTTTCAGCTTTTTGTTCCTCTTCAACAGCAATCTTTGCAACAGCCTTTACTTCTTCAATCATCTTCTTTAATTCCTCTTCTTTTCTCTTCTTCATCTCTACCACCTTCGGTAGACTTGTTTCACAAACTTCTCTAATCTTCTTCTCCAAATCAGGCAGATATGCTTTATCAGATAACCTTCGTGTGTTGAAAGTAGCCTGCCTTGGAACCAAATTTGTTACAGCTTCGAAATCCACTTTTAATGGGTCAACAACTGGATTACCCCGTGAATCCATGTAACATTCCAACTCTTCATTCCATCTTTTTGCTCTCTGGGCTTCTTTGAATGGTTCATTTAATTTTCCAATTTCCCATCTTGCATAATCTGTTTTCCAATATCTATCAGGATCAACATCAGCCACAAATGCATACCCAACAGCATCTTCTTCAGGTAGAATTTCTTGACTCCAGTCATACCCTTCATCTTCATATATAACTGCAAGAGCCCTTGATTTGTCTCTGTTATCTTCAGACTGCTTCAATCTAGGCGGCTCAGATCTATTCTGATGGTAGATTGCCTTTTTGTAATAATCATCTCGAAACGGATTTTCAGAATCATCAGCAGCATACTCATTTCTGCACTCGCGCTTAAAGTGACCTCTTTGTTTGCATTTGAAGCATGTCACCTTAGATTTATCAAATCCCAATTTGGTAGATGGTCCACCAATTGATTTTCTCCCCGTGATCTCCATGAACCATTGTGCTCGACGAACCGCACTGGCCATGCACCATCTGATATCCATTAGTTCCATCTCCTCGGGGTCTAATTGATCATAATCTTCTTTTGTCAAATTGGTATTACCAATCTTCCCTGCAACGAGGCTTTCATATGACTCAAGTACAGATGCCAAGAAAACCATCTGTTGTTTTGCCGACTCTTCACTGAAATTCTGCCCATTCTTCAAATCCACTGCAATATTACACTGAAACAAATTCTTGGAAGCAGATTGATCAGAAGTTGTTGAAGAAGATCCACTGTGAAAACCACTGTGAAGACTTTCATTTTTCACTGAACTTGAACTTTCTGCAGAAAATGCTGTTTTTGGAGACCCAGCCTGTGGTATTCTGTAGTAAAGCTCTACATTCTGCTGATAAGCTGGATTGTTGACTTTAGATCTCTTTATCTCCAGCTCATGACTTTCAAGCTTTTCAATCAGCATATCCAATTTCAAATCTTCAGGCTTGATTGTATTTTTCAACATTAGAGCGAAGTATTTCCACTCTTGATCATCTGGCAATGAATCAAACAATTTATCCACCAGCTCTTCTTCTGAAGGTAAAATTTCATGTCTGGCTAACTCCATTTTCAGATGCCCAAATCTTTCGATCATTCTACAAACAGATTCATTTTTCATACAACTGAATAAATCAAACTCTTTACGCAACAATTTCTTTTTGTTTTTGACAATTTCATTACTTCCTACACACTTTCTCCCTAATGCTTCCCACAAACTCTTTGAGGTTTTCTCTTGTTCAAGTAACGAGATAATATCTTCTCTCACTGACTGTTTGATTAATGTGATCATTTTATATTCAGCTACAAAATTTTTTGTGTCTATGTCTGTGAAATCTTTTGCTTCTATTAACTCTCCTCCCTCTTTTACTGGTTCAGTGTATCCATTTGTCAGTTTTAACCAGCTTTCAGGAGCGAAAGCTTTTACCCAACCTTCAAATCTGTTTTTCCACCAATTATAATCTTCAACTTTCATTAGCTTTGGTGGCTTCTGTTGACTTCCGTACATGTTCTCAAACTTCAAATTTTCCGAAATCTCTTTTGAATATTCTTTTATTTCAGATCTTCTATCTGACGATTCGGAAGTGAACGCGTACATGTCGCTAAACGGGTTTATGAAATTATCATCCATCGTGAACGTACCTGAACAAATCAAACAAACACTTAGAAAATTTTTAGGTTTTGAAAAATTAACAAGTTCAAGCGAAATACTATGAAATGTAATGATCTCAAGCGAAATCAGCACTATGATACTGTTCAAGCGAAATCAGTCAGCAAGACTGATTCAAGCGAAATCCTCTATTTCGCTTCAGGAATACAAGTTCCAATTCCAATCAGTTTCAAGCGAAATCTTCTATTTCGCTTCAACTTATCAGACCCTTCAAGCGAAAACTGACAGAACAGTTTCGCTTCAGCTTCAAGCGAAACCCAACAACAATCCTATTTCGCTTCAGCAGAATTCAAGCGAAATCGTCCAAAAAGTTAGATCTGAAGCGAAATCAACCTGTTATATACGAACAACTTCAAGCGAAATCTAGTTTTAGGTCAATTTTAATACGTTTTAAGCTGAATTTTAGTCCGAAACTTTATAGGCTTTGTTAAAACAACGTTTTACACGTTATACTAAAAAATCAGACCATTTCGACCGTTGGAACTAGTTCAGATCTGAAAAATACGAAAAGAAATGAGTAGAAATGAGAAAAATCGGTAGAATCAAGCTGTAGTAGTATGAACTCCTCGTCCTGAGCTCTGATACCACTTGTTGGATCGTTGTTTGACCCGACTGAGTCGTTCCGAAGAGTTTTACATCCAGTTTAAAGGCGGAATCAGTAAACCGGACACGAATACAGCTTGTAATCTTTAATCTGTTGCTTGTATTGATAATAACAATGTTTACAACCTGACAGAAAATCGGCAGCACTTCGTTACACTTTCAGAAGTCGCGTACCAAGTGAAATGACAACAACCCTATATATAGACAAGTAGATTTCGCTTGAACTGGCCTGAAGCGAAACTGACCTGAAGCGAAATCAACTGTCTGAAGCGAAATCAAGTCATGATGATTTCGCTTGAACTGATTTCAAGCGAAATCTTCATGTTCAACATGTCTAAACCCTAATCAAAACCCTGTTGTGTGTACATTCACCCTATCTAGACACAAGACTTAATTATGACGTAATCAACAGACATATAGTGCACCAACACTTGACAGTCGAGGTTCGTCATGACCAACGATAGAAAGTCAGATTCTATCTTCTCCACCTCATGTTGAGGGCATAAATTTTCCTTGATTAGGGCAATGAATTGATCCCACGACATATTATACAATGGGATTTTTCCGGTGGCCTCGATCAGAGATCTCCACCATGCTAACGCTTCACCCTTAAAGGACTGTGACACAAACTTAACTACATCCCTTTTAGCGCACCCGCTGATATCTACCACCGTGTCCATCTTGTCCAGCCAAGTCATACAGTCGACGGCTCCTTTTTCCCCAGTAAAATCCCTGGGCTTACAAGACACGAAGTACTTATAGGAGCAACCCTTGTTACGGGGCTCTTGATGCAGTACTAATTTTTGAGATGGAACACTTTGATGGTTGGTGGACTGACGGTCATCACCATCTTTCTTGGGTCCATTCTTTTTGGGAGGAGGCTTGCTATGAGCCTCAGAATGTGTCTTGGGCTTTGAATGTGATGCAGAGTGGGTCCTACTTCGAGTACCACTATATTCTTCATACTGCCTTTCCAAAGCCTGTGTAACAGCGCCGTCTATGATCGCTTTTAATTCAGCACCCGTTAACGTAATTTGGGCGTTCTCATTTTGCTCCACTGGATGGCTATTTATTTCATTTGAGTCAGCCATTTGAATTGAACTGTTGCAGAAAACAAGGACAATATTTTATTTGGGAGTTTATTATGGAATTACCCCTTAGGGTAACTCGTTAACCATGGTAAACAGAGACCACATTTGGTTAACTTATTAATCGTATTAATTTAGGATTTCAATTAAAATTTATCCTAATTATAAACAACAACAATATATATTAGCACATAAGGCTTAGTCACATGGACAATTTAAATTATAAGCTATGATTTCAGAGAATCAAGACTTTTAAGGTTTGAACCTAGTTCATTATCCTTATCAGACAGGGGGTCATAGCTACCACTGTCTTTTGGCTCATATGGAAGTGAGCTGGGCCCGTAGGCATCATATTACTACGTATGGTAAAATATGATCATCTTAATTGATGATCTTAACCCATGACTCAGAGATCATATAATTGGGTTTGGAATCTTCTAAAGAATCCTTATACATATAAGAATGACATGTGATTTTAACGAATCACTTCTGCCAGGAGTGTTAACATGTTTTAAGATGTTAACAGGGATTTGAATCTTTTAAACAGGTCTTACCATCTTGGCCCGGTCTTATATTTGACACGAGGCTAGGTTTCACACTTTAAGACTCTTAATTAAATAATTACATAGGCAGATTAATTTAAAAGGAATGATTTTAATTTATTTATTTCATTTATAAATTATTTATGCGCAAAATGGCAAACATGAAATTTATAAAACAAACATTCCATTTGATTTATTCAAAATATTATACACTGCCCTAAACGGGTCTTTTCAAATAACTAACTTACCCTCACAGTGGTCAAACAAGTACTTACCCACGCAGGGGCTTAATAACACACATGCCCACGCAGGGGCTTAATAACATAATTGTCCACGCAGGGACTTACACATACAAATAAACATCATACCCACGCAGGGGTTAACGGAAAACAGACCCACGCAGGGGTCAAATCATCACACATACATACCCACATAGGGGCTTTAACAACCAAATACACCCACGCAGGGGCTTTTACAGAAAATGGAAGGATTCAATGATCCTTCTTGTTCTTCCCTTTGATCAATCCTACTAATCCTTGGAAGAAAGTCTGTCTCTCCCTACGGTCCCTGTGCACTTCCCGTTCCACCTGATCCAGCCTCTGAAGGAGTTCCTCATGCTCAGGTGGGGAGAACCTAGGCGGCTGCGATTGAGTCCGTATGATAGGACTAGGTGGTATCTGGTACCCTTGTGTTGGGTACCCAACTCCCCATGGAGCTCCGTATGGTCCTTCTGGTTGCAGGGTATTGTAGTTAGCTGCCACCAAGTAGGGGTCGGCCTCTGCATACCCGTAGTTGTTGTGGACTGGCGGCTCGAACGGGTTATAAGCCATGGAACCTGTATAAGCTGGGATTGGGTTGTCAAAACCCATTGGCGGCGGCTGCGGCATCGCGGGGTTGGAAGGTCCACCCATTTGTGGGTCCTCCTGATGTGGCGGATAGTGACTGGCACTGGACTGACGTGGGGAACTGAAATGGAAGTCCCCAGCTCGTGCCGAAATGCGGGCACCGGTTCTCCTACGCCTTGGCGGTTGAGGAGGTGCCGGCTGAACTGGTGGCGGTGGAGGTGGTGGCGTAACTGCCACAAATCGGTGATCCTCAGAGGAATCTTGATGATGCTGCTGCTGCTGTTGCTGCTGCTCATGAGGCGACGAATGGTGAGAAGGTGTGTAGTACCACTTGTGCCGAGTGAACATGGCTTGGAAACTGTCTGGACCACCATAGGGTGATCCGTGAAAAGATGATCCATCGGAGATCTCGATCGGATGGTTTGGAGTGCCACTAGCAGGTTCGATGGGGTCAGTATCCTCGTCCATGTCGTCAGCGTGATCGCCTGAGAAGTGATCGTCTGGCCCTAGTGGGTTGAAACCCACGGGTTCTGGTAAATAATTGGTCGGATTAAACTGGCCTCTAAAGATGGGTGTGGGGTCACCATACGAATGATGAGACAGGGATCGCTGAAGTGGTATGTAGGACGGTTGAGGGTTATTGGGTTCATAAGGGTTAAGAACAGGAGGTGTTGAACTATGCGAAACCGACCGTCTGGCCGGCTCGAACAGGTTTCTCCGGTTCTCCCTAGGGTCGTCACTCTCGGTGGTGGATGGAGCTCGCCGTTGCGAAGGTCCAGCTTCATGATCGTTGGGGGCGGGGACTGGCCCCTTGCCTCGTCCTCGTCTCCTAAAGAATCTTGGCGGCATTTTTGATTCCTGTCAATATTTCATGAGATAACAATAACAAGATATAACAAAATAAAGTATAAGACAAAAATGAACAAAAATAGAATTTTTCCTATGTTATATGTCTAGACTCGAAAGTTTAGAATGTGCTATTGTGTACTGAGATTAAACACAAAAGGCTAGTGTTTAATTCACTCAGAGTTGGCTCTGATACCAACCTGTCACAACCCGATTTCCACGTGTCACCGGTGGGCCCGGTGGGGGAGTATCGTGACGTGGTTGGCAACGTAATAGTCAAACAACACAATATTATTATGCACAGCGGAAGCAAAATTTAAAATATGATACAACCAAATTTAATATTGTTTATAAATGTAACAATATCCGGAAGTTTATCCACAGAACGGATCGAAATAAAATAATATTAATGGTTCAACAGACTTCAGGCATCCTAAGCTTGCGAAACTTTTATTGATGCTAAGGAGTCAATCCAGCCGATTTCGTTTAGTACCTGCATTCAGTCTTTTTGGGAAAATACGTCAGTTTACACTGGTAAATACAATCAACTGACTCATTTTGGAAAATGATTTAAAATTGGTTTGGATGCACATGGCATAAACATTTTTATAACTTGGGAGAATTATTTAATATTATAATCTTGTGAACGAATTACATGTTACTTATGCGTTCAGTAGCCCGGATCTTGTCCGGGTTAAAGATCAATAGACACACCACATCATAGAGTTATACACTGACGGTGTACGCCTACACCCCGTGCTCAGGTCGTGGCCATCTCGTAAGATGATGCCAAGGATATCCGGGACATGGTCATTAACCCCCCAAAGGCTGTAAAGTAAACAAGACTGTTTAAACGAGCCGATCAAATTATTCAACTACCCACTTAATGTGGAGATTTGATGCCCGATCAAGCGGTATGCTATATACCGTAACCCAAGCCCGTATAGGGAAAATAAGTTAAAAGTATTTACCTGGGTAAGTATTAATCACAACAAGCAAAATGCACGTAGCTTTTACTGGTCCTCCTAATCTGGAACGAATGTTTAATACAACCAATTAGAATCCTAACGGGTCTTTAATTAAGCTTAAGCTTAGACCGGCTAGTTTCAAAGATACGTTTCGTACGCACGATTAAGCGAAGACCGGATAGAATCTTTCATTATGCCCGAAACGTGTTTAAACACAAACTAGGCCCCGTAGGGGTAGTTTGGTCATTTAAAAGTTTATAAAAGCGTTTAAGTGTTTAACTGAGTTACAGGTCTGATGTAATCAGTAAATATACTCAACTTGCTAGGTTATATCAGCAAGTTAAAGCATATATGTGAAACTTATCATTTCTAACCAAACTATGCCCCGTAGGGGTATTTTGGTAATTTCACATAAGCCGAAAAGCTCAAAACTGAAGTCTGAGTTTATCAACCTTTCCTTACTGTTAAAATATTATAATTTTCCTCTTATATCAGTAGGTATCAACCCGGGTATGTCCAATATGATTTTAAAACATACTATGCGTTAAAAACGCTAAATAAGGCGATTAAAGGCCATTTCCGGGTTCGATACTTAAGTCTGATATTTTTATATTTCCAGAAGGCTTAAAATAATTTATTTATCATATGTGATCAGTAGCAAAAGGTTTGGGGTCGTTTAGATATGTAAAACTCATTTTATGGCCCGTAAGGGCAAAACCGACAATTACCGGATTAGGCCTACGACTATGAGTTATGCTCAGCCTAAAATTAATTAAAAATCTTTAAAAATCCCAAAATAATATATTACATCAGTGGGTATTAAGTTTGATACCAAAAAGTAGGCTTAACTAGGCTATACGCTAATTACGCCGTTTTATTAACATAAAGCTTTAAATTTGCGATATTGAGCATAACTCTTAATCTACAAGTCAAACTGATGTCAAACTTTGCATACAGGTTTATATATCAGTATTTAAGGTTTCTACACTTTTACATTTTCATAAATCGCGTTTTGAGGTAATAAGGGCATAACGGTCAACATATGAGCAATTAACGGAAACATGCATATTAATTGGATAACTAATGAACCAAGGTGTATAATCATAGAGGGTTGTTCTAACATGTAACCTAGTCCAATTAAAGCTCTGAGGCATTTCTAAAACATGCCTTAACGGGTCAGAACTGAAAGTCAAAGTGTAAGTCAAACTATGTGACTTTCGGTTCCGAACCGGGTCTAAACAGGAAGTTGTCGGGTTGAACATGTTTAGACATGTTCTTACACTTATTACTAAGTTATAACAATGATCAAACAGGTTGTATATGATCTGCATTGCTAATTATGCATAAATGGCATTTTAAGCTTCCTGTTGACTTTTCTTAAACTAGTTTGACCCGACTTTTGACCTGGTTAGAGTGGTGATCAGGGGAAACCCTTTTGAGGTTTTATTACCCACTTAAATACCAAGCTATAACTACTTTTAATTCAAGATATGACTGAGCCATTGTTGACTAATCTCGAAGTCAAATCGTAATTACGACGGTTTGACTTTTAGCTAAAATACTAAGCTAAACTTAATTAAAGAAGGACTAGCAGACTTACAAGAGTCCAATGCACGAAATATGATCACTTGAGGCTGCTTGATAGCTCCAGAAATGATCCAAGAATGCAGGAGAAGTTGTGAGGAATGTTTGTAATTTAGGAGGTCTTATATAGTGTTTGATACACCACAACATGTTGACATCTTAGTCTAGCACCCATCCACAACTGATTAACACTTGTCCTAGTGCTTAGGGGGTGCCTAGGGGTCGTCCACATGTGAGAAAAACCGGCTAGAATGGTCACAATCGCGGATAACAGGCTGCGGCAAGTTTTCTGGTCGCTGGCACTTGCTTGCGCACCGTAACAATTATTTGTTGCGGTGCGCAACAAATCATCAGGGACCAAAAATGTTGTTCTTTCATGCTTTCGAAAAGGCAACCTCAATATCCGACTTTGGGGCCTCAATTATCATCTAGGGACCTCCAAGAAGTGCCTTATACAGTAACATACCCTACCATTTTGAATTGTTTCATTTGAATTCATTTTGAAAGTGCCTTAAACGACGGTTTACCGTAGGAATTCTATCAGAACCCATCTAGCACTATGAATTTAATTATTGACAACTACATTCCTGGATTTTTAAATATACTAGATGTTTAATGTACGTATACTTGGGTCTTGGGATTTATAAATGAGGTCATTCAGAGGTAAAAATTAACATGACGCCGCTTTTAAATCCTGCCAAAACATCTTTATTTAATCCGAGTTTACAACGCGTTTTGTCTTATATGACACGTGTCCTTAAATCGTTGAACACGAATTTTCGAGGTGTTACATGATGGGGGATTCAGATAGATCGGGTTCTGGAAACGGATCAGACACAGTTGTAGAGGATGTAGAAAAGAAGGGACATTCCTCATGGAAAGTAACGTCGGAACTGGTAAAGTAACGATGAAGAGAAGGACTATAACATCGATAACCTTTCTGGACACGTGAGTAACCTACAAAGATACAACGAATGGCTCTGGCATCAAGTTTAGGGGTCCCTGGACGATGATCATGAACATATGCAACACATCCAAATATTTTGGGTGGAAGTGGAAACATAGTTCCTTTAGGAAAAAGGATGGAAAACGGAGTTTGACCATGAATGACGGGTGACGGCATACGATTAATAAGGTAAGCGGCAATAAGGACCGCGTCTCCCCAGAAACGATGAGGAACATGAGAATGAATCATGAGAGTGCGAGTGACGTCTAATAAATGTCGGTTCTTGCGTTCAGCAACACCATTTTGTTGTGGTGTATAAACGCAAGATGACTCGTGAATGATGCCATTAGATTTTAAGTAAGAAGAAAAATCAGTCGACAAATATTCTTTTGCATTGTCTGTACGCAAGGTTTTAATTGAGGTTTGAAATTGAGTTTTGACGTAAGCATGGAATTCACGAAATATTGAATATACTTCAGCACGGGATTTCAATGGATAAACCCAAGTAGCACGAGAATAATCATCAATAAAGGTAATAAAATATTCAAAACCCAAAGTTGATTTCGTAGGACATGGGCCCCAGACATCAGAATGCAAAAGTTCAAACAATGTATTGACTCGATTAGACACTCTAGGGGGATAGGGACGCCTGGTATGTTTACCAAGTTGACATGACTCGCAATGAAAATCAAAAGAAGATGGAAAATCCGGTCTCATTTGCCTTAGAACCGCTGCAGAAGGGTGGCCTAGCCGGCAGTGAGCCTCCCTGATACTGGAATCACATATGTTGGCTTGAGGGTGTGACAGTAAAGACATACGGTAGAGGCCTCCTGATTCAAAACCTGTGCCAATCAGCCGGTTCGTCCCTAGTTCCTGAAAAGTGCAGTGAGTAGGATAAAAGGTTACATAGCAGTTATTTTGCTTGGTAATTTGACTTATCGAACAAAGGTTATCAGGGAATTTAGGAACCAACAAGACAGAAGAAAGGTTTAGATCTTTTGAATTACTAACTGATCCAATGCCACGGACTGGGCATGAGGATCCATCAGCAAGACGAACTGGTGGGTGAGAACCAGTACGTAGGCTAGAAAGGAGATCCTGAATCCCAGTCATGTGATGAGTAGCTCCAGAATCAATAATCCAGGATAAGTCAAGATAAGTGATGCGTGTGAAGTGTTATATATATTAGGTGTATATTTTAAGCCCCTTTAACACTTATTTTTAGCCAAGTTTTAAATTTATAAAACACGATATTTTACTAACACTAAACACACATATGGGCAAGTGCACCCATCGTGAGCGTAGTATAGTGTTGGTAAGATACCGAGGTCGTCCAAGGACACAAGAGCTTTTAGTACCGGTTTATCCTCAACGTCTAATCAAAATGAAAAGTTTAGAAAAATGTTTTAAACTAAGAAAAATAAAAACTAACTAAAATGCTGAAAATAAAATAAAAAGAAAAACAGATAGACAAGATGAATCACTTGGTTCCGACTCGTATCTAGTGTAACCTTTGATTATTTCCGCACTTTTGCACATATTTAAGAGATTATCTTAGTTATTGTAGTAGGCCCCTCTTTTGAAGGTGACGTTACCCTCACCCCAGTAGTTTGAGTCAGCAAGGATACAATCCTAAAAGGGTGGATTATTGGAAGATAATTAATTAAGTTATTAATGCAAATTATGGTAGGCCCCTCTTTTGGAGGTGATGTTACCCTCGACTAAGTAGTCTGAGTCAGCAGGGATACAGTCCTAAATAGTCAGGTTATAGTATTAATAGTAGTTAACTTATGAGGGGATCAAAGAGTTTGGACCCCCGCCATCCAATACCCATAAGTATTGAAGGAGGTCCTACTAAATTTGAGCCAGGTCCATTGCAAGACCTCTAAACGCTGAACAATGGCAAGACCTTTACCAAACCGTTCCCTTAACCCCCGACCAGGTAGCCAACATACCTCCATATAGACCGTGGAGATATGAATGGTGAAAATCTTTTATTTTATATAGACAGTAAAATAATGCCAAGACACCACGGACAAAGGATAAGGAAAGATCACCTTCAACATAAGCAACTAGTTATTAAAGTCATTAATACAAAACCAAGTAAAAAATGCAAAAGATTAGAAATAAAAAGTATTACACTAGACACTTTGTCTTCACCAAGTGATGTAAGAGACTTAGGCAAACATGGCCTTGATTGTCAAGAACTCTTACGATCAATCTTGGATCCCGAGACGACTCACACACTCTACGATGGACAATGGATGATGGTGGTGGATGATGGTGTTATGGTGGTGGTGGGTGGTGGGTGAAGTGTAAGAGAGGTGGTGTGCCAAGGGATGGTTTGAACTTGAGCCAAGCACTCCTATTTATAGGCTGAACAGAAGCCTGGACACGGCCCCGTGTCCACCCTTTTCTCTTTCTTCATTAATTGCTCTTGTCCGCATTAGTTGACCACGCCCCCGTGTCCGCTGGGCACGGCCCCGTGTGCAGAAGCATATCTGTACTATCAGATTTGGCAAGATTTTGCGAATCTTATAGTTGACCACGGCCCCGTGCCCGCTGAGCACGGCCCCGTGGTGGGCAATAGAAGCTTCTACAACTTTGTCTTTTCTGCAGACCCTTGAGCACGCCCCGTGTTCGCTGGACACACCCCGTGTTCAGCTGGACACGCCCCGTGCTCAGCTGGGCACAGCCCCATGCTCAGCTGGGCACAGCCCCATGCTCAGCTTTCTTCTTGTTTTTGCTTTGGGAGATGCTGTCGAGGATTCGGGCATGCCATGTTTCTTCCTTTTCTTTGTATTTATGTTGGTTTTGGCTGTATATTTGTTCCTTTTGTTCGTTTAAGCTCATTTGATCCTGAAAATACAAAAGGAAGACAAAAGCACACTTTTTCTAACATTAGTACTAAAAAAAGGTTAGTTTTATGCCTCATTTGATGTAATTTATATGTTGCATTTTACGCACATCAAATACCCCCACACTTGAATCTTTGCTTGTCCTCAAGCAAAACTCTTTATAATGTGGCTTACACTCCCAAATGGAATGGGTAGAAGAGAAGGTTTTAGGGCTTGTCATAGAGTGTCGGGAATCCAAGATTCTTTATTAGGCTTTATTTTTATGTTATTTACAATCCTATTCGTTATGATTTATTTTGAACTTTTCATAAGAGAAATTATTTATTTGGGCATAACATGCCTTTTTAAAATTCTATTTATATACAAGTTCACATACCTCACGGGGGATCACTCAACACTCGGCCGAAGATGTATTTTTGTGAAACACTCGAGAGCGGCATTGAACTTACTCCTACCATAAGCTTGCCAAGCAATCAATCCTCCTCCTTTTTAACTTATATACATTTGTAAATATCAAGAGGACTTTGTGGGTGAAGGGTTAGGCTTGGGTTAAAGGTAGGTGGTTGGGTTAGTGGTTAGTAGAAAAAGGGCGAAAAGCGTAACAAGCGTCGGTTTTCGTAAGACTTTCTATTTTTTTTTTCACTTTTATTTTTATGAAGCTATTTTTCAAACAAAGTCATACGAAAAACCGAACTTGTTACTAAAAACCGAACTTGTTACTAAAAACCGAACTTGTTACTAAAAACCGAACAAAGTCATAATCAACTTTTTCTCCCTTTTTTTTCTTTTTTTTGAAAAGTCATACGAAAAACCGAACTTGTTACTAAAACAAAGGTTTAAAAATGAAAAAGGTTTTGGTGGGTAAAAGGGTGTTTGTTTTGGGTTATGAAATGAAAAGGTTTAAGCTCAAAGGGGCTAACTAGGGGGATTTTGGGTAGGTGGTAAAAAAAAAAGAAAAATAATGGTGTAGAAATAAAAAGGGTTAGTCCTAATGCCTCCATCATTTACTTACTCGGGTTTAAGTTGGTAAGGACCGGGAATGTATCGTCATGGCAAGTTCTAGAGTCGTAAGAACCAAGCGGCTATTCACACAAGAAACGAAAAATGAGCATTTAGTTTAAAGATATGTAATTGTATGCTCAATAAAGGCTCAAAACTCACTTTTGTGGGAATGGGTTTTTATGTGATCAAGTATATATAATTAAATTTTAACTAAGCTTGTCATGCCTTTTCATAATTTTCTTATGTTGGTTCTTTTTATCACGACGCTATCGGTTGTAAATTCGTAAAAATATAACCTTTTTGAGAACTTGAATTTCCCGAGTTAAACCTAGACAAGTAAAAAAATGAAAATTTTTGAAAAAATTTGGGGTGATTAGCGGTTCCAATAGAGTTTTGTGTAAGGCTTGTATTTAGGACTTGCAAGATTCAAGGTTTTAGCATCCCCCCCACACTTAAATTACACATTGTCCTCAGTGTGTCCCAAAAATAAGTTTTTCGGTTGATTAAAATGTGTAAAAGTGGGTTAAAAACAAGATTTTATGGTACTGGGTAGCTGAACACGGGGTAGTGTTGGCTGAGCACGGCCCAGTGTCCAGACTGCCAGTACCAAAAGTAAACAGAAGGCTGGGCACGGGGGCGTGTCCAGTGAGCACGGCCCCGTGTCCAGGTACCTGAACTGGGCATTTTCTACAGAACCTCGGGCACGGGGCGTGTTGGGGTGAGCACGGCCCCGTGCTGAACTTGCTGTAATGAAGAAAAATCGTCGGGAGGCTCTGTTTTTGTGTATGGGGTGTTGGTTCAAGCTTCCCTTATCATCCTTCACCATCCCGAGTGTGTTTTATTCCTGAAAATTAAAAACTAAACTAGAAAACATAAAGGTTAATCTAAACTAAACTACGGATAGTTCCGCGGAATGCCTCCGTGGTGCGCCACGTTTATAAGGGTCCTTGGCTAGACCCACCTTATCAGGTGGTTCTGGCTCATCTTCAATTAGGGGGTCGTCATTGCCGAATGGATATTTCATTGATCGCTCAAGGTCGACACTCTTTTTAAATGCCCCTAATTGAAGAGGTAGATTGTTGAACTTCCGGTTTTTCAAAGCTTCGTGAGTTTTTACAAATGACCGTCCCAACACTAGAGGAGCGTCATCGAGGATGACAAAGTCGGTCGGAATTACCATTTGATTTGTTTGAACCAAGACATCCTCAACTATACCGGTTGATTTTATTACTTTCCGATTGGATAGAAAAATGGGTATTTGAAGTGGAGAAAAATCACTAATACTTAATTTTTCGAAAATGTAGTTAGGCATTATGTTAACACAAAGATCTTTATCGATTGTGACATTACTAATAAACGAATTTTGAAAGAAACATGGAATCGGTGTAATGTTAATTTCAAATGGGTCTTCTTTTATTAGCGAAGTTTGATCATTAGTTAACTTAACGCTTACCGTTTCGTCAATTTTAGTGTTAGTGTTTAACTCTTTTAAAAACTTAGCATGAGTGGGTACTAAACAATGATTTTCAAAAGAAGGTGACAAGAGATTAATTTCTTCAAAATTAGACTCTTCTTGTATTTTAGCGTTGTCGGACTCACCTTTTTCGTTGTTTAACTCATGTGTCGGCTTTTCACTTATTTGTTCTTCCATTTTTACACTTTCAGTTATCTCTTCTTTTTTTAATTCTTCTCTTGCGCGGGACTCCTCTTCCCTTGCGCGAGATTCTCTTATACATCGATCGATAACCCTAATGTGTTCTAATATCCTATCGGTTACTTCGGTTATAGAAAAAGAATCGGGATTTTCTAAGCTTGAATCCGGTTGTTCGATCCTTTGTTCCTCATAATACCCATATGAAGTAGATGGTTCACACCATTGTTCTTCATTGTAAGTATATGATGGATAAGGTTCGTAGTTTTGTTCTTCATAATACTCATATGAGGTGGGTTGTTCACGCCATGGTTCCTCATAATAAGCATACGAAGGTGGTGGCTCATATCTTGGTTCCTCAAAGTATGAGTATGAAGGCTCATACCTTGGTTCATCAAAATATGAGTATGAGGGAGGAGGTTCATACCTTTGGTCTTCATAGGATGTGTATGAAGTTGATGGCTCGTACATGGGCTCCTCATAGTAGGTGTATGAATTGGATGGTTGATATGAGTGATTATTTTGAACCGAGCGTGAGTTACGACAATTAGTGCAATAATTACCCCTATAATCATCCTCCTCATAGGTGTAGTTGTAACCTCCTGAGTATTGATCCATAAGAATCACTCAGCAGACCACAACCAAGTCTCGAGATCAGAAAACAAAAATAAAGACGGAAACAGAGGCTGGACACGGCCCCGTGTTCAGTGAGCACGGCCCCGTGTTCAGGATCTGTATCTGGGCGTTTTAATTAAATTTACTGATTTCGTTGAGCACGGGGCGTGTTCAGTGAGCACGGCCCGTGTTCAAGCTACTGTTACTGGGTGTTTTTATGAAAATGTGCAGCACGGCCCCGTGTTCAGTGAACACGGCCCCGTGTACAGGTTACTGTAAATGCAAAACTAAACTAAAATGCAGAAAAATGTGCGCGCGTTTTAAAAAGGTTTTGAAAAACTGATTAGGCCGTCGATTTTAAGCTTTCTTAAAATCCTTGTGTCCTCGGCAACGGCGCCAAAAACTTGATGCGTGTGAAGTGTTATATATATTAGGTGTATATTTTAAGCCCCTTTAACACTTATTTTTAGCCAAGTTTTAAATTTATAAAACACGATATTTTACTAACACTAAACACACATATGGGCAAGTGCACCCATCGTGAGCGTAGTATAGTGTTGGTAAGATACCGAGGTCGTCCAAGGACACAAGAGCTTTTAGTACCGGTTTATCCTCAACGTCTAATCAAAATGAAAAGTTTAGAAAAATGTTTTAAACTAAGAAAAATAAAAACTAACTAAAATGCTGAAAATAAAATAAAAAGAAAAACAGATAGACAAGATGAATCACTTGGTTCCGACTCGTATCTAGTGTAACCTTTGATTATTTCCGCACTTTTGCACATATTTAAGAGATTATCTTAGTTATTGTAGTAGGCCCCTCTTTTGAAGGTGACGTTACCCTCACCCCAGTAGTTTGAGTCAGCAAGGATACAATCCTAAAAGGGTGGATTATTGGAAGATAATTAATTAAGTTATTAATGCAAATTATGGTAGGTCCCTCTTTTGGAGGTGACGTTACCCTCGACTAAGTAGTCTGAGTCAGCAGGGATACAGTCCTAAATAGCCGGGTTATAGTATTAATAGTAGTTAACTTATGAGGGGATCAAAGAGTTTGGACCCCCGCCATCCAATACCGTTAAGTATTGAAGGAGGTCCTACTAAATTTGAGCCAGGTCCATTGCAGGACCTCTAAACGCTGAACAATGGCAAGACCTTTACCAAACCGTTCCCTTAACCCCCGACCAGGTAGCCAACATACCTCCATATAGACCGTGGAGATATGAATGGTGAAAATCTTTTATTTTATATAGACAGTAAAATAATGCCAAGACACCACGGACAAACGATAAGGAAAGATCACCTTCAACATAAGCAACTAGTTATTAAAGTCATTAATACAAAACCAAGTAAAAAGTGCAAAAGATTAGAAATAAAAAGTATTACACTAGACATTTTGTCTTCACCAAGTGATGTAAGAGACTTAGGCAAACATGGCCTTGATTGTCAAGAACTCTTACGATCAATCTTGGATCCCGAGACGACTCACACACTCTACGATGGACAATGGATGATGGTGGTGGATGATGGTGTTATGGTGGTGGGTGAAGTGTGAGAGAGGTGGTGTGCCAACGGATGGTTTGAACTTGAGCCAAGCACTCCTATTTATAGGCTGAACAGAAGCCTGGACACGGCCCCGTGCCCGCTGGACACGGCCCCGTGTCCACCCTTTTCTCTTTCTTCATTAATTGCTCTTGTCCGCATTAGTTGACCACGCCCCCGTGTCCGCTGCGCACGGCCCCGTGTGCAGAAGCATATCTGTACTATCAGATTTGGCAAGATTCTGCGAATCTTATAGTTGACCACGGCCCCGTGCCCGCTGAGCACGACCCCGTGGTGGGCAATAGAAGCTTCTACAACTTTGTCTTTTCTGCAGACCCTTGAGCACGCCCCGTGTTCGCTGGACACGCCCCGTGTTCAGCTGGACACGCCCCGTGCTCAGCTGGGCACAACCCCATGCTCAGCTGGGCACAACCCCATGCTCAGCTTTCTTCTTGTTTTTGCTTTGGGAGATGCTGTCGAGGAGTCGGGCATGCCATGTTTCTTCCTTTTCTTTGTATTTATGTTGGTTTTGGCTGTATATTTGTTCCTTTTGTTCGTTTAAGCTCATTTGATCCTGAAAATACAAAAGGAAGACAAAAGCACACTTTTTCCAACATTAGTACTAAAAAAGGGTTAGTTTTATGCCTCATTTGATGTAATTTATATGTTGCATTTTACGCACATCAATAAGAAAGTATACCTGAATTGACCAAGCTGGCTTGTGGGCTAGGGGCAGGCGACTGTGAGGCCAACAGTTGTTGAACTCTACTGAGATCCTCCTTGCTCAATGTGTAATTAGGAGCAGTATCAGTAGTTGGGTCAGAAGACTCACCAGTAGAAGCTAGTCGGGCTTTCGGCTGAGATCCAGGAGCACGGTTTGGGCAATTGTGCTTTGTATGCCCTGGCAGCTTGCAATAATGGCAGTTGTTTGGGCAGTTGTACCTTGCATGTCCAGGTTCCTGACATAAGTGACATACAAGATTACTACCATGTCCTCCAGTGCCTCGTCCAGTGCCTTTCTTCATATAAGAACTTTGACTTGTACCCTTACTGACCAAGGCAGACATATCAGTTGGAGATGCGTCCGGACCATACATTTCTCGCAAGAGATGATATGTGGACGCCACGGATGAAATGGCGGTAGAGTTACTTAGCAATAATGGACGTGCACTTGCATACTTAGGTGATAAACCCGCAATAAACATCATGACATCCATTTTGGTGTTACGCTCCTCCTGAACTTTTAAATCAGCAGTAGGTGGAAAAAGAGCTCGTAACTCATCTTAAAGCTTTGAGAAACGAGTAAAGTAATCAGTGAAGGTTTAACGACGCCTAGTTCTTTCATCCAATGGGGCAACAGTGTCTTGGGGACAACAACTAATACCCTCTTTATCAAGTTAGAGTGAAATAATCTTGCCAAAAAGGCACAAATCTGGAATGACATGAAAGAATGAAGTCATTAGATATACTTTTCGAATGTATAGAAAAGAGGATACAAATGCATATATATATATATATATATATATACCTGCATGGTCTTCCCGAGGCCCATGTCATCACCCAAAATACAACCCTTGCCTTTACAATGAAGGGACCAAAGCCACTTCACAGCTTCAAGTTGATGAGGGTATAGCTTCTTTGCGATCTCACTAGGTAACGAAAACCTGAACCTGGGGTGACTAAGAGAAAATGCTACTTCATCTTCTGAAGAAGAAGAAGAAGAAGTATTTTCAACGTCTACATGTTGAGAGATTTTAACCGGCTTCTTCTGTTCAATGAATCTTTCATTTATAACCGAATCAGGGGATTTGATGTGGTGATTTCCCTTTTCAAATAGTGAGCGTAGAGTGCTTAATATACTTCCATTTTGACCAACACCGTTAAATATCTTCCACATGTTCTTTACAGGACTGTGTGTGATAGGTTTACGGAGAAAACCTAGAAACTCCCAATTACATATTTTAATTACTACGTATTTTCATGCATCCCATGTTTCCATGTTTTGCACACGTTCCTTCCTTCCATTCAGTTTTCAATTCATGTATTTAAGAACCATCTTGTGTTAATAAGAAAAGAAGAGAAAATTGTTACAAAATTAGTCTTAATTGTTCTCTATCTTTGTTCTTGGAGCTTGACCCCTCTAAACTAATAAGTAAAAAAAAAAAAAAAGAGAAAATTACCAATCTAGCCAAGAAAAAAGTCAAACTACCAATCTAGCCACCTCATGCGTCTTTAGAAGGCCACTCATGTATGGGATGAGTCTTTCAAGCATGGGATGAGTCCTTGGGGAGAAACCCAATAAAAAAAGACACGTGGCGGGGATGAGTCTGCGGACGCATGGGATGAGTCTGCGGACGCATGGCTTGTGGGTCCGCGGACGCATGGGATGAGTCTTTCGTGTGTGTGATGTGATGAGTCTTTCCACGTGTCAGTTGGGGATTGGCGGACGCAATACTTGGCCTGGCAGACGCATTAGAAGACTTGGGATCTGTGAGTGGCCTTCCAAAGACGCATGAGGTGGCTAGATTGGTAATTTGACTTTTTTCTTGGCTAATTTTGTAATTTTCTCAAAAAAAAAATAGTAAAATAACTGCATGTGGGACGTGGGTTGTATACGGAAAGTGGGCATCTTCGTATGGCTTCGGGATTACGGTGATGGGTCCGTATCAGTGTGATTTAAATTCAGAAACAAACAGTCACAGAACTTACAAAAACAAACAGTATACACCAATCCAAGTTTATTTATTATAAGGGGAGGAGGGGTGGTTCACTAGTGATAGTTTCTATCACTCCCACTATCCAATCAAATCATGCAATGTCATCACCCAATATTCTATCACTAGTGATAGAAATGTAGGCGGGGTGGTATCTCTAGTGATGGAATTCTATCACTCCCAAGTTTTTTTAATTTTCATTTTAAAATTAGAAATTAACAATTAATTTCAATTAAACCCAAATTTTTCATCCCAAATTTTTTAATTTTAATTTTCATGACCGAGCCAAAATTATAAATTTCAATTAAACCCAAAAGCCCAAATTTAAACGAACCCAAAAGCCCAACATGAAGGTTCGTCAGAAGCCAAGTATGAAGCTTCGTCAGAATGAAGGTTCGTCAGAAGCCAAACATTCGAAATTTCCAAACTTTTCAACGCATGATACTTTCAACGCGTTGATAATATAACGCGTGAAACTTAGGGCGGCGGCGGTGTTCCGTTCTTGTTTAACGAGTGATGGTGGTGGTATCACGGACCACCCCGTGTGGCCTAAAGTGGTATCAGGTTGTAATTACCAGATGGTGGATTAATTTGAAATGACAAGCTGTGAACTCAACACCTTCTTCGATGAATCAATCATCACTCAGCCGTCTCCCTCTCTCTCTACCTTTCTCTCTCTCTCTCTCTCTCTCTCATGGAGACTCTTTTTCCCGCCTGCAGGTTCTAGTAATATTATAATATAATATAATTATAATATATATAGGAAAACTATATCATACATTACGGCTTAACGTACTTCACGTACGACAACATGCGTGATTTGTTCAATAACATGCGTGATTAATGTTTTCAATATGCGTGATTATTGTGTTTCAACATGCGTGATTTTGGATTTTTGAGTTATAATGTGCGTGATTTTAAAATAAACGTGCCTAATTACCTGTCGTACGTGATGTACGTTAAGCCGTAATGTACGTTAACATTCCTCTATATATATATATATATATATATAGGGTAAGGTTCATGCAAGAACCACCTTTATTGCGAGAACCGCGATAACCAATGTTAACACAACCTAAAATAGCTAAAAAAACCTAACCCCCACCCCCCCTCCCCCAAAAACCTAACCCCCCCCCCCCCCCTCCCCAAGCTAAATGCTAAAAACTAAAACCCAAAAAAAAAAACTAAAAAAACCTAACCACCCCCCACCCCACCCCCCAAGCTAAAATGCTAAAAACTAAACCCCTAAAAAAATCAAAAAAAACACACAATTTTTTTTAATATTTTTAAGTTAAAATCGCTACTTTTAGTAGCAAAAAAAATTTTTTTTTTTTTGCTACTAAAAGTAACGATTTTTTTTATAAAAAATATTAAAAAAAAATTTGTGTGTTTTTTAGGTATTTTTGGTTGTGTTCACATTGGTTCTCGCGGTTCTCACAATAAAGGGTGGTTCCTAACGGATCTTTGTCCTATATATATATATATATATATATAGGATAAGGATCATTACAGAACACTAATTATTGCGAGAACAAAAAGAACAACTCTAAATCACTAAATTTTGGGATTAAAGGTTCATATTTTTTAAATTATATGTTTCTTACATTTATATATGTATTATATATACATAAAAATTATATATTTTTCTCTACACATAGTCTACACACATGTAGGTAATTTAGCCTACACATAACCTACATGTGTGTAGGTTATTTAAAAACTTGAGATTTTTCATATTTTGTTTTAAATTCTAGTGTGAGAAACAATAAATCTTACATTTATAACATTTTCATTTACTTTTTAGGTTTTTAGGATTGAAAAAATGAGTGATTCATTTTGTTCTGTGTGTTCTCGCAATATTTAGTGTTCTGCATAGAACCTTCCCCTATATATATATATATATAGAGCCCGATTATCATACAAATACTCTAATCGTACATTATGTACGCTTCATCCACAACCGTCAGATCATCTCATTTAAACAGCGTGTTTTACTATTAAATTTATCAATTTAAAATTAATAAAAAGAAACCGCCAAGGTTAAAATCGTCAAATGCGAGATCAAAACCCCTAATAATCAGCACACAATAACTCCCAAAACATACCGTAAAACCCAAAATCAACATTGCATTCTCCTTCTACAAAGTTCCCTGCTACTCTCCGTTGCGATTCAAGTAAGATTGATGAGTTTTGAGAAACGAAGCAAAGCAAACAACGACAGACCACAAGCGAAGAAGATGAATCCAGGTATCGATTGAAATTTGCGATTTTATAGTAGAATATACATGGACTTTAATGTCAAATGCGATTTTGTTTGTTTATTAAGCTTTTAACTGAAACATATAGTTTTATAAGATTAAATATTGATCACAACTACAATTTTGCTAGGGTTTATGACTGGTATGTTTATTTATTAGGTTTGGCATGATTATGCAGTTTTCTTAATTATACATGATATATGTGCGATATCATATATGGTTTTGTGAGGGTTTTGTATGACAAATGCGATTTCATATGATAAAATACTGTTTGTTGAAGGTTTTGGTAATGCTTAACTAACACATGCGAATTGATCCTTAATGCATGTGAATTATAAAGATTGACTAGTTTTGGTAATGCTTAACTAACAAATGCGAATTGATAACTCACTCATGCGAATTGATAAATTCATTGCATATATTAGTATTTTTAATTTCGCATTTGTGTTTTTAATTTCGCAAATTTGACAATGAATTATTAAAATTTGCAATGAATTATTAAAATTTGCGAATTTATAACTAATTCATGCGATTTTATCACTTAGTGACTTAATGTACATGATTAACTGATAAATGCGATTTTGTAGAAATAGAATCTGATGATGACTTTGAAGGGCCAATATCAAGACTGATAAAAGTTAACAAGAATAGAAAGAGAATGATAGTTGTAGAAAGTTCTGAAGAGGATGACTTTGTTAAGCCACTCCCAAAAAAGAAAAAAGATGAGAGGAAATCAAAGATACAGACAAAAAAACATTAAAAAAAGGTGGAACAACCTAAAACAGAACATAGGGAATTCTTTAATTACAGCAATGAAGCAATACTGCTGAGATGCCAACCTAACTCATACATGGATACTGTGAAGAGATTTTCAAAAAAACAGGTTGGAGAGATAAGGAATATGGGATTTGGTGTTATTCTAGATATCAATATTAACCATATTTCGACACGATTGGCATATTGGCTAGCCAGAAACTTTGACGAGAAGTTCGATAAGCTAAACGTGGGAAAACACCAAATAAAAATAACATCGGACACAGTTTATGAGGTATTTGGAATACCAAAGGGGCCAAAGAAGGTTGAGATAATAACCGATAAGAGAAAAGTTAAAAAGCAAGAGAAAATTGAAAAAGGTAAAGAACCGGGAAATGCTGTCAGGGATACATTCCTCAGCCAGTGGGGGGGAAACGCGAGAATAACCCATGGCTTAATTGCAAATACAATGGAAAATCAAAGAGAAAGTGGGAGCCTGTTTAAATTAAATTTCCTTGTGTACTGGATGACCTTCTTTGCGGAGATTACAAAGGCAACACTTGCAAATGATAGATGTTTGCTTGGTGTAGAAGATGTTGAGGAAATACAGAATCTAGATTGGTGCTCATATCTACTCGACACCTTGCGTCGTACACGAGCCGGCTGGAAGAACTATAAAATACAGTTCGTGGGACCTGTTGCCTTTCTTACGGTATACATTACTACATTTTAATAACATATTTCAAATACTAGTTTGTTTTGTTATATAATTAAATGATCTTGCGATTTATACAGCTTCTATACACGCATGAGTACAACAAGAGGCTTAACCTGTGTTGAGAAAGCCGTGGAGATACCGGTTATTCGTTATATCACATCTTCGGATATTGATAAAGTCGAAGATCATATTTCGGATAACGGACGTATATGGATATCAAGTGAGAGTGAAGAAGAAGAAGAAGAAGAAGAAAATGATGAAGAAAATGAAGAAGAAAATGAAGAAGAAGAGGGTCCTTCAACGGAGGATTATACACTACGACCACCGGTTGACACCACAATAAGCTATAAAAGAAGGACTGCACGTGCAGTACAAAACAAAGAAACCGGGGAAAAGCCAAAAGATAACGAGAACATTGATGATTTCATGGATTTCAGTTTTGAAATCTATGAAATGTCTCAGTTGAACCTTGAGATGGGAGTTGGAACACAAACACAGAAAATGATGGATTATTGCAACACTCCTGTTCAACTTTCACCATCCGTATTCTATGACACAGCCTAGGAACGAGAACTAGAGGCTTCGAGAATCCACAAAAAGGTAAGCACAAAAAAATATTAATTCCACTTAATCCATTTATATTTAACATTTCAATTAATAGTATCTTAACTCGAAAAATATTACAGAACCTGTTGAAAAAAATGAAAGCAAATGTCAAAAAGTACATTAAAATGGTTCAAGATGTTCAAGGGATGAACAACTTAGTTTCAGAAGCAAGAACCAAGTGTTTTTGGGATCCGGAGATTATGGCGGCCTGTAAGCAATGGGATTAGACGCTTCGGAATAATCCCATTTGTGTGCCGCCTGATTCGGTTCAAGAGCATGAAACTGCACCCTCTCCTGTACATCAAGAGCCTGAAAATCAAACTTCTGAGGTTCATCATGAAGTTACTACAAACAAAGAAGGTAGACAGGATGAAGAAGCTCAAAAAGTAATATCCACTGTTTTGGTACAAATGGCATCAGCAGGTAAAACATGCGAACTCATTATTTAACACATGCGAAACTATGTAAAAAATCACTATTTTTTATGCACATGCGAAACCAACAAAAACACATGCGATTTCTTTAAAAACACTTCAAATTTGATTTCGCATGTGATGTCATGTATACCTTGCGATTTTGATTCTAATGTATTAAAATTAAATAATTTGTATCTATAGGTGTACTGCAGACAGATGATGAAGGAGTCACAGACACCCTTATTGCAAATATTCAAACTGTGGAACCAGGTGTATACACTTACAACCCACCTGACAAAGGTAAAAAAATACTTTATATTAAGAAAAAAATTAAAAAGCACAAATTATTGTATTTCTTAAATTACTTTGGCCTGCAGAAAGAGGTGAAAACGAAACTGTTATCGAAGAAACAGTGAACTTGGCAGAATCTACACAAAACATACAACAAAAGGTTCAAGAAAAACTGCCAGAAAAATTGGCAGAAGTGGAAGCAGTTTCTTTAGAAGAAACTACACAAAAAGACCATCAACAACCCGATTCGGGAATTGAAGTTGAGAAGGAACCGGAAGTTGAATGCCCCCAGGTAACGGCTGAGGAATTGCATTCAGTTGAGTTGCTTTTGAGCCTGGGACCCAGCATGGAAGATAACAAAGAAAAAAAAAACAACTAGGGGGAGAAAAAACTCAAAGCCAAAGCAAGTTCCAAAACAAGTTATACCAAAAGGATTAAATGAACTGCTTTATAAGACAATAGAACAAGCCAAAATTCGAGGTGAAAAAAGATGTAAAGAGCTTGGAGACAAATTATGTTCCCCTTACTACAACAGAGTGGTAAACATGCACGAAGCACTATTGACTCAAGAATTGAATGTGATTCGGTATACATTTGCTACATTTGCAGGCATAGAGTAAGTAAAAAATAGTTATATCAACTAACAAACATCTAAAAATATATACACACAACAAATACTAATTATTTATTTTATGACTGACAGGGAAGAATTTTACCGATCAAAAACTGAGGTTGCCACATTCAAAAACTGACAGGGAACAAATACGTAGCATCAAACGGAATAGATGCATTTGTGGATGTTCTAAACCTTGAAGAGAAGAAGATGGATAGAAAATCATCACCATACAGACTCTTCTTGTTTAGCACAATGATGGTATGTTTTCATATACAATTTGGCATTTGAAATTATAATCATTAAATGCATATTCAATGATTTCGCACACTGATTATATCTAAAATCGCATTTAGTATAGAAGAAAGTTTTCATGTGAAACAACATTTCTCATACTCTTGTAATTTCGCAAGTGTTATATATACTATTCGCATGTGAAAAAAAAATTCCATTGTTTGCATAACTTTGATTCAAATTACATAACATACAGCCGGATATCTTTTACGACGAGGAGAAATACACAGACAACCAACGACTAAAAATATTTGCCTCAAATTTTGAAGACATATTACTGAGATATGAGGTAAAAAAAACTTGATTCGGTTGACCTAGTGTTTATTCCGGTACTTCAAGGTGAACACTTCTATGTCTTGTGCTTCAACTTGAAATCCGGCAAAATTGAGCTGATTGACAATTCAGCAGCTAAACAAGAATTTAAGGAAAGATACAAGGGACTTCCAGACACACTGGTAATACAAAAACTTTTTCATATATAAATGTTATATATTATGTAAAAGCTACTAACACAAATGTTGCTATGTTACAGAGAAGGGTATTGGTTTTATACCTACAAAAGGCTTTAAAACCAACACCAGCTATAGAAGAACTTACAACCTCAGTTATAGAAAGAAAAGAGATGGATTGGAGGACGAAGAATAATGGTGTCGACTGTGGAGTGTTTACAATGCGTCACATGGAAACATACAAAGGAGACACAATACCATGGGTGACTGGATTTGTGAAAGAAGATGAAGTAAACAACAGACATAAATCACAACTTCATCTCCTAAGGCACATATATCTCAGTAAAATCATTCTATCCGAACACAATATCCATCGTCAACACATAATTAAAAGGGCAAATGCTTTCGATAAAAGGCCAGACAAAGAAAGGTATATGAAAGATTTGGATACTACAATCCCAGAAAGGATGAGTAAATATTTTGGAAGGCCAAAGCCAAAGTAAACTTGTTTAATGTTGAATTTATGTTGAAAATTTAAACTTGTTACTGTTTTTAATTTCGCATATATTAGTGTTTTTAATTTCGCATTTGTGTTTTTAATTTCGCATATGTTATGATTAAAATCGCAAATTTGACAATGAATTATTAAAATTTGCAATAAATAGGTGAATATAAACATGCAGCATATACAATCCATTCCATAACAAAACATGGGAATTTATTGAAAAATGCACCAACATAAACAAAAGTTCATTCAAAAGATGAAAGAAACTCCATTTTCATCTTCATCGAGCATCTTAAGACAGTTTTTGCATCAGCCAACTCTTTCAACTGTTTCTCATCCCTCTCACCCAAATCCACCATAAACATAACATCAATTTCTTTAAGACTACTCACTTGCATCTGAGATAGCAAATTCAGAATTTCTTGTCTTCTCTTCATGTTTTCTGTTACACGAGAAATGTTGGCCTCCAACATCTCTTGACATGATCGATCTTCTAGAATTTGTTGCTCAATCCTTTTCCTCAAAGCCTGCTTGATACTTGGTTCAGAAGAAGAGGATGTTGGTAGATCTGCCATTTTTAATAGAATGTTTGAGAATAGTGATAAAAATATAAAATATATAATAAAAGAAAAATTATTGATATGAATTATTGAAATCAATTATTGAACTGAATTATTTGATTTCAATTATTGAACTGAATTATGAAACACACTGTGCGAAAATAAAATTAATTATTATTAAAGCTTGCGAAATTAAAAGCTGTGTTTGATAAATACTTTCAGGTTTGCGAATCTCCAACTTAAGCATGCGAAATTAAATATTAAACTTCATTGTGTGCGAAAATGTCTAATTTAAAACATGCGAAATTATACAAAAGGATCCATCCTTAACTACCTTGACTATGTTAAAACAACACATGCGATATATCAAAAAACACATGCGATACGGTAACCAAAACAAAAAAAACAAGAAACAACTTATCTTCAACCCTCATTACAAAATAATAAAATGAAAAAAGCTCCAAATCAAATCAAATAAAACCCAAAACTCAACCTAATAAAACTATTGACGAATCCTAAATGACGAATCTAGGTTCGGTCAAGAATCAATCAAAAAACCTACAAATCGAATTGATACGAACAACAATTAAATGGGACGGTTACGAAACGAACACCATATCTGCTTCCTATATGACGGAATTCCCTGATTAGCCCTCAGATGTTCGAATATAATGTCTGATATACCCTTATTTAATTAAATTGAATCAGGACACGTGTATGGCTGTGGGTAGCGCGTACATAATGTACGATAAGGAGATTTGTACCATACTCTTTACCTATATATATATATAAAAGTAAAAAACCTACGCGATGCGGCAACAATTTACAATACGATACTCGTTCGCCGTTACTTTATCAATTGTCTCGTGATATATTTAATAGTAGTTAAGTTAGTTTTCTTATTTGTGTAATATGTTACAACTCAATTATTATTAATTAAAAGTTAATTTAGACCAAGGGGTGTGGGGAACGTCCCCCACCGGCGTCGCGCGTCCCCCTTGTCCCACACCGCCCCCCCTCCCCCTTGTCACGTCGTAAACGGCACAAGCAAGACGTTGGAGACGAGCATTATTGTTTGTTCTCTCTCCTTATATTTTATATTGGTTTTGGATAGTACTTCACACCCTTGGGTAGTCTCCAAGGAAATGGTCCTCCACCCCATGTGACGTGGCACCTAAGTGCCTGATAGTCCCCAAAGGGGCTACCAAAACCACACCCTATGGTGTTATAAATCCCTATCTACTACATAGGACGTGGGTTTTAATTCTTATGTAAACCTGAAACAAACAAGCATACAGAAGTACATTTTTATTCAACATTACAAGGAATATCTCCTTTCACCGACGACCAAGCATATGAAATTTACCAAAACAATATAGGACGGTATACCAAACTCCATGTTGTGTGAGACAAATTTACCAAAACAATATAGGACGGTATACCAAACTCCATGTTGTGTGAGACACGAGACATCTTCAACAATCTCACGGTCATTCGTTATCGGTTCCATAAAATGTACCCCATAACAATATGTACTATGTAGAGCAAGAAAATAAGAGATGCAACAAATAAAAGGTTCAATAATACAGGTACAAATGTTCGAAATAAAAATAAAGTCAACAGGTCATATGTTGAAGCTCCTAAAATTTATGTTAATAATTACATAAAATTTCACCAAGTCGGTAGCTCCTTATATGCTACATTAAGTTTCATGACCTTCGATTGGTAAAAATATGACCAAAGTTATTTTTTTTTAAATAAACTTCATTAGAAACACACCTCCGACCCAAAAGGGCAAAAAGCCATACAAAACACGCCTCCGACCTAACGGTCAAAAGGCAACACAAAACAAAAACCTAAAAAACCTACCCCCCAAAAAAAAAAAAACTAAACACCCATCACCACCCAAAAACCTAACCCCTCACCCCCCGGCTGTGTGCGGCAAAAAGAAAAGTTTTTTTTTGGGGTGGGTGATTGGGGGTGGGGTGGGAGGTTTAGGTTTTTGGGTGGTGGTGGGTGTTTAGTTTTTTTTTTTTTTTTTTTTTGTGTGTGTAGTGAGTTTATTTTTAGAAGTCTTTGTAACCCGTCCGTAGGCACGACAGTGAAATTACCTGTAAAACCCGTTTGGCTCAAGGATCCAACCCGGGTTTCCCTGGGTCTCCTATCATTGCCCACCAGTGCCTCACTCTGCACCAAATGGGAATTGAACTTGCATCTCTCAAGAGAAATGCAAGCCTTCCACCACTTGATCTAGAGATCATTGGCATTACCCTATATTAATTAGTTGGTACTTATTTCATGATTTAATTACCTTTACTAGATAAACATAAGGTTTCCTTTGAGTGTATAAATAGAGATTATAAGAGAAGATTAAAGACTAATGAATCACAACATCAATAATATCTTCGTTTGGGTGTGGGATGTAAAAAAAAACATAGAAACATCATTCTGAAACGAATCTGAGTGATGCAGGCCAATACTATACAATTATGCGAATGAGGATGTTTCACTTGGTTCTTGGTTTATTGGTTTTGACATTGAGCCCATCGATGATCGAAACATGTGTTGTAGGACACCTCCTGGTATGTACTTGTACCATGTTTTTATTAGAAGATAGTTGACATTTGACTTTTATGGGTCAAAGTCAAATTTTGACTATAAAAATTTCAACAAGTTTCAACAGCCCTCTTTTAACATGTACTCATTCCCCTTGGGATTACAAAGACATGAAATCAAAGACCCCGCGGAAATGTACGTAAAACTGACTCTTGACGATACAAAAAACACAACCATATACGTTCAACCAATATCGAAATGGCACGATTTAGCTACACATTGCTTCCACAACAAGTTTCTTTGTCTTGTCGGGGCAAAGTTCCGTCTTGAAATTGTCTTCACTCAATTCGACTATGCACTCGTTCTTATTCAAGCATAGCTGCACAAACATTGAGAGAAATGAAACCACACAAGTAACATAACTCTTTTTGAAAAAAACTTGGAATTGGTAGGTTTTGCATGAATACGCATGCAAAACCGACCGATATTATTATGGGAAAATCACGAAAATGGAAATTTGATGGGTCAAATTACGAAAATGAAGATGCTTCACGTCTGGGAACCCAAACACGGAAATAAATGCAAGTTTTGCGTCTGGGACCAAAGTTTGCATCAGAGAATGTGCCATGGGTTTCCGCGCCAACTTTTTATCTTTTCCACCACGATTTTTAAACAGGATAATATTTTTTTATATAAATAATACACCAAATTAAAGATAACAAAATTCTCTTTAATTTGGTGTAAACTTCTTTAAAAAATATGAACGTATGAAAAAGTTACGCTCGTTTAAAAATCATGGTGAAAAAGTTAAAAAAAAAACTAAAGATGATGACACATGTCGTCTCTCTATTGGCTGAAATGTAGGAGTCTGTGCCAGACGCGAAGGTTGGGAATTACGTCTACCCCAGACACATTCCATGTTGGGTTTTGAAGGCTTTAATCACACAAAGAAAACTCACGTGCAGAGAATGTGTTTGCTGCAAAAAAAACCCTACTTCTCATTCTAAAGAAAACGTACAATATATAGGAACAAACAATGACCCACTAACCCACTAACTAATAATTAGGGCCACTAACCCATTAACCCACTAACTTAATCTTGCTTAACACTTCAACATTAAAAAACACATGACTAATTAAAAATACTTGACCCATTAAAAACATACTGCTACCGACCCGACTTGACCCGTCAAGATTAATCCAACATGTTCATTTTCGTAAAGTGGGATTGGTCAAAGGCTATGTTGGTGATTTTCCTGATTTTTATATGTATTAAAGATCAGGGAAAGAGATTACCTTTTCAACAACAGATGTGGAATCAGGGTCATGGCAATCTCCAACTGTAAATGATTGACAAGAACCTGTAGGAGTTCCATAACTAGCAAATTTAAAAGCAGAAATGTATGTGTTGATCGGGCATTTTAACTCCAAACTTGATTTGATTTTTCGCATGTCGTTGGTGACAAATGATGGGTGATCTTCAGATACATGAGCACAAAGAGCCGATACTTTCCGTCTTGAAAATGTCATTTGAGTTGGGTCGCCACCTTTCTCTTCGAATATCAGCAAAATGTTACCCGATGGCTTGAACCAAGATCTTGGAACATGGTACCATCTTTGTGTCGGTTCACCACACCCTCTATTGCATTTATCCGGGTTAAACTTGCCTCTATAATCACATGTTGTAACACACTTATCAGTTGGAGCTTTTCGGGGCCAATATCTTCCGATCTGCTCGCCGTTCAGCCACGCCAATCCCTTTCCCATGTGAACCATGTCAAGCGCAACGGGTTCGTCTCCAGGTGGAGCATCCACGATAGCCTACGAGATTTAATAATTAGTAAAACAGAAACAAGAAAATGTTCTAAAATGGCTAAAACAAATGGAGTCTAATGTTTTTTCATGCAGGTGCATACCTTATACCATGTCAATGGCTGGTTTTTAGGTGGCTCGGAAACCTTTGTCCACTTCACGTTTTTCGCACCGTCTGCATTGTATAAGCGTAAATGCTCGCCTTTTAAACCGATCTGCAAAACAGCCACAAATAAGAAAGTCAAACCTAACAGCTAATACTTTCAATATTCAAAATTGACATAGGTTTTTTGAGTTATCTAATCTCTGAAAAGTTTATACTTTACTTTAGTTTTGCATCTTGTTAAACATTATTACAGCTTTTATACGTGTTATATAGTCCTTCCCATACTTGAAGTTCAAAATCAACCAGTTTGACTCTCAAAAGTCAAATGTTAATATAAAGTTGAGTACCTTGTACCACCATGCTGTGTTGGATAAGTCCATGGTTCCATTCTTCATACCTTCGAGTTTCACACTGGTTAAACCCGCTCCAACCCATTCGTAAAACGATCCTGCATTCTATTAAACGGGACCCACATTCACATTCATATTTCCTACAAAACAAAAGAGTAAGATAAAAAAAAATGAGTAACTTACTTGGAGGCCTACAGTCATGCTCAAAATGGCGATTTCGTTATTTCCCGCCTTCAAAGAGACGGGGCTCTTAAACTTGAACGGTGAAACAGTACCGTTTCCTGATGCACTAGCTGAAATAATTCAAAAAATATTAATCGAAGATGAAACTAATGATCTAATAAGCGAAAAACAGATGGTCAAACATCTTGGATAACAAGTTTGACTTTTGGATAATGTATCTTAATCATAATTCATACAACCTTGAAGTATGCCATTGACAAATGCATGAAGGGCATGTCCCTTTGATTCGATAAGGAGGGCCGCTTTGATTCCCTTCGTTAAAAAGTCTTCACTCCGGTCAACAAATAATCTGCAAGAAAAATGTAATAGTTAAAGAGTTTGACTTTCAATCTTGACTTTATCTGTCAAAGCTCTTATAGACATTTTACTAATAGTTGAATAAGTTTTTTTAATGCTTTCAAAATAGAAAGAATTATCTTTATACAGACACAAACCTAGTTGTATGCCAAAGGTAATCAGTAGTATCTTTTGTGGTGTTAATGTGATCAACAAAACCGTTGCGTGTAAAATCCGCTTTGCCCCATATCCCGGCTTTCTCAACGTATATTTCCCAATTAGGTTGCAGTTTCTCCGGCACCATTACAATGGTAGAAGTTTGAGATCCGACCTGTTTAAACACACGTACAATGTCAGTTGACTTTTAAGGTCAAACAAACTACTTTCAACAGTCAACAATGAAACAGGAATATATGATTGAGAGGACTTAACATTAAGTTACCTTTGCGGTGTTGAAGACTACGTTTTTGCAGTCGGGAAGTATGCTTACTGACCATGCTGGCAATGTATATGAAGCGTTTCGAAACTGAACTGTTTTTTCATTTGTGTCATCTAAGTTAGCGATAAAAGCAGCACATGTTCCCGTTTGATCTTCATAGACATCAGCCTACATATTGAGAGAGAAAAATGTCGGCTCGTCACACTAAAAATGATCAAACAGGAAGATATTGAAAATAAACGAACCTCTTGTTTAGGACCAAGAAGAACCAAAGCTGGTTTGTTGTTCAATAACGCGTGTTCACACAACTTAATAGCTCGGTGAAGCTCCTTAAGGTGGCCCCATTTCGGAAACCTTGGTAATCCTACACTCATCCATGAAAATATTTAGAGATTATTCAAAAAGTCAAATGACAATGAACACTATTGTTACCATATATATTGAAAAGTTTCATGGGCTAACCGTATTCGTCAATTGGTGCATCATAATCATAACTCGTGGTGATAAACGGCCCGCCAGAAGTACGTCCGAAATTCGTCCCACCATGGTACTAAACTCAACACAACAAACAAAGTCAAAGTCAAACCCATGTAGAAACTAAACTATGCAAGGTACCAAAACTAACATTGCATTCATGTATAAAGAACTCATCAAAACAATACCATATAATAATTGTGTACACTTCCTCCTTTTTGAAAAAATCGAGCAACAGAATACGCAACATCTTCAGGTGGGCGATGGGGATCTCTGCCACCAAATGTCTTGAACCTATGCCAGCATGGTAACGACACAAGGTTAATGAGCGGTTCGAATATGTAAAGTAGAAATAAACAAAGGGTTATGATTGTATTAGATTGTAATTGTGTAATTAGTGTTACATGAGGTGGGTGTTTATATAGAACACCGTATTACAGATCTAGTCTCTATATTATAATACTTTGTCTAGTAAGTAATTTACATGACTAGTCCAAAGTATAAATATTAGTGTATTATACATATTAACAAATCAATCTGTTTGTATATTGATAATAAGCGTAGATAGTTACATACCATCCGGGCCAATTCTCAGTCCAGATTTTGGGCATTGTTGGATAGCTCGGCTTGAAATCGTCACAGTAAAATGAATTACAAGTATTGATCTGTACGGATTATAAATGGTCGTTTTTAGAAGTTGGTCGTGGATATTATCGGGTTATATGCATAAGGCCCGAGGAACGCTTACCACTGGATCAGGAGTATCCCATTGCTGACACATTATCCACGGTACACCTGTATTTTGAGAAAGAGCCATTTTCGCAGCCCACTGAGTGTACGATTTGCCACCTTCGCCATACGCAGGTTCATAGAATCCATACTCGTTTTCCACCTACAATAAGTTGATATCAACCAGACAAAAAATAACTACTTTTAGAATAACAAAAGAATGAATAAAAATCTATTTGACCTTAAAAGTAAAAGTATGCTAAAAAACAACTTTTTTCAAGATGGTTGTTACTTGTGCTAAAATGATGGGACCTCCTTGTGATGCAAAAAACTTATCTTTCTTCATCATATTCACAATAAGAGTTGTGAAGTTCTGCATGTAACGCTGCATTTTCCACCAACGATATAAATTAATATTTGCAAACGGATATAATATTTTACAATGGGGTGTTTGGATGTGTGTTTTCAAAGTGATTATTGATCAAACTCGCACCTTGAAAGGTTCATTGTCGGTTCTGAAGACGGTCCCTGGCACATAATGCAACCAAACAGGTATACCGCTGAATATTTTACAACAACTTGTTAGCAGTTTAAAACAAATACCACCGTTTAAGCATTAAAATGCAATCTTGAAACTAAAGTAATAAACAACAGTAATACAATCACCCAAAGTTCCATTCTGCAGCAACAAATGGGCCGATCCGAAGAATGAAAAGCATACCGGCATCCTGAACTATCTTCACATCATCATCATCATCATCATCGTACTCAGTATATCCCACCTATAGCAAAGCTAAGGTAGGGTCTGAGGAGGGTGGGATGTAGACAGCCTTACCTCTACCCCGTAGGAATAGAGAGGCTGCTTCCAATGAGACCCCCGGCTCGATTGTGGTTTTGCATCAAGCCTTGGACATAAGGCACATAACACTCAGCAATTGAGACAAACGCCAATTGGTGCATGTACCCCCTTGTCTTTCGGCTATCAACGCCACCACATGATGCCTGATTAACGATCCCCTCTTTTTAACGTTATTTTCACGAAATTAGTAAAATAACGTTAAAAATTAGTGCACTTTTGCTTTTGCCCCCCTGAACTATCTTCACAAATTTGGGTAAATCATACCTTCCACCAAAATAGTACTAACAAGTAACAACACCACATCAAGAAAACACAAAAATGAACAGTTAGTGATTTTGACTTTTTGGAAAAGTCAAAGTCAAACTTAGCTCAGTTTTGGTGTGAAAATTTCTAAATTGCCACTCACATTGCCTGGTGATGGTTCATGTCCATTCCAAAATACATACGTTTCAATCGCATCTACGCCTCCTTCTTTTGCAGTTTTTACCAATCCAGGCCACATCTATCACAACAAAAAGTTGTGTAGTTATGTAATTACTATAAATCAAAGCACACTCATATGTTATACCCCTGACCCATTCGGTTATCTAAACAAATCCAGCAAACACAACACTATTGCAGCTTAAAAGATGATAGCATTTAAACATAAGAGTAAAGTACACGTATAGTCCCCGTGGTTTACGAAAATTTTGGATTTAGTCCCTAGCTTTCCAAAAGTACACAGATGGTCTCTGTGGTTTGCGCTTTGTAACGCATTTAGTCCCTATCTTAGACATGCTAAACTCTTTACATTTGTTGGCTGGGGACTAAATGCGTTACAAAATGCAAACCACAGGGACCATCCATGGACTTTTAAAACGCTAGGGACCAAATCCAAAATTTGGTAAACCACAGGACCATCCGTATCCGTGTACTTTACTCTAAACATAATCAAGAAACCCAAATTACATATCCTTAAATCCGAGTAATGCACTTAGTCCCCAACTTTTTCCAAAAGTACATGGATGGTCTCTGTGGTTTGAACTTTGTAACGCATTTAGTCCCTAACTTAACTTGGACATGCTAAAACCTCTAGATTTTCGTTGGCTGGGGACTAAATGCATTACAAAGTGCAACCACCATCCATCTACTTTTAACACGCTAAGGACCAAATCCAAAATTTTGGTAAGCTACAAGGACCATCCGTGTACTTTACTCTAAACATAATCAAGAAACACCAATTACTCTAGTTGAAAATCATGGTAAAATATGAACATTAAAATAGTTAAAGGTCTTACAGCAGGGACACTACGAGGGTAGTGAATAGCAGCCGAAATAAGAAGTCTTCTTTGACCATCAATGATGAGTGATCTACTATCATACTTCACACTGTTAGCAGCTGCTTCTGCAACTGGCAAAATGTACAACCATACAAAGCAGCAGCTGTGTAACAAGATAAACAAAGTACAACCAATAGAAGCCATGAAAGAAAGCTTCCTGTTTCCACTTCAGTTTTGGTGAAAGCTTCTAGCTTTTTATATGGGCCTTCATGTAATTGAAAGATCTGATATAGTCTATAGATATGTAACATGTATGTAACATGCACATGTAATTGTCTATCTTTGTTTGATAATTTATGTTTTCTCCATTTGGTGGGATATAAAGTATTTAAATATGAATGAATAAAGCAACAAGATTTAGATGGGGGCCACTTTGATACCATGAAATTATGTGGGACCGGGAGGAAGAACCAACCGGCAAGCACATTAATCGCCATTTGGTGTGTGTTACAAAGTAGGGGTGAGCATACAACCGAATTAACCGAACCGTAACCGAAATAACCAAAAAAACCGAACCGAAATAACCGATAACCGAAATAACCGAAGGGTTAGTTATTTATATTTTTAATAACCGATTTTTGCGGTTCGGTTATGGTTATTCTTATTTTCATAACCGCAAATAACCGAACCGAACCAAATATTTTAAACATAGCCAAATCCGTAGCACCATAAGTCTTTAAGTTTGTATTTAAATGCTTAACCATGGCCTAATCTATATGTATCTTTGGTGAAGTATTTGAATGTATTAACTTTTAACCATGACCCAACTTTGATGAAGATGATGAAGATTGCACTACAACTTTTTATGTTTTGATTAAAAACTATCGAATTTAAAAACCACTTTGTGTTCGTATGTATGTTTCCACATAACACGTGACTACACGTGTTACTTTTGTTTTGGAATTAGTATGCATATGGTAGTGAAATATAATTGATTAACCGTGTATATTTATTGTTTGCGCATTAATTTTGCTCGACCCACACATTTAAAGTCCAACATTAGAAACAATGAAAATAACCGACCTATAACCGAACCGAAACCGCATTAACCGCAATAACCGATTAACCGAAACCGCATTAACCGGAACCGAACGGTTATGATTTTTTGATAACCGCAGTGTGCGGTTATGGTTTCGGTTATAGATAATAACCGAACCGAACCGCACCATGCTCATCCCTATTACAAAGGTGAAGATTTTTGGTAGTGGAAGAGTAAAATTACCAGTCTACCCTGATTTACCTATAAAAACTAATTGAGTTAGGGTTAAAGTACATAACGTGTAACGGTTTGTAAATATCAAGTATGTTTTTTGTACTTTTTGAAGACAAAGAGACACTTTGCAATTTAGTGTTAACATAAAGGATGGATTTTGTAATTTACAAGATGGTAGACGATTAACGAATAGCTTGGTGATTTATATAGAAAAAGAAATTGGTGATAAGTTTGATTCGGATGACATAATTGACGAATTCAAAAATCTTAAAGGTCATCGGGCTGAGTTGTAATTCTTCTTCATACGGGTCGGTTTTGGCTCAAAACCGTAACCATAACTGAGATGTCGGTAAATGGAAAACCATAACCGATTGGTTATGGCGGTTTCGGTTAATCGATTTCGAAGGTTATGGTTGGGACATGATTCACCACGTAGGAACATGAATGGAAGACTACACCACCCCCTTGCATGATCCACCATGCTTTGTATGGATTAAACCATGGCAACCATGGTCCTCCTTTCCATTTTTCAAGAAATCATTTCCTTTTTGTTTAGACAAAGATCATCATCATCATACTCAGTAAATCCCACCAATAGCAAAACAAAGGTATGGTCTGAGGATGGTAAGATGTAGACAACCTTATCTCAACCCCGTAGGAATAGAGAGGTTGCTTCCAGTGAGACCCCCGGCTCGATAGTAGTTTTGCATCAAGCCTTGGACATAAGGCACATAACACTCAGCAATCGGGACAAAGACCGATTAGTAAATGTACCCTTTTGTCTTTTAGCTATCAATGCCACCACATGATGCATGATTAACCGTCCTCACCTTTTAACATTATTTTCACGAAATTAGTAAAATAACGTTAAAATTAGTGCACTTTCACTTTTGCCCCCCGATAAGCCACACATATATACATTAGACAAAGATAAATTAAATAAATAAGGGGATAATGGTTTGGTCATGACCACACCCTTATTGGTTTTGGATGGTGGATTAAAGGTGGGTGGTGGTCATAATGACTACACTTTCCGCATCAAATGTTTTATACACATTATTGTAATTGGTTTAAATATATATTTACAACTAATTTGGACTTAACAAAATTTAATTTATTTTAAATAGTAAAGTTTATAAAGGCACCATCCGTCGTTATGATACCGATCATTCGACAGATGAAAAAAATGATTACACCTGTCGTATGATTGTCTAGGGAGCAAATTAACTGTCTTAACCGATAACCGACATAACCGATGGTTATGGTTATGAAACTTTGTTTAACCGACCAATCGGTTATTGTTACGGTTTTGAAGCTTTGGTTAACCGACATAACTAGAACCGAACCGAACTTGTAATGTTAAGTTTATATAATGGATTTATGTTTTACATTAACCATATAGAAGTCTTTTACTAAGATAAAAGCATATTAGAAACAAAATAATCTTGTAGATGCTCCTATATATTGATGAGAAACTGAGGTGTTATGGTATATTATATTCTTGCTTTGGTTAACCGACACACCGACAGTTTTTGCAGGCCGCATTACAAGCGAAATATATGACAAGTGAAAAATGAGTAAATGACCATACTAGTGCACGGTTGATGTGCATGCACGATTCAAAATTGACGTGACGATGCACGATACACCGTAATACCTCAATTTCGCAAAACCCATTACAAAGTTCACTCAAAATATTCCTTAACATACATGTTAGTTCCCATCATTTCATTTAAATCCTTTTCCAGCCATTTTTTAAAGGTAAATTTCTTTTAATCCTTATCTGGAGAGTTGAACCCAAAAACCTCCCCATTGGTTCCTTTCCAAGTCGTTAACATAAACCAAATAAAAAGGCATTCCGTTTCATCCTTCTTTCCTTCATTACATTTTGTGTTTTCAAAACCAATGAACACAACAAAATAATTACAAAACATGCCATTCCATGAGGCAATTAACAAAAAGTCTCCCACACTAAATTGTACACATTAAGGACCCAAAAGTAGTGCACGGTTTTCAGCTAACCATACAGGTTACTACCAACCTGGCAGCAACTCAAAACTCAGTTCGTTCCTCGCCAACTACCAACGTTGGCATCCCCACGATCATGCCTCAATTGTGACTCACCCCATCTACTCATCGTGTGATAACCACGTCCATAGTAACCACTCACATTCCCTCGTGCGGTACCTCTCCCATAAGTGTTCGCACACCAAGACTGGCCTCTAGTTTGATCATCTACGGTCCTTGCTGCATCATGATATGAACCACTTCCAGAACCATGAGGGAAGCGGTGAACTTCACCCCGGCCTCTAGGATTCCAACCACTTCCGCCACCTATGTTTACAACATTGGGACAAGAATTCCTAAAACCGGTATTAGGATTTCCATTATATGAACCACTATGAGGGGAGCGGTGAACTTCACCCCGGCCTCTAGGATTCCAGCCACTTCCGGCACCTATGTTCACAACATTGGGAGAAGAATTCCTAAAACCGGTATTAGGATTTCCATTATATGAACCACTATGAGGGGAGTTGTGAACTCTACCACGACCTCTAGGAATCCAGCCACTTCCGGCACCTATGTTCACAACATTGGGAGAAGAATTCCTAAAACCGGCATTAGGGTTTCCGTCTGATCCTTCACTTCGGTTGTGAGATCTGTAGACCAAAATTTTGAAGAAATGTGAACACAAAAGGCATTGATGGAACGAAAATATGCTACCATAGAAGTTAAACGAAAAAACCTGTAGTTTCGGCTATTATTGTAACCATACATATCATGCCATAGCTGCCTCTCTTCAATATCGGCCTCACTCACATCCTATTAACAAAAAAATTATGATATAACACTAATTATTAGTTGAAAATAAAGATAAAGACACCATTAAATAGATTAAAAAAAATATTCGTTCACAGGATGATGTAATCTGATATTTCATTCTTTTGTGACGCAAACAAAAACAACCGGAGATGGCTTACCGTTTCAGGGAAGGTTGACCCAGCGAGCACACGCGGAATATGTGGAGAAAAGCATGGTAACTCATAATACACACATCTGCCGAATGGAAATGAACATTAAAAGGACAGCACAATTGTATTCTAAATTATGAAACTGACTAAGATCCATGAAGCATTTTCTTACAAAACATCAAGATCGTTCACCGAATCCAGCTTAAGTTGGACAAAACCACTTATATTACCGCTGAAATAGATTCAAGAAGAAAAACAAAAATATTAGAAAGCTATAATCATAAGGAGAACTTAAAATAAGCACTCCAACGGGGTACAACCTTAGGTCTGAATCAATCTTGATTGAGTTACTATCCTGCTTGATAAGGCCCACATCATTGAAAGAAATGATTCGCGAAGCAAAATTTTCTGATGAATGTACAAATAACTGATCAAGATTTTCCATGTTTCTTTTCAATTCCTCTGCCTGAGTATATTATATAGAAGCATGTTAATATAGTGTCAATTTAATAGCTAAGTGATGGACTATGAAGATTTCGGCCTTACGCTTAGTTCGTTCTCGATCTTCTTTGTTGCAGAAAGAAGGCGATCCTCATCAATAAAAGGAAGTTTGCAGATACCCTTTAAAAGCGGATTAAAGACACAATCAGTAACTTGTAGGCAAATAACACAGTCGTCACCAAAAGGAACCATGGTTGCTTTCAGATTTACAATGTTCTCATTAATATTAACAATGATCAGTCTCTAACCTGCCAAATAAATCTTTTTCCATCTGTGTCGGTGTCGAAATCTGAAATAAATGGTGGAAAACTTACATATTGTGCTTTCAAAAATAATTAAAAATGTATTGTACTTGGTATGTATTGTAATTGTGTGTGTACCGAACCTGATTTTTCTATCATTTTATGTAACGAGTGACTTGAACAAAGAGTAACCAGCCATTTGTTGTTATTGTTTTTTGTATATTTTTGTTGTTGAATACTTATAAAAAAATATAACTACAATGTGTCGTCATGTTCAGTACATTTGATGTAGTTAAAGTGATAAACAATAGATCATGTGTCAACAGAATACCAGATGGATAGTAATCAAGAATACTTGATTCTTCATCAGTCATCAGTAATCTATACTGCGCTGGAAGCGCATGAGCACTACACAAACAAATATTAGTATTAGTAAACTCCATAATAAAAATGTATATCAACAGTATCCATTTTTCAAGAAAGTGATCCAACGGCTTACCTTGTAGGGGGGAGCACCGCCATGAGCTGATCGAACGGTTTAAATGGCAATCCTTTCGTAAATATAACTTTATTGCTAGAGAGACCTTTGAAGTCAGATGCGAAAGGCCCATAATGGTATGGATAATACCAAGTCCATGACGGAACATCCGAGAAGTAATAAAGAAGAACCCAACACAACCCTTGCGTGTACTTCTCAACCTACAGAAGAAAAATCAAAAGGCAATATTAGACTTCCGGACGAACCGAACAAAGACGAACACGGGCATGTTCGTGTTTGTTCAATTAAGTTCAACTGAAAACGAACATATAATCGACACATTTTTTGATCATGTTCATTTACTAAGAAAATGGGCATGTTCATGTTCGATCATGTTTGTTCGTTTATTAATGATTACTTTCTTTTGAAGGTTGAGTAAGGATTACCTGAAATTCCAAAACAGAAGGGCATAAATAATAGAATAAAACATAAACGGGCGTGCATGTATTAAGAAAATGGACATGTTCGTGTTCGATCATTTATTAATGATTACTTTTTTTTTGAAGGTTGAGTAAGGATTACTTGAAATTTTAAAACAAAAGGGAATAATAATAGAATAAAATAAAGTTTAAACGAATATAAACGAACACATAAAGGGAATAATAATAGAATAAAATAATGTTTAAATGAATATAAACGAACACACATAAACAAACGAACATAAACGAGCGTTCATGAACATAAATGAGCGAACAAAAAATTGTGTTCATGTTCGTTCGTTTAATTAAATAAACAACGAACTTCCCGTCAAACAGTTAATGAACGTTCAGTTCGTTTAGAGGCCTAGGCAATATGATTAAAAACATAAGCAAGATATTCACTTCGATTTCCTTGTTTCTGTGTATTGCTTTTAGAAAACGACGACTCGTTATTTGTTGTTAAACGTCTTTGATGCAAGAAAAAGCATAATATGCTAATATAGTATATATACATACCAAGTTCTTCCTTGTTTTCTCCATATCCTCATCAGTTTCAACAGAAAACTTGCATTTATAGTAACGTTTTCTCCATCCAGGAGAACCAAATTTCACCTAACGAGAAGTTGTTTAAACAATAATCAATAACAGTAAACTGGAGTCTGCAAAATGCAAAATGGCAAAGAATGAAAGAAGGATCTATACCTTGTCTGTAACAAGACCATTCTTGAATACATCAGATTTCTCACGAGTATAAGACTTCAATTGTTCCTTCAACATTTTCGTGTTCTCAGAAATCTGTTCAAACAAGAAAATATACATGTCGTAAATTTTACAAACGTGTGATTTATTTAAAGCAGTGCCTGATAACATGATGTATATACATACCTGCATGTCGTGATTAAAGTCTTTCTGATTAGAAGTAGAACTCATCATAGGAAACAAGTCCTCTTCTTCATGACCTTCCTGGATGAAAATTAATCAATACCAAAATCAGACATTGACAATATGTTAATGATATTGTATTACTGTATAATATAACATATCTTACATGTACCGAAAAGCAACTGCGGTACTTAAAATCTATAAGTTGATGTTTATAAAAATATATGTGATACCAAGACCGTTGTGAAGGTAATCAGAGGAAAAAAGAAAAAACAGATTGCCAAACACGCAATTTTTATTGAAGAAATCTAACTCAAAAACTTCAATTACATAATCCCTACCCTATACACGGTATTTATAGACTAACCAAAACATGTTAGAATATAACCAGGATTCTGCATTAATTTAAACCACATAATTATCTAAAATAACTCCTTATTTTAGAAATAGATAATTATCCCATATTTAAATTAAACTTGGACTCCACTCCAAGTTAATACCCGAGCCCGATCCACGCCAAAGCCACAATCGGACTCAGACAATCGCCAACAATCACCCTCTGAATTTCTGAGTCGTGGAGTGTAACTCTTGCACTCCAAGTAACGGCCTCATCTCCATGAACTTTATACGCGCCAAGGCTTTTGTTAATGGATCCGCTTTCTGTTTATCTCCGGATACCTGTTCAACCACCACTTGCTCATTTTCTACACATTCTCGAATAAAATGATATCGAGTATGGATGTGCTTACTCCTGCCGTGAAAAACCGGGTTCTTTGACAATTCGATTGCTGATTTATTATCAACTCGGATCAGCACCTTTTGTTTCTCCGACCCTGTCAACTCCGCCAATAACTCCCTTAGCCAAATTGCTTGACATGCAGCTGCGGTAGCTGCCATGAATTCAGCTTCACACGAAGATAATGCTACGGTAGCTTGCTTTTGTGAGCACCATGTGATAGGCGATGTACCAAGGTAGAAAACATGACCCGTAGTGCTTCGACCATCATCTCTGTCAAAGTTGTGACCACTATCGCTATATCCTGCTAATTTCATGTCATTACACCGCTCATACTTTATTCCAAATGAGGTTGTTTCCCGGAGATAACGTAGGATTTGCTTAATGGCAAGTGCATGTGATTTTCTCGGACTTTGCATGTAGCGACTAACTACCCCAACTGAGTATGACAAGTCTGGGCGTGTATGCAGAAGATAGCGCAAGCAACCCACTAATTTTCGATAATGAGTAGCTTCAACTTCTGGCTCCTCTTCGCCTTTCGACAATTTGAGTCCCGATTCCATTGGAATTAAAGTCTCATTGCAATCTTCCGGACCGGCTTCTTTTAGGATTTTCATAGCATAACTCTCTTGCTTGATTTTCACACAATCCTGTTCTTGAGAAACTTCGATACCCAAGTAATAAGTTAGCTCACCTAAGTCCGACATTTCAAACTGAGATGCCATCTTTGCCTTAAACTGATTTATGAACTCTAAACTTGTGCCTGTCACGAATAAGTCATCGACATAAACTGCCACAATAATAAATTCACCATTAGACACCTTTTTATAAACAGCCTTTTCATGCAAGCATCTCTGAAAACCAATATTCTTTAGTATACTATCAAGCTTTAGGTTCCATGCCCTCGGAGCTTGCCTTAGCCCGTATAATGCTTTTGCTAACTTGTAGACTTTTTCTCCCTCTCCCGGTTTTTCAAAACCCTCAGGTTGAGTCACGTACACTTCTTCCTTTAACTCACCATGCAAGAAGGCCGTTTTGACATCTAGATGATGAATCTTCCATCCTTTCCCGGCTGCGAGAGCAATCAAAAGTCGTATTGTCTCGAGTCGAGCTACTGGCGCAAACACTTCATCAAAGTCAATACCAGGTTGTTGTACATAGCCTTTAGCAACTAAGCGCGCTTTGTACTTATTGATCGTGTCATCCGCATTTCTCTTGATTTTGAATAACCACCTTAACCCGATGGGCTTAACACCTTTTGGCAGAGGAACAAGTCTCCATGTGTTATTCTTCTCGATAGAGTCTATCTCAACTTTCATTGCTTTAACCCATTTCGGTTTATTTTTAGCTTCATTAAAGTTCCTCGGTTCCTCGTCAAATGTTAACAACAGTTCATTAACATTCAGCTCGTAATCATTCAATTTTCTTGGTAACAAAGACACACGAGTTGAGCGACGTACCGGGACAGGCGTAGCATCGCTGTCAGAGTCTGTTTCTTCTCTTTGTGGACTGTTTGCACGAGCTGGGCCCCCGATTGATTCGTTTTGGACCTGACTGCTGGCTTGCGGCGTTGTTTCTTGGCTGTTTATGGGCTGATGTTGTCCAGCGGCTGCTGGGTTCACTTCATTGTTGTTTGGCTGTTCAACTTCAGCATCTTGAGTATCTCCCCATATAACCATAAAGGAGCCTGGTTCGCTTTCAGCTTGGGTTTGATTTCCGGCCACATTTTTCCAGTTCCAACCTCTTTTCTCATCACAATCAGCATAGGCACTAATAATAATTTTATTTTCACGCGGATTGAAGAGACGAAATCCACCTAAACCGGGTTCTTTGCCGAGATAAACCAATGGTTTGGACCTGTCATCGAGTTTCCTCAAGTGCTTTGCAACTATTCTTTCGTAGGCCACACAGCCGAATACTCTTAAATCTTCCAGGTCCGGTCTCACCATAAAATTTTTCGTATGGTGTAACTCCTACCAATGCTCGCGTAGGGGTTCGATTTATAATAAAGGTTGAATGTCGAACAGCTTCGCCCCAGAAATAATTTGGTACACCCCTTGCTTTCATGAGACACCGAGTCATCTCGAGTAGCGTTCGGTTTCTCCGTTCAACAATGCCGTTTTGTTGAGGTGCATTAGGGGCCGTCAACATTTGTGCTATACCTTTTTGGTCACAGAACCGGTTAAGATCATGAGAAGTAAATTCACCGCCTCTATCCGTATGGAACGTTTTAACTTCTTTACTGGTTCGCTTTTCAATCGCCGTTATGAATCTTCTAATGACATTTGACGTGTCACTCTTATTTTTCAAGAGAAAAGACCACATATATCTTGAAAAATCGTCAATAAGTACCAGAATATAAATATTACCAGCTTGTGTGGGTGGATCGACTGGTCCGCAAAGATCCCCATGAATCATATCAAGAATATGTGTTGCTCTATATGTTGCTTTTTTTTGGGAAGGAGTGTTTCGTTTGTTTAGCAACCATGCAAGACTCGCAGAACTGATGTTGATGCTTAACAACCGGTACCCCTTTAGCTAACTTGTGCATCAAATTCACCGCACCAAAGCTGATATGGCCAAGTCGGGCATGCCATAACCAAGACTCTTCATCAATGTTAGCTTGTAAACAATGAGGTTTTCCAACTTTTAGTCGGGTTTTATAAAGACGATTTTCACTTCGCTGGACTTTCATAAGCAATCTTCCACCTTTGTCTCGCATGGTTAAGAATTTGCCCCGGAGATGAATATCACAACCGGATATTGTAGCTTGTCCGAGACTGATCACGTTACTTCGGAGCGATGGAATATAGTAAATATCTTTCAGTAGTTTCTGCTCTCCGTTCTTTCCTTCAAACAAGATAGATCCCTTTCCTTTTATACTCACGCACGACCCATCTCCGAACCTCACACGTCCGGTTATATGTTCATTTAATTCAGAAAAGTAGGAGTAATTACCGGTCATATGATTACTCGCACCGTTGTCCAAGTACCATACATCATCTTCTTCATTATTGGTTTCGATCTTTGGAGGGATGAACTTATCTTCATTCAAGAATATCGTTTCTTCAACATGGTTCATCATGAAAAAAGTTCCTTCCTCATGATCCGTATCTCCTTCTTTCGTCTCATTGAGATTTGCCTCGTGGTCTCGGGTTCGTTCAAGGCATCTTGAGACAAAGTGTCCGTATTTGTCACAACGATAACACTTGATATTTGAGAGGTCACGTTTGCCCTTTTGTTTTTGATCTTCACTTTTTTTCGAGGAATCACGTTGACCATGATTTTGGGTGTTACCCCGACCACGACCACGACCTCGAGAGTTCGTGCCACGACCTCTACCCCTATTTGGATCATAGTTTCTGTTGGAAGATTCGGCCCTTGAATACAGCAATTTTCCTTGAGTCTCGTTAACTTTGTTTTCTTCTTTAATCCTTTCTTCGTAAGCCTTCAATCTACCAACCACATCTTCAAACCCAACCGTTTTAAGATCCAAAACCTGTTCAAGTGATGCCACAATGTGGACAAATCGCCTGGGAACACTTGTGAGAAATTTCTTTACTAACTTGTGTTCAGATATGACATCTCCAAGTGTGGCTGATTTTGAAGCAATACCGGACAACTTCGCTGCATAATCATCTATCGTACCGGTGTCTTCCATCTTCAAACTATCAAACTCGGCAGTTAATGTTTGAAGTCTCGCTTCCTTCACGCGTTCAGCCCCTAGATTCCTTGTCTTAATAGCCTCCCACATCTCTTTGCCGGTTTTCAGTTTCCCGATTTGAAGAATCAAATCTTCCGGTATGGATTGAAATAGGAGGCCCTTAACAATATTGTTCTTCTTGGCATCGTCTAAGCCCGGATCTATCACTTCCCAGACTCCATGAATTCCAAGAATTACTTCCATTCGCATGCTCCATATGGTGTAGTTTGTTGACGTCAACATCGGACATTGAAACGTCAAGTCGTCAACATGTTTGGTTCTTTTGTCGGCGGATTTGACCCGCTTGCATCAACACTCCCTGTCATCTGAGACTTATTTCTGGTACGCGAATAAGTCTGCAACGAATACTTTTCCAGCCCTGTAAGACGGTTAGAACTGATTCTCCGTCTTAAATTTCTCCTCACAACCGATATCCTCTAGATCACAGGAATCGACTGACACGAGCAGGCCTTTGAATAAACTTGTCGCTCTGATACCAATTGAAGGTAATCAGAGGAAAAAAGAAAAAACAGATTGCCAAACACACAATTTTTATTGAAGAAATCTAACTCAAAAACTTCAATTACATATTCCCTACCCTATACACGGTATTTATAGACTAACCAAAACATGTTAGAATATAACCAGGATTCTGCATTAATTTAAACCACATAATTATCTAAAATAACTCCTTATTTTAGAAATAGATAATTATCCCATATTTAAATTAAACTTGGACTCCACTCCAAGTTAATACCCGAGCCCGATCCACGCCAAAGCCACAATCGGACTCAGACATTCGCCAACACGTTGGTGATAGTGAGAATAGTAAAAAACTACAAAACATACATCAGCCTGGATGTCGGAAAGTATGCGTCTCAATTTGCTTTCATAAATTGCTGATCTCTTCTTAAAGATTCGATCTTCATACGTTCCTACTGCAAGGATGAACTTTTCAACCCTTTTCAGCTTTATGTAAGCTCCTTTCCTTTCGTTGATCTGTTTCCATTACAAAGTTAAGACCTTATGAAGCTCAGGAAAAATAAAAGACGGGTAGTGTCTGAAAAGAAAAATGAATTTTATTTACAATACACACTAACCTTTTGAACATCAACGAGATACCCTCCAAGATTTTTGAACTCCTCCGTGTATACATGCATCAACAAGTCAATCGCACCCTGACCAAAAATAATAGAAAATTTAAAGTTAGCAATTTTACGGAAACAATTGCATCTTTATACATTTCCATCATCGCAATTTCCACAAAAGAATTGGTAAAACAGAAAAGGCATTCAAACCTCGTGAATCTCTAACGTCGGCATATGAGGAAGAAAATCATTTCCAGCAAAAAAACAGATGAATATAAAATCATCAATCAATCTTTCAACGTCAGGCACAAATTTTTCTGGCATTTCTGTGATTTTCAAATCCAGCTTCAGATATTCTCTGAGTATCCAAACATGAAGAAACTGAAATAGAAACATACGATCAAATAACACAAAGAATTAGTGCAAGTAAACACAGCCACACAAGTACATTAACATATACCTGGTATGGCTTCTTCACTAATGACTTCTTCTTGCTAACTTCTGAAAGGTCAAGACGGCTAATTTGTTCAGCCGTGTCATCCAATCCTCGGCTCGAATCAAACTATGTAAAGCATACATAGAAAATAATTTTTACTTAGTAACACAGAAAGAAAACTTGCTTCTAAAATCTCCCTCTTAAGTTTCACACCTTGGCTTTACTCGTTGGTGTAGCAGCAGTAGGTTCAACAAGAACATTCTGATGACATGGCACCAGAATTTAAATTTAAATTAGTTAACAAATTAAGAACTATAACACAATTAACCAACATGAGCAACTTTTCAGTAAATAAATATGTAACCTCTCGTAGAATCGAAAAATGAATTTCATGGGTTGCTAGAGCTAGCATTATAAGATCTGCATCCTGCAATAGAGCATATATAATATAAGGTTAGAACACACTCTAAAGTCACTAACGTGAGTTTGGTTGCTTCGACCTTAATTAAACACACCAAGTTTTTTAACCAATCTAGAACGATATAAATAATCGGGAAATGATAGGCGCAATTAACTGCACTTATATTTTACTTGTCGCAATGAATAATGTAGTAACGTAAGATAGGTTAGTTGCACCTATCATTTCCCCTACTATAAATTGTCTGTTAAATATCATCACAAAAACGGTATATGTTATTCCACGTAACATGTTAAAAGACTTAAAAGGGTAAGTTGTATGCGTTTGAACACGTTTGGAGCGAAATCTTAACTGATTTCCTTTTAAGTTCACCAGGTAAAAATAGTGTTACCCTCTTTCAACACATTTGTCATGTAAAACTAAAACACATTCAAGACAGGTTGACATTGGCATAGCATATAAACTGAGCAGTAATAAGTTGTGGTTTCGCTTACCAGACCATACAAGACATGTCTCGTATTCGGATCATATCCTTCGCAAGTGCGTTGACGCCGTATAAACGACATGATTTTGTGTTCTCCCTCTCCTGGAGAGCTTGCATCAGAGAGAATCACCTATATATAATCAATCAAACATTAATACAAAAATGAGCAAGCTAACATCAAAATTTAACTCAAAACACGCTCTTAAATCGGTAAAGATGCTATTACAAACCCGTAGCGATCGCCATGCAGGATGGTTCGCAATACGCAAACGAATATAACTCTGAAGCTGCTTAGATAAATCATACATGAACTCCGTACCAGGAGTTATTACATTCGAATCCGCGACATCCGATTCCACTTTCGGAAATACATCTTTACCTTCAATTTCAAACTGTTTTCTCAACCTATCTTCCTCCTCTTCCTATACACATTATGATCCAATTCCAATAAGTTCAAAATATTTATAATTTTTATCAGTCAAACCCATCATCATCATCATCATCATTATTATTATTATTATTATTAATTAATTAATTAATAATTAATTTATCAACCTATTTGGACTGCTAAACTTCATCAAGAACCTATTGAAAAAAAAAATATTAATAATTAATAATAATAATAATAAACGTACGAGGGTTTGACGGTCTTTTGCAGTACGAAACCTGCGACTTCTTTGCTGATTCATTTTGGCTCTTGGAGCCACTCCATCTGTAACAACACAATTTCAAATATTTTCCATTCTAGTAAATAAATCTTTGAATATCTGAACTCGGAAATTAAAATGATTTAATAATAATAATAATAATAATTACCAATGGCCATATACAACAACTTTCTTGGTCTCACAATATTCAAGATTCTGTGTATATACTCAAATATATTATCAAAAACTTCATCGTACGTTACCGGACTGTTCACCTGTAGAAATTTTACTAAACTAAATAAATAAATAAAATATTGTAAACAAAAACACACTTCTATAGTTATATTGCATGTTGAAATAAAAATAAAATAAAGAGTAAATTTCTGTTTTCGTCCCTGAGATTTGTCCATTTTAACTAGTTTAGTCGAAAAATCTAATTTATAACAAAACCATCCCTAAGGCTTGCATTTCTTAACGTTTTTCATCCCTAAAGTTTGCATTTCTTAACGTTTTTCATCCCTAAGAATTAAATGAAAAAACACTCTTAGGGATGAAAATCGTTAAGAAATGCAAACTTCAGGGCTGGATTTGTTATAAATTAGATTTTTGGACTAAACTAGTTAAAATTGACAAACCTCACGGACGAAAACTGAAATTTACTCTAAAATAAAAATAATAATAATAATAACCTGATCATCTTGTTCTGGATGAAAACATGGATGAATAATACCATTCATGTCCAAGTAAAGATTATCAAACTCAATACCATTAGGGTTGGGTGAACTTCCGTCGTGTTCCTCCGTGGTCTCCACCGCGTTGACCACTGTTTTTGGGTAGCGGTTAGCAAGCCATCGGTAAAAAGATGGTACACCCATATTATGTGATGATCTGCAAAGGTTTCTTCAAGAAAGACACAATGGGGTGGGTTGTTTGTTTTTGTGTGTACCCGTACGTATGAAGTGGAAATGAGGAGGTTAATATTATTAATAATTAAGGGCGGTTTGAAGTGATGGGTGATGGCGGTTGTGCGTTTGGGTTACCAAAGCATGCACCAGAGCTCGAGATTACTATTGAAAAGTGTATGATGATTACATTTGCTGCCATATTTCATTAGTTATCTATATTTTCTGAATGGGTGTTACCATTTACATCAATTTTTTTATTATTTTTATATAAAGTGATATAACATTAAAAAATTTAAATTTATGTTTTTTTTAGTGTTGTAAAAATCACGATTAGACGACGACTAGTCGGTGATTAATCGCTAGTCGGTCAATAAGTGAGTAATTTTTCGTTGATCAGTTCATTAATCGCTAGTCGGACCTAGTCTGAGAGCCAAAAATCGGTGATTCCGGCCAGATTCTGGCAAAAAGCCTATATATTCCGGGCAAAACCTCTAAATTCCGGCCTGTTTTCAACCAAACCATGTAATGTGTACTTAAAAAAATTAGTTGAGTAAGAGTTAAAACCTAGCTACTTAACATATTACCTATAAAAATGTGTATACGTATACATAAAAGTGAAAATTACATATAAAAATGTGTAATCGTGATTAATATCGAACAAGTTTCGGTGTGAGATTAATAAATATAAATTTGTGTTTTTTATAACTTTTTATATATAATGTTTTATTAAAATACGAATATAGTTTTACGATATGTTTATTTTTATCTACGTTTTGTTATAAATTTTATAAAAAAACAGAGTTGTATCAAATATAACATTTTATAAATCAATATAAAATTTTATATTTTATTCTTTACAAAATTTATATCAAAACGTAAATAAAAATAAACACGTCATAAAACGTTACTTGTTTTATATAAAACATTATATATCGAAAGTTATAAAAAATATAAATATAAATTATTATTACTATATGATAATAATACAATTGAATGAACAGTAGTTTTAATATATTATATTAATATATATAGTAATATAATTATTATTATTATTTTTTTTGCTTTCTCAGTTTGATAAGCTTGGTGTCAACCAATACTGGTATCGAAAATTGAATGAACAGTAGTTTTAATATATTATATTAATATATATATAGTAATATAATTATTATTATTATTTTCTTTGCTTTCTCAGTTGGATAAGCTTGGTGTCAACCAATACTGGTATTGAAAATACAGGTACGGTCTGGTTCATTATCGGTGCATTAAGGTAAAAATTGGCACCAGCCTGATACAGAAAACGGCAAAAGTCGGTACCGGATTAAGTTTGAATATCTTTTATTTCGGGAAATTCGGTACTGCTACACGGTACCATTTGCTCATCCCTGATCACGGGTGCCATACAAACAACAACGGTATCGTACAACTTTTTTTTGTTGATTTTCTCCAACTTTTAATGATTTCTTTTTTTAGTTTCAGGGGTAGGGATGACCTCGGTGGCAACCGATACCGAAAATACCGGTTACGGTACCGGCATATGAAAGTAAAAATAGGTAGCGAACCGGTATTAGGAACGCCAAAAGTCGGTACCGAATTGGGTACTTAGGATCCCTCGGTTTGAGAAATTCGGTACCGGTACCCAGTATTATTTGCTCATCTCTGACCACGGGTTTCATACGAATAACATCATTAACATACAACTTTTTTTGTTGATTTTCTTTCGATTATGTTTTACTGTTTTTTACAATTTCTTTTTATTTTTGTTAGTGGTTCCGCGCACAACGCGCTCATAGTGATTTCAAAACACATGTAAACACAAACTAAATAACAAAAGAAGTTCGCCGCAACGCGGCTAGAGTGATAAACCTAGTTAAATTAAATAAAGAAATAAACGATTTAGTTTTTTCTTTCTTTCCTCGCATACGATCTTACCCTTCAAGTGTGTGTATATATATAAAGAGACTAAAATGTAATAAATGTCAAAGTGTCTGTAGCATAGCGGAATTATGGTGTTCTAAAAATGTGTCCTTACATTAAGGTTGATGGTTCAAATCCAATCGTGAACAAAAGATAAGTTTAAGAATAGAATTATATAGGTATCTAAGTTTGCTAATAACAAGAATTTAATAATTAGTTAAGGTTATTTTATTAAATAACAAGAACTAGTGGGATTCTCCCGCTTCGCGGCGAGAGTTTGGTCGGTAGCAGTTCAGTTCGCTATGATACAATATAATCAGTATGTAATAAAGATATCGACACGTGTTTTATGTGACAATGTTATGTTTGGAACAAAAAATAAACAAGAAAAGCTACCCTATTGTAAATACAATCCGATTTCAACAAAGTTTATGCGAGAAACATATATGGTACCACTACCGGAGTTGTTCGAACGATATAGATTTGGTTTGATACGGTAGATAACAAAAAAATAAATTATCGTCAGGCTGGAACTCGGACTATTTGGTGCACTCGGTATAACAAACATAAGTGAAAACCCAAAAAATATATCAAAACGTAAAAAAATCAAACACCTAGTAATTATATAACTTGAAGAAAATATATTGTTTAACTACAAATTTAAAAGGAATAAATAACCAAAAAGAAGAAAAAAAGAAAAAAATGAACCATTGCTTAAATAAGATAATGATTATTGATGTATTGCAAAATACATCTTTTATTCGTGTACAGTTTGTATAGTTTTCGTTACATTTAGTTTTGTTTTTCGTTAGAATGTGCATGCTATTGATCAAATCGTGTTTCGCAGGTCTTGATGTTTAAATTTGCTGGAAACCGAGTAAAACGAGTTAAAATATCGAAAAGTTAAGCCTTGGAGCATGTTGGAAAGGTCGAGGAGTTGAAATAGAGTTAAAGAGCTGAAAAATCACTCTCTGGCACCCCACCACCCACTAAGCAAGTATGTGGCACCCGGCGAGAGACTGAAGGTAGTACATGAGAAAAAAAACAAGGTGGCACCCCGCCACCCATTCCTTCAGTGGGTGGCGCCCTGCCAGAAGCTTGTAGCTGGCAATTATTACGAATTTAATAAGGGTTTGTTATGGAAAGTCATATATAATCATCTTAAACTTGAAAAAAAACCCTAGTATCGATTTTGGGACATCTTGGGCGAATTATTGAGCATTCTTGGAGTAATTTTGGAGTTCTCGAAGCATAGGAATCATCGGTACAAGTGTGGGGAAGGAGACTTGAAGATCTAATCGGGTTTTCTAGTTCTTTATTCTTAACTTTTCTTACGAAACTTGTTATGATGAATTCAAGTTTAGACATCTTTGATTTGTTTTCATGTTTTAACATGCTCGGCTAAACTTTTAAGCCACCTAGACTTGATGAATGGATTAATATGAAGTTTTTACCGTTTATGTTATTTGCATGATTTTTATGGATTAATTGTGATTTGTAAGAAGTTTGGTTTAATGATTTGATGTATATGCATGCTTTGAGTTGGTTTATTGTTATTATTTGCTTCATATGATTCTTAGTGATGGTCTATATCACAACGTAGAGTCATATTAGGGTATAAGATTTCGGTGAGTGTCTATATCACGTTAGAAAACCTTAACTCTTTAGGGAGAATTGCGCAATAACCCCTAGAAGTAATTGGTAATAATTTGCTAAAGTCTTAGTGTTCTACTAGTCCTAATACCTGGAAAGTGAGGGGCTATTGGTAGGTCTTACCCGGCGAATTGCTTTAGATATTCCTTGGAAAAGGTCGTGTCTTGGTTGACCTGTCGGTTTTATTAGTCTATCAAGTCAAGTTAATTAATTCAAACTACCCTAGATCTATGATTGGAAAAGAGTAGGTCAACATTAGGGTACTTACACAATAATTAGACAACTGGAAAGACGTCTAATAACCGGTAGGATTAACAGCCTAGGTAGTTCCACAGGTTTCTCCTTGAGAAGGGTCGAGGGGCTTAGTTGGTTCTTAATAGGTTTAGTACTTTAAGATCCCGGTTCCATAATTCATGCACTTAACTTAATCGGTAATTCTTTAAAAGTAATCCAGGATTCTTGTCTAGGTGGTCTCGTTCATCATATAAGAAAAGCCCTTAGTCTTCATTCGTATTTAGTCTAGTTTTAGTTAATTAATTAGTTTAAATAGATTTCCTTAGTTTTTCCGTAACCCCCCCCCCCCCCACCAATTAAACAGTTAGAGTCTGTGTCAGTCTAGGTCTAGATAGAGTCTAATTAGCGTAATTAGAGAGTCTCGTGGGTTCGATACTCGGACTTACTGTAGCTATACTGCATTGATCGGTACACTTGCCGGTTGCGTGGTTTAGTTTTAGATCGAGTCTAAGTTTATAAATTTAAAGCTTAGAGTGTCTAGATTAGGTTAATTTTAGTAGTTTTTATTTAACCACATTTAGCACATCAATTATTTGTTTAATTGTTGAGTATTTTAGATATATGTTTATAAAATAAAGAAAGGATCAAAGTGAAATAGTTTTATAAAATCAAGAAACTAAAAACAATACTATTTATGAGGATGTTATGGATTAATAATATATATATATATATATATATATATATGAATAATTAATTGAAATTTAATATAGATTAATAATTCTTTAAATTAGAATAGAATAAAGGTAAAAGCAAAAACAAAACAAAACAAAAATTAAAGTAAAAGATAAAGCATAGATGAAAATATAATAATACCATGTGTTTCACTCTCCTAAGAGCATCTCTTATCCGGTGGGTGGTTCTGGACACTTGGTGGGGGAGTTTAACCAAAAGTTCTATGAGGGCGGAAAGTCATGGAACACAATTTTTTTTCCTATCGTTATGTTTCGTGTTATATGTTCGGATTGGTTATTTGATTGGGGTTGGATCAAACAATAATAGCTCCAAATAAAACTAAATAATCTTCATTCATTCAAACAACTAGTTCTTACACATAAAAAAAAATTGAACCCTCAAGTTTCATTTATATAAAAACTAATTTCAGACGTTATTTAAACACACTTCAAGTTTAAAAAAATTATACAAAATTACTAACACCCCATTCTTCACGCTTTTTTAACTCAATACGAAATTATGTATAAATTCTTGGACAACAAAGTTGGTAGGGGCAGGGAATTTTTATGTAAAATAATTGGCGGGAGCGGGTGCACCTCCTTGCCCCTTAAAAGGCCCGCCCCCGCGAACACCATATGAAATTCCAGATTTCCCTTTTAGATTTGAGAATGCATTGGAGAAGGTGAGTCGGAAAAATCCGATCAGTTCTAGCTTATATAATCGGATACAGTGTGTGGTCTCCCCACACACAAACCACTATTTTAGATATATTTTAATATAAAAGTGAGGCGTGAGGTAGAGGTTGGATTGGTTTAGCGTCGGAGGAAAAATGTATTTTTCTAAAGCAACAATACATTAATATTTATTAAATATTATATTAATAGGAATTTTGTATTGTTTAAACAAAATATAAATACTAAAAATCCCATTGAGCTATTGAAAACATATGAACAAAAACAAACATAAACGCTTACACTTACGTATGTTCATGAATATAAATGATTGAACATGGTCTTTGTTCATGTTCGGTCAATTAAATGAAAGAAAGTTTTTGTACGTGTTCGTTCATTTACTAAACAAACGAACTTCCTGTCAAGCTATTTGTTGAATGTACAGTTCGTCTGCAGACCTTGTCGTTTGGTAATCGAAGTAGGTAAAACTGTTCTATCAAAATTACCATCCAAGTATGTACTAATTATATGAGACCGGAAATTACTTTATTTTAAAACCAAATTACCATACAAGTATGTGCTGATTATGTGAGACCAAAAACTACTTTATTTTGAAACCAAATAGTTTTTCAATAAAAATTACATCGAAATGTTCATATAAAAAATAATCAACACTGTATTTACAACTTTTTTTAGGTTAAATATTGCAGTGATCGATGCATTTCAGGTATACGTTATCATCGCGTCAAAAGCGGGCTTTTGCCATACAAAAATAGCTGTGACCATAAGCCTTTTTCCACATTTATTTTTCCCAGTTAAGTGTGACCAAGTCATCATAGGTATGATACGACCACATTAGACTTTTAGTGGCCATAACACCTTTCGATTGTGGCTAAGGGGTACCTATTTATTTTTTGCTGGAATCAAGCATTTTGTCCATTAAGTGTGTCTAAAAGGGTAACAACGGTCACATTCATTTTGTCCATATGTTTTTTTAGCCACATAAATTTAAAAAAAATGTGACAAAAATGGTTGTTGTAATCTACAATACCATCCATTAAGCGTGGCTAACGGCATAAACTCATTTTAAGTGTGACCGCTTCTATTATATTGTCACATGAATGCACTATTAGTGTGACCAAAAATTGTTTCTAGACACACTAGACACGTATATTTTTTCCCATGACATTTTCTATTGTTCTGTCACGCAGTAAAAAACAAAATAACAATAGTGTCTCTGTTGTGTAACTTTTGGTCACACTTAGTTTATTTTACTCATGACGTTTATTATTATTCCGTCACACAAAATAAAAATAAAGTGATATTGGTGTGGCTAATGGTATTATAAAGCCACAGTAAATGTTGTAGTTTTATGTATGGCTATTGCTTAATGTTTGGTCACACATACTTTTTTTATCCATGACGTTTGCTATCATTCTGTCACACAAACAAAAAACAAAGTAACATATCGTGGCTAATGGTTGTCTAAAGCCACATGAAATTTTGTAGTTTTATGTGTCGCTATTGATTTTAACTTTGGTCACACATATTTTTCTTTATCCATGACGTTTGCTAGTATTCTGTCACACAAACACAAAACTAAGTAACATAGTGTGGCTAATGGTTATGTGAAGCCACATGAAATTTTGTAGTTTTAGGTGTGGTTATTGCTTTATATTTGGTCACACATATTTTTTCTTTACCAAAGACTTTTGCTATCATTCCGTCATATAAACAAAAAGTAAAGTAACAAGACCATGGCTAATGGTTATGTAAAGCCACATGAAAGTTTCTAATTTTAAGTGTGGCTACTGTTTAACCTTTGATCACACATATTTAATATGATTCTACGTGGTGAATTAGATGTAATTAGCAATTTCAATTTGATTATAATAATTAAAAGCAGCATTAAACATGAAATACCAATAAACTAAATGGTATTAACAATATAATATTCCTAAATTTATACACAAGTTTTAACTTAAAAACTAATAATATATTCAGCCCCTTGCGGGGATGCCCCCTTCTTGGTAAACGACTCTCAATACCGACTACACCAAGCTCACTGATACAATTGTTGAATCTGGATATAAGATCAAGGAATGAATACAAACGAGATTCACTAATTCTTTCTATCAATTTTTAGGAATAAATAAAACAAGACTCAAGGAATATAAATACCAGAAATAATACTAAGACGATTCAAATAATAATTAAATAACTTTAATTATTATTTTACTCATTTAGTCGACATTAGGACTTTAGATCTCCCGAAGGACCGCCCCTCAAGACCGTCCGGATCTCCCGAAGGACCGCCCCTTAAAGACCGTACGTCCGTACCTCCCTAGTTGATACCATAATTTTATCACCAAATACCTCCCCATTGGTTCCTTTCCAAGTCGTTAACATGAACTAAATAAGAAGGCATTCCTTTTCATCCTTCTTTCTTTCATTACATTTTGAGTTTTCAAAACCAATGAACACAACAAAATAATTACAATATAAATTGTACACATTAAGGACCCAAAAGCAGTGCACAGTTTTCAGCCAACCATACATATTACTACCAACCTGGCACTCTGGCAGCAACTCAAAACTATCAGTTCGTTCTTCGCCAACTACCAACATTGGCGTCCCCACGATCATGCCTCGATTGTGACTCACTCCATCTATTCATCGTGTGATAACCACGTCCATAGTAACCACTCACATTCCCTCGTGCGGTACCTCTTCCATAAGCGTTCGCACACCAAGACTGGCCTCTAGTTTGATCATCTACGGTCCTTGCTGCATCATGATATGAACCACTTCCAGAACCATGAGGGGAGCGGTGAACTTCACCCCGGCCTCTAGGACTCCAACCACTTCCGCCACCTATGTTTACAACATTGGGACAAGAATTCCTAAAACCGGTATTAGGATTTTCGTTATATGAACCACTATGAGGGGAGCGGTGAACTTCACCCCGGCCTCTAGGATTCCAGCCACTTCCGGCACCTATGTTCACAACATTAGGAGAAGAATTCCTAAAACCGGTATTAGGATTTCCATTATATGAACCACTATGAGGGGAGTTGTGAACTCTCCCCCGACCTCTAGGATTCCAGCCACTTCCGGCACCTGTGTTCACAACATTGGGAGAAGAATTCCTAAAACCGGCATTAGGGTTTCCGTCTGATCCTTCGCTTCGGTTGTGAGATCTGTAGACCCAAATTTTGAAGAAATGTGAACACAAAAGGCGTTGATGGAATGAAAATATGCTAACATATAAGTTCAACGAAAAAACCTGTAGTTTCGGCTATTGTTGTAACCATACATATCATGCCACAGCTGCCTCTCTTCAATATCGGCCTCACTCACATCCTATTAACAAAAAAATTATGATAGAACACTAATTGTATACTATTAATAGACAATTGTATACTATTAATAGACAAACTAAATGAATAGTAATTATATGTTTTAAAGGTTTTTTTATGTGTTGTTTAGTGGTTTTTTTATATATATAATATATTATGTGGTTTTTTTATATATCTTATATAACATGCGTTTGTTTTTTATCCATGTAAATCACGTGTTTTTGATCTTATATAACATGCGTTTGTTTTTGATCCATGCGTTTGTAACGAGTGTAGGTGGAGTAACAAAACAAACCAATACCGATCAAATTCCCGTTGTGTTGGTATATTTTTGTTATATCATGATTTCTTCTCTATTGGTTGCTATAACAAGTTTCAGTACCGAAGTTAAACGAACTAGTACCCACCCACAGCGCAACGCGCGGATTTATAGCACTAGTTATTAGTTGAAAATAAAGATGAGACACCATTAAATAGATCAAAAAAATATTCAACAAAAACAACTGGAGATGGCATACCGTTTCAGGGAAGGTTGACCTAGGGAGCACGCGTGGAATATGCGGAGAAAAGCATGGTAACTCATAATACACACATCTGCCGAATGGAAATGAACATTAAAAGGACAGCACAATTATATTCTAAATTACGAAACCGACTAAGATCCATGAAGTATTTTCTTACAAAACATCAGGATCGTTCACCGAATCCAGATTAGGTTGGACAAAACCACTTATGTTACAGCTGAAATAGATTCAAGAAAAAAAATATTAGAAAGACATAATAACATGTAGAACTTAATTTCAATAACGAACACCACAACCTTGGGTCTGAATCAATCTTGATTGAGTTACCACCCTGGTTGATTAGGCCCACATCATTGAAAGAAGAGAGGATTCGTGAAGCAAGATTTTCTGATGAATGTACAAATAACTGATCAAGATTTTCCATGTTTCTTTTTGCTTCCTCCGCCTGAGTATATAGAAGCATGTTAACATAGTGTCTATTCAATGGCTAGTGATAGATTATGAAGATTTCGGCCTTACGCTTAGGTCCTTCTCGATCTTCTTTGTTGCAGAAAGAAGGCGATCCTCATCAATAAAAGGGAGTTTGCATATACCCTTTAAAAAAGGACGGAATAAGTAACTTGTAGGCAAATAATACACTGGTCACCAAAGGGAACCATGGTTGCTTTCAGATTCACAATGTTTTCATTAATATTAACCATGATCAGTCTCTAACCTGCCAAATAAATCTTTTTCCATCTGTGTCGGTGTCGAAATCTGAAATAAATGGTGGAAAACTTACATATTATGCTTTCAAAAATAATTAAAAATGTATTGTACTTGGTATGTATTGTAATTGTGTGTGTACTGGACCTGATTTTTCTATCATTTTATGTAACGAGTGACTTGAACAAAGAGTAACCAGCCATTTGTTGTTATTGTTTTTTGTATATTTTTGTTGTTGAATACTTATAAAAAAATATAACTACAATGTGTCGTCATGTTCAGTACATTTGATGTAGTTAAAGTGATAAACAATAGATCATGTGTCAACAGAATACCAGATGGATAGTAATCAAGAATACTTGATTCTTCATCAGTCATCAGTAATCTATACTGCGCTGGAAGCGCATGAGCACTACACAAACAAATATTAGTATTAGTAAACTCCATAATAAAAATGTATATCAACAGTATCCATTTTTCAAGAAAGTGATCCAACGGCTTACCTGGTAGGGGGGAGCACCGCCATGAGCTGATCGAACGGTTTAAATGGCAATCCTTTCGTAAATATAACTTTATTGCTAAAGAGACCTTTGAAGTCAGATGCGAAAGGCCCATAATGGTATGGATAATACCAAGTCCATGACGGAACATCCGAGAAGTAATAAAGAAGAACCCAACACAACCCTTGCGTGTACTTCTCAACCTACAGAAGAAAAATCAAAAGGCAATATTAGGCTTCCGGACGAACCGAACAAAGACGAACACGGGCATGTTCGTGTTTGTTCAATTAAGTTCAACTGAAAACGAACATATAATCGACACATTTTTTTATCATGTTCATTTACTAAGAAAATGGGCATGTTCATGTTCGATCATGTTTGTTCGTTTATTAATGATTACTTTCTTTTGAAGGTTGAGTAAGGATTACCTGAAATTCCAAAACAGAAGGGCATAAATAATAGAATAAAACATAAACGGGCGTGCATGTATTAAGAAAATGGGCATGTTCGTGTTCGATCATTTATTAATGATTACTTTTTTTGAAGGTTGAGTAAGGATTACTTGAAATTTTAAAACAAAAGGGAATAATAATAGAATAAAATAAAGTTTAAACGAATATAAACGAACACATAAAGGGAATAATAATAGAATAAAATAATGTTTAAATGAATATAAACGAACACACATAAACAAACGAACATAAACGAGCGTTCATGAACATAAATGAGCGAACAAAAAATTGTGTTCATGTTCGTTCGTTTAATTAAATAAACAACGAACTTCCCGCCAAACAGTTCATGAACGTTCAGTTCGTTTACAGGCCTAGGCAATATGATTAAAAACATAAGCAAGATATTCACTTCGATTTCCTTGTTTCTGTGTATTGCTTTTAGAAAACGACGACTACATAAGCAAGATATTCACTTCGATTTCCTTGTTTCTGTGTATTGCTTTTAGAAAACGACGACTCGTTATTTGTTGTTAAACGTCTTTGATGCAAGAAAAAGCATAATATGCTAATATAGTATATATACATACCAAGTTCTTCCTTATTTTCTCCATATCCTCATCAGTTTCAACAGAAAACTTGCATTTATAGTAACGTTTTCTCCATCCAGGAGAACCAAATTTCACCTAACGAGAAGTTGTTTAAAGAAGAATTAATAACAGTAAACTAGAGTCTGCAAAATGCAAAATGGCAAAGAATGAAAGAAGGATCTATACCTTGTCTGTAACAAGACCATTCTTGAATACATCAGATTTCTCACGAGTATAAGATTTCAATTGTTCCTTCAACATTTTCGTGTTCTCAGAAATCTGTGCAAACAAGAAAATATACATGTCGTAAAATTACAAATGTGTGATTTAAATAAAAAACTGAAAATATAATCCAGAATTAAAGCAGTGCCTGATAACATAATGTATATACATACCTGCATGTCGTGACTAAAGTCTTTCTGATTAGAAGTAGAACTCATCACAGGAAACAAGTCCTCTTCTTCATGACCTTCCTGGATGAAAATTAATCAATACCAAAATCAGACATTGACAATATGTTAATGATATTGTATTACTGTATAATATAACATATCTTACATGTACCGAAAAGCAACTACAGTACTTAAAATCTATAAGTTGATGTTTATAAAAATATATGTGATACCAAGACCGTTGGTGATAGTGAGAATAGTAAAAAACTACAAAACATACATCAGCCTGGATGTCGGAAAGTATGCGTCTCAATTTGCTTTCATAAATTGCTGATCTCTTCTTAAAGATTCGATCTTCATACGCTCCTACTGCGAGGATGAACTTTTCAACCCTTTTCAGCTTTATGTAAGCTCCTTTCCTTTCGTTGATCTGTTTCCATTACAAAGTTAGGACCTTATGAAGCTCAGGAAAAATAAAGACGGGTAGTGTCTTAAAAGAAAAATGAATTTTATTTGCAATACACACTAACCCTTTGAACATCAACGAGATACCCTCCAAGATTTTTGAACTCCTCCGTGTATACATGCATCAACAAGTCAATCGCACCCTGACCAAAAATAATAGAAAATTTAAAGTTAGCAATTTTACGGAAACAATTGCATCTTTATACATTTCCATCATCGCAATTTCCACAAAAGAATTGGTAAAACAGAAAAGGCATTCAAACCTCGTGAATCTCTAACGTCGGCATATGAGGAAGAAAATCATTTCCAGCAAAAAAACAGATGAATATAAAATCATCAATCAATCTTTCAACGTCAGGCACAATTTTTTCTGGCATTTCTGTGATTTTCAAATCCAGCTTCAGATATTCTCTGAGTATCCAAACATGAAGAAACTGAAATAGAAACATACGATCAAATAACACAAAGAATTAGTGCAAGTAAACACAGCCACACAAGTACATTAAACATATACCTGGTATGGCTTCTTCACTAATGACTTTTTCTTGCTAACTTCTGAAAGGTCAAGACGGCTAATTTGTTCAGCCGTGTCATCCAATCCTCGGCTCGAATCAAACTACGTAAAGCATATATAGGAAATAATTTTTACTTAGTAACACAGAAAGAAAAAGTTTCTTCTAAAATCACCCTCTTAAGTTTCACACCTTTTTACTCGGTGTAGCAGCAGTAGATTCAACAAGAACATTCTAATGACATGGCACCAGAATTTAAATTAGTTAACAAATTAAGAACTATAACAAAATTAACCAACATGAGCAACTTTTCAGTAAATAAATATGTAACCTCTCGTAGAATCGAAAAAAGAATTTCATGGGTTGCTAGAGCTAGCATTATAAGATCTGCATCCTGCAATAGAGAATATATAATATAAGGTTAGAACACACTCTAAAGTGAGTTTGGTTGCTTCGACCTTAATGAAACACACTACGTTTTTTAACCAATCTTGAACGATATAAATAACCGGGAAATGATAGGCGCAATTAACTGCACCTATCGTTTCCCTTACTATAAATTGTCTGTTAAATATCATCACAAAAACTGTATATATGTTATTCCACGTAACATGTTAAAAGACTTGAAAAGGTACGTTGTATGCGTTTGAACACGTTCGGAGCGAAATCTTAACTGATTTCCTTTAAGTTCACCAGGTAAAAATAGTGTTACCCTCTTTCAACACATTTGTCATGTAAAACTAAAACACATTCAAGACAGGTTGACATTGGTATAGCATATAAACTGAGCGGTAATAAGTTGTGGTTTCGCTTACCAGACCATACAAGACATGTCTCGTATTCGGATCATATCCTTCGCAAGTGCGTTGACGCCGTATAAACGACATGATTTTGTGTTCTCCCTCTCCTGGAGAGCTTGCATCAGAGAGAATCACCTATATATAATCAAACATTAATAAAAAATGAGCAAGCTAACATCAAAATTTCACTCAAAACACGCTCAATCGGTAAAGATGCTATTACAAACCCGTAGCGATCGCCATGCAGGATGGTTCGCAATACGCAAACGAATATAACTCTGAAGCTGCTTAGATAACTCATACATGAACTCCGTACCAGGAGTTATTACATTCGAATCCACAACATCCGATTCCACTTTCGGAAATACATCTTTACCTTCAATTTCAAACTGTTTTCTCAACCTATCTTCCTCCTCTTCCTATACACATTATGATCCAATTCCAATAAGTTCAAAATATTTATAATTTTTATCAGTCAAACCCATTATTATTAATAATAGTAATTCATTAATTTATCAACCTATTTGGAATGCTTTATTTTTTACCCAATTTTGTCAACTTCATCAAGAACCTATTGAAAAAAAATAATAATTATTATTATTAATTATTAATTATAAAAATAAACTTACGAGGGTTTGACGGTCTTTTGCCGTACGAAACCTGCGACTTCTTTGCTGATTCATTTTGGCTCTTGGAGCCACTCCATCTGTAACAACACATTTTAAAATTTCAATTTCAAATAATTTTCCATTCTAGTAAATAAATCTTTGAATATCTAAAGTCGGAAATTAAAATGATTTAATAATAATAATTACCAATGGCCATATACAACAACTTTCTTGGTCTCACAATATTCAAGATTCTGTCTATATACTCAAATATATTATCAAAAACTTCATCGTACGTCACCGGACTGTTCACCTGTAGAAATTTTACTAAACTAAATAAAAAAAATATTGTAAACAAAAATACACTTATATAGTTATATTGCATGTTGAAATAATATAATAATAGTAATAATAACCTGATCATCATGTTCTGGATGAAAACATGGATGAATAATACCATTCATGTCCAAATAAAGATTATCAAACTCAATGTCATTAGGGTTGGGTGAACTTCCGTCGTGTTCCTCCGTGGTCTCCACCGCGTTGACCACTGTTTTAGGGTAGCGGTTAGCAAGCCATCGGTAAAAAGATGGTACACCCATGTTTGGGATCTGCAAAAGCTTCTTCAAGAAAGAAACAATGGGGTGGGTATGGGTTGTTTGTTTGTTTTTGTGTGTAACCGTACGTATGAAGTGGAAATGAGGAGGTTATATTATTATTTAAGGGGCGGTTTGAAGTGATGGGTGGTGGCGGTTGTGCGTTTGGGTTACCAAAGCATGCACCAGAGCTCGAGATTACTATTGAAAAGTGTAATGATAATTACATTTGCTGCCATATTTTATTAGATTATTTGATTTTAATAATCTCAACTATTTGTTGTTGTCCGTCAACAGACAACAGTCCTAACTTAAAAAATAACTACTGATAGTTCCAACTATTGACATATTGGTCACCAATGGACCCTTACTAACAAAACCCTAACACCGTTAGTCTTCGGTCGCCGGAAAACCGTTTTTGTCCAGAAAAAGGTTTCTAAAGGTCCGATCTAAAGTTACAAAGAGGTTTTGAACGAAAATGTTGAGTTTTCCGGCCAAAAAGTTGAATTTTCCTGCGAAAAATGAGTTTTCTGGCGACTTTAATAATTGGGGCTTTTACTAGAATAGGTTCCCAAAGGTCCATAATAAGGTTACAAAGAGGTTCGGGACAAAAATGTTGAGTTTTCCGGCCAAAAAACGTTTTTTCCGACGACCGGAGACTAACGGCGTTAGGGTTCTGTTAGTTAGGGTCCATTGGAGGCCAATATGTTAAAAGTTAGGACTGCCAGTGGTTTTGAAACTGTTGGCGGCCAACGATGAATAGTAGTTGGGATTATTAAAATCCAATATTTCTATTTCATTAGTTATCTATATTTTCTGAATGGGTGTTATCATTTACACCTTTTTATTAAAAAACGAATATAGTTTTAAGATGTGTTTATTTTTATTTACGTTTTGATATAAATTTATAAAAAAACGTAGTTGTATCAAATATAACGTTTTATAAATCATTATAAAATTTTATATTTAGTTCTTTACAAAATCAATATCAAAACAATTATTAACCAGTGATAAAATCCCAAACAGCACCGCCACTCAATTATATAACGCGTTGAATATATTACGCGTGATTGTTTGAGGGAAATTGTTGGGTTGTGAGGAAAATTGTTGGGTGTGGTGAGTATGGACATTTCCACTAAAATCCATCACTAGTGATGGAATAAAGCTCGATGACGTGACGGAACTTGATTGAATGTTGTAAGTGAGTAATGAGTGATGACCACCTCTACCCCTTAACTTCATCATTTATGTATTACGAATTGTACATTAACCATCTAAGCACCAGAAAATTGTTTACTAACTAGATGGAAGCACCCCGCGTTGCGGCGGGGTACGACCGTACCAACATCATTTATAACACACCATCGCCAACGCCAAGCAACACTAAAAAAGAAGACGTAAAAACGTTAGACTACGCACGTTCGTAAGAACGTGTAGAAAATGACACATTAATAAAAGTTGTTACACCATAATCATGCACGTGCCTTAAGTATAAGAGAAGTTACAATCATTTTAAGAAAAGTAAGAAACATTTTGTAGTGCATTTTGTTACTACATACATGATGATATACTAAGCCCCCATGTTGCAGTGGGGAACATAAAACCGTGCCAAGTTGCTCCAATGTTATACTACCGCCAACGACCATCAACGCAGAAAAAACTCGTAAAAGAAAATAAATAAAAATGAGAAAAGTAGCATTGGGCGAAACATAGATGTAAAATCATTGAACCACACACATCGATTGCGGCGTGTTAATACGAAAAAATTAGACCGAAATGTAAAACATAGAAAAGAATAACTAAGTCGATATAGGACTTGCGAGTTGCGACGAACCTACCATATGAGGAAAATAGACGTAAAAACATTGAACAAAATACGCACCTTACGTCGTGTATGGACACGAATAAAATTTAAATAAAATAAATTAATGTGTATTACAAAAATAAAATACATGATTTAAATAAGTAAGAATACTAAAACAAAGAAATCATTAATGTGTACTACAACCAAACATTTTTTTTAAAAACTCATAAAACATAAGGTATAATACATATATGCAAGCCTAAAACAATAGGTGCAACCTACCATTGCAAAAAAAACACCCTATAAGCACAAAGTACAAACACTGATGCATAACATTGTTTTAAATTAATAGTATATAAATGGTTTAAGTGGGAAGCTTTTCTTTATACAAAGGTAAGCCACTCATATTTACTAAAGTAATGGTCAAAAGAATTTTTCTTTTCTGAAGAATGGTAGGGCAAAAGAGGATCTTCTAATACTTGCTTTTCCTTTTGTAATTCTTATCAAAACTCGAAAGCAGCCACCCACCGTCCCCATGAGTCGGGGCCTGGTTCATGTTTCTTCCTTTAACAATACTCGCATGTCGGATTAATCATATAAATTAGGTACAATTATCAAAACTCGAAAGCAGCCACCCACCGTCCCCATGAGTCGGGGCCTGGTTCATGTTTCTTCCTTTAACAATACTCGCATGTCGGATTAATCATATAAATTAGGTACAACTAGTATTAAGCACCCCCGCGTTGCGGCATGGGTGTAAAACCATACAAAATAGTATCAATGTTACACCACCTCGAGTGACCATCAACACTAAATTTGCGACGTGTTAATACAGAGCAATTAGACCGAAACGTAAAACATATAAAAATAGGCGACGTAAAAACGTTGAACCACACATGTAACACCCTACTAATTACTACTCGACTTTAATCAAAATACTTAAAAATTTTATATATAGAGTGCGTCTAAAACAAGACATAAGATCCAAGGTGATCAAACATTAGTCAACTACCGACTAATTGAAACATCCGAAACATGATTAACAAATCGTTTACATCAAAAACACTGTCTAGATGAAAATATCCCAAAAGTATAGTTTAAACGTAAACTAAGTTAACGCGGAAGCTTGCAATTTGTGTTCGGTTCTACAAAAGCTTGCTTGATCGCCATCCGATCAGTTTCCACATCACCTAAGGTCAAAACCACATCAAATGTCAGTTTTGATAATGTTAGAATGAATACAAACAAGTTCCATGGGTCAAACAAACAAAAAATAAAATTTTCCCGGAACTAGGGGGCGCCGCGTGACGCCTAGCCCTCTTTTTCATAGAATGTTGCTTAATCTGTTGCTGTACATACCCAGCTCAATGTTTATTCAAATCCCAACTTAAAATTGCCATAACTTATGATTCGTAAGTCCGTTTTTAGTGATTCTTTTTCCTATACGTCTATAAATTCATTACCAACGTGCCTATTACGATAGTCATACCAAAAGTTTAACTTACGGGCCGAACAACTAAAAGCCACTTATGACATTATTCGACCCATTCTTCACACAATTAACTATCATCTCGCTAGTAAATTTATGACACTTTATACCCAACATCCGGGGCTTATTATCACCCGCATTTCTTTACCAATCTCATGGCTTAATGCTCTTGTGATTGTCATCGCCATTTTAACTCTCTAAAACACTAGTACAATAATTTACTCAACTAACCGACCCGTTTGGCTCATCTTGTGGAATCCTCCAATATGACGACTACCAAACGATTTCTTGTCACTCTTAGCCTATTAATTTAAGTAACGATCATGGTCGCTACAATCGACACCATAACTATCCTACAATGAGACTTCGCATAATTTAACAACATTTCGTTTAATGTAACGGGTCAAGTTACATACCTTTAGTGCACGCCCTTCAAACGCGAATCACCATCGGCTTGTCCACTCGACGCTCCGGTATCTTTTCCTTTAGAGTTCAATCACGACTTGTTTAGAACTCCTTTTCAACCATATATCGCATAATTTTGTCAAATCATCACAATCATGCGTCTAACTTTAAATTTAAATTTCGAGCCTTCTTTGGGGCATTTTTACAAACACTTAACGGGCAGAATTTTATATCATTCATATTCAAGTTCATAGCTTGTTATTTAGCTAAACTTAACATCAATAAAGCTTTCATATAACATTTAAACATCATCGTTTTAGAAATCACTTTCTATGACCCGTATTACACTAGGATGATCATTCTAAACCCTAGTGTTTACTAGTTCCCCACAAAACCCATGAATCACCTTCAATGTGTTCATGAGATTTTCAGGAATTAGCCATGATTTCGCATGTTATTGTCTAGGTTTTACTCCTAGACACTATATCAACCCTATTCTACCCAAATAGCAAACATGCAACATCAATTTTTAGATTTCCCAATTTCATGAGAATTTCAAACAGAGAATTAACACCAAATTTTACATACCTTGTAACCCCCTTGTGATGAGGATCACTAATCTATGCTCGATTTTCGATTTTGACTTGGTTTGAGCCCTCAATTTGTGAGTTTTGTGATGAACTAGGTTTTTGATGGAGCTTGGGGTCGCACCCCCTGTTCTGGTCGATCTCCAGGAGACTCCAAATGGAGTGTTTATGTTTTAATAAAATATTTTTATTAAAACTAGTTATAAGTTAAACACTTTTGGTCCCTCTAGTTTCCCTTAGTTTATTTTTATATTTCTTTAACTACACACAAGTCATTATCTAACTAGGTTAGTGTTATTCCTAGTTAGTTTATTTTACCAATTTATTTGCAATTAAATTTGCAAATTTAAGAATCCATGTTTTCGGGATGTTACAAGTCCACCCCCCTTAAAAGGGTTTCGTCCCCGAAACCAAAGTACATACCAAATAATGTAGGGTAGAGACGTCGCATCTCCTCTTCGGACTCCCACGTAGTGTCCGAGCCTTTCCTATGCTCCCACTTGATCTTGACTTGATCAATTTGTTTGTTTCGCAATTGCTTGACCTTCCGATCCAAAATCTCCAATGGTCTCACTGCATAATTAAGGCTATTATCCACCTCGATATCATCGTAATGGATATAAGTTGTTTCCTCCGTTAGATATTTCCGCAATTGCGACACGTGAAACGTGCCATGTATTCCACTCAACTCTTCCGGTAGCTCGAGGCGATAAGCCACCTTGCCAACCCCGTTCAATGATTTTAAATGGTCCGATAAACCTCGGGCTTAGTTTCTCTCTTTTCCTGAATCGGATAACACCCTTCCTTGGGGAAAACTTTTAGCAATACTATATCACCTATTTCATATCCTTTGTCGCCCTTTTAATCGGGTTGTCTTTTGACCATTCAGTCACTGAGTCCGTCAGCATACTTACTTGACGCTAGTTTTATATTAACAAGCACTCTACATAGGTCACAGTGTTATTTAGGCTACAACTTGTTTTATTGCCTAAACTAATTGGTCACAATTTTACCTCATACCTCGTCATTCGGGTATGCAATATTGCCGTCATCGGCCCTTTGCGTGCTTATAATTTCATATCTAGTCATTCACACTATAACGTGATTACATTCTATATTACTTTTGTGTCCGTGATCACATCACGCCATGTTTAGTTTTACATCGACTTTTCATTCTTAAGAATTTTTCCTCCGAATGCATCATCTTACAGCTTTCTGCGTTAGACCTATATTCTTTAGTACTAACCATTTTCTAATTTCTCTCTCGGTATTCATAGGTGTTAGAACATCGTTTCTTTACTAAAACTGAATTTTAGTTTAATGTTTTTCTCTTTAACCATGTCGATTAATCATATCAAGGAATTGACGACAAGGATTATTCTTCGGGATTATCATTTCACGCGAGAAATCATAATTGGTTCTCCACGCTTTATATTATGGACCCGTAGGTTCCTTTACTTAGCCTTGTAGACTATTCAATTAGGTCTTCACCTTTTTAGGGTGAGACCCCCCCTAGTATGTTCCATTTGTATTTGCGACCCAATGGTCATTTTGTTCCCGTAGGCCTTTACATTGTTTATAATTTGGAGGTTATGGTGATCCCATGGATCATCTTCTATTCGTTTGACCTTTACCGTAGTCTAAGGCTACACTCATTTTCTTTCGGATTATCTTTCCGACTCTATGACTTCTTATGTGTCCTTCGCGTCGGTTTATTTTACTCATACTGTTATTTGGTTTATGCCTCTATTTCCTTTCAACCCGTTACCCGGGTTCTTGATCTTGATATTTTTAACACTCCGGTTTCATTGGTTTGCATTTTCCCTTTCATATTCTTTTATGACCTATCCCATAGATTCAATAATATTTCACGCTTTCATTATCTAGATTGCGCTTACTTGGGATATCAACTACTATATTTTATTCAACCCGCCCAACATTAAAGTAGTTGAACATGACTATCGAAATTTCTGTTTTTGCAAAATTTTATCGTTTTCTCAGTCATAACTCTTAATCCGAGTCTCTTGACTTTTAATTCGCGTTCTTGACTGTTGGTTACGCATTTATCTGAAAACATACCTATTAATTGAGTATTTTATCGATATTATTTTCATAGCAACCCTTCCGTCATTCATTAAGACTTTGTTTCTCGATTTATTTGGTCGTATCAGCAAAACCCACCGCTTTTACTCAACCAAGTCTTTTATTCTTTCACTCGTCTGGTTTGACTTGTTCGTGTGAGTTCCATCTCCTATGACAGTCAACTTTATCCTTATGCCTTGACATTTTAAATTGTCGATTCATATTTTCGTTTACTTGATTCCTATCCCTTCCCTTGGGCTCATTATCTTAATGTAATATGCTCCCATTATCCATCTTCCGTTTACTTTTATTATTAAGCACTTTACTTAATTAATCCGTACACCACCTTTCTTTTGTCAGCGGCCCTTAGGTCTATTTCTTTTACAAATGTCCCGAAGGCCCATGTCTCAAGTCTTATTTGGTAAACTACTGTTATTGTTATTCGGCCTTTGGGGTTTACTCGTTCTTATTCTAACGCTTTCATAATGTTTGTCTTACTAATTCTTTTACATATTCACCCTCATCAAGGTGATTACCGTTCTTCCTCAGGAGGAATTTATTAATAACACGTTACTTGGGTATCTACCCATACCCGAGCTTTTAAATCCAAATTTATTGGTATTTCATTATTTACAGCAACAAATAATACATATTGTCCATTTAGTTTCTTTTTCGAGGATATTCCTATCCAATTCTTAATCTCTTGATTTCTGACTTTAACCCATTGTTACAATAACAAAATCAATTCAATTCATTTCATGTTATTGTTTCATATCGTTGTATGAAATTTATCCACATCGTTTGTTGACATAAACGATGTTTCTATCTGTTTCATTTAGTTTGGCTTAGTCTATAACCATGTCCTTGTCATCTATTACTATTGTAAACTCCCAGGGTTCGGGTGTTATTACACTCCTCCCTATTATGATGCTTATCTTTCATTACGTTCTCGGGTTCGAGTGTGCGCGCACCCCTTCCCAAGGCAATATTTATCATGATTATTTTTATTTATTATTTTTTTACCTCGATGCTCAACGTACAGTTTCAACACCTCTTATAAACAATAGAACTTTTATTATTACCTCTTTCTATATTTTTTTTATTATTTTTTTTTCAAAGCCTTGGTAATTTCGTTAACACTAATGTAGAATGTTAAATAAATCGATATAAAACAAACGATTTATTTGCACTCGTAATAATTAAAAATTCATGCTGAAATTCAATTTACAAGAGAATACCTGAAACGACATCAGGTTCAGCTTTAGCCTCCGTGGCTGTTATATAAAACAACTTTGTCCTTGATTTCTGGGCATCAGACTTTGTGTCGGTTGTGTCCTTGGTTCCAAGCCTCTCTGGACATTTAGACTTTTTATGTCTTGGCTTACCACATGTGCCCTTGTGAATTTTTCCACAAAATCTACACTGATGTAACACACTTTTGTAACTCCCTTCTTGGGAGCTTTATTAGACTTGGACTTCTTTACGGATCTTGGATTCATATCCAACACCCTCCTTTCTTCTATTTCTTGTAGTATGTTGTCTTTCAATTCAGCCATCATATCATTCACCACCGGCACGATTGTGGTTTGTAATCTATCAATATACTATGATAGACTATTTTCTAGAGCTTTTCCGACCTCCTCGGAAATCTTAGCTTTCATTTGTTCAGTCAATTGAGATGTCGAATCATCTCCGGTTACTCCAGACATTTCTTTAACTGAACATCCATCACGATTTATCAATAATTATTTATTCATTTCCATCTTATTATACGGAAATTTATATCGCTCTTACTCAATCATAAATAATGTGTTATTCTTTTTCGGTTTGGTCAAGTATATATCTTGCCTTACCTTTCTTACTTAGTGTATTTTCCCGGGTTCGAGCGTATTCATACACTCCTCCCATCTTTCCGTCATCTTGAAATTGAAATGTTTACACTAATTGTTAAACATTTCATTTATGACATATGCGTCATTCATTTTGATCTAGCCAAGTTCACCACTTGCTTAAACCATTTATGCTTAGTGCACTTTTCCGGGTTTGAGTGTGTAAACACGCACTTCCCGTGCATATCAATTCAAATCTCCTTTTTCTAGTATTCTAGTAAGTCTACTAAAGCAATTAATTCTTACCGGACGATCGATCAAGCTTGAACCGAACACTTTGTTGACAACCTTAAGCTCTGATTACCAACTTGTAACACCCTACTAAATACTACTCGACTTTAATCAAAATACTTAAAAAATTTATATATAGAGTGCGTCTAAAACAAGACATAAGATCCAAGGTGATCAAACATTAGTCAACTACCGACTAATTGAAACATCCGAAACATGATTAACAAATCGTTTACATAAAAAAACATTGTCTAGATGAAAATATCCCAAAAGTATAGTTTAAACGTAAACTAAGTTAACGCGGAAGCTTGCAATTTGTGTTCGGTTCTACAAAAGCTTGCTTGATCGCCATCCGATTAGTTTCCACATCACCTAAGGTCAAAACCACATCAAATGTCAGTTTTGATAATGTTAGAATGAATACAAACAAGTTCCATGGGTCAAACAAACATAAAATAAAATTTTCCCGGAACTAGGGGGCGCCGCGTGACGCCTAGCCCTCTTTTTCACAGAATGTTGCTTAATCTGTTGCTGTACATACCCAGCTCAATGTTTATTCAAATCCCAACTTAAAATTGCCATAACTTATGATTCGTAAGTCCGTTTTTAGTGATTATTTTTCCTATACGTCTATAAATTCATTACCAACGTGCCTATTACGATAGTCATACCAAAAGTTTAACTTACGGGCCGAACAACTAAAAGTCACTTATGACATTATTCGACCCATTCCAACTTCACACAATTAACTACCATCTCGCTAGTAAATTTATGACACTTTATACCCAACATCCGGGGCTTATTATCACCCGCGTTTCTTTACCAATCTCATGGCTTAATGCTCTTGTGATTGTCATCGCCATTTTAACTCTCTAAAACACTAGTACAATAATTTACTCAACTAACCGACCCGTTTGGCTCATCTTGTGGAATCCTCCAATATGACGACTACCAAACGATTTCTTGTCACTCTTAGCCTACAAATTTAAATAACGATCATGGTCGCTACAATCGACACCATAACTATCCTACAATGAGACTTCGCATAATTTGACAACATTTCGTTTAATGTAACGGGTCAAGTTACATACCTTTAGTGCACGCCCTTCAAACGTGAATCGCCATCGGCTTGTCCACTCGACGCTCCGGTATCTTTTCCTTTAGAGTTCAATCACGACTTGTTTAGAACTCCTTTTCAACCATATATCGCATAATTTTGTCAAATCATCACAATCATGCGTCTAACTTTAAATTTAAATTTCGAGCCTTTTTTGGGGCATTTTTACAAACACTTAACGGGCAGAATTTTATATCATTCATATTCAAGTTCATAGCTTGTTATTTAGCTAAACTTAACATCAATAAAGCTTTCATATAACATTTAAACATCATCCTTTTAGAAATCACTTTCTATGACCCGTATTACACTAGGATGTTCATTCTAAACCCTAGTGTTTACTAGTTCCCCACAAAACCCATGAATCACCTTCAATGTGTTCATGAGATTTTCAGGAATTAGCCATGATTTCGCATGTTATTGTCTAGGTTTTACTCCTAGACACTATATCAACCCTATTCTACCCAAATAGCAAACATGCAACATCAATTTTTAGATTTTCCAATTTCATGAGAATTTCAAACAGAGAATTAACACCAAATTTTACATACCTTGTAACCCCCTTGTGATGAGGATCACTAATCTATGCTCGATTTTTTATTTTGACTTGGTTTGAGCCCTCAATTTGTGAGTTTTGTGATGAACTAGGTTTTTGATGGAGCTTGGGGTCGCACCCCCTGTTCTGGTCGATCTCCAGGAGACTCCAAATGGAGTGTTTATGTTTTAATAAAATATTTTTATTAAAACTAGTTTAAAGTTAAACACTTTTGGTCCCTCTAGTTTCCCTTAGTTTATTTTTATATTTCTTTAACTACACACAAGTCATTATCTAACTAGGTTAGTGTTATTCCTAGTTAGTTTATTTTACCAATTTATTTGCAATTAAATTTGCAAATTTAAGAATCAATGTTTTCGGGATGTTACAACACACGCACTTTGCGCCCTGTTAACTGTCAATATTTAGAACGAAGTGTAAAACGAAAAATTTGCGAAAGATGAAAAATATAGGGGAACAAAGTCGAAAGTAAAAAAGTTATAAGGTTAAACTGCATAAGATGAAAAGTTTTGGGCTAAAAATAAAAATTCAAATAGTTCGGGTCAAAAGTAATATATCAAATACTTTAGGACTAAAAGTAAAACTAATCAAAATATTTTTGGAAAACTCCCCAAGCATTAGGTACACCCCCTATATGCATATATAAGTTACTAATTTATAGTATTAAAATTTCACATTATCAAAATGTAAATATTATTCATATCACATTATCAAAATGTAAATAACAAAAGTTAGATGTAAGACCGCCTGTACTGGGGCGTTTTTGCCCCCAAATACCGCCCGGAAACGCCGAAAACCGCCCTCCCCTCCGCTACGTTGGGCGTGTTTGGCCTATTTGTTTGCTGTGGCGTGTTTTAAAAAACGCTAAAGGGGCAATGGTTTGACCAATAAGATTCATTTCCATTTTTGTAAAACCAATCAATTTTTTTGATGTTTTTTTTTAATTTAATTTTATTACAAAGTGCCCCACAATGTACACATCCCCACTACACCCATTTTAGAAAACGCCCAATAATGCCCCATTACTTACTGGGCTGTCACATGGCACAAAACGCCCAAGGGTGAATCATGCCCACTACGCATGGTCTAATTACATTCACTCTTTTTCAATAAATAAAGCGTCGTTACCGGGATCATTATCCACAAGGGAACATCTGTTTTTATATTTGTAAATAGAGTAACTCAAGCGAGAATCTGGTCAAAATTTTCATTTCACATTTTAAAACAGAAATATATCCTTTGATCTTTTAAATTTAAAAAAACTAGATTTTTCTCCGTCCGCGTTGCAGGGCACTAAGTCAAAAATTTATCTCTCGTAACATGTACGCATGAGTTTCAGTTACCTGTGTGTACTACTCATAACACGATCTCAAAAAATTACATTGAGTCAACCATTATCATATTTTTCCAAAAAAAAAGATGGAAAACTATAATTTTAAACCGGAGAAAAAATTATATTTTTTCAGGAGAAATGAGCGTGAGTCAGGCAGCCGCCTGACACGAATAAAAATTACACTGAGTCAACCAATCAAAACAAAACACTACAACAACTTAAAAAAAAACTAAAATAATGGCATGACTGTAATCACTGGGGGCAAAATTGTAATTTAACCAGGAAAACAAACAAAAACGATGGAGAAAATGTAAATATAGGTTGAGGGCAAAATCGTAACTTGGCTTGGAGAAAAAAACTAATGGCAAAAATGTAAATTTAAACGAGGCAAAATCGTAATTTTGAACCGAGTGCAAATTTGAAATTTCTAGCTGGGAGCAAATGCGTGAATTTATTTTTAAGTTGGGGTAAAAACATAATTTTAAAATAATGGCAAAATCGTAATTTTAAAATGGGATAAAATCATAAATTTGTTGGACCAATAGGGTATTGACAGGCAGCTGTATGGCACTATTCCCTTTGCCGCCCATGAGAGCAAGTGGATGGCCAACACTATTACCGCCATCTTGAGAATGTAGATATTAAAAATGAAAATACGTATATAATCACTCTTCATACTATTCATTCACTCATGTTTTTAATATGCATATGTATATAATATATAGAAATGGGTTCAGGAGAGAACGGTGAAAAGTGTGAGAACGGTGAGAACGGATCCTGGCCCAACACGTGGCAGGCGGCCCTAATTGTTATGCGGGGGTACGATTGTCCTTTTATATGTTCCCTCCTTATTCGCGTTATAAATCTCTTTCAAATTAAAACTCCAAAGATTTATTGTTAGTTGTTACCTCATTTGCAAGCTTTCTCAGATCTATGGCGTTTAACGTGGATTATGTTCGACAAAGTAAAATTCGTTGGCGTTTTCTATTTTCCGTTCCAGTAAATCATGCAACAGATATGGCGTTTTGTTCTTTTATCATTGTTCTATGGTGTTTTTTTTTGTATTATTATTTTTATAATGTGTTGTATGATTTTCCATAGCGTTATTCAATTATGCAATTTAATCACGTTTTAATTGATATTTAATCTATTATTCATAACTGCAATTAGAGTTTTCGATATTAATTTTAATTGTCGTTTACGTTCTTGTGTATTTGTTATGTTTTTACGATCATTGGCGTTTTTCGTCTATTTGATTAGTTTTGAATTTTATTTAGTAGTATTTGTGAATATCAGTTATTACTATTTTGTTAATTTGTGTAAACATTAGTTTTGTTAATTATTTATGTTGTTAAATGTTTTTAATTATTCATCTCATTGTTTTTTTATCATGTCGTTTTTAAATTATATGTTTATTATGTCTTGTTTATTATTCAATTAATGGCGTTTTATAGAGAACAAAAACAGAATCTCCATGAAATGGTTTTTTTGAAGTTTTGTGGTTTTTGTATGTTTTGGCGTTTATATTGAGGATTTTGCTCATTACATAGAGCGAAAGTTTATTGAGAAAATAGTGTATATCAAAGAACCATGGATTTAAATCTTTGATATTTTGGTTTTTTTGGCGTTTATAAGATGAATGGTGTAGAGGAAAATATAGGTTTTTGTGGTTTTGGTTTGGATTTTAGTTATTCTGAGAGTTTGTTTATATAGGAAGTTTTTGGCACGTATTTTAGGCGCGATTTTTATTGCAGCAAATGCTAGTAATAAAATTCCGTCGTTATAGTACTGTTTGTTCAGCTTTATCGGTTAAAAACAAAGTTTGGCGTTTTATATCTATGGCGTTATATTATGATGAAGTGTGCTATGTGTGTTGAGGCGAGATTTTAATAGTGTGAGTTTGGCGTTTTGTGTTAAGTCAAAAGACTCTTTTACCCTTAATGAAGGGCGTCAGATTAATAAAAGTGATTTTATTTACGAAAATGCCACCACGTCATCTAGTTCATAGATTGTTTTGATTTGACGATTCATAAGCGTTCTCTCCGATCTCACACTTTTGAGCGTTTTCTCTAAATCCTGACCATAATATAAAGATTATTTTAGTTAGATGATATTCGCTAATATTTATTCAAATGGCTCTTTTGTAAACTTTTCAGCCAAATTATCGTTCTCGTTTTTTTTTTCAATATTGTTGTATTGGTGATTAAAGTTGTCAAAGAATTTATTTTACTAGAAAAACCGAGCACGTTTGTTACTTCCCCAATCAGCTAAAAATTATCTATACAAAGATTAATGTCATTCCTTTCCTTTCAAAAAAAAAAAAAAAAAAAACAAAGATTAATGTCAAGGAGACTACCTAATCACATGTACACGGTAACACCCTATTATATATCTATCTACTATAATGTCTATGGACTCTTTTTGCTACTTTGATTAAATATGCGCTAGTTTTGTATTTTAAATGTCAATAAATAAATTATTTTAGTTGTGGTCATATGTTTTTAGTTTTGTAGATTAGAATGAGAGTAAGGGGCTGTTTGGTAGCCTCTTAATGACCATTCAGATGCTACATCTTAATGGTTTAAAACCTCTTAATGAATAAGAGGTAACCTCAAGTCTGAATGGTAAATCATCACATGTCACATTCTTCTACATTCTCATTGGTAAAATTCTTAATGGTTCCATTAAGAGGTAGCCTCTTAATGACCATTCAGAGGCTACCAAACAGCCCCTAAAATATGTGAAACATGACATGATTTCAACTTTTGTACTTAGGTTAGGTTTGAGAAATTATGTCTTTAGTCCCGTTGATTACTCCCTCGTCATAATTCTATCAGTGACGCTTCTAGCACGATTGTTGCTAAAATTTATATTAAGTGAGTGTAACATTACATTATTAGTTTATTACTCTTAATCGCATGTGTCTACATCACATACACATTACGTATCTTCAGTGGCGGATCCAGGAATATTTTCTAGGGGCAATTACATATATCCCCCTATTAACTTCAAAAATTACATATATACCCGGTGTAAAATTTTATTTACATATATCCCCTTCCTAAAAGTAAAAAATTACAAATATACCCATTTTGATTTATTTTAATAAAAATAAATTAGAGAATGACGAATTTACCCTTTTTATTCAAATAAAACTTCAAAATTTATAGGTTTTACCTATTTTTTTTATTAAATAACAAAACTCACCATCCCTTCATCTACTTTTGTAACCTGTACTCTCTGCCATGAAGTAACGGTGAATTCGTATTCTCCGACGAACCCATAATGAACCCAAACACCGAAAAGATACCCATACTACTCATCTCCACCCGTATGCAACAATTTCGTGAAGTCTAAACGTTCAGAACCCTCTTATAGAACTCAAAACAAGTTCAGGTCAACCTGCGCATTTTTCCGGCGAACTGCTGGAGAAGAAAGCTTAACAGGTTAAATTTATTATAATTTTAAATAATTAAACAAATATAAATCTGGTTGAACTAGCTAAGCTTGAAGCCCTTAAAACCTAAGATCTGATGTTCGAAGATCGAATCGTGTTCTCTATTATTTTTGTATTATTATCACTAAATTATTAAATTCTTATTTTTCGTTTTTGATAACCCTTTGTAATTGTGGGTTTTGAAATCTTGGACCAAAACATGTAAACATGTAAGAATGGTTATGCCTGTGAATTGCATTTGTTCTTCCTGCTTGCTTCTTTAATTTGGTTTTATTATAATATAATTATCTAGAACCACCGATTTCTACATACCTTTAACGGTTACGTCTGGGGTATAATTCAGCAGTGTTTGTGTGGGGTATAATTCTTTTGTGTTATAAGGGTATATGTGTCATCTTGCTAGCAAGAAGGGGAAATATGTAATTTAAATTTTAGGTTGGGTAAATATGTAATTAAGGTTCTTAATAGGGAGATATATGTAATAATCCCTATTTTCTAAGGGGTTCACTTTTTTAAGTGTTTCAATATCACATGTCCTAACATAAAAAACATGGGTCAGTTCAACGGTTCGTGTCGGGTAAGGTTCATCACATAATAAAAATACGATACAATAATGAAAAAAACCATTGTCATGATAAATTTAAAATACGTAATATAAACAAGATGATCTTTACGAATAAGAACGATCTTAACATTATAGGATACAACATAAACTTTATACAAAATTAGTTAATCAATATTTTGATCGATGTCGTAAGGTCGGTCAAAAATAAAGTTAAAAGTGTCCTATTCACCTTTTACTAGTAAAGGGCAAGTAGGGTGTCGAATCCACGGGGAATCAGTGGGAAATATGAAAGCTAGTTGTTTTCATTATCATCTATGTCTAAACTAATTGCTTTTTTGCAGTTTGAGAATAATTATGAAAACGAATGCAAAATTAAAGTTGTGAACAATTATGAGAAAATGACCAATCTCCGGGTTTCAGGTTATGCAGAAAATCGGGTTACTTAGTTACGACTAGTTGGAAATCACATAGACATGATTTGAAAACTTGTTTTGACAAATAATTAACGGACAATATATTTGATTGCAATGATCCACGATCGAAACCGAAAGATTGATGCAAATGAATAGTAATCCAATTAATTACCAATTTTAGATTTCATAAACATTAATCCAGTTCAATGATTAAAGGTTTAAAACAATGATATCCTAGAATTTAATCCTGGTTGTTGATGACAAACCAAATAATTGATGAACAAAAATGAGTACGATAATCAAATATTGTTTAATCGAAACAAATAACAATAAGATAGACTAACCGAATGATTAGTTAAATCTCAATCCAAAAAGTTGTAAACATAAGCAAACCCAAAGTTCTAACACAAACCCCTAGCCCCGGAGACGGTCACGAGACGACTAGCCGCTCATGATGCTCGAACAACCTTCAATAGCTTGAAAGAATAACAAAATCATGATGGTAGTTGATTGCGGAATGATGATGGTATTCTGATGATTTTTAGAACTCCACCATTATTTTTCTACGGCTGCCTCCTCTCCTCCTGCCTAAAGAGCCACATGATACTTCCTTTTATCCTTTTCACAAAGCATGCGCACATGTATGCGCGTGTATGCCTATCTCAATGTCACCTATTAAATGCCATCCATTTTGTCTAAATGTGCATGTCCCTTTTCATATTAGGGTGAGAGGGGCACTCCCCTCTCTTACGCACACCTAATCAGGTTATGCCACGTCAACTCCCCTCTTAAACTCCCCTCACACCCTTAATTTGATGGCGGCACTCCCCTGTTAGGGGACTTGTTTTTTATTCAAAAAGAAAAAAAAAAAAAGGAAATAATTTGATTGGTTTGAAAAGAGGGTGGCCCACCATCTCCCCCTCTCCTTCATCGGTGAATATGCCCCGACCCACCTCGCCGAATTCGGTCACCGCGGTGACGACGGCGGTGTTCCCGAGCGGGGACTTCGCTCACCGCATGGGGTCACCGAGAGTGCCTCGTATACCCTTAGAATTTTCCAACCCATTTAATTTCCTTTTACAATTAAGTCCATGAGACTAGCTAGAAGCCATTATGATGTTCCTTAAAAAACAAAGCCCCTTGGTCTATTAGATGTCGGCCCCACTTCATTGTGATGTTCCTTTTAGGGATGGCAATCAAACCCGAACCCGATGGGTAAACCCGAAACCCGACACATTTGGGACGGGTTTGAGGTCGGTTTGGGACGGGTTTGGGAATAGTTTTTATTTTTTTCACGGGTTTGGGACGGGTTTGGGATTTAGTTATATACCCGTTTACCCGACCCAATTACCCGATAAAGTGTACCCGTTTACCCGATTGTATACCCGTTATAATTTCTTTTTATATTATTAATATGTATATATATGATACATCCATTTTTTATACATATAGGTATTCTATTCCGTATACATTGTAGTTATTTGATATATATTTTTATAATAACAATACAAAATGTAACCGGTTAGTAGTTATCCGATAGATACCCAATGGGTTTTGAGATGAGTATACCTAACGAGTGATCTTTTTAAATTAACGGGTTTACCCGAAACCCGCGGGTATACCCGATACCTGATGGGTATTTACCCGCTAGAAACCCGACGGGTTTTGGGACGGGTTTGGGACAAGCTTATCTAATCGGGTTTGGGTTTGGGATTACCTAAACCCGTCCCAAACCCGGCGCATTGCCATCCCTAGTTCCTTTTTATTGTTTCTCCATCACGTGATATATGATGATGATGTTGTTGACTGACTATTTAATGTTGGCTCAAAAGAAGCCCACGTAATGCTCTATTTAATTCTTGGCATAGTTGGTTCAAAGCTGTAAAAGGAACACAAACAAAATTAAATCACAATAATAATAAAGTGCATTTAATTCCATAATGTTATAATTCATTCACTTCCAAGCTTACGTAGATGTATAATTCTCTCACTTAACTCCACAATCTCAATTAATTCCAAATTAATTACACCACTCTCTAAACATAAACATATATTTCCGCCTTTTTTCAAAAAAATTATTTCTTGTTAGAACTTTAAATTTATCATTTTAGCTCAAACTCTTGCTAACCCACAAAAATGCAAAAACCACTAAAAGTAATATATTTTAGAACAATACCGTTGCATTTATAACATAATTAACTACCCAGCAAGTGTACCTGAAATGCACCGATCATATTTCACCTCAGAGATGATAAGTAATTAAGTACCCTAATTCAATTTCAAGTTGCAAATCTTCATTCCAGTTAACAGTTTAGTTGAGTATAAATGTATGTTTACAATTTAGTTGAGTATAAATGTATATAAAGTTGTATAAGTTAGATGAAAAAGAAAGAGAGAATTGGTATTTTTAGTTGCAAATCTAAAGCCTAATTCATATTTTTAGTTAAAAAATCGGTCTACGTTGACTCGAACTCGAGATGTCCAGTTTAATAAGCACGAGCTAAACCAGTTTACCAATCTATAGAATTGGTTATAGGGTTCCCCTACAAAATATTAAAGGGTTCCTTCAGAATTTTTCATATGATTAACACTATACATTACGAGCTGAACGGGTTCTTGGGAACCCCCTAATTGGCTTTAAATCCACTCCTGCGTATCTCAAATATCTGAATGTCTTTGATTGTGTTTGCCACTGTCACATGCCATAGAGGGTTAGGATCAAGTAGCATAACCATAGATGGTTATTCTACACTATAATATGATCATAATGCAACTTAGAATCAGTAGCTAATGTTGCTAAATCGGGTCAGAATCGAAAGTCAAAGCAGAAGTCAAACTGCTTGACTTTCGGTTGCGAACCGACACATAAACTGGAAATGACAGGCTGAACATGTTTATACATATAACATATTCTAATATTAGTTACCAACTGATTTTGTGTCGAAAACATGAGTTATAACATTTACAAGTTCATTTCATAAAGTTTTCGAAAATCTGTCGTTTGACTTTTTATTTAACTTATGGGAGCTTGAATCAGAAATACAAAGGAAATATCCACACCTGTTCCAGTAGACCTCGAGGATGAGCTCTAAAACAAGTTGGGGAGGATATAACAACCCTCCAAAATATTTTGACGCCCTAAAATATATTAAAATATTCCTATATGTCTTAAAATACACCCCGTATGTGAAAACCGAGCCCAAAATACATTATATCATTAAAAATAAAATAAAAACAAAATTCTGGTGCCGCTCGCGGGGCGCGTAGCCTTTGGCTACTGCTTACAAAATTCTCAGGCTTTGAATTGGCTCATCTATCGATGTCGGTGTCAGATAAATGACACATTCTCTTTACAATTGCAAGGATGCCCTAAGTAGAGATACTTATAAGGACATTTTTATATTGGGTATCTTCTTTGAATACTACTAGTCGACTTTAGTACAATATGACCATTGGGATATCTCAGGGGTTCCATGCATTAAACCTCCAAACTGATCAGGCATGGAAGCAATCTATGGGACACACTAAGATACGCCAATCCTCATATGGCACTTTTATCAAACATAGTTTGGCATTCGCAGGCGATAGAAAACAATGAGAAAAATAAAATTAAATAATATATATTGTCGTACTCTTTTTTTTGGGGGAAGAGTACTCCAGATTCTTATGAAAGGATTATCTTCGAGGATGGGAGAGATGGTCATTATAGATTCCATTGGTAAGTTATACCTTACATTTAATATCTGAAGTTCTTATGAATGTAATCAAGAGTTTTCTAAGCTTATGGTTTGCTAAAGGTTTATTATCCCTCGCATTAATGTAAAATACTTAGCAGACACTATCAATGCTAAATGGTAAGGGACGTACCTAATGCTATTATCGATGTGCACTGTCTCTGGCATTCAACCGGTAGTCCAGGCGTTTCCTTTCTTATTCTTCCCAGACTTAGCTGCTCCTTTATTGGCAGCCTTAGGGCAATTAGTACTGATGTGGCCCTTTTCACCACAGCTGAAACAGTTTGCATTCTTTATGTCCCTACATTCGTGGGACTGGTGGCCAGCTCTTTTACAGATGCCACATTGCTTTATCTTTTGGTTTGATCGACACTGTCCCCAATGTCTTCTTTTGCAGGTTTTGCATGTAGGCTTTTTGTTGGAATCCTGTTGGTTATTGTTGAACTCGGATTTGCTCTTCTTAGGATTCTGAGAGTTATCCTCCTCCCTTTGTCTTTTCTCATTAGTTTCATTCTTGATCGACTTTTGTCTCACTATATCTAAATATAAATATAAAGTTGATAAATAAACTAGTTAACTAACTAGGATTTTAAATAACCCAATTAGGTGAAAGCCTTGTAGTAACCTACAAATGGGTTAAAATGCTAAATTAGAACCAAAGGAAAGTCTAGGGACCAAATGTGTTCAAAATGAAACTAATATTAATAAAATCTAAATAAATAAAACACAAACATTTTGTCTGTGTTTTGGTGGAGATCGACCAGGAGCGACCCAAGCTCCATCAAACCCTAGCTCAGCATAAAAACTCTAAATTGAAGGATCAAACTCAGTCCAAATCAAAATCCGAACATAGATTACTTATCCTCATCACAAGAGGATTACAAGGTATGTAAAATTTTGAGAAATCTCTCAAATTGAAATTCTCATGAATTGGGAAAAATCTGAAATTATGGTTGCATGTGTGTGTTATGATGATTTAGGAACAACTATAGTGTCTAGGGACAAACCCTAGACAAACACAAGCTGAAATCATGTGAAATTTTAGTGGAAACTATGATCACCATTGTAGGTGATTAGTGGGTTATGTGTAATTTGATGAACACTAGGAAATAGATTGTTGATCTAGTGTAATTTGGCAATTTTGAAGTGATTCCAGAAAATTAGAAGTTATCAATCATGTAAAAAGGTTGAATGATGTGAAATTAGGGCTAAATGATAAACTAGAGATTTGATGTTTAATCATGTAAAAATCTGCTCATGAAGTGTTTGTTGAAATGCCTCTATGAAGGCTTAAAACTGAAATTCCAAGTTTAAACGCATAATTATGATGTTTTGGTGTATTATGCGAATTATGATTTAAAAATAGTTCTAAACATATCATAAATGAACCCTATAGGAACGGGCGCAGGAGCGTCAAGTGGACAAGCGGGTGGCGAACCACGTTTGAAAGGCCTACTTTGAAGGTATGTAACTTGACCCGTTACATTGGTTAAATTTGATAACTAGTATATGTGTAGTTGAGTCGTAGAATAAAAGTTATGTTGAGGTAAAGTGATGTTGTCGCTATATTAAATAATATAACAAGACTTGGTTAATTCTCGTTGGTAGTCATCATAATGGAGGATTCCGTAGATGAGCTAAACGGGTCAAATAATCAAGTAAGGCATGGTTAATGCTCCGGAATATGATGGATTGATCTTTGATATTGGTTAATATATAACATATTAGAAATACGAGAATTTAATGTATTGGTATGTTAGAAAAGCGAAATCCGAGATTTGGGTTTGAGTGTAATGAACAAATCAAACAAAATATGGATTTCCAGGGACTACCGTAAGTTACAGTAGTACCGTAACTTACGGTAGAGGTCAGGAGCTTACGGTGGTTTACCCCTATTTTACGGTAGACCAGAAGCTTCCAGGACCTACCGTAACTTACGGTGACACCGTAAGTTACGGTGGAACCAGAAAAACTAGTATTTTATTATTCACAATTTGATGTTGGATCTTGTGTTTATGTACTATATAACAATGTCAAAACTAATGTTATAATGGTTTGACCCTAGGTGACAAGGTGGATCTTACGGATGGCGGTCAAGCAAATGTCAAAGAACCGAACACGACTTTTGAAGCTTCCGCAATATTTTAACCTTTAATAGACTATGTTTATGGGACGTAAACAAAATGTTAAACAACTTTTGAATGTTTTTAATTAGTCTTAGTTGACTAATATTTTGAAACTTTTGAACTTAATTATGAAAACTATGTTATAACTAGACATCTTTATCTAAATTGGTGTGAATTAATATTAATTTCAAGTAAATTTGATACGGGTGTTACAGTAACATATTGCTCACAATTTAGGTTTTTCATTGTGAGAGTCAGAAAATCTGTCTCCACCTTTTCCACTTCGTGTTGTGGACAGTAGTTCTCTTTGATAAGGTCCACAAACTTGGACCATCCCATATTGTATAGGGGAATTTTCCTCGTGGACTACATCATGGCCCTCCACCATACAAGAGCCTCTCCCTTGAAAGATTGTGAAACAAATTTTACTACGTCCTTATCAGCACAATCACTGATGTCCACAACAGTTTCCATTTCCTCAAGCCATTCCATAGCATCAATTGCTCCTTTCTCGCCATTGAAATCTCTGGGTTTGCATGAGACGAAATATTTGTAGGTGCACCCGCCTTCAGTTGAACGGGGCTTATCATAGAGTACTAACTTCTGAGGTTCGCTCTTTTCATCTGAAGAGTGAACGGAACTCTCCTTACGAGGTGATGCATATGTTTTCATATGGACCTTTGAGTGAGTGTCACTCGGTTCCTTTTTGTTCTCAAGGATCTTATCCACAACTTCACTAATTGCTGCTCTAATCAAGGCCTGAAGAGTAGTGCCATTAACATTTATATTTATATTTGCATCCTTGTTTTTAGCCGCAGTACTGCTGTGTGCTTCGACGGAATCCTCCATTCTGGAGCTTTGGTACTAAACACCAAAAATAACATATGCTTAGCCACAAACTATTATGGAATCATCGTAATGGATGATTTATAAGCCATGGTATTATTAAACCCTAATGGCTGTTAGGTTTTTAACTTCATTATAGTATGCTACTAGAAAGTACGTCAATTATATTTAGCCTAGGTCAAAAAGGACCAACAATTGTGTTTAAGGTTTGGACCAAGTCCATTACCTTTTGACAGGGAATCACAATGTCACAACTGTCCTTGTCATAACGACAATCTTTAGATAGTTGGAAGGCTTGTCACGAAGGACATTAATAGTCATAGGCACGAAGGCCTTGTCACGAAGGACATATAAGACATGGCACTTAAGGCATTAATATATAAGCCGCAATCTTATTGGATCAGAGATCTTAAGGTTCGAACATAGTTCTTCACCTTTGGACAGAGAGTCAAAGACTACAGCCGTCATCTCTTTGGAAGATAATTTATTTTGCCACCAAGGTTAGGCAATGGACATCAATCTGACTAACTGGATGATTTTGAGCTTCAGAGGAGTCAGCCGTGGTGAAGCTTTGAAGGCTACTAACCAAGTAGTAATAATTTTTTTAATTAAAGCGAATTGTCGAACTTGACGATTAAATAGCCATAGTGTAACTCAACCATATAGACCAATAGATAGTATTAAATTTATTTGATTATGCTTGGCCTAGGTTTTTAGATAGACCATCTTTGGCGTTTAAACGGCATATAATCCTTCATATTTATTAGACATGGGACATAAGTCACGACTGTCATTGTCGTACCGACATTTTATATAGCATAAGGGCTTGTCCCAAGGACTTTTTGATGGCACAGAGGCCTTGTCACTAGGGAAATTTTAAAACATAATCAATGATTCCTTTGTATCGGAAAATTTCATAATTCATTGTCTTGACAAGAAGTTATGAAATAAAACTATCTTTTCATGTATACATCTTTGCCCGTAGGTATACATCCCCATGGATGTTTTGATGTGTTCATCATGTTCGACGTTTATTAGCCATGATTCCTCTTGATCATTTACGCTAAAAAATAAGGGGTTTGGAAGATCCTAATATTAAGATGACAAGTGTGATTTTATCGCATCACTGTGGTCAGGAGTGTTAACATGTTTTTAGATGTTAACAAGTATCTGAATCTCTTTTAAACAGGTTTTACCATCATAGCTAGGTCTTTAATGACATTCAAGCTAGGTTATACCTTTTAAGATTCTTCTCAATATGTATACTGGTAGGAAGGAATGATATTTATTTTATTTAGGATTTTTATCATAAATCCTAATTTACAAGTTAATAATAGCACAAATGGCCTAGTCACGTAGACAAGTTTAATTTATAAGCCCAGATTTTATGGAACCGAGGCATTAAGGTTTGAATCAAAGTTCATTACCTTTTCTTGACAGAGAGTTGTAGGCTACAACTGTCTTTTGTCTTATATGACAATGGATATGGCTCGTAAGCATTTTATCCCTAATTATAATTTAATAATAGCTCAACAGCCTAGTCACATGGACAGATTTAATTTATAAACCAGGATTTTATAGAATCGAGGTATTAAGGCTTGAATCAAAGTTCATTGCCCCTTTTTAACAGGGGGTTGTAGACCACTACTGTCTTTAGTCTCAGAGGACGTTAATTATAGCCCGTAGGCATTTCCCTTCTAAGGGATGTTTATGGTATGATCATCTTTTCAGATGCTATTAGTCGAGATCATATGGATCCTACCGACTATTATGTTTGGACGTATTCCAACATCTTTAGACAGGGGTCAAAGACCACCACTGTTGTTGTCTTATTGGACAACAAGTTTAGCCCGTAGGCACTTCATCACTAACGGATGTTTATAATATGATCATCTTATAGGATGATATAAGCCATGATTTCTAAATCACTAGGCTAGATAAGAAAATTGGAAGAATCCAATATAAGAATGACTGTTGTGATTTTCTCGAATCACATTTGTCAAGAGTGCTAACACGTTCTTAGGTGTTAACAAGGATTTGAATCTTTTAAATAGGTTTTACCATCTTGGCCATGTTGTAACGACATTTAGGCTAGGTTTTTATCTTTAAAATTCTTTTTAATATTTAACGCAGAGCAATCCTAATTTGAGATGTTAATATGGATCTGAATCTAATTATGGAACTACCATCCTAAAGTCCTGAGCAGCTTCCAGCCTATTACGTACTTGTACCTGTCACTTAGACTTTGGAAAATACGTCAGTTTTCACTGGTAAATACACTCAACTGACTCATTTGAAAAGAGTTTAAGAAAATTGGTTTAGGTGCACAAGGCACGAAAATATGTTGACACTTTGATTAAAATGCTCAAGGCAAAATTAATCTTTTATACTTGGGACAAACTATATCTCATGTTATCAGTTTTACATAACTTGCTCTACATACGGGGCCCGGTTCTATGCCGGTTCAAGATTAACCGACACACCACTATTCCCTTATTGGGAATCCCTTATTGGGTATAATTAATTAATAAGCATATTGCATCTGTCAGATGTATGCCTACACTCCGTGCTTAGGTCGTGGCCATTGCAATTAATGAGTCAAGGATATCCAGGACACGGTCGCATTAACCCCTAATGTTTCAGTCAAGCAATACGAATTAAAACAGGTTATTTGGATTTCCCGACTCGTTGGTCTTTGAATCCCATACATGACCATGCGGTTTTTATATTACCGTATCCCAAGCCCGTAATAGGGAAAATAAGTTAAGAGTATTTACCTGAGCTAGCTCCTGTCTTAAATAACAAGAATTATAATAACTCAGCCGTATTCACTTAAGTAAGCGTAGGTACAATTTACCGGAAGGCTCTAGTCTGGAATGATGGTATAAATATCCAATTAGAATACTAACGGGTCTTTAATTAAGCCTAAACTTAGACCGGTTAGTTTTAAGGAAATATACGGTTCAAACGCATGATTAAGCGAAGACCGGAATAGAATGTGTTTTAGACCTGACAAGTTTGAAGACTTGTATAATATGGGTAATCTAAACACCTTCTGGATTTTGAGATAAAAATGATAAGGTTTGACCCGTTTTGGCTAATTTATGCAAACTAGTTACATAAACTGAACCCGATGCGCAAGAGGCGTAACGGGTAACCAAAAGAGTCATATATAGGTTTCCTAAGTTAATGTGCCTTAAACATGTTGTGATATCAGTAGGATATCTTTCATTATGCCCAACACGAGTTTAATCTCAAAATAAACCCCGTAGGGGTATTTTGGTCATTTTAAAGATTATAAAAGAGGTTAATTAAAATTCTGAGATTCGGGTCCAAATACATCAGTGGAATAACTTATTTTATTAGGTCATATCAGTTGGTAATAGGTCTTATATGGCAAAATGGTTTTAAACCCAAACTATGCGTTTAATACGCGTAAAAAGCCATTTTAAGCGATTTCCGGGTTATACAGGAAATCTGAGTTTTCTGATCAGGTTATAAAGTTCAAAATACTTTATTTATTATATAAAATCAGTAGCAATTGGATTGGTGTCAAAATTTGGGTTTAGATAGGCTTTATGCTAATTGCGCCGTTTAATTACTAAAAGGCGTTATAATTACGCTAATGAGCATAACTCCTAATCTAGACATCCAACTGATGTGAAAATTTAGGGACAACTTTATAAATCAGTAATAAGGATTATTGTCCTTTAACATTTTCAAAATTCACGTTTTATGGTCAAAAGGGCATATTGGTCAAATTAGGCAATTAACGGAAACGCGTAAACGAATGGGGCAATCAACGAACCAAGCACAGAGGGTTATACCAACATGTAAACTGGTCCTAAGGAAGCCCTAAGGCATTTCTAAACCTATCTAATTCGGGTCAGAACTGAAGTCAAAGCAAAAGTCAAAGTTTTGCGACTTTCGGTTCCGAACCGGGTCTAAACAGAAAATTGTCGGATCAAACAAGCTTAGATCAGTTCTTATACTTATTACCAAGTTATATGAGTGATAAAATAGGTTACATGCCTTCTACATTGCTAATTACATGTTAATTTTCAAATTAAGCTTCTGTTGACTTTTTCTAAACAACTTTGACCCGACATTTGATCTAGTTAGAGTGGGAATCTGAGGGTGCCCTTTTAAGGGTTTATTGCCCACATAATTACCAACTTATAACTACCTTCAATTCGACTAATCACTGGACCATTAATGATTAATCGCTAAGTCAAACGTTAATTACGACGGTTTGACTTTTAAGCTAATAACTAAGCAAAACTCAATTAAGGAGGGTCAAGGGTACTTACCAAAGTCTAATGCACTATTAGAGATGGCTTGGGTCTGCTCTTATGCTCCAGGAAGCTCCAAGAAAGTAGATGGAATGAATGATCACAATGTTGCAACTATGAAGGCCTTTTATAGTGAATTTGATCCACTATGATGATGACAACCAAGTCTATGGGGTGATCCAGATCATTAACAAGTGTCCCTAAGCCTAAGGAATTAGTTTAGGCAGCTCTTGGAAGTGTTTAAGGGCAGTAGATGTCGCTTACATGAGCTGAACAGCCAACAAAATGAGTTTCTGCATCTGGGAGCAGCTTACGGACCGTAAGGCTCCCAGCTTACGGTCTGTAAGGACCTGGTCAGCCAAACACATTCTTTCAAAAAATTGACAGTTTGGCCCCTGAACTTCCAAATCTTGATTTTAAGGTGCTTTCTTGCACTTGTAACCCCCAAACTTGACTTTTAAGGACTCCAAGTCATAAACTAACTTTGTTAGGTCCCCGGTTAATCATACGATCACCGAAAAGTCTTAAATTTCGACGTTGACGCTTTTAACCCCTCATATACGAATTCTATCCTAACTTTCTCATACGATAACGAAACTTGATGAAATTTTTATCATACATTCTAATGAGCATAATTAATTGTTACAAAGCTTTGGGTTTGCTAAAAGGTCACTCAGAGGTATACTTTAAACATGTCGACACATTTAACCCCTGTAGTCAGTAATCTCTCACTTTCTTTCACAATTAGCTTCGTATGATCCATGATTTATTCGTTTAAGGGTATAAACATCATGTAGGGTTATTGTAAAGTATATTTACTCATTGTTGACTTTTTGAACTCTTATATTCACATACTTTCCTTGTTTGTCAACTCTAGTCCTTCTAAGGTAATCCTTTACACGTTCAAAGTTTATGACACGTGTCAATACATTATTGGACATGAATTTTCGAGGTGTTACATCCTCACCCCCTTAAAAGAAATCTCGACCTCGAGATTTGCTAAAATGCTAGAAGTACTTTTTGTCGCATAATGGACTTAACTTCTATAACATATCTAGAGTCTTTCCAAGCTCCTAAAGTGACCCCTATATTAGGTACATGTATTCTTTTGGAGCTTCTCAACCTGTCGATCCTCAATCGATACAGGATGCTCATCACATCATAAATCTGCATATCATTATGTGATAGTGCTTCTTGACTTATTGGCGAAACACACCCTTCAGTCACTAATGTGCAATGTATTGCGAGCTCCGCTAAGCTCCTTAAATAGGTTTTAGCTTATAAGCTACTTGATCTTGAAACATTCAATTTCCTTCGAATGATTCTATATATTCAGAGCTTGACTAGCCTGATATTTTAACAAATTTGGCACACCCTTCCTGGGTGATATCTTTTGTTGAACCTTATTCCTTAACAAGAATTTAGGAGGTTTGCTATTTTCATTAATCCTTGATTTTTCTGCCGAATACTGCCATCTTACAGATGCTTATGAATTTGCGTGACCTTATTTGTTGTTTCCAACACAACTTTCAGATTCTGATAATTGGACTTACCAGTCTATTGTCCTAACAATAGATTGTTTAACATTCCATCTATACAAGGTCTCCAAAGGAGCAACCTTGATGCTTATATATCACTATTATAGAAAAGCTTATCTTAAGGTGAGATGGTTATTCCAACCACTGCTTAACTAATCTTAAGGAATAGCTAATCCTTACAGTTAGTCGAACAAATCGACGATCCTGGGCAGGTAATAGCGATTCTTAATTGTTGCTTAAATAGGGTTGCGGTAATCAATGCATAAGCAAGATGATCCGTCTTTCTTATTTATATAAATCGGAGTTCTTAGAACTTTGAATTTTGGCTTTATGAAACCTTCTCTAAAAACTTATCGATTTGGCTCTTAGTTCTTCCTATTCCGTTGGTACTAACAGATATAAGGCTTTTACAATAATTGCAGCCCTAAGCGGGATGTTTGTCCTAACATCCACTTGCCTCTCAGGAGGTAAACATGGTAATTCTTATAAAGAAGATAATTATGACACACAGAGATGTCAGAGATTTCCGTATTCTCAGGCTTTGGCTCATCTATCGATGTCGGTGTCAGATAAATGACACATTCTCTTTACAATTGCAAGGATGCCCTAAGTAGAGATACTTATAAGGACATTTTTATGTTGGGTATCTTATTTGAATACTACTAGTCGACTTTAGTACAATATGACCATTGGGATATCTCAGGGGTTCCATGCATTAAACCTCCATACTGATCAGGCATGGAAGCAATCTATGGGACACACTAAGATACGCCAATCCTCATATGGCACTTTTATCAAACATAGTTTGGCATTCGCAGGCGATAGAAAACAATGAGAAAAATAAAATTAAATAATATATATTGTCGTACTCTTTTTTTTGGGGGAAGAGTACTCCAGATTCTTATGAAAGGATTATCTTCGAGGATGGGAGAGATGGTCATTATAGATTCCATTGGTAAGTTATACCTTACATTTAATATCTGAAGTTCTTATGAATGTAATCAAGAGTTTTCTAAGCTTATGGTTTGCTAAAGGTTTATTATCCCTCGCATTAATGTAAAATACTTAGCAGACACTATCAATGCTAAATGGTAAGGGACGTACCTAATGCTATTATCGATGTGCACTGTCTCTGGCATTCAACCGGTAGTCCAGGCGTTTCCTTTCTTATTCTTCCCAGACTTAGCTGCTCCTTTATTGGCAGCCTTAGGGCAATTAGTACTGATGTGGCCCTTTTCGCCACAGCTGAAACAGTTTGCATTCTTTATGTCCCTACATTCGTGGGACTGGTGGCCAGCTCTTTTACAGATGCCACATTGCTTTATCTTTTGGTTTGATCGACACTGTCCCCAATGTCTTCTTTTGCAGGTTTTGCATGTAGGCTTTTTGTTGGAATCCTGTTGGTTATTGTTGAACTCGGATTTGCTCTTCTTAGGATTCTGAGAGTTATCCTCCTCCCTTTGTCTTTTCTCATTAGTTTCATTCTTGATCGACTTTTGTCTCACTATATCTAGAGTGAGAGACAAGGATAGATCTACAGCTGATCTGTAGTTGATTGGCCTTGAAGCCTTAACATTCCCTTTTATTTCTGGTGCCAAACCACCGATGAAACGCGCAATGCGTTTTGGTTCCGGGGTAATTAAATAGGGTACCAGTCTAGATAGGGAGTTGAAGTCGGTAACATATTGCTGACAATTTAGGTTTTTCATTGTGAGAGTCAGAAAATCTGTCTCCACCTTTTCCACTTCGTGTTGTGGACAGTAGTTCTCTTTGATAAGGTCCACAAACTTGGACCATCCCATATTGTATAGGGGAATTTTCCTCGTGGACTGCATCATGGCCCTCCACCATAAAAGAGCCTCTCCCTTGAAAGATTGCGAAACAAATTTTACTACGTCCTTATCAGCACAATCACTGATGTCCACAACAGTTTCCATTTCCTCAAGCCATTCCATAGCATCAATTGCTCCTTTCTCGCCATTGAAATCTCTGGGTAGGGGTGTTCATCGAATCGAATATAGAATTTTCGAATTATTCGAATCGAATTGTTTGAATAATTTTTATTTTTTCTTGAATTCGTATTCGATTCGAATTCGATTAAAACCTACCGAATTCGATTCGAATTCGTATTCGAATAAAAAAACCCAATTCGTATTCGATTAAAAATTCGAATTCGAATAAATTCGATTTAATTCAGGTTCTTTAAAAACATGTAAAAAACTTTCAAAATGAATCATAAATTTTAAAGTTGCCATAAAGTACGATATCACATTAAAAAGTTCCAAATAAAGTACCACAAGTCTAAAATTCAAAACAAGAAGTCGGGAATAACCACTCCACATTACAAGTTAATATTTTTACGCTTAGAAATCTATTGATAGATTTGTTACTTAGGTTTTAGTTATGGGCAATGTAGTGGGTTTGGTAATGGGTAATGTTAATACTTAGAAAAAAATTTGAAAATAATTTATATTATAGCCTAATAAAAGTTATATATGTAGTATATATAAAAATAATAAACAAATATATATAATTTTTATTCGAATTTCGAATCGAATCGAATTTGAAATTATAAAATCGTATTCGATTCGTATTCGGTTTACTTGACTCGAATTGAATCGAATTCGAATTTTTATAATCGAAACGAATTCTTGATAATCGAATCGAATTTAAACGAATTTCGAATTTTTCGAATTCTAAACGAATTCTGCACACCCCTATCTCTGGGTTTGCATGAGACGAAATATTTGTAGGTGCACCCGCCTTCAGTTGAACGGGGCTTATCATAGAGTACTAACTTCTGAGGTTCGCTCTTTTCATCTGAAGAGTGAACGAAACTCTCCTTACGAGCTGATGCATGTGTTTTCATATGGACCTTTGAGTGAGTGTCACTCGGTTCCTTTTTGTTCTCAAGGATCTTATCCACAACTTCACTAATTGCTGCTCTAATCAAGGCCTGAAGAGTAGTGCCATTAACATTTATATTTATATTTGCATCCTTGTTTTTAGCCGCAGTACTGCTGTGTGCTTCGACGGAATCCTCCATTCTGGAGCTTTGGTACTAAACACCAAAAATAACATATGCTTAGCCACAAACTATTATGGAATCATCGTAATGGATGATTTATAAGCCATGGTATTATTAAACCCTAATGGCTGTTAGGTTTTTAACTTCATTATAGTATGCTACTAGAAAGTACGTCAATTATATTTAGCCTAGGTCAAAAAGGACCAACAATTGTGTTTAAGGTTTGGACCAAGTCCATTACCTTTTGACAGGGAATCACAATGTCACAACTGTCCTTGTCATAACGACAATCTTTAGATAGTTGGAAGGCTTGTCACGAAGGACATTAATAGTCATAGGCACGAAGGCCTTGTCACGAAGGACATATAAGACATGGCACTTAAGGCATTAATATATAAGCCGCAATCTTATTGGATCAGAGATCTTAAGGTTCGAACATAGTTCTTCACCTTTGGACAGAGAGTCAAAGACTACAGCCGTCATCTCTTTGGAAGATAATTTATTTTGCCACCAAGGTTAGGCAATGGACATCAATCTGACTAACTGGATGATTTTGAGCTTCAGAGGAGTCAGCCGTGGTGAAGCTTTGAAGGCTACTAACCAAGTAGTAATAATTTTTTTAATTAAAGCGAATTGTCGAACTTGACGATTAAATAGCCATAGTGTAACTCAACCATATAGACCAATAGATAGTATTAAATTTATTTGATTATGCTTGGCCTAGGTTTTTAGATAGACCATCTTTGGCGTTTAAACGGCATATAATCCTTCATATTTATTAGACATGGGACATAAGTCACGACTGTCATTGTCGTACCGACATTTTATATAGCATAAGGGCTTGTCCCAAGGACTTTTTGATGGCACAGAGGCCTTGTCACTAGGGAAATTTTAAAACATAATCAATGATTCCTTTGTATCGGAAAATTTCATAATTCATTGTCTTGACAAGAAGTTATGAAATAAAACTATCTTTTCATGTATACATCTTTGCCCGTAGGTATACATCCCCATGGATGTTTTGATGTGTTCATCATGTTCGACGTTTATTAGCCATGATTCCTCTTGATCATTTATGCTAAAAAATAAGGGGTTTGGAAGATCCTAATATTAAGATGACAAGTGTGATTTTATCGCATCACTGTGGTCAGGAGTGTTAACATGTTTTTAGATGTTAACAAGTATCTGAATCTCTTTTAAACAGGTTTTACCATCATAGCTAGGTCTTTAATGACATTCAAGCTAGGTTATACCTTTTAAGATTCTTCTCAATATGTATACTGGTAGGAAGGAATGATATTTATTTTATTCAGGATTTTTATCATAAATCCTAATTTACAAGTTAATAATAGCACAAATGACCTAGTTACGTAGACAAGTTTAATTTATAAGCCCAGATTTTATGGAACCGAGGCATTAAGGTTTGAATCAAAGTTCATTACCTTTTCTTGACAGAGAGTTGTAGGCTACGACTGTATTTTGTCTTATATGACAATGGATATGGCTCGTAAGCATTTTATCCCTAATTATAATTTAATAATAGCTCAACAGCCTAGTCACATGGACATATTTAATTTATAAACCAGGATTTTATAGAATCGAGGTATTAAGGCTTGAATCAAAGTTCATTTCCCCTTTTTAACAGGGGGTTGTAGACCACTACTGTTTTTAGTCTCAGAGGACGTTAATTATAGCCCGTAGGCATTTCCCTTCTAAGTGATGTTTATGGTATGATCATCTTTTCAGATGCTATTAGTCGAGATCATCTGGATCCTACCGACTATTATGTTTGGACGTATTCCAACATCTTTAGACAGGGGTCAAAGATGTAAGACCCTAATCATGATTTGACCCAAAACGACGCAGCGGAAAATGAGCCGTAAAATTTCTTTATTTTAACTACTCTATCATACTTGAATACCGTTTAGGTCAACCCTTTTAGCATAAATACATCATTCATCATTTATTTAATGTAACTATGTTAACAAATAATTACAAACAACGTGACCACTTTCCCGTACAATCCATGATCTTCAACTCGAACCTTGTTCACTTGTCCATCATGAATATCTGACTAACCTGCGGTCACCATATATAACCAACACATTAGTACATGGTAACATCATATATAATTTAATACATATACTTAAAAGGCTATATCACATTCTAACTACGTAAGGTATTCCATTGAAACATCCTCTCAATTTTATTTACTCGAGTCCGATATCAATTCCTCGAGAGTCCTGCATTCCCATACCTGCACTCCACTTATTTCATTCTCAATAGTAACATGGTTAGGAGTACGTAATCTCAAACATATTGAAAACCCACATTTTTACAGATACGATGAACATTCCATTAACATGATGAACATTCAGCAACATAATGAACATTCCATTAACACGATGAACATTCAGCAACATAATGAACATTCTATTAACACGATGAACATTCAGCAACATAATGAGCATTCCATTAACACGATGAACATTCAGCAACATAATGACCATTCCATTAACACGATGAACATTTAGCAACATAATGAACATTCCATTAACACGATGGACATTCAGCAACATAATGAACATTCCATTAACACGAATGAACATTCCATTAACACGATGAACATTCAGCAACATAATGAACATTCCATTAACACGATGGACATTCAGCAACGTAATGAACATTCCATTAACACGATGAACATTCAGCAACATAATGAACATTCCATTAACACGATGAACATTCAGCAACATAATGAACATTCTATTAACACGATGAACATTCAGCAACATAATGAACATTCCATTAACACGATGAACATTCAGCAACATAATGAACATTCCATTAACACGATGGACATTCAACAACATAATGAACATTCCATTAACACGATGGACATTCAACAACATAATGAACATTCTATTAACACGATGAACATTCAGCAACATAATGAACATTCTATTAACACGATGAGACTATCATCTTAATTTACATTAAGGATAGACGAAGTTTATATGAACTTACCTTGATACTTACCCTTACCCGTAAATTCTTACATGGTCTCCTATATACAACATACCAAACTTCATTTATAAATAAGAAGTGATTCCGGAAATCACTTACCTTAAGTGTCCGTATTCGTATTCGCATCCGTTTCCTCGCCTCCTTTTGACCCGTTAGCCTTCCATGCTTCCATCCATCTTGACATGATCCTTACACTTTCATGTCATGCATTCACATTCTTGTTAGCATGCATGATTGTACATATTAACGATCATATCAACTTCTTGTTTCACATTTGACTTTCATTAGTCAATTCCAACAAGCATAAGGCATATTTCCACAAGTCAATCTTTTCAAACTCATATAATTCATCACGTCATCACATATAATACATATGGATATAACACGCGTCATATGACTTTCTATAATATTACCATTGTGACAAAAAGTCTAACATTGCTACTTATGCATAGTTGACTTTCAGAAAGTCAATGATTTATCATATGAACTTTCGACTTAACCTCATACATCTATGTCATTATAGTAGACTATACTAATGACACTATATACATTTCATACTCACGATGCAATAAGCATACAACCACATGATCATCTAGTTATATGTACACACCATACATATTCAATTCTGTTCATTCTAGTAACATAATTCTACAACTAACACATGACCTATGCTTAACAACCCAACATCATTCTAACTTCATCCTGTTCTAATGATCTCACATGCTTCACATTTAGAGTACTTTTACTTATCAATTTTGAGTAAGCAATTATTCAAACATGTAGTAAACATCATACCACTCCAACATAGAGTACAATATTCTAATGCATACTTTTACCAAATAACATGGCCAACCAAATCCTACATGAATTCCATCTAAAAATAGATTTCTCATGTTTATTTATCATCAAATACATCATATCCCCATATTATACGATTTCATCCATTACTTGCATACCATTTCATCTATTAATCTCATCTAGGCATTTCATCAAACACTTGGTGTGCATGCCACAATTTATGCATAATGTACAAGTGTTTCTTGCTTTACTTCCTACTTCATGCTTTCATTCATCAATTAACACAAAAACATCAACAAATTCATATCACATTCAATCTACTTAACAAGAACGCATTACATACAACATAGCACAACAAGATTTGAACAAGGATTGGACATGGGTGACACACCCATGTCGCCATCTTCACCACTAGAAGTGGGTTTCACCTCCAAACATCAAATTACCCCAAACCACGCATAATCCATGTCCTATATGCTGATTCTAACACGTACTCATACTCAATTTCATACAATTTCGCGATTTCTAACATAACCCACTTCGTGCATAAACACCAATCTAAATTTTAAGACATACCTTATGATCCCCTTGTAAAGGTGATCATTAATCCATGTTCGGTTGTGAATTTAAGCCTTGATTCACCCTTCAATTTGATGGTTTTAGTTGAGTTAGGGTTTTGGCTCTTTGGAGCTCCTGAACATTCAAGAACACACACGAAGTGTGTGTTTGTGTGTGGTGATATTTCATTTTAATAACCCAACTTCCATCTTGTTCCATTTAGCCCCTCATGTTTGTCACTTAACATTATTTGCACTACTTTTGTCATTTAATACTTTTAACCACACACTTAACTAGGTTAAATAGCCTCGTTATTTATTTCATGCTTAGTCATATAGGAACATACGGCAAATATAAACATTCGGGTTTTGGGGTGTTACAAAAGACCACCACTGTCGTTGTCTTATTGGACAACAAGTTTAGCCCGTAGGCACTTAATCACTAACGGATGTTTATAATATGATCATCTTATAGGATGATATAAGCCATGATTTCTAAATCACTAGGCTAGATAAGAAAATTGGAAGAATCCAATATAAGAATGACTGTTGTGATTTTCTCGAATCACATTTGTCAAGAGTGCTAACACGTTCTTAGGTGTTAACAAGGATTTGAATCTTTTAAATAGGTTTTACCATCTTGGCCATGTTGTAACGACATTTAGGCTAGGTTTTTATCTTTAAGATTCTTTTTAATATTTAACGCAGAGCAATCCTAATTTGAGATGTTAATATGGATCTGAATCTAATTATGGAACTACCATCTTGGCCTGGTCTTAAAATGACACGTGGCTAGGTCTTGTCCTTTTTAGATTTTGCCATTTTATTATAATGGTAGATCTTATAAAAGGAATGTTATTTTTCATTTATTTCATATTTCATGTTTAGGATGAAAATTTAAATTTAGTCATTCCACTATAAAATTAAAAAGTTCAGGTTTGCCCTAAACGGGACTTGAAAGGAATAATGTTGTCCTCGAAGGGACTGAAAGATAAATATGTCCTTATGAGGACTATTAAGGAAACGGTCTTCAGCAAAAGGAGTTTCTTCTTCATTTTATTTCTGAATGCTTTCTCCTTGGATGCTCGTTTCATTCTAGCCGCGGTACGAAGCTCAGCATTTCAAGGCTCCGGATGTGGAGAATTTCTAATACAGCCTCTTCGCTTGACGACATATCCAATATATAAGAATTGGAAGCAAAAATTTCCAGATTAGGATTGAGAATACTCCTATGTTAAGTCTAGACTTAGAAGGTCAAGGAATGTGCTAATGTGTCATTGAGATTAAACACAAAAGGTTAGTGTTTAATTCACTCAATGTTGGCTCTGATACCAACCTGTCACACCCCGATATTTCCACGTATTACCGGTGGGCCCGGTGGGGAGTATCGTGACGTAGTTGATATCATCATAGTCAAACAACACAATTTAAATGCACAGCGAAAGTCTTGAAATATAAAATATTATTACAAACACAAATGTCTGATAATATAAAAGTATTCTGTACAGACTAGCTTGTAATAATCCACAGGCGGATCAAAACAACAAAAGAAGTTATCAGACTAATGGCTTATGTGAAGGAGTTGCAAAGTCCTCATCTAACAAGTCCTGAGCAGCTTCCAGCCTATTACGTACTTGTACCTGTCACTTAGACTTTGGAAAATACGTCAGTTTTCACTGGTAAATACACTCAACTGACTCATTTGAAAAGAGTTTAAGAAAATTGGTTTAGGTGCACAAGGCACGAAAATATGTTGACACTTTGATTAAAATGCTCAAGGCAAAATTAATCTTTTATACTTGGGACAAACTATATCTCATGTTATCAGTTTTACATAACTTGCTCTATATACGGGGCCCGGTTCTATGCCGGTTCAAGATTAACCGACACACCACTATTCCCTTATTGGGTATAATTAATTAATAAGCATATTGCATCTGTCAGGTGTATGCCTACACCCCGTGCTTAGGTCGTGGCCATTGCAATTGCAATTAATGAGTCAAGGATATCCAGGACACGGTCGCATTAACCCCCAATGTTTCAGTCAAGCAATACGAATTAAAACAGGTTATTTGGATTTCCCGACTCATTGGTCTTTGAATCCCATACCTGACCATGCGGTATTTATATTACCGTATCCCAAGCCCGTAATAGGGAAAATAAGTTAAGAGTATTTACCTGAGCTAGCTCCTGTCTTAAATAACAAGAATTATAATAACTCAGCCGTATTCACTTAAGTAAGAGTAGGTACAATTTACCGGAAGGCTCTAGTCTGGAATGATGGTATAAATATCCAATTAGAATACTAACGGGTCTTTAATTAAGCCTAAACTTAGACCGGTTAGTTTTAAGGAAATATACGGTTCAAACGCATGATTAAGCGAAGACCGGAATAGAATGTGTTTTAGACCCGACAAGTTTGAAGACTTGTATAATATGGGTAATCTAAACACCTTCTGGATTTTGAGATAAAATGATAAGGTTTGACCCGTTTTGGCTAATTTATGCAAACTAGTTACATAAACCGAACCGAATGCGCAAGAGGCGTAACGGGTAACCAAAAGAGTCATATACAGGTTTCCTAAGTTAATATGCCTTAAACATGTTGTGATATCAGTAGGATATCTTCCATTATGCTCAAAACGAGTTTAATCTCAAAATAAGTCCCGTAGGGGTATTTTGGTCATTTTAAAGATTATAAAAGAGGTTTATTAAAATTCTGAGATTCGGGTCCGAATACATCAGTGGAATAACTTATTTTATTAGGTCATATCAGTTGGTAATAGGTCTTATATGGCAAAATGGTTTTAAACCCAAACTATGCGTTTAATACGCGTAAAAAGCCATTTTAAGCGATTTCCGGGTTATACAGGAAATCTGAGTTTTCTGATCAGGTTATAAAGTTCAAAATACTTTATTTATTATATAAAATCAGTAGCAATTGGATTGGTGTCAAAATTTGGGTTTAGATAGGCTTTATGCTAATTGCGCCGTTTAATTACTAAAAGGCGTTATAATTACGCTAATGAGCATAACTCCTAATCTAGACCTCCAACTGATGTGAAAATTTAGGGACAACTTTATAAATCAGGAATAAGGATTATTGTTGTTTCACATTTCCAAAATTCTCGTTTTATGGTCAAAAGGGCATATTGGTCAACATTAGGCAATTAACGGAAACGCGTAAACGAATGGGGCAATCAACGAACCAAGCACAGAGGGTTATACCAACATGTAACCTGGTCCTAAGGAAACCCTAAGGCATTTCTAAACCTATCTAATTCGGGTCAGAACTGGAGTCAAAGCAAAAGTCAAAATTTTGTGACTTTCGGTTCCGAACCGGGTCTAAACAGAAAATTGTCGGATCAAACAAGCTTAGATCAGTTCTTATACTTATTACCAAGTTATATGAGTGATAAAATAGGTTACATGCCTTCTACATTGCTCATTACATGTTAATTTGCAAATTAAGCTTCTGTTGACTTTTTCTAAACAACTTTGACCCGACATTTGATCTAGTTAGAGTGGGAATCTGAGGGTGCCCTTTTTAGGGTTTATTGCCCACATAATTACCAACTTATAACTACCTTCAATTCGACTAATCACTGGACCATTAATGATTAATCGCTAAGTCAAACGTTAATTACGGCGGTTTGACTTTTAAGCTAATAACTAAGCAAAACTCAATTAAGGAGGGTCAAGGGTACTTACCAAAGTCTAATGCACTATTAGAGATGGCTTGGGTCTGCTCTTATGCTCCAGGAAGCTCCAAGAAAGCAGATGGAATGAATGATCACAATGTTGCAACTATGAAGGCCTTTTATAGTGAATTTGATCCACTATGATGATGACAACCAAGCCTATGGGGTGATCCAGATCATTAACAAGTGTCCCTAAGCCTAAGGAATTAGTTTAGGCAGCTCTTGGAAGTGTTTAAGGGCAGTAGATGTCGCTTACATGGGCTGAACAACCAACAAAATGAGTTTCTGCATCTGGGAGCAGCTTACGGACCGTAAGGCTCCCAGCTTACGGTCCGTAAGGACCTGGTCAGCCAAACACATTCTTTCAAAAATTGACAGTTTGGCCCCTGAACTTCCAAATCTGGATTTTAAGTTGCTTTCTTGCACTTGTAACCCCCAAACTTGACTTTTAAGGAATCCAAGTCATAAACTAACTTTGTTAGGTCCCCGGTTAATCATACGATCACCGAAAAGTCTTAAATTTCGAAGTTAACGCTTTTAACCCCTCATATACGAATTCTATCATAACTTTCTCATACGATAACGAAACTTGATGAAATTTTTATCATACATTCTAATGAGCATAATTAATTGTTACAAAGCTTCGGGTTTGCTAAAAGGTCACTCAGAGGTATACTTTAAACATGTCGACACATTTAACCCCTGTAGTCTGTAATCTCTCACTTTCTTTCACAATTAGTTTCGTATGATCCATGATTTATTCGTTTAAGGGTATAAACATCATGTAGGGTTATTGTAAAGTATATTTACTCATTGTTGACATTTTGAACTCTTATATTAACATACTTTCCTTGTTTGTCAACTCTAGTCCTTCTAAGGTAATCCTTTACACGTTCAAAGTTTATGACACGTGTCAATACATTATTGGACATGAATTTTCGAGGTGTTACAGTTCAGTAAGGGAGCATTTGAACGTAGGAAAAGAATGCGAAAGTTGCAACAGCAGAGAGTCCTAGCAGCCGCTAAGCGAGAGTCAGATGCCCATACACAGGATATGCTTAATAGAAGCCTAGCCAATTTTCATATCCTAGCAACCACAGCTGCCGACCCAAACCTGGAACAACTAGTAGCCCCACAACCCTTACCTTTGTTTCCTACTCAGCCGATGGAGATAGAAGACAACCCTGAAAACTGATGTGCTAAAAGTGGTTTAATAAAAACAACTAAAATTAACCCTAATCTAGACACTCTAAGCTTTAAATTTATAAACTTAGACTCGATCTAAAACTAAAACCACACAACCGGCAAGTGTACCGATCAATGTAGTAAAGCTAGAGTAAGTCCGAGTATCGAACCCACAAGACTCTAAGGATTACGCTAAGACTCTATCTAGACTATGACTGACACGACCTGACTAAATGTTTGTTGACTGGGGAGGGGGGGTTTCTAAAAATCCTAAATATTAAACTAAAATAATATTAAATAACTAGACACGAATGTGAACGAAGACTTTGACCAATGGTGATGAAGACTACCTAGGCTAGACGCAAGCTTAACTCGGAATGGATTTCTATTCGAAGGTAATGTGGTACGGAACCGAGATCTTTAAATGCTAAACCTATTAAGACACCAACTAAGCCCCTCAACCCTTCTCGAGGCGATTCTTGTAGCACTACATAGGCTGTTACGATTACCAGTTGTTAGATTTCCTTACAGTCCTCTAACTTCTTGAAAGTGCCTTAATGTGACAATCTACCTTACAGCGCGAAAGTCTAAGGCAACTATGGGTTTCAACTTGGTTTAATAGACAAGAGAATGGTTAGGGAACTAGACCGACTTCTTACAAAACCTAAATCTAGCTATATACCAAACCAAGACCTATTAACAACCTCGAGCCTTACAGCGACAAGATTAGTAGAACACTTGATTTTATAAGATTACCGAATATTACTTCTAAGGTTACTTACTCGATTTTCACCCTAAAGGATTAATGATTTATTATGTGATATAGACACTCACCTAAATCAAGAACCCTAGCACAACCCTATTATGTGATATAGACCGTCACCAAGGATTATACGAAGCAATAAATAGCGATCAAACAATATCAAGCATGCATATACACCAAGTTAAAATTCCATAGTCGTTTACAATACAAGAAAGCCCATAAACCACATTAAAACCGAATAAAAATCCAATCTTTATTAAACCATTGTCATGCTCTAGCCAATACACATAGTTTTGAAAATCAACACACAAAGTTCATAAACTGAATTCATTGAATTAAAATAAGAAAAATAGTAAACAAGAAGAATCGGTGAAGATGGAACCCGTAAATTCCTTGCTCTCTAAGTTTCCCACTTGAATCAATGATTCCCCAGCCTTGTTCCTTGCGAAAGATAATCTTTAGAATTCGTCCCTTTTGATTGCCTCACGTCTGATCTGCGTCTCAATTGTTGTAGCCGTGCGTCTCCTTCACGCTTCTGATGTCCCAATATCTTTCGAATGATGTCCTCCAATCAATTTGTGATATCTCTTATTTTATAATAGGCTGATGTCGCTCCTCCCTCAAGAAAAGAATATAATGTCCAACTCAACCCCTAATAATAATCAATATGGCGGCCCATCTCCTCCTTTTTCAATTACATGATGATACTATGTAATAATAATTGATCAAAGGCCCATAGCCAATCATTCAAGTAAATACATGCTGGACTTCTAGTCTTTGACAGCCCAATAGGACTTCTTCCAAATTGATGCACGTGCGTCTCACGTCCAGTTGATGTATATTTGACATATGTGCATTCCAAGTTATATTTAGATATGGAATAATGTCTGTTTGGTATGGGGTAATGGAATGGACGAAGGAATGGAATGAGCGAGGTAATGGAATGGACGAGAGAATGCAATGGATCATTACCATTCCGTGTCTTGTTTGGTTACCATGTGTGAATGGAATGAATTATTATTGTGTGTTGTTCGATAGGCAAGAAAAACAGAGTAATAAAATCAGCGGTGAGTGGTGGTGGTGGTCGGTGGTAGTGATTGTGGGTGGTTATAGGTGGCGGTGGTGGGTGTCGGCGGCGGCGATGGGTGGTGGTGGTGGCGGCAAGTGGCGGTGCGGCGGTGACGACGAGTTTCGGTATTGCTTGGTAACGCGCCTTGTGGTCTCTCGGAGAAATTTTGAGCTATTTGATTTAATTATTTTTCAATGTTTTGAATGCTAGCTTGTTGATTTCTAAAATTCGATTCCAATTGCTGAAATCGATCCGAGTTTTTCTTTTCGGTGTCGGAGATGAGGCGAGATACAGTATCTTCAAGCCTTTCTCGTCCACCTTGTTGTTGAGAAAAATTTTGTGGTTGTTGAAAGTTTGTTCAATGGTTTTGTTGGTTACTACTATTGTCGGGATCTCTCCAACCAAGGTTAGGGTGGTTACGCCATCCTTGGTTGTAGGTACCCGTTGGAGGACCCGACGACCTAGGTCTATTATCAATGTAGTTTGATCATCTAATTCTTTCATACAACTCCAATTTTCATGTGGCCCACCACACCCCTCACAAGCCATAACCGAGACCGTTTTTGTCATTTCTAACTTTTTGATTTTTGAAGAGAGGGCCTCGATTTGGGCTTGTAAAGAAGTTCTTTCATCAACCTTATGGGCGCCCGGGGCAATAGATTTATTGCCTCAGGGAGTGTGCCATTGAAAATTGGTTTGAGCAATTTCCTCAATTTGATTATATATTTCATTTGGGCGACGATTACCTAGAAGTCCCCCGGAGCTAGAATCAAGTGTTTGTCTTGTGTGTGGCAACAACCCATTGTAGAAAGTGGATACTTGTTGCCATACCGCAAGACCGTGATGAGGGCACTTTCTTAGTAACTCCTTGAACCTTTCCCAAGTTTCGTATAAGGATTCCCCATCCTCTTGTGAATATGTATTAATTTCAGTCATTAATTTAGCCGTTTTAGCAGGAGGGAAATACTTATATAGAAACTTTTGGGCTAGTTCATCCCAGGTGTTTACCGAACCAACTGGGAGGGTGTTAAGCCAAGCCTTAGCTCGGTCTTTTAGTGAAAATGGAAACATTCGAAGGCGGATGGCGTCGTTTGATGCTCCATTGATCCGAAAGGTATCACATATTTCTAAGAAATTAGTAATATGTAGATGGGGATCCTCGTCCTCAAGCCCATGGAAGGTTGCGGAGTTTTGAAGCATTTGTATCAAATGTGGTCGAAGTTCGAAGTTGTTGGCTTCGACATTCGGTGCATTGATAGCGGCGCCGAGATTACCTGCAGTGGGCCGTAGGTAATCCATGAGGGTACGTTGGTCCGCCATTGGAAATGGGTCCCCCGAAACTTTCTCTTGGTTTTTAGCTTTAAGTCTTTTTCTGAGAAAGCGTTCGGGTTCTTCTAGAGGTTCTTTTATGTCTCTACTAGAACTGGAGCTCATACACTACGTAGAAAGTTCAGATGTGGCGCCTGTGTTCCAAGTCCTGAAATAAAAACAGAAAAGAACGTTGGTCAGAAGGTTCACCACAGCCCCGTGCTCAGGTGAACACGGCCCGTGGTCGGAGGTACAGTGATTGTTTTCCGGATCCCTGTTACTGGGGAGTTGGACACGGCCCCGTGTTGCACCGACACGGCCCCGTGCTCAACTCTCTGTAACTCGGAAAATAAAAACTGGCAGTAACAATGCTGGTCACGAGCCGTGTCCGACCAGGCACGACCCGTGCTGAGTTCTGCAGAAACTGAAAATTAAGAAAAATAAAAAAAAAGGAAAATTATAAAAAACGATTAGGCCGTTGATTCCTAACTTTCTTAAAATCCTTCGATCCCCGGCAACGGCGCCAAAAACTTGATGTGTGCGAAGTGTGTTATGGTTTTAATGTTTATTTTAAGCCCCTTTACACTTTTTTTAGTCAAGTTTTAAATTTATAAAACACGATATTTACTAACACTAAACACACATATGGGTAAGTGCACCCATCGTGAGCGTAGTATAGTGTTGGTAAGATACCGAGGTCGTCCAAGGACACAAGAGCTTTTAGTACTGGTTTATCCTCAACGTCTAATCAACTCAAAAGTTAGAAAAAGGTTTTTGAACAAGAAAATAAAAACTAACTAAAATGCTGAAAATTAAATAAAGTAAAAACAGATAGACAAGATGAATCACTTGGCTCCGACTCGTGTTTAGTGTAACCTTTGATTATTTCCGCACTTTTGCACTTTTTAAGAGATTATCTTAGTTATTGTAGTAGGCCCCTCTTTTGAAGGTGACGTTACCCTCAACCCAGTAGTTTGAGTCAGCAAGGATACAATCCTAAAGGGTCGGATTATTGAAAGATAATTAATTAAGTTATTAATGCATATTATGGTAGGCCCCTCTTTTGAAGGTGACGTTACCCTCGGCTAAGTAGTCTGAGTCAGCAGGGATACAATCCTAAGTAGCCGGGTTAAAGTATTAATAGTAGCTTGCATATGAGGGGATCAAAGAGTTTGGACCCCCGCCATCCAATACCGTTAAGTATTGAAGGAGGTCCTACTAAATTTGACCCAGGTCCTTGCAGGATCTATACACTGAACAAGGCAAGACTCTTACCAAACCGTTCCCTTAACCCCCGACCAGGTAGCCAACATACCTCCATATAGACCGTGGAGATATGAATGGTGAAAATCTTTTATTTTATATAGACCGTAAAATAATGCCAAGACACCACGGACAAACGATAAGGAAGAACCACCTTCAACATTAGAAACTAGTTATTAAAGTCATTAATACATAACCAAGTAAAAAGTGCTAAAAGGTTAAAAATAAAAAGTATTACACTAGACACTTGTCTTCACCAAGTGATGTAAGAGACTTAGGCAAACATGGCCTTTGATTGTCAAGAACTCTTACGATCAATCTTGGATCCCGAGACGACTCACACACTCTATGATGGACAATGGATGATGGTGTTATGGTGGTGGTGGGTGGTGGGTGAAGTGTGAGAGAGGTGGTGTGCGAAGGGATGGTTTGCAATTGAGCCAAGCACCCCTATTTATAGCCTGAACAACAGGGGCGGACCCAAGTTATGGGGTGGGTGGGCGGCCGCACCCCTTGAAAAAAAAATTTAGTGGTATTTTTCGCGAAAAATCCAGACCGCACCCCTTGGAAATTTTCGTTCGCACCCCTTAGAAAAAAAATGTTAGGAATTTATGTAAAAAAAAATGTGAACACGGATTGAAACCCGATCAAATTATGTAAACACGTTAGCCTACTAACCCCTTTAATAAAACTTAAATTCAATCCATCAAGCCCAATAACTTAATACACATTCAAGCCCAACCCAACTACTAGTTTTGTTAAGGAACATGGGCGGCTTTGGTTGAACACTTGAAGATCCTTGTTTATTTTGTATGTGATAGGATTAGGAATGAACAACGAGTAGGGAAGTTATGTCGCGATTTCTCAAGAGGAAAGGGGTTGAACCACTTTTTTTCGCCGGATTATTCTAATTAAAGACCAAGGTATGTTATAGATAAGTTTTTTTGTTCTTTTATTGAATGATTAAGAGACATAAAAGTAGGGATGGTTTGAACTTTGATGTTTTTTTGTTTGTTAATGTGATAGGAAGTTAGGAACTAGGGTTTGATTGTTTGAGAATTGAAATGGACCCGACCCGATCTGATTCGACCCGCTATGAAACTTTGTTTGTTTGTTTTTACTTGTTTTACATGACCCGACCCGACCCGCTATGAACCGATTTTTTTATATAGCTAGGGGTCTAAAACCTTTAAAAAATTTCCGCACCCCCAGGAAAAAAATCCTGGGTCCGCCACTGCTGAACAGCAGCTCGGGCACGGCCCCGTGTCCATTGGGCACGACCTCGTGTCCAACATCCTTCTCTTTCTTCATTAATTGCAGTTTGTCTGCATCAGTTGACCATGCCCTCGTGTTCACTGGGCACGCCCCCGTGTGCAGAAGCAAATCTGTACTATCAAGATTTCCCCAGATTCTGCGAATCTTAGAGTTGACCACGGCCCCGTGTCCGCTGAGCACGACCCCGTGGTGGGCGATAGAAGCTTCTACAGCTTTGTCTTTTCTGCTGGCACTTGGGCACACCCCCGTGTTCACTGAACACGAGGCGTGTTCAGCCTTCTGTTTTCTTGATTTCGCTTGGGAAGATGCTGTCGGGGGGTTGGGTATGCCACGTTTGTTCCTTTTCTTGTATTTATGTTAGATTTAGCTGCCTTTTTGCTTCTTTTGTTCATTTGAGCTCATTTAATCCTGAAAATACAAAAGGAAGACAAAAACACACTTTTTCCAACATTAGTACTAAAAAATGGTTAGTTTTATGCCACAATTGATGTAATTTATATGTTGCATTTTGCACACATCAGTCCTGATGAAATTTCTGCTTCCAAATAATAAACAAAATGATACCACCAAAACTGGTCTCGCGGCCGCCCGTTCCCGGGACAGATAGGGGGCAGGGGTTGTGACACTTAATGATCATGAACTTCCAATATAGCAAAGAGAAGAGTATGAAGAAATGGTGCAAGCGGTGAATGATCTTAAAGGTTCTGTTTATACCAGAATAGGTTGAATTAGGATGATGACAGGTGTTAGGGTTCATCTAGGATCACTCCAGGTGTTTTAGGACGTGTCATGAGCCGCTAAGAGGTGGCATGGTGCGAGAAAGGTGGAAAAGTTGCAAAGTTCCTTGGCCTTCAAACAAAACTGCAACTGGCAGTCGCTTGCGGACCATATGGCCTTATGGCTTACGGTCCATAAGCTATGTAGGCTCACACTGATTTCAAACTCCTTACGGACCGTAAGCCATAGGCTCTTGCGGTCCGTGTACGATCATCAGGAACCAAAATTAAACATGCTTGCGGTCCGTAAGCACTAACGCTTATGGTTCGTAAAGGGTCACTCAGAGGCCTTAAGTTGGCATGTTAACACCTTTAGTCCCTCTATATTCAAACTTTCATAATTTGGCAAAATTAGCCCCTTTCGTCCAATATTAGACACATTTGAGAGTATGGACATGTGTCATTGTATAATTCGACACAATTTTACGAGGTGTTACAATAATCATCATGCAATTCAATTCAGTAACACATTAAGACTTAAGGGGCTTACTCAATTTAAAGATGTTAAATCAGAATTAGATGCTTTTGTAGACTACAGACATAGTTCTGTTCTAAATAACAAAATCGACATGCGATGTTCCCTTTTCTCTTTGTAAATCGTTAGTTGTCTTCCTATTAAACGTGGAGGAATGAGGATTGGGAAGCATTTTGGTTTGCCCATCTCTCTATACTCAGCCCTAGATCCCAAAATAAAAGTAATTGGCCCAAATTGGGAGAACACAAATTTGATTACGAAATAGAATCTAAAGACGTAGCAAGAAAGGTCGTAGAAGAAAGAGGAATGAATGCTCTGTGGAAGAAATTGGATGAATCGACAGGGATTGGAAAAAGGAAAAAAAAAGAGCCTGATTATGAACTCAAATTGCAAAATTGATTCGATTAACGGACTTTGTTGCAGATCTTCGTTTGGAAGTTGGAATCGCAGGAAAAAGGTTGAGAAATTGAGGATCTTGGAATGGAACAGTACGTGATTTTTTTTGTGGAGAGTAGTTGATATCTTTTATAAAAATATAAAATTAAATGAGGGTATAATCAAAACTACGTAGTTTTGATGGTTTCACATGTAACTTACATGTATAACAACCTCATATTTCCTTTCCCCGTAATATAAATACTATCCCTATCCTATTTAACAAAGTACACCTTGTTAAATAGGGGGTTGAGTTATCCTACCAATGAGTATAAAAATAAGAAGTGTAAGAAGTCACTATAGAGTGACAAGTGTCCCAAAAGAAATCAAGTGGAAATGGTAATTTTGTCAAAGAGAATAAAAAGATTATGCACATGCAAGTCACATGCTATTTCCCCTATTTTTAAACGTTCATAACTTTTTTATACGTCATTTGTTTTTTTTAAAAAAATATACCATAAAATCGAGCGTCTTTTTATCTATAATATGAGTACCATATTGTTATATTTAGAAAAAAATTCGAAAACTCAGTTGCGTATTATACAATGGACATAACGTAAACACAATGAAAAAACCCAGTTGTGTATTACAACGGACATAACATAAAACACAATGAGTATCAAATTAAAAACACAATAGAAAGTAGACTAAAAACACAATCAGTGACAACAGATAAAAGACACAATGGACTCAACGTAAAAGACAATGAGTATTAAACTAAAACACAATGCAAAGTAGATAAAAACACAGTCGATGATAACAGATAAAAGACATAATGGACATAACGTGAAACACAATGAGTATGAAACTAAAAACACAATGGAAAGTAATAAAAACACAATTGATGGCGACAGATAAAAGACACAATTAGTGAGAGCAAATAAAATACACAATGGACAACACACTAAAATACAATAGACAACATACTAATACACAATGAACAACCAATTAAAACACAATGGATAGCAGAATACACACAATGACCAGAACCTATGACACAATATATAGAGTACCCAAATATAAAGCCATCTTTATTGTGTCATAAATTGTGTTATAAGTGTTGATAAAAACGCAGTGGCCCGAACCCAAATTAACATTGTGTTATAAGTTTTGATAATAACACAATGTATAGAAGTCCTATTAAAAACGTAACGAACAAAACCTTGTTAAATGATACAATGATCTAAACCTTTAACACAATACAAAAAAACCCAGTAAAAATGAATTATTTTATTTTATTTTTATATTGCAAAATAATAAATTTGGGTAGACTTATTGCAAAATAAATTTGTGTGTGTGTGTGGGGGGGGGGGGGGGGGGGGGGGGGGAGGTTTTTAGGGTGGTGGTGATGGTGGGGTGAGGGTAGGTGTTTAGATTTTAGATTATTAGACATTTATCACTCTATAAATTCTTCTTAAACTTCTTACCAACTTCGCTTGAGATATGAAGCAACATAATAAATTTGGGTAGACTTGTAACTTGTAAGCCGAACAACCTTACAAGAAGCATCCAAGTGGCACGTGTGCGTGTCACTACCCCCATCGTTCGAGTCACTACCAACAAACAAACACCATCCCATCGAACTTATCCTTCCGTCTGTTGTTCTCTTCTCATCATCCACACCTGAATCCCTTTCCTTTCTTACACATTCTTCTGATCGATAACAATGTCCTCTAAACCACCAATCGGGCTAGATTCCATCAGCGCCTTAGCCTTTCACATCATCGTCTCCAAACTCACCCCTTGTGAGGCTGCAGCTGTCGCATGCGTCAACAAACGCTTCAAAGATTGGGCCTCCGATGACTCTCTCTGGTCACTTTTCTGTTCTCAACAACTCGGTTTATCTTCGCCTGTTGATCCTCTCGGCAATCCCTGTGCTTCTTTTAAGGTCAACTCATTCTTCATTTATTCACCTTTTGTTATTATTATTATTGCGATTAGGGTTTCGAAAAACTGTTTCGAGCCCTAGTTTTTAATTTATAACGATTTGGATATTGATTTTAGAAATGGTAAGGAATAACGGTGAGATTTGATGGGGAAAACGAAGAAAAAGTGCGTTTAGAAGTGATTTTTAGATAATTAGTTGACTGAAGTTGTGGATTTAGGGTTAATTAATTGCATTTAGGTAATTTATTAGGGTTTATGTGAATGATTAGTTTTTTCACTGATAGTATTAGTACCTGCTCTTTTAGATCAGAATGTTTTAATCTTGAATAATTAGAAATAATTAGAAATTTAGAATCATAATCACTTTTTGTCTGTCTTTATAACTGATTATGGTAATCTGGTTTATGATAATCTTCATCCAAACACTATTTTTCAACTTGTATATGTTTTTTTTCGTCTTCTTTGTTTCGCTCAAGAAGTCAACGATATGCTAGTGTTTTTATCTGGTTTGGTTCATTCATATGATGCTTAAATATCGGATATCGGTCAAGGACCGATATTTGAAATATAAGTTACCTCGATGAGATATCGATGGGATATCGGTAATTTTAATATAATGAAGAATTTATATATATACCAATTTAACACTAATAATTCAGTGATATATCGGCCAAATATCGGTGATATATCGGTTGTATCGGTCAAATATCGGTAATATATCGGTCAATTTCGTTGATAATATTGGTACCGATATAGAGACCGATATTTGACACCAATATTTACTAGAGGACCGATAGAACCAATATATGACCGTGATTAATTGCATAGGATAATAATAATAGTCAATGAATACTATTATTATTATTATCTGGTTTGTTTCACTCTGGATCGTGTTAAATGTGTGAATTTTTTGATTAATCGCCCTGTACGTAATCTGTATCTGCAACTGCAAGTAGAAGAACCCTAGTTTTGAGTTTTAATGATTTATGTATAAGTTAAAAAAACGGAAAGGAATAGTATTGAGATTTATAGGGAAAGCCCAAAGAAAAACTGCAATTAGAAGTGATTATTCAGATAATTAGATGATTCATCTGATTAATCAGCTTCTCACCGACAGTATTTCAAATCTGAATGTTTTAATCCTAAAATAATCAGAAAGATAGATTCAAATTTATGCATATGATACGATCATTAAGCTTATTTTCTTGCTTTCTTTCTACATTCCAGGCAGCTTACGGAGCATGGAGAGAAGCATACAGTATGTACCCATGGCCTTTAGTTCTACGAGTGAAAAACGTTTGGGACCGAATTAAAAACTGGTTGAGCGGTAATTTCCCGGAGGTGTTACCCACTCTTCGTAAGGGTGCATCTGAAGCTGAACTAAACGAATTAGAAAAGTCTTTGAAAGTCAAACTACCTCTTCCTACTCGAGTTCTTTATCGCTTTTGTGACGGTCAAGAACTGTGCAGTGATGTATCAAGCACAACAGTATCAAGAAATCTATGTGGGTTGATCGGAGGTTACTCTTACTACAACTATCTTGTTAACGTTTACTTGTTGCCACTAAACGGTATAATCAAAGAGACGAGAGAGATGGCACGCCTACTTAAATCGACCAGACCTAACTATATCGTAACGGCAGTTTCCGATTACACCAAGAAGATGTTTTTTCTTGATTGTGAGGCTGGTCAACTCTACGTTGGCACCAAGAATCTTATAAAAAGACGAGAAATGATGCCGTGTGTACCAAATGAGTTAATAACTACGGTGCATGATTCAAGAAGCAGGTCCCAGCAAGATGCTATGCTGTTATGGTTGGAAGAACATGCCCGCCGCCTCGAAAACGGGATTATAAAGTTACGCGAGGAAGATTATTTTCAAAGCATCAGTTTGTTCCCCGAAGAACCTCCGCTGTGTTCTGTGGCTACAACATGCGGTGTTCAGGTGTAGTTAAATTATAATTGCTTATACAATATTTGGTTCTGATAATGTTACTTTAAGAGTTTAAGATATAATAGGTCGCTTATATTGTTACAGGTTCGAGCGTCTGCTGTATTTATACCTGAAATCAGTGACCTTATGCAAGAAGCTGAGAAATATATGTTTGCATACTCGATCCGTATGTCGCTTAAACCCGAGGGATGTTTTGTCCACGGTATGTCCTTTGAATCGTGCCAGCTGTACTGGAGGCATTGGATTATCAAATCCAATGATAATGTTGTGGATGACGTCAATGGTGAAGCGGTGATAGGCCAGGTATATCGTTCTATCTCAATTCTAATAATCTTGAAAAAGCTATGTAGTTTTAAGAAAGCAAAGTTAGGTTATGCACCAGAAGCTGCTTACGGATTGTTTGTTTGCGTTTCTACAGTTTCCATTGTTACGTCCAGGGAAGAAAGAGTTCGTTTACGAAAGTTGCACAACTTGTCATGCTGCACCTGGATCGATCGAGGGTTCTTTCACGTTTATCCCGGGCAGGTGAGCTGTGTTATGCTCATCGTATCTTTTTTTAACTTTTGTTTATATATAGACTTGTGATATGTTTATATAATCTGTTTGTAGCTTGGCAGATCCAAAAGGAGGCCCGTTTGAGGTTGAAGTTGCTAAATTTCCTCTGGTTTTGCCAGATTACATCTTCTGATGCAACTGTTCTGTTCTCCATAGTCACTATCTTGCCATAAAACTGTTTGTTTGTTTGCATGTTTGTTCTTTTTCTGTCTTGAGTTTTTATCAAGGATGTTGATATATCTCGTGTAATAACAAGGCGTCTCTTGCTTGTGTGCTAAGACGGACATACAACCCAAAATCTCGAAGCGCCCATGTCTAGTTAGGTGTCACGTCAGATTTCTACTCATCTTCTTAAAACACCCAATTGCCACTACAACCATAAAAACATGTTTGCATATTCTTTCATTTTCTTGTTATCACCATGTTTTATATGTTGGATATGTTGTGAAAAAACTTTCAAAAGTATCTTGAAATTGATGAATATGTTTACCTAGTCAGCTGATTACTCTTAATTTACTATTTAAAAATATTTTAAAATATTTTTTTCTTGATAAAACGACTAATAGTAACCAAGTTTTTAAGCGTTCTACTAAAATCATTCAAAGTTTTTCATTCTTCCTATGTAATTTTTTAAATAAATGTTCATTTTTTATAAAAATTTACTAAAATCATTCAAAGTTTTTGTTCTTCCTATGTAATTTTTTAAGTAAATGTTCATTTTTTTATAAAAATTAAGTTGGGCAAATGAAACATGTATAAATATTAGTTTTAATAGGTGATAATTTCTTTTCTTTTTTTCCAATTAACTTGTAGTAGGTAATAATAGTAACCAAGATTCATACATGTTTTATTTATCTCGCTTAATTTTTAGATTTTTCTATCATCAAAAATTTTACATAGGATTAAAATAGTCGATGAATCAATAAAAGTTAAGTGACTTTAGAGGGAAAAAAATGAGTAACTTGGTGAGAAACTTGGTTGTTACTATTGTATAAAGTTACTACTTTTGTAAACATTAATGTTAATATTAATATTATGTAATGATTATGTAGCAAATAATATATAACATAGGATTAAAGCTTTGCCTTGCATAAATCATATGTATATGTAAGGTGCCTTTTATCAATTATGGAAGACAACCTAGATCTTCTCCATCGCTATTGAGAGACTCGCGTCCTGACTTGCCTTCGCAACGCTTAAGCCCTCTCTCATCCCTCCCTCCCTCTCCTTTGCCACGGATCTAGCTCTCTCCTCTAGTGCGGCCATTTGGAAGAGCGAAGCCGGGTCATTCTATGGGCTCTTTAAAGTGCACCCATAGAAAATAGTCTTAGGGACTTTTAGCATAAAAGTGACGGTAATAGTGTCTATTATGGATTGTTATTGTTTTTGCAAGATTGGTACCTTCAGATTGAACTAGGTTTGTGTGGTATTTTTATGTGTTATATTCTTTTTATTAATAGGACCAAGGGAATCTCTATTAATTAAGATATAGCGTGAATTTATAATTAATTATAATAGTATTATGCGACCCGTAATGAATTCAAATAATGAAATTTGGTTAGTCGATACGTTTTTATTCTAGTTTTAAGTTAACCACATTTATAAATTTTTAATTATAATTTCAAGTTGCACAAGACAAATTAGACTAATGTTAGGAAATGTATCTTATGCTTGTATTAATAAGTTTAACACGTTTCAATTTAACTCAACTTAGTGTTAACGTCATGGAAATACCCATCTAATTTGGTAGATTTAAAATCAGATAAACAAGGTTTGAGGAAATCCACATAAATAGAGTTTATTAAGCTTGTAACCTTGTTTCTATATTTGTAATAATGGTGTCTATTCTCTCATTTTCCTTTTCATGTATTTTCTTTCTTTTTTCTTTTGTTCTACCTTTATTTTCATCTTTTCAATACTCTCAATTGCAAGAAAATAAGTTGTTGGATAACACCACAAATCCATCACCTTTTGGGTTTCTTAGAAACTTGAAAGGGTGTCAAAAGGGTGATAAAGTAAGAGGCTTGAGTGGTCTTAAACTTTATCTTAGTCATTTTGGATACCTAAACTACCAAACCAACTCTAATGACACAAATCCGAAAGAAGATTATTTCGATGAGGAGCTTGAGGCGGCTATCAAATCTTACCAAGCGTATTACCATCTCAATGCCACCGGAATGCTTGATGAAGCCACGCTGTCCATGATGGTCTTGCCTCGTTGTGGATTTCCTGATAAGGAAACTCATCGACATAGTGATCAAACTTTATATAACGTCCCTCACTATCGCTTTTTTCCAAATAGACCAAAATGGCCCAACGGAAAAAGGCATCTAACTTATGGTTTTGGATCACGCTTCCCCACCCGATTCGTGCCTCCTATCACAAGAGCTTTTAGTAGATGGGCTACCACTTCTCAATATTTCACATTTTCAAGAGCTACAACTCCTCAAACCGCTGACCTAAAGATTAGTTTTGCACGTTACGACCATGGAGATGGGGCCACATTCGACGGGCCTGGTGGAGTGATGGCCCATGCTTTTGCCCCTAATGATGGAAGGCTCCACTTCGACGTGGATGACCATTGGGCGGTGGGAGCGGACTCAAATGCTTATGATATTGAGACTGTGGCGTTACACGAAATAGGCCACCTACTTGGACTTGGTCATAGCCAATATGAAAATGCAGTAATGTATGCTACTATTAGCCCAGGACAATCAAGAGTAATAACTTTAGACGACATCCGAGGGCTTCGGGCTCTATATGGTAGTTAGCTTGCTCTAAGAGTAGAAAAATAAAAAGGTGATTTCGTGATCTTAGTGTGCTTCTAACTATAAGTGGAATTATGCAATAATAATAAAGTGATTTCGTGCTTGAGAATACATGTTGTGTGATTTTTGTTCAAGGTTTCGGATTTCATACAACAATTAGATACTAATTTTTTTTAGTTGTCATCCTTTATATAGCATTCCAATCACCAGGGCAAATTACATAAGGATAGCAGGTAGGCGAGTAACAAACTGCGCCGCCATCCCTTCTGAACAATTATTCCATACGAAACTATTATTAAACACGACTTGAACTCATAACACGTGACCAAATACTCTATAAGTAATTAGCTAGACGCACGAGACATCTTTCATATATCAAGGTCTAGCACATAAGATTATTACCCGTCGGGACACCAAATTGCCTACAGTAATCGGTGTAGTACTTGACACGCGAGTTCATTGCGGCTCTATTCCCACTGCCACATTCCCCCCCATTGATAGCCCGGATAGTAGCTCCAAACCCTTTACCAGAAGCAAAATCCCAATGAACATTTTCCATCCAAAACCACAACGCGGTCTTGAATGAAACCACCGGGTCTGTAGCCACGATCTCTGGGTTGTTGAGCCCGTCGAACCCTAGGCTCTCTCCCGCCGAACCGTAGTTGTAGTTCCATGAGAGTTGAATTGGGCCTCTCCCATGGTAACTTTTCCTAGGGTTGCATGGATATTGGGTGTTGCTTTTATCACAATAGTTTTTTGAAGGACCATCTATCTCTTCTATGTAACACAAGTCTATGCATACATTAAAAGTCAAAATTAGTAGCATATTTTGACCAAATTGTCAAACTAAATTACCAAGTATTTTACATTAAAAAAAAGAGTAAACTTCCGTTTTGCTCCCTGTGGTTTGGTCACCTTAACGATTTTGCTCCAAACCTTTAAAAATAGCCATTTTACTCCCTGATGTTTTGGTTTTTTGCTAGTTTGCTCCCCGCCTCTAACTCCATCAAAATTGTTTGTTTTTCCATTTTGCTCCCCGCAGGGAGCAAACTGGCAACAAAACCAAAACATCAGGGAGTAAAATGACTATTTTTAAAGGTTTGGGGCAAAACCGTTAAAGTGACCAAACCACAGGGAGCAAAACGGAAGTTTACTCTAAAAAAAAATCAACAACTTACGTCCTGTCTCATGTGTAACATGAGCAAAGAAAGCTGCAATTTCGCGCTTTGAATCGTCGAACGAACCAGTTCTACCAAAATGTTGATAGTCCCTGATGACTCTGAGAAACGCATCTCGCGTGTAAAAACGTCTCCCAGGACAATTGCCTGCAGCCATGGAAAATATACTGTTAAAAAACGCTTGCGTCACTATACGAGAAACATCGGCATTATTTTGAGGGGCTGGTTGAGAACACGGGCCGCCTCGACAATCTTTTCCACAATAAGCATCATCAGTGCCACAATAACCGTACTTGCTACAACATAAGCCCCGAGCACAGTTGCACTTTTGGGATGCAACTGGCGTGGGGAGGAGTATTCCAGACACGAATACTCCAAGGAATAGAAGGGTTGAAAGTTTTGTTTTCATTTTGTTTTTGTGTTGTTTTTGAAAATCTAAGGGTGAAAAGGGATACTTATAATGTGAAAGTCTTCTGCAAAGTCTCCCACTAGGTTCATGGTACATTTTAAAAGTGGTTTTTCTGGTGCAAAGCATGTATATAGAGTTACATTGGTTGAAATTATAAGACAATAATTCCTCCACCATGGTCAGTGGCGGACTCAGTATCTTTCTTTCACAAGGATTGGATTTTTATCGGTGTTTAAATGTCTCTTATCTCGACATCCAAATTTTCACTTCGGGTTGGGTCAGGTCACATAGGTAATGATAATTCGTTTTGCGACCGGGAAAATTAAGAGCTAAAATGAGGGTTTTGAGGTAATATAAACATTTTTTTAAGCTACAAGAAGTGTAAATTCAGTCATACATCCAAAAATCAATTGTTAAATTGGTGTTTATTTAATTGATAATGCGCATGAACTAATAGGAAACATCAATTATGGGATCGACTTTTGGATATGGCTCTATCATAATCACTACTAATTACACAGATTAGTCACACCTCCACTAGAACATAAGTTGAGTGTATATGTTGCATCTAAAGAAATGTAACTAAGTTGAGTGTATATGTTGCATCTAAAGAAATGTAACAAGTTTTTATATATGATTTCAAAAAAAAAAAAAAAAAAAAAAAAAACTGAATACACACGTGTGCACTAAAAAAAAACGGAGGGATGATGCTACATACTTTCTATCCATACTTTCTATGTAATATAGAGGGAAATTTAAAAGAAACAACTAAATACTACTACATTCAATTTTCTATAATAGAAAAAAAATTATAAAGAAAATAAAATAAACCTTTATATATATTGAGGTTCATATACAACCTCCTATATTTTATTGTGAGTGTAATACTTATGAGTAAAATAAAGATAGAGATGAAAAGCCGGTTGTATGAGGTTTTTTAAGTAGACTGTAATAAAAAAGATTGTTTGATTATCTCACATCTTTTTTAAAACTCCACATCTGCAAACGTATTATCCGTTTCTCTTCTCCCAAACCCCTTTCTCTTGTTAAACATTTCACATCTGCAAACGTATTCCACAGGAGGAAGATGAGGAAGATCGATGTGGCAGCCGTCATCGTTTCCCGTCGATTTCATGTTCGATTTCCAGATCTTCATGTTCGATTTCTCCCAAGTTCTTTAAGATCGATTTCAGGTTCGTTTTAGAGCGTCGATTTCATCTTCATGTTCGTTTAAGATCGATTTCATCTTCATGTTCGTTTCAGATCGTTGATTTCATCTTCATGTTCTTCAAGATCGATTTCAAGATCTTCAACTACCGTCGATTTCATCTTCATTTTCGTTTCAGATCGGGTTGGAAGCATCCATGGCTGGAGAGAGGGTTGGAAGATGTTGGAAGACATTGGACCATGTCTGCGTGGGGAAGAGGACGCGCAAAGGTTTGAAGATATTTTTTAATGAAATGTCTTTTAAAAAACAAACTGTCTGCAGAGCTAAACGTCTGCGCGTGGTCTGCGCGGCGTAGACATAAGAGGCCAGAAGTGGTTTTTCTGAAAAAAACATACATCACCTAAAACATAATATCTAACTCCTAACAGTCCATAAAAACTTCAAAACACTATCGTAGAACAACGAATATAAGACACAAAATGATAATCAACATAAAACACACTAAAGTTAGTCATTCGATAATGAAAACCTTATCATCCAAAACACAATACAAAACGCACAACTATGACGTTTTAGTAATCTTCACTTTGTTATTTTTGGGTTTTGAGTGTGTTTTATGACTTTTACACTTTGTAGGAAAAACGGATTTTGTAGCTAACTCTCACCCTATATTATATATATATATATATATAGGTAAAGAGTACTGTACAAATCTCCTTATCGTACATTACGTACGCTACAATCTCAGCCGCCCGATCATCTTCCCGCATTGAATTCGCATGTTGTTTTTTGTACCACATGCGAAATTGTTACAAAAAAACATGCTATTTCATCAAAATTAACACATGCTATTTCATTAATTCGCATGTGGATTAATTAGAGACATATAAAATTTCGCATGTGGACAAAAATATAATTAGAGACATACAAATTTCGCATGTGGACAAAAACAAATTTCGCATGTGGACAAAAATATAATTAGAGACATACAAATTTCGCATGTGGACATGGCACTAATTCGCATGTGCATAGCACTAGCATGTGGACATGGCACTACTTCGCATGTGGTGTTGATCAAATTCGCATGTGGTGTGGACATGGCACTGTCTTTGAGAACAAGAGAGAGAAACAGAAAGATGATGATTATTCGAAGCAGTGGATCTTGTTTGTGATGGAGTTTTCTGGATGGTGGTCGTAGGAGGTACGGTGGTTGAAGGTGGTTGATGATCGGAGAGAATGAAGGTGATCAACGGTGAAGATGATTAAACAGTGACCGGCGACGAAAGGTTGAAGATGATGATGAACTGATGAAGATGAGTTGCAGGTTTTAGGGTCGGAGTTCGAATAAGATGATTGAACCGGAAACGAAGAACGAAGGTTGCAGGTGACCGGAGGGAGGTTAACGTCGCCGTATTGTTGCTTGCTGATCTTTTTCGAGTCCGGCGGTAGTGAAGGAAAAAGGCGACGAGGAATAATGGTGATGGCTGTTTGAATTTACGGTGGTTATCAATGTTTGCCCGCGTTTGATGGATTGAAGATCGTACGGCTGTGGGCATCGCGTACATAATGTAGGATAAGAGGTATTGTACGTTAACCGGCCTCTATATATATATATATCAAAATTCAAGAAATTAAACTTTGAATATAATAGTTAAAATAAATTTCTGATTCTCTTAATTTAACGATGTGATAAATTAAAAGTTATAAGCATTGAAACCGCCCCGTTTGACTTTGAATCAATCAAATCTCACAATTGACTACTAGTGGTGGGAGAAGACTTTGACTTGTAAGAAAGCTTCATTACATTTACAACATAAAAAATAGTTAATTTATAAAACATTTTATTAATTGATTTATGAAAAAAAAATATAGCTAGTTAATATCTTTCAGTGAATCTCTTAAAATATGATTACAAGTTAAAGCCGTTTAATTCTTTTCTAGGGTGCTTTAAGCAGATGAATCCCTATTTTTTCATCAGTGGAGATTAACTAAATATAAACCAATTAAAATAGATCACATATAACTCGATTTGTTGAAAACTAAGTTACACTAAAAAATTCACATAACTCGATTTATAATAAGATTATATAAAAACGTAAACAAAGCTTTGGTGGATTTGATTAATCGAACTTGTAGTAATCCGAAATAACAACTGTCCAAGTTACCGCGTGGTTAGATAATTGTGGTTTCAAGAACATTGAATCAAACTAAGTCAAATGTACTCAAGAATTAATCCGTTACGGGATATTGAATCAGCATGTTGGCTATTATTAGTTTTATAAACATAATACTTATTATTATTTGTATTAAACTTATAATTTACTAGATATATGTGTGTATGATACGATATATTCGAACGGTTATGACGGTTGGCTGAGGTCGCTTAAAGTGACGGTTATTCCCGCCAATCTTAACCACCAACATAACCGCTATATTATATGTATATATGTGGGTTACCGGCAATTCTTGCCGGGGACCAAGACATTCATAACTTTAGTTATTGTCTGTCCATTTTATTCGTTTCTCACTCAAATATCATGCCTGCAAATTCCAATAATAATCATAAGTGTCTCATGAAACCTCCAAAACCACATCATAATCACGATGAAGATCAACGGCTTCCGCTAACAAGTGGTATCAGAGCCGGTTATATAAGTGATGATGATTTAAAGTCGTCGTCAACCGTGATGCCATGTATGCACTGCACTGAAGAAAAACGTGAACGAAAATGGATGCAGCGATGTTGCTATTACTGCAACAGACCAGGCCACAAAATTTCTGCATGCCAAGAGAAGGAGAAGGATGAAGAAAGTCAGTTATTACGTTTAGCGGTAAATACTGCAACGCAAAAACGTCTAGATGAAGAGATCAATCAACAAAACAATCAGAGACAGGAATATATGGTGATCGGAACTGACGGTGGATACTGGTCGGATATATGGTATGTTAGTAAAACTTACAAACATCATTTTTCTGGCAATATAGACATGTTTAAACGTATGAAAAATATGTCATGTGTTGAAACGGAGACTGGGGAAAACAATTTTTTCTTTATTAGAGGAATCGGTGTGGTTGATGTTATAACAGGGTCCGAAAAGATTCGAGTACAAAGTGTGTTCTACACACCGGACATTGATAGAAATGTCTTGAGTCTCGATCAATTAATGATTCAGGGATTTACAGTGAAATTTATGGGGGATGTATGTAAATTATTCCCAACATTTAGTGTTCCTGTATACAATAAAAAGAATGGACATACCGGTTTGATGAAAGAAGAAGAGATCGGAGAATTAGAAAAGCAATATGTGGTTAGTAAGAATTCCGATCATGAGAAATTCAAAACAGAATTTCTAAATGAATACTTCGAAAATTTAAATATCTCGGCCAATGAACCAGACTGGAACATTCTGATTTTACAAGCAATGTCCTTTAAGGACTTTCAAGACTGCAAGGCTTTACTAAACATGCTTGAAGATGAAGACTATGTCATCAAGTATAGATATTATCTTGAAACTACATTCAACAACATGATAGAATGGTTTCTTAAAGAAAAACTGGAAATTCACTCAAGACCGTTGCCTGCATATGCAACAAACAATCGGAAAGTGGGATTATTAGACCTGTATATGGCAGTAAAGAGGGAAGGGGGTCACCGGCGAATTACTGAAAATGGTATGTGGGCAATGATAGCAAAGGATACAGGTTTCGAGTATGAAGATGGTGAATACATGCGTCTGATATACGCAATGTATCTGGTCGTACTTGTATACTACTACAAGTTCAAGGTAACACAGGAAAGGGCAATCGGAAAAGAGGAAGAGAAGGTTGTGGATCCCAGACAGAGCATGAGCGAAGGAGATAAGGAGGTTATAACAGATGCAGGTCACACGGAGACTGCTGGATGTTCAAGTAGTACCGGAGCAGTAGAGAAGGAAGTGAAACATTATGCATTATTTACAAAACAAGCAGGTACAGTCAGCGGGTTACAAGAGCAGTCGGAAGCAATTCAAGATATGACTGAAGATCACTATGCACTCTATGGTGGCAGTGATTGGCATGGACTCAAGAAACTACAACAAAGGAAGAGATTCGATTTCTCAAGGGCAAAGAAAGATGTAAACGAAGCAAATTACAGCGTTATCAAAAACTCCCGTAAACCTGATTATGTTTAGGGGAGAGTATTAGTTTTATAAACATAATACTTATTATTAAACTTATAATTTACTAGATATATGTGTGTATGATACGATATATTCGAACGGTTATGACGGTTGGCTGAGGTCGCTTAAAGTGACGGTTATTCCCGCCAATCTTAACCACCAACATAACCGCTATATTATATGTATATATGTGGGTTACCGGCAATTCTTGCCGGGGACCAAGACATTCATAACTTTAGTTATTGTCTGTCCATTTTATTCGTTTCTCACTCAAATATCTATTAGAAATATTAAACTGAATTATATTTAGTTATGTAACTGATTAATTGCTATTACTATTATGTGTGTATTATGTAAATAAACGAAGAGGCATGTGTCATATGTGACACCGGTTCGAATGGCAGTTATTGGCGCCAAAACCTAACTGCCGGAAACAACCGTCAACCGCCATCTTCATGTCTGTATATATACATTTTACCGGTATGATAACCGATACCAAGATATTATTTCCTTAATATCCTTATTCAAATTCTCACTAATTCCAATTCGAGTGTGTGTGTGTTCTTCGTGAATAATTTAATTCAACATGAAATCCAAATACGTTTGTGATGAATCAAGTTCCGTTTATGAAGATGATGTTCATGATAAACTTCCGCTGCCAACAAGTGGTATCAGAGCCACACCAGATTATAAAGGAGAAAAGATCTATGAGTCTGCATCGGTGTTTCCATGTAAGCACTGTTCTGATGAACAAAGAGAAAGAACGATGGGTAAAGTCTTTCACAAACGGTGCTATTACTGCAATCAACCAGGGCACCAAATTGCCTACTGCAAAGAAAAGGAGAATGATGAAGCATATCTGTTAATCCGTCAAGTTATTGAAACTGGAATACAAAAACAAGATGATGCGGTGGTTCGAAGTTCAGAATACATAGTCACTGGCACTGATGGTGGGTTGTGGTCGGAAATCTGGTATGTCAATACAAGTTTTAAACATCACTATTCAGGTAATCTCAATTTCTTCAAACGAATCAGAAACATGTTTGGTGTTGAGACAAACACCGGCAAAAACCTTTTTTTACTTTATAAGGGGCATAGGGGCAGTAGATGTTACATCTGGTAATGAAAAATTTTGAATCCAAGGGGTTTACTATACACCGGAATTGGATAGAAATGTATTAAGTCTTGATCAACTGATATTTCAAGGCTACACAGTGAAATTTAATGGTGAAAGATGTAAGATTTTTCCAACATTCAGTACTCCTCTTATGAATAAAAGAAACAGTGCAACCGGATTAACCCGTGAAGAAGAAATAGGCTTGAATGAAAGGCAATCAATAATCGAAAGAGAAACAGAACATGAGAACTTCAAATCCGATTACTTAAACGGTTATTTTGAAAGGTTAAATCTCACTTCCAATGAACCTGATTGGAACGTGATGATATTGCAATGTATGAAATTCAAAGAATTTCAAGATTGCAAAACACTATTAGATATGCTGGATGATGGAGAGTATGTAATGAAGTACAAGTATGAAATAGAAAAGAAATTCGAGTAGATGATTATCTGGTTCTTACATGATAAGATGGGAATTCACTCAAGACCGGTTCCGGTCTACATAAGCAATAATAAAAGGATAAACCTGTTAGAACTATACATGATAGTCAAGAGAGAAGGGGGTCACAGAACAGTAACATCAAACAATCTGTGGGCAATGGTTTCTAAGGATACGGGGCATAATTATGAAGATGGTGAGTATATGAGGATAGTGTATGACATGTACCTGGATGTCATCATTTACTACTACAAGTTCAAGTCAATTCAAGATAATGTTAGAGAGGAGCATACTCAAGGAGCAGCAAGGACCGAAGTGAAGGATTATGGAAACAGATTCCTTTTTCATTGAATAAACTCAAACCAGAACATGCCGATATAAGGCCAAGGAAAGCAGAATAAAAATCCTCAAAGGTAGGAGTTTGACCAACCAAATAAGACTGCTTCTAAACAAATAAATAAATAAATATAAACATAAATATATTCTAATAGCCCCCTCAGCTTGAGCGTGGGTACGGACGAACGTTCAAGCTGGATCTGAAGGTCTCAAACAGGTACCGTGGTAACCCCTTGGTGAAGATATCCGCATACTGTTCGGGTGCAGGAACATGAAGAACTCGAATATGGCCAATAGTGACTTTCTCACGAACAAAGTGAATGTCAATTTCTACATGTTTGGTTCGTTGGTGTTGAACGGGATTACCGGATAAGTATACTGCTGAAATGTTGTCACAAAAGACAACCGTAGCTTTAGTCGGCGGAGACTGCAATTCGACAAGAAGGTTACGGATCCATGTGGCTTCGGCGACCGCGTTTGCAACACCCCTGTATTCGGCCTCGGCACTAGAGCGCGATATGGTTGGTTGACGTTTCGAAGACCATGAAATCAAATTGTCACCAAGAAATATGCAATAGCCCGAGGTTGATCGTCTGGTATCTGGGCAACCGCCCCAGTCGGCATCAGAATATGCGGTCAAGGATGCACATGAAGAGGCTGTAAGTCGCAATCCAAGATCGATAGTGCCATGCAGGTATCGTAGCACACGTTTCATGAAAGCGAAGTGTGTGTCACGAGACGCATGCATGAAGAGGCATATTTGTTGAACTGTGTATGCTAGGTCCGGTCGAGTGATAGTTAGGTATTGAAGAGCCCCGGCCAAGCTTCGGTATAAAGACCCGTCTTGCAAAGGTGTGCCATCAGAAGCACTTAGTTTGTTGGAAGTATCAACAGGGGTGTGACATGGTTTGCATGCGGTCATATTAGCTCGATGAAGGATGTCCTTAGCATATTGTTTTTGTGCCAATATTAGTGAATTATGATCACGGGTAACAGTGATGCCAAGAAAATGGTGAAGCGTCCCTAAATCCGTCATAGAAAATTCAGCCGATAACTTGGATATGACGCTGTTGAGGAGAGATGGAGAGCTGGCGGTGATCACGATGTCGTCTACATATAAAAGAAGATAAGCTAGGTGAGCACCATGTCTGTAGATGAAAAGGGACGTATCACAAAGGCTATGGTTAAATCCGAGAAGTGATGAACGTGGAAAATCGAGTATACCACGCCCTTGGAGCCTGTTTCAAACCGTATAAAGATTTCTTTAGTCGACAAACATGATTCGGATAATTTTGGTCAACAAAGCCAGCCGGTTGATGCATATATACAGTTTATTGAAGATGACCGTTGAGAAAAGCATTTTTGACATCTAACTGATGTATCGGCCATGAACGGGATACCGCCAATGAAAGGACCGTGCGGATAGTAGCCGGTTTTACAACGGGGCTGAAAGTTTCCATGCAGTCAATGCCAACAGTCTGAGACTTACTGTTGCATACCAGCCGAGCCTTATAGCGTTCCAAAGAGCCGTTTTCGTTGAACTTGTGTCGAAATAACCACATCGAACGGATGACCGGACTGTCCGAAGGCTTCGGAACCAACTCCCAAGTGTTATTATTCTGCAAAGCACTAAATTCATCATTCATGACACGTAGCCAGTTAGGGTCCGATAAGGCTTTTGTGTACGAGTTAGGGACGGGAGATATGTCTGTTGTGGTGGCAAGATTGTATTTGGGGTTCGGTTTCGAAATCCCGGTTTTTGACCGAGTTTGCATGGAATGAGTATTTTGTGTGGATTGGTCGAGATTAGTTGTTGAGGTAGGCTGGTCATTAGAGGTAAAATGGGGAGTAGGTGGAGGCGCATTTTGAGGTGAGGAAAAGTGAAAGGACGGTTCTGTTACATTTGTAGGTGAAGAAGAATTTTGAATATTTATTGAATTATTGGGATGGGTGGTGGACACAGTAGGTTTAGTAGAAGGGAATGAGGTATTAGAAAATTGGGTGGGAATTGGTGAAGTATCATCAAGGAAATTGTAGGAGTGGTTGGATGAGAGTTCAAGGAATGGTTATGTGCTTTCATCAAAAACGACATGCCGAGACAGATGGACACGACCGGTTTTTGGGTCATAGCACCGGTAGCCTCGGAAGTCGGACGGATAACCCAAGAAAACACATCGGGCCGATCTAGGAGACAATTTGTGTAATTGTGTAGCTGACATGTTTGGGTAGCAAGCACATCCAAAGGTGCGAATGTGATCATAAGTAGGATTACGGGAATAGAGGGCGGAAGCGGGAGTGTTAAAATTGAGACGGGAGGTAGGTAAAATGTTGTGTAGGTAGGTAGCCGTGTGAAGAGCCTCAATCCAAAATTGAGGAGGTAGGTGAGCATGAATTAAAAGGGCACGTATGACATCATTTAGACGACGAAGCATGCGTTCGGATCGTCCGTTTTGTTGAGAGGTTTGTGGGCATGAGAACCGAAAAAGTAGACCGTTTTGGTCTGCAAAGGATTTGAAATTATGGTTATCAAATTCACCACCTAAATCACACTGGAAGGTTTTAATGGGCAAATGAAACTGAGTGAGAATTAATTTGTGAAATTTGGTGAAGGTGGGAAAAGTTTCAGATTTGTATTTAAGTGGGTATACCCAAACATAATTAGTGAAATTATTAACTAAAACCATGTAATATTTGGAACCTGAATTACTAACAATAGGTGATGTCCACAAATCACAATGAATAATGTCAAAAGGCATAAATGTACGTGAAAGAGAATCAACAAAAGGCAAACGTTTGTTGTTTGACAACTGACAAGAAGAACAAATAGACACGTCAACAGCTTTATTACATGAAATACTAGAAGTACGGGTAAGATGTTCTAGCACAATCGGGCCGGGATGGCCTAGACGAGCATGCCACGGTTGAGGTCTTGTGGGTGATAACAAAGCAAACTCCGGTTTGGTGAGCGGATATAGGTCTCCACTGCTATTGTGGCGGGAAAGGAGGCGTCCATCCTTGAGGTCCTTCAAAGAAAAACCGAAAGGATCAAACTCAACGGAAACTTGGTTATCAATAGTAAATTTACGTACATATAACAAATTTTTGATTACATTGGGTGAGTGGAGAATGTTATTAAGTTTGTAGGTTTTGTTGGGTAGGGTGTACACGCCATTACCGGAACCCGTAACGGGTAAACGATGACCATTACCGACCAATATAGGACTTTGAGGTAATACAGTGGGAGTTAAAATTGTACCTATGTCCGCAGTGATATGAGAGGAAGCCCCAGAGTCTATGTTCCACTGAGGATCCGGAGAGTGAACCGACAAATTTGAGAGAGCGAAGCCAATATCCGTAGGTGAGAGCGCATTGTTGGGCTGGGCCGAGAATCCAGGCGGTGGTTGGTGGGCCAAATGGGCTTGATGGATGTACTGTTGAGGTGGGGGAGGGTGTAATTGGGTGGGCTGTGATGGATACGGTGTGGGTGGAGGGGTCCACTGGGCTTGTGGAAATGGCGATAAAGGGGATGACCAAGTTGGGCCATGAGTAGGGGGGCCGATGTGGTTGCATTAGTAGGTAGGGCCGATGTTGGGTTTTGGGTGGCAGGAGAATATGGATAGGTGGGTTGGATTTGTTGATTCACTTGATTGTGACCCCACTGAGCCGAAGATCTACCATATGAGGGTATGTTTCTGTTAGATCCTCCTTGCCGCCCCCCACGGTAATTTGCACCCCGACCCCGTGCGACTTTAGCCGGGTCATAATTCCGACCCCTATAGCCATTTGGATAAGGTGACCTTGGTAATTCCGATTGTGGTGGGTTTGAGGAGTGCACAAGAACTGTTTCTTTGGAGGTGGAGGACCTTGCGGATACACGAATCTGTTCATCTTCGATCATACTTCGAGCTAAAGTTGCAATAAGCCATTACGGGGGCGTTTGGGATTGCATATTTTAGTGACTTATTAGCTTATTGACTTTTTGAAAAGTTAAAAGGTGTTTGGCATGAAATTGTTATATGTGAGAGGAAAAGTCAATAAGTCATTATTAACTTTTCTAAAAATTCATAAGTTGTTTTGAAAAGCTAAGCCATGATCAAATATTTTCGATTTATTGGCATGCTAGCTTCGTATCATCGTATTTGCGTTGCATTTTCGTTTATTCATAAATTTAAGGTATAGTGTTGTCTTTGACATCAGGGGCGTATGTAGCATGGCATGAGAGGTCAATTTTCTTGGCGAAGTACAAAATTAATACAAAAAATGTATTTTTCTTCTTCCTTTTATGTATCGGATACCCCTGAGCAAATATTAAGATACCCTTAGGACCAATTTTTTTTGGATACATCTAAAATTTTCTTTTAGATCTGTCACTGTTTGACATTAGCAAAAGAACTATAAGGTATAATGTTATATTTGACATTGTCATTTTAGGTCTTTCAATCACTTTTATTGACAAAAGACATTTATTAAGTTATATCTGAATAAATTTTTTTTGCTTCTAACGTTAATTAGTAGAGATAACATATGTGATCTTAACATATGAATATATAGTGACTATATCACGATTATAAATATGATAAAAATTAAAAAGTTCATCAACTTACGTCCAGTCTCATGAGTAACATGAGCAAAGAAAGCTGCGATTTCACGCTTAGAATCCGCGAGTGAACCAGTTCTACCAAAACGTGGATAGGCCTTGATCCCTCTGAGAAATGCATTTCGTGTGTAAAAACCTTTTCCAGGACAACTTTTTGAAGTCTTTGCACCAATCGCGTTAAAAAACGAAACAGTGACTATACTAGCAATGTTGGCATTATTACTTGGAGGAGTTGGAGCTGGCTTAGTACATGGGCCACTTTGACAACCTTTTCCACAATAAGCACTGGTTGTGCCACAATAACCCCACTGGCTACAACACATGTTTTTCGCACAATTACAGTTTTGCGATGCAACCGGCTCCAGAAAGAGGAGACCGGCGAGAAACACACAAGTAAATATGAGAGTTGAGAGGTTTGTTTTCATTTTGCTATGTTGTGTTTGAAAGCAGAAGGTTGGAGGGATATTTATAGGTGAAACTAAGTGTCTTCAAAGTCTCTCATTTTGTATTATTATTATTTCTTTTAGGTACAAAGGGTACATATGAAGTTAAGGTTTGGTGACTAAGATATATTCTATGATTTTTAATTGAAGTTAATGTGAGATTAAATATATTATTATTATTATTATTATTATTATTATTTTTTGAACGGTACGATTTACCAGGTCTACTAGGGGCTGGGCCGAGGCCCAACAAGTCCTTTGGAACCCATAGAGGTAAATCTCTCCACAAGTGGTAAATACGCGCTCAACCGGAGTCGAACCCCCAACCTCCACTTGACCTCCACTCTAGCTCCCCCAATTTTTACCAATTGAGCTAGAAATATATTGTTAATGTAATATTTAATCTTGTAGCCTTTATAATCATTTATATTATATAGATCAAAATATATTAATAACCTATTAATAATTAGTTGGTAATTGTTGATGGACCATATTACCCTTATTAATTAATTAGGTTTCCTCTTTGGTGTATAAATAAGGAGCTTATTAGAGAGTTAAAGGGTTACACAAGTTAGACAATTACACAACCCTCATAACATCACAATCGGCTCTCTCTCCCTAATCAAAACTCTCCCTAGTTTCGGTTCATCACCATCATCACCTTACACCCTAAGGAGGAACCAGATCATCCTGACAAGTATGTCGAACTCAATGGCTGCATCACTGACTGGATTCTCTACTGGCCTGTCTGCTGTAACAGATATGTTATTCATGTTTTCCATTATGTTTAAACAGAACTGATCAACAGTTAATAGGTATATCTACATATTTATATGATTCAGAATAATTTGCGTAAGTTACAATTGATTATGCTAAGCTATTAGGATGATATTGAGAGAAGTAAAACACGTTACAAAAGATAAGATCGAGTGCATAGACATAGCCACATAGGCATTAAGAGAATTGATAATTAATTAGCTTCACATGATTGTAAAAATATAAAATAAGATTATCAGGATGCGGATGAGTTTAAAAATGTCAAACAAGATTTGATTGAGTTATTTGTGTCTGCCCCTCAAAGTAAATACTAAAAATAAAACTAAACTTTTAAACTCTTTTGTGTTTCTAGTCAATGAAGGTTTGATTAAATTGTGAGAAAGGAAATTAAAGTATATAATTATACTTGTATTGTAATCCAGCGTTAATTGCATGTTGATTGAGGTTCATCTTAGCTATATTTTCTGAATTGGACTAGACAACACAACGAACCAGTCAGACCAATTACTTAATAATAAGGCCCTAACTATCTGCACACCCAGTTTGCCTATCTGCACACTTAGGGTTTACCTACGCAGCGTATTGGTCAATACGCAGCGTATAGGGTTAACCCTATACGCTGCGTATTGACCTATACTCAGCGTATATAAACCATGGATCTCAGTGCCTAATAACCAATCATTGCACAGAAAACAAGGTTTATATACGCTGCGTATAGCTCTCTACGCAGCGTATATAAACCATTAGACTTTTTTGGGTCATTTTGGTAGGTTTGAGGGATCATTTTTTCACAAAGTTTATATAAGCTGCGTATTGACCTATACTCAGCGTATATAAAGGTCTGAAAATGTCATTTATACCCTTGTATTGAGGCTATACGAAGCCAAATACAATGGTAGTAGTGTCATTTTTGTCTTATATGCTGCGTAGTGATCTATAAGGAGCGTATATAAAGCTCCATTTTTTTTTGTATTCCTTTGTTTATTTATAAAAAAAGGAAAATAACACCCGATACGATAATATACGATACGATATAACACCCGTATAGGCCTATAGGTGTGATTTAGGTCTCGTATTGACCTCGTATAAGCCTATAAGTGTGATATCGTATCGTATAGGTGTAGTATAGGTCATGTATTGACCTCGTATAAGACTATAAGTGTGATATCGTATCGTATAGCATAGTATATGTCCCGTATTGACCTCGTATAAGACTATAAGTGTGATATCGTATCGTATATCATAGTATATGTCCCGTATTGACCTCGTATAAGCCTATAAGTGTGATATCGTATCGTATAGCGTAGTATATGTCCCGTATAGGCCTATAAGTGTGATATCGTATCGTATAGGTGTAGTATAGGTCACGTATTGACCTCGTATAAGCCTATAAGTGTGATATCGTATCGTATAGCATAGTATATGTCCCGTATTGACCTCGTATAAGCCTATAAGTGTGATATCGTATCGTATAGCGTCGTATAGGTCACATATTGACCTCGTATAAGCCTATAAGTGTGATATCGTATTGTATAGGTGTAGTATAGGTCAGGTATTGACCTCGTATAAGCCTATAAGTGTGATATCGTATCGTATAACGTAGTATAGGTCACGTATTGACCTCGTATAAGCCTATAAGTGTGATATCGTATCGTATATCGTCGTATAGGCCTCTATACGAGACTTATATACTATACACTATACGATACGATTTGATGCAATACGATACGATACGATGCAATACGATAAGATAATTTAATTTAAACGATAACAATATAATATATTTGTATTATTTACGAATAATATTGTTTTTTTATAAATAATTTTCTTTTTTTATAAATAAACAAAGGAATACGATAATTTAATTTAAACGATAACAAAACAATATATTTGTATTATTTACCAATAATATTGTTTTTTATAAATAATTTTCTTTTTTAATTTTTATAATTCATAATATTTATATTATTTTTTATTTTTATAATTTATATTTGTATTATTTACCAATAATATTGTTTTTTTATAAATAATTTTCTTTTTTTATAAATAAATAAAGGAATACACAATAAAAAAAATACAAAAATGGAGCTTTATATACGCTCCTTAGAGGTCCCTACGCAGCGTATGAGACCAAAATGACACAACTACCCTTGTATTTGGCTTCGTATAGCCTCAACACAAGGGTATAAAAGACATTTTCAGACCTTTATATACGCTGCTTAGAGGTCAATACGCAGCGTATTTAAACTTTGTGAAAAAATGATCCCTCAAACCTACCAAAATGACCAAAAAAAATCTAATTGTTTATATACGCTGCGTATAGACCTATACGCAGCGTATATGACCCTTGTTTTCTGTGCAATGATTGGTTATCAGACACTGAGATCCATGGTTTATCTACGCAGCGTATTGGTCAATACGCAGCGTAGTGGGTTAACCCTATACGCTGCGTATTGACTAATACGCTGCGTAGATAAACCCTAATTTTGCTAGGGTTTGGTGTGCCAATAGGCACACCCAATAATAAATAATATTGAAAGTCCGGTTCCCGGTCCGATCGGCCATATAGATCTTAGCTACTTAGTTACATTGTGAACTTGAACATTATAAAGGGAGTTAAAATATATACTTCTTATTTATATAGTTATGGTATGGTATGGCATGATACATATTAGTGTTTCAGTTTTTAAACCAGCTTATTCAACCTGACATTGTCGCAAGATGAGATGAGAATTCGTTTGGTGTTGTTTTGGTTTGTTACGAACTGACACATGCTACTCGCGTTTCTTGGCGGGGCGGCCTGATTTTAAACAAAATGTAAATGAAAACGCAGACGCGATGTTATAAATAACATTCGGTCGGTATCGATTGGTTCGTTATGACACGGATACAGTTTAGCGCTCGTCATAGCAACAAAAAGAAAAAAATGTTGCGATATGCACAAAAAGATATCTAAACGAGTTTTTACGTCATTCGAAAACCATAAAAACAAATATCACTAACGGTTCAGATAGTGATGATACCGGTATCGATGTTGTTCGGTTAGAATCATGCCGATATTGTTGGGACAGTGTCAGTACGACCCGTCACTGGTACCGCTATAACTTACAATATAAAAAAGATACTCTATTTTCAATATGACTCCGATTTCAATGAGATTTGCACTAAAAACCACGAAAATGAATACCAACAAGGGTACCAAGGTTGTTCAGACAGTATTGATTCGTTCGTTACAGAAAGAAGAAAAATATCAACTATATTTGACACGTTTGATTTTGAAAAAGAAAAAAAAACTTGTATCAGAACTTAGATAAAAATAAGGATCTCTTTTGAACAAAAACATGTATCTAAATGTAGTGAAAAATAAGTACAACGTAACAATATATTCAAAATTTTATAAAGTATTACATTGTATTATTAGAATAACAAAAATGGTAAGGGACATCAATTTAAAAAAAAAAACATATTTAAATGTGATGTAGCTTTATGACATGTATGTTTATGCATCGATCACTTGTACATTACTACTCAAAACTTTGTTTTGAAAACAAGTATTATATCGAAATGCAGATAAAAATAGAAACCTCACAACGACATACTTGGAATTTTATAAAACATCATATCCTAAAAGTTACAAATTAAGGAAACCAAGATATACTCAACGTTAATTATAATAATAAAAAATATTAAAAGGTACAATAACATCAACAAATGTACTTAGGGGGTGTTTGGTGTTGCGTTTTCGAAATAAATTATGCGTTTTCAAAAGTTTTGAAAAAGCATGTAGGTACATGCTTCTCCAAAACTGCGTTTTAGATGCAGATAATCACTTTTTTATCCAAACATTTTTTTAGATTATTTATGTTTTACAAACACAATAATCAAATAATCACTTCAAAACGTAATCTCAAACACCCTCTTAGTAAGTTCTACAAAGCCTTTTTTATGGTCTGTAAACGTGGTATTAATATGTTTTCCATATGAAATACGATTCATTCAGCTATGTTTTTTCTTGATAATTGTATGGTTATGTTATTATTAGGGTTACTTTTAGAAAATAAAATATTATGTATGTTTTTTCTTGATAATTGTATGGTTATGTTATTATTAGGGTTACATTTAGAAAATAAAATATTATGTATGTTTTTTCTTGATAATTGTATGGTTATGTTATTATTAGACCACCCGTAGTGGGGCGGTATTTTTGAAAAAAATTGAACCCCCCCCCCCTATTACACTAGGCGTTTTGGGGCATTATTTTTGAAAAAAATTTGCCCAAGCGTTATATATAAAACGCCTACAATTGTATTGTGTAATGGTTGACTGGGTTTGACCCACCAATGAGAAACTAGTATGTTTTTTTTGTTTAATGATTGGAAGGGGCATTATTTGGGCATTATTCCAACTACGCCACTTTTGCAATAACGCCCCATGCTGACTGGACTGCCACGTGTCGAATAATGCCCCATGGTGAGGGCATTATTTGGCTAAACCACTACACATGGTCTTAGGGTTACTTTTAGAAAATAAAATATTATGTATGTTTTTTCTTGATAATTGTATGGTTATGTTATTATTAGGGTTACTTTTAGAAAATAAAATATTATTTAAAAGGTTTATTTTATTTATAACATCATTTGAGAATTATTTTACAGGCCTTAAAAGATAATCACCAAAAAACTTTTGAATATTTTTTATGACTTTTATGTTGTTTACATAATTGGTCGATAAGTCGATAAAAATAACAGGAACTGCATATTTAATTCCAGTGGGGGGGCGTGTGTTTTGTTTGGCATTTTGCCCGTTTAGATCGAATGTGTTTTTAATGAAGTTCTCTTAAAAAAAACATATTCAATTCCACAGAATCCACAGATTTTTTATATAAATTATCCGGGAAACCGTGTCAAAGACGTCGAAAGTCAAAACTTTTATTCTTCTTCCTAATATGCTAATTATTTAAACATAATGGAGAGTCACCTTTGAGATCCAACTATTAAATAATTAGTGACTTTAAGGTTGCATGGATATCGTCTTTGAAAAAAGCCTTTTTAATGATATAGCATATTCCAAATATATTCTAAAAATTAAAAATATTCACACCCCACCTCTTATATCTCTCTATATATACATACATATATATAGATATAGAGTGAAAAAGAGTGAAAAAGAATGGTGAAGGATCCACTAAAAGTGAATTTTGCTTAAGTAGCCTAACAATGATTTTGATGATAACATGTGACACTCATTATAAGTAGGAAAGAAGAACATTTTGGTACTAAAATATTTTGGTCTTTATAATTAGGAGTATGAAAATAACATGTGACACCACTTTTGTTTTCTAAAAAATGCATAAAAAATATAGTACAAAAAATATTTTCTTATAAACGTCGGATAAAAAAGTTATAAACGTTTAAAAAATGAGGGTGAAATATGCATGTTGCTTGCATATGCATGTAGCTTGCATATGAAGAGAGAAAATCAATAAATAAGATTTTCTCAACATACCTTAATACTCATTTTTTTCCTACATTTTCTTAGCATTGATTTGAAAAATAAAAGTTTAAGATTCTTTTTCTTCTTACTTAGACAAAATAAACTTTTTATTTGATCATTTCTAAAAAGAATATGAAAATAAGATATAGATGTGTGGAAATCTAAATGCTAATTGCAAAATGCTATTAATGTAATTATATTAGAAGTTAATGATCAAATGATATTAATCATAATAGGATTTTACATGAATAAAATGAAACTTTTAGATGTTTAATTAAAACATAAAACATATAACTAATAAATAAGTAACTGCTTGCATCACATGTCATAATTCTATATGAGCACAATATTTGTTTTAGTTTCTTTTATTTCACTTTTTTCATATTTTAAAGTACCTATTTATAGTTCTTACATATACATAATTTCAATCATATCTTATATCAATATATTATTTTTATACTTTATAAATATTTATTACTAACTAGTTGATATTTTTGTTATCTAACCATTTAATACACAAGTTTTTAATCTAACATATGATTTGTTTTTTTAAAGGCAAAGATATATTAAAAAAGAAGCCAACTCTAGCATGAGAGAGGCAAAACGACAAAACAATCAAAAATCAAAAGAAATTAAACCGTTGACATTGCTCTAAGTTTTTAAAAATGGACATAAAAATGGATACCAATATTTTTAGATGAATTAATATTATATATCATCGTCAGTCTACATATAATGGTTTGTTGTAATTGTTTCTCTCGTTTCAAAATTTAAAAGTTTTATCAACATAAATACTTGAAATAACATCACGAAAACTTAAAATATAATTCACATTATATTCCAAGTTTTTAACCATAACGAAACATATTCATTTTATTAAAAAACGGTGGATGTATATTAGATGATAATGTGAACACACATGGTCACATGACTATAAATAAAAACACTATATATAGATGTCTAGATTGAAATAAAAAAATTCTAAAATTCAGATAAAATTGAATAAGATATGTTAAAATCCTTTTAACTAACTTCGAAAGGGAATATAGTTTGAAAAATAATACTTATTGGATCATGTTTTCTCAATTAATTACACTATTCTTTTCAACTTTTTGATCTCAGTAAAACATAAAAATCTATTTAGTTACCATAAGGGGGGACGGGCTCGTCCGTTATTTTATCACGGCACCATCATTCAACGCGTTATTTCCACCGCCGGCCACCACTTCAACGCGTTAAAGTATCACGGCACCATCAACGCGTTATTTGTATCACTCCGTTATTGTTTTATGATGTGAGGGTATTTGTTGGTTGGGGGGAAATTGTTGGGTGTGGTGGTGAGTGATGACCACCCCGCCTAAAAAAGGTTGTGAGTGATGGAAAAATGGTTGCTGACATGGCGGAACTTGATTGGTGCTTGTGAGTGATAGAATCCATCACTAGTTAACCGCCCCGCCCCCCCTAAAGGAGTATAATTTGTTAGTGACACTGTGACACATATATGGAGTGATCAGTGACATTTGCATTTCATAAAGTAACACTTTTATAACATAAACACTTATTACAACTACTTGACCATCATAGTGTCAAATATACATGAAGCAATACATTTGTCACAGAGAGATAAGTAGTAAATTATTTCCAAACGTAGATACTTATTAAGAAACACTCAAACCCATAAGCCAGACCTGTGGTGACGATTCGAAAGCTAACAACTGAGGTTCTTCCCCGGTGAAACACGAAATTTCTTACAATAACTGGTGTAGTATGAAACACGAGCTCTTACAGCGGCTGGCATATGTCCATTGCACTCACCTCCATTGATGGCCCTAATTGAATATGCAAACCCTTTACCAGCAACGAAACCCGAATGAATATTATTCATCCAAAACCACAACGCGGTTTTGAATGCAATCACAGGGTCTTTAGCTACGATTTCGGGGTTGTTGAGCCCATCAAACCCAAGCCTCTTTCCGGCTCTACCGTAGTTGTAGTTCCATGTGAGTTGAAATGGGCCTCTCCCGTAGTAACGTTTCCTAGGGTTGCATGGATACTGTTTGCTGCTTTTGTCACAATATGTTAATGAATGACCACCTATCTCTTCCTTGTAACAGAAGTCTGTACATGCACATGTAAAATGTCAAAAAAAAAAAAAAAAAGTAGTCATAACTTTTGACTAATATATATGTCTATCTAATTAGGGTTTAAGTCTAGTAGTGAACAAAAGTATGAATTTAAGAGTAAGATTAGAGAGAGTGTGTTAGTTAGCCGGACAAAAAAATTTACGACGTGGTAAAGTTGCAACAAGCCATTATATTTCAATTATTATGATCAAATATTTTCGATGTATTGGCATGCTAGCTTCGTATCATCGTATTTGCGTTGCATTTTCGTTTATACAAAAATGTAAGGTATAATGTTGTCTTTGACATTAGGGGCGGATGTAGCAGGGCATGAGAGGTCAACTTTCTTGGCGAAGTACAAAATTAATGCAAAAAATATATTTTTCTTCTTCGTTTTATGTATCGGATACCCCTGAACAAATATTAAGATACCCTTAAGGCCAAGTTCTTTTTGGGGATACATCTAAAATTTTCTTTTAGATCTGTCACTGTTTGACATTAGCAAAAGAACTATAAGGTATAATGTTATATTTGACATTGTCATTTTAGGTCTTTCAATCACTTTTATTGACAAAAGACATTTATTAAGTTATATCTGAATAAATTTTTTTTGCTTCTAACGTTAATTAGTAGAGATAACATATGTGATCTTAACATATGAATATATAGTGACTATATCACGATTATAAATATGATAAAAATTAAAAAGTTCATCAACTTACGTCCAGTCTCATGTGTAACATGAGCAAAGAAAGCTGCGATTTCACGCTTAGAATCCGCGAGTGAACCAGTTCTACCAAAACGTGGATAGGCCTTGATCGCTTTGAGAAATGCATTTCGTGTGTAAAAACCTTTTCCAGGACAACTTTTTGAAGTCTTTGCACCAATCGCGTTAAAAAACGAGACAGTGACTATACTAGCAATGTTGGCATTATTACTTGGAGGAGTTGGAGCTGGCTTAGTACATGGGCCACTTTGACAACCTTTTCCACAATAAGCACTGGTTGTGCCACAATAACCCCACTGGCTACAACACATGTTTTTCGCACAATTACAGTTTTGCGATGCAACCGGCTCCAGAAAGAGGAGACCGGCGAGAAACACACAAGTAAATATGAGAGTTGAGAGGTTTGTTTTCATTTTGCTATGTTGTGTTTGAAAGCAGAAGGTTGGAGGGATATTTATAGGTGAAACTAAGTGTCTTCAAAGTCTCTCATTATGTATTATTATTATTTCTTTTAGGTACAAAGGGTACATATGAAGTTAAGGTTTGGTGACTAAGATATATTCTATGATTTTTTATTGAAGTTAATATGTATATATACATATTTATATGATCATAATAATTTGCGTATGTTACAATTGATTATGCTAAGCTATTAGGATGATATTAAGAGAAGTAAAACACGTTACAAAAGATAAGATCGAGTGCATAGACATGGCCACATAGGCATTAAGATAATTGATAATTAAGCTTTCACATGATTGTAAAAATATTAAATAAGATTATCAGGATGGATGAGTGTAAAAATGTCAAAAAGATTGATTGAGTTATTAGTGTCTGCCCCTCAAAGTAAATACTAAAAATAAAACTAAACTTTCTAAACGAGTTTTTACATCATTCGAAAACCATAAAAACAAATATCACTAACGGTTCAGATAGTACTTATACCGGTATCGATGTTGTTCGGTTAGAATCGACATCGAGCCGATATTGTTGGGACAATGTCTGTACGATTCGTCACTGGTACCGCTATAATTTACAATATAAAAAATATACTCTATTTTCAATATGACTCCGATTTCAACGAGATTTGCGCTAAAAACCACAAAAATGAATACTGACAAGGGTACCAACGTTATTCAGACATTATTGATTCGTTCGTTACAGAAAGAAGAAAAATATCAACTATGTTTGACACGTTCGATTTTGAAAAAAAAAAAAACTTGTATCAGAACTTAGATAAAAATAAGGATCTCTTTTGAACAAAACATGTATCTAAATGTAGTGAAAAATAAGTACATCGTAACAATATATTCAAAATTTTATAAAGTATTACATTGTATTATTAGAATAACAAAAATGGTAAGGGACATCAATTTTAAAGAACATATTTAAATGTGATGTAGCTTTATGACATGTACGTTTATGCATCGATCACTTGTACATTACTACTCAAAACTTTGTTTTGGAAACAAGTATTATATCGAAATGCAGACAAAAATAGAAACGTCACAACGAAATACTTTGAATTTTATAAAACATCATATCCTAAAAGTTACAAATTAAGGAAACCAAGATATACTCAACGTTAATTATAATAATAAAAAAATATTAAAAGGTACAATAACATCAACAAATGTACTTAGAGGGTGCTTGGTGTTGCGTTTTCAAAATAGATTATGCGTTTTCAAAATAGATTTTGTGTTTTCAAAACTGCGTTTTGAAAAAGCATGTAGGTACATGCTTCTCCAAAACTGCGTTTTGGATGCAGATAATCATTTTTTCATCAAAACACTTTTTTAGATTATTTATGTTTTAGAAACGCAATAATCAAATAATCACTTCAAAACGTAATCCCAAACACCCTCTTAGTAAGTTCTACAAATAACAAAGCTACTGTTGGGTCCGAAAGATGGGAAGGTTGTCAAAAAAAAAAAAAAAAAAAAAAAAAAAAAAAAAAAAAAAACCTTATCTCTATCTATGAGGATTTGAGAGACTCGCTTAGCTTAAATCAAACAATAGACAAACAAAGATAACTGTAAGGATAGAAACAAAAACTAAAAAATAACAAAAGAAGTGGTGAGAGAGTAACAAAAACATATATGAAACTAAAAAAAACAAAAGAGGAAGAAAAAGAATCCTACCAACATAGCCTTTTTTATGGTATGTAAACGTGGTATTAATATGTTTTCCATATGAAATACGATTCATTCAGCTATGTTTTTTCTTGATAATTGTATGGTTATGTTATTATTAGGGTTACTTTTAGAAAATAAAATATTATGTATGTTTTTTCTTGATAATTGTATGGTTATGTTATTATTAGGGTTACTTTTAGAAAATAAAATATTATTTAAAAGGTTTATTTTATTTATAACATCATTTGAGAATTATTTTACCGGCCTTAAAAGATAATCACCAAAAAACTTTTGAATATTTTTTATGACTTTTATGTTTTTTTACATAATTGGTCGATAAGTCGATAAAAATAACATGAACTACATATTCAATTCCAGTCGGGGGCGTGTGTTTTGTTTGGCCTTTTGCCGGTTTAGATCGAAGGTGTGTTTTTTTTAATGAAGTTCTCTTTTAAAAACAAAACATATTCAATTCCACAGATTTTTTATATAAATTATCCGGGAAACCGTGTCAAATACGTCAAAAGTCAAAACTTTTATTCTTCTTCCTAATATGCTAATTATTTAAACATAATGGACCTTTAAGATCCAACTATTAAATAATTAATGACTTTAAGGTTGCATGGATATCGGCTTTGAAAAAAAGCCTTTTAGACTAAAGGGTATGGGGGCCGGCTAGGCCCGGCTAGGACCGGCGCCGGTCCCCCACACCGCCCCCTTAGCCCCGGCTCGGCCCAAACGACTCCCCTCAGCCGACTTGGACGGGGCCCCACATTCAAAAACTAGCCGTTTTCAAACGGCATTTTCTTTAAAAAAAAAAAATTCATTTTCCAATTTAAATACCCTATATCTCATCCATTTTTATACAATTCAACCCCATTCTACTCCCATTCTTCTCCAATTCTCTTCCTTTTTTATAAAAACACTCCATATTTTTTATACCTTTTTCTCTAAATCATGAATCCTTTCAACCCAAACAATCCCAACCCGAACAACCCCAACCCGAATAATTACAACCCGAACCAACCTAACTTTTTTTCGACCCCCGCTTACACTCCGAGTATGGATCAATCGTGGGGGGCTCCGCAATTTCCTTTTTCGGGTTTCCAACAAACACCCAACGCATTCTCACAAATGTCTCAAGTTCAACAACTCCAACAATACCAAGCGCTACAACAAATCATGCAACGCAACTCGTTTGAACAACTCCAATCGCAACCGCCAACTTCCCAACCGGTTCACCTTGACGATGATGATGATGAAGTCGTCCCCGAATCGCCACCGCAAGAGCTCAACCGAAAAAAAAACAAGGGGAAGGGGAAGAAGGTTGAAAACGTACCCGAAACCGCGCCAAAAAGCGGTTCGAGAAAACCGGGGAGACCTTGGACGAAAGTAGAGGAGGAGGCGCTAGCAATGGCGTTTACTAAGTCCTCTACTAACCCGATAGTCGGTATGAACCAAAGTTTAAATTTTTAATTTAAATTTTAAAAGTTTTAAATTTTTTATTTTTACTAATGCATTATTTATGTTGTTTTATGTTGTATTTTTTAATTTTTATAAAGTTTTTATTAAGTTAATAAATTAAAACTTAGAAAATTATAAAATAATGAGGTGGGGCCCCATCCCCCACGAGCCTCCATCCCCCTCAAATATGATGGAGGCTCATCCCCCACGAGCCGCCTACGTGGCGCCTACGTGGAGGCTCATCCCCTCCAAGCCCATCCTAACCATACCCTTTAGTCTTAAGGATATAGCATATTCCAAATATATTCTAATCTATCTATGAATTAAAAATATTCACACCCCACCTCTCTATATCTCTCTATATATACATACATATATATAGGGTCGAGATTTAGAGAAAACAGTGGAAAAGGTGAGAATGGTGAGAACGCTTATCGATCGTCTGATCAAAACAATCTATGGACTAGATTGGCGCGGTGACGTTTTCGTAAATAACATCAATTTTATTACGTGGAGACGCTTCATTAAGGGTAAAAATGTCTTTTGACTTCTCCACACAAAACGCCATCTCATGAAATAAAACGCAAAAAACAAAAATCCCATACCATTCCCAGTAAAAACGCCATTATATATAAAACGGCAAACTTAATTAGAGTAAAATCCCACCTAAAAAAACCGCCAAAAAATCATATATATACAACATCTCAGACCTTCAATTAAAAACACAAACAAAAACCCAAACGCCATATTTCATATATCACATTCGCCTTAGAAACGCCAAAAAACCCAAACATCAAATACCTTCTAACCCAAAGCGTTTTTTTGAAATTCAGTTTGGTTGTCTGTAAGATTTCGCTCAATGAAATGGACAATATCATTAAGTGAGGATGTTGTCCATTTCATTGAGTAAAATCTTATTGACTAATCCTCAACTTCCATCCAATTTATAACGCCAAAACATACAAAATCATTATTGAGCTTTGTTGTCAATAAAGTTTAGCTGTATGGGGTGGACAACATTGTCAGTTATCTTTCTTAACAGAGGATTAACAATGTTATCCATCTCATACAGCAAAACATTATTGATTTTAGCATGATCAAATTTTGAGGTTTAAGGTGCTCTTATTTCGTGGCGTTCTATTTACCGGTAAAACGCCAAAAAAGTTAAAAAATCAAACATCGTTCATTGTGAAATTCAAGATTGTTGGTTGAAAAGGTCTAAACTCAATAACATTTTGCTGCATGAGATGAAAAAATCTTCAAGAAAAAGATGATGATGTCAGACTGTGTGCTTCCAAACAGCGACACATAAAACTACTTGAAAAACAAAAAAACAAAATGAATCATACGAAAGTCGAACCAGCCAGTTAAAAAACCCAAAAAAAATAATAAATAAAAAGCAAATTTGAAAATGTAACTAGAAACAAAAAATACAAATAAGAAATACTGAAGATAGGGAAAATTTATTATATTAGAATCTAAAACGCCAAACTTGAAAGATGAGACGTGTTACAGACTTCAGAGATAAAGCTTATCAAAAACAATAATTACAAATAGTAACTTCCAGTCATATAAAATGATACGTCTCAACAACTTCCATTTGATCAAAAAAAAAAAAAAACCCAATACTACTAAATACCACTCAATGAAAAACGCCAAAAAAAAATCAAAGATGGCTAATATGCTTTCTTGGATATTCATAATTGTTCTTCGTGAAGTTTCACTGAATGAATTATTATCAGAAGGGAGTAACTCAGAAAGATTTTGCTGCATGAGATGGACAAAAATTCAGGAAAAAGATACTAATGCCAGTCATATGACATTTTGTATTTTTTGTTCTTGAAGAAAGTTTGGATGACGAGAAGAGATCAATGACAATGAAGAGTGGGTTGATTATAAAGATGAAGATCAAGATAAAGAAAAAGTGAAAAACCCACTCACATGTCATAGATCTATGTCGCCAAACATTCACAAAAAAAGCCATATCAACAGACGAGCAGGCAAAAAAATCAAACCAATAGGTTTGTTAAGTTTTACATAAAACGTCATATATTTGGTGACAATTCTAGTACTATTAAAGAAGAGAGAGACTGATGACAGTGAAGATTGGGAAGAGAGATCCGATTAGGATTTTTAATTTATTTTCTTCGCTTGTATTTTTTTTCATGTGGTTGAAATATAATATAACAATAGTAAAACGCCAACATAACACAAACGCCAAAATGTTTATAAAAAATAGTAGAACAATGGGCCATCTTGTTTAAAACGCCTTGGAAAACGCCATTCAAATAGATAATGGCATACGAATTTGAATAAACGCCATAAACGCCAAAATGTTAATACAATGAAACTATTAAACGCCATTAAATATTGAATTTGGCTAACGCCAAAAATATTAAAAACCAACAATATTGGGAAAAGCGGAACTGGAAAAGCAGAAGATGAAAGGACAAAAAAGCCCCTTCGCCATTTTCTAAGCGGCTTGACACGTGTTGGGCCAGAAAGCGTTCTCACCGTTCTCACACTTTTGAGCGTTTTCTCCTGATCCCGTTTCTATATATAGATATAGAGTGAAAAAGAATGGGGAATGATCCACTAAAAGTGAATTTTGCCTAAGTAGCCGAACAAGGATTTTCATAATAACATGTGACACTCATTATAAGTAGGAAAAAAGAACATTTTGGTACTAAAATATTTGAGTAAAGTACACTCACGGTCTCTATGGTTTACCAAAATTTTGGATTTGGTCCCAGTTTTTCAAAAGTACACGGATGATCCATGTAGTTTGTTTTTTGTAACACATTTAGTCCCCAACCAACAAATTCTAAGGTTCTAGTAAAAAAATTCAGCACAAAAAATTCAGAAAAAAAAATCAAGACAAAAAAATTCAGCACAAAAATGTAGTACAAAAATACAACGTACAAAAATGTTATACAACATATTTTTATGAGTTTTTTTAGTCGTCATATTTTATATAGCAATATGGTACTCAAATTAAAGATAAAAAGACGCTCGAATTTATGGTGAATTTTTTATGAAAAAATAATGACGGATAAAAAAGTTATAAACGTTTAAAAAATGAGGGTGCAATATGCTTGTGACTTGCATATGAAAGAGAGAAAATGAATAAATAAGATTTTCTTTTTGACGTGCACTTCGTTCTGATAAACAATATAACTAATAAATAAGTAACTCGTTGCATCACATAATTCTATGAGCACAATATTTGTTTTAGCTTCTTTTATTTCACTTTTTTCATATTTTAAAGTACCTATTTATAGTTCTTACATATACATAATTTCAATCATATCTTATATCAATATATTATTTTTATACTTTATAAATATTTATTACTAACTAGTTGATATTTTTGTTATCTAACCGTTTAATACACAAGTTTTTAATCTAACATATGATTTGTTTTTTTAAAGGCAAAGATATATTAAAAAAGAAGCCAACTCTAACATGAGAGAGGCAAAACGACAAAAACAATAAAAAATCTAAAGAAATTAAACCGTTGACATTGCTCTAAGTTTTTAAATTTGCAACACCTAGTACACACAAATCCAATGGACTTGATTTCTATATTTTTTTGTTACCAAGGTTTTTTATTCAAGAACACCAACAAGTGTCGTTTATGGATAAGACAAGTTAAAAAATATTGAACTATGGAGATTTGTGAATGTAACATAGTTTAATGGTATTGAATATATAGTTAAATAAATATGGTAAACCACGTAGCTTAAATAATGCAGGAAAAGATGGCCATTTGTTCCTCGCATGTTCTCGGTTTGACTTCTCGGCAACATGAAGTTTGAAGTCTTCTCTAGCCGGCTATGGACCAGGCCTTCTGTTAAGCCCGACCCATTTAGTTGCTGTTTGTTTTTTCAGAGGTAAAACGTATACAGTCTGTGAACCACATCTGCAGACATCTGTAGCCAGTGGCGTACCCAGGATTTTTTTTTCAATGGGGTCCATTTTTTCGGTGTTCAAAATTTTCATAACAAAACGATAAAATTTTTCGGGTCGGTCCTCGTTTGGGTCGGGTCAGAGCGAGTTTTGAACTAGATTTAAAAAAAAACAGAAAAAACAAGCTATACAAGGATTGAACCCATGACTTTTTGTTGTTAAAGAGGGAGGTTTACCACTACACCAACTTTCCTTTTCATTTTATGGTGTCCACCTAATTATATTTATGGGGTCCTAATAAAATTTAATATACCGGATTTACTAATTTTTTAAAAAACATTGGGGTCCGTGGACCCCGATCCTTTCAATGTGGGTCCGCCCCTGTCTGTAGCAGAAGAGATGGACCAAGCATCTGCAGTCTGCGAGGAGAAGACTGTTTGTTTTTTAAGCCGGGTATACAAGGACCCCTGCAGATCTAAAAAATAAAACCCCCAAAATGGGGGTCTGTTCTCATTTAACACCACACCAAACACCCTCCAAACAAAACTAACATAAACTTACAAACAAGAGTAAACACCAGATTGAGGAACCTAGGGTTTCAAAAAACTCACCGGTGACATCAACACCGTCGTAAACCCCACGGTGAACGGAACCAAACGTACCACAAACAAGAACACCTTTAATCAACAGCTTAGAAGGATCGATCTCCCACTCTTGCCGCTCCCTACTCGAACTTGCACCGCCATTCGCCGGTAGTTTTACGGTGGAAGCTGCGGTGGCGACACAGTCTTCGAACTCCGGCCGGTTTTCTTATTCTTTTCCATTGTCCAGGCGCGATTAAGGTGGCGTTCAACTTGTTCGTCTAACGATTCTAGATCGATTTGAACTGCTCGTATGAATCCGTCGTCGTTGTTGTTGGTTTCCGTCATGTTTTATGTTTCGGTGAAGTTCTGGTGGGAGATTGGGGGTTTCCGGCGAGTGACGAGGTGGTGGAGGAAAAGGGGTGAAGAAGTGGGAGGAGAAGAAGTCTGCAGACCCAAGAAGACATTGAACCATGTCTGCACCAAACTAAGGTCAAGCGGACCTTTTTCAGTGAAAGGTCTTCGAAAAAACAAACAGTCTTCAGACCCAAAGGTCTGCGCATGGTCTGCGCAGCGCAGACATAAGAGGTCAGGAAGCACTTCTTGCAAAAAACAAACAGCACCTTAATGTTCTGTTGTTATTGGTCAGTGGCGTTTGCTATTGGGCCATATTCCCGACGCAGTCCCTCTGAAGGCATCCCAGTTTAGGGATGACAAAAATACCCGAGTTCGTTGGATATACCCGAAGTATTTGGGATGGGTCTATGGTAAAAAGATATTTTGCGGGTATGAGATTTGATGATACCCGACCCGATTACCCGAAACTATATACCCGAAAATTTTAAGTATTCATATTTGTTAGTAATGTTTCATTCTTGTAGTTTTATTATTTGAATAATATATTTTTGCTTGAAATGTATATTTTGATGACATTATTCATATATATATGGCTATGAAATGAAAAATTATTTTTTGAGATTAATATTATAATATAGATTAAGGATCCAGTAAAAAGGGTTAATAGTGTGAGAAGTGTAGAAAATAATATGGTGTTGACATGTGTCATTTAATTTAATTAATTAAAAAGGGAAATAATGTAATTTACTTCAAAGTTCAATTAATTGATAAAATAATCTATGTAACCTCCAGTGAGTTAATTTAGGTTAGTGATATAATTTTATTTTTTACAAAGATTTACGAATTCAGTTTTATATACGAACTCAGAGATTTTAAAAATCATTATCGTCTAATTCATAGAGATTGAAGGATATTATAGTTCCTATTTTTTTAATCATCAGTTCGTATTTTTTAAATTCACAGGTATAAAACACCATACGAATTCCAAAAAACACCGCATCTTAAATCCAATACAGTCATAGTGTTTTAACATCTGGAATGATTTTGATTATTTCGAAAGTATAAAACACTATTCAGATTCTAAAAACACCACGACTTGAATCGTAATACAGTCATGGTGTTTTAGCATCTGGAATGATTGCATCACACATTATGTATGGTGTTTCACACCTGCAATTCCAGTAGATCTTCTTTGTATGGTGTTTTAAACCTGCATTCCAGTATGTGTTCTTCGTATGGTAGAAGAAAGATGGGATCTTGATGAAGGTAATGAAGCCACCGTTGTTATCACCAAGGTCAGAACACCACTTCAAACCCACCACTTCAATCCACTGTTGTTATCACCATCAACATCAACCATCCTTCAACAGACACCAGCATCAACCACCGTTGTTAACACCATAGTCGGAACAACACCGGAGCTCCTCGTCTATGCACCATCGCTCAATGACTCTATTTGAGTTCTCATATGCTATTTTCATAAGGAAATCCACCGAAATTGTTGGCCTTAATTGTTTGATCAAAGTTTGATTAGAAGATACAGGTCAAAAGTGTAAATAGTTTAAAGTTAGTTTAGATGGCGGTTACAAAATACAGGGACTAAAGGTGGCAAACCAGAAAATGATAACCACCACCCCAAGGGTTGCGAAACCCTTTGGGTCGCACCTGTTGGATCGTCGGCTTCAAGGGAAAAAGGAAGAGACACATTGGTTTGAACTTGTGGAAAAAAATCAACATACCTCTTCATATTCAATTACAACCACAAGATCCTAGAGACGCGACTATTCATGAAAGGACACGTCTCTACACTCACACCCATTGAAGTCTATAAATAGATTAGGTTTTCAGTTTGTATATTGTATCTTGTATCAATCAGATTCAATTGTTCAGTTTCAATACAATTGCAAATTAGGGTTTATCCCTTTCTTCTTGTTATTTTGTTCGATTGTTATTTTGTTCTTGATTGATGGGTTAAATTCATGGTCTCCTGGGATCTATATTGGTATCAGAGCCAAGGCTCAAAGAATCAAGATCATGGGTTCAATTCTTCAATCAAGGCAAGGGTTTCGCGGTTCGGAAGAATCATCTGAGGGAAGGCAGGAAATCATCGGGCGAACCAAGCATATTGGTGCGGGTCTGAATGGAGGAAAGAGAGGCCGGGCGGTGGAAAAGGTAAACAGTACGCGTAGGGGAAGCCATCATTCGTTCATGGAAATCACCAGTTAACAAGTCTCCCGAGAAGTTGATCTCAGATTCGTATACAGTTAAAGACAGTGGGTTTAGAGATAGCCCAAGAAGGAGAAAAGATACAGGGAAGGAAGGGAGGATAACATCACAAAGGTCAATTGCAAAAAACGGCGTTCGGGTCGGAATCGCCTAAGGACTTGCTGGGTTGAATATTGTTGATGGAATCATAGCGGGAACATAATGGTTTGCACAGTCATATATAGACATGGATGAGGCCGCAAAATTTTTGGTGTAGTTTATGACGAAGGTTGTAGACACCAAGATTATAGTTTGCCTAGGAAGAAGCATTCAATGTTCAAGACTCAAACTTGGATCAACAATTAGGGGGTGAATGTTGGCCTTAATTGTTTGATCAAAGTGTTATTAGAAGATACGGGTCAAAAGTGTAAATAGTTTAAAGTTAGTTTAGATGGAGGTTACAAAATGATAACCAGAAAACGATAACCACCCCCCTAAGGGTTGCAAAACCCCTTGGGTCGCACCTGTTGGATCGTTGGCTTCAAGGGAAAAAGGAAGAGACACATCGGTTTGAACTTGTGGACAAGAATCAACATACCTATTCATATTCAATTACAACCACAAAATCCTAGAGGCGCGACTATTCGTGAAAGGACACGTCTCTACACTCATACCCATTGAAGTCTATAAATAGATTAGGTTTTCAGTTTGTATATTGAATCTTGTATCAATCAAATTCAATTGTTCAGTTTCAATACAATTGCAAATTAGGGTTTATCCCTTTCTTCTTATTCTTTGTTCGATTGTTATTTTGTTCTTGATTGATGGGTTGAATTCATGGTCTCCTGGGATCTATAGAAATATGTATAGTGAAAGATAAATTAACCAAAACCCTAAATTTTCAAACACACTTCAGCTGCCAAAACTTCTCTGACCCTCTCTACTCTCTAACCCTAAATCTGGTTTTCGTTTTGGACAACCATGATGGTTGTGGTTACAAATGGTGATAATAGATTGCAAGATGGTCGGTGATGGGAGGTGGTGTGATAGACGGTGGCTGGCGGTGGTGCAATGGATGTTGTGGTGGGAGATGGTTGGTTCAAATGTAAACATACTGTTATATAGAGAGACTAGGATTAGAGAGAGAGAGATAGATAGATAAGTTAAAAAGATGTTTGTGTTATAGAGAGAGAGAGTGTGAGATTACATAAACGCCCCTCTAACAAACGATTTAGCTAACGTCCAACAGATGGAATGATGCAAAGTGTTAAATTTTGAAACCACAAGTACACAGATGGCAAAAAAAGTTATGGATGCAAGTTAATCCCATCATCAAACAACAAAAATGAAAATTACACTTTACTAAAAAATGATAGATGTATTAGATGATAAGATGGAACACACATGGATGAGAAATAAACATTTATTATGTAAATATATAGATGATAGAAGAGTTAGAAATCAAAATTTATAAAAATTTAGATAAATTTGATGATTCACAAATGTTAAAATCCTTATAACTTTATTACTTTATATACACTTTTCTAAAAAAATGATAGATGTATTAGATGATAAGATGGAACACACATGGATGAGTAATAAAACATTTATTATGTAAATATATAGATGATAGAAGAGTTAGAAATTAAAAGGTATAAAAAGTTTAGATAAATTTGCTGATTCACAAATGTTAAAATCCTTCTAACTTTAGGGTTTAAACTAATGTCAATCGATTTCCGTTGTATTTCTGAGATATATTGTCAATGTGGGGCTAACTCATTTCGTAGAGACATGTGCTTCTTAGAGGAGATGTTCTAGGTTTAGTCTGGGCAAAGATAATTATGTAGAATTATTGATGTAATAAAGTAGGTGACATAAAAAAATTATGCATGCTAATTACTAGGAGTATAGATCTCACTAGAACAATAAAATTATATGTCATGGAGGAATGTAATTTGAAACAAAAGAAGTGATCACGTAAGATTTGAATTTCAAAACACAATACTTTTATAACATAAAATTACATACTACAACCCTACTTCCATAACATAAAATTACATATTACAACCATACTTTCATAACCTAATATTACATATTACAACCACTTGACCTTCGTTATGACAAATATCAAGCAATATATTTGTCACACAAAGATAAGCAGTAATTTATTTTCAAACACAGACAATTATTAAGAACGATTCAAACTTGTAACCCGCAAACCCTAACCAAATATACCATGTAAGCTAGATATGTGGCAAGGGTTGCAAGTCGTAAAACGAAGTTAACAACTGAGGTTCTTTCCCGGTGAAACACCGAATTTCGTACAATAACTGGTGTAGTATGAAACACGAGCTCTTACAGCGTCTGGCATATGTCCATTGCACTCACCTCCATTGATGGCCCTAATTGTAGCTCCAAACCCTTTACCAGCAACGAAACCCGAATGAATATTATTCATCCAAAACCACAACGCGGTTTTGAATGCAACCACTGGGTCTCTAGCTACGATATCAGGGTCGTTGAGCCCATCAAACCTGAGCTTCTTTCCGGCTTGACCATAGTTGTAGTTCCATGTGAGTTGAAATGGGCCTCTGCCGTAGTAACTTTTGCTAGGGTTGCATGGATACTGTTTGTTGCTTTTGTCACAATATGTTTTCGAATGACCACCTATCTCTTCCTTGTCACAGAAGTCTAGACATGCATATGTAAAATGTTAAAAAAGAAAAGAAGCAGTAATAACTTTTGACTAATATATATGTCCATGTAATTAGGGTTTCAAGTCTTGTAGTGGACAAAAGTATGAATTTAAGAGTACGATTAGAGCTGAAAAGTGTGTTAGTTAGCCGGACAAAAAACGCAATGTGCTAAAGTTTGTTGGTGCACTTGTGTCTGTACTTTGTCTGTATTTCGTCTGATACGAAACGATGTCTTTGTTAGTCTTGTAAGTTTGACCAAGTCAACCATCCTCCTGGTTTGACTTGGCCAAATAGTTAGGAAATGTTTGTAAGATGATTGGGTCGAAGGATGAGTCATCGAAGGATTGCCTATATCCTTCGATGATGAGCTCGAAACATAAACATTCGACAGATGGACCTCGAAGGATATCATCCTTCGAAGTACATGTGGATCCTTCGAGCTGTTTCAGGTCGACAGATGATCTTACGATCAGTCTGTCTGATCCTTCGACCAGACGAGCTGTGTTGGGTATAAATACCCATGTGTTGTGTTCACTTCAGTAGCGAGACACCAGAGAGAGTTGAGAAGAGAGAGACAGACAGGAGAACACACACGAGAGAGAGAGAGTTTGCAGAATACATTTGTAAACTTTTGTGCTTGTAACCAGACCTTTCATACGTATTAATACAGAGGTGTTAATCGGTGAATATTGCGTGTCGTGTTTTTACGTGTTCTATCTCGGTTTGCTATCTCGGTTGGATTCCGCACAACCGGGTTGGTTTGTACACAAGGATTAGGCGACTAGATCCTCCCCTAGCCGGACCTACAAGTGGTATCAGAGCCTTGGCTCTTCTCCTTGTTAAAACCGAGGTGTTCTTGCTGTTTTTCGGGTTTGAAAAGTTCATATTTTCTGGAAAAGCTTGTTAAAATCGGGTTTAATCTTGTTATTTTGCCTTGTGTTTGACTAAAAACCTTGTTATTTTTCATGTTTACATGTTAGTCATGGGTTTTTGTTAAACATTTTAGCAAATATTGTGTTCGGAGAGTTTCGGTTCACCGGAAAATTCATAAATTTCTGGGCTGTTCTTCATATCTTCATCAAATATTCAAAGTGTTCATCTTTAAATTAGCCTGTTTAATCTTTGAAATTTGAATATTGAAAAGTGTTTGTGTGTTGGAAGTTGTAAACTGATTAAAATATTTCGAACCTTACCTGTTTGGTGAAGCCTGCATGTTCAGACCTGAAAGATATGGTCTGAACATACTTTCTGCTGAAAGTTTTTACCAACCCGTCAACTTTTTCACCAACCTGTCACTCTTTGTCAACTGTGTCAGTCAGTTCGAAAGATATCCTTCGAAGTCGAAAGATCATCTTTCGATCAAAGGAGGATCAATAGATAATCATCCTTCGAACATCCTTCGAAATCTGTGACTTATCTTTCGATCCAAGGAATATTTTCGAAGCATACATCTTTCGGTCTACTGCTCCTTTTCGAAAGACAAGGATCCTTCGATTGGGGAGTCTTTCGAAATCATTGTTCGACACTCAACAGTGATCTTTCGAACACTGTTGATCCTTCGAACAAGTGTTGATCTTTCGATCCTTAGTCTGTTTATGTTTAACAAGTTGTGATTTTCAGGTATTATTTTTCTTGATCAAAAATGAATCCAAGATGGGGTAGACCGGTAAATACAGATATGTATTTTGGTACTCCGTCATCTTCCGCATCGGTATCTTCTCAAGCTAATGCAGTTTCTACCGGTCAATGGGCATTCGTATCAAATCAAACTCCAAGTGTTCAAAGCATTCTCTTAAGCGAGAGCGAAACCGGAAGTTTGAATTGGCCTCCAAAGTTGATGCACTTATACGAATATCCAGGATGGATTGATAGATTTCATACATACGTTCTTGGTCAGAATACAGAATTGTGGTTGCAGTTCATCACAGATTTCGATCAAACAATAGAGGTTGCCGCATCATCTGCTGCTACGTTTGCAGATCTTACAGAAGATCAGAAGAAGATCTATGATTTGGAAAAGAAGGCATATGCCATTCTTACTCAGGCATTAAGTAAAGACATTTATCATCAATTTGTCAGTTACAAGACAACGAAAAGGTTGTGGGACGCATTGAAGACAAGGGGCGTAGGAAATGAAGCGACACGTCAATTGAGAAAAGAACTACTAAAGAAAGAGTTTGATGGTTTTACTTGTATGGAGAATGAATCTTTAGGAGATTTGACAAGTCGATTTAATCATCTGCTGACTGAATTGTCAAATTTTGAGGTTGTTACAACTGCAGCAGAGATTGTGAAAAAGTTTGCAGATGCGTTGCCACCTCAATGGAATACCTTCTTGGAAATCATGAAGTACAATGGCACTTTAGCTACAACAAGCTTCAATGACTTTGTTCAAATCCTGGAAAACAAGAATCAGGAAGAAACTCTGAAGGCAAAAAGAGTTCCCGTGCCTCAAAATCCTGAAATGTATTTTGGAACTTCTAGTACTTCTACAAAACCGTCTTCACACGCTCCAATTCAAACAGCCTTTGTGACTAGCACAGACATGTATGGCAATACTATCCAAGTTCCGGTGCCTCCAAAAACAGACATGTATGGAAATCCGCTTGAACCAGTTCCTCAACAGCAAAGCCAACGACCTCTCAGACCAACTGATATGTTCGGAAATCCATTACCTGTTCGATCTACCGGACAAACAGATATGTATGGGAATCCACTTCCTCCTCAATCTACTGGACCAACAGACATGTATGGGAATCCACTTCCTCCTCAACAGGAAGCATGTTATGGAAGCACATCATCTGCTGGTCAACAATCAAAGCCAACTACAGTACGGCTCGACACCTCAAGCTTTTCTAAAGTCAGTGTGGAAGTAGCAAAGGAACACATGGAGCTACTAAACACCTTGGTGAGTGCATATTGTGGATTAGTGGAAGGTCAGATTGGTAACATTAATCTGACACAAGAAGACTATCAGCAGATTGATAAAGAGGAGATGGAGATGATGGACATCAAGTGGGCCTTTGCCAGTGCTGTTAGGCGAGCAAAGGATTTCATGGAAAGAACCGGCAGAACCAGCTTGGAAAGCAAGAAAGACACCAAGTATGGGTTTGATAAGCAGGTTGTCAAGTGCTTCAATTGTGGTGAACGTGGTCATTTCAAACGTGAATGTACGAGGCCATCTCAACACGGAAACCAAAATCCTTTCAGATGTCAAGGCAACAGGGCAAATCAGAACCAAGGAAGGAACAATGAGCGCACATTGGTGCCTGTCAACAACCAGAGTCAAGCAGGACCATCTAATGCCAACCAGGCACTTGTGGTTCAAGTAGATGAAGGTTGTGATTGGTCAATCCAGTTGGGAAATGATGCTCCAGATGGAACAGCTTGTTTTGCTGAGATTGTTAAGGATCTTAAGCACGCCAGTGGTGGAGAATCTTCCACCAATGGTGTTGAATCTTCTGAAGATGAAGACAGTTCTGGTTATAGTGGAAGTTCAGATGAAGAGTCCTCCACTTCAGGCAATGATCAGGAAGATGACACATCAAGTGCATCAGTTAATGCAGATATTGATGAGCTATTGGAAGGAGCTGCAGCAGGAGTTCAAAGAAGATCTATTTTGGTGGATCAAGCTGCTTATTCTTCGTCTTCTCTCCATTCAGCCTTTATGGCTAATGTCGACAGTTCATCAAGTCAGGTATGTGTCGATGAACCCACTGCTGCTATTTGTGATAATTGTGATAGATTGCATGCTAGATGTGCTGATTTGGATGCAAACATGTCTGAGTTGCAAGGCAAACATGATGCTTTACAAGCTAGTTTGTTTGACTTGCAAGACAAACATGTTTTAGTGAATGATAAGTGGTGTGAATTGCAAAGCAAACACGAGGCTTTGCAAGAGAAATATGATGTGACAATCATTCACAATCAGAAATTGACCGTTGATCTTTCAAAGTGCACTGAAGCCAACATGTTTTATGAAAACCATGAAAAGGAATTTAAATCAATGATTGAAACGTTAAAGAAAGATAAAACAGAGCTGACAAAAATGGTTTCCAGAAAACAAACTGACATTAATTTGTATATAACTCGTCTTGAGGTAATGCAAAAGGAAATGGCTTGTGTTAAAACTGAAAGTGAGGCGATCCGACTCAAGTTAGACAGTTATTTGAGCTCTAGCTATGTGTTGGATCACATCATTGATGTTCAGAAAGAGAAACGGGATGTCACATGCATAGGTTACAAGAAATGTCCACCACCCGTGAGAAACAATTATGATGCCATGCCTGATGAGGAGTATAGAACTCACTTTGAACCATCGGTTCCTTTGGATGTTAATGAATTTGCAGCAGGACTCGGATACAAGAAAGAAGTATCGTCAGATTCAGATGTGTCAGCAGATACATTTGTAACTGCTGAACAAAATCAGGATCCTCCAGTTGTGATTGAGGATACTGATTCTTCTGATGATGAATCTGATGATACTGATTCAGCAAAGTCTGATGCGGTGATAAAAGAAGAGGACATACCTCTCGAGAATCATATTCTGTGTGATCCTCCTGCAAAACCCGCTAAGACTGTTGAAATTGAGTCCTCGTCTAAAAAAGAGTCGGAGAGTGTGGATTTGCTGTACACTCTTGTTGGTGATGATAAAATTTATTCAGACAAAGATTTTCCTATTAAGAATGTTAATCAATCTTTAATCAGTAAAGTCTTTGAAAATTCAACAAGTAAGTTTTTGGGAAAGACAGGATCACATGTTACAGTGACACAGTGCCCTCCTATTCCAAAGGCCGAAATTCGAAAACAATATGGCAATAAAAAATTACCAACAGTGCAAAAACAGCAAAATCATGCCAAACCAAAAGGAAAATTACCGGCTCAAGGTCAAAGGAAGCCGAATCAGAAGAAGAACAAAAATGTGAACTTTGTGAAATCCAAGGGAACGGACAAAATTGCAACGTTTGAAAATCAATCTAACTTAGATTTTGTCAAGAAAGCAACAGTGATGAAAAGGAATGAACCAAATAGTTCAAAACCTAGTACCTCGGGATCACAAAGTTCATCATCGGCAAGACGATCACATGAAACTTCGGGATTTGTTGAACGAAGATCATGTTTCGAATGTGGTACAATTGGGCATATCATTCGAAATTGCCCGTATCTTCATAAGTTGAAAGCCAAAGAAGATGATCCCCGTGAACGCAATCACCAAAAGCGATCTGTTTCTGTAAAACAAGATCCCCGACTTGTAAGAGAAAGGGAAAAGAAACAGAAACGCCAACAAGTCAAGGTGATTGAAAAGGCGCTTAAAACTGATGTGGTTCAAAAACAATCTGTTTCAGTTAAACCAGAAAACTCAAAACCTTCAAAAATTTCAAACAATCACGAAGTTAAATTGATAAACAATCAAACTGGTAAAACTCAACAGACATGGAAACCTAAATTGACCACAAATTCAGGGGGACCATCACAATTCTTGAATCATCAAAGAATAGAAGTTATTGTTGTTGATGAAAATGGAAGACCCAAGACCACAATGGCTTGGGTCCCCATCTCCAACTAATTGTGTGAGCTCATGTGCAGGGTGTTCCAGGAGGAACTATCAGTAGTCATTGGATTGTTGATAGTGGGGCATCCAGGCACATGACAGGCGACATGAAGCTTCTCTACGACGTTAAATCTATTAGAGGAGGTTATGTTGCTTTTGCTGGAGATAAAGGCGGATATATTACGGGTGAAGGAATGATTTCCAACGGGGTTGTTAGCTTTGATAAGATCAACTTTGTACAACAACTTGATCACAATCTTCTTAGTGTTTCTCAAATTTGTGATAAGCAGTTCTCAGTACACTTTGATGCTAATGGATGTTATGTGCTGAAATCCGGCTTCAAAATTCCAAAAGAATGGATTCTCTTGTCGGCTCCAAGGATAAATGATTTGTATGTCCTTGATATGAGCCAAGCTATCACAACGTCTGCACAAGCAACTTGTTTCGTTTCCAAAGCCACAGAAAAAGACACAATCTCTTGGCACAGACGAATGGGTCACATTCACTTACGCAAAATGAATCATTTGGTGTCAAATGAATTAGTGAATGGTGTTCCCCTGAAAAACTTTCATCTTCAAGACGTCTGTGTTTCGTGCCAAAAAGGAAAACAAACGAAGAAGCGACACCCTACAAAGAAAGTCAACACGGTGGCTGTTCCTCTTGAATGTTTGCACATGGATTTGTTCGGTCCTGTCAAGCACAAAAGCATTAGGAATGATCAATATTGCCTCGTGATAACTGATGATTATTCAAGATTTTCTTGGGTGGCGTTCATGGCACACAAGAGTGAAACCTTCGGTATTATCAAAAACTTAATCATTCAGATTGAGAATCTTTATAACTTGAAGGTTAGGCGGATACGTAGCGACAATGGTACTGAATTTAAAAATCATGCCATGGCGGAGTTTTGCACTTCAAAAGGTATTCTTCACGAATTTAGTGCAGCTTATACTCCTCAACAAAATGGCGTCGCTGAACGTAAGAACCGCACATTGATCGAGACTGCTAGGACTATGTTGGTAGAGTCACAATTGCCGATTCCGTTCTGGACTGAAGCTGTGTCCTCTGCATGTTACACATTGAACCGAGTCCTTACAGTCAAAAGGCACAACAAGACCTGCTTTGAGCTTATTAACAAACGGAAACCAGATTTGTCATATCTTGAACCGTTTGGAGCTCCGTGCACAATAATCGATCCTAATGGAAAGTTTGGGGCAAGAGCAATTGATGGATACTTTCTTGGGTATTCCACCCCTAACTTAAGAGTCTGGAATCTAGAGACTAAAAGGGTCGAGGAATGGTCTGAAGTCAGAGTACAAAGGCACACTTTGCCAGTTAGAAATCCTGGTCAGTCTTGGATGTTTGAGTACGATGACTTTTTCAATTCGATCAATGTTGAAGCAGTTGAAGAAAATGCTGCGGCAAGGATGTTTTTCGAGAGTGACAATGCAACAGATTCACCGTTGGTTCGTCCCATTATTGTCAATCAAGAACCATCTTCAGTGAACAATAATGCTCTCGACAATGAGGATTTTCACGATGCTACCGATTTGAACGAATCTTCAGAGGATGATGAATTTCTAGATGCAGATCAAGAAGCTCCAATAACAGCAGTACATGGTACTTCAGAAGGTACACCTCCAGTGGATGTCCCTAAAACAGCTGAAGCTACTGCATCATCCTCTTCGTCAATTCCGGGCATTGAATTGGTTGTTGATCTCAATCTCAACAATCTGGGTACAAACATTCCAGTTCAAGATAATCCAGAAACAAGGATTCACAATACCCATCCTCAACAAAACATCATCGGAAATGTGCAAAGTGGCGTTCAAACAAGAAACATGTTGCGAAACAACAACAATGCAGGCTTGTATGCAACTATCCGAGAATCTGGTCAACAAAATGGTTGGTCTTTCGCGTGTTATGTCTCACAGGAAGAGCCGAGAACTTGGAAAGATGCTTTGAAAGATAGCTCTTGGGTTGAAGCAATGCAGGAAGAACTGCAACAATTCCAGAAGCTTGGTGTCTGGAAACTCGTGGAGAAACCTGCTGGTTACAAGAAGATTGGTACCCGTTGGGTGTTTAAATGCAAAAAGGATGACCGTGGAGTCGTTATTCGAAACAAAGCAAGGCTAGTCGTTCAAGGTTTTCGTCAGATAGAAGGGATCGACTACAACGAAGTGTGTGCACCTGTTGCACGTCTAGAAGCAATTCGGATCTTTCTGGCTTATGCCTCATTCAAAGGTTTCAAGGTATACCAGATGGACGTGAAAAGTGCATTCTTACATGGTGTGGTGGAAGAAGAGGTGTACGTCGAACAGCCTCCAGGTTTTGAAGATCCTATCCATCCCGATCGGGTTTGGTTGCTCAACAAAGCTCTATATGGTCTTCATCAAGCACCGCGAGCTTGGTATGCAACCTTATCTAATTATCTGCTGGAGAATGGTTTTCGCAGAGGTCTTATCGATTGTACTCTTTTCATCAAAGAACAAGATGGAGATCTTCTACTGGTACAGGTATACGTTGATGATATTATTTTTGGTTCTACTAATGATGTTTTGTGTAGGAATTTCGAGCGCATAATGCAGGATAAATTCGAGATGAGTGCTATGGGGGAAATGACTTTCTTTTTGGGCCTACAAGTGCAACAAACCGAGTCTGGGATATTCATCCATCAGACTAAATATGTTGGTGACATCTTGAGCCGGTTCCAGATGTCTGATGCAACGCCCATCGGTACCCCATTGCCGCAAAATCACGGAATTACTCCAGACTTGAAGGGTGAAGCTGTTAGCCCTTCATACTACCGCGCGATGATCGGATCTCTTATCTACCTCACAGCATCAAGACCAGATATAATGTACCCAACGTGCCTGCTTGCCAGATATCAAGTGAACCCGAAGGCCTCACATCTTGCAGTTGTAAAAAGGATTTTTCGTTATTTGAAGGGTTACCCTGACACCGGTCTATGGTACCCTAGGGATAATAACTTTGACTTGATCGCATTCAGTAATTCAGATTTTGGCGGATGCAAAATCGACGGCAAATCCACAACGGCTGGATGTCAGTTTTTGGGAAATCGCCTAGTCACATGGCAGTGCAAGAAGCAGACGTGCGTCGCTACATCAACATGCGAAGCTGAATACATTGCTGCCTCAAGTTGTTGCTCCCAAGTCCTATGGATCCAACAACAAATGCGCAACTACGGTTTTGAATTCCTAACTACTCCTATTTACGTTGATAATTCTGCTGCCTTACAGATCACTAGAAATCCTGTGCAGCATTCAAAGACTAAGCACATCGAAATCAAGTATCACTTCATACGTGATTGCTTTGAGAAAAGGCTAATCGATGTTGCTTACGTCCACACCGATGACCAACGTGCCGACCTTTTTACCAAAGCCTTTGACAAATCAAGATTTGACTATTTATTATTGGTAAACGGCATTAAGGTCAAGCAAGAGTAAAACCAACATCGGAAAATCATTTTTGTAAATACCTTTGTGTTTTTAAATTTATCTTAGTTTGTTGATTTTAGGGGGAGTAAATCCAAAAATTTGAAAATCCAAAAACATTGAAAAATTTCAAAAACACAAAAACAATAGAAAAACAAAAATGAGTTTCCTGGCGAGCAAAAGAGAAAATGATAGTACATCAGTGGTCTATTCAAACCTCTTTAAACCTAAAATGAAAAGCGATAAGCAGCTCTATATAAGATGTATCGGTAGGCTCACAATCATTTTAAAGTGTGCAGGGTGATATAAACTTAAATCGACTGAAGACTGGGTGGGAACCATTCATTGGCATATGGTCTTAGTACCGAAATTTCGTTTGAGAGATTGCCGAGGTTCTGAAATATTCGGTCTTTATGCTGCTTATCATCTGGGTATCATGGTTGTATCTTTTACCGAAAAATAACGGGGACGCAAGTCTAGATCTTCCATGATACCATACATACGTGTACATATTGCATTCGACCTCAATAAGTGATCAACAATCACATGTCCTAACAAATAAGTGATAATATATCACATTTATCCGGGAGTCAAGTTCGTCTCTCTGCTGTACGAAAGTACTGACCTGTTCACGGACTTGCTCCTGTGCCCTCATGCATCGAAAATCAAGTTCCTCATCAATAAGTGATTCTATCACATAGGGCTTGTTTTCAAATCAAAATAAGTGAGAATCTCACATCATATACGGTCAAACAGATGATAATCGGTATACTCACCGGTAAGATGAACCCTCGTGCATACCTTGATACGAGAATGTGTCGTGATGTGGATGAACACCGGTCGGTAAGTATAAATCATACCTTAACGTATCCCCTCGCCATGATTACATCTGATAAGTTGAGCTTAAGTGGACAACAATACCGATAATTGTTATAGGATGCTTATCTTAATGATAACTAATTGAACAAAGAGAGCGTTTTGACATGACCGTACACTGATATGATTCTCTTACCCTCGAAACTCGCAAAAAGAATGTCTGTAAATATTTATTTAATGCTTTCAGTTTCTGCATCTTGGTATATATTTATTTACTGCTTTCTGTCTTTACATTTGAAATATTCAAAAATACCAAAAAGATTTTAGGTGTGTTTTAATATAAACTTTATAAAAACCAAAAAGATTTTATTTCTATTTTATTTTCGATCGTACGATGTTGGATCTCGAGTCTTCGATACCTGAAACCTGAACGAAAACCGAAAATGACTAAATCTTCATAAACGGTCGAAATTTGCAAGTGTTGAAAGTTAAAAATTGAAATTGATAAAATTTGTTAAACTTTCAAACTGTCGGACGGTGTTTGATTATGACATGGTCATACGTGTGTGGTTTGTTTATGTTTACTATATTCCAAGCAGTTGTTCTCATTACGCGTTTAGATTTCTTGCATGTGCAGATTCTAAAGGCTAGGAGAACATGGTCGATGACAAGCTTCGGAATGAAGACACGACGTGAAGGCACTCAACTGATGAAGATGATCGAGTTGCCGCTGACCATCATCAACACCACAAGGATCTCACTTCATAAAGATCAAGACTTTCACGAGCATAACTCAAGGGGGAGCTTATGTTAAGGGGGAGTTTGTCAACACACTTCCTACATGAAACGGGGAGTTTGTTGGTGCACTTTCTGCTTTCAAGACGTGAAGACTTTAAAGATCCTCCGACATTGAAGACGTGAAAGGACGTCAAAGACTTGAAGACACGAAGGACCTACAAGTGTAAGATCGAGACAAAGCTACAGCCAAGGGGGAGTTTGTTGGTGCACTTGTGTCTGTACTTTGTCTGTATTTCGTCTGATACGAAACGATGTCTTTGTTAGTCTTGTAAGTTTGACCAAGTCAACCATCCTCCTGGTTTGACTTGGCCAAACAGTTAGGAAATGTTTGTAAGATGTTTGGGTCGAAGGATGAGTCATCGAAGGATTGCCTATATCCTTCGATGATGAGCTCGAAACATAAACATTCGACAGATGGACCTCGAAGGATATCATCCTTCGAAGTACATGTGGATCCTTCGAGCTGTTTCAGGTCGACAGATGATCTTACGATCAGTCTGTCTGATCCTTCGACCAGACGAGCTGTGTTGGGTATAAATACCCATGTGTTGTGTTCACTTCAGTAGCGAGACACCAGAGAGAGTTGAGAAGAGAGAGACAGACAGGAGAACACACACGAGAGAGAGAGTTTGCAGAATACATTTGTAAACTTTTGTGCTTGTAACCGGACCTTTCATACGTATTAATACAGAGGTGTTAATCGGTGAATATTGCGTGTCGTGTTTTTACGTGTTCTATCTCGGTTTGCTATCTCGGTTGGATTCCGCACAACCGGGTTGGTTTGTACACAAGGATTAGGCGACTAGATCCTCCCCTAGCCGGACCTACAAAGTTCAATGGCGGATTTAAGAACTTTTTTTACTGGGTTCATTTTGGTAGATTTTCACTAATTCTCACTATTTTTTATGGTATTGGATTCATTATTGCTGTTAGACATTTCTTGGTCATATTTGAATCAATAAATCTATTTCTAGGGTTGGTATGAATAACACGTCTTAACATGTGAAGAACATGTTGATTATATTAAGATTATTAGGGGACTAGGGGTGGTTCACTAGTGATAGAAAGTATCACTAACACTGTCCAATAAGATCGTGCCATGTCATCAACCAAATTTCCATCACTAGTGATAGAAATGTAGGAGGGGTGGAATCACTAATGATGAAATTCTATCACTCCCATTTATTTTTAATTTTCATTTTAAAATTAAATTTCACTAATTTTTAAATTTTTTAATTTAAATTAGAAATTAACAATAAAACACTAAATTTAAAAATTTCATTAAATTTAAAAAAAAAATTACATAGGAAAATAAAAAAAACAACTACAATTGGGAAAAAAATAAACTAAAGTGGCATATCCCAACCCCACTTTGCTAAAATTTCGCGCTTTTGTTGAATGACAACTGACTTAAATGGTTCGTCGAGATGGTCGTGCTTTTCACACAAGATTTTTAAATCTTTTTGTCTTTCAATCGTCTTCAAGTGATCCTTGTACGCCTGCTCGCGTTCAATTTTTAGGGACAAAATTGTTTCTTTTCTTTGCTCGGCCTTCTTGAATTGGGTCATTTTCTCCTCTTCGATTCTGGAGATCGACTCCGCCACCGCCTCCTTCCCTTTGCTTGACGATTCACCACCTCTCCTGCGTCGTGGCCTTGTAGGTGTAACTTCTTCAAGGGGGTCGTTAACGGGTAGATCGGGTTCATCAAGGGGGTCGTCGTTTAAGTTCATTTGGGGCAAGTTATCCGACGCGGAAGTCGTGTAGTTCCCCGTTTCAAGATCAACGCGTGGTGGGACTAGTGGCGGCGGTGTACCGTTTCAAGTTCAACGCGTGATGAAGGCCATCACGTTACCGCCCCGGGTCCCCTTAGTTTGAAAAAAACTAGAAATTAAGTTCATCAACTTACGTCCAGTCTCATGAGTAACATGAGCAAAGAAAGCTGCGACTTCACGCTTAGAATCCGCGAGTGAACCAGTTCTACCAAATTGTGGGTAGGCCGTGATCGCTTTAAGAAATGCATCTCGTGTGTAAAACCCTCTTCCAGGACAACTTTTTTCAGACCCTTCACCAATCGCGCTAAAAAACGAAACAGTGACTATACTAGCAATGTTGGCATTATTACTTGGAGGAGTTGGAGCTGGCTTTGTACATGTGCCACTTTGACAACCTTTTCCACAATAAGCACTGGTTGTGCCACAATAACCCCACTGGCTACAACACATGTTTTTCGCACAATTACAGTTTTGCGATGCAACCGGCTCCAGAAAGAGGAGACCGGCGAGAAACACACAAGTAAATATGAGAGTTGAGAGGTTTGTTTTCATTTTGCTATGTTGTGTTTGAAAGAAGAAGGTTGGAGAGGTATTTATAGGGTGAAAGTGTCTTCAAAGTCTCTCATCTTGTATTTTTTTTAATTTCTTTTTGGTAAAAATGGACCAAAATGGTACATACGAGGTTAACGTGTGTTGACTAGTATATCCTTTTTATTGAAATTGATATGTGTATTATACAATAATACAATCAAAATATAGTTGAGTATGTTATAACAATGATGATGTTAAGCTATTTGCTATTACGATGACATTGAGATAACTCACTAGTACAAAACCAATTTTTTTTTGGTGTCAAATTCAATTTCTGGTGGTGTCTTAGAATATACAAATCCCCAAATAACAAGATTACCACACACACCACCAAAAAAATAGATACAAAGCACCATTAAATGCTTAGAAGTTATACAGCACCATTAAATTGATTTTTTGAGGGTGAAGTTGTTAATAGCACCGACAAAGTGAACCAATCAAAACATTTTGTTAGGCATCACATGGATTATAATCTTATGGTTTTCAATTGCTCTCATCCTATTCAATCAATGGATCAAACCATGCCTCCAAAAACACAACCTTTATACCCACATATATACAGGCACAATGTTAAAATCAAAATCTTTTTTAGAGAGAGAAAAATGTTAAGGAAGAGCAAAGCATCACCGAAAAGTTTTCCGGAACGACTTCCATGGTATCAAGAAACCGACGATGTGGCGTAAAGCGTATCAATGGTCTTATCTGCGAAGAGACACGAGATTTTTGAAGATCTTTCTTGATGATTTTATGCGTGATGCCATCAAATACACCAAAGATACTCGCCGGAAAACTATTACAGTGATGGACATCATTTATGCTTTGAAGTGCCAAGGATATATAATTATACACTGTGTTGATTTGGTTTGATTGTATGTGTTTAAATTGTTATTTTAGGAAATGACTTTATAGATATCATGTTTGTATCTCATTCTTTGTAGCTTCCCATGAACATGTAATTTTATTTCATTATGCTTGTAGATTTTATACATTGTTTTGTTTGTATAGTTTTTTTGTTTTATTTGCCTTTGTATTAGATCTTGGATGTTTTATAAATAAAAAAATAAAAAAAAAAACATATGTTCAATAATTTATATTTTTACGGACCGGTTGTTTTCGATCATTGATTTTTTGGTGGTGTATTTAGAGATTTAATGGTGGACTAATTTGGTTTCTATCATTGATTTTTTGGTGGTGTTTAGAGATTTAATGAGGGATTGATTTGGTTTCTATCATTGATTTTTTGATGGTGTGTTTAGAGATTTAATGGTGCTCTTATTGAGCCGCACCAACAAATCCGATTATTTGATGGTATATTTGTTAGTGGTATATCGAGCAGCACTATCACCAAAAAACTGCTTTTGTACTAGTGACTAAAACTACATGTTACATGTGCATATAGACATACACATTAAGATAAATGATAATCAAGCTTTTGAGCTTTGTCGATAGTAGTCTGGTTTAAAAAAGAAATATATCAAACAATTAAGGTGTTAAAATATCAAATAAGATAATTTGGATTGCACTTATTTGTGTATGCCCGTCAAATAAATATTAAAAAAAGAAATTTTGATTTTTGTGTGTTTCGACTTTCGATTAAGATTTAGCCCCTGAAACAATTGCATAATTCCAAACCTTGGTGCAAAAACTGCATTCAGCTTGAACTATGCAGCAGTATATTAGGGTTTAAATATCTTTGTTGTGGTTTAGTTAGGTGATTATCTAGTAACGGTTCTTCCGAGATGTGTAGACATGCTCCTTGTATATGATACTATTATCTAATAAAAAATACTAGATGTAAAGCTCGTGTAAAAACACGGGTGGTTTTTAGAAAATTTACATACCACATTTATTAAACGACGGATAACTATACATTTTTTAAAGTTTAATTAAAAATAGATTATAAAAAAGAGAATATCTTTTAAATAACAAACATGTTTAATCGTTTTAAAACAATAAACCGAAACCTAAATACAATCAAACACACATTGTTTGATAGAAGATTGTGTAGAAATAGCTTGTTCAAGGATATCATCCGAGGGCTGATTTATGTGAGGTGTTGGTGTATATGGAAAGCTAGGAATGGAGAGTTATTCTCTGACGGGAAAGGAGACAGCGATGAGATTTTTGGGGATGTTAGATCCTTAGGTTTCTTTTGGTTAAAGCATCGATCGAAGATTGTTAACGTAGATTGGATAGAATGGTGTAAGTAACCCCTGTAAGTGTGTGTTTTGGCTTGGCCGGCTGGTGTTGTTTAATAAAATTTATCTTAAAAAAAAAGAGATGATTATAGAGATCGACAAGCATATAATAAATGATATTTATTCACCAAGGTTGTAATTTGGCCAACAGACAATCATATAATAAGTGAGCTACGGCTAATATTACAGTAAATAATTAATAAATGATATTTAATTATTAAAATAATACAACTTTTAGGTGCCTTTACAATATACCTTATAGAAGTCGTTTACCTAAACGTTGGTGTAAGTTGGAGAAAGTCTTATAACACCACGCTTGTTTTTATAAGTGTCGGCTTAACATTTTTTTATATAAAAACTCTTATTATATTATCTACTTTTATTGAATGTGTCACCCACATAAAGATCTAATATTATATAATAACTAGGTTTATACCTGCGCGCGTTCTGGCACGCTAAGGCAACTCCGATGAAGGTCTCAACGTTGGTAGTACCTGAATAAAAAGGAATTCAGTTGAGAATATTCAAAATTCTAAGGATGTTTCTCTCTTGCCATTTTAACCTAGATCAAGCATGGCTAAATCATCAATCCAAGTGCAACCAACCAACACATCAATAAAAATATACAAATGTGTATTGTAAAAACATCAGGTACTCGTAAATTTGGACATGTCCATACAATCTCAGCTAGACCCCTTTTAGAAGCAACGCGGCTAGATGTCATTCGAACAACATTCTTGTCATGTTTCATTTTCCATCCATCAACTATAACACACTTGTTTATTTATTGAAGCATAAAAGACATACTGGATCTATTTATGTATGTAGAATAATGGAGAGAATGTATGAGTCTTTCACCACCGGGTAGCGGAGAGGATACTGAAAGGCGTTGAGGGGAAGCAGTAGATAACTCATCCGTATCCTAAAAAAGAGTAAGGAATACAATAAAATTACAACAGTAAACACAATGTATGATTTATCACGTTGGGAAAATGCAAAAAGTCAACAATTTAAGGATGCGTACCTCATGTCCACTAATGAGTAAAGGTATACTGTTATGTAAACCTCTTTAATTGTTTAGGCCATTAATTCCAGCATTCCTATTTGCATCCGCAACTGAGAAGCATTCATCCAAATTCCAAGATCAAACCCGAAAAACCTTCTTTGATATGTTCACATGCTTAGGGGGGACGGGGCGCCCCGTGATGGCACCTCCATCACTCGTGGAATGCAAGGGAACACTGCCGCCACCCCTTTTTATCACTCGTCAACTTTATAACGCGTTGAGATTTTCACACGTGAAGAACATTCAATTTAGTTTTGTTTTTTTTTTAATTATTTTGATAGTGTGTGGTGAGTGATTGTAACACCCCAAAACCCGAATGTTTATATTTGACGTATGTTCGTATATGACTTAGCATGAAATAAATAACTAGGCTATTTAACCTAGTTAAGTGTGTGGTTAAAAGTATTAAATGACGAAAGTAGTGCAAATTATGTTAAGTGACAAACACGAGGGGCTAAATGAAACAAGATGGAAGTTTGGTTATTAAAATGAAATATCACCACACACAAACACACACTTCGTGTGTGTTCTTGAACGTTCAGGAGCTCCAAAGAGCCAAAACCCTAACTCAACTTTAACCATCAAATTGAAGGGTGAATCAAGGCTTAAATTCACAACCGAACATGGATTAATGATCACCTTTACAAGGGGATCATAAGGTATATCTTAAAATTTAGTTTGGTGATTATACACGAAGTGGGTTATGTTAGAAATCGCGAAATTGTATGAAATTGAGTATAAGTATGTGTTAGAATCATCATATAGGACATGGATTATGCGTGGTTTGGGGTAATTTGATGTTTAGAGGTGAAACCCACTTCTAGTGGTGAAGATGGCGACATGGGTGTGTCACCCATGTCCAATCCTTGTTCAAATCTTGTTGTGCTATGTTGTATGTAATGCGTTCTTGTTAGGTAGATTGGATGTGATATGAATTTGTTGATGTTTTTGTGTTAATTGATGAATGAAAGCAGGAAGTAGGAAGTAAAGCATGAAACACTTATACATTATGCATAAATTGTGGCATGCACACCAAGTGTTTGATGAAATGCCTAGGTGAGATTAATAGATGAAATGGTATGCAAGTAATGGATGAAATCATATAATATGGGGATATGATGTATTTGATGATAAATAAACATGAGAAATCTATTTTTAGATGGAATTCATGTAGGATTTGGTTGGCCATGTTATTTGGTAAAAGTATGCATTAGAATATTGTACTCTATGTTGGAGTGGTATGATGTTTACTACATGTTTGAATAATTGCTTAATCAAAATTGATAAGTAAAAGTACTCTAAATGTGAAGCATATGAGATCATTAGAACAGGATGAAGTTAGAATGATGTTGGGTTGTTGGTGTTAGTTATAGAATTATGTTACTAGAATAAACGGAATTGAATATGTTTGGTGTGTGCTTATAACTAGATGATCATGTGGTTGTATGCTTATTGCATCGTGAGTATGAAATGTATATAATGTCATTAGTATAGTCTACTATAATATGACATAGATGTATGAGGTTAAGTCGAAAGTTCATATGATAAATCGTTGACTTTCTGAAAGTCAACTGTGCACAAGTAGCAATGTTAGACTTTTTGTCACAATTGTAATATTATAGAAAGTCATATGATGTGTGTTATATCCATATGTGTTATATGTGATGACGTAATGAATTATATGAGTTTGAAAAGATTGACTTGTGGAAATATGCCTTATGCTTGTTGGAATTGACTAATGAAAGTCAAATGTGAAACATGAATTTGATATGATCGTTAATATGTACAATCATGTATGCTAACAAGAATGTGAATGCGATGACATGAAAGTATAGGGATCACGTCAAGATGGATGGAAGCATGGAAGGCTAACGGGGAAAAAGGAGGTGAGGAAACGGATGCGAATACGCACACTTAAGGTAAGTGATTTTCGGAATCACTTCTTATTTATAAATGAAGTTTGGTATGTTGTATATAGGGAACCATGTAAGCATTTACGGGTAAGGGTAAGTACCAAGGTAAGTTCATATGAAATTCGTCTATCCTTAATGTAAATTAAGATGATAGTCTCATCGTGTTAATGGAATGTTCATTATGTTGCTGAATGTTCATTATGTTGCTGAATGTTCATCGTGTTAATGGAATGTTCATTATGTTGCTGAATGTCCATCGTGTTAATGGAATGTTCATTATGTTGCTGAATGTTCATCGTGTTAATGGAATGTTCATTATGTTGCTTGTAACACCCGTCTTTTTCTTTTCATTATTTAATCATATGAAAAGAGGTATTTGTAAAACGAAGATTTTTAACTAACAAAAACTTAGTTAGTAAACTAAATCATACTTCATCATAGTATTTAACATAATAAAATATCTGGTTTCAAACATAAGTCATTCAGTAGTGTTTACAATACTACATAGATCAACTAGATTAGATTAGTGCGGAAGCATCCAAAAGTTTCGTGTTCGGTTCTTGAAGCATCAACTTGATCATCGTCCGTATACTTGCAATACCTACAAACTGAAATTTTGACAAATATTAGTATTAAAGTTCTTAGAAAATTTGCATAATCGAAACTACGCTCAGAAACGGATTCGATTAACTAAATATGCAGAAGTTTAACAAACATTTATGGACTCTACCGTAACTTACGGTATCTACCGTAAGTTACGGTAGTCGCTAAGTGACACTAGTCCACCGTAAAACAGTAGTGAACCACCGTAACGTTTTGTTCTCTACCGTAAGTTACGGTCTCTAGGTTCTGTAACTTTATTGTTTGACCCATTTATTTCAATTCACCCAATTTTTTTTTTCAGTTTTAAAAATCAGTTTGTCTTTATTTTGGCTCTTTATTTATTCGACCCGTTTGCCTACAAGTTTCAACATCTTGTTTCATTGTCATCTCATGTTTACAACCGATTTACTCAATCTCGGTTTACCCACTACAACGTTTCGCTCCCTTTAAAAGGGACACTTACACAATAATCATCATGCTTGTTTTCTAAGGGTTTAAGCATGCTATTTCTCGGACATTTGACAAGTAAAATTTAGAACTTTAATCCCTCTACAAGGGTTCATATTTTTGCAACAAGTTAGCGTGTCCGCTTCACGGCTTACGCTTTAACAACATGCATTGTTTTCGAGGATTTTAACATGCTCATCTTATCAATTTGACATGCCTCTTTATCTCCACACTATGGGTTTGCTTATAACAAGTTTAGCGTATCCGCCTCACGGCTTTCGCTTTAATTATATATATATATATATACTTGACCAATCACAATAGATGGTTATTAATTTCAATATTTGTAACTCAACTTGTTTTAACCCGTTTGGATGCCGAATGGGTGTCAACATTACAAGACACATCCAAGCTCTATTTCTAGCATATGTTTTGACCCGTTTTTCTTGTCTAAGACACCCTGTCACTACCGTGACTTAACGGGTTTTCCTTGTTTACCAAATTTCAGTATAACAAAGTAAGACTAACAAATAAACATAATGTAGCGAAACTATAAATCGCGTACCTTTAAAGCACACCCTTCAAGCGCGTATCTCCTCCGGCTTGTCCGCTCGACGATCCGGGTTCTTTGCCTAAGGAGTTCAATTCAACTTCAATTTAGAACCCTTTTTGTAATTATAAACACATAATTTGCCATAACAGTCAATTATGCGTTTTCATCTGATTTTTAATATATTAATCCCCACTTAGGCATTTCAACAAACACCTAGCGGGTCAGATTTCTACATAATCATTACCAAGTTCATGACTTGTTATCTTATCTAAATCAACTTTAATTAGGCGATTGTACACATATTTCAACATCACTTTTTCAGAAATTATCTCATAAATTCAGATTACACTAGAACAAGAATCTTAATCCTAGTGTTTATCAAGTTCTACTAACTTATTAATCACCCACTATGGTGATTATGAACCTTACAAGTATCATGCAAGACTTTGACAAGAAATCGTCTAGGGTTTGTCCCTAAACCTCATATCACTTCCAATTTCATATATCAAACACATAATCAAGCTCAACATTCGATTTCTATCACATGCAAGGAATTTGAGTTGAATGAAAACAACCTAATTTGGCATACCTTATGATCCTTTTGACGAGGTGATCACGAATCTATATTCAGATCTCAATTTTGACTTGGTTTGAGCCTTCAATTTGTGAATTTTGTGTGAAAACTAGGGTTTGGAGGAACCCCTTGTCGCCTCCTGCTTCTTGATCGACCAGACACACCATTTGGGTGTGTTTGGTGTGTTTTAATTTTGTTTTAAGTGATTAAGTTTCAATTTTAACAACATAAGCCCCTCCACTTTTATTTAGTTTATATCTTTGGCATTTTAAATTCATTCGTGCTTTAAAACAAGATAACTAACTAACTGGGTTATTTATTTCCTAGTTAGCTCATTCTCGTTTATTTTGTACTTTATATAATGCTAATATAAAGCTTCTTAAATTTCGGGGTGTTACAAGTCCACCCCCCTTAAAAGGGTTTCGTCCCCGAAACCTTCCATAAGTAGTCCTTTGGTTTGGACCTAACTATCTCAGTTTTGTTTTTCAAGGCCTTCTTTATTTTCCAATATAAAGTTTTTCATTTGTATTGTCATGTGCATCTTTTAGACACGTGTCCCCATGGACTGTAACCCTTTTATCATTGATTTCCTATCTTTGTCCCCTTTTTGACCGAGTTATCTCTTGACCACCCGGTCACTATGTCCGTCGGCATGTTTACTTCACGTTAATCCTGTATTGCCGAACTCTTAACATTGGCCACAGCATTACTTTGATAAATTGCTTTACTGGCTAGGCTGATTATTCACCATTTTACCTCATACCTCGTCATTCGGGTATACTATTCTGCCATCATCTTATTCCTCGTCAGTTTGGGTCTACCCCCTTGCCACAATCGGACTTATGTGAGTTTATAATCTCCTATCCCATAACTTGCGCTATAACCTGATTATATTCTATATCACTTTTATGGTTATGGTCGCATCGCATTACGTCATGTTTAAGTTTTACGTCGGCTTTTCATTATAAGGAATCTTTCCTTCGAATGCCTCGTCTTACACCTTTCGGTGTTAATACCTATATTCTTTAGCATTAACCATTTTCTAATTTCTCACATAATATTTATATGTGTTAGAACATCTTTTCTTACTAAAACCAATTTTTTTAGTTGAATGTTTTTCTCTTGATCACTTGCCAATCAATCATATCAAAATTTGACGGCAAGAATTATTCTTCTCCGTTATTATTTTACGTGGAAAATCATAACTGGTTCCTACGCTTTATATTATCGACTCGTAGGTTCCTTTACTTAGCCCCATAAACTATTTTATTGGGTCTTCACCTTTTTAAGGTGAGTCCCCGTTGTTTGTTTCTTGTATTTGTGACCCGAGGGTCATTTTGATCCCATAGACCTTTATATCGCTTATAACCCGAAGGGTATAGCGATTTCCATAGATCACCTTCTACTCGTGTCTTTATTTAATAATATATATATGTATAGATATGGCGTCTAGGCACCCTTCCCTTTTTATGTTCAAAATAATTTATTTTCGCTTTTGAAACTTGCTTGACCTCGACAGTAGTCTGAGAATAACTCATTTTCTTTCGGATTTTTTTTTTGACTCTATAACTTCTTACATAGTTTTTCGCGTCGGTTTATCCCACTCATTCCGCTGTTTAGTTTATGTCTCTACTTCCTTTCATCCCGTTACCCGGGTTCTTGATCTTGATGTTTTCAACACCTCGGTTTCATTGGTTTGCTTTTTCCTTTCCATACTCTTTTATGACTTATCACACATATTCAATAATATTTTACACTTTCATTATTTGGGTTGCTCTTGCCTGGGATATCACTCATTATACTTTATTCAGCCCGTCCAACATTAAAGTAGTTGAACATGACTAGAGAAATTTCTATTTTTGCAAAATTTTATCGTCTTCTTAGTCATAACTCTTAATCCGAGTCTTTCGACTTTTAATTCGCGTTCTTGACTGTTGGTTACACATATATCTGAAAACATACCTATCAATTGGGTATTTTATAGAAATTATTTTCATAGCAACCTTTCCGGCATTCATTGAGACTTTGTTTCTCGATTTATTTGATCGTATCAGCAAAATCCACTGTTTTTACTCAACCAAGTCTTTTATTCTTTCACTCGTCTCGTTTTGACTTGTTTGTGTGAGTTCCATCACTTATGACAATCAACTTTATCCTTATGCTTTGACATTCTAAATTGTCGATTTATATTTTGTTTACCTTGATTCTTATCCCTTCCCTTGGGCTCATTATCTTAACGTAATATGCTCCCATTATCCGGCTTCCGTTCAACTTTATTATCAAGCACTTTACTTATTTAACCCGAACACCACCTTTCTTTTGTTGGCGACCCTTAGGTCTGTTTCTTTTACTAATGTCCCGAAGGCCCATTTCTCAAGTCTTATGTGGTAAACTACTGCTATTGTCATTCAGCTTTCTGGGGTTTACCCGCTCTTATTCTAATGCTTTCATAACGTTTATCTTACTAATTCTTTTGTATAATCACCCCCATCAATGTGATTATCGTTCTTCCTCAGGAGGGTTTTATTAATAACATGTTACTTGGGTATCTACCCATACCCGGGCTTGTAAATCCAAATTTATTGGTATTTCATTATTTACAGCAATGAATAGTACATATTACCCATTTTAGTTTCTTTCTCGAGGATATTCCTATCCAAATCTTAGTCTCTCGATTTTTGACCTTAATCACTGTTACACTAACAATTCTATTCATTTCATGTTATTGTTTCACCTTGTTGTATGGCATTTATCCACATCGTTTGTTGACATAAACGATGTTTCTATATGTTTCATTTGGTTTGGCTTAATCTATAACCATGTCCTTGTCATCTGTTACTATTGCAAACTCCCCCGGTTCGGGCGTTATTACACTTCTCTCCATTATGACGCTTATCTTTCATTACGTTCTCGGGTTCGAGTGTGCACACACCCCCTCCCATGGCAATATTCATCATGATTACTTTTGGCTCGATCTTTACTTGATCACTTCTGTTCATGCTTATATACATACATATATATATATATATATATATGTATATTTCTTTCACAAGGTTTACTCGTCTCACTACTCATATACGTCCATCTATAACTATTATTCGCACTCGTATCGAAATGATCTTTGTGCTAAACTTTAATTTACAAGAAACATACCTGAAATGATATCAGGTTCAGCTTTAGCCTCTGCGGCTGTCATGTAGGAACACCTTGCCTTCTCTTTTGGAGTATCAAGCTTTGATTTCTTTACGGGTCTTGGGTTCACATCCGACTCACTCCCGTCATCTTTTTCTTGTGAGATACTATCTTTTAATTCGGTTATCATATCCTCTACTGCTAGCAAAATTGTGGTTTGTAGTCTCTCGGCGAACTGCGGTAGATTGGCTTCTATTGCCTTTCCGACTTCCTCGGAAATTTCAGCTTCTATCTCTTCAGTTAATTGAGATGCTGATTCGCCCCCGATTACACCGGACATTTCTTTCATCTGTTCGGTGACTATCGGCACCGTATCATTATTGCCTTCATAGGCCATCTTGAATCTGAAATGTTTTTGCTAATTATTAAACATTTCATTTTATATCTTTCGCATCTTTAGTTTTGGTTTAGCCAAGTTTGCAACTTGCTTAAACCATTCATGTTTGGTGCACTTTCCGGGTTTGAGTGTATTACGCACTCTTCCCCTGCACATCTAATCGTATTCATTTTCTAATGTTTTAATGAAATCTACTAAAATAACTAATTAATTCTTACCGGATGATTGATCAAGCTTGAACCGAACACTTTGTGGACAACCTTAAGCTCTGATTACCAACTTGTAACACCCGTCTTTTTCTTTTCATTATTTAATCATAAGAAAAGAGGTATTTGTAAAAAGAAGATTTTTAACTAACTAAAACTTAGTTAGTAAACTAAATCATACTTCATCATAGTATTTAACATAATAAAATATCTGGTTTCAAACATAATTCATTCAGTAGTGTTTACAATACTACATAGATCAACTAGATTAGATTAGTGTGGAAGCATCCAAAAGTTTTGTGTTCGGTTCTTGAAGCATCAACTTGATCATCGTCCGTATACTTGCAATACCTACAAACTGAAATTTTGACAAATATTAGTATTAAAGTTCTTAGAAAATTTGCATAATCGAAACTACGCTCAGAAACGGATTCGATTAACTAAATATGCAGAAGTTTAACAAACATTTATGGACTCTACCGTAACTTACGGTATCTACCGTAAGTTACAGTAGTCGCTAAGTGACACTAGTCCACCGTAAAACAGTAGTGAACCACCGTAACGTTTTGTTCTCTACCGTAAGTTACGGTAGATACCGTAACTTACGGTAGGTTCTGTAACTTTGTTGTTTGACCCATTTATTTCAATTCACCCAATTTTTTTCAGTTTTAAAAATCAGTTTGTCTTTATTTTGGCTTTTTATTTATTCGACCCGTTTGCCTACAAGTTTCAACATCTTATTTCCTTGTCATCTCATGTTTACAACCGATTTACTCAATCTCGGTTTACCCACTACAACGTTTCGCTCCCTTTAAAAGGGACACTTACACAATAATCATCATGCTTGTTTTCTAAGGGTTTAAGCATGCTATTTCTCGGACATTTGACAAGTAAAATTTAGAACTTTAATCCCTCTACAAGGGTTCATATTTTTGCAACAAGTTAGCGTGTCCGCTTCACGGCTTACGCTTTAACAACATGCATTGTTTTCGAGGATTTTAACATGTTCCTCTTATCAATTTGACATGCCTCTTTATCTCCACAGTATGGGTTTGTTTATAACAAGTTTAGCGTATCCGCCTCACGGCTTTCGCTTTAATTATATATATATATATATATATAGTGTAGGGTTCCTGCGGAAAGTGTGTTTTTCCTAGAAAGTCTAGGAAGCAATAAGAACGCGACATGTGGCATTGAAGGATTTTAACTAAAAGGGCAATTGTGTAATTTGAATATTATTTTAATTATGGATTATTTTTATTAGGATAACTAACTAACCAGAAAATTATGGAAACTAAATATTCCATTTAAATCAAATTAACATTTTCAATTTAAATCATACAAAACGCTGTGTTTCTTGACAATGTGTTTTAACAGCAAGCAGATTTCTTGATGCTGTGTTTTAACAGCAAACAGATTTCTTGACTCTGTGTTGTAACAGCAAGCAGATTGATGGAGGATTCTTGACACTGTGTTTTAACAGCAAGCAGATTTCTTAACATTGTGTTTTAACAGCAAGCAGATTTCCTTGACACTGTGTTTTAACAGCAAACAGATTTCTTGACGCTGTGTTTTAACAGCAAGCAGATTGCTGGAGGATCCTTGCCACTGTGTTTTAACAGCAAGCAGATTGCTGGAGGATTCTTGACACTGTGTTTTAACAGCAAGCAGATTGCTGGAGGATTCTTGGTACTGTGTTTTAAAAGCAAGCAGATTGCTGGAGGATTCTTGACACTGTGTTTTAACAGCAAGCAGATTTCCTTGACACTGTGTTTTAACAGCAAGCAGATTTCTTGGCACTGTGTTTTAACAGCAAGCAGATTGTTGGAGGATTCTTGACACTGTGTTTTAACAGCAAGCATATTTCTTGACATTGTGTTTTAACAGCAAGCAGATTGCTGGACACACTGTCAATGTCTTCGTCTTCAACACAACCCAGTGTCTTCGTCTTCAACACACTGTCATCATCAACATTAAAATAGTAAAACACATAAACCTTAAAAAATTGAAACAAGTATGAAAAACAACAACCGATTGGGAAACATCACCGGCCGACCAACGATTCCGACTACTGTTTGAACGACAACCGTCAGCAACATCAACAACACTGATCAACTGTCAAACAGAAGGCGTGCCTGATGACGTCATAATCGGCTTATACCTCGAAGGAACCGATATATGACCAATCGGAGAAGAATTTTTGCAGGAAATATGGCTGGTTCTTCTTTGGTTGCGTTTAGGAAGAGAGAGAGAGAGAGAGAGAGAGAGAGAGAAAGAGGGGAAATCCCATGATTTTAGGGATTGGTTATTGATATGGCAGTTTCTTGATTGATTTAAAACACTTCCAATTACCAAAATACCCTCACTATATTAAAAGTCTCTAATTATATAACTCAGATATTACGAAAATGCCATCCATTTGATCTAAGCCATTAAAAACACCAATCGGATGGCCCAGATCGCTTCCTAGACTTTCTAGGAAAAACACACTTTCCGCAGAACTCCTACTCTATATATATATATATATATATATATATATATATATATATATATATATATATACCTGACCAATCACAATAGATGGTTATTAATTTCAATATTTGTAACTCAACTTGTTTTAACCCGTTTGGATGTCGAATGGGTGTCAACTTACAAGACACATCCAAGCTCTATTTCTAGCATATGTTTTGACCCGTTTTTCTTGTCTAAGACACCCTGTCACTACCGTGACTTAACGGGTTTTCCTTGTTTACCAAATTTCAGTATAACAAAGTAAGACTAACAAATAAATGTAGCGAAACTATAAATCGCGTACCTTTAAAGCACACCCTTCAAGCGCGTATCTCCTCCTCCGGCTTGTCCGCTCGACGATCCGGGTTCTTTGCCTAAGGAGTTCAATTCAACTTCAATTTAGAACCCTTTTTGTAATTATAAACACATAATTTGCCATAACAGTCAATTATGCGTTTTCATCCGATTTTTAATATATTAATCCCCACTTAGGCATTTCAACAAACACCTAGTGGGTCAGATTACTACATAATCATTACCAAGTTCATGACTTGTTATCTTATCTAAATCAACTTTAATTAGGCGATTGTACACATATTTCAACATCACTTTTTCAGAAATTATCTCATAAATTCATATTACACTAGAACAAGAATCTTAATCCTAGTGTTTATCAAGTTCTACTAACTTATTAATCACCCACTATGGTGATTATGAACCTTACAAGTATCATGCAAGACTTTGACAAGAAATCGTCTAGGGTTTGTCCCTAAACCTCATATCACTTCCAATTTCATATATCCAACACATAATCAAGCTCAACATTTGATTTCTATCACATGCAAGGAATTTGAGTTGATTCAAAACAACCTAATTTGGTATACCTTATGATCCTTTTGACGAGGTGATCACGAATCTATATTCAGATCTCGATTTTGACTTGGTTTGAGCCTTCAATTTGTGAATTTTGTGTGAAAACTAGGGTTTGGAGGAACCCCTTGTCGCCCCCTGCTTCTTGATCGACCAGACACACCATTTGAGTGTGTTTGGTGTGTTTTAATTTTGTTTTAAGTGATTAAGTTTCAATTTTAACAACATAGGCCCCTCCACTTTTATTTAGTTTATATCTTTGGCATTTTAAAATCATTCGTGCTTTAAAACAAGATAACTAACTAACTGGGTTATTTATTTTCCTAGTTAGCTCATTCTCGTTTATTTTGTACTTTATATAATGCTAATATAAAGCTTCTTAAATTTCGGGGTGTTACATTGCTGAATGTTCATCGTGTTAATGGAATGTTCATTATGTTGATGAATGTTTATCGTGTTAATGGAATGTTCATTTTGTTGTTGAATGTTCATCGTGTTAATGGAATGTTCATTATGTTGCTGAATGTTCATCGTGTTAATGGAATGTTCATTATGTTGCTGAATGTCCATCGTGTTAATGGAATGTTCATTATGTTGCTGAATGTCCATCGTGTTGATGGAATGTTCATTAAGTTGCTGAATGTTCATCGTGTTGATGGAATCATTATGTTGCTGAATGTTCATCGTGTTAATGGAATGTTCATTATGTTGCTGAATGTCCATCGTGTTAATGGAATGTTCATTATGTTGCTGAATGTTCATCGTGTTAATGGAATGTTCATTATGTTGCTGAATGTTCATCGTGTTAATGGAGTGTTCATCATGTTTGTTGGAAGTTAGTCGGTTATGTTTGTTTTTAATTGCATTGATTTGTGTTGATATGATTGTAGATAAGACTCAACTTACAAATAAGTGAATGTGACTTGTATGTATGTATGTATGTATGTATGTATGTATGTATGTATGTATGTATGTATGTATGTATGTATGTATGTATGTATGTATGTATGTATGTATGTATGTATGTATGTAGATATGGGTCTGTAGCGTGTGTAAGTAGTGTGAACTTGTATGTATGTACATATGAATGGGATACGTGTGAATGTACTTAGATATATGAAAGTGTATACACGTGTTGTAATCTAATGATTGTAGATCACTAGTATACGTATATGTGAAGATGTGGGTTTTCAATATTTTTGAGATTACGTACTCCTAACCATGTTTCTATTGAGAATGAAATAAATGGAGTGTAGGTATGGGAACGCCGGACTCGAGTAAATAAAATTGAGAAGATGTTTCAACGGAATACCTTACGTAGTTAGAATCTGATATAGCCTTTTAAGTATATGTATTAAATTATATATGATGTTACCATGTACTAACGTGTTGGTTATATATGGTGACCGCAGGTTAACCAGATATTCATGATGGACATGTGAACGACGATCAAGTTGAAGATCATGGATTGTACGGGAGAGCGGTCACGTTGTTTGTAATCATTTGTTAACATAGTTACATTAAATAAATGATGAATGATGTATTTATGTTAGAAGGGTTGACCTAAACGGTATTTAAGTATGTTAGAGTAGTTAAAAGAAAGAAATTTTACGGTTCATTTTCCGCTGCGTCGTTTTGGGTCAATCCGTGAATAGGGTCTTACAGTGATGAACATTTCCACTAAAAACCATCACTGGTGATGGAATAAAGCTCGATGACATGGCGGAAATTGATTGGATGTTGTGAGTAATGAGGGAGTGGTGAATGATGAGCGCCCCTACCCCCCTTAGATTGGGTTGCATGACGATGCACATGTGCATGGGCGTAGGATAGTAGGGGCGGGAGGGGGCGGCCTACCCCCCGAACTTTTCGCTCAGTGTGGAGAGTATGTAGTTTTCGTATAGAAAATTTTTGGGCATATACGTTTTTAACCCCCCTAGTTTTATAGAAATATTTTGGTATATACGTTTTCGACTGCACTTTTGGAAATCTCAAGCTTGCACATGTAGCCCACTTGAACTCCATCTCTAACAAAAAAATATATTCAATTTGTTATTGGGTCACCTATTTTTGTTGTCACCTTTTGTTGACCAGGTAAACCCCTTTTGATACAACGTACGCTGTTTTGTAACCTTTGGCTAAGATATAGCCTCTATATCAGTCAGCATGTTTTTATAACGTACTTACTCATCAAGAGACTACATGAATTATTATCAAGATTTGTTTTTTAAATGAACCAAACACATCGAAGATAGCCTCTTAGTGGAATTATTAACAGGCTACCAAAAACACCCCCTTAGTTTTTAAATGTCATCATCATCATCATCATCGTACTCAGTATATCCCACCTATAGCAAAGCTAAGGTAGGGTCTGAGGAGGGTGGGATGTAGACAGCCTTAGTTTTTAAATGTAGTGTTATATATTTTCTACATGGAAATATGGAATACGATTCATTCAACTCTGATGTTTTTTCCTTGATACTTAATTATATTGTTTTTATTCGGATTACTATAGAATTAAATAACGTTATCTAAAAGACCATTTTGTAACAATAGTTTAACAATATTTCAGAATTATCTTAAGGGTCTTTACATAATTGGTCTATGAAAACAACATCAACGACATATTCCACAGATTTTTGGTGCCACTACACTTAAAAATAATCCTGGAAACCGGTCAAGGACGTCAAGACATTTATTCTTTCCCCACTCCTCAGGTTATATGCTAATTAACTAATATTCTACATATATATGAGTGTACCTATCCACACACTCATCTCACTATCTACACACTCAAAAAGGTGATTTTTGTCTTTACATGCACACCTTGCAGTGTCGAACTGTGGCCAAAACGAGGCGTTTTGGTCCGATTAACCAGACAAAGACTGACGGGTCTGTTGACCGGACCAAAACGCTGAGCTTTGGCCGCGATTTGGTCCTGTCAACCAGACAAAAGACTGATACCCGGTCTGGTTGACAGGACCAAAACGCGGCCAAAGCTCGGCGTTTTGGTCCGGACAACAGACCCGTCAGACACCTGTCAGTCTTTGTCTGGTTAATCGGACCAAAACGCCCCATTTTGGCCACAGTTCGACACTGCAGGGTGTGCATGTAAAGACAAAAATCACCTTATAGGTGTGTAGATAGGCAAAATTGGTGTATATTAATTCATGACAATTAACTTGGTATTTTTTTCTTTTTTTATACTTTTTTTGTTTGTCCTTTTTATAACTCATCTTTCAACTTTCAGTATTTATGCTTTCACACATTCAACTTTTTATAAATTATGTCAAATGTTATTTTTGCCCCTCGAGTTTTATATTGTTAATTTTAAGGTACCACGTACGTATCAGTATAAGTTCAAGTTGGTTTACATTTTGAAGTAAACTTTTTTGGGAAATGTGCCAGGTCAAATATAATATGTTTTCATGCTTATTGTTATGTTCGTTTTTAGCTGGTCTTCGTTATGATGTAAATTTTGTCGTGTCAGTATAAATTCAAGTTGTTTACTTTTCGACGTAATTTTTTTTTTTGGAAATGAGCCAGGTCAAAGTTGCCATGCCAAATATGGAGCGTCATCATTTTTTTATAAAACTCTATGTTAATAGTAATAGATCTCCACTATGGCTATAACAGAAGTTGCCATGCCAAATATGGAGCGTCATCAAAGCCTGAATTGCGTAGAAAAGCCGACGGACATAACGAAACTAATCGTTTTAAACACCAAAAACTGTTTCAATAAACCGATAAAAGATCGAGCAATGAAGCTGTCCGCTGAGCCTGAGCTCACTATCATTGACTTAAACACAACACAGAGAGGGATAGAATGCCGCAAAAGTGTGCCACCGCCATAGATGACCGGATAGCCGCCTGGAACTGCTTGCACCAGAGCAGCAATAAATGGAAACCGTGATGTGAAATCAACAAAGTAGTTGGAACAACTATTTGTAAGTGATTGGTATGGGAATATTGTCTCAATAAATGTAATATACGATTTGTAGTGAGGTCAAGCACGTAATAAGTACTTTGACATAATGAATATCCAACGAAAACGCATGGCTTTGATTGTAGATCGAGTTTATGTGACTTGTGAGGAATATGGCCTTAACCAAGGATAACAAAGGCATCTAAAACTACATATTTTGATGTAGTTCGGTTGTTTGTGAAAGAGGCAATAGTATGGAGATGTGTTTTGTAAGCCTGAAGTCGGTAGCCTATTGATTAGATAGGTTGTTTGTAAGCTTGAGATTTGCAAGGAATGTAAAAAGGGTTAGGTTATTGCTTGTAACCTGCATATTGGCACCACTATTGTTAATATCAAACTCCAACATGTAATCATTGTTATTACACACACACATATTGTTGGAAAATACATACAAGTTGGTATGTTTCCTCCATCCCACATTGGTGGAGGGAGTGAACTTTGAGTGGTTTATAAGGGATTACTACTTAGCGCACGGCCATATTCGCGCTCAGTGAGAACGCAAAGTCAGCTAGTGATGTGTGGGGGTAAACCGAAGGGGGCTATCAGGTTAATGGTTTAATTCCATAGGACACCATCAAATCTGTCTCTTCTTGTTTATCAACATAAACTGGGTTTAATCTTCGTGACACCTAGTGACATCACCAGTCAAGTGAAAGGAAACATTCCAACTTGGTGGGGGATTGTTGGAAAATGTAGGGGATAACATACAAGTTGGTATGTTTCCTCCATCCCACATTGGTGGAGGGAGTGAACTTTGAGTGGTTTATAAGGGATTACTCCTTATTGGCCTCCAAAGTGTTAAATGGGTTGAGAAGTGGATGAAGCCCACAAGCGCGCCGAGCCAAGCCGAGCCGCGAGCTCGCGAATGGTCGTGTTTGAGGCGCGAATGGGAAAGAACCGAACCTTGGTAGAGATGGCTAACTGTATGTTAAATCAATCGGGTCTACCTCGTAATATGTAGGGGGAAGCTGTGTTAACCGCATGTTATGTTCACAATAGGATCACTAGTCGTGTGATACCTACGAGTCCATATGAGTTGTGGAAAGGAAGAAAACCAAACCTAGAGCATTTGAGGGTTTGGGGGTGTCTTGCCTACTATCGCGTACCTGATCCAAAGACACTCAAATTGGGAGAACGAGCTTTCAAGAGTGTATTCATTGGATATGCTTCGCATAGTAAATCTTACCGATTGTTGGATGACAAATCAGGTATAGTTGTAGAATCCAGAGATGTGGAATTCTTTGAGAATAAGTTTTCTAGAGATGATGAAAACTCAAATTGCACCACAACTTCTAGTACTTCTGAAAAAAGGGTCCAACCCTCACCAATAGTTGAAGAACCAAGAAAAAGTACTAAAGTTTGAAAAGAGAAAAGTTATGGAGATGATTTCTTTTCTTACCTGGTTGAGGGAACTCAAAAGAAAGTGACGAGAGAGGTCATTTTCGCTGTAAATTTGGATGATGATCCTAAAACTTTCAGTGAAGCAATGTCATCAAGAGATGCTCCTTTGTGGAAGGAGGCAGTCAATGATGAAATGGATTCCATTATGGGAAATGGAACTTGGGAATTAGCTGATCTACCCAAGGGAAAGAAACATGCTGGATCCAAATGGATTTTCAAAAAGAAGTATCATCCAGATGTATCCATCTCTGCCTATGAAGCGAGATTAGTTGCTAAAGGGTATAGGCAGAGAGAAGGGATCGACTATTTTGATACCTATGCACCTGTGGCTAGAATAAGTTCTATTAGAACTCTAATAGCGGTGTCTGCTTTGAAAGGGATGTACATCCATCAAATGGATGTAAAGACAACATTTCTAAATGGGTATCTAAATAAGGAGATATATTTGGAGCAACCAGAAGGGTTTGTGATGCCCGGACAAGAGAACAAAGTGTGTAGACTTATTAAATCTCTATATGGTTTGAAGCAAGCTCCTAAACAGTGGCATGAGAGATTTGATACCACTGTGACTGCTTTCGGGTTTCGACACAATAGTGCTGACATATGTATTTATACTAAATGCGAACCCGGTTATACAGTCGTGATTTGTCTCTATGTTGATGATATGTTGATCATTGGCACTCACCTTGAAGGTATTTCTGAAACTAAGAAATATTTGTCCTCGAACTTTAAGATGAAAGATCTAGGAGAAGTTGATACCATTCTTGGGATCAAGGTGAAAAGAACTGGAAGTCAGATTTCTCTAAGTCAATCTCATTACATAGAGAAAATTCTGACTAGTATGCGAGTGATCCAAGTGTGAAACTTAAAGTGAACTCTGGAAGAGCTGTGGCTCAACTGGAGTATGCGAGTGCTATTGGAAGTATGATGTATGCAACGCATTGCACTCGTCCTGACATTGCTTTTGCTGTAAGCAAACTGAGTCAGTATACTATCAATCCAGGGACAGAACACTGGAAGGCAGTGGGTAGAGTACTTGGATACCTGAAAAGGACCAGTAACTTAGAACTGACATACACGTCTTCTTCCAGAATACTCGAAGGTTATTCTGATGCAAGCTGGATTGATCAAACCAGTGATTCAAAATCTACAAGTGGGTGGATTTACACTCTAGCAGGAGGAGCAATTTCTTGGACGAGCAAGAAACAGACGTGTATTGCCCACTCAACTATGGAAGCTGAGTTCATAGCGCTAGCTGCGGCTGGTAAGGAAGCGGAGTGGATTAGAGATCTACTTACTGACATCCGTCTGTGGGATGTTCCAATGCCGTCTATTCCCATGTATTGTGATAGTGAGGCCACACTATCTAAAGTATACAACGCAGTGTATAATGGGAGGTCAAGACACATAGGTCTTCGGCACAATTATGTGAGACAACTGCTTGAAATTGGTACCATCAAGGCTGTCTATGTCAAGACAAGTAAGAACTTGGCAGATCCGTTTACTAAACCTCTGACGAGAGATTTGGTTGTGAATACCGCGAGAGACATGGGTCTTAAACCACAATAGAATCGTTAGTGATGGAAACCCAACTTGAACTTAGTGCTCCTATTTCTCAAGTTTAATGGGTAAAAACGAAGTCACTTAACGATAGAAGGTACTATCAAATTTGATAGATCCATGTGAGGTATGATAGTACGTCGTTGCCGAGAACAAGGGTGAGCTTATGCTCTTAACAAAGTTTTGGAGGCATCCAAGCAACGCGGATGATGTAAAACTTCGCCTATATGATCTAGGGGTGGTGCCGCCTCGAGTGAAGATTAGTGGTTTATCTTCTAAAGGGTCATGAAAAGGATTTATAGCGCACGGCCATATTCGCGCTCAGTGAGAACGCAAAGTCAGCTAGTGATGTGTGGGGGTAAACCGAAGGGGGCTATCAGGTTAATGGTTTAATTCCATAGGACACCATCAAATCTGTCTCTTCTTGTTTATCAACATAAACTGGGTTTAATCTTCGTGACACCTAGTGACATCATCAGTCAAGTGAAAGGAAACATTCCAACTTGGTGGGGGATTGTTGGAAAATGTAGGGGATAACATACAAGTTGGTATGTTTCCTCCATCCCGCATTGGTGGAGGGAGTGAACTTTGAGTGGTTTATAAGGGATTACTCCATATGGGCCTCCAAAGTGTTAAATGGGTTGAGAAGTGGATGAAGCCCACACGCGCGCCGAGCCGAGCCGAGCCGCGAGCTCGCGAATAGGCGCGTTTGAGACGCACTTCGCACGTACGCATCATCGCTAGGAGCCGAGGAGCTTTTATTTTTAGCTAGGGTCTGGTTCAGGTGCACTGATCAGTGGATCGAATGAGATAAGGTTGAGATAGAGACGAATTCAAAACAGTGGGGGTTATCTCTACCAATTCGAATTCGTATAGGTTATCTCCAGCAACAAAAGATGGTTCTGGAGGTTTATCCCATTCCCCGTTTTTCTCATTCTTTGGTGTGATCTCAACCTATAAATAAAAGCCTCCTGCTACCCATTCAACATACCTATTTTCGCAGCCTCCTCCCTCCATTGTGTACTCTAGTTTTCGTTTCCAGCTTCTGCGTTTTTTCTGGTTTCCATTGCTGTTGGAATACCAGATTAGTTCTGTATTAAATCCTGGGAGTTTACGCTGCAGCTCACAGCAATACGAGCGCGTAAAATCCTTTAAGGACAGGAATCATCCGTGCAGTTCAAGGATCTTCTTCCATAATCGCCAGGTTGGTTTTAATTTTACGTGTTCTTTAAATTCGTCCGATAACGAGACAGTCTCCTTCTACCTTTCTTTAATCAGTTTGCTCAAGTTGGAACAAACTGGTTTGGCTGATAACTCGGTAATTAATAAAGTTAATATTAATTTACTGTTTGATTGAAATATTTTCAAAACATATTGGTTGGACTCGATTTAACATCGAGGGGTGGCCAAGTTAAAATATCGGTGTTGCCTACGATATTGGTTTAAAAAAAGTAATAAACACCGGCGGGACATGATTGTAAGAGCGTTGTCGTTGCACCTAACATCATTGTCAATAACACAATGATAACAAAGGCAATCAACAATATTTTACAGGCGAGGCGCCCGTATTAGAGGGACCATTCTGTTGCATGAGTTGGTCAAAGGGACGATTTCTTGTAACTCGAGTCTAATGGGGACTTTATCGGGACTTTCCTTTACCAAAAACCCTCTAAGACCATGCGTAGTGGGCGATATTTTTTCAAAATTTGCCACCAAACACGCCCCCTCCCCACCCCCTGGGCATTATTGGGCGTTAGTGTTCAAAAAAGCCCCCCCCCCCCCCCCAGGCGTTGTTTAAATCACGCTTTGTGCAAATTTGAAGGGCCAATCACATTTAATCTTCCTTTTTCTTGGTCAATAGCTTTTTTGTTGGGTTTTTATTTTTATTTAATTCTCTACACCCTTTTAACATAATACCCACATCCCCATTACACCCATTTTATAAAAACGCCCAATAATGCCCCTTGCTGACTGTACTGCCACATGGCGGAAAACGCCCAAGGGTAGGGACATTATTCACCCTTACCACTACGTATGGTCTAATAAACATCGTAGCAAATAATTATTTAAATCCACCAATAGTACATATATTTTACAACCCACTTAAGACTTTAAAAAACCCATATGATAACAAACAATATTAGTTGAAAATGTCACAAATGACCACAAGTGGTGGAAGAAGACTTTAACTAATCAAAAGGATAATAATTCAAAACTAGTCAAAAGCCTCATAATTTTACACACAATACCGCAAAGTATGTGAAATTTTTCAGCACAAAAAGTTTTGTATTAAAACAATGCCATTTGCGTTTCATCAAGTACAATACTTTTATAACATAAGTTCATTTATTTGACCTTCGTTGTGTCAAATATCTATTTTAAACACAGATAATTATTAAGCTAACTTAGGGGTACTTGAAACTCATAAAACAACATTAACACCTAAGTTTTTTCCCAGCAGGAACACCAAACTGTTTACAATAACCAATGTAGTATGCGACACGAGCGCTTACAGCGGATCGTTTCTTACCGTTGCACTCATTTCCATTGACGGCCTTGATTGTAGCTCCAAAACCTTTACCAGAAGCGAAATCCCAATGAACATTCTCCATCCAAAACCACAACGCGGTCTTGAATGAAACCACCGGGTCACTAGCCACGATATCCGGGTTGTTAAGCCCATCAAACCCGAGGCTCTTTCCGGCTTCACCATAGTTGTAGTTCCATGCAAGTTGAATTGGGCCTCTTCCATAATAACTTTTCTTAGGGTTGCATGGATATTTGATCGCAGTATTGTCACAATAGTTTCTTGAACGACCATTTACCTCCTCAATATAACAAAAGTCTGTGCAAGCATGTAACAAATATTAAAATGTCAAAAAGAAAATCAAAGGGTGCTTATAATATTTGGTTAAATATTGGTAATTACCAATATATTAATTAATTAAAAGAAATCAAACTCCCCTCACAAAAACACTATTCAATTTTGTTTGACTTTTAACTTTTTTTCACTCTTCAATTTTTATTTACTTTTAACCCTTTTTTTATCTTTTATACTTTTAACCCTAATAGTTTTATCTTTTACATAACCCGTATAGTTTTCATGCTTTACATATTTGTCACAAACCTTTTCTATACTTAACCCAACACTTTTTCACTTTCAAATTTGGTCCATGTACTTTACATCTTTTACAAATTTATCGTTTTACAATTTGTTCTAAATTATGCGAGCTAACATGCTACAACACGCGTGTGTAGACGTAGTTCAACGTTTTTACGTCTATTTTTTTTACGGTTTAACGGCTCCGTCGAAACTCGCATGGTCTTAAACTGGCTTAGTTATTTTTTTCTATGTTTTACTTTTTCAGTCTAATTTTTGCAAGTTAACACGCTATAACGTGTGTGCGTGATTCATTACTTTTACGTTTACTTTTTGTTCGGCTTAACGGTCTCGTCGCAAAGCACGAGTCGTAGATAGAAGTAGATATTCATTGATTAACTTGTATGTGAATCATAAAAAAAATATGTATTGGGTATGGTAAAAACAGCACATGTGTGTAATATGAATTTTTTGCTGTCTAACCCCTGGAGATATAGCCCATTGGGGGGTTAGACAGCAAAAATTTCATTTTAAATAGTTCATCAACTTACGTCCTGTCTCATGAGTAACATGAGCAAAGAAAGCTGCAATTTCACGCTTTGAATCCGCGATCGAACCAGATCTACCAAAATGTGGGTAGTTCTTGAGCGCTTTAAGAAAGGCATCACGTGTGTAAAAACGTCTTCCAGGACAATAATTTTTAGACTTGTAAACAATCCCGTTAAAGAAAGAAACGCTCACTATGCCCGCGACGTTTGCGTAATTATTTGGAGCTGGTAGTGAACACGGGCCGCCTCGACAGTCTTTACCGCAGTAAGCACTAGTAGTGCCACAATAGCCATACTTACTACAACACATGTTTGGAGCACATTTACACTTTTGGGATGCAACCGGCTCAATAAAAATGAGTCCGGCTAGAAATATACTAGTAAATAAGAGGGTTGTTTTCATTTTGTTATGTGGTGTTAGGAAGTGAATGTTGGAGAGAGGTTTTTATAGGGTGAAAGTCTTTTTAGAGTCTCCCATTATGAAAATCACACAAGAAGAGGTGAGGATAGCACTTAGGAAGATGGGACGGAAAGTAGTTGGTTTGGATAACATACCGATTGAGGTGTGGAAGTGAAAGTGTTTGGGAGAGGAAGGGGCCTTTTCTTATTTTTTTTAAATCCTTTTAATAATTGTTTATTGATTGGAAGGGGCGTTATTGGGCATTATTCTCACTACGGCACTTTTGCAATAACCCCCAATAATGCCCCATGCTAACTGAACTGCCACGTGTCGCAAAACGCCCCATGGTAGGGGCATTATTTGGCTTAACCACTACACATAGTCTTATTAGGTTGTTTGAATATTTTATAATATTCCAACAATTCTTTTTGAGGTTTTTATATAAATCGGTTTTTATATATATCTTATGAAGATCAACTGACTTCATATAAGAAATAGTAACAACCAATACTTTTATTTGGTTTTATTTAAGTATTTAATGTTAGGGGAAGGATCCACTAAAAAGTGGATTTTCCTAAGTAGCCTAAGAAGGATTGTGATGATAACATGTGCACTCCTAATAAGTAGGAATGAATGGCATTTTGGTCCATATAAATAGGAGTGAAAATAACATGTGACACCCCTTTTGTTTTTTAAAAATACAACAAAAAAAAATCTAGTACAAAAAATGTAGTACAAAAAATATAGCACAAAAAATCTAGTACAAAAAAATATAGCAAGAAAAAATTCAGCAAAAAAATGTAGTACAAAAAAATCCAGCACAAAAAATTGAGAAAAGAAAATTAAGACAAAAAAATTCAGCACAAAAAATTTAGCACAAAAATATAGTACAAAAATCCAGCACAAAAAAATGTTATACAACATACAAAAATATAGTACAAAACTCCAGCACAAAAAAATGTTATACAACACATTTTAGTGGGTTTTTTTAGTCTTCATATTTTATATAGCAATATGGTACTCAAATTAAAGATAAAAAGACGCTCGATTTTACGGTGAAATTTTTATGAAAAAATAATGTCGTATAAAAAAGTTATGAACGTTTAAAAAATGTGGGTGGAATATGCATGTGTCTTGCATGTGGAGAGAGAAAGTCTATAAATAAGATTTTCCCAAGATACCCTTGCACTCCTCCTTTTTCCTAAACTTTCATCTTAACCGTTGATTTGAAAAATGAATAGTTAAGATTCCTTCTCATCCTACTTAGGCAAAATAAACTTTTTATTTGATTTTACCCCTTTAATGTTATATTCATTAATTCTATTTGACTTCCATTAACTCCATGTATTATCTTAGAGCATTCACATTCTATCCATCAAAATATGTGAGGGGGAGTTTTTATATTATAAAGGGTATAAAAAGTGGTTGTGAGTGGAGGAGAGAGAAAATGTTACCGTTCATCTGTATATTTAGGGGGACACTGTTCACCCAGTATAATTTTTTTAATATATATTGAAAGTGGTTGTGAGTGAAGGAGAGAGAAAAATGTGATGATAATATTATTTAATTGAAAAGGAGAGAGAAAAAGTATTTGTTTTTAGTGGAAATATATTGATATAGGAGTTGTTTTTTAGTGGAATGTATGTATAATTTGATGGTTTGGATGTGAATGCTCTTATATGATAGTATAGATTTGTATTTAAAAATTAAAATTAATATTTATCATATTTATTTGAATTTGAAAATTAAGTATCTATACTATATAATAAAAGAAACCACTTTAGGGACACGTGTCATCATATTAGGGCATCTCTTATAGATAATTATTATTTTAGTTTAATTTTTTCCAATTAATTATAGATAACCCTCCTACTAAATATTATTTAATTTAATAATATATATTATATAACATGTTAACGGAATAAAAAAAAGATAGTATAACATCATCGAAAGTAGATGGGTTATTATTTAATATTAATTGTAGATAAACCATCTACTTAATTGTAAATAATTTTTATTATTTAATATAAATTGTAGATAATTATTATTTAATTTAAATTATTAAATTTAATATATGTTTCAAACATTTAAAAAATAACGGATAAAGTTCCATAAAATATCTTATTATTTATTTATATTAATTACTAGGTTAAAAATTATATCTTAATAATTGAAACAAATATCGAGCATTTTCATAACGAGAGTGAAGGGAACGATTTTCTTGCTTAACAAATTATTTATTTATTTAAGAGTAAATTACGATTTTGGCCCCTGTGGTTATATCACTTTTACCCTTTTAGCCCAAAAAAAGAATTTTTTAACGTCTGAGCCCCTAACGTCTTTTTTTCTAACCATTTTGGCCCCTAACATTTGACGTTGGGGGCTCAGATATTAAAAAATTCTTTTTTGGGCTAAAAGGGTAAAATTGATATAACCACATGGGCCAAAATCGTAATTTAAAATGCAAGAAGAATAATAACTACATTTATCATACTCATGAATTTATCCAAAAATAACCATTCAATTAAGATGCAACTCACGTCCAGATATTTAAATTTTAAAGTTATATATAATTACCAATATTTATACTTATCTAATTAATTTAAGTATTATTTTGTAGCTATAAGTTTATCTAATTGGCTAATTGCTATATGTCTAATCTCGACATTTCAATAATTTTTAAGAACTAATAAATTAAGACCACTGTTATTTAACTAAAACTTAGGTTATTAAATGTATGTTCACATGACTTTTAAAACTCATGAGAAAGTAGATGATACATTTGTCTTATAATCGATGGTTCAAATGCTTTCATATTTATAAACTTGACAAACATCACAAGTTTTGATCATACATGGCACAAAATTTTGTTCGGATATTAGAAAAGCGTCTTAAAATATCGTTATTTAATTATTAAATCTCCGTTATTAAGTATTTGATTTTTTATTTACTTAACCCGTGTAATACACGGGGTTATAACCTAGTTGATAAATAAATAAATAAAATGCATTTTAGACGAACACCTCATGAAGATCATCTTATAAAGTGCTATGTGTTTTCCAATTTAGTTTTTTTTATTATATATTTATATAGTTTAGGTATAGATATTGATTTCCAAAATCATATAGATCATCATTTGGGGCGGATTTGTGTTCCCTGAAAATCTTTTTATATCAAAAAACTATTTTTAGCATAAAATGAAATTAAAATATATTAATACATAACCTTTGTCAAAATATAATTCTTGAATCAACATCATACATAACCTTTGTCAAAAGATAATGCTTGAATCAACATCGTAACATATATATTTTACAACCCACTTAGGCTTTAAAATCCAATTATAATAATTAGAAACGGTATTGCTTTGAAAATGCCACAAATTAACAGTGATGGAAGAAGACTTTTTAACTTTGAATTAACCAATGTATCCATACATGTACCAGCAACAAAAATATCGATAGTGAATCTGAATAAAATTGGGTATTGAATATTATGGTATAGTACGAGTAAGGGTATCAGAATCGATATTTCAATATTGTACCCGCTATGTTACTACTTTGTGTTTTTTAATCTTTTTAAGAAATCGTACACGAACCAAATAGGTAAAACTGGTACAAGTATAATACAGGACGAGCACCAAATAAGGTAAAATTCAGTACAAGCAGTAATACAATACGAGTACCAAATCGGGAAAATCTATATGAGTACCATGATAGCGTACTACTAAAATGAAGCATAATATCAAATTCATTCTTAATCAACAGAGCATAATACCAAAACATTTTAGTATCATTTTTTTACTATGTAAAATTCGGTACAAGTACCATTTTATAGCCGTACCGATATCGAAGGTACTAAATTGCGAAATCAATACTGGGTACCAATATATATACCGAATACCCAAAATCGGACCGGGTACAAATATTTGGGAAAAAATCTCATCGCTAATCAAATATATATACATATATAAGGTTACGATAAAATGAAAACTTATACGGGTTGTGAGAATTTAGAGAACTCAGCCTTACAAAAGGTTTTTTCAAAAAAAAATCCTAAAAATAATCAACTTTAAAAAAAAAAATAGTTTTGTTGATTTACACCACTCATAAAAACGCTTACAGGTAGTGTAAATGTTGATGTCGGTAGCTTTTTACAGGAGAGTAAAAAGGCTGAAAACTTCGCTTCGCCATTTATATAGCCGTGTTTGTAACATTCTAATCTACGTTTGTGCAAAAAATAAGAACAAAACACACACAAGAAGTCGGAGTTCTCTAAGTTCTCACAACTCTTTTAATTCTTATCGATAAACATAGTAAGCATAACATACCTACACTCTCATTTTTAGTCTTTTTAATTTTTTTTCTTACCGGCTAATTTACACACCTATAATTCTACTGAGAAATCTACATATTTGTCAACCATATGACCTGAAACCTCAACTTAAGAGTGGAGGGTATCATCCCTCAAAGTCCTCAAATAAGATCTACTTTAAGGTTGTTATGAGTTTCTTGAGATCGTATCTTTAAAATAATGTCCTCGTTCACGTTGTTTCATCTTTCGGAGGATCCATTTCATGTTCAAGAGATATAGTTGCACCTTCGTTTTCATAACCGTATTATATAAAATAATACAAGTGTACATTGTCTTTCTTATTCTTGAAGTATGTGTGTCCTGCCGATTATTCAATAATGTGCCAACGAGCTTTTAACACTCCAAAAACTCATTTTATGTCCTTTCGTGCCGCTTTGTTCACCCAACTAGCATATATCCCATCAGCAAGATAATAACCATATTTATATTCAACTCCATTTATCTCAACTGGACACTTTTATGCGGATCTATGTATAGCATCGTTAAATAATGGGGATTGATGTAGTGTGTTGATGTCTTAAAAAAAGAATGTCAAATCCTTAAGTGTTATAAGGCATCTGCTTTTAGTATAACGGTCACATACTTGTAAAAATATTTAAAATGCATCGGGTACAATCTCGTATGCCAGTTGTTGTAGCCAACATGCACATTTGTAACAATGTGAAACCCTACTTTCATCTTGCATTGTAACGTGATTGAAAATATTCAAAATCCCTCTCCATATCACCAGTAATTTGTAGGAAGACCGATTTGTTCATCTTACCTTCTTGTAAACATCTCCTCATTTAATGTTGGATTAAAATCAATAAAGTAAACTTGAACAAGTCAAGCATGTCCGACTTCATGGTCTATATTCACATGCAGGGGCGGAGACAGCATAGAACCAGCCGTAGCACAGGCTACGGCTCAAATCGTGTTCGCAGTGTTAATTTTTTGTTTTTTTTTTTTTGGCTTATTGGCCTGTAATAATCCCACCTACACCTTTTTGGCCAATAATAATCCCACCTCAGAATATTCCCCACACCAGTCCCATTTTTCAGATTTTTGGCCCACACTGGTCCCCAGTTAAAAATCCCTAACTCAGTTAGTAAAATGGCTGATGTGGCAGATGATGTGTTAAAAACTGATTATGTGGCAGATATGTGGCAGATGATGTGTTAAAAACTGATTACCTGTAATAATCCCACCTACACCTTTTTGGCCAATAATAATCCCATCTACACCTTTTTGGCCAATAATAATCCCACATCAGCCATTTTACTAACTGAGTTAGGGATTTTTAACTGGGGACCAGTGTGGGCCAAAAATCTGAAAAATGGGACTGGTGTGGGGAATATTCTGAGGTAGGATTATTATTGGCCAAAAAGGTGTAGGTGAGATTATTACAGGCCAATTTGCCTTTTTTTTTTCGATTTTATATAAAGGATACCCCTAAAAAAATATGAGGATACCCCTATAAAGGATTTTATATGAATACACCGTAATTTTTTATTTTTTTTTTGATACCCCTGGTGTTAAAGTCTAGCTCCGCCACTGTTCACATGTACTCTTGATGAACTACCAGTGTCTCAAACTTCGGCTTATAACAATGTGTATACAATTGAAGTTAGAAAGTGGAAGTTACGTCTATTATTATTAACATCATCTTCCTCAAAGCTTGATGAACTAGCTGAATGGGTGGAAGTTAAAAACGATTTATAGTTTTTGCGCAACTATTTTATATAGTATGGACTAAAGACTGTTTTTCCTATAAAGACCTCCAATGGATCGTCACTACAAGAAAAAGGATCAATAGCGGCGACACTATTAGCGGCGACAGCCAATATGTCGCCGCTATTGGCCTTATCCGCACCCGGTGTCCCACGTTAAACCCTAGCCACACGTTTCTTATCATCATCCAACGGTTGGGGATTCTCCAGGTCAATAGCGGCGACGGGTTTTAACCAATAGCGGCGACACGTTGTCGCCCCTATTGATCCGACGAATAAACATCTGGTTAGCGCCATTTCTTCCACTTCCCTCCTTCCACTTTCCCAAAACCTTTCATCTCTCACACACGGTTCTTCTCCAAATCGGCTTCATCTCTTCGTTTTTACCGATTTCTTCGTCAAATCGGTTAGTGTTGTTACTTTTATGTTGAATTTCTTGTTTAATTTGTTATATATGTTGTTAATCGGTTAGTGTATGCTAGATAACATCACCGCCGGCGCCACCTCGTTTCCACAGCCACCACCTAGTCTCCACCGTCACCATCTTTTCTCCTCCTTCAAAATCGGTTAGTGCTCCTTCTCTTTTGTGCCCACTGTAGCAGAATGTTGTTTAGTTTCATAGATCTAGTGTGGTGTGAGGGGTACACCACAGTTGCTTAGTTTCTTAAACCCCACTCTAATTTTACCTAAAAGTGTGTTAATACAAAAATTCCTTGCTTAACTAAGACATTAAAAGTCAGTATTTCTGTTAAATAATTAAAAAGAATTTAGTTAGAGAAGTTGAAAAATAAAACAATTTTAGTTAGAAATATAGTTAAATTCCATCTCTTTATTTTTAAAAACAACTAAAAGAAAATATGAATCCTTAAATAAAAACAATAAACAACTAAAAGAAAATATGAATCCTTAAATAAAAGATGAAAGTTATGGTCAAGGAGAGAGAAATGGAAAAGAGGAAAATGAAGAGAGTAATAATGTTCATTGAAAATGGTAACAAGAGTTAAATGTGTACAAATAGAATTCTACCAAAATTGAATAGTATTACTCTTCACAAACAAAAGTTGTATACTAATATATAGAAAATTAGTATTAAAAGTCTTAATTGTTATTTCCATTTTAAATTAACATTTTAGTATTAAAAATCGAATTATTCTTTTCCTATTTGTTAGACTGAGTCAAACTGAGAAACGGATTTTAGGTTAAAGTTTAGTATTTACATATTTTTAGTCCTTATTTTTTGTATTATGATAATTAAAATATAAATAATACCTAAATGTATTTTTACTAATAATATTGACATATGGTTGTTATATTAGTAAATTAAGTGTCTATCGTATAATCATCTTAGTTTCGAATGCTTAAGATTAACAAGTATAACTTTTTTTCTAAAGAATTATAATATCAACATTATATGGATACATGGTGCCTCACATACGTGAAGCTCTCGTCTCGCTTCATCGCTTGTAGTGCTTTGAGCTTCGGCTTTTAGGACCAGATAGCCTCGGAACGCCTCAAGGTTTTTAAAACCAGGGCATGAACTTATTGTAAAAAAATTCCTCCAATGTACGGTAAAAGAATTGGGATACCCATGAACGTGTTGGGTGATCGACGAGGATGGTACCGGGGGCTTGGGCATAAACCTTCGAATATACCATCGAACCCATTTGGTGCACAATCTCCAACCCCACAACCCTTTTCGGAGGTAAACTATACAATTTGACCTTAAAAATATAGCATGTATCCAAACAATATCTAATATTACAGTCTAATACTATAGGTTTTCAATATAATTTAGTCTTTTAGTTTTGGTTTTTTTTTATATAATTGATCTTGGGTATGTTTCTTATGATAACCAAATCAACTAAACCGAACAAATCTATGGGTTTTCAATATAATTTAGGCCACGTTCCTACTTCTTATTAGTTAGATGATTTTAAGTTTGTGGTTTACATATTGTTGAACCTTTAGCCGCTTTGAATACTCATAATATTGGTTTTGATATGTATTAATGTAGGAATACGTTTCGAGTTTGTTCCAAAGTCCGGCATTCGTAAACCAACTTGAATCCTATCTTACGACGAGGGGAAAGCAAGTCGCAACCGACGATGAGTATGACGATGACGACCTTTTTGACAAGGATGATGAGGATGAGTAATTAGTATTATCTACTTGTAGTTTTCGAATATTTTAGGATGTTATTGTACAGATACGTTTTATGCGATTTTAGTATGTAAAGCATTATGTTTGTTTAGTTTGTTTGTGTTGCGTAAAACTGGAAAATTGGCAGGTTTGTTTATAACTGGAAATACTGCAAATGCAGCAAAATTTAAAAAAAATTTGACATGTCGCCGCTAAAAGTCAAAATCAATAGCGAAGAGACTATTAGCGAAGACAGTTGTCGCCGCTAAAAGTCAACATCAATAGCGGCGACATGGGTTAATAGCGGCGACATATGACCCTTTAGCGGCCAACCTTTAGCGGCGACCCTTTAGCGGCGCAGATCAGTACTATTAGCGGCGACATATGTCGCCGCTATTAATCGACTTTCTTGTAGTGCGTGTATTGTAATGATAAACCATGCACAATTACATAATCGGTTGACTTGATCTTCCATGGGCCCGAGGTTTACAATTTGGCTCTACTATATAAAAGAAGTGCAGAGTTTTCATACAGAAAATATTTTTCTAGCCTTCTCATCCAAACAAAAGTTGTATTCGATAATGATTTTCAAAAAGTTGTTATAGTCATTCTAATGAAACATTATAATAGAGAATTTGTTGATGTAGGTGGGTTTCAATTTGAGGCCATTTTGTTACTGTTATAATAGAGAATTTGTTATAGGGTTTGAGAACTGGGGATGATGAAGGTATGGGGAATGGTGTAGATAGAGAGAGAAAGTGTGTGAAAATTAAATAGGGAAATTAATAAGTTTGAGAGGGAAAAGACTAAAATGCCCCTCATGTGAGGGGCATGTGACAAGGATTTAATAATTGAATTGGATGGCGTTAGGAGTGGTGAGTGAAATAAGATAAACTTTATAGATCAGAGAGTAAAATGACTATTTTTAAAGGATTGAAGCAAAACCGGTAAAACGATCAAACCACAAAGAACAAAACGGAAGTTTACTCAAATTAAAGAGTAAATTGCCAATTTGGTTCTTGTGGTTTGGGCTTTTTTGCCATTTTAGTCCAAATCTCAAACTTTTTAAATCTAGGTCCCTGTTGTTTCACTTTTATTGTCATTTTAGTCCAAAATTCAAAAACCCCATTTTTTTACTGTTACAACCTGTCTATTTTGTCTTTTTGTGCAGGGGCATTTTTGTCCGGCTGATTTTCATTTAACCTATTAATAATTAATAAACTAAATAAAATATATTTAATTCCTTTAAATACCCTCATTTAACACAAAGATAACAATCTTCCCCATTTACAGATCATCTTCCCCCAGATGGTGATGGTCGGCGACGGCGGTGAAGGTGGAGGTAGGTGTTAGTGAAGGTGGAGGTAGGTGTTAGTGTAATCGCAACCATGTCGTACCCCCACACTTCATCGTCCCACTCTCTTTGTATAGCACACTTTCTCACTCTAACTGCACACACCTTCTATCTCTAACTACCCTAATTTCTTCATAAAATTCTCATAATCTGTTCTCCAATAATCAATGACATTGATCCTGAATCACTAACAATCATCAAATCCTCATACTATGTTCTTCAATTATCACTTTGATCACTTTTAAGCAAAAAAATATGGAAACTTATGACTTTATAGACATCGAATATCTAGAAACTGTTTCAGTTACCAGAGGTTTTCATCGCTGTTGCAGTGATTTCGTGGTCCTCAAGTCATTTTCCACTTGTGTTCAAATTCTCCGACGAGTATGTGACGCATTTTCATCAACGAGTTAAGCGATTCCGAATTTCATTCCGATTACGGCAACGAGCTAACTCACCAGAAAACAACTTCCGACATTTCTAACACTAAACCGGTGTAATCGCAAGCGATTAGGTAATCGGAACCAACTGAAGTTCAAAATCCGGTGATTCTAAATAACAAATCGTAGTCCAAAGATGTCGGAGAAACAAAAATTACGCCGGGAATGAAGCATATTGAACTGATATTTGAGAAAACTAGATCGGATAGTGTGGTGGCGGATAACGGTGGGTGGTGGTGGAAGAGGAGGGTAAGGACGAGGAAGAGGAGTGAGGTGTTTAAGATTGAATTAATGAGTGGTGGCAGGTGGTGCCGTGGTGGTGTGGGGGTGGGTGGTGGTGAGGGTGGGAGATTGCTCTTGAGAGAGAGTGTGTGTTTAAGAGTGAGAGAGTGATCTGTAAACGTAAATGGGGAAGATTATGATGTTCGTGTTAAATGAGGGTATTTAAAGGAATTAAATATATTTTATTTAGTTTATTAATTATTACTAGGTTAAATGAAAATTAGTTGGACAAAAATGTCCCTGCACAAAAAGACAAAATAGACAAGTTGTAACAGTCAAAAAAGGGGGTTTTTGAAGTTTGGACTAAAATGGCAATGAAAGTGAAACCACAGGGACCCAGATTTAAAAAGTTTGAGATTTAGACTAAAATGGAAAAAGTGCCCAAACCACAGGGACCAAAATGGCAATTTACTCCAAATTATATATATATATATATGTGTGTGTGTGTGTGTGTGTGTGTGTGGAACCCATTAAGTCTAACCGTCTGTGAAATCAATATCCACCCTTATATCTTGCTGAAATGAAATCTGAGCCGTTTAAACTCACATAAATAACTGCTCCCATGGCGGTTTAGGCGGTTCACGGCAGTTCTTGTCAGTTTTCTAGTAGGTGGTTTTATTCCAAATTTTTCTGCCCATAACCACCACGTTCAGTGGTGGTTATCTCCTCAGTTGAACATTCTCTCTCATTCTCCTTATTTCCAGCGGCAGTTGAGTTGAATAACAGTCCCTCCCCCATTATCGCCCTCTCCTATCCCCTATTTGTAACCCGTATCACACTTCAAATCTCATTCACTCCTACTCTAACTAGCCTCCGATGCCTATGAGTTCTTCGCCCGCTATTAAGTCGGTGCCCTCCAATGCCTATGTCTTAATTAGTTATGGATTTAAACACTTTAGGGTGTTAGAGTTTTCTCTACCCAATGATATAAAGCCATGTCAACTCCCCCCCCCCCCCCCCATCACTCCCCATTTTCTACTCAAACACTAGGAGTGATTCAAACACCCACTCAATTAAAAAAAAATAAAAAATTTCATTGGCTCTCTCTCTCCTCTCTCATCTCTCATCTCTCCTCTCTCATCTCTCCTCTCTCTCTCCTCCATTTGTTCTTCTTCACCTTCGGTGTATACGCACCGAAAAAACACTCTCTCTCCTACTCCCCACTCCCCATTCAAACACCCGGTATCATTCCCCCCGCGGCAACCCCACTCCCCCATCCACTCCCCCAATCACTCCGACCCCCCAAGCTCTATGTCGGTCAACCACTTGAAGATGTCGAGTCAGCCTTGCACGCATTAAATGTAATAAGAAAGTGAATAAGCTATGAACACTTGATGTAATCTGTTCATGTTAATTAATTAGAAGTATATTTTTATAAATGTTCAAACACAAACCTATTAGTCTTCAAATTGTGTAAAAGCTTGTACAATATTAAAAAAATGTTGCTTTTTTAAATCAATAAAGAGAATTGTGATAATTTTTTAAATCAAATTTAGTTTTTGTTTGTTGATTTTGAGATGGCTAATTATCTTAGGTTAGCTACAGGGGTTGTATCATTTGACCAAATTTAAGATAGTTTTCATTTTCTAGAGTTTTTGTCCATAATGGTTCTTAATACTTGCCATGCAAGTCAATTATTTCTTTCTTTATCAAGAAAATCATAAAGGTTAGATGACCACTTCGGTTTACACAACCATTTCAACTTTGAATCTGAAACCAGCCAAACCGGACGGCTCTCTTAGGTTTGGGTGGTTCAGTTGGTTTCAATGGTGTACAATCTTAAAGCTTAACCTTCTAAATTATCTTTATTAAATATAGTTTACTAATTACTACATATATTTATTACCAGGGTGGGAGTTGGCTACAAAGTCCATTTTTCCTACAAAGTGTAAAAAGTCATAAAACACCATAATATCAAGAATAAAACACACTCAAAACCCACAAATAACATAGTGGAGATTACTAAAACACCATATTTGTGGGTTTTGTGTTGTGTTTTGGATAATAAGGCTTTGATTATCGAATGACTAACATTAGTGTGTTTTACGTTGATTATCATGTTGTGTTTTATATTCATAGTTGTATGATGGTGTGTTTGAAGTATTTAAGGAGAGCTAGGGTTTGGATATTGTGTTTTTGTGATTTTCGCTATGTTATTTGTGGGTTTTGAGTGTGTTTTATGGCTGAAAATGTAGTGTTTTATGACTTTGTACACTTTGTAGGAAAAATGGACTTTGTAGCCGAACCTCACCCTTTATTACCATATTTACAATACGATGTTATATTAACTTCAAAATTTGAAGAAAAAATTTGTTTGGGCTCCCCTAGGTTAGTAGGTGCACATTTTGGTCCACTGCCAAACCCGTTAATTTTGCCGAATTTAGACTGTTCATATAATTTTGTCTACTCTAACTCTATTTTATTTCTTTGTGTTTATAGGTTTATTCATGTTGTTAGTATATAATACATTAATGTAACCCGTCAACCGAAAGTATTGATACCGAAAATGCCAAAAAGTGGGTATCGGTACCGAAAAAATTCGGTACGGGAAATTCAGTACCGGTACGGTAACGGTACCCAGTACCAATTTCTCATCCCTAAGTTGAACGTAATTAGCATTCATAATACACCACTAAATTTGTATTTTCTAGAACTATACAGTTTTATAGATTTCCTTTGTCAAGCTATTTGAGTCAAACCTTTATATGTTAGTATTGATTCTTTTGACATGTTCGGTTAGGGGGTGAACTATACGGGTTGTTATCTTGATAATCATGGCGATGGTGATGACAAGTTGCTGTTTTGGGATAGATTATTGATGAAGTTACAAAAGGGAGTCAAACTCAATATAGTCAAAGACACATTCTACAAGAAACTGTCATGCATAGATTATGTATGAAAGGGCATTTGCATATGGAAAAGATTTTAAAATGGGAAAAGTTGGTGGTTAAAGAAGTAAAATGTGGAAGAAGCATCGTATCTAAGATAATAGTGGCTTTAAAACAATTCGGATGACGTTTGTTGTTTATTTATGTTTTGGTGTTTATTTTTTCATTTTTTAAGCAACATGATTTTTGTAGCCAATATGATTTGATGTAGCGCTTACATTATGACGTTAATATTCTTATCCACCGGACCGGTAAAGTACTATTTGATGTAGCCCTTACATGTTTGAATGTTATAACATTTTCCCCCAATGTTGCCTATCGTTTACTTTTGCATTAAAATGATAACATTTCATATTTTATCACTCTATCAGTTTTATTTTATATTGTTTTGTGATTGTACACTCTTCACGTTCATGTTCCTTTTATAAATTAAAGAATGGTGCTTTTGTCTGTAATGTTGTTTAGATTTGTATCCACTTAACGTGGGTGTTTGGGATTGCTTATTTTGAGCTACTTTTAACCTTTTGACTTTTTATAAGTTAATAAGTCATTTTTGTTGTGTTTGGATAATGGGGTAAGGACAGTGTAAAAAGGGCCTAAAGTGTGAGAAGTGTATTATAACACTATATATAATACTATATAACACCATATAAACACCGTATAACAATATGTAACACCATATAATACCATATAACACTATGTAACACTATATATCATTATATAACAAATATAACACTATACATCTATTATAGACATGCTATCAGACAACCCATAGTGTTATATTTGTTATATAATGATATATAGTGTTATATGGTATTATATGGTGTTACATATTGTTATACGCTGTTTATATGGTGTTATATAGTATTATATATAGTGTTATAATACACTTCTCACACTTTGAGCACTTTTTACAGGATCCTCTACCTGGATAATGTGTTAAGGAGTTTTTGTGGTTTGAAAAGAAGAAAATGAAAAGTTAAATGGTTGTATTTTTTAAAAAAGGGAGATGAAATAGGAGAAAAGAAGAAAAAGAGAAGCAATCCCAAACACCCTCAATATAGATTATTTTTGTTTGTTACGCTTTTAGCGTAACCCGCCACCGGCCGGGTATTAAACTATAGTTAAAATTATTAAACTATAGTTAAAATTAGGTTAGAACAAAAACAATCTTTCTTTATCGAAAATAATTGCAAAATCAAGACAATTTTCAATTTTTCACACTCTAACAAAGACAGGCAAGCTCTTTTTGTTGGGTACTTTGCCTACCACTTTACAACAATTTTGAAATCAGGAAATTGTTGGGAATGTTCATAAACAAAGACACCTACGCCTCCTCCAATTGTCAGAGAAGAAGAAGACCCAAAATCAAACAACTTGCAACCCAAAATCAAAGGGGGCAAAAGGGTTTGACCCCTTTTCATCTCACCAAAAAAAAAAAGCCTTTTGCAGCAGTGAATTTTGCTCTGATTCTTTAGGGTTTGCAACTTTGGAGATGCAAATAGAGAAATTAGAGTCGATAAAATCGGTTGCAGCAGATACAAGAGGGAAGCATAGAGTTTTGGCTGAATTGAAGAGGCTGGAACAAGAAACTCATCATTTAGAGGTTTGAATTTTTAGTTTTATCTATTTATATGGGTTTGTTTAAAATTGGGAATTTTTATATTGTTATTTGTTTTCTTGAAATTAAGATTATAGATGGTTTGTTATTAGGTTGTTTCATGACTTTTAGATGCCAACAAGGTGTAGTTTGGTCACTTTGGGATGCTATAGTACAAAATTCAGGAGAATGGATCCGATAAATGTTTGATCTCGTATGCGTGTTTTATCACTATGCTATTGCGGGTAATCGTTTTTCGGGTAACTCTTATCCTAAGCAGTCAATAGCGGGTGGGAATAGCGGTTATCAGGCCTTCCAAAATAGCGGTGTCAAACAGCGGAACCGCTATTATCAGCGCTATTCATGGGCGGTGATGAGGGTGTGCGGGGAGGACCACCACACAGGGCCCGTGATTTCGAGGGCACGTGTTTTTTCTTAAATCCGATATATATACATGTTATTTTTTTTTAAATAGCATACCCATACCAACTCCAAGATAGGCCCATTTACAAAACAATTTTTATGGTTTAAAAGTTAAGCCCTATATCCATTTGATTCAGTGAGCCCAATACACATTTGATTTTAAATAATAATAATAATAATAAAACATAACGGAAGGTCACATTTTTTCGAGCTCGAACATGGTATATGAATTCTCAGAGACGCCCCTGGCGCTATTGACCACTATTTGACCGTTATTCTAGATGCCTTGGTTAATGTGGACTCGGAGGAAGATTTTATGGCTTACGATCGATTAGATCATGTTTCAAATATTGACATATGTATATATATATAAATTTTGAGTGATATAAGTTACCGATATCCCACCGCGATAAGTCGATAACCTATATCTCAAATATCTCCCCTTGACCGCTAATTTGATTTTGGACCGCTATAACTGCATAGCTCTTATCTGGTGGGATTGTTGCTATGAATGATGGAGGCTTTTTCATAACTCATAAGGGATTAAGGGGTGTTTGGATGTGCCATTTGAAAGTGATTATGGGAGTTTATAATCAGAATACAATAATTAGCGGTTATAGTATATTAGTATGGGTTGTTGGAGATAGTGTTTGGATGTGCATTTGCTGTTTGGAGTTCTAACAATCTGAGAATCAAAGTACGATTGGAGACACGTTTAAAAAATGATTAAAGAAAATAAGAAATAGAGCATTCCACATTAGAAAATAATATTGCCAATTTGCCAGGTAAAGGAATAATGTTAAATAACTTTTGCAGGTTAAAGGAGTTTGCATAAGTTATAGTTTTAAGGTGTTATGTGTGTGCAATTACATATGATATGTGTAAATAATATTATAATGTGAAATATGTATTGAAGCTCTCGATCTTGTGATGTCATATGCAGGAGGAGTTGGACCAGCTTGAGAAAATGGGTGCAGCCTCAGCTGTATGCAAAGAGTAAGTATGAATAATATTTTGTTTATGTGTGATTAACGATTTTTTAACGTAGTGTGCTTTTTTGGTAGAATCCTGAGTAACGTTGAAACAAGACCGGATCCACTACTTCCCACGTAAGATCTCTTGTTTCTTGCTCGGAAAGAAATTTGACATATTTCGATTGAGTCCTATGATAACTGCAAAAGTTAAGATTAAGTGAAGTTAAGTAAATTTACGTAAAATACCCATAAACATCAGAACTTCTTGATCAAAGATCATTACCATGATTAGGGATATACATGTAATTTTAGCTTAATTTTTTGTGAAAAAAGAAATTGTGGCAATGAATATTAGGCGTTTGAATCTTGTTCGGGTGTTACTAGTTCTGACTTTTTTAAAGTATGGACAAAGGGGTGCAAACGAGCCGAGCTCGTTTAACTTATGAAAGCGCGAGCTCGGCTTGATTCAAGCTTTGTTTCTAAATCTTGAGCTTGGCTTGTAGGTAATTTGTCAAACTCAAGCTCGACTTGTTTTTTATTTATTAAATAGTTTATATTAATCATATCTATTATAGATATTATTATATATAAACAGAATATTTATTTATATAATAATTTAGTTGGTTTTCATATATTTATAAATAGTAACTATTATTATAAATTTAAATATATAATTAAAATATTAGTAGAAAGTTATATAAATAATGAGCTCGTTTAGGCTCGCGAGCCGGCTTGAGCTCGATAAATGAAGCTCAGCCTCGTTTACTAAACAAGCTTTTTTTCAAGCCAAGCTCGTGAGTAGCTTGGCTCGCTGTATGGCTGGTTTGTTCTGGCTTCAAACTAACAATACGCCTTTCATGAAAATTGAATGTAAAAGTTTGTTACATAGAGGCCGTTCAATACAATATCGTTTTTGAGTAGAGACTAGCAAGAACCATACACTGAATATTGGTTTTGTATTGAACGTGCCTGTAACCGTAACCATTTGTCAAGTATTTATATATATGGTTGGTAATTAAATAACTTGGTTTCGTTGTTGGTGGCAGGACACACGGGCCAACAAATCCATCATGGGATCAATGGTTCGAGGGACCTCAAGATGAGGCAGGTTGCAGATGCTGGATATTATAACATTACCTTCTTTAGTTTATATAATAAATTCATTAAAATTTGGTGCTATAGAGAGAACAATCTTCAGTGGTCCTTTTGCAGAAAAGTAAAAAAAAGAATTATTTGTAGAGAGAGTACAAAAAACTTGATACTTGTTAAGTTGTGTTTATTTTTTGCATATTTCTTTGGGGTAAAGAGGTTTGCTAAAACAGCCCAATTGTCTTTTGTGATCTCAAAAAAATGGGCTGGGCCCTATAATTGCTTATAATTAAGTTTGTGGATTTTCTCATGAAGATCATGATCCGTGTTTATCTTAAGCAGGGGCGGCCCGGAGGAAGATCCGGTTGGGTACAGTCTGGGCCCGCTTTATCGAGGTCAAAAACAGCTAACTTGGCACGCCCATGACAGCCTTCCCCATGGTCTTATATTCTAGCTTAAAAGAATCTACTACGACAATTCAAGAATGTTTATAACCGTCCCCAATGAATGAAGTGTACAACCTTTCATTATCGTATAGTACACAATATGTTCGCAATATATTTAAAGTAAAATACACGGATGGTCCATGTGGTTAAAAAAAATTGGGAACTAAAGGCTTGGAGTACTTCTGTTATTTAAAATCCTAACTTGTTCTTGAGAGCTAAAGGCTTAGAGAACTTCAGATATTGAAGTTTTAGCTTGTTCTTTGAAGCGGAGGCGGGAGGTTTTCTGTTATTGAAGATTACTGAAGTTACTGAATGACTTGGTTAAATGTTTGGATGGCGAGATGGAGTATCGGCAAAGCTTTCAAGTGAGAGATTGTTGGTTTATAAACACTTAGAGATCTTGGGCTCGGTTTCAACCCATGTTAAGTTTCTTGGGGACCAAGCTGAAAACCCTAATTTATTTTCTATGTATATCTAGTCATTGTAATTGTGCGCCTTTGAGCTTAATGAAATAGCCTAGTTGCAGCCCGTGGACGTAGGTCCCCTACTGAAACCAAACCACCTAATATTCTTGTGTCATCCTTTATTATTTTCTGTCTGCGTGATATTCGTTTATACTTGTGTGTTGGTTCTGCTGCGCCGCTTGAGTAGAATGATCATATTTTGTTATATTGTTGAAGGACAAAAAATGTCAACTTTGATGAATGATGTTGATTCACACGAGCATGACATTGTAGACTTTGTAACGATGTTACACAAATTAATACTTGAGGAGTGATAAACGATAACGTAAATTTCCAGCAACGATATCAATCTGGATACGTAATTGTCGATGGCTTTATAGTCTAGTGGCATCTTTGGGTGGGATAAGGTTTTAGGACTAATAGGTCCTGAGTTCGATTCCCACAAGGGGGTTTTTCCCATATTTATTTGGTTTCCTCTTGAATTGGTGTATAGGCATTATGCCTTGTGGAGATGGATATGATCGTGTGGTTCCGCTGGTGGCACGATGATACTCCAGTGGTTTGTCAGTGATCCAAATTTGCCGTTAAAAAAAATCTGGATACGTAATTATTAGTAAACAATACATGTGAATGAAAGATTTTTAAAAGATTATATAATATTGTTAAAATAACAAGGGTCGTTTACATATACTCTTTGCTAGGATCATTTGTTACAAATATTTATATGTCTCTATCAATTTTTTAGAATTCTTTCATTTACATACCGCGGTTGTGTCCGCATCCCTTGCTTTGACAAAGATGTGTATAGGATGCGGTGCTAAGCCGCATCACTATGTGCGGTAACTACCGTTGTTACTGCATCCCTTGTTGTGACGAAAACATTCATTTTCATGCACAAGGTAAATCTTCTCATCACTTGACCGATTGGAATCGCAACCGCGTTCGCGCGTGCCCGCACGGACGCAGATAAGCCCTTGCTGGTGGGAGTATTTGATGAGGGTGATGGTCACTCGCGAGTGCTTTGGTGCGAGATTTGGGACCATATCCCTTCAAAATCATTAATAAAATTATAAAATTGTGATGCACCATCTTTTTAGCCATGATGCATTAACTTTTAAAACTATGTTAGTAGTTTGATAATTTTTACTTCTTAACCATCCGATAAACATTGCCAATGTGTAAGATAGGTGCATCATGGTTTAGTCCAATGGATTCATTGTATATCTAACTTCATACATTACGATTATAAAATTTTATTTAAAAAGTTGTAATCCTTTAAAACTTGCTTTTACAGTTGGCATCACAAACCTTTTTTTTTTAAGCACAGTCTAATTTATTCCATACTAGCCAATGGCATTATAGTTTAGTGGCATTTTCTAGTGGAATAAGACTTAGGAACCATTAGGTTTTGGATTTGATTCCAACAAGTGGGTTTTTCCCAGATTTATTGAGTTTCCTTCTGAATTGGTGTATAGACATTATAGCGTAGTGAAGATGGAAATGATCAAGTGGTTCCGCTTGTGACACAATGATACATTAGTGGTCCGTCAGTGATCCAAATTTACCGTTGCAAAATTATTTCATAGTATTATAGTATAGTCCCAATTAGGGGTGTTTAAAAAAATCCGGATCTGAAACCGAATCCGAACTATTCGAAAACCGGATAATCCGAATTTTTGAATTTGGATTCGGATGTAGATTTCTAAAATTTTCGGATAACCAGATTATCCGATATCAAAAAACTATTTTTTTAATATATATATATAGGGTCAAGTTATTCTACAAAGGCTTCTAATTGTAAGAAGTGTAAGAAGGATTTATAGAGTGACAAGTGTCCAATAACCTAAAACTAAACACACTACATCACCACCAAAAACCTAAACACTCACCCCCACCACCACCCAAAAACCTAAACCCCCCCCCCCCCCCCCCCCCCCGCAAAAAAAACAAAAAAAAAACTATACCTCACAAAAAAAACCCCCAAAAAACCTAACCCCCCACCCCACCCCCCAAAAACCTAAAAAAAAACCTAACCCCCCCCCCCCCCCACCCCCCACCCCCCAAAAACCTAAAAAAAAAATATAAAAAAAAACTAAACACCCACCCCCACCACCACCCAAAAACCTAAACCCCCACCCCCTCGGCAAAAAAGAAAAAAATAAATTTTTTTTTGGGTGGGTGGGGGGGGGGGTGGTGGTGGATATTTAAGTTTTTTTTTTTTTTAGTGGGTTTTTTTGTGTAGTGGGTTTTTTTAGGTTATTGGACACTTGTCACTCTATAAATCCTTCTTACACTTCTTACAATTAGGATCCTTTGTATTTGATCCTAATCCTATATATATATATATAGTATATGAGCACTATGTTTAGCTTGAAATATAGTAAAAAAATAGTAAATCATCCGAATCGGATGTGGATTTATTAAAGTTCGTTGGTTTTAACGTTGAAAATTTTAAAAAATCGAATATAGGTTTGGTTTTAATCTATGCACAAAACGAATTTTTTGAATTTTTTTATGAATTCGGGTATCCGTTTAAATATCCGAATTCATCCGAAATTTTCGGATATATGAAAACCGAATAATCCAATCTTTAACACCCCTAGTAACAATTCAACACACAATCATTTTCTTGAAACCAAGTAGTTGGATGAAAACTTTAAAGTCTTTGGTAATCATCTTGGCTTGGTCAAGTACATTTGGCGTGCTTGGATTTCAGTAAAGAATGAATCCTAAATAAAATTTTATAGATTTTTACATTTGAATAATCATAACTGACTTTTTCAAATATTACTTGAACTTACATTATTTGAATGTTTTATTTTAAGTTAGATTAATTAATACATATCAACATCATCTTATAAACTTAATTGTTTTATTTTATCAAAATCAACAAAATCCATTAGAAGCATAACGTCCATTATAGATGATGAAAGAAGACTCGCAAGTTGCATATGAAATGACATATAATAGTCTATATTTAATTTTGCAATATTTATGGGACTATTGGATAATATTATATCTTTTCTACTTGTAATAATTTATGTACTTAAAAGAAGTTTGTTCGTGCTTATTAAATGATTGCCATGTGTAAGTAAGAGGATAAATAGAATGAAATAGTGGCCAGACTTGTTGTCCGTCTACCGTTTATTTTGATATAACTTGGCAAGTTTTTTGGTGAAATGTAAGGCGAATATTGATCTAGATAAAAAAAAATAGTGTTATCTTTTATTATCTCTTTTATAACATTTGCAATTAAAATGCAGGACTTTAAACATTTGTTCCTATAATACTATTTTTCAAATATATATATAATAAACTTAGAACTCTCTCTTCGCTTTATTTGTTCCTAAAAATAATGTTTTTGAAATATAGAGCTATATACATAATAAACTTAGAACTCTCTCTTTGCTTTATATGTGATCTTCCATGTCAAAAAAAAAAAAGACACAATGCTAAATAGCATGTACAAAATATACATTTTAGAATTTCTTAATACACAAAATCATGAAAACACATAAGATAGTTTATGTTAGTAATGAAAATAAACGACAATGTAATATAAAAAACTTATGGGGAAAAAAAGAAAAAAAAACTTACCCCAAATTTGTTTCGCTAAATTTATGTAAAAGAAAATAAATATATCTTGTATTAGCGATCACTCTTCACACAAAAAAAAAAGTAAGGTGTCACTTTCATCTATTCTTTTCATTTTTTCACCAAGGGCCTATCTATAGGTTATGTCACGTAAGTCATAATTAAAAGGGATAATTACCAAACTAGCCGCTTGACCAACCTTTTTACGAAAATAGCCATTTGACCGGGCTTAATGGACCTTCCCATCCAAGTGAACCCCCATTTTTATGCACCTTCAATCCAGCCACAACCAAGCGGACACGTGTCCCTTTGGCCTGAACCGGCTTTATGCCGCCACGCCTGTCAGCCGAGCCGCTTCATCCCCAAGCCAAGTCGCTACCGCTACCGCTTCATCCCGAGGCGAGGTTGACATGACCTTTCACTACCCAAGCCGCTACCGCTGCCATTAAGCCGCTACACCTATGGCCAAGCCGGTACACGGCTGCCATTATGCCGGTTCACCTGTGTTCAAGCCGGTACACGGCTGCCATTATGCCGGTTCACCTGTGGCCAAGCCGCTACCGCTGCCATTAAGCCGGTACACCTATGGCCAAGCCGGTACACCGCTGCCCTTATGCCGGTACAACGCTGCCCTTATGCCGGTACACCGCTTGGCTTGGGGATGAAGCGGCTCGGCTTGGGGATGAAGCGGCTCGGCTGACAGGCGTGGCGGCATAAAGCCGGTTCAGGTTAAAGGGACACGTGTCCGCTTGGTTGTGGCTGGATTGAAGGTGCATAAAAATGGGGGTTCACTTGGATGGGAAGGTCCATTAAGCCCGGTCAAATGGCTATTTTCGTAAAAAGGTTGGTCAAGCGGCTAGTTTGGTAATTTTCCCTAATTAAAAATACTATTATTTTAAAAGAAGTGGACACTTTAAAATTTGTTGTCTATCCTCCAATAAAAATCGAAGATATCATTAATGGTCATTTGGCTATTTTAAGGAATTTTCTTATAACTTTTTTCTGACAATTTTAAGGAACATGTTCAGACTCTAGTAATCAAAAAATATTTTTTCCAATAACCAAATTAACTGAACTAATTGATTATGAAATTTCAAAAACCAAAAAAAAACATTTATATTTTTTAACACATGACCAAACCAACTTATACACCCCTCTTACCAATTTCTACTTTGAATTCGGAAACTTTTTGTGAGAAATTAAAAGAAAATCCTCAACTAAAACACTCTCTTATGATATCTTTTATGAGTGTGTGTATATATATTAACCAAAATTTATATAGTTTTAACAAATAAAATATTAGAAAACGAGTCAAATGTAATTTATTATTATTTTATTTATATTAAACAGAAGTTATCCCCCACCCCAACTCAGTTGGGAGTTGGACCGGTTTGTTTCCTTGGAGACTCCGGTTCGACTCCTGGGTGTAGCAAAGGTGTGGGGACCAGGCAATGATGGTAAGTGCTTGTTAGCCAATGTTGCGCAAGTTCGAGCCTGAGCCGCCCCGGTTTTAATCCGGCCGTTACTCCAGCGAGGTGTCTCGTGTGGAGGCGGTACGGTTTCCGGGCGAACGCCGTTAGCCAAGTCTGACCACTCCCAGCGCGGACCCGGTTAAGACAACGTAAGTCTGGGACAGACTTAGTTAGGGTCCCCAACTTGGGGATGTAAATACCTTGAGAAGGTTACCGTTCAAAAAAAAAGATAAGTTTGTCCCCACTTAACCACTCCAATGGTCCCAAAACGTTACAAACCTCAAGATAAAATTAACTTTTGTTTTTTTAAATAGTAATTATGTTGATGGGCTTTATGCATCATTTAGATACCATATTTGCCTATAATCATGCCATGTTGGACCCACACAACGGCCCACAAATTTCAACTAATAATTCAAGGACTACTTCAAAGTTTAAAATTTAAACCAACCTCATGTATTTTCTTTATTCCCGTACGTAACATCTTAAAGGTATATTTTCGTGTATTTATTGTCTACTTGTTTATGTAAAAAAAAAACTAGTTTTTTAATAACTTTATGTAATAAGTAACTACCTGTAAATAAATAAATAATTCACTATACTGCTATTTCGAACTAATTAGTGAATTTGCCGTTCAAAAAAATAGTGAATTTGTCAAAAAAAAAAAAAAAAAAAAAAAAAAAATCATACACTACAAACGACTGTGTTTAATCGTTTACGTGTTAAGAATTTGTAATATCTTAACCTTTTAGGTATAGTTATACTAGAATTTATATGTCAAATAAGATTTTATTTCTATAGTTATAATATTCGTGAAAATTTTCACGTATCCGTTATATATTCTTAGTGTAAAGATCAAATACAAATAAAGTGAATTTTTTTTTTAATTTTTTCCATCTACTTATGCATGATGTTTAGTTGCAAATTGTAAAAAAGATAGATAAATAAATAAATAATCGTGTATTCACTCTAGTGAAGTATTATATATTTACTCTAGCAGAGTAATTAAGTTACTCTAGAGTAATTATAATTACTCTAGTGGACTAAAAACATGCTTGACAAAATGGGGAAAAAAATTAAAAAAAAAAATTTCACTAATTACTCTAGTGGACTAAAAACATGCTTGACAAAATGGGAAAAAAAAATAATTTTTTTTTTCACTAATTACTCTAGTGGACTAAAAACATGCTTGACAAAATAGGAAAAAAATTAATTTTTTTTTTCACTTTTTACGTTAAGACTCATTTTTACTGAAACCTTACTTTTCTTAACCTTGATAAATGTCTTGTGAATTGTGATACATATAAAAACCTATGTTGGACTTTTACAAATATTATTCTTATAATATAACTGATTAAATATTTTATGCACACGACTAAAATTTTACGTGCTTGGAAATGGTTAAAAAGCGGGCAGTGTACTGTAATTTGGAAAGGAATATGTCAGCTTACGAGAATAAAATAAGTACATTTTAACTTATTTACGTAGTTTAATATACATACACTACCATATAAAATTACGAGAATAAAATAAGTACATTTTAACTACAGTCTAAAAATGAAACATTGTATCTAGGTCCCTAAGATTTCATTTTTGTTGACATTTTAATCAAATTAGCAAACTATTTTAAAATTTTCTGTTAACTTCTCCATTTTGTCGTTTTTCTCATTTAATTAAAATATATTATGTCATACAATGACGATTATAGTGTTCATTTAAATGAGGAAAATGACTAAAAAAGAGAAGAAGTTAACAGAATATTGTAACTCAATTTGCCAATTGGATGAAAATCACAACAAAAATGAAACTTTAGAGACGTAGATACAAAAACTTTCATTTTTGAACTGAAATGACAAAAGTAGCCTAAACTAAGAAACTATTTTGGCATTTTACTACGTAGTTAAATAATAATATTATGTTTTTGATAAACAAATATTAAAGTGTTGATTCCTTGTTTGCAAAGATTACTATGATAGCTCATAGCTTGTACATCTTCTTTTCCGTTTTTTGATGGAAAAAGAAGCTTTTTCCTAAAATAACAAATTGGCAAAAGTTTTATTCTCTGAAAAGGAAAATAGTTTTTCCAGAAAATCATATAAATTCTCATAGTTTATTTTTATAAAATAACAAATTGCCATTCAATAAAAAAAGTAACAACAATATTAAACATAAATGATCCATTCGGGATAATTAAAAAAATGATCATGCATGCCGAAGCTTTCGGGTTTAAAAGCTTCAATATTGTATAATGTAGATGAAGTTTAATAATTCGTTTTGTCGGTTAGTTTGGGTTATTAGTTAACCCTGACGAGTAAGTAAGTTACAAAAAAAACATGAGACCTTATTATCCGTATTTATTAAGATAATTACTAAAACGGGTTTGAGTGTTACACTAAATAAGGGTCGTCACGTCTCATTCACAACTCCTCCCAGACACTACCCTAAATTGTTGAGTCTATGTCCCTTGAATTAAAATCAAATTACTTTACCTATAATTATGTTCTTAATTCGTATAAGATTAACCCCAATTAAATCAGTTCTAAATCTAATTTGAATTTACTTTCAAAAGTTTCATATTTGAGGAACCCGATAAACTCAAAATTTGATTCAATGACCACCCAAAGCCTTGACAAAATTTCTGTAGCTCGGAGATGCTGCAACCCACACCGATTTTTCCCTTAAGTGTTAATTTTACCAAAAATTTTCAAAATTTTTCTTTTTTTAGTGTCAAATATTATATTTTTAAGAGTTCGGCCCCCAACGATTTGGATTTTGAGAGTCCGGCCCTCACAGAGTTTTCATTCAAGCTCTGCCACTATTTGTAAGCAAGTAAAAATTAAAATCTTATGGTAAAATATGGATATAGAGATGTTCATCGTAAGAGATTAGGAATAGATGAGGTGTAAATATGATAGTACTAGTAATAATAATAACAATAATAATAATCATAATCGTTTTATTTGTACTTTATGGTTTATGCGGTATAAACGGTACATGATCACAAAAGAAAGAAGAAGGGGACCCAAGTAGTAAAATACAATGACTAAAGTTTTCTTATGGTGTGGGGAAAGGGTGAGACAAAGACAAAACCCATCATATAACAACAACTTTATGTCCTCATCATCGACTCTTTTAATTAATGTCTTGAAAACCAGGGGCGAAGCTATGAGGGGTCGGGGAGCGCCTGACCTCCCGAACTTTTCGCTCAGTAGTGTTATGTATGTACGTTTTGTATAGAATTTTTTAGTTATATACGTTTGCGACCCTCTGGTTTTATAAAAAAAGAATTTTTAGGTATATACTTTTAGGTCCGGTGACTTCCGACCCCCTGATGGAAATTTCCAAGCTTCGTTGAAAACTATCCAAATTAAAATTATTAAATAAATAAAGAGAATTGCACTCATGGTCCTTTAGAATGTCTTCATTACGATTTTTGGTTTGAGAAGTTACATATGTAATGTGACCGTCATTGTTTAATTAAATGCAACATATTTGAAGATTAGAGTAAACTAGGCACATTACTTGTGTAGGTTTATTGTCATCATCGGGTTAGTCACATTATTTGTCTTAGCTAAAGTTCCATCCAAGGTTTTAAAATAACAGAAAATTAAAAAAAAAAAATCTAAAGATGATTCGAGTGGTGCAAATATGAAATACCAATGGGTGAAAGTGTAAACTCACGCGTTACGGTGGGATGTTAACATTTGTAAGGCTCTCTTAGACGATACACACACACACAAGGTTTTCGTACACGAAAGTTGTATAATGTAACTCAAAAAATAAAGTCGTGTTTTACATTGATCAAAGCACAAAAACGAATACTGATAGCGGTTTTGATAACACCGATACCGGTACAAATATAGTTCGGTCGGTTATGACTCGGTTTGTCACCGTATCGCTATTTCAAATATAAATTCAAGTACGTTGTTGTAATGTATTTATTTTTATTTATATTTCTATTTAAATCTTATAAAACACCGAGATTGATAAATTATAAATGTGTGTGTAGGGGAAGTATAGAGGAAAAATACATTAAGATGAGAAAACACAAGAAACTCAATGAATGGACCACAAGTTGTCACTTGTTACATGACTTAGGGGCTGTTTGGTAGCCTCTGAATGGTCATTAAGAGGCTACCTCTTAATGGAACCATTAAGAATTTTACCAATGAGAAGGTAGAAGAATGTGACATGTGATGATTTACCATTCATAGATTACCTCTTAACCATTCAGACTTGAGGTTACCTCTTATTTATTCAGAGGTTTTAAACCATTAAGAGGTAGCATCTGAATGGTCATTAAGAGGCTACCAAACAGCCCCTTACATCACTTTTTAAGATTCCGACATGTAACAACATTGTCAGGAGAGAGAAAGTTGATATGTTACACCTCTTTCGCCCGTTTATGTAGATGTAATATCACATTTTACACCATGTTACATGTAAAATTAGTGTAACAGACAAACTTGTTAAATATCATTGTGTCAGTCAAAATCTGAAAAAGCAAAAGTTGTTACGTGTACTTTGGTCAGTCTGTTACATGTTTAGAAAAATTACTTTATGTAACATTGAATCTCAATCATACATTTTTTTGATGAATGATGAAGATTGAGTTTTCAAAGTTTTCTCAACTCAATAAGGTTTTCAAACTTTATATATATTACGGTGCCATCCACTACAAAGTTTATATTGAAATATAGATAGAAATAAAGAAAATACAACAACGTGCTTAAAGATATAAAACAACATATATTAAAAAGTTAGACGAGAAAAACAAATTCAATGTTAATCAAAGAGCCTAAAAAAATCAACGGGTCATATCATATTGTGTATGTAAAAAGTATTTTAAGGGTAAAAACAAATTAACACCAAAACAATATATTTTTAATGACAAATTCAGATATTTACCATTTATACCTCTAAAGTAACATATTCGTCCAATACGAAATTAAAACCTTCACTACTTAAAAAGCAATATTACTATTTGCACTCCTTGACACCACTAGGCTATAAACCAATTACCAAAATAACTTGCAAAATAATAATTTTTGTGTCGTAAGACTGTGCTATGGAGCAAACGGAGGGACGTGGAACACCGCCCTTGGGGTGAAAACTGAAAAGGGGGTTGTCCATTTGGTTGTGACTGTGAGTGCCCCATGGGTGTTGCCTTCGTCTAAAGCCTCGCCTTACCTTTTTAGGCAATGAGAAGCTTCCACCTCACTGAATCATTTTTTAAATTTCATTTATCTTTTATTTAATTTAAGTTCACTTGCCCAACGACATTTACATTACAATAACACATGATTAGTAAGTGTGGAATCACCCACTAGCTACATGTTGTGCTTTTGTTCCACATTTTATATAACCGTAACACATAGACTAGGGTATATGTTGTATATCCTATGGTAGAGTTGTGTAAATGGCTATTACTTAAGTTTGTGAATTTTAAATGCGAGATTTTTGTTAAATGGTATTCTTGACCCCATAATAAGTCAATTCAAGGGTCCAGATTGTTTTTCCTCGCAGTGTCGTCATCAAAACAGTTTTGTTTGTTTTTAAATGGATGGATATTTGAAAAAATAAGTATTAATTAATTAATTCTAAAGGGTGTCAACTATCACAAATTTTAAAAGCTCGCATATATATATATACTAGGTTAGAACCCCGTGTATTACACGGGTCGAATAAATGTAATTTTATATATTAAATAATAAAAAGTTATATCTTTATGAACCCCGTATATTGTACGTTCCAATTTCAAAAAATACCACTGGTTGTCTCAACTATTAACATATTGGCTTCCAATGAACCTTGACTAACTGATAACCGGAAAAACGATCATATTCATCTCTAGTTGGCATGATGCCTATTCATGAGGAAACCCAATAATTTGAGAAAACCTCTCTTGTGGGAATCGAAAATCTATACATAAAAGGTAACTTATAATGCTCAATTTGAAACACTAACATTCATCCTAATCCGTTAAGTAAATAAAAAATAGAGTTGTATATGGAGATGGATTTATAGACCCAAAAACTCTATATATTCTCTTGTAGTCCCAATCAAAACGAATTGAAGAAATTGAAGAAACAAAGTACATTCTGTTTTGGTGTTGAAGCATGACTATGAATTTGAAATGTAAATTAATCTCTATCTTTACAAACAATTAAACATTAATATATTTTTTATCTCTACTGGTGACATGATTATACTCCAGTGATCCAAAATTTTTAATGGGTGTGGGGAAACAAACTTTGTCATTAAAGAAATGTAAAGGTGCACGTGATCCTTAGTTTCTTGTAAATGTAGCTTATGAACATATATAAAAAAAAGTTATATTTTTAATAAATTAGGATAACATTTAATATTAATTTATTATTTATATATTTAATATAAGATAAGTAGGAAATAGAGATATTTGTTTTAAAAATATATTAAATTAACAATTTAGATTTGTGGATAATATTTTATTAAAGTATAATAAGATTTAGTATTAATTTATTATTTATTTATTTATTTAGTTAATATAAGATAAGTATAGATTTGAGGATACCTTCTATGAATGACACGTGTCCCAAACTTGGTTTCTTTTATTATATAGTATAGATATATATATATAATGATATTTATCGTGTGTGTATATATATTATATTTAAAAAACTTATGTGTGATATAATATATGTGGGCTTGGGTCCAGGTGGGCTTGGGTCCGCCCCTGATTGTACGCTTCAGTTACTTGTATCATACATTTGAAACTTTATATTTTGTGTATGCAATAAACATTATCCATTTACAAATCAACTCTTAACTCCCCTTTTTTCATATATGCTTTAGTTACTTGTATCATACATTTCAAACTTTTATATTTTATTGATACTATAACATTATCCGTTTAAAAATCACCTCTTAATTCCCCTTCTTTCATTATCTTGTTAAGGTTGTAATTGATATATATAATATAAACACCTTTTCTATGCCATACAACTACCCCATGTGGAATATCAATAATTTGTAGATGGACCTACAAGTTTCTTCCTTTTACTCCAACATTTGATACCAAATGAAACTCATAAAAGTTTCAAGGGTATGTAATGATATTTAAAGAAAACCCAAGGGTATCTAGATATTTTAGTTCATCATGTCACATCTTTTGGAAAGGTATAGTCCATGTATTTATTTCCATAGGCCCCAATATGAACATGTCTTAGCTACTATGATGAAAAAGAGCTCAAACTACATCAACCATCATGGCCTTTTATTTGACATCAAAATCAACTACCACCATAAGTTTTTGTTTCAACTTTTTAATTTCCTATACTTAATTGCTATAGGTAGGTGTATGATGTATGGGGTGGGGTAAGCTAGGGTTAATACCAAAATAAATATGCTAAGTACATATTAATAACAAGATTATCTTAAAGCACTAGTCATTGTCTAAAAGGACATGGTACACATGAGTTGCCAATTTGAGGTAGGCTAGGGTTAATACCAAAAAAAATATATATATGATGTATCATACCATATGGTTTCAACCATGTGGAATCATCAATATTACTTATTTTTGTTACATAATTGTCATTGCAATATAAATGCATATGTATCTTAAAATGACAAAACTCTTTATTTAAACTCTCGTGAGCTAATAAAACATCAAATCAAAAATATATAAATGAAAGAAAGAAATCTATAATGTTAATTGAAATAACTCAATTAAATTGTCGTTGAAGATTAAGGATATATCAGTTATGTTATTCTTTTTATCTTACTTTATTTTTATATAACAAATATGATTCCACAAAATTATATATAATCTAAGCAATCAAGCTCATGATCCAAATTAAGATAGTATAACAAACATGTGTGACACTATAGCTTGTAATCTTGTATTAAGTTAATATGCACTTTAGATAAACTAAATAAAAAAAATAACGGTAAAATAAAGTTCGCTATACGTGAAGCCGTTTCCATTTTAAAAATGTTGAATACTTTATTAATAGTTTTATTTATTACCGTTATATCAAGAGATGCGGTTCTAGTTACGCATCTTTTGAATCTTGATTTTTTTTTTCAAAACATCCATAAGATGTGATTACATAAGAACCGTATCTTTTGTCTCTTGATTTTTTTCAAAATATCTATAAAATGCAGTTACATAAGAACCACATGTTTTGATCTATGCTTTTTTTTTTTCAAAACAGACACAAGATGCGGTTTAAAAAGGGTAACAACATCTTTTGGAAACACCATAGCATCTTTTGATCACTTATGTATTTTTTTTTAACGGCCAACAGATCAATCCCGAGCACTCTCGGGGCATCAACTGGACCAAACAGAGTACTCCGAGAGTAACCCAAGTCCACCACCAATTCCAGGGAAAACCCGGTAACCCACTCACCCGTAGACACGACACTAAAATTACCGGCAAAACCCGTACTATCTACTCTGAAGCCATTTCCATTTTAAAAAGGTTGAATTGTGAAAAAGAGAATAATTAGGAGTTGAAGATTTGGTGATTTAGTTGAATTACTTGTTACATACAAGTGATTTTTGGTTGGCCAAAAGTACACGAAAATAGGATATTAGTGGTAGGAGAGACTTTATTATTGGTTTTATATTAAAAAAATATTCACAATTGTTGATTGTACTGGTATATTCTTCTATATGACGTTTCCATTTTTTTGTTTTATGCATGACAAAAAATATCTAGTATAAAAAGAACAACATGGCACACATTCTCTTTTTATATAACTATATAAGTAACCAATATCATTAAAACACTATTAAAAAAATTGAAATTTGGGATAATTTTATGATACTCATTGGTTTGAAGTGGATTTGTTTAACTAGTCCATGGTTATAGAATTAGCAACAACTCGTCTACTTTATTAAGTAAAACTATAAAACAACAATTTTGTCTACTATTTATGGTTTCAAGGCTAGTAAACTATATTCCTTGATAATTTTGCCCACAATGTTAAATCAAATGTTGTTCATGTTCATGATGACTCGCTTTCCAAGATAAAGGAAGCACACATGTAAAATCTCTTATCAATATTGCACTTCATGGTCATAAGTCGATTGAACTACTGAGTTATTAACGATTTCAAGTACCTAAAAAATCGTGTTCGAATTGTCGGAAAGAAGAAAAAATAGTGTAGGGGCTAATGTGTAATATGGGGTTCTATATAAACTCCATCTTTGTGTAACCCTACTTCTGTACAACTTCAATACAATTTTTCTCTCAATACAATTCAAACCCTACTCAAAGATCATTCTCTATACCAAACAACATGGTATCAGAGCAGAGTTATGATCCTTGAAAACTCTGTTCTTCAATCTCAAAAACCAAAAAAAAAAAAAAAAAAACTCAAAACCCATTCAATCCAAACTTAAACCAGAAAAAATCCAACAAATCAAAATTAAAACCTTGACATCATCATCATCTCACGGCAGAGGGGAAACAAAGAAGAAAGCACAAAAGTCAACAAGAACAATCCAAATTATCATCAACATCACGTGGTCTTTGTCTTTTTTGTGGAGGACATTAATTATCAACAACTATAAGTTATCATCAACATCACGAGGCTGGTGTTTCTTTTGTTTCAAAGGGCCGGCAAAATTCAACAAGAACCGACAAGGGCCGACATTAACCGATCTGTTCAGAAGTCATATTGGAGGTGGCGGCGGAGATTGTCAGCGAACCCTAGCGAAGTCAGAGAAATCAGCAAGATAGCGGATTTGTTTTGTTTGTTGAACCAGCGAAGGTGTTCGGGTGGAATTATTCGGGATCCACTTTAAACCTTGAACGCGAGTTCAAGTTACCGGTGTATTTAATAAATACGCCGGTAAGCGAACGTCATTCTCTGGCGTCGTTTTGTTGGCGGATTTAAGTCGCCCAGTTCAGTTACCGGCGAATTTGATAAGTCTTGAACGCGGTTTACGGGTTTCAGCGAAGTTTAAAAAAAATGGAAATCAATCATGAAAAAAATAGTGCTTGGATATTTGATTCTGGTGCTACTGACACCATGACGTTTGAACCATTGGACATACGTTCAATGAGCCAACCTCAAAAAACTAAAATCCATACAGCAAACAACGGAACGATGCAAGTGAAAGGAGGAGGAGGAGTAATTGAAATTTCACCAACTATGAAATTATCAAATTGCCTCTATGTTCCGTCATTATCACACAAATTGCTCTCAATTAGTCATATTACCAAAGAATTAAATTGCACAGTACTAATGCACCCTACTTTCTGCCTCCTACAGGATATCAGGACGGGTGTGATTATCGGACGTGGTACTGAGCGCCACGGATTGTACTATGTGGATGAAGTGGCTCAACAGGGCACTGTGATGTTGGCACATGGAACAGAAAACCGGGAAGCCTGGCTATGGCATAGACGTTTGGGACACCCATCCAGTGGTTATTCGCACCTTTTGTTTCCAAAACTGTTCCCTTCAAATGGAAAAACAGATTGTGAAACCTGTCTTCGCGCTAAAAGTCATCGACAACCGTTCAAACCTAGCAATACGAAAGTTGCTTCACCCTTTTCACTAATACATTCTGATGTGTGGGGTCCTGCTCCTGTGATGGGGGGCAGGGTCTTCGGTACTTTATACTGTTCGTGGATGATTGCACTCGCATGACATGGGTATATTTTTTAAAAACCAAAGCCGAAGTTTACGAAAAATTTGTCACTTTTTATGCTATGATTCAAACTCAATTTCAAACTCAAATCCAAATCCTTCGATCCGACAATGGGGGGGAATTTGTCAATACATCTATGAAACAATTCTTTAAAACCAAAGGATTAATTCACCAAACCTCTTGTGCTCATACCCCCGAACAAAACGGTGTTTCCGAACGGAAAAACCGTATTATTCTTGAAATGACTCGAGCCCTTTTGATCGAATCTCAGGTCCCTAAATCTTTCTGGCCGGAGGCAGTTGCAACCTCTGTGTATCTGCTGAATCGGCTTCCCACAAAAGCTCTCAAATTTAAGACTCCCTTAGATTGTCTGTCTAAGTCTGCCAGTATCCCTCATCCCCTTACACTTGAACCCCGAATCTTCGGGTGTACCGCATTTGTTCATATACCCAAAACCAATCGAAACAAGCTTGGTCCATGTGCTGAAAAATGTGTATTTGTCGGCTATGGAATCGATTAAATCGGCTACCGGTGTTATAATCCAACAACTCGTCAAATGTTCACCACAATGAATGTTGACTTTCTTGAAACAAAATACTTTTATAACACCCAACTCAGTGGTCAGGGGGAGAATGACAGTATAGACACTCTGAGCTGGTTAACCCAAATTCCCTCATCTGAAGAAGTCAACACAGAAAACTATCACAGTACTGCGAGTCCTTCAAACACAGACACACAATCCTCGGAGCACAGTACCACTGAAGAAAGTCCATCCAACGTGATGCCTGAGGTAAGAAATACTGAGAACTCTGAATGTTCTACGTCTTATAACTATGAGACAACAGGGGAACACATAGAACCGACAACTACAGAACATGTTGATCCAGTTGTTGAACAGGTTGCACCAGGTGCAGCAGAGACTACCGGAAGATACTCTCTTCCTCCTAGAGCCAATAGAGGGGTTCCTCCAAAACGGTACTCCCCAGAGAGGGAAACCAGAAATTCAAGGTATCCTGTAGCTAATATGGTCAACGGGAACTTATCTAACAGTGCGAAAGCATTTGTTACTTCACTATACTCTGAACAAATACCTAATTCCGTAAAGGAAGCTCAAGGTAAGAAGAACTGGGAAGAAGCAATGGAAGTGGAAATGCGTGCTCTTGTGAAAAACAACACATGGGAGAAGTGCATTCTTCCTAAAGGAAAGAAAACAGTTGGATGCCGGTGGGTATATTCAATCAAGTATAAGCCAGATGGTTCTATTGGACGATACAAAGCTCGGCTTGTAGCCAAGGGTTACACTCAGACGTATGGGATCGATTATTCTGAGACTTTTTCCCCGGTTGCAAAAATGGATACCATCAGAGTTCTCTTCTCGGTAGCAGCCAATAAGGAGTGGCCTCTTCACCAGTTTGATGTTACAAACGCCTTTCTCCATGGAGACCTAACTGGAGAAGTCTACATGGAAGCACCTCCAGGGTTCTCATGGGGTTTTAAAGAAGGAGAAGTTTGTCGGTTGAAAAAGTCCCTTTATGGGCTAAAGCAATCTCCTCGGGCATGGTTTGGAAAGTTCACCTTGGCCATGAAAGAGTATGGGTATCACCAAAGTAACGCTGATCATACTCTGTTCCTCAAGAGAAGAAACGGTCTTGTAACTTGCTTGATCATATATGTGGACGACATGATTATTACCGGAGATGATATAGAAGAAATAGCACGGCTGAAAAGAAATCTGTTTTCAAAGTTTGAAATGAAAGACCTTGGGAATCTCAAGTATTTCCTCGGGATAGAAGTTCTCAGGTCTAAACGAGGGATTTTCATCTGCCAAAAGAAGTATGTCCTTGATCTCCTAGCAGAAACTGGGTTGGTTGATTGTAAACCAGCAGATACTCCAATGGTAGTGAACCACAATCTTCACATGGAACTCAATGGAGAACTTGCAGACAAAGAAAGGTATCAACGGCTCGTGGGCAAGTTAATTTATCTCTCTCACACTCGCCCTGATATAGCTTATGCTGTTGGAGTGGTGAGTCAGTTCATGCATCAACCTCAAGTTTCCCACATGGAAGCTGCTCAGAGAATTTTAAGATATCTCAAAGGAACTCCAGGCCATGGAGTTTTGTTCAAAACAAATGGACATTTAAATGTTGAGCTCTATACTGACGCAGACTGGGCAGGAGATAAGGGAAACCGAAGGTCAACATCAGGATATTTTTCTTTGGTTGGTGGAAACCTCGTTACCTGGAGAAGTAAGAAACAGAAGGTGGTCGCTCTGTCGAGTGTAGAAGCTGAGTTCAGAGGTATAGCTCGAGGGCTAAGTGAAGTTCTTTGGATCAGGAAGCTCCTAGAAGACATTGGTTTCTCCCAAAGGGCGAAACCCAGTAAAATTATGTGCGACAATACGGCTGCAATACAAATCTCAGAAAACCCAGTTCAGCATGATCGAACAAAACACGTGGAGGTAGATCGACATTTCATCAAGGAAAAACTGGAGAAAAGAATCATAGAGCTCCCGTATATATCAACAAAAGATCAACTCGCAGATATTCTCACAAAAGCAGTCAACGGAAACGCTTTTAGTAGCTGTTTGAGCAAGTTAAGTATTGGTGACCCCACTACTCAACTTGAGGGGGAGTGTCGGAAAGAAGAAAAAATAGTGTAGGGGCTAATGTGTAATATGGGGTTCTATATAAACTCCATCTTTGTGTAACCCTACTTCTGTACAACTTCAATACAATTTTTCTCTCAATACAATTCAAACCCTACTCAAAGATCATTCTCTATACCAAACAACACGAATACTAGCATGAATGTTTATCAATCTAGTATACATGAGAATTGAAAAAGATTTATAACTAAATAGGTTACTTGTGGCCTTACGACAACCAAACATATAATCAAAACACCATTTTTTGTTTATGTAGCAATTATTGACACAATCAACTACCAATTGAAGTGTCGTTAATTCAATCACTAATTTCTGGTTGAACCAACAGAATTGCCTGGCGACAATATGTAGCCGATCGTTGTTCATGTTTCTTCTAGTGATTTCTACGACGATGAGTTTTCCAGAGTGACTAAAGGGCTTGTATGTGTGTAGACAAATGTGAGAGGATTCTTGAATTTGAAGTGCACTTCACCAATGAATAGGTCAATGTATATATAGGCTATTTGGTGATGAGCCACAAATCTTCAAACCGTCCTGATCTTTCGTTGGTAACCACAATCGAATAGCCTTTCGAACCACACGAACAATGCAAGCCTTAGCAAGTAACTACCATTAAAGCCATCCTGATACGCCATAAGGTCACATGGACTACCACACAAACCAATGACTCCTTGGAACCTCCAACCAACTATTGAGCACCATCAGCGAGCAAAATCAAAGATTTTGTTCGGCATCATTCGGTACCAACCACACCGAACTCAATCCTAGCAACACCAACCTTGCTACGTACATAATCCAAAATGGTAAATGTAGCTCATTGCCATTCTAGTGTGTGAAGTGTGTCGTCACAATAATAAATTGCCAATTGTCACTACACATACGCTTGCGTGTAAAGGTGGGGGCCCCACATATTCTTCTAATTATTGAATTTATAACCATACAAGGTTTCCACTTAAAAAACCTTTATGGGGCGTTTGGTTCGCGGAATGTGTAGGAATTGGAATTGGAATCCCTATGGGAATTGGAATTTGATGGATTCCTTTGAAATCCATAGATGTGTTTGGTTGATAAATATATTAATAGAATTAGAATTTAAAAAATACCTAAAAAGACAAAATTACCCCTAGTTATAAACAATTGGCAAAAGTTTTAAAAACACTATCTTAGATAAAAATTCAAAAAAATTCTAAAAAATCCAAAAAAAAAATAAAAATCATAAAAATTCAAAAAAATCTAAAAAATACAAAAAATTCAAAAGTATCAAAAAAATTAAAAAATAAAAAAAATCTAAAAAAATCTAAAAAATAATAAAAAGTTCAAAAAATTCTAAAAAACCAAAAAAATTTCTAAGAAATCAAAAAAATTCTAAAAAATAATAAAAATTTCAAAAAATCCTAAAAATTCAAAAAAATCTAAAAAATAATAAAAAATCCAAAAAATTCTAAAAAATCAAAAAGAATCTAAAAAATAATAAAAAAAGTTCATAAATTCTAAAAAATAAAAAAAATTTCTAAAAAATAAAAAAAAATCTAAAAATCCAAAAAATCCTAAAAATTAAAAAAAATTCTAAAAATTAATAAAAAAATCCAAACAATAATAAAAAATAAAAAAATTATTGTTTTGAATTTTTTTTGATTTTTTAGTTTTGTTTTTTATTTTTAAATTTTTTTGGGGTTTTTAGATTTTTTATTAATTTTTTATATTTTTTCTAATTTTTTAGATTTTTTTATTTTTTGGATTTTTAAGAATTTTTTGTTTTTTATGAGTTTTGGATTTTTTATTATTTTTTTGTTTTTTTAGAATTTTTTGGATTTTTTATTATTTTTTTTATTTTTAGATTTTTTGGATTTTTAGAATTTTTTTGATTTTTAGAATTTTTTTTATTTTTCAGAATTTTTTGGATTTTTTTAGATTTTTTATTTTTTAAAGTTTTTTTGATTTTTTAGAATTTTTTGGATTTTTTATTTTTTTTATTTTTTAGATTTTCTGGATTTTTATTATTATTTTTTTATTTTTTTTTATTTTTTTTATTTTTAAGAATAGTTTGGATTTTTTATTATTTTTTAGAATTTTTTGATTTTTAAGAATTTTTGGATTTTTTAGATTTTTTTAGATTTTTATTATTTTTTTATTTTTTAGAGTTTTTTTTAATTTTTAGAATTTTTTGGATTTTTATTATTTTTTTTTATTTTTTAGAATTTTTAGAATTTTTTGGATTTTTATTATTTTTTTTAATTTTTAGAATATTTTGGATTTTTTATTAATTTTTTGGATTTTTTTGGATTTTTTAGAATTTTTATTATTTTTTGGTTTTTAGACAAAAATGAAAGAGATAAGGGGTTATTTCCGTAACTTTGGAAACATTCCCGTGGTTTTTTAAACTTTACATTGAAATTTAGAAGGAATTTGAATTCTATTAAATAAGGGATTTTGTTGGAATTAAAATCCAATTCCCTTCAAATAATTTGTTCAACCAAACACACAAAGGAATGAAATTCAAATTCCAATTCCAATTCACTTGGAATCCTATGGATTCCTGTCAACCAAACAGGCCCTTATAGTTTCATCTTGTTCCTGTGTGGGACACTAACTACCCGAACTCTTTTATCTCTTATCCCAAGTTAAGTGAAAACATATATTTTATATTTGTCTGTTTGAAAATATTCCCAACAATCGTCCCAATTATATTTCAACTACAAAGATCAAGGGGTATCCCTCAACCCTTCTCTATAAACACTAATATCCTCTTGGAGTGTTTGTATATCACTATATCTTAATAATTAGAAACTCATTCTAGTAACGGATCTAGGACTTATTTTAGTGGAGACTAAAAAGAGACAAAACGAGCCAAAGGAGATAACTTATTAATGAACTATACATTTGACAAAGAATATCCTAATTTACAACTTACATGGTTGGTAGTCTCATGCAACTCATGTTCTACATATATCGTACTACGATCATATGGCGGTCATTGCCAAGAAAGAAGAACAATGGATGCCAAGTTTGGTGATATTGTGTTTCCTTGTCTAAAGTCCAAATGTCTATGAACATGTGTTATAATATAACGAAAAGTTTTCGATTCATATAAAAAGTGATTATGATTATATGCTTCATAAAATCAAACATCTATCAGAAGCATATGGCAACTATCATGACTACAAAAGTAAAATGATTCATCGATTCGGAGATAGTCATGATTAACATATAATCTTTTTTATCAGGAAACATATTAGTGATCTATGACAAATTTGAAATAAGGAAAGCTTAGTTTCATATCACGTACAAATAACCGAAATCTTTTTAACATGCGTAGACATGCCCGCCAAATAAATCCTCAAAAAATGGATTTTTTAACAAACATATTATTTGCAAAACTTGAATATAATATTTTCTAGAAAGGGAAAAAAAATAATGTTCATTGAAAATTTAGAAGAAAAGTTCATGGGTGTACCTAGCAAGACCAAAGTTAAATTCTTGGTTGTCATAACTAAACCTACACCAATAGGAAGCCTAACATGTATTTTGGAAGGGGACCTCACATGTATTTTTGTAAGGCCTAGCTAAACGTTTGCAACTTGACATTAGTGGGTGCCTTGCATCTTTGTCTCATGCATTCACACTTATATTCATATGACATTCTTTTATGCTCGTGTATCACGTAGTGGTGGTTGAAATAGGGGTCGAAAGTTTTAAAGAAAAAAATAGAAGGGGTCTGACTCCATACATATTTAATTTTTAGTAAAAATCACACTTCAAAGAGGAAACAACAGGGGTGTCCGAGGTTCCCCTTGTAACACCCCGTGTTTCAAAACTCAAAGTCAAAGTCAAGATTGAAGTCAAAGGGAGACAAGATTGCTGATTGCGATCTGTCACTCCTTGCTCAAATTCTGTTTTGACTTCTTTGACTTGTATATAGTCTTTTATGCTTTACGTTAGTTGTATTATGTGGAGTACTTATTAATAATTGAAGACTATTCGATATTTATCGCATGTTTTATCGCTTTATCGCCTATCGCTTATCGTAATCGCAACTCGAATTACGCGTTCTGGTTACTGTTCTTATGTGTATGTGTGCCTTATGTGTTACTTGTGCATGTTTATTTATGTTTATGTGATGGTGACTAATCGAAACTCAATCGCAATCGAATCGCAAACGCTAAACGCAGGTCAATTAAGGATGATTGTATGTTGATATAGTAGTTGGGATTAAAAGTAATTTGAATAGGAAACTCTATCGCATCGCAACGCTCAGCACGCGAATCGAAATCGCAAAACTCGTCGCGCCGTTCACTCCAATCGAGTGGCCAGCCGATCGAGCTGCCACCCGATCGAGTTGCCACCTGATCGAGGTGCCCCTCGATCGAGCAGCCACCCGATTGACCAGCCACTTATGCCCCTTTCCTTTTATGGAAACCCTATAAATACCCCTGTCAACATCACAAACTTACCTTTTCTGCACCTCTCGTCTGACCAGCGCTTCTTGCCCACTTTTCTTCAGATTTCTCGCAATTCTTGTAAGTTTTCCATCTAAATCTAGTACTTTCTTGATCTACACGCACTCCTACACCTTTCTATCTTTTAAATCTTAACTTTTAACCGTGAAACCACTAGATTTGAGGTGTTCTAGGATGATGTCATCATGGTGTTCGTATGAACTTCATGTTTTGGCTTCAATCCACCAAGAACAACTTAGATTTGAACGATTTCCACACAAATAAACAAAGATCTTTCATAGATCTGAACATATTCATGGTGAAAAGGATTGAAAGATGGTTTTCCAACCTTCTTTCAACTCTTTTACACTCAATGCACTCAAAACCGATAGAATCAGAGCTTGTTCTAACTTTCTACTCTTTCGTGTTGATGTGTTGGTTCAAGATCTGGATTCTATCCACGAGACGTTGATTTCGGGTTTGAACATGAACAACCAACTCGAACTGGGAACTGTTCGGATCAGGGTGATTCCTGTCCGGCCAGCTCACTTGGGACGAGATAAGGGTTCCGTTCTACAAACAAGACATCAAAACGCCTCATTCAAAACTACAACACTCCAAATAGAAACCAGTGTTAGAATGATCAGACCGTCGGAACGGACTACCGTCCGATCGGGTTACCACCCGATCAGATTGCCACCCGATCGACCGACTTTCCGATCGGGCTGCACTTGGTTCTACACTTAAACCATTTTCTCAAAATATTTAAGTATCTGAACGTGGAAACGGACTACCACTCGATCGGATTGCCATCCGATCGAGTAACCGTCCGATCGAGTGACGTTTAGGGACTTAATAATTTTCAACATGTTCACTCCGAACGGATTGCCACCCGAATCGGATAGCCATCCGATCGAGTGACCGTCCTGCTGTGAATTTGTTCTCAACCTGAGAAGCCTCGCCAATCGGATTGCTGTCCGATCGAACAATCGTTCGGCCGACCGACCTGAAAGGTAGAGATACTTCTCTGTTTTCAAAATGCTACAACGAAAACTTCAAAAGACAAGTCATCATACACAAGCACATCCATCCCAAACGAGGTGACAATCTGATCGAGTGACCACCCGATCGGATTGCCACCCGATCGGATTGCTGTTCGATCCACTGACACTTGTATCGTTTTACGCGCCGCTTATCGTCTATGCTATCGTTCTGATCAGGCTAATCTTACTCTCTAGCACTCCCTTCAATCCATCAATCGCTGTGAGTATACTCGAACCCTTTTTGCTTTACGCACTTTTGGGTGTTACATACGTTACTTATACTAAATCACATCGAACACACTACGCAATACTTTAACGCTAACCATTACCGCATGTTATACGTGACGTAATGAATGCTTGTTTGTTATGTTTACACATAGAATGCTGTCTACCTGCCTTAGTAACGATAGTACTATAGTTTGGACTCAGCACCTGTTCACTCAGGGGTTGTTAAGGACAATTTGTTACATGGCTCACAGTGGTGAGAGTGTATTACGAACTGCCTTGGGCATTCAACCCGCAGTCATTGGTATTGATAGGTTCATGTCGATAACTTACGTGCTTCATTTCACACTGTGTACGTGCCGGTTATGCGTAAACGATTTCGAACTCTATATGCTATTATCAAACTTGTATGCTCACCTTTACACCATGTGTATTGACTTTTACTTTAACGTATGTGACAGGTGCTTAAGATGTTAATTTGCTTGGATTGCTGTGAAATCGAGGCTAGGAAAGGTCTAGAAACAAATAAACAATTGTCTGTAATTGAAATATGAGTTGTCGGAACAGGACAATTTGACTAGATTTTGTCTGTAATAATTACGTTATCTTTTATGACATGGTATGGGATATGTTGCTTTAATTAATTGGTAATTATAGTTGTTATGAAAACTTCTGGACAATCTGTTTCGCTCAGTGCCACGCCCCGATGTTTCCGTCATCGGTTGGGGTGTGACAGATTGGTATCAGAGCCATAACTATAGGGAATTAGGCAAGACTCGACCTAGTCCGGGTCGATGTCTTAGAAACGACCTAGTCTATAGTTAGGAACCAACACACCGACTTGTGCATATCCTGTAGGGATTATGTACGAGCTTACCTGCTACTTCTCGCTATTCTCACCTACGCTACACTATTGCTGCACTTTATTTTTCAAATATGAACGAGCGATTAGGTCGAGATTAGGTGTGAAAACCGCAAACTCTCGACTAAATTACTTGTTCAACCTGTATTTTTCCAACAAACAAGAGGAATTGTGCCGAATCAGGAGTGAAATCCATACTTTGGCGCATAAATCCTCTTTATTTTTATCAAAACAGGAACAAAGTTGCTAAGTCTGGGATGAAACCCGAACCTTGGCGACTTGTTCTGATATCATTTTGGGTTTTACAAAACTCTCACCAAAGCCTCGACGGACTCCAACGACTCGAAGTCACGATATGACTGAAAGGATGTGTGCCAATCGCCTAAATTCGAGGCGAGAGCACAATCCCGAAGGCCAAAGTGTGTACCAAGAGTCTTGGTGAATAGTCGAATCACTTTGGTTAGTCAATGTCTAACTAGTCGCAGACAATCTATTCTCGATTTTTATGAGTTTCGATTCTGAGCTCGCTACTGCCGACTCTAATATTTGTCAATTTTATGTGGATTTTGTGTATTTTATGTGATTTACCTGTTTACATGTTTCGATTTTTGGTCATTTATTCGATTTTCGCTATTCGTTTGATCGACACACACGACTCGCCCTGCTCATTTACCTCAAAAAGCTGACAAATCGCTACTACCATGAGGAATCACCGTACGCTAGGTTGCTTGCTACGTTATACGCTTGATCTATATTACTCTCTATGTTATCACTACTCTCGAACGCTCGCGGACTTTGAATGATAGGTTTCGGTATTCTGACTGCCTCTTGTGATTACATGCTTATGTGCCTCTGTGCTTCTGTGCCTTACTTTATTTTGGCTACAAGAAGTGCAATTTTTAGGACACATGGTGAATCACGAAGGTATTTACGTAGATCCTTCTAAGATAGAAGCGATTACCAAATGGAAGGTCCCACAGTCAGCTATGGAAATTAGAAGTTTTATAGGGTTAGCTGGATACTATAGACGTTTTATTAAGGATTTTTCCAAGATAACCATACCGTTAACTAAGCTAACCTGTAAAACAGTTAAGTTTGAATGGGGACCTAGGCAAAAGGAAGCTTTTAAGATTTTAAAACAGAAATTAACAAATGCTCCAATTCTAGCCTTACCAGAAGGAACAGAAGATTTTGAAGTTTACTGTGATGCTTCTAAGCTAGGATTAGGATGTGTATTAATGCAACTCAAGAAGGTAATTGCATATGCATCTAGGCAATTGAAAAAGCACGAGGAAAATTATACAACTCATGACTTAGAATTAGGAGCCATAATTTTTGCCCTTAAGATTTGGGGACACTATCTGTATGGAAGTAAGTTTACTGTCTATACAGATCATAAAAGCTTAAGATACATATTTGGGCAAAAAGAATTGAACATGAGGCAAAGGAGATGGATGGAAATCTTAAGTGATTACGACTGTGATATTCAATATCACGAAGGAAAAGCAAACGCAGTTGCTGATGCCTTAAGTCGTAAGTATCATGAAAAACAACGACGAGTTCGTGCTCTTAGATTAAGTTTACAATTAGACTTAATGGAACAACTGAAAAGCATTCAGGAAACAGCAATCAAGGATGATGCTGAAGGAATGAAAGGAAGAATAAAGGAACTAGAACAAGGAAGTGATGGAATTTGGAGATTCCATAAGAAACGAATTTGGGTACCTAAAAAAGGAGAATTAAGAAATAAGATTCTAGAAGAAGCCCATAAATCTAGGTATACCATGCATCCTGGTAACAACAAGATGTACCAAGATTTAAGAAATAACTTCTGGTGGATAGGAATGAAAAAGGACATAGCTAGATATGTTTCTAAGTGTCTTACTTGTTCACAAGTTAAGGTAGAACACCAGAAACCTTCAGGTCTACTACAACAATTAGAAATGCCTGTATGGAAATGGGAACTTATAACCATGGATTTTGTTACTACGTTACCCAAAACCAGAAAAGGTAATGATGCGATTTGGGTAATTGTGGATCGATTAACCAAATCAGCTCATTTTCTACCCATGAAAGAAACCTTTAGTATGGAAAGGTTAGCCAAGTTGTATGTAGATGAAGTTGTATCCTTACATGGAGTCCCACTCTCCATTGTATCGGATGGGGATAGTCGTTTCACTTCCCATTTCTGGACAAGTTTCCAAGAAGCTATGGGAACCCGACTAAATCTAAGTACTGCATATCATCCTCAGACAGATGGACAAAGTGAAAGGACTATCCAAACCCTGGAAGACATGCTTAGGGCATGTGTGATAGATTCTGGTGGAAACTGGGATGACCACCTACCTTTAATTGAATTCTCCTATAACTATAGTTATCATTCAAGCATTGAAGCTGCCACTTTCGAAGCACTGTACGGACGTAAGTGCAGAACTCCAGTTTGTTGGGCAGAAACAGGAGAAAGTCAATTATCAGGTCCCGAGATTGTGCATGAAACTACTGACAAGATCGCTCAAATCAAGGAAAGATTAAAGACGGCTCGAGATCGCCAGAAGAGCTATGCAGACAATAGGCGTAAGCCCTTGGAGTTTCAAGTCGGAGACAAGGTTCTCTTCAAGGTCTCTCCTTGGAAAGGAGTAGTTCGCTTTGGTAAGAAAGGAAATCTAAGTCCAAGGTACGTAGGACCATTCCCAGTAATACAGCAAGTAGGACCAGTTGCCTATCGTTTACAACTACCAGAGGAACTAGCCGGAATACATGACGTATTTCATGTATCCAATCTCAAGAAATGCCTATCGGACGAATCTTTGGTAATACCTCTTCAAGATGTAGAGGTAAATAAAAAACTAAAGTTTGTTGAGAAGCCACTGCAAATAGAAGATAGAAAGATTAAGTTTCTCAAGCACAAGCGACTAGTGCTAGTTAAAGTCAAATGGGATTCGAAAAGAGGGCCTCAGTACACTTAGGAACTGGAATCGGAGATAAAGCGAAAGTATCCTCACTTATTCCAGTAAATCTCGAGGACGAGATTTTTATAAGGTGGGGAGAATGTAACAACTCTCATTAAAATTACCACTTCTTACCTTATTTTGTCTAATAGGAAACCCTAATTAAGACACCTAAGTGATATTGCATGACCCCTAAAATTTTCAGAACAGTTGAAATCAGGATCAGGGCCCCTTAAACTCAAGGGGGGTATTCCCTAAATTATGTTTATCTGCTCAAAACGATTCTAAAACACGTAATTTTGAATTTCGTCGACTCAGCAGGGCTAAGTAGGTGACAAAGCAGGCCTAGCCTACTTTGGGTTTCCCCGCGACACGCGACAGGTGCGGGAGATCCTGTCGCGACACGCGGGAGGTACCAAATCAGGCTATAAATTCAGGGGCTTGGGACTTGATCAGTTTGCATGTTTCGACGGAAAAAATCTTTACGTACGTTAAGTTATACGCTGTTTCCTTCAAAAACACACACTGTCCTAAAACTCTGCCACGATAACAGGGTAATAACGCAATCACTGCTACGATTTAATGTCTGATCGATAGAAATCAATCCAATGGATGTTTAAGTGCTGCTCAAACTTGGGTTATACTTTGTCATTCGTCGTGAATTCGATGGATGTTTAAGTATTGCACTTTGTCATTCGTTGTGAGGGTTTTTATCTCGTGAGTTATCGTAAATGTTGTATTAGTTACTGACCTAGTTCGTGTGCATTGTTATTTAAATTAGGTTACAAGGCTAATCAGTAAGCTAAATTCTGCCCGTACAAATCTGCAATGTGAGTCATTCTCTTTTTATCAATTATGTTTTACAATACTCCAAACCATTTTCAAAGTTATAATTACAGGGATTAAGTCGTGGCTATCTTGAATCACTGGCTAGTGGGGTATTGTACACATTACTAATTTCTCACAGTTAGGCTAATAAATCCTAACAGTGATAAACGTCACTAATTGGGGAAAGACCCAATAGTGGTATGACCATCGTCACCAGATGACACGGCGCCAGATAAAAATAAGATAGAAGCCATTGTAATCGCTCTTATGCTGTAATTTATAACTATGTGTCATTTTATCAAAATGAATGATTCACCAGTATTTCCCCGCTGACAAAATATTTTTAAAACATGTTTCAGGCGACCTGCTGTAAATCAAGAAAAACGTGCTACGGAGCACTAACAAGCTTGAAGAGGTGGCTCAGTTAAAATGAATAAACATGTTTTAATAAATCAGGGAATTTCCTAGTAAAATTCCTCTATTGTAAATTACGGGGTTTATCCCGAATTATGAAATAAAATAATCGAGCATTGCCGAGTTTTAAAAGATCCTGTCAAAATCTTCCGCTGTCGCATCATTTAGATACCACGGGTTCCTGTCCCGCGGCTCCTGATCGGGTCAAACCGGGGCTGGGGCCGTGACAGGAAAAGGTGGTATCATAGCCACTGATTTAAGCCAATTAAGTATTTAAGAAAATACTTAATTTTTACTGATTGCCATTTTGTGATTACATGTTTTATTATTTGAGTATTTGTTTACAGTATGGGTATGCAAAGACTTTCGGACATCTATCATAAAATAGATAATTTACCGAAAGAAAAAGGAACTTCATCCTCAAGATACTCAGCAGATACTGATGAGGGAATATTTGTTCGTAAGGCACAGTATGAGAAACCACTTATCCCTAATAAAAGAAGTTGGATTATTAGAAAAATTCAAGAGAAAATAAAGAAGTCACAACCAAAATGAGTGATGAGTAATAAGGAAACCCAGGAAATGGGCAATAACCCACCATGGGAAGATGAATTAGATGAAAAATGGGTAGATCTTTATATGCTAGCCACCACAGCAGTAAATGCTAACTTTTAAATACCCTGACCCAGTTTTAGCACTCATATCACCTACAAGAAACTTTGTCCATTAGATAAACAACTTAGTAAGAGAAAATATAATAAATGCACAACCCCTATATATTTTAAAATTTCAGTTGTACTTTGTAGTAAACATATATGTAAAAGTCGCACTGTGTGCAATAAAATTTGAATAGTTATACTAAATATTCGTCTACGAAATTTTTAAATTTTAACTTAGCATTTTGTGTGCATTTTGCATATATGCTAAACAACATGAATGGGTTGTCTGAAGCTCTTCAGAATCTCAATCTCTATCCCGTGAAAGTAGAAGTTTCCAGAGACTTTACTGGTTACATGGCCGATGTTGAGGAACCTATGGAATTCCAAGTTCCACCTCCGGAGAAACAAAAGCCAAAGAAAAGAAAAAAGATTTGTGGGTTGGAGGCGTGTGTGCAGAAGGAAACCAGCGACTAGGAGAGTTCCCAAGATAGAAAATCCTTTGGATAAGGGAAAGGAAATAGACATTGGGGAAAATTTTAAGCAAACAGGAATAGAAATTGGGGAAAGTTCTAGGCAAGCCAAGGAATTGCCACTACAGGAGGAATTAGATCGCATACTGGCAAGTTGTGATATCCTTAGGCCTATTAATGAAAACATCTTCCCTTATCCTGCTGAAACCCAACTTCCAATAAATTTGGAACCGGCTATTCCAGATCCCCTTGTCAACACCCAACCTCTAGGAGAAATGGACGAATGGTGGACCAACGACTGGCAGTTCCAAAACCTCCTAAATAATCCTTATACCTTTTTCCCTCAGTTTGACCCAGAACCCGTACCAAATCCACCAATGAGCAATGAGAACTTAGCTGAACTCCGCCATTTTGGCGAGGAGCTGGTGGATGCAGGGAATAGAATCAGGGAAGTGGGAGAACAGGTCTTCTGGAAGTACGACGAGAGGGAACGTCGCTTCTGAGGTACAAGCGGACGAGGGATAGTGTGGTTATGAAGCTGTGGTTGTATAATAATAATAATAAAAATAAAGTCTGTAATATAATCATAAAAATATAATTATGTGAAATAACTCAAAAATAAAACTTTGTAAGATAACCAGTTTGTACGGATGCCTAATATATATAAAATATCGAAAGTCGAAAGATCGACAATTTTGGCTATATTTGTTTACGTGATTATGTGCAATTATTTTATTATGTTCGATTATTAATTATTTTATACTAATCACTTATATAAATTAATTACCAGATGGCAAACGCTGGTAATGATCATGATAATGAAGTTAATCAATCTGAGCATAACAATGAAGATCAATTTCTGAATAGGCAAGATATCGAAAATATCGTTGCTCGAGGAATAGCCAATGCTATTCCAGCAATACTTGCTGCTGCTCAAAATCCAATTGAACCTCAAATTATTCCTAGCAAACGTACACATGAAGATAATTTCAGTAATAGTATAAATGGAGGCGGCAACAACAATAACAATAATGATAATATACTGCAAGCCCCAACTCTCAAAAGAATGAAAGCTGCAACACCTGGTTGCACTTATATGGAATTTCTTGCCTGTAAACCAGCAGAATTTGCAGGAAATGAAGGGGCGACTATGGCGCTGCGTTGGTTGGAGAAAACCGAAGCAGTAATAATGATAAGTAAATGTGTCGAAGAAGACAAGGTCATGTATGCGTCACATCTTTTTAAAGAATGGGCGCTAGAATGGTGGAATACGGTTCTACAAGCTAAAGGAAGAAATATGGCCTATGCCATGAACTGAGAAGAATTTAAAAGTTTAGTAGAAAGAAAATTCTGTCCCGAATATGAAAAGGAACAAATGACAAATAAGGTCCTGAACCACCGGATGGTGGATGTAGACTGTCGAGGGTATACTTCGACATTCTTCGAGTATGCTAGAGTTGTACCTACCCTGGCTTCGCCAGAACCGGTACTTATTTCTCGCTATGTTTGGGGATTAATTAGCGAGATCCATAATATTGTCAAAGCTGCGAGACCCCGCACTATCGATGATGCGGTGGAATTAGCCAATACTCTAACTGACGAACTGGTTCGAACGCGAGTAGAAACCCGGAAGAAGGAAGTGGCCCAAAAGCTTACCCAGGGATTCCGTATGGGTAACCGTAACAACTTTAAGAGAAAGGGAACTGGGCAATCTTCCACTGTTCCATTTTGCACTACATGCAAAAGGAAGCATTTTGGAAGATGCAAAGAATATTGCAATTTCTGCAAAATCCCGGGGCACCAAGAAGAAGACCGCAGGAAGAAGAAAGCCACAGTCTGCTACAACTGTGGAGAAGTTGGACACTTTATGCCAGACTGCCCAAAACTGGTCAAACCAGCCGACAACAAAGCCAAACCTGCAGAAGGAACTACCAAGAGAAACGCAAGAGCCTTCCAGTTGACTACTCAGGAAGCAGAGCTAATTCCTGATGTAATAGCTGGTACGTTCCTAGTTCACGAAGTTTATGCAAAAGTATTATTTGACTCTGGTGCAAACCAAAATTTTATAAATACTTCATTCTGCCAAGCTCTTAACTTACCTTTAACCAACCTTAAGCAGATTTTTACAGTCGAAACGGCAGATGGAAATTCTGTTAAAATAAATAAGGTTGTGCGAGAAGAAAAGATAGAACTTTTAGGTCATAAATTTTCGGCAAACCTGTTACCTATGAATTTAGCCGGATTCGATGTGGTGTTAGGAATGGATTGGTTAGTAGCCAACCATGCTCGAATTCTTTGTGATAAAAATGCCATAGAAATTCATACACCATCAGGAGAATTAGTGGTGATTACAGGAGATAAGCCACGAAAGCCAATGAAATTCATTTCAGTAATGAAATTGGCCAGTTATTCAAGAAAACAAGAAATGGTGTATATGTTTCTAAGTGTCTTACTTGTTCACAAGTTAAGGCAGAACACCAGAAACCTTCAGGTCTACTACAACAATTAGAAATGCCTGTATGGAAATGGGAACTTATAACCATGGATTTTGTTACTACGTTACCCAAAACCAGAAAAAGGTAATGATGCGATTTGGGTAATTGTGGATCGATTAACCAAATCAACTCATTTTCTACCCATGAAAGAAACCTTTAGTATGGAAAGGTTAGCCAAGTTGTATGTAGATGAAGTTGTATCCTTACATGGAGTCCCACTCTCCATTGTATCGGATAGGGATAGTCGTTTCACTTCCCATTTCTGGACAAGTTTCCAAGAAGCAATGGGAACCCGACTAAATCTAAGTACTGCATATCATCCTCAGACAGATGGACAAAGTGAAAGGACGATCCAAACCCTGGAAGACATGCTTAGGGCATGTGTGATAGATTCTGGTGGAAACTGGGATGACCACCTACCTTTAATTGAATTCTCCTATAACTATAGTTATCATTCAAGCATTGAAGCTGCCCCTTTCGAAGCACTGTACGGACGTAAGTGCAGAACTCCAGTTTGTTGGGCAGAAATAGGAGAAAGTCAATTATCAGGTCCCGAGATTGTGCAAGAAACTACTGACAAGATCGCTCAAATCAAGGATAGATTAAAGACGGCTCGAGATCGCCAGAAGAGCTATGCAGACAATAGGCGTAAGCCCTTGGAGTTTCAAGTCGGAGACAAGGTTCTCTTGAAGGTCTCTCCTTGGAAAGGAGTAGTTCGCTTTGGTAAGAAAGGAAAGCTAAGTCCAAGGTACGTAGGACCATTCCCAGTAATACAGCAAGTAGGACCAGTTGCCTATCGTTTACAACTACCAGAGGAACTAGCCGGAATACATGACGTATTTCATGTATCCAATCTCAAGAAATGCCTATCGGACGAATCTTTGGTAATACCTCTTCAAGATGTAGAGGTAAATGAAAAACTAAAGTTTGTTGAGAAGCCACTGCAAATAGAAGATAGAAAGATTAAGTTTCTCAAGCACAAGCGACTAGTGCTAGTTAAAGTCAAATGAGATTCGAAAAGAGGGCCTGAGTACACTTGGGAACTGGAATCGGAGATAAAGCGAAAGTATCCTCACTTATTCCAGTAAATCTCGAGGATGAGATTTTTATAAGGTGGGGAGAATGTAACAACTCTCATTAAAATTACCACTTCTTACCTTATTTTGTCTAATAGGAAACCCTAATTAAGACACCCAAGTGATATTGCATGACCCCTAAAAATTTCAGAACAATTGAAATCAGGATCAGGGCCTCTTAAACTCAAGGGGGGTATTCCCTAAATTATGTTTATCTGCTCAAAACGATTCTAAAACACGTAATTTCGAATTTCGTCAACTCAGCAGGGCTAAGTAGGTGACAAAGTCTCTTACATCACTTGGTGAAGACAAATTGTCTAGTATAATACTTTTTATTTCTAATCTTTTGCACTTTTTATTTGGTTTTGTATTAATGACTTTAATAACTAGTTACTTATGTTGAAGGTGATCTTTCCTTATCGTTTGTCCGTGGTGTCTTGGCATTATTTTACTGTCTATATAAAATAAAGGATTTTCACCATTCATATCTCCACGGTCTATATGGAGATATGTTGGCTACCTGGTAGGGGGTTAAGGGAATGGTTTGGTAAAGGTCTTGCCATTGTTCAGCGTTTAGAGGTCCTGCAATGGACCTGGGTCAAATTTAGTAGGACCTCCTTCAATACTTCACGGTATTGGATGGCGGGGGTCCAAACTCTTTGACCCCCTCATAAGTTAACTACTATTAATACTATAACCCGGCTATTTAGGACTGTATCCCTGCTGACTCAGACTACTTAGCCGAGGGTAACGTCACCGCCAAAAGCGGGGCCTACCACAATACTGCATTAATAACTTAATTCATTATCTTCCAATAATCCACCCTTTTAGGATTGTATCCCTGCTGACTCAAACTACTGGGGTGAGGGTAACGTCGCCTTCAAAAGAGGGGCCTACTACAATAACTAAGATAATCTCTTAATTATGTGCAAAAGTGCGGAAATAATCAAAGGTTATACTAGATACGAGTCGGAACCAAGTGATTCATCTTGTCTATCTGTTTTTATTTTTATTTTATTTTCAACATTTTAGTTAGTTTTATTTTTCTTAGTTTAAAACATTTTTCATAAACTTTTATTTTGGTTAGACGTTGAGGATAAACCGGTACTAAAAGCTCTTGTGTCCTTGGACGACCTCGGTATCTTACCAACGCTATACTACACTCAACGATGGGTGCACTTGCCCATATGTGTGTTTAGTGTTAGTAAAATATCGTGTTTTATAAATTTAAAACTTGGCTAAAATAAGTGTTAAAAAGGGCTTAAAATATACACCTAAAATATACAACACTTTCACGCACATCAAGTTTTTGGCGCCGTTGCCGGGGACACAAGGATTTTGAGAAAGTTTAAAATCAATGGCCTAATCAGTTTTTCAAAACCTTTTCAAAACGCGCGCACATTTTTCTGCATTTTAGTTTAGTTTGCATTTACAGTAGCCTGAACACGGGGCCGTGCTCACTGAACACGCCCCCGTGCTGCATATTTTTAGTTAGATACCCAGATACAGAGTTTGAACACGGGGACGTGCTCACTGAACACGCCCCCGTGCTCAACGTGACCAGTAACTTTAATTAAAACGCCCAGATACAGATCCTGTACACGGGGCCGTGTTCACTAGACACGGGGCCGTGTCCAGCCTTCTGTTTCAGTCTTTGTTTTCGTTTTCTGGTCCCGAGATTCAGTTGTGGTCTGCTGAGTGATTCTTATGGATCAATACTCAGGAGGTTACAACTACACCTATGATGAGGATGATTATAGGGGTAATTATTGCACTAATTGTTATAATACACGTTCGATTCAAAATAATCACTCTTATCAACCATCCGATTCATACGCTTACTATGAGGAGCCCAGGTACGAGCCATCAACTTCATACACATCCTATGAAGACCAAAGGTATGAACCTCCTCCCTCATACTCATATTTTGATGAACCAAGGTATGAGCCTTCTTACTCATACTTTGAGGAACCAAGATATGAGCTACCACCTTCATATGCTTATTATGAGGAACCTTGGCGTGAACAACCCACCTCATATGAGTATTATGAAGAACAAAATTATGAACCTTATCCATCATATGCTTACAACGAAGAACAATGGTGCGAACCATCGACTTCATATGGGTATTATGAGGAACAAAGGGTCGAACAACCGGAATCAAGCTTAGAAAATAATGATTCTTTTTCTATAACTGAAGTGACCGATAGGATATTAGAACACATTAGAGTTATCGATCGATGTATAAAAGAAGCTCGCGCAAGGGAAGAGGAGTCCCGCGCAAGAGAAGAATTAAAAAAGGAAGAGATAACTAAAAATGAAAAAATGGAAGAACAAATAAGTGAAAAACCGACACATGAGTTAAGCAACGAAAAAGGTGAGTCCAATAACGTTAAAATCCAAGAAGAGTCTAATTTTGAAGAAATTAATCTCTTGACACCTTCTTTCGAAAATCATTGTTTAGTACCCACTCATGCTAAGTTTTTAAAAGAGTTAAACACTAACACTAAAATTGACGAAACGGTAAGTGTTAAGTTAACTAATGATCAAACCTCGCTAATAAAAGAAGACCCATTTGAAATTAACATTACACCGGTTCCATGTTTCTTTCAAAATTCGTTTATTAGTAATGTCACAATCGATAAAGATCTTTGTGTTAACATAATGCCTAACTACATTTTCGAAAAATTAAGTATTAGTGATTTTTCTCCACTTCAAATACCCATTTTTCTATCCAATCGGAAAGTAATAAAATCAATCGGTATAGTTGAAGACGTTTTGGTTCAAACAAATCAATTGGTAATCCCAACCGACTTTGTCATCCTCGATGACGCTCCTCTAGTGTTGGGACGACCATTTGTAAAAACTCACGAAGCTTTGAAAAACCGGAAGTTCAGTAATTTACCTCTTCAATTAGGGGCATTTAAAAGAAGTGTCGATCTCGAACGATCAATGAAATATCCCTTCGGCAATAATGATCCCCTAATTGAAGATGAAGATGAACCACCCGATACAAGTGAAGAGATTGACCACTTTGTTGAAGAAGAGGTCACCATAGAACAAACTTTTAAGGTTCTTGATCGAAACGAGCAACCAAATAAGGAGTCTCCTAAAGACCCACCACTTGAGCTCAAAGAACTTCCAAAAGGTTTGGAATATGCTTTTCTAGACAAAGATGGTAAGTTACCTGTAATTATTTCGTCTAAATTAGATAACTTAGAAAAAGAAAAACTAATCAATCTTTTGAAAAAACACAAAAATGCAATAGCTTGGAAACTTGTTGACATAAAAGGAATTAGTCCTTCTATGTGCACACACAAAATTTTGATGAATGATGACTACAAATCGGTCATCCAACCACAACGTCGCGTAAATCCAAATGTTCAAGAAGTGGTTAAAAACGAAGTCATCAAATTACTTGACGCCGAACTTATCTATCCTATTTCCGATAGTCCTTGGGTAAGTCCCGTCCAAGTAGTTCCAAAGAAAGGAGGTATGACGGTAATTACTAATGAAAAGAATGAATTAATACCAACGAGAACCGTCACAGGATGGAGAGTATGTATAGATTATAGACGATTAAATGAAGCAACAAGAAAGGATCATTTTCCTTTACCCTTCATCGATCAAATGTTAGAAAGATTATCCGGTCATAAATTTTACTGTTTCTTGGATGGTTTTTCAGGTTACTTTCAAATCCCGATAGCACCCGAAGACCAAGAAAAGACAACTTTCACATGTCCCTATGGAACTTTTGCTTATCGACGCATGCCGTTTGGTCTATGTAATGCCCCTACAACATTCCAACGTTGCATGGTAGCCATTTTCCATGACATGATAGAAAAGACAATGGAAGTCTTCATGGACGACTTTTCTATCTTTGGGGATTCATACGACCAATGCCTCGATAACCTTGAACGAATGCTATCCCGATGTGAGGAAACTAACCTCGCCCTTAATTGGGAAAAATGCCATTTCATGGTAACGGAGGGAATAGTACTCGGTCACAAAATCTCAAGCGAAGGAATGGAGGTGGATCAAGCCAAAATAGATACCATTTCTAGGTTACCTCCTCCATCCTCCGTAAGAGCTATTAGAAGTTTCCTAGGGCATGCCGGATTTTATAGGCGGTTTATCAAAGACTTTTCAAAAATCTCAAGGCCTCTAACAAAATTACTTGAAAAAGATGCTCCTTTCATCTTAGACAAGGATTGCAATCAAGCATTTCTAACCCTAAAGGAAATGCTAGTCAATGCGCCTATCATGATAGCACCTGATTGGAAATTTCCTTTCGAAATCATGTGTGATGCTAGTGACTTTGCAGTTGGAGCTGTCTTGGGACAGAGAAAAGAAAAGCATTTCCACCCAATATATTATGCTAGTAAAACACTTAACGATGCACAAGAAAATTACACAACAACTGAAAAAGAGTTACTAGCTGTGGTATTTGCTTTTGATAAATTTCGTTCTTATCTTGTTCTTTCTAAAACTATAGTCTATACAGACCATGCAGCCATTCGATATCTCTTTAAGAAGCAGGACGCAAAACCACGTTTGATTAGGTGGATTCTACTCCTCCAAGAATTTGACATTGAAATCAAGGACAAAAGAGGAGCAGAAAATACCGCAGCAGATCATCTTTCACGCTTAGGAGACCCAGCTTTGGAGGCAACCAGGGACGAGCAAATCAACGAAAAATTTCCAACTGAATCCCTGGAAATGGTGGAATATAAGGAAGAACCATGGTACGCCGATTTTGCTAACTACCTAGCTAGCGGAATAGTCGCAAAAGGGTGGCCACATCATCAAAGAAAAAAATTCTTTGCCAATGTGAAACACTATTTTTGGGAAGATCCATATCTTTTCAAAATGTGTGCCGACCAACTCATCAGGCGATGCGTACATGGTAGTGAAGCACGAAGAATTCTCCGCCATTGTCATGAAGGTCCATACGGAGGACATCATGGTGCTGCCAGTACCGCACGAAAGGTATTCGATTCAGGATTTTATTGGCCAACCATTTACAAAGATGCCCAAAATCTTGTAAAGACATGTGATGCTTGCCAAAGAACATGTAATATTTCTTCCAAAAACGAAATGCCACAAAATGGCATTCTTGTTTGTGAAATTTTTGATGTATGGGGACTCGACTTTATGGGACCTTTCCCACCATCAAAAGGAAACAAATACATACTTGTGGCAGTAGATTACTTGTCTAAATGGGCCGAGGTCGAGGCACTTCCAACAAATGATGGAAGAGTAGTGGTAAGGTTTCTGAAAAAATTATTCTCTCGTTTTGGCACACCTAAAGCTTTAATAAGTGATAGAGGTACCCATTTTTGCAACCATCAACTTGAAATTTTTTTAACAAGATATGGGGTCTATCACCGGGTTTCGACGGCATATCACCCTCAAACAAACGGACAAGCCGAAGTGACTAATAGAGGGTTAAAACGAATACTCGAAAAAACCGTAGGATTAAATAGAAAGGAATGGGCTGATAAATTAGATGATGCTTTATGGGCTTTTCGAACTGCTTATAAAACAACGATAGGTACAACCCCATATAAGCTAGTCTATGGAAAAAGTTGTCATTTGCCAGTAGAAATTGCACACAAAGCCTACTGGGCAATCAAAAATGTAAATTTAGATCTAGAATTTGCTGGTAAAATCGATTTTGTCAAATAAATGAATTAGACGAACTTAGGAATTATGCATACTCAAACTCCGAGATTTATAAGGAAAGAATGAAAAATTTGCATGACAAACATATTAAACCTAATGAATTTCGGGTGGGAGAGTTAGTTCTTTTGTTTAATTCACGACTTCGATTGTTTCCTGGTAAATTAAAGTCTAGATGGTCAGGGCCTTTTTCCGTCACCCATATTTTTCCACACGGTGCAGTAGAAATTAAACCTCGAAATGGGCCACCATTTAAAGTCAATGGCCAACGGTTGAAACTCTATCAAGGATTTATTGAGGATGAGGAAGAAGAGATCTCGCTTCAAACCGTGGAAGAATAAAAACATCATGCCTGGTAAGTTACGAACGATTGAGACGACAAAATAAAGCGGTAAGTTTTCTAAACCATAGCTTATGGGGAAAAGGGGCACTCACACGCGCACAAAAAAAAAAAAAAAAAAAAAAAAAAAACTGCTCGGCACGAGGCCGTGTCCGCTGGACACGGGGCCGTGTTCGCGCTGCAGACGGGATAAAACCCCTTTTCTAAAACTGTTTCTTCATTCCACACGCCCCGTTTCCCCACAAAAGCTCTGGTTCCAGGCGATTTTTCGCAAATTTTCAACGTCTCTCACCGATCTAACAACGTCAAGGTATGATTCTATCACTCTTAGTAGTTAGATTAGTTACTTGCATGTAGTTATAACACCACAAATTTGGGGAAAAATCTAGGGTTCTTGATGTTCATCCGAATCGAACCTAAATTTTTTGCCTAAATTTGTTTGCATTTAGTTAGATTAGTGTTAAGGGAAGTAAATACACTTAGATTGTTCATAGATTCACCCGATTTCTTACAAAAACCCCAAACCCTTGCTCTTGAACCGAAAAAGACAAAATTGATAAGGTAAACGGGATATTTTGGGAAAAACGGTGTTTAGGGTTTCATTTTCGGGGGAAACCGCACCTATTGGACCAAAAATTTTCAAGTTTTCGAAACCGGGTCGAAAAATGAAGTTTTTGAGTAACAGACTTCTGGACACGGGGCCGTGTCCGCTGGACACGGGGTCGTGTCCAGCCCACTGTTTGCAGTTTTATCCGAAAACATTTCTGATTCGTGCTAATCTTTGGTGTATTCTTTCAGATGGCAAAGTTCACAAGGTTCAATGCAAGTGAGCTTGATGCAAGGGCAAGGTATGAGGTTCTTCAAACAAGACCCGAAGAGTACCCGAGGAGAGCTTGCACAGATCTGTTAACCTTGGTGAACCAGCTGAACCGATTTAACAACATCGTTACGGGTCCACTAGCTGTTGCATTGAACACTAGGCTTCAGTCAGTGCATCAATGTACCATGGAGTTCTACAGTACCTTCAACTTTGATTCAAGGTGTGACCCATTTGTCAATACTGGGGTTGTATTTCGATGTGGAGGAACAATGTACTCGATCTCCATGGCACAGTTTGGAGCCATAATAGGTCTATATCAAGAAGAGGAATCGGGAAACGAAGAAAATACCGGGGGATTACGAGACTTGGAGGTAAATGAAAGACAAGCCGCATGGGCTCAAATCGGTGAAGGAATCTACGACCCTCGTAGCACCAAGAGTACAAAGCTGAGGGATCCGCTCTATCGCTACATTCATAGGATCCTCACCTACTCTCTAAACCAACGTCACGACAGTAGTGGTGTTGTAGGGTTGAAAGATTTGGTTGTCCTCCACTGTATCCACAACCAAAAACCTCTTGATGTTCCATATCTCCTGTTGAAAAACATGCATCTCAACCGTCTTGCTCGAGCTCCAACGCCCATCTTCTACGGAGGTTGGGTGTACCGTCTTTTTAAGCATTACACGCGAATTCCAAGAGCCTTTGAAAGAAGCCCATGGTCGGGACGGGTTGACTACCACATTTGCCGAGCCATGAACTTACTCTATGAGGCGGAAGACGGAACAGTGAGTTTCCAAAGAACGCAAGGCTATGCATGGAACCCACAGGAAGCCCTAGTTCTTCACGCACCACCTCCCCACCACCAGTATCCACCCCATGGTGATCCGGGTCAATCCTCCTCACAAGGAGGCGGTTTTCCTAATTTTCAAAGCTTACATGATCTTATGCAGGAAAACCTTATGTGTACCAGGAACGCCTACAACCTCGCCAACAACACATACCACCGGGTCGGAGCTATTGAACGCAACATCAACGATATACAAGACGATATCAGCAGCATCCGGGAGCATATGGCGGGACATGGGGATGGAGGTGATGATAGCGATGAAGATATGGATTAGAGGGTTTGGAGGAGCAGGAGCGGGTTGATGGCGAGCCCACAGGTTTAAGTCCCTTTATCTATCGAACAGTTGGTGGCCTGCGTGCCAGAAGTTGAACAATTTACTTTCCTTAAACACTTTTATTTTTCGTTTTATTTTTTTCTTTTACTTTATGCTTGGAACAATTAACTGTGGTAATGTAGGATGTTTGTATTGCTTGGTGTGGTATTAAGTGATGAAACAGGTACAAACCAAGGCTTGGGGTGCTAAGCCTCAGCACCTATAGGGCCAGGAAGGAAAAACCGGAGAAAGAAACCTGTTTTCAAGCTTTCAGACTGTCCACACGGGGACGTGTCCAGCCAACACGCCCCCGTGCTCACCTCCCAGACCTGCTGTATGGCTTCTGTTCTGCAGAATTTTGTCAGACACGTGGCCGTGTCCAGTGGACACGGGGCCGTGTCCACCTTCTGTAAGTTCTTGTTACTGGCACCTGAACACGGGGTCGTGCCCACTCAACACGGGGCCGTGTTCAGTGCCCAGTAACACAAATTTTTGCTTTTTAAACACTATTTTACACATCTAATCAACCTAAAAATTTATTTTTGGGACACATTGAGGACAATGTGTAATTTAAGTGTGGGGGGGATGCTAAAACCTTGAATTTTGCAAGTCCTAAATACAAGCCTTACACAAAACTCTATTGGAACCGCTAATCACCCCAAATTTTTTCAAAAATTTCATTTTTTTTACTTGTCTAGGTTTAACTCGGGAAATTCAAGTTCTCAAAAAGGTTATATTTTTACGAATTTACAACCGATAGCGTAGTGATAAAAAGAACCAACATAAGAAAATTATGAAAAGGCATAGCACACTTATTTAAAATTTGATTATACATACTTGATCACATAAAAACTCATTCCCACAAAAGTGAGTTTTGAGCCTTTATTGAGCACACAAATTACATATCATTTGACTAAATGCTCATTTTTCGTTTCTTGTGTGAATAGCCGCTTGGTTCTTACGACTCTAGAACTTGCCATGACAATACATTCCCGGTCCTTATCAACTTAAACCCGAGTAAGTAAATGATGGAGGCATTAGGACTAACCCTTTTTTTATTTCTACACCATTATTTTTCTTTTTCTTTTACCACCTACCCAAAAATCCCCCTAGTTAGCCCCTTTGAGCCTAAACCTTTTTCGTTTCATCACCCAAACAAAAAACCCTTTTACCCACCAAAACCTTTTTCATTTTTAACCCTTTATTTTAGTAACAAGTTCGGTTCTTCGTAAAAAAAAAAAAAAAATTTGACAATGATGAAGCAAAAAGAAAATAAACAAACAAGTTAATCAAAAAAATAACTTAGTTTGAATAAAAGCTTCATCAAAAATAAAAAGTTGCAAAAATACGAAAACCGACACTTGTTACGCTTTTAGCCTTTTTTTCTAACCACTAACCCAACCACCTACCTTTAACCCTAGCCTAACCCTTAACCCGCAAAGTCCTCTTGATATCTACAAAGGTATAAAAGTTAAAAAGGAGGAGGATTGATTTCTTGGCAAGCCTATGGTAGGAATAAGTTCCATGCCGCTCTCGAGTGATTCACTAAAAATACACCTTCGGCCGAGTGTGAGTGATTTCCCCGCGAGGTATGTGAACTTGTATATAAATAGAATTTTAAAAAGGCATGTTATGCCCAAATAAGTAATTTCTTTTATGAAAAGTTCTAAATAAATCATTACGAATAGGAGTGTAAATAAATAAAAATAAAACCCAAAAAGATCTTGGAAATCCCGACACTCTACGACAAGCCCAAAACCTTCTCTTCTACCTATTCCATTTGGGAGTGTAAGCCACATATTAAAGAGTTTTGCTTGAGGACAAGCAAAAGTTCAAGTGTGGGGGTATTTGATGTGTGTAAAATGCAACATATAAATTATATCAAATGAGGTATAAAACTAATCCTTTTTTAGTACTAATATTGGAAAAAGAGTGTTTTTGTCTTCCTTTTGTATTTTCAGGATTAAATGAGCTCAAAAACGCAAAAGAAGCAAAAAGACAGCTAAATCCAACATAAATACAAGAAAAGGAATATTAGTGGACTGCCCGAACCCTCAACGGCACCTTCCAAAGCAAAAATAGAGAAAACAGAAGACTGAACACGCCCCGTGCTCAGCCAGCACGGGGCCGTGCCCAAGAAGCAGCAGAAAAGACAAACCTATAGAAGCTTCTATTGCCTATCACGGGGCCGTGCTCAGCCAGCACGGGGCCGTGCCCAAGAAGCAGCAGAAAAGACAAACCTATAGAAGCTTCTATTGCCCATCACGGGGCCGTGCTCAGCGGACACGGGGGCGTGTCGAAAGTACAGCAGGCGCATTTATTGTAATTGCGAATTACAATTAATGAGGAGAGAGAGTGTCAGAAGGACACGGGGCCGTGCCCAGCGGACACGGGGCCGTGTCCAGCTCTCTGTTCAGCCTATAAATAGGAGTGCTTGGATTCATTTCATCTCATCCCTTGGCACACCACCTCTCTCACACTTCATCCACCACCCACCACCATCACAACACCATCATCCACCACCATCATCCATTGTCCATCATAGAGTGTGTGAGTCATCTCGGGATCCAAGATTGATCGTAAGAGTTCTTGACAATCAAGGCCATGTTTGCCTAAGTCTCTTACATCACTTGGTGAAGACAAAGTGTCTAGTATAATACTTTTTATTTCTAATCTTTTGCACTTTTTATTTGGTTTTGTATTAATGACTTTAATAACTAGTTACTTATGTTGAAGGTGATCTTTCCTTATCGTTTGTCCGTGGTGTCTTGGCATTATTTTACTGTCTATATAAAATAAAGGATTTTCACCATTCATATCTCCACGGTCTATATGGAGATATGTTGGCTACCTGGTAGGGGGTTAAGGGAATGGTTTGGTAAAGGTCTTGCCATTGTTCAGCGTTTAGAGGTCCTGCAATGGACCTGGGTCAAATTTAGTAGGACCTCCTTCAATACTTCACGGTATTGGATGGCGGGAGTCCAAACTCTTTGACCCCCTCATAAGTTAACTACTATTAATACTATAACCCGGCTATTTAGGACTGTATCCCTGCTGACTCAGACTACTTAGCCGAGGGTAACGTCACCGCCAAAAGCGGGGCCTACCACAATACTGCATTAATAACTTAATTCATTATCTTCCAATAATCCACCCTTTTAGGATTGTATCCCTGCTGACTCAAACTACTGGGGTGAGGGTAACGTCGCCTTCAAAAGAGGGGCCTACTACAATAACTAAGATAATCTCTTAATTATGTGCAAAAGTGCGGAAATAATCAAAGGTTATACTAGATACGAGTCGGAACCAAGTGATTCATCTTGTCTATCTGTTTTTATTTTTATGTTATTTTCAGCATTTTAGTTAGTTTTATTTTTCTTAGTTTAAAACATTTTTCATAAACTTTTATTTTGGTTAGACGTTGAGGATAAACCGGTACTAAAAGCTCTTGTGTCCTTGGACGACCTCGGTATCTTACCAACGCTATACTACACTCAACGATGGGTGCACTTGCCCATATGTGTGTTTAGTGTTAGTAAAATATCGTGTTTTATAAATTTAAAACTTGGCTAAAATAAGTGTTAAAAAGGGCTTAAAATATACACCTAAAATATACAACACTTTCACGCACATCATGTGCATTGTTATTTAAATTAGGTTACAAGGCTAATCAGTAGGCTAAATTCTGCCCGTATAAATCTGCAATGTGAGTCATTCTCTTTTTATCAATTATGTTTTACAATACTCCAAACCATTTTCAATGTTATAATTACAAGGATTAAGTCGTGGTTATCTTGAATCACTGGCTAGTGGGGTATTGTGCACATTACTAATTTCTCACAGTTAGGCTAATAAATCCTAACAGTGATAAACGTCACTACTTGGGGAAAGACCCAATAGTGGTATGACCATCGTCAACAGGTGACACGGCGCCAGATAAAAATAAGATAGAAGCCATTGTAATCACTCTTATGCTGTAATTTATAACTATGTGTCATTTTATCAAAATGAATGATTCACCAGTATTTCCCCGCTGACAAAATATTTTTAAAACATGTTTCAGGCGACCTGCTGTAAATCAAGAAAAACGTGCTACGGAGCACTAACAAGCTTGAAGAGGTGGCTCAGTTAAAATGAATAAACATGTTTTAATAAATCAGGGAATTTCCTAGTAAAATTCCTCTATTGTAAATTACGGGGTTTATCCCGAATTATGAAATAAAATAATCAGGCATTTCCGACTTTTAAAAGATCCAGTCAAAATCTTCCGTTGTCGCATCATTTAGATACCACGGGTTCCTGTTCCGCGGCTCCTGACCCGGTCAAACCGGGGATGGGGCCGTGACATGCCCTCCCCATGAGCGCCAAAGGTTGGAGGACGAATTCTGGCATCTGAAGCAGATGGATGGTGACAACGCTGCTTTAACTACACGATTCAAGCAGCTCAGTATTATCTGCCCTGATCAAGTGAAGACCACCGACATGACAATCAAGAAGTACATTCGAGCTCTGCCAGACTGTGTTGCAGATTTGTGCATGCTGCAAAACCGGCAACAATCGAGGAGACTTACCTGCTTGCCGCTGAAATCAACGACAAGCGCGTCAAAGCTGGTTTTTGGGATAAAACTTCGAAGAACCTGCACCAAGCTACCACCGCCGCACGCCCGCACCAACCGCTGAAACCACCACCGCTCAATCGTCAAAGTTCTCTCGACGCAAGAAAAAGAACAACAACAACAGCTCCAGCAACAAAAACTGCGCTGTCACAACTACTGCTGCTCCACTTCAAGCCGTACCGGCTCAGCAGCAGTCTCAGCACCGACCAGCACCAGTTACCTACGCACCGCCTGCAAAGCGTGCATACACTGGTCCCCACCCTGCTTGCCCGACATGTACTTATCACCATCCGGTGGGTATCGCCTTCAGATTTTGCGTGCACTGCAATATGTACGGCCACTTCACTGCTAATTGCCGTACTGGTCCTCGACAAGCACCAGCTCAAGCTACCGCTCATCAAGCTCTACTTCCAGCTCCTCGAGGCCAACAAGCGGCTCAGGCACCCGCGGTCAACGCCAGAGTCTGCTTCGCGTGTGGTGATCCCAACCACTTCGCGAACATGTGCCCAAACAGGGTTGTGAAACAAGAGCCTCAGCAACAGCAACAGCAACAAGCCGCCCGCGTCAGAACTTTCAATATCAATGCGCGCCAAGCCCAGGCTGACAACAACGTGGTCAATGGTACATTCCTTGTGAATGGTATTTATGCTTCGTGTTTGTTTGATACTGGAGCCGATAACTGTTTTGTGTCGTTCGAATTCGAGAAGCTCCTTAATCGTAAGCGCTTCCATCTCCCCTCGACGTTCGATGTCGAAGCCGCCACCGGAAGAACTGTCGCCGTCAATTATGTTCTTCGTGATTGTACACTTGAGCTCAACAATCACATCTTCCCAATCGACCTTATTCTAATGCAACTTGGAAGTTTTGACGTCATAGTAGGCATGGACTTTCTTCGTGAAAACCATGCTGAAGTTGTGTGCTTCGATAAAATGATTCGATTCTCGCTCGTAAATGGTGATGTATTATGTGTTTATGGCGAAACTACTTCGAAAGGTCTCAAGCTCATGTCATGTGTCCAAGCTAGCAAGTATCTCCGCAAGGAATACAGAGCTTTCTTGGCTAACATTCTAGTAGCGGAGAAGGAAAAGAAAAGAAAGACAAAAGTGAAAGACGTTCCTGTGGTTCGTGAATTTCCTAATGTGTTCCCTGATGATCTTCCCGGCCTACCGCCAAGTCATGATATCGACTTTCGTATCGACCTCATTCCTGGAGCAAACCCCATTGCTAGAGCTCCTTATCGACTCGCTCCGTCCGAAATGCGTGAACTCTCGAGTCAGCTCCAGGAACTGCTTGATAAAGGCTTCATTCGCCCGAGCACCTCTCCATGGGGCGCGCCAGTCCTTTTCGTCAAAAAGAAGGATGGGTCGTTCAGGATGTGAATCGACTATCGGGAATTGAATAAGTTGACAATCAAGAATCGCTATCCCCTGCCTCACATCGATGACTTGTTTGACCAGCTGCAAGGTGCTACATGTTTCTCGAAGATCGATTTACGCTCAGGCTATCACCAACTAAGCATTCAAAAGGAGGATATGCCCAAAACCGCTTTTCGCACCCGATACGGTCACTATGAGTTTGTTGTTATGCCCTTTGGTCTAACCAACGCACCCGCGGTTTTCATGGATCTGATGAATCGGGTGTGTAAACCATTTCTTGACCGCTTCGTCATCGTGTTCATCGACGATATCCTGATCTATTCTAAGTCAAAAGCCGAGCTCGCGCAACATCTACATTTGGTTCTCGAGCTACTCCAAGGGAATCGACTCTATGCCAAATTCTCCAAGTGTGAATTTTGGCTAGAGGAGGTTCAATTCCTCGGTCACATTGTCAATAGTCAAGGTATTCATGTCGATCCTGCGAAGATTGAAGCAGTTAAAAGTTGGGTTACGCCGAAGAACCCGTCTGAAGTCCGATCTTTTCTCGGACTAGCGGGTTATTATCGTCGATTTATCGAAGGATTCTCTAAAATCGTTGTGTCGCTTAGCGCCTGATGTGCTTGTCGTGGTACACGCAAATTTAATCCAAAAACAACTAAATAGATAGCGGTAAGTGGGTATCGAACACAGGGAGTTTGTGGAATATGTGCTATCTCAATGGTTATCTAAATGACTAATGTTAACTAAATTGCAAGAAAAGTAAATTCACGGATTTGGTTGTTTGGTTTTAATTGTCTAAACTGAACTAAATTAGATTACAAATCAAAGTTAAGTTTTGTAACAGGATAAGAAGTTAGCGATCATCCCAAGTTTCAGGTTTTAAGTGACAACCAATGTTCATGTTCAACTGGAAAGAACCACATTGACATGGTTCATGTAAGATCAATTGTTTGTGATGAAAGGGAACTAAGTACTCGGATTCCTAGAACACGAGGTTGTTACCCGATGACCAATTAACATATATGATCAAACACACATTAACAATTTACCCTCCCATGATATCTCGATTGCCAACGGCACCAAGAACGTATGGTTTAGAACTATGATCAAACACACATTAACAATTTACAAACAATCATTCGAACACCATAATAAACTAAACAACACATGCAAAGTCTATTATTCCAGAAATTAAAGAACAAAACATAATTGTCACAAGTAAACCTTACATTCGGGATGATCACCAAGCAAACCTAGCCGCTCATAGTGTGGTGAATCATCATCACAATCAAACCTTTGTTCATTCGAATCCAAAACAAAGTCCTCATGTTTAGACCACTCAAGAACACAAAAAGATAGCCAAAAATCGCCCCTAAACTCCTCCAAAACCGTCCACAATGATTGGATGATGAAAAGGCACCATAAACAACCTTAAATGAGGGAGTTACAAGTTTCACGCTGGCCTCCACCGTAAGCTACGGTGGCCACCGTAGCTTACGGTGGCTTGGAATGGCTTACGGTAGGTCTCTACTGCCTTACGGTGGAAGAAAAATGCTGGGGGCTACCGTAATTTACGGTAGCTACCGTAATCACGCAATTTTGTTTTCTTCATAACTTTTTCGTTTCAACTCCGTTTTCTTCACCGTTTTCGCCTACGTTCTCGTAATTTCATCCTCTATCATGTCATCATATTAATTATTCAATTCCAATAATTGATTTTTTCATTTATTCTCCGTATTCCTTCGATTTTAAGCTCCATTTGTACCTGAAACACAAACAACCGTAGTTATCTAATTCTAGACAATTACGTGATCAAATGCGGGATTAACTCGTCTTTTAACACACTTAAGGGTTGTCCTACGGACTACCCGTCAGCGCCCACACGCATAAAGACAAGCCTTTTGTTTGGGGAACTGAACAAGAGTCTGCTTTCCAAACCCTCAAGCACATGCTTTGCAATGCTCCCGTTCTCACTTTACCCGATGGAAACGACGACTTTATTGTCTATTGTGATGCCTCGAACCTTGGTCTTGGTTTTTTCCTCATGCAACGGGACAAGGTCATTGCTTACGCATCTCGTCAGCTCAAAATCCACGAGAAGAACTATTTAACCCATGATCTCGAGCTAGGCGCAGTTGTTTTTGCGTTAAAGATTTGGCGACACTACCTGTATGGTACCAAGTGTACGATCTTCACCGATCATATAAGCCTACAACATATCTTTGACCAGAAGGAACTTAATATGCGTCAACGCCGATGGGTAGAACTTCTCAACGAATACGACTGTGAGATCTGTTATCACCCAGGAAAAGCAAATGTCGTTGCCGACGCCCTCAGCAGACGGAGCTATCTGCTCAGCATTCGAAATATCCAAGCCCAATACGATCTCGAAACCCTCATCCGTGAAGCCCATCATGCTTGTTTTAATGAGCGCACTTTGAAGAAGGAAAGAATCTACCACGATGGAGCCCAGCTTGTGAATAAGTCGAATGAGATATTCCACTTTCTGGACCGAATTTGGATCCCTAAGCGGACCATTTGAAGACAGATATTGATGGACGAAGCCCACAAATCTCGGTACTCTATTCATCCCGGTGCCGATAAAATGTACCAGGACCTTCGCTACAAGTACTGGTGGTCGGGCATGAAGAGTGATATCGCTCTCTACGTTGGAAAGTGCCTGACTTGCTCGAAAGTCAAGGCTGAACACCAAAGACCCTCTGGCTTACTCGAACAACCCCCGATCCCTATGTTGAAGTGGGAGAGTATAGCTATGGACTTCATAACAAAACTTCCGCGCACGCCATTAAGTCACGACAGCATCTGGGTTGTCGTTGATCGTTTGACCAAATCTGCTCACTTTTTGCCAATACGGGAAGACTACAAGGTAGAAAGATTAGCCCGAATCTACACCGATGAGATCATTTGTTGACATGGGACGCCTCGCGACAACATCTCTGACCGTGATGCTCGGTTTACCTCGCGCCTGTGGGAGACGTTTCAAACGGCTCTCGGTACTAAGCTTAATCTAAGTACCGCATTCCACCCCCAAACCGACGGTCAGACTGAGAGAACGATTCGTACCCTTGAAGACATGCTCCGTTCGTGTGTCATTGATTTCGGTGGTAATTGGGACGCTTACCTGCCATTAGTCAAATTATCGTATAATAACAGTTATCATTCTAGCATTCAAATGGCACCGATTGAGGCTTTATACGGAAGAAAATGTCGATCGCCTATTGTATGGCACGAGATCGGGCACTCGCAATTAACCGGTCCTGAGCTACTGCAAGAAACGACTAACAAAGTCCTCCAAATTTGAGACAATCTGCTGAAAGCTCGGAGTCGTCAGAAAAGTTACGCCGATAGACGACGCAAGCCCCTTGAATTTGACGTTGGCGACTACGTACTCCTAAAGGTATCACCTTGGAAGGGCGTGGTCAGATTCGGCAAGAAAGGGAAACTAGCGCCTCGATATGTTGGACCTTTTAAGATTATGGAAAGGATCGGAAAAGTCTCCAACAGACTCGAACTACCGAAGGAAGTTAATAACGTGCACCCGACTTTCCATGTTTCGAACCTTCGAAAGTGCCTGGCTGAGCACGATTTAATTATACCTCTAGAAGATCTCCAAGTAAACGAAACGCTACACTTCGTGGAGAAGCCTGTCGAAATCATGGATCGCCAAACCAAGCAGCTCAGGCGCTCGCGCATTCCCATTGTGAAAGTCCGATGGGAAGGAAAACGAGGCGCAGAGTTCACTTGGGAACTCGAAAGCGACATGAAGAAGAAGTACCCGCAGTTGTTTGTTACGGCTTTGGCCTAATTTCGGGACGAAATTCCCTCAACTAGGGGAGGCTGTAACACCCTGTGTTTCGAAAGTCAAAGTCAAAGTCAAGATTGAAGTTAAAGGGAGACAAGATTGCTGATTGCGATCTGTCACTCCCTGCTCAAATCCTGTTTTGACTTCTTTGACTTGTATATAGTCTTTTATGCTTTACGTTAGTTGCATTAAGTGGAGTACTTATTAATAATCGAAGACTATTCGATATTTATCGCATGTTTTATCGCTTTATCGCCTATTGCTTATCACAATCGCAACTCGAATTACGCGTTCTGGTTACTGTTCTTATGTTTATGTGTGCCTTATGTGTTACTTGTGCATGTTTATTTATGATTATGTAATGGTGACTAATCGAAACTCAATCGCAATCGAATCGAAAACGCTAAACGCAAGTCAATTAAGGATGATTGTATGTTGATATAGTAGTTGGGATTAAAAGTAATTTGAATAGGAAACTCTATCGCATCGCAACGCTCAGCACGCGAATCGAAATCGCAAAACTCGTCGCGCCGTTCACTTCAATCGAGTGGCCAGCCGATCGAGCTGCCACCCGATCGAGCTGCCACCCGATCGAGTTGCCACTCGATCGAGGTGCCACTCGATCGAGCCGCCACCCGATCGGGTTGCCACCCGATCGACCAGCCACTTATGCCCCTTTCCTTTTATGGAAACCCTATAAATACCCCTGTCAACATCACAAACTTACCTTTTCTGCACCTCTCATCCGACCAGCGCTTCTTGCCCACTTTTCTTCAGATTTCTCGCGATTCTTGTAAGTTTTCCATCTAAATCTTGTACTTTCTTGATCTACACGCACTCCTACACCTTTCTATCTTTTAAATCTTAACTTTTAACCGTGAAATCACTAGATTTGAGGTGTTCTAGGATGATGTCATCATGGTGTTCTTATGAACTTCATATTTTGGCTTCAATCCACCAAGAACAACTTAGATCTGAACGATTTCCACAAAAATAAACAAAGATCTTTCATAGATCTAAACATATTCATGGTGAAAAGGATTGAAAGATGGTTTTCCAACCTTCTTTCAACTCTTTTACACTCAATGCACTCAAAACCGATAGAATCGGAGCTTGTTCTAACCTTCTACTCTTTCGTGTTGATGTGTTGGTTTAAGAACTGGATTCTATCCACGAGACGTTGATTTCGGGTTTGAACATGAACAACCAACTCGAACCGGAAACTGTTCGGATCAGGGTGATTCCTGTCCGGCCAGCTCACTTGGGACGAGATAAGGGTTCCGTTGTACAAACAAGACATCAAAACGCCTCATTCAAAACTACAACACTCCTAACAGAAACCAGTGTTAGAACGATCAGACCGTCGGAACGGACTACTGTCCGATCGGGTTACCACCCGATCGGATTGCCACCCGATCGACCGGCTGTCTGATCGGGCTGCACTTGGTTCTACACTAAAACCATTTTCTCAAACTATTGAAGGATCTGAACGTGGAAACGGACTATAACCCGATCGGATTGCCATCCGATCGAGTAACCGTCCGATCGAGTGACATTTAGGGACTTAATAATTTTCAACATGTTCACTCCGAACGGATTGCCACCCGAATCGGATAGCCATCCGATCGAGTGACCGTCCTGCTGTGAATTTGTTCTCAACCTGGATAGCCTCGCCAATCGGATTGCTGTCCGATCGAACAGTCGTTCGGCCGACCGACCTGAAAGGTAGAGATACTTCTCTGTTTTCAAAATGCTACAACGAAAACTTCAAAAGACAAGCCATCATACACAAACACATCCATCCCAAACGAGGTGACAATCTGATCGAGTGACCACCCGACCGGGTGACCACCCGAACTGATTGTCATCCGATCGACCGGCCACCCGATCGGATTGCCACCCGATCGGATTCCTGTTCGATCCACTGACACTTGTATCGTTTTACGCGCCGCTTATCGTCTATGCTATCGTTCTGATCAGGCTAATCTTACTCTCTAGCGCTCCCTTCAATCCATCAATCGCTGTGAGTATACTCGAACCCTTTTTGCTTTACACACATTTGGGTGTTACATACGTTACTCATACTAAATCACATCGAACACACTACGCAATACTTTAACGCTAACCGTTACCGCATGTTATACGTGACTTAATGAATGCTTGTTTGTTATGTTTACACATGGAATGCTGTCTACCTGCCTTAGCAACGATAGTACTATAGTTTGGACTCAGTACCTGTTCACTCAGGGGTTGTTAAGGACAATTTGTTACATGGCTCATAGTGGTGAGAGTGTATTACGAACTGCCTTGGGCAGTCAACCCGCAGTCATTGGTATTGATAGGTTCATGTCGATAACTTACGTGCTTCATTTCACACTGTGTACGTGCTGGTTATGCGTAAACGATTTCGAACTCTGTATGCTATTATCAAACTTGTATGCTCACCTTTACACCATGTGTATTGACTTTTACTTTAACGTATGTGACAGGTGCTTAAGATGTTAATTTGCTTGGATTGCTGTGAAATCGAGGCTACGAAAGGTCTAGAAACAAATAAACAATTGTCTGTATTTGAAATCTGAGTTGTTGGAACAGGACAATTTGACTAGATTTTGTCTGTAATAATTATGTTATCTTTTATGACATGGTATGGGACATGTTGCTTTAATTAATTGATAATTATAGTTATTATGGAAACTTCTGGACAATCTGTTTCGCTCAGTGCCACGCCCCGATGTTTCCGTCATCGGTTGGGGTGTGACACCCCTGGCCCTAACTAAGATCCTCCCTTGCATACACGCCAACTATATAACCATATGATATATTCTTATAAGTTTCTTTCGTGCATGACCCCGGTCTTGATGATGAATCGGATGAGCGTTCCCATATATTGAGTTTTAACACCATTGTGTATCAAGAAGGTTCTATAAGAGTGAAAAGACACCGAAAATTGACACACATCCTAAAAGATTTTCATTTGTCATATAGTATGTTTATCCAAAATAAGTTGATGACACTAAAATCATCGACACTCGTTACATTTTGTCATTCTCTTCAAAACCACTTAGCTTTTAGACGATCGGAAACCTGCCTTAGTTTATTAGCATGTTTGTATAAAATAACAAGAATAAGTTGATAGAACCTACCTTCATTATACATTGCTATTAATGACATTATTGCCATCTAATATAATCATAGAAACAAATAAAATGAATAACTGAGTTTAATAAGTCAATGTTTTAATGAAAGGCTGTCCTAGTGAATTAAAGCAAAACAGCATAATCTATTAAAATAATGTGAATTTTATGAAATGATTTAACTAAAATGATTAAGTTAACACCATAATTAGGTGTATGATAATGTTCAAAACATTACAAAGTCCGCAAAAACATGATGTCATTGTTATTTTAACATAATATCATTTTTACAAACGACCATAAACATCAACATAAAGAAAATTATTGAAATTGTTGGTTACTGACCAACGTCAAAACCCAAGTTTCATTAAGAACAACACATTAGTGTGTCACCACATGCGAGTATGCGATCCATGGCCTTCGATGTGATATGGTCCACATTCACTTTAAAAGTCTTATACAGAACTTGTTGTTGAACGCATACGACTAAGTTTGTATGTGAACTTCTTTAAAACAAAAGTAAAAAAATCGACAATAGAAACTTGTTAAGGATGTGAAATAATAATGTAACTCTTTATAAAAGATCGGAATATTGGATTTTAATAATCCCAACTATTGACATATTGGCCACCAATGGACCCTGACTAACAGAACCCTAACGTCGTTATTCTCTGGTCGCCGGAAAACCGTTTTTGGCCAGAAAAAGGTTTCTAAAGGTTCGATCTAAGGTTACAGAGATTTGGGACGAAAATGTTGAGCTTTCCGGCCAAAAAGTTATTATTGAAGTTACGGACTATCCATTGCAATCTGATACAAACATAAAGGATGAAAAGTGTAATTTGCCCTTACATGTATATGAACACTAAACATTTTGCTGGTTACAAACCGGTCTAATCTAGTTAAGATTGATAAAAACAACCCAATAGGTCATTCAAAACACCACAATAGTTTGCTAACCAATCTTATTAGTGCATATTCACCTTGTTGGCTTTGACTACCCAATGGTGCAATAGGGGGTAGTTTGTTTAGTTGTCTTATTTTGTAACCTTACTTCCCTATTTAAAATTAATTATTAATTATTCATTAAATAATAATAGAATTTTAGAAACTTATTGGCTGTGATTTCACACAACAAAAAACCAAAGGGTAAAATCTGCCAAACGATTAGAACTTCAAGGAGTTTTATGCAACTTACAGTACGATAATTATGGTTTCACTCATCCTATAAAAACAAGCCACGTGTCAACTGTACTGACACAAAAACCACGTAGTACAAACGCCCAGGCAGCACGTGACCCACTCACAAATTATTGGATAATCCAGCCCACGTCAGCATTCATCTGTCTTATTATCCACGTCAGCACACCGCTCCTGTATAAAAACCTCTCAACTGATTCCATTTTTATCAATCACTCTTCCACAATTTAAAAAAAAAATCAAACATCTTTTCAGTTTTCACCACCATTAAATCCGGCGATCACACAACCGCCGGAAAATGAATATTCCGGCAACGAAGTTTTACTCATCTAAACGACTTCCGATTGATAAAGTTCCCGTTCATCGCCGTCACATTCTTCACGAAAAACACTAGAACAAGTTTTGTATTTCACATTCGACAAGTTATTCGGTTCTTTTCGAGAGACGAAAGGTATCTAATTATGTTCCTTGAAGCAATTTTTTGATCCGGAGGTCTGATAACGTAGTGATTACTTCATTGATTGCCTTGGTACTACGTACTTGTGTTCATCAATTGTGTATAATTTGTCAGGGTTTCCTGTAGGCATTTAGTGAATTTTTGTACGAATTAACCGTTAGGAAGTATTATTGTTATTATTAAGGTAGATTGTATAGTCTATGCATTTCCAGATGAAGATTCAACCAATTGACAACCGAAGTTATGATGAATCGGTGAACTCCGAGTCTCCGGTGGCAGTGAAGCCAGTGTTGAAGTCTCGGCTAAAGCGGCTCTTCGATCGGCAATTTCCTAGCGTTTTGAAGAACAATTCGGAGAAAGTCAACGAAGTCAAAGATGGAGAATTCGAGCCGAGTTCTGTTTGCTTGGCTAAAATGGTTCAGAATTTTATTGAAGATGCTCCTGAGAAACCGAAATGTGGCCGCAATCGTTGCAATTGTTTCAACGGAAACATTAACGACGTTTCTGATGATGAATTCGATCTTTCTGCTGCTGGATATTTTGATGATTCTGTTGAAACACTCAAGGTAAACTGCTAATGTTACATCAGTCAACAATATGTTTTAAAGGATTATATCATATGTTATAAAAGTTTGTACCATATGTTATGTGACATAATATGTTTTAAAGGATCATACCATATGTTTTATCATATTATATCTCTCATGTGACATTCCATATAATTCTAACAAATCCTGTTCGAATTTGCAGAGTTTGATCCCTTGTGCGAGTGTGATTCAGAGAAATCTGTTAGCAGACACATCGAAAATAGTCGAGAAGAACAAAACCTGCAAGCGAAAAGACGAATTAACAAAACTTGTTGCCGAAGAATTACTATCATTCGGCTACGAATCCTCAATTTGCAAATCACATTGGGAGAAAACATCATCTTATCCTGCCGGTAATCATCTCTCTACACTTTTGTTTAATATTAGAAATATAAAAATTTTAGATTTTTCATATTTTATTGCCCTGGACTGCTTTGTTTTTTCGAATTAGATAAAAGGTTTCATTCCTAGAATTACTTATTCGTTGAGAAAATAACCCACGGGAATCAAACACTTAATCAATTGATCTCTTTGCAGGCGAATATAAATACCTAGATGTGATTTTTGAAACCGGAGAACGAGTATTAATCGATATCGATTTCAGATCTGAGTTTGAGATAGCGAGACCTACCGGAAACTACAAAGCAATCCTTCAATCGCTGCCGTACATCTTCGTCGGAGAAGCCGATCGTCTGCAACAGATATTATCGATAGTAACTGAAGCGGCGAAACTGAGCTTGAAGAAGAAAGGAATGCACGTTCCTCCATGGAGGAAATTCGAGTACATGAGATCCAAATGGCTCTCACCACACACCAGAGCACAACCACCGCCGCCGCCGTCGCCGACGCTACCGCCGCCGACTCCACCGCCAACGCCAGACGCAAACGCTGCGTCGAAACAGATTTTTGCCGGAACGGAGGACAAAAGTGTTCCGGCGTTGGAGTGTGGAGATTTTGAAATGATTTTTGGAGAGGAAGCGACGTCGTTTGAGTCAAAGAGAAACTCCGATGACGGTTTGGAGTTGCCGGCGGGAGGAAAATGGGAACCGCCGGCGATAAAACCGAGGAATGTGGAGAGAGGGAGTAAGTTAGTAGTGACCGGATTGGCTTCTCTTTTCAGTTGAGAAAGCATGCCGGAATAAACAAATTTTGGGATTATTTACTTTTTTTTTTGTTTATTATGAAAATCCAATATATATAAAACCATGCATATATTAACAAGAACATTTGGTTTCATCTTATTTTATTCTTAAAACACCATATTTAGATCACTAACCATGTGTACTGGGGCGTTTTTCACCTCAAACACGCCTGAGCGTTTTTCACCTCAAACACGCCTGACCACGGCATCACCTCCACCCCTGTGGGCGTTTTTTGCTCCAAATCAGTTCCGGCGTGCTATATTCCACGCCCAACCCCTTTTCTTATGTCCAATCACCTTCATTTTCCTTTTCGTAAAACCAATCAGATTTTTTTGATTTTTTTATTTAATTTTATTACAAACATAATGCCGCACAATACCCACATCCCCACTACACCCATTTTAGAAAACGCTCCATAATGCCCCATTGCTGACTGGACTGACACATGGGGCAAAACGCCCAAAGATGGGGTGTTACCGTGTTAACCACTACACATGTCTAACGGACTATCATTCTGTCACGACCTTATCGGTTAATTCTATCTGTAAAACGAATTATTTTTCATATCCCGGATTCCTGTTAATACGATGGAATAAATTTATTTGATTGTTATAGAAAGGGTCCTTGCAATTACACAATATGTATTACGATGATGATGATGATGATATATATTTTTAAGCAAGTTAGACGAGAAAGATATATATATTTACTATTTTGTGGACCGAGGTGTGTCGGCTCATAAACCCATTAATAAAGTTGATAGATGGGATAAGGCAGGGCCCGTACTCAGTATTTTAAGATACCGGAAAACTAAATATTGTTTCAGTTTTTTTTGTTTTTTTTTTTGAACGGCAAATTTTTTTTTGTGAGACTTAAACGTGAAATCTCTCACTTTCAAGGTGATTAAATGCTTTGGCTTTGCCAATGGACCACCACCCAGGTGATCAGTATCTTCTACGGCTTCATTACAAAAAACTGCAAGATAGCATGTTGATGATGATGTTGCATTTGCTTAGAGCCTCTTTTGTAGGAATGCGGCCAAGGTTGGCCTTCCACCCGAAGACGTTAACTTTAAGCGGAACCCAAGAGTTCCAAAGAAACTTGAAGCCGACGTCCGATTGTCGTTCAGAGGCTAGTAACTTACGAACTGAATTGACTGAGAATACCCCATTCGCTTCAGCCTCCCATCGCCACCCGTCTACTGTGCTCGAGAAGACGCAATCCCTCTGAACTAAGGCATTGCATTTAGACAACTGCTCCAATTTAGACGCTGAGCTAGGAACCCGTCTCCAATCCCATGACATAATTAGACCCTCATTAGTCCGCTTGACCCGATTCGCCATAACATAAAACCTTCAGAAACCACCATTAAAAATAATAAATATTTGTATGTGACAGAGAAGGACCCACACCTACTTCGAGACTTGGTTTGAATCCGCAAACTGTGCCATAAGGACTTGGGGACGGGCTTCACCCACACTGCAAGGTGGTCCGCCACATAGATGTCTAGATTTCCAGACTTACCACTTCCAACGCATTGTTGATGCTCTAATGGTTCGGTTTTGAGTTTTGAAAGTTTATCAAACTTGTTATTTATTAAGTATTATTTAAATATGTTTTCATATTTAGAATGTGTAATTACTTATGTTTTTATCATTTTATAAATTTATGCAAAGTAAACAATTTTGAAAATAAAATTCAAAGTGACAAACCAATAAAACTGGTCGGTCGCCACTTAGGCTATGGCCTAGTGTTCAAGGGAACTTATCTCTTGTGGGGAGACAAATGTTCAATTCTTGTGAGGTGTAAGTATTTAAGGTGAAAAATTAGTCGTTCAAAAAAAACTGGTCGGTCCACTCAATTCAACTGATTTGGTTTGTCATTTCCGAAACCTACAATTCAATCAGAATTTTTGTCTACAAGAGCTAAATCACCAACACTTTTTTTTTTCCAATTATCTTGTTTTGAACGCTAGGTGAGTACTTTATTGAAAGTAAAGCAATCAAGAATATAACTAGAGCAATAGATGTTACAAAAGTTGTAATGTTACATGGGACGTTGACACAACATAAAAACATTGTTTTTATTGGTTTTAACGACACTTGTTTAAATATTCCTTAATATGGTTAAGCAACTTAGTAGTTAGTTCTGAAAAGCTAATTGTCATTTACTTTATTTCATTAAAATACAGAAACAAATATGTGGTAGTTCTTGATAAACATTGTCTTAATATTCTTATTTGGAAAATTGTTAGTGAAGTCTTAACAAATAAACTACAAAACTAGGATCCATGATCTTATCGCCACTTCTCCTCGCATAGTATCCTAAAACTTAACAATATCATATTTAAATTAACAAGTATAATAATATTTGTTTAATAAAAAGACTAAGAGTTGGTTACAAACTCCTAACATTTTTAAAAGTGTAAAAAGAAAAAGAAAAAAAAAACCATAATATCAACCATAAATGATAAAACACACCCAAAAGGCCAAAATCCACAAAAAACATAATAAAGATTACTTAAACAACATATATGTGTGTTTTGTTTTGTGTTTTGGATTATAAGGATCTAATTATCTAACTACTAACATTATGTGTTTTTATGTTGATTATCATGTTATGTTTTATATTCACTGTTCTACGGTGGTGTGCTTGGGGTTTTCTTTATAGACTATTAGGGTTTGAATATAGTGTTTTAATAATCTTTACTCTGTAGATTTTAAGTGTGTTTTAGGGATGAAATTATGGTGTTTTATGACTTTGTACACTTTTTAAGAGATTTAGGATTTGTAGCCGAACTCCACCCTAATAAAAATCGTAATATCAGATATACTTATTTATACAATTTGCATACCACCAAACGTAACTACATGGGTATTGGCGTTGCGACTGCCCTTAACCCTTTATTTAATAATTAACAACGTTTAACACGACTATATTTCTCTATTATCGTAAGTTAAAGGATTCACGGACTTTACTATTGTCTAAACGAACAAAGAAAGCCGATGATATAGGTCGCTTTCTCGGCAATGCTATTCGATTGTCTCACTTGATGACCAAATTTAGGGACAAGATGTGTCGGGTACACAAACACAAGTTATGGTATTGAGAAACTTTATATTAAATTATGCAACATTTTATTATCTCAAAACAATGAAAGATTCTGCATGCATGCACTTCTTTTATAGGGAGGTGGAGGACGACGACGGTAGTGGCTCTCATGGTGGTCAACGGTGTTTTCCGAGCACTTGAATAATGTGATATTCTCTGTGTTTGGGTTTATGTGAATTTAACTTTGGTTTGTCCAACCACTAATTGCCCCATGATTGTTTAACATTTTAACCACTCCTTGCACTAAAAAAATATATTCTCATATTTTATAATTTATAAACAAATTATCATCGTTTAAGACAAGCCACACACAACTATTTGTATTTATTGTGAATGTAAATCCTTCCAATTACATCAATATGTTTAGTAAATGACATAATGATATAATTTGTGAAAGAGGGTACATGGGATCGTCCTTATTTTTTTTAACAAAATTTAACATAATAATTAAAAAGTATAAAAGTTCTTGTGACGAACGTTATGGGGTTTTAAGTTTTTAACAAATCAAACCCTCAAAAACGTATAATGGTTTATCTAATAATATAATAAAGTAATAGATAAAATAAAAAAGATGTGACTGGTTGAAGAAACCAGTGGCCCCACACTCTTGAGCCCTCGCGCCCGTTAACATGGTAATGCCCAAAGGGATTGTAATGCCCAAAGGGATTGTGAGCCCTTGGCGCCCCTTAAGTTTTGGTTTTGCGGGCTTCGAAGGCGTAAAAGTATTGAGGTGGCTTGGGGCGCCACCTCACTATAGACGGTCTTATACATACAACGATGAAAATGGTTGTGCTAAATGTACCCATGCTTCATAATTTTAATCGAATACATCTTAATATCTCATTCTCTTACTAAACTAGTTGCATCATCACTCGATTTTTCTCATATAGGAGCGTTTTTACCATATGTCCATATAATAAGGGTAAGTTAGGCTCACCCCTATAATAAATTCCATGATTATCTAAAATTACAATCTTCTTTCATACGATTGCTAGATTTTTATCGATAATCAATTTTCTTTCCATTAAATTAAATCCCATTGATAAGTGTAAAGCTTTTAGGAACATATAAATTTAGAAGTCGTAGGCTCAAGTTCTACCGGTGACAGAATTAAAGACAATTTTCATTTAGAAAAAATAAATTACAAGTATAGTCCCTAAATAGTTTATTAATTATATTTGTCTTCATTCTATAGTTCCTAAATAATTTATTGATTATAATTGTCTTCATTGATGAAGAATATGACAGGCCGATGAATATTGTTGGCGTTCTAAGAATTAATAAGATATATGTTACCATAAAATAATAAGTATATGGTTTGATTGGTTGGATGAAATGAAACTATTAGGACAACAATACTTTATATACTAGAGTTAATTGATTAAAGAAAAGCCAATTAGGTTATAGTCTTGAGGAATTATCTCTGAGAATGAGGTTCAATTCTTTGGAGGTGTAATTATTTAAGGAGAACAATCAGTCGTTTAACAAAAAAATTGATTAAAGAAAAGGAGTCTTAATGTCTGACAAGCCCATCTAACGATCCTTTTCACTTAAATGAGATAATATGGGGCCAAGGTGCGGCGTTCAAATTTTTTTTTTTACGGTATATGTTAGTCTGTTCTATTATCATATAATTCAATTCTACGTTAAAAAAAAATCAATCTATGATATATAATATTCGAAAAAATATATAAGACATCTTTTAGGGTATTTTATTTGTAGATTAGAATATACAAGTAGGGTCAACTAAAATGAAAAGGACACGTGTGGGGTTACTTGCTTTTAATTTATTGCTCTATTCATTTTTATAATTATTTTTATGCAAATAATAAAAGCAATTCTCAAAAGTTTGACAATAATAATGCTTTTTTGTCCTGCCTTCATAGCCCAGTTGGTTGAGGGCCGGTTTGGTCTCCTAGAGGTCACCGGTTCGATTCCCGCTTGTGGCGAAAGGGGGTAGGACACCCGTGCGCAATGATGGTGACTAACCCACCGAGGGGGGTTTGATCCTGAGCGTCACCCCGGTTTTCACCCGACTGTTACTCCAGCGAGGCAACTCGTGTGGAGGCAGTACGGTTTCCGGGGGAACGCCATCCAAGTCTGATACCGTACGGGGCCCGATAGAACATCGTCGGCAGATCTTGGCTGGGGAATACCGTCTTTGACGGGGTTCAGTGACAATGGGTCACTCATAAGAAAGTCACCGTTCAAAAAAAAAAATAAAAATAATGCTTTTGAAAGCAACTTCCTACCAACTCTCCTCTATTTATATGTATAAAACTAGTTTTTGCCCCGCCCGCGTTGCGGGGCAATAAACCGAATATTTCTCTCTCATAACACGTAACATGTATGTCTGTATAGAGGGCAAAATCGTAATTATACTTTGAGCTGGAGACGAAATCATAATTTTAAATTGAGAGCAAAATCATAATTTTGCACGCGGGGGGGGGGGGGGGGGGGATCATAATTTAATTTTGAACTATGGACGAAAACGTAATTTTGAGGTTAGGGCAGAATCGTAATTTTCAGGTAGAGGGAAAACCAAAATTTTATTTTGAACTGGGGGCAAAACCGTAATTTTAAACGAAGGGCGAAACCGTAATTTTAAACTGAGAACAAAATTAAAAATGAGTTTTTGAACCGAGGGCAAAAGCGGAATTTTGAGCTAGGGGCAAAATTATAATTTTATTTTAAGCTGGGGGCAAAAACGTATTTTTAAACGAAGGACGAAAGCGTAATTTTAAAGTGGGAATAAAATTAAATTAAAAAAAAGGTTGATCCAATGAGAAGTGCCAGGCAGCTGCCTGACACTATTCCCCCAACTTAGTTTTGTATATGTAAGATAATGCATATATATATTTCGGACATAACCTACTAAATTGATGAAAAATGATAGAAAAGAAGTTTCACATAATATTAACCAAGTTTTATTACTATTCTCTTATAACTACTTAATTTATTTTAGTTATAGAAACTAATTAAATTTAGTATTATTCTAGTAAGAATTTTTTTTCGTAACGAAATGAAACTAAAACACTAATCTCGTATCTTGAATCAATTGAAGTTTGTGTGAAAATAAGTGATCAAATATTGTTATCTTGAATCGATTGAAGTTTGTGTGAAAATAACTGATCAAATATAAAATATAAGTTATGAGAAGATAATATAAAATGTAAGTTATGAGAAGATAATAAATATTGATAACTTTCATAAACTTTCATTTCTAGTACATATTGGCGTCTCTGAGAATTCGTGTATCATGTTCGAGTTTGAAAAAATATGCCCTTATGCCTTAACGATAAACAATACAATTACTATTTAAACCATAAAAATGGCTCATTAAACCTAATAGGCTAATAACAATGGGCTAACTTTTAAACCATAAAGATTGATCCGTAACTGGATCTATATTGGAATTCGTATGGATGTACTATTTAACAAAAAATTTAACATACATATATCCGATTTTTTTTTAAAACACGTCTCTCGAAACACATGTCTATGTGCGGTTTTCCTCCCCGCACACCATAAAGGCCGCCCGTGTTAGTACACCGCAGTTTACTTAATTGTTTATAACAAAAAAAAAAATATTAGAACTTAAATGATGTTAGCTCTCAGAAACACTTAATTAACTCTACGACAATAATGTTAAAACATGATCATTATTTTGTTATATTCGCCCTAATATAAACAAACTAAAAAGTATAAAGCGAAATATACTTTATTTTGCATTTAATGACGCTTATTATTAAGATGCAAATATTTGAAGTAAAATTTCGTCAGAAAAGCATACATTTAACTTTAAGGCTGCTTTTTTCTTAAAGAAATGGGAATAAAATCCGTTATGATATTTGAGAAATATAGTTATAATTTTATTTTGAGTAAACTGCCATTTTGGTCCCTGTGGTTTGGCCAGTTTTGCCACTTTAGTCCAAATCTCAAACTTATTACATCCAGGGCCCTGTGGTTTGCATTTTGTTGCCATTTTAGTCCAAAACTCAAATTTGACCAGATTTCCCACTTTTGACTCCCCTGTTTTGTCCTTATCCTCAGGGGTATTTTGGGTATTTTGGGTATTTTGTAGTATTTTGCATTTATAATAAATATAATGCCTGATTATCATCATCTTCAACAGACATCTCTCTCTCTCTCTCCACTGTTCATCATCTTCAACACCATCATCTCATCTTCATCATCAAGATCACCGTCCCCGCCATCTTCATCACCATCATCATCATCACCATCATCTCACCACCGTCGCCGCCAACACCACCGTCGCCAACACCACCGTCGCCTCCATCTTCATCACCATCATCTCATCTTCATCACCATGGCAGTTTCATATCTGAATCGAAATCAGGGGTTTGAGCTTTGAGTTTCAGCTTTGAGTTTTGAGTTTGAGTTTCAGATCTGAATCGAAATTAGATGTGTTTGATTGTTTCTGATTGATTCGGTATTCTGATGTTGTTTGATTGTTTGATTTTCAGATCTAGTTGATTCGGTATTCTGATTGATTCGGTTTCTGATTGATTCGGTATTCTGATGTTGTTTCAGATCTGAATCGAAATTAGATGTGTTTGACTGTTTGATTGTTTGAGTTTCAGATCTGAATCGGTATTTTGATAGGAGAGAGAAGCAGATCTGGTTGATTCGGTATTCTGATGTTGTTTGATTGTTTGATTGTTTCTGATGTTTTCATTTCAAATTAGGCTTGTTCACCATGAGGCTGTGATGATTTCACCTAATCCGAGCTTGGCGTGGCAGAATCGGAGGAGGGCAAGTGCGCTTGCAACCTCTGTTTGCAGCCATGGCGGTTTTACAGATCTGAGCCTCGTTTTTTCTTGAAGATGTTCTTGATTTTCTGGGTTTTAATGATGAACTTTGAAGATGTTCTTGATTTTCTGGGTTTTGTTGTTGTTGAAGAAGATGTTCTTGATTTTCTGGGTTTTGTTGTTGTTGTTGTTGTTTTGATGATGATGTTCTTGAAGATACAGATCTGAGCCTCGTTTTTTCTTGAAGATGTTCTTGATTTTCTGGGTTTTGTTGTTGTTGAAGAAGATGTTCTTGATTTTCTGGGTTTTGTTGTTGTTGTTGTTGAATTGCTTTAAATAAAACATAAATGACCAAAATACCCCTGCACTAAAGGACAAAATAGGCAGCTCTCAACAGTCAAAAATGGGGTTTTTTGGATTTTGGACTAAAATGGCAACAAAATGCAAACCACAGGGCCCTGGATGTAATAAGTTTGAGATTTGGACTAAAGTGGCAAAACTGGCCAAACCACAGGGACCAAAATGGCAGTTTACTCTTTTATTTTTCAGTCATTTTGTAAGGAACATACTTCAAACATAAAAGTTTGTTGTTACTTGTTAGCAAAACTGTTTATATCTTCGTAAAAATATATTAATCCAATTAATCATAAAATTGTGTGAAAATTACCAAAATAACCAAACTAGAAAGCAGCCTATCTCATGTTTACCAAACCAAATGACCATTTCGTAACATATTTTGCATTAGTTTCACAAAGTATCGGTGTTTTTTGAATTAAACTGTATCTTGTGAATAATTTTCGCAAAAGGTGTGACCATGTTGTACGAGTTTCAACTAAATCGAGTGCAATTTGGTACAACGTTTTAAGTTGTTAGACCCTATCATTGTTTCATGAGGTTTTTAGAATGCAATTTGAAGAAATGATTCCTCGCCACGAGGGTTAGGACCGATCCGACAACAAGACGTCCTTGAGGAAACTTGACTGAAATCCAGGGAAGGTTATTTACAATACAAAAACATCATTAGGCTCGTCACATGTTGGGATTCCTTCCTGTGACTCGTATTTAGTGTGAGAATAAGTACGAGTTTTGATCGGAGTAAGTAGGGTTTTGTGAGAGTGGGGAAAAGGGCATACCTGAGAAATGTAGATATCGCTCATATTTATAGTAGATTTTGTTAGTTGTTCCTAATAGGGGTGTTCAAAAAACTCGAGGCTCGCAGCTTGCTCAGAAAAGTTACAGTAAGAACATATATTAAAGATGCTCTAAATCCCCAATGTTACAAATACTTCATGTTGTTGTAAAGGTAGGATTTTGTGGTGTTCTCCATGTGTATTTTTTCGATGATATATTTGACAGGTTGATTTATTAATAGTCTTCTTGGTAAAATGGATTGGCAGGTGGAACGAGTCGTTGTAAAAAAATGGTCATTTTAGTTTAGATCAGAATGGATCGTTTTATAAACTTTAAAAGTTAGCACTTTTAAAAATGAACTAATGAAGTGTTTTAGTAGTCTAATACAACTATTAGGGTGAGAGGGGCACTCCCCTCTTAGACCACCCGTAGTGGTGAACAAAAATAATGCCCCCACAATGGGGCATTATCCGACACGTGGCATCCTAGTCATCGTTGGGCATTATAGCAAAAAAGGTGTAGTGGGGCATTATTCCAATAATGCCCAATACCCCTTCCAATAATTAAAAAAAAAAAAAAAACACATACTACTTCTCATTGGCCGGGACAAAGGAAATATGCTTTTTCTTTTGGAAAAGCAGGCATCATTAATTAACATGTCAATGTCAGACAAAGAGAACCCAATTCAGCGTTATAATAAACACGCCAACTTCAACTTTTTGATTTTTTTTTTTAAAAAAACGCCCCATGTAATGGGGGTGGGGGCGTTTCTAGGCGTTTTTTTTTGAATTTTAAAAAAAAAAAAACGCCCTACTACGGGGGGTCTTAGGGGAGTCCCCTCTCTTACGCACACCCAATCAGGTTATGCCACGTCAACTCCCCTCACATCCCAATTTGATGGCGGCACTCCCCTCTTAGGGGACTTTTTTTTTATTAAAAAAAAAAAGGAAAATCACTGATTGGTTGAAAATGAGGGTGGCCCACCATCTCCTCTCTCCTTCTTGCGGTGTCTCCCCCCCGATTCCCCTCCCCGATTTGGGTCCCCGCGGTGATGGCGGCGGTGTTCCCGATCGGGGAATGGGGTCACCGATCCCCCTCCCCGCTAGTGCCCCGTACACCCTTACCACTCGCTTTGTGCCACCATTGTCACCACCAATCACCCGCTACTATCTAGCCATCTCATACCTTACCATTTGTCATATAAACCTAAAAAGGCCGGCCATAGGGCCTGCGAGGGCACGGAACATTACCAATGCGTTACCCCCCCCCCCCCCCCCCCCCCGGCCAATAGTAATAACACTACACCTCCACATCTCAAATTTTTTTAATCCATTATTTAATTTAAAGTTCACCAATCACATTACCGTAACACACCTAAAGGTGTAAGGAGTGGTTAAACACTTAGAGTGGCAAACTAAAAAATCAACCAATGAGAGTGTGCCATATCAAAGTGGTAAACTATGCTCAAAAGTGTTGGCAATGGTTAGACACTTGGGGTCTGTTTGGTATGGGGTAATGGAATGGACGAAGGAATGGAATGGACGAGGGAATGCAATGGATCATTACCATTCCATGTCTTGTTTGGTTACCATGTGTGAATGGAATGAATTATTATTGTGTATTGTTCGGTAGGCAAGAAAAACAGAGTAATAAAATAAGCGGTGAGTGGTGGTGGTGGTCGGCGGTAGTAATTGTGGGTGGTTATAGGTGGCGGTGGTAGGTGTCGGCGGCGACGATGGGTGGTGGTGGTGGCGGCAAGTGGCAGTGCGGCGGTGACGACGAGTGGTGGGGGCGGCAAGGTGGCCGTTGGTGGTGGGTGGCAGCAGAGGTGGCGGTGGGCGGTGGCGGCGGCAATTGGTGGTGACGGTGGTGGTGGCGTTGATGATGGTGGTGGGCGGCGGCGAGTGGCGTTGGCGGTTGGTCGCAGCTGTGGGTGATAACGGTGGGGAGTGGGTAGCGGCGGCGACGGTGGCTGTCGGGGTGAGGTGGTGGCGGGTGGCGGCGATGGCGTCGGTGGTGGGGGGTTTTGGCGAAGGTGGTGGGCTGTGGTGGTGTTGTTGATTAATGGTGCAAGAGATGTTGGAATGGAAAAAAAATATGGGGGTGGAATGAATGATTTTGAGGGAATGAAATGCCTTTTAGAATGAGTGATTCCATTCCATTGACCAAACAAACACATTTTTCTTCATTCCCTAGTAATCATTCATTACATTCTACCTCTCATTCATACCAAACACTACCTTGGTGAAGTGGTAAACTATAAAAAAAAAAAAAAAAAAAAAAAAAAAAAGGTATGATTGGTTGAGATGGCATGGACCCCACCCCACACACCCCCCTCTCTCTCCTCCCCTCCCTCTCCCCGCATCGGTGTTCCCTCACCGAAATCTTCCCCATTTTCGGCAACATTGTGCGGCAAAAGAGTTGGCAGCGGTTGCCGATACGGTGCCGATGTGGTTTACCGCTGCCACTCCTAACACCCTAAGGGTGTAGGGAGTGGGTGCGGCAATCACTCGGCAAAGTAGATTGCCGCTCGGTATACACCACCCCGCACATGTTTGACGCACGGCAATTTTGCCAAATTGGTAGTCGGTTACCGAACGGTGAAGCACATGCAAGAGGCAATAATGCCATTGACTTTCTTCTCAACTTTATAAATCAACACCTCCCACTTCCATTTTATCTTAAATTAAAAATAAAATAAAAAGTTTACCACTTCACCAAACTGTCTAACCATTGCCAACACTTTTCAACATAGTTTAAACACTTATGACTGAATGACGTGGCACACTCTCATTGGTTGATTTTGAAGTTTACCACTCTCAAGTGTCTAACCACTCCCTATACCCTAAGTGAAAGGTGAAACCAGTCCTCCACATGTCGCATCTAAGTGACAACACCTTTCTTTTCACCTTTCAGAAACCACAACACATGACAAATGATAAAACAACAGTTACTTTAGTTTCAACTTCAAGTAAAATTCTTTTGAATGCTAATGGGCCAGATAAGAAGTGTCATGGATCAATATCACACTAGGAAGTAGGAACAAAAAAATTGGAACAATCACAAACACCACCCAAAAGTGATTGAAAAAATTAAGAAAAAGCAGATCATAAAGTTCTGTTTTGCTCCCTGTGGTTCGGTCTTTTTAATGGTTTTGCCTCAATCATTTAAAAACTGATATTTCCCTCCCTGATGTTTCGGTTTTGTCAGCCAGTTTGCTCCACGGCCTTAACTCCATCCATATTATATGTTAACTGATGTTTCGGTTTCTTTCAGCAAACTGGCAACAAAACCGAAACATCAGGGAGGAACATGTCCGTTTTTATATGATTGAGACAAAACCATTAAAATGACCAAACCACAGGAAGCAAAACGGAAGTTTACTCAAAAGCAAATTATAAAGTATAAAAGAGCAGTCCAATAGAATCTTTGTTGAAATTCTTTTGAATAAATATTTTTAATGGAATTTTGAACAGAACTCCAAGAGGATGCAAAGGGATATACAGTTGTTTGAACTGCACATTTTTTGGTCACCAAGCTGAAAGATCATTTGAGTTTTTAAGAAATCAAATGCATTATACTTAAGAGGTTTAACCTTCAATTTTATGAGCACGATCTAATCATTTAAGGTTTCGTCACAAAATTTATGATAATAACGACATGCTTCATACGAAACAAATCGAAACTAAGTTACAAAAATAAATAATGGAGTAAACAAACGATAAGAGAGCATGCAAAAGTAGCAGGGCTCTTAAATAGCTAGAAAGATTACACATATGTATGCATCATAAACAAACATGCAGAATAATCTTGAAATTAAGACATGAGGATACCACACTTATTCTTTGCCGTCGGCGGCCCTGAGAGACCCGAGCTGGACTGGCGCTTGGGTACCGACCACTTTCGACGACCCGTAAACCGATAGGTCGAAACCTTCACCTCTTTCTTTCTCAATTTGTTCCTTGATCCAGAAATATGTGATTCTCAATCCATCCTGCATCCATTCATTTTTATAAGTTAATGTGTTAAATCAAAATATATAATTAAATGGACACAAGTAATTAATGAAAAAAATATATATACAAATGTTGACGCCAAATGTTTCATGTCAACTAACGTGTATGAAACGTTACCTGTTATGACCCGTTATACAACCAACGTATTTTACCACACTCGTATTTAAAAAATAATACCTTTAATCTCATGGTAGGGGCCCACCCAAGCTTTTCCTTAATCAAAGTGTTATCCGAGTTTCTACCACGTACACCTTCCGGTCCCGGAATGTGATGAATCGGGAGCTTCTTATCCTCAAAACTGAGAACAATTTCAGCCATTTCATTCATGCTTACCATCTCATCACTTCCGATATTAACGGGCTCACGAAAGTCTGATTTTGTCAATCTGTTAAATCATTATCCAGTTAATTCGATCAGCAAAATACAACTTACACGCCAAATAATAATAAATTAAATACACGAAAGAAGTACCTTAAGACACCTTCAACACATTCATCAATGAAGGTAAACGATCGGGTTTGTAGCCCGTCTCCCCACATTTCAAACTTATCAGTTGCCGTAAGCGCTTTTCTGCAAAAAGCAGCCGGTGCTTTCTCCCTTCCGCCTGCAATAAATTAAAATTCAATATTCCTAATTTGCCCTTTTTTCCAAAAAAAAATAAAGAAAAAGAAATCGGTTTAAGTTTAACCTTTCCATGTGCCAAATGGTCCATAAATGTTATGAAAACGTCCAATTCGGCACTCGATTCCAAAATCTTTAGTGTAGTGCCTGCACAGTTCCTCGGTCGCTAGTTTCTCCAAACCGTAAGCATCTTGAGGCTAAAACACAATTGCAAAATAATCAAGTAATTAAATAACATGAAAACTCAAAGAAGTGATTATCAAATTTATGCATAGTTGTTAATGGCGAATAGCAACAAATAGCGATAAGGTACCTATATGTTACATAGCGAATAGCGATAAATAGCAGGCGCTATTTTACATATAGCAATACACTAGAATTTTTTTTTCAATATTTAGATGTATATACGCTATTTACATGTATATTTAATAAAAACCTAAAATCTAGCTATTTATAGCTATATTTAATTGCTATTTTTATATTGGGAAAAAAAATTAAAGGCTGCTACCTATCGCTACAGACCATATAGCGAGCATGGCCTATACGCCACGCTATTCGCTATAGCGACCGTAGCGATCGCTATTGACAACTATGAATTTATGATTTGTTATTTTTTAATAATTAGTATATAACCTCAGCAGGCCACGCGTCGGATTCCTTCAAGCTCACATTGGTTTCCAACTGCTTAAACTCAGGGTAAATGCAAGCACTAGAGGCGTAGAAAAACCTGTTTCATGCAACAACCAACACGAGATTTTAAAAAGTTACTAAATATTAAATATGGAAACACAATCAAATATTCTAAAAGCAACGGTTATGATTAAAGATTTTGTCAACCGACCTCTTGACTCCGCTGATTCTGGCAGCCTCAAGCATGTTAAAGCTAATCATAGTGTTATTATACATAATAACCGAATGATTCGACTGAATGAACCCCATACCACCCATATCAGCAGCCAAATTAAACACATGATCAACGTTTTCCGTCACTTTCAGACAATTATCCATCACACGAAGATCAACAAGATGAAACTCGTGACAAAACATGTCTTCCGACATGTGCTCGTTTTTCTTCCAGTCAGAAGCAATAATGTAATGCCCCTCGGTTTTCAAACGTCTAGCAATGTGCGATGCGATGAATCCACCCGCCCCGGTTATGGAAACCCTAAGCTTTTCAGACGGCCAGTATGGCTCCCTCTCGAGATTCTCGTAGGTGAACGACCCGTATTTAGTGTCACTTGTTGTCCCCATTCTACAAACATAGCAAACATGAGATCTTACCATCCATTAAAAAAAAAAAAAAAAAAAAAAACAAACACACACACGCAGGGGCGTAGCATTTAAGGGGCCGGGAGGGGCGCCCGACCCCCGAACTTTTCGCTCAGTAGTGTCGTACATGTAGTTTTCGTATAGAAATTTTGGGTATATACGTTTTCGACCCCCTGGTTCTATAGAAATTTTTTGGTATATACGTTTTCGCCCCCCCCCCCCCCCCCCCCCCCCCCCCCCCCCCGCGAAAACTTCAAGCTTCGCCACTGCACACACAACAACTTATACACTATAAGTAATCGTTTCGAGTAACGCCATCAAGATAACATATACACAATACGCGATAAGTTATCAAATAATCAAACAACACTCAAGTCTAACTATAGCCAATCTAAAATGATAACAAAGACACCCCACCAACATTTGGCTCCACAAATCAACAAATATCACAAAAATGAGCCATAAATCTATAAAGAAACATCAAGTTTACAACTTTATTAAAATTAAAAGTGGGTTAATCATGATTAACTATATATCACTATCCAAAACAGTAAAACAGTAACTAAATTGGTAAAAGAGTAAACTTCCGTTTTGCTCCCTGTGGTTTGGTCACTTTAACGGTTTTGCCCCAAACCTTTAAAAATAGCTATTTTACTCCCTGATGTTTTGGTTTTGTTGCCAGTTTGCTCCCTGCGGGGAGCAAAATGGAAAAACAAACAATTTGGATGGAGTTAGAGGCGGGGAGCAAACTGGCAAAAAAACCGAAACATCAGGGAGTAAAATGGCTATTTTTAAAGGTTTGGAGCAAAACCGTTAAAGTGACCAAACCACAGGGAGCAAAACAGAAGTTTACTCATGGTAAAATTAATAGTGTCGGCTGGGATGCAATTAGAAGCTTAGAACCCACATTTCAAACAATTCACCTAATAAAAATTCAAAAGCACAAAGAAAATCACAAATATTTAAAAATTTCACAATAATTAACACAAATACCTTGTTAAACTTGAAGTCTTAAATCCCACAAAATTGTTATAAAAAAGATGAAATCTTGACAATTTTTGTCACCATAAATCTGGGCAGACAGATCATGGTATAAATCGCAACAGATGCTATTTATTTATAATTTATAAACTTATAATACACAACATATCAATCGATTAAATGTTAAGAAGATATTTAAATGTTGGGAAAACAAGAAAATTGGAGAATTCGGAATTACCTGATGAAAAATCTGAATAATTGAAGCAAAATTGATTGATTTTGAAGAAATTTGTTGCGAGAGAATTTGGGCGATACTCGTATCTCACAGACTCACACTGTCTTTTTATCTTAGGTTTCTTGGCTGCAGGTTTTTTTTCTTTTTTCTTTTTTTATATGTTTTTTAGAACAAAAAAAACGTTTTTTTTACTGTTTATTAAATTATTATAAATTAAAATATAAAAGAAAATGATTGTTTTTCCTGTTTTGCTTTTAAGTTTCCATTCATATGGTCCAAATCCTTACAAGTCAGTGAGTCACACAAAAATGAAAAAAAAAAAGGAAAAAAAAACATTTAATGTTTTGATCTTCACAAAAAGAATGTAATGATGGTTTTTAACTTTTAATTTTCGAACTTGTGAATAAATTAAAAGATAATTAAATAAAATTTGATGTTATTTATGATTTTAGATTTAGGTTTAAGGGTTGGAAATTTACGAAAGATAAGAATAAAAATAGAATACGGTTATGTGTTGTGGGCCTCTGAGTTCCGGATGCTATTGTTGCCGTTCAAGTCGGGCGCGGGACATGCCTTTTTCTTATATTGAAATCCCCTATTGTGCATCTTTATTTTGCCTGAGAAGAGAGCTAGCATAAATAAAGCTATCGGCTACAGTGGCGGATCTAGGATTCACGCTAAGCCGTAACGTTTTATAAATAAGCCGTAACGAAATCAAAAAAACATCAAATTTTTCCAAAATTTACACTAAAAACGTCAAATTTTTCCGAGCCAAGCCGTAGCGGAGGCTACCCCCCGGTATACACTAGGTCCGCCCCTGATCGGCTATACTATCAGAAAAGTAGCTAGTATCAATCGGTTAACCGACACCTAAATATTTTTCTTATTGTATATTAAATCAATATGATAAAAAGAAAAATCCTATGTGACCTTTAGATTTCCATTAAACCTTTAATGTATTGATCCTCACAAGTTTTGAAGTATGTTGGTGCAAAGATTTGACATGAATGTAATTTTGTAAATATATTAAGTGATAATTAAATAAAGTTTAATTTTATTAATCATTTTAGATTTAAGTTTAAGAGTTTGAAACTTAGCAAAAAAGAACAAAAACAGAATCATCATATGCACCATGCAATAATGCACCTTCACTTACATGTGCATCTTGTCACATGCAAATGCTTCTTAAATGTTGTAACATGATATATCACCCATGAGTCCATGACCCTTTCAAATTCAGGTATCAAAGAATTATTGTCTCGATTTACCATGTATTAACTCATATTGTTAGAATGGTATTTTATGATATGTATATATATCACATGATATTTAATAATCATTTTTTAATTTATTGTTAAGAATACTCCTCTTACAAACTTTAAAGATGTGTTTAATTTTATCGGGTGTTAATATTCTCATACCACTCCTCTCTATCTCTTTCTATATCTATATTATCTATAGTGCATTATAATGCATGGGATATGAGCATTTTAAAATACCCAAAAAATAAGAAGTTTTCCCCTCTAATTTATAAATACACACCTAAAATAAGGGTAAATTTGTCTTTTAAACAATAATTATATTTTATCCCCCCATCTTATTACATTTAAATCTCTTAGTTTTAACATAATTATGGGTAGTTAGTTACACTTTCTCCCCTCCATAACAAACTTATAATTTCTTACGTATTTTTGCCATATCTTATAAACTATATAATATTTAAAAAAAATCCAAAAGTACCGTGATGACCTACTCATTTTTGTCGACGTTTTGATAGTTGTCTTGGTTAGATTGACGTGTGGATTAAAAGGTACAAGTAGATGATGCCATAGTGTACGAGTAATTAAAGCCCCACGTACTTAGTCATTATCCCAGAATGTTTATGTAACAAACCGCATGTTCGTGCGTTGTTACTACTCGCTATACCCGTTACGCCTAGCACCAGAGATTCGGATCATAATGTAACTATATCGCATATATCGATAAATCGCAGTATTTTCGCTTATTATCGCATACTTTATCGCTATCACATCACATTGCACTTGCTGACAACCACGATGATGTCGGGTGAGGACCAATGCTACCCTCCTTGATAGCCGTGATGTGACGCAAGGTAGCACAACACTCAAAAACGCACTCGCAGGCACGCGTAACTCGATTATCGCAAGATTGGAATATGGATATGTATATACGACCCGATGTGACTAATTATAATAAATATATGAAAATGTGGATGAAAATGAGAACCCAAACTATCGCAACGCTTAACGATCGAAACATAACCCCAAAACTCAACTTGCCGGAGGCATTTGATCGAATGACAATCCGATCGGACGGCCGTTATGTGGAGCTCTCACTCGACCAGCTTTGGGGCTATTTTCTCTCGATTTCTCGCGATTCTTGTAAGTTTTCAACCTAAATCTTGTACTTCTATGATCTGCACACACTTCTTCATCTTTTTCACCTTTGAATCTTAACTTTTAACCGTGAAATCAGTGGATTTGGGGTGTTCTAGGATGATGTCATCATGGAGTTCTTATGAACTTCAAGCTTTGGCCTCATTCCACTAAGAACAACTCAGATCTGAAGGATTTCCACAAGATTAAACAATGTTTTCGCATAAATCTACACCTATTCATGGTTAAAAGGATTGAGAGATGGTTTTCCAACTTTCTTTCAACTCTTTTACACTCAATGCACTCAAAACCGATAGAACCGGAGCTTGTACCGATCTTCTACTCATTCTTAGTGTCGTGTTGGTTCAAGATCTGGTTAACCAAGAACGACCGTCATGAACCAGTAAACCGGTCAGATTTGGGTGATTCCTGTCCGATCGGATCCCTTGGTTCGAGATGGGGTTTCTGTTGTTTAGCACGTCACAACACCGTCTCGATCAAAACTGCCAAAACCTTCAAAATAATCAAGTGCCAAGACGAGCAGATCGTTGGACGGATTGCCGTCCGATCGGACAACCATCCGATCGGACACCCATTAGATCGGACAGCCATCTGATCGGATTATGTAACACCCCGAAAATATAAAACTTTATATTTAAAATTATAAAGTATAAAGTAAACAAAAACAAACTAACTAGGAATAAATAACCTAGTTAGTCATAAGTGTAGTTGTTACAAAGGAACTTGGATAAAAACCCTTAGGGTAACTCAAGTAAAGATAAGGGACCAAAGTGGAACATGTGCTAATTAGTTTTAATAAAAAAAAAATTAACACACCAAAACACACACTTGGTGTGTTCTGGTCGCGCACAAACACAGAGCCAGGATAGGCTCCCCAAGCTCAAACCCTAGTTATCAAGAATTGACTAAATTGGAGGCCAAATTTCGTTCCAAATCGCAATCCAAACATAGAATAGTGATCTCCTCTGAAAGAGGATCATAAGGTATGTAATTTCCATGGAAAACCTTCATCTAAATTTCTGAGTGAATTCATGAAATTCAGAATTTATGTTGCATGTTAGTTGTTTGGAATGAAATAGTGTTTAGGGATGAACCCTAGTCAACTACTTGTTGAGATTTCGCCTATTTCTTGTGAAATTGATAATCACCATTGAAGGTGATAAGTGGGCTTTGTAGAATTATGTTGAACACTAGGATTGTCTTTGTTAACTTAGTGTATTTGAGCTCTATGAAGCAAATCCAGATTTGTTGATATGAAAATTTGTCATGAACATGTGAAATGATGTTTAAATTTTGGTTAAATAGTTAGTCAAGAACTTGATTTTTGAATAGTATGAAATCATGCTCATTAGGTGTTTGATATAATGCCTAAGAGAAGATAAATGTAGAGAATTTGGACTAAAAACGCATATTTGATTAGTGTGGTAAATTATGCGTTATATACTATAAGAGAGTTCTAAACACCTATCGTTGAACTCTATAGGCAAGGAAATCGGAACGTCAAGCGGGCAAGCTAATGGCGATACGCGTTTGAAGGGAACGCTTGGAAGGTACGTAACCACGGTTTCGTTACGTTATGTTTATTATGTATTTTTACTAGTAGACTTGAATTTAGAATAGTGTATGAATTTGGATGTCTAGTCGAAGTGACGAAAAACACTAGATGAGTAAATGGGTTAAATATTGGTTAGAACAAGTTTGGTATGTTGTAAAATGGTGGTTCCCATTAAACAACCAAACGAGTCAAACAATGGTTGAATTTGTAAGTGTTGAAGTGACTAAAACGTCACTCATTATGATTGAGTTATAAAAACGTAATCCATGGAATGGATGTGAAACGCTAAGATTGACAAGCCCGGGAATGGGTAATTATGGTTAGATACCAATGTTGATGAATTATGCAAGTATGTAACTTGATTCGTTACATTGGGTGAATTTTTGGTAATTAGCATATGTGTAGTCGAAATGTAGAATAAAAGTTGTGTTGATTTTAAGCGATAATGTTCGCTATATTGAATAATAGGTCAAGAATTGGTTAGGTTTCGTTGGTAGTCATCATAATGGAGGATTCCGTAGATGAGCCAAACGGGTCGAATAATCAAATAATGAGTGGCTATTGTAGATTTTGAACCCGAGTGATGGGTAGCGAAATACTAAACACGAAAACCGATGATGGGAGCGTGGGTGTTGAAAATAAAGAACCCATGATTGGGATCTTTTCGTTTAGAAGAGATATCCCATTCATGGAAGTTTGGGTAAAATGATTAAATGGGTCAAACAACAAAGTTACAGCACCTACCGTAAGTTACGGTCTCCACCGTAACTTACGGTAGAAAATAAAACTTTACGGCAGTTATATACTGCCTTACGGCAGACACAAGTGATCCAGCTTCTACCGTAACTTACGGTGGCTACCGTAAGTTACGGTAGAGCCTTGACATGTATGATTAAATTTTGCATATCCTTATTAATCGAACCCGTTTTTGAGCGTAGTTTCGATTATGTTTTATTTCTAAGAACTCTAATATTAGTTTTTGTTAAAAACATTTCAGTTTCTAGGTATTGCAAGTGTACGGATGACGATCAAGCAAGTTTTTGAAGAACCGAACACAATTTTTGAAGCTTCCGCGATTTCATAACTTTGTTAAACAATGTTTCTATTTCTTTGAATGTAAATAACTTGCAAATCAGGTCATGAATGTTTTAACTAGTCGTTGGTTGACTAGTTTTGATTACTCGGAATTTTGTTTTGGTAACTATATTTTAATTTAGACACATTTTATATAAATCTATGAATTTTTTTATTAAATTCAAGTAATAATTAGAAGGGTGTTACAGATTACGCCTTGGGTCCCACACTTAACTTTTATTTCAACAATTTGGAGTTTTAACATTGAACGGACTGCTGTCTGATCGGATTGCCATCCGATCGGATTACCACCCGACCATGTGGTGTTTAGACTTCAACACTTAAACAATTTTCAACATATTGTCACCCGATCGGATTACACTCCGATCGAGTGACAAACTGTTGTGAACTTGTTCTCATTAAAGTGTCCACCAATCGGATTGTCCCCCGATCGAACGGTCATTCGATTGACCGGCCTGAAAGGTAGATACACTTCTCTGTTTTCAAAAAGCTACAACAAAAACTTCAAAAGTCAAGCCATCATACACAAACACATCTACTCCAAACGAGGTAGCAATCCAGTCGAGTGGTCACCCGATCGGATGACCATCCGAACGGATTGTCACCCGATCGACCGGCCACCCGATCGGATTGTCATCCGATCGGAGTACTGTCCGATCCATTGACACCTTGCTCCGATTCAAGCACTATCCAACGCTTACGCTATCAATCTAAACTCAGGCTAATCTCAGACGCGCTCCTTTCAATCCAACCAAGTTGTGCTTGCTTGCCGAACACCGACTGTGAGTATACTCGAACCCTTTTTATCACAATTTTGGGTGTAACATACGTTTCTATCAAATCAAACTTATCAAACGAACTATTCAATCAAACTGTTTATCACATGCGAATAACTGTTATGCATGCTTATACGTGATGCCAGTTACATATGTGTTAGGACTCATACTCGCAAGGTCCCGCCTTAACTAGTATAGTACTATAGCACCCGACGGGGTCTAGTTAGGATGAATAGCAATCGCAATCGCAGCTCGAGTGACTTAGCTGGTAGTATCTGTCTTGTATGCATGTATGTTAAGGTATCTCGTTTATGTATTTGGTAATTCGCAGCACTTTTAACTATTTACGCTACACTATCTAAACTTGTATACTCGCCAATACTTTTGTATTGACGTTGTTTTAACGTATGTTGCAGGTTTAGTCGCAGTCTACATCAAATCAAGCTAGGAAGTCTAGAAACACACCAAAAAATCTAGGTTGTCAGATTTGTATTGTTTGAGAGAACAAGAAATTCGTGACAACTTATGTGATTGTAATTGTTTATTAGTATGGGATAATGAACGCATTAAATACTGTCGCAATGTAGTTGTTGTGGATTCTCTTGAGCAATCTGATTTGCCTAGTGCCGCGCCCCGATGATTCCGCCATCAGTTGGGGTGTGACAGATTGGTATCAGAGCCATAACTATAGGGAATTAGGCCAGACTTGACCTAGTCCGGGTCGATGTCTTAGAAATGACCTAGTCTATAGTCTAAGTACCAACAGGCTGACTCGTATGAATCCCGTAGGATTTGTACGGGCCTACTTGATACTCTCGTTCGAATTTACTAAAAACTACTACTTCGCGTGAACGCCGCATACTACAATTTCACACGAAGAGCCTTTCCTAAGGCTATAATATTACTTAGCCTTTCCTAAGGCCAACACAATACATACGTTTTCGAAAATATTCGCATAACACAATCGAGTGGTCCAGTCGAGATCAGCCGTGAAAACCAAGAACTCTCGATAAGATCGCTCACTTAGCGCATTTTTCTATCACGAGAACTTTCCGTTGAGCTAGGAGTGACATCCACATCTCAGCGAAAGTCTCCATTTCGAAATCTAGTGGAACTCCCGAGTTTACTCGGTGAGCATAACCACAGCTAGGAACGAAGTTGTTAAGCCAGGGGTGAAACCCGTAACTTAATAAACCGTTCCCCCCTCTATAAAATGGTTTTCAAAAGCTCTCACCAAGGACTCGATTATAACGATAACTCGAGCCACGCGATGCCCAGGGAGACGAATGCCATGAGCTGCATCCCAGTGGAAGCATAAGTCTTCTAGGGCAACGCGCGTGCACGAACTTGTTGGGTGTAGTTGGGTTACCTTGGGTAGTCGACGCCTAAACACCCGAGGCACTTTATCTATGTTTCTCGCTTATAACTTGCCGATTTTACGCTCTACTGAACTTACTTACGCTTATGTGGCTACAATTTAAAACTTTACGCTTTATCAATTTCTCGATTTATCGATCTTTGCTCCTGATGCGTGTGAAGTGTTATATATTTTAGGTGTATATTTTAAGCCCCTTTAACACTTATTTTTAGCCAAGTTTTAAATTTATAAAACACGATATTTCACTAACACTAAACACACATATGGGCAAGTGCACCCATCGTGAGCGTAGTATAGTGTTGGTAAGATACCGAGGTCGTCCAAGGACACAAGAGCTTTTAGTACCGGTTTATCCTCAACGTCTAATCAAAATAAAAAGTTTTAGAAAAATGTTTTAAACTAAGAAAAGTAAAAACTAACTAAAATGCTGAAAATAAAAATAAAATAAAAACAGATAGACAAGATGAATCACTTGGTTCCGACTCGTATCTAGTATAACCTTTGATTATTTCCACACTTTTGCACATAATTAAGAGATTATCTTAGTTATTGTAGTAGGCCCCTCTTTTGAAGGTGACGTTACCCTCACCCCAGTAGTTTGAGTCAGCAAGGATACAATCCTAAAAGGGTGGATTATTGGAAGATAATTAATTAAGTTATTAATGCAATATTATGGTAGGCCCCGCTTTTGGCGGTGACGTTACCCTCGGCTAAGTAGTCTGAGTCAGCAGAGATACAGTCCTAAATAGCCGGGTTATAGTATTAATAGTAGTTAACTTATGAGGGGATCAAAGAGTTTGGACCCCCGCCATCCAATACTGTGAAGCATTGAAGGAGGTCCTACTAAATTTGACCCAGGTCCATTGCAGGACCTCTAAACGCTGAACAATGGCAAGACCTTTACCAAACCGTTCCTTTAACCCCCGACTAGGTAGCCAACATACCTCCATATAGACTGTGGAGATATGAATGGTGAAAATCTTTTATTTTATATAGACAGTAAAATAATGCCAAGACACCACGGACAAACGATAAGGAAAGATCACCTTCAACATAAGTAACTAGTTATTAAAGTCATTAATACAAAACCAAATAAAAAGTGCAAAAGATTAGAAATAAAAAGTATTATACTAGACACTTTGTCTTCACCAAGTGATGTAAGAGACTTAGGCAAACATGGCCTTGATTGTCAAGAACTCTTACGATCAATCTTGGATCCCGAGACGACTCACACACTCTACGATGGACAATGGATGATGGTGGTGGATGATGGTGTTGTGATGGTGGTGGGTGGTGGATGAAGTGTGAGAGAGGTGGTGTGCCAAGGGATGAGTTGAAATGAAACCAAGCACTCCTATTTATAGGCTGAACAGAAGGCTGGGCACGCCCCCGTGTCCGCTGGACACGGCCCCGTGCCTGTCTGACACTCTCTCTCTTCATTAATTGTAATTCGCAATTACAATTAATGCGCCTGCTGTACTTTCGCCACGCCCCCGTGTTCACTGGGCACGGCCCCGTGGTGGGCAATAGAAGCTTCTATAGATTTGTCTTTTCTGCTGCTTCTTGGGCACGGCCCCGTGCTGGCTGAGCACGGGGCGTGTTCAGTCTTCTGCCTTCTCTATTTTTGCTTGGGAAGATGCCGTTGAGGGGTCGGGCAGTCCACTTATGTTCCTTTCCTTGTATTTATGTTGGATTTAGCTGTCTTTTTGCTTCTTTTGTGTTTTTGAGCTCATTTAATCCTGAAAATACAAAAGGAAGACAAAAACACTCTTTTTCCAATATTAGTACTTAAAAAGGGTTAGTTTTGTGGCTCTTTTGATGTAATTTATATGTTGCCTTTTGCACACATCAAATACCCCCACACTTGAACTTTTGCTTGTCCTCAAGCAAAACTCTTTAATATGTGGCTTACACTCCCAAATGGAATGGGTAGAAGAGAAGGTTTTGGCTTGTCGTAGAGTGTTGGGAATCCAAGATCTTTTTGGGTTTTATTTTTATCTATTTACAATCCTATTCGTAATGATTTATTTAGAACGTTTCATAGGAGAAATTACTTATTTGGGCATAACACGCCTTTTTAAAATTCCATTTATATACAAGTTCACATACCTCACGGGAGAAATCACTCACACTCGGCCAAAGGTGTATTTTTAGTGAATCACTCGAGAGCGGCATGGAACTTATTCCTACCATAAGCTTGCCAAGCAATCAATCCTCCTCCTTTTTAACTTTTATACCTTTGTAAATATCAAGAGGACTTTGTGGGTTAAGGGTTAGGCTTGGGTTAAAGGTAGGTGGTTGGGATAGTGGTTAGTGGTTAGTAGAAAAAGGGCGAAAAGCGTAACAAGTGTCGGTTTTCGTAGGTCTTTCTATTTTTATTTTTATTTATTATTTTTTTTAACTTTTATTTTGATGAAGCTTTTATTCAAACAAAGTTATTTTTGATGAACTTGTTTGTTTATTTTCTTTTTGCTTCATCATCAACATTTTTTTTTTTTGAATGATCATACGAAAAACCGAACTTGTTACTAAAACAAAGGGTTAAAAATAAAAAGGTTTTGGTGGGTAAAAGGGTTTTGGTTGGGGAAATGAAATGAAAAGGTTTAGGCTCAAAGGGGCTAACTAGGGGGATTTTTGGGTAGGTGGTAAAAGAAAAAAAAAAGAAAAATAATGGTGTAGAAATAAAAAGGGTTATTCCTAATGCCTCCATCATTTACTTACTCGGGTTTAAGTTGATAAGGACCGGGAATGTATCGTCATGGCAAGTTCTAGAGTCGTAAGAACCAAGCGGCTATTCACACAAGAAACGAAAAATGAGCATTTAGTCTAATGATATGTAATTGTATGCTCAATAAAGGCTCAAAACTCACTTTTGTGGGAATGGGTTTTTATGTGATCAAGTATATATAATCAAATTTTAACTAAGTTTGCCATGCCTTTTCATAATTTTCTTATGTTGGTTCTTTTTATCACTACGCTATCGGTTGTAAATTCGTAAAAATATAACCTTTTTGAGAACTTGAATTTCCCGAGTTAAACTTAGACAAGTAGAAAAAATGAATTTTTTGAAAAAAATTTGGGGTGATTAGCGGTTCCAATAGAGTTTTGTGTAAGGCTTGTATTTAGGACTTGCAAAATTCAAGGTTTTAGCATCCCCCCCACACTTAAATTACACATTGTCCTCAATGTGTCCCAAAAATAAATTTTTAGGTTGATTAGATGTGTAAAATGGTGTTAAAAAGCAAAAATTTTGTGTTACTGGGCGCTGAACACGGCCCCGTGTTCAAGTGCCAGTAACAAAATTAAAACAAGAGAAGCAGAAGTCTGGACACGGGGGCGTGTTGGGTGAACACGGCCCGTGTCCATTTACCTGAACTGGGCATTTTTCTGCAGGGGGTTCAGCACGGGGCCGTGTTGGTTGGGCACGGCCCGTGTTGAACCTTCTGAAATGGAGAGAATTGTCGGGTTGCCTTGTTCTTGTGCATGAGGTCATTTTTCTCGTTCCCCTTTTCATCCCTTACCACCATGAGTGTGTTTTATTTATTATGAACCATCCAAACTTTAAAAACCATCATTTCATTGCAATCATAGAGAGACCTTACATAATCCTAAATTAAGATAAAACTAAAACTTAACTAAATAGGTCAGCAGGCACACGAGGTTATCATAAGGAGTTCTACTATTCTAAGAAAATTTCGAGAATAGTTTCCCGATACAGTAGGACTTCTAGCCGAAGGATTCCTTCCCTAAACATTGTTTAAAGCCATTCTTTGATCTCCCTAGGAAGGAAGAATGCGGCTTCATTTTCCTCAGCAGCTGGTAGCTGAAGGGGAACATTCACCGGGACTCCTTGCACCACCCTTTGCGGAGGCTCTTGGTGCATGGCATACCATTCGGCCGGAATGATGACTTCGGGCACCACGTTCCACGCCCTTTGGGTTATTATAGGTACCAAAGGTGGGGAGGCGAGAAGGTTTAACCTCTGGTGCAAGAGGTTTACCTCTCGAAGACAGCCCTCCAGCCCCACTGCTAGATGGTGTAACACCCCGAAAACGGGTTTGGTAATCAAACTCCGTTAATACTAAAAGACGGGTAAAGTACCGTTAGTGGTGAAATTTACCCGGTAAATATTAGGATTTATTTAATTAATCCTAATATTAAATAAAAAGTGAATAAAAGCTTTTAAGGAAATAAAATGGATAAAAGGCCCGGGTTAACGGGACCTAAAATAAACATAGTCATAAATATTCCCGAACCCGCTAAGTTAACTAGGAATATTAAACCTAGTTAATAAGTGGGAATATTATTGAAAATAGTTAGGCTGTGACCTAATTAATAACTAACCAAACACGAGGGACCAAAGCCGGGTAACTTGAAAATGGAATTATAACTTAAAAAAAAATAACATAACACACACACTTGATGTGTGTGTGCGTGCGTGAAGTAGTCCAGGAGAAGGAGCAAGAGCTCCAAACCCTAGCTCAAACAATCTCAACAAATTGAAGCTCAAATCAAGACCCAAATCGATGCATGAACACATATAAATGATCACCTAGTCGTGGGGATCATAAGGTATGTCGAATTTCTAACATTCGTGAAGTTGTAAAAAATTTGATAATCATCCTAATCGCGAATTAGGTATGGATTAGAGGAGCTATGGCTAAATTAGTGATGTAGACATGCTTAGGAACTAAACCCTAAGTGAAAATCATACATATGATGTTATGATTTGATGATTTCCCATATATATGTTAAGTGGGTTTTCATGATAAAATGATGAACACTTGAATTTGAGTGTTTAATTGTGAAATTTGAAAGATAGGATGCAAGACCTAGATGTTGTTTATAAACACTAGACATAGAGATTTGATTCTTGATGTAAATCTTGGTAAAATAGCTAGTTATGAACTAGTTAGTAAACATGTAGAATTATGCCCGTTAGGTGTTTGTTAAAATGCCTAAATGAGAAGTAAAGTGTTGAAATCCAAGTGAAACGCGTAATTGGCAAGCTTGACTAATTACATGAGATATGAGATAAAACGGGTTTTAATCATAATATTTATTTGCCTTAATCGTGCATATTATATGAATAAAGGTAGTTGACTTTATAAAGTCGAACTAACCTATGATGAAGTCAAATAGATGTTTCGACATAAAGTCCGTAAGATGAAATAGTCATAATAGTGATGACTAATCTAACCATCTTACGAATTATGATGTTAGTTTGACTCTTGACAAGCTAGACGGAGGCTTGGGGAAAGAAGCGGGTCAAACGGATCGTATACGCGGAAAAGAGCATAATCCGGATACAAGGTAAGTAAAGCTTACACTCTAGTTATTTGATACCTATTGGTTTGATAGGTCGTGAATAGTAAGTCTTGTTTTAAATTATGATGTTCCGACACGGCAAGTGCGGTCCGGAACAAAAGACAATGGTCATAAATCATGTTTAATGGATAAAAAGGAGCTAATGCGGTTAATTAGTCATGAAATGACTAAAAGATAACGAGTTTTTAAATGGTTACCTTATAAGGTAAACCATTGCAAATAATAAGGGTAAAATGGTACTTTGGTCATTTGTGGACAACAACCGTTAAATTGGGGAAAGACACATTATAGCTTGGGTTATAATGGGTCAAAGAAATCAATAGATGATTTACAAGTAGAACGACTATACGGTGTAAACCGAAGTTAGTCATATAGATAAGATGGTAATAAATACCACCTCATAGAGTTTCATGGTCCTTTAGACCAAACGGGTCAAAAGGTGAAATTATCACCCTTTGACAATATCGACTAATAGTTTGTTAAGCTATGTGATCATAGAAATAAATATCGGATGGATATGTACATCGCTATCGCTTAGCGGCTACTAAGGCAAGGTATCAAAACGAATCAATATATTGATTCGAGCCAGGTATGTATAATTGGTCAAATCATCATTAGAACTTGAAGTTCAATGAGGGCTAAACAAGTTAAAATGGACATTGGGTTATCTTTTAAGTAAACCGAATGATTTAAGTTATTGTCATTGTGTTTTAAAAACATGATGGCTATTTAAACAAGATCCTAGTTTAAACAGTGGAATTTTGGTCAATTACGACATGAAAAGTCCTTTGTTGTAAAGAAAGGGTTTAAGATGACCAAAACGCCCTCGTAAGCAAAATCGAGTAAATGAACCTTAAGAGTCGTTTAAAAACAAGTTATATGATCAAGCAAATACTTTGAATAAGTATAGAGAATGAAAAGGGTAAATCTTGGGTCAAAAGACTCAATATGAGTCTTTGTCGTAAATTAGCAATCCGACGAGAAAAACTCGGATTATATAGATCATCTCATTAAGTTCACCACAAATTTAGTTGTGGTGGAAGATCACATAATAAGTAATGTGGTATAATAACGCTAGAAACGAATGAAAGCGTTTCATGCTCAAAATATGCCTAAATACCCTTAACGGGTCAAATTACGCATATGAGCGTAAACGGGTTTAAGATACGTAAGAAACCCGTGACTTGAACCTAATATGATAGGAATTATTGAAATTATGATTATCGTGAGAATAAGGATCAAACAAACATGTTTTGTTTGATAAAAACATGAACGGGTCAAAATTTGGCAAAAGGGCGATAAGCTGAAGACTTAAAAGTCTGAAATTTTATTATGAAGGTTGTTGGGTTTTAACTCCATTAGATGGAGAATTAAATTACGGACGCGTAGGAAAAAGAATCGGGTAAAACGGATCAATAACGAAGAAGTTATGGCCGTTTCCGTGAAATCAGATCGTGCTGGGAATATGCAGCAACATTCTGCTGAAAAGGGGGCCTAGCGTCACGCGACGCCCCTTGGCGTCACGCGACGCCTCCAAACTCAAAAAAATATTATTTTTTGTCATATTTAACCCCTATACTTGTTTGAACTTCATATTTAACCCCTGTGCTTGTTTGAACTACATATTTGACTATCAAAACTAACTTTTAAGTTGGTTTTGATCATAGGTGATTGCCATGAGTGCCCGAATGAAGATCAAGCTCGATGAGGAACCGAACACGATAAAATACAAGCTTCCGCGCGACGTTTCATTATACCTTTTAAACGACGAATTCATATACAATGTGTTGTCAAACTTTTAAACTGTAAAAGTTTTAGTAAACCCGTTTTTTCCGATGTATATGTAATCTAAATTACATGATTGTTTTCGTAAATAATACGCTAAACCTTGATTTATAAGAACGGGTGTTACAAGTTGGTATCAGAGCCTTGGTTTAAGAGATTCAAGTATGGTGGGAAAACTATGCTTGGACTTAAACCTTATGCTCTTAATAAAGATTGGTGTTCGGTTCGAGGCTTGATCGCAAATCCGGTAAGTACATGTATGTTAATAGTTTAGCATGCTAAAGTGTTGTAAACAACACATAGGGCTATCGTGTGATACACATTACCCCAATTAAAATGATTGAAATAGTTGACGAAAATACGCGCGTTGACGCGTATAGTAGAAAAAGCCTTGTATTATAATACGGGCGATTATTGAGGTTGACGTTACTAACTTTTGTGAATGTCTTAATTGAAGGACACTTGCGTTTGAAGACGACGAGAGTCAAAGGAATTGTGGATACGATGATGGAACGGTCCGAAGCATGACAAGAGGAGCATGCTCACCGAGGACTAAATCGCGTAACGACCGCGAACAAGGTTAATGGCAAGGAACGCCCGTCGGGGCAAACATTACCAGGTGCACATTTTAAATAATCGCACGAATAGTAATATGCAACCAATAAGTAGAAATTGAAAGTTGCATATGTAGATTAAAAACTTGGAAAAAAAAAAACCCGAATAGAAAATGTATTCGGGATATTGTTTCCAAGAGAAACAAATAGAGGCGTTACTTACATAGGGCGTGATGTGAAAACTATAAAAAGGTCATGTGTGTCATGTGTTAATCGCTTACTCTGGCCAAGTAAGTAGTGGCATATGATACCATGAACTTCTTATGGCGGACACGTTTACATCCGATGTAGTAAGGGCGGTGTGAATGGGACTAACTTAAAAGTACCCAAATGAATCAAATGAGCAAAATAATTGATAATAATGTAAACGCACAGCCGGGTGACGGAAGCGTATTGCATTAGGATGATGAGCCCGAGTGAAGGGACAAAGAAGCATGTAAAATGATTTAGATGAGTATTGGGAGGGAGTGTACTTACACTCGAACCCAGAAAACGCAAGCATGAAAAATGATATAGACAAGTATTGGGAGGGAGTGTACTTACACTCGAACCCAGAAAACGCAAGCATGAAAAATGATATAGACAAGTATTGGGAGGGAGTGTACTTACACTCGAACCCAGAAAACGCAAGCATGAAAAATGATATAGACGAGTATTGGGAGGGGGTGTACTTACACTCGAACCCAGAAAACGCAAGCATGAAAAATGATATAGACAAGTATTGGGAGGGAGTGTACTTACACTCGAACCCGGAAAATGCAAATATGTCCCTTAACGGGTCGTTTTTGGTAAAACGTCAAACTTAAGGGCAAAGTAGGAATATAAAAGTGAAGCGAAGTATTAATGCATACCGGGAGGGTTGCAATAATAATGACTTCGGTAAAACACCCGGTTGACGGGCAGGGATTAAACACATGCGTAAACCAAGAAACGGGAACTCGGATGGAAAGTTAAAAGATTCGGGTTTTGAGTCATAACTAAAAGACAACAAGATAATGTAAATAGAAATTTAAAAAAAAAATAGTGTTCAACTATTTTAAAGTTAAACGGGTCGGATGTGATATCATGTCGGACAGCATGAGTAAACGCAAGCGGGATACTAGTAGCGTAAAAAGCAAAAGGATAATGAGCCCGGTAATGGGACATAATCAAATACGAATGTATGTAAACTAGATAATGGTGAGCATAAGATAAACCGATGCATAAATGACGTGAGAAGTCATAAAGTCGGAAAATTGTTCGAAAGAAAACGATGTAGCCTTAGACTACGGTCAAGGTCGAACGAAATCCAAAAAGTAAAGGTGAATGATTCTAAACATAAAAAGGGGTGTCTTAACGCCATATGCGTATATATAAACGTATACACAATTGAATAAAGACTCGAATAAAAGATGATCTACGGGATCATCATAACCTACGGGATATCAATTAGTGTAAAGGTCTACGAGGCCTGAATGACCCACGGGTCATGAATTGAAGCAAAGGGATCATAAGGGCCTCGCCTTAAAGAGGCAAAAGCTTAAGGAAATAGCCTACGAGGTTAAGTGAAGGAACCTACGGGTTAATTAGATAAAGCGAGGGAATCGGTTGAGAATCCCCACATAAAACTAAGACTGTAAAAGAATAAATTATGGATTGTCAATATCATGGTATGGATAATTGACAAAAGTTAAAGAAAAGATCCTACAACTAAAACTTCGGTTTTAGTAAGAAATAACGTCTTTACAAATATAAATTCTGGTAGGAATTTGAATAGTAAGTATGAAAGATTCAAGTCTTGACACTAATAGGCGCAAGACGACATATTCGAAGAGTGATACTTTCGAAAATGAAAGGTTGATACAAACTAAACATGATGTGACACGATCACGGTTAGGAAATGTAATGCGAAGTAAAATCACATTATAACCAAGCGAGCGGTAAAAGTAACGGATTCATAAAGAATTCAATAGTACATGAAAGCGATGGATATCGCTAAGATAACTAAACTAGTGAAAATAACGAGATTACGTCATTTCAAGTAGCACTATGTCGTATGAGTTATGTAGACAATTAGTAACCAAAAAAATGTTACCATACTTTTTGGTAATACTAACTATTGGATAAAAATATAAGTAATGCTTGAAAGATTTCTTGGATCGAATACATTGAGCTAAACTCAATGAATTATGTAAGAAAAGGTTTCGAGGACGAAACCTCTTTAAGGGGGGTAGACTTGTAACACCCCGAAAACGGGTTTGGTAATCAAACTCCGTTAATACTAAAAGACGGGTAAAGTACCGTTAGTGGTGAAATTTACCCGGTAAATATTAGGATTTATTTAATTAATCCTAATATTAAATAAAAAGTGAATAAAAGCTTTTAAGGAAATAAAATGGATAAAAGGCCCGGGTTAACGGGACCTAAAATAAACTTAGTCATAAATATTCCCGAACCCGCTAAGTTAACTAGGAATATTAAACCTAGTTAATAAGTGGGAATATTATTGAAAATAGTTAGGCTGTGACCTAATTAATAACTAACCAAACACGAGGGACCACAGCCGGGTAACTTGAAAATGGAATTATAACTTAAAAAAAAATAACATAACACACACACTTGATGTGTGTGTGCGTGCGTGAAGTAGTCCAGGAGAAGGAGCAAGAGCTCTAAACCCTAGCTCAAACAATCTCAACAAATTGAAGCTCAAATCAAGACCCAAATCGATGCATGAACACATATAAATGATCACCTAGTCGTGGGGATAATAAGGTATGTCGAATTTCTAACATTCGTGAAGTTGTAAAAAATTTGATAATCATCCTAATCGCGAATTAGGTATGGATTAGAGGAGCTATGGCTAAATTAGTGATGTAGACATGCTTAGGAACTAAACCCTAAGTGAAAATCATACATATGATGTTATGATTTGAATGATTTGATGATTTCCCATATATATGTTAAGTGGGTTTTCATGATAAAATGATGAACACTTGAATTTGAGTGTTTAATTGTGAAATTTGAAAGATAGGATGCAAGACCTAGATGTTGTTTATAAACACTAGACACAGAGATTTGATTCTTGATGTAAATCTTGGTAAAATAGCTAGTTATGAACTAGTTAGTAAACATGTAGAATTATGCCCGTTAGGTGTTTGTTAAAATGCCTAAATGAGAAGTAAAGTGTTGAAATCCAAGTGAAACGCGTAATTGGCAAGCTTGACTAATTACATGAGATATGAGATAAAATGGGTTTTAATCATAATATTTATTTGCCTTAATCGTGCATATTATATGAATAAAGGTAGTTGACTTTATAATGTCGAACTAACCTATGATGAAGTCAAATAGAAGTTTCGACATAAAGTCCGTAAGATGAAATAGTCATAATAGTGATGACTAATCTAACCATCTTACGAATCATGATGTTAGTTTGACTCTTGACAAGCTAGACGGAGGCTTGGGGAAAGAAGCGGGTCAAACGGATCGTATACGCGGAAAAGAGCATAATCCGGATACAAGGTAAGTAAAGCTTACCCTCTAGTTATTTGATACCTATTGGTTTGATAGGTCGTGAATAGTAAGTCTTGTTTTAAATTATGATGTTCCGACACGGCAAGTGCGGTCCGGAACAAAAGACAATGGTCATAAATCATGTTTAATGGATAAAAAGGAGCTAATGCGGTTAATTAGTCATGAAATGACTAAAAGATAATGAGTTTTTAAATGGTTACCTTATAAGGTAAACCATTGCAAATAATAAGGGTAAAATGGTACTTTGGTCATTTGTGGACAACAACCGTTAAATTGGGGAAAGACACATTATAGCTTGGGTTATAATGGGTCAAAGAAATCAATAGATGATTTACAAGTAGAACGACTATACGGTGTAAACCGAAGTTAGTCATATAGATAAGATGGTAATAAATACCACCTCATAGAGTTTCATGGTCCTTTAGACCAAACGGGTCAAAAGGTGAAATTATCACCCTTTGACAATATCGACTAATAGTTTGTTGAGCTATGTGATCATAGAAATAAATATCGGATGGATATGTACATCGCTATCGCTTAGCGGCTACTAAGGCAAGGTATCAAAACGAATCAATATATTGATTCGAGCCAGGTATGTATAATTGGTCAAATCATCATTAGAACTTGAAGTTCAATGAGGGCTAAACAAGTTAAAATGGACATTGGGTTATCTTTTAAGTAAACCGAATGATTTAAGTTATTGTCATTGTGTTTTAAAAACATGATGGCTATTTAAACAAGATCCTAGTTTAAACAGTGGAATTTTGGTCAATTACGACATGAAAAGTCCTTTGTTGTAAAGAAAGGGTTTAAGATGACCAAAACGCCCTCGTAAGCAAAATCGAGTAAATGAACCTTAAGAGTCGTTTAAAAACAAGTTATATGATCAAGCAAATACTTTGAATAAGTATAGAGAATGAAAAGGGTAAATCTTGGGTCAAAAGACTCAATATGAGTCTTTGTCGTAAATTAGCAATCCGACGAGAAAAACTCGGATTATATAGATCATCTCATTAAGTTCACCACAAATTTAGTTGTGGTGGAAGATCACATAATAAGTAATGTGGTATAATAACGCTAGAAACGAATGAAAGCGTTTCATGCTCAAAATATGCCTAAATACCCTTAACGGGTCAAATTACGCATATGAGCGTAAACGGGTTTAAGATACGTAAGAAACCCGTGACTTGAACCTAATATGATAGGAATTATTGAAATTATGATTATCGTGAGAATAAGGATCAAACAAACATGTTTTGTTTGATAAAAACATGAACGGGTCAAAATTTGGCAAAAGGGCGATAAGCCGAAGACTTAAAAGTCTGAAATTTTATTATGAAGGTTGTTGGGTTTTAACTCCATTAGATGGAGAATTAAATTACGGACGCGTAGGAAAAAGAATCGGGTAAAACGGATCAATAACGAAGAAGTTATGGCCGTTTCCGTGAAATCAGACCATGCTGGGAATATGCAGCAACATTCTGCTGAAAAGGGGGCCTAGCGTCACGCGACGCCTCCAAACTCAAAAAAATATTATTTTTTGTCATATTTAACCCCTATACTTGTTTGAACTTCATATTTAACCCCTGTGCTTGTTTGAACTACATATTTGACTATCAAAACTAACTTTTAAGTTGGTTTTGATCATAGGTGATTGCCATGAGTGCCCGGATGAAGATCAAGCTCGATGAGGAACCGAACACGATAAAATACAAGCTTCCGCGTGACGTTTCGTTGTACCTTTTAAACGACGAATTCATATACAATGTGTTGTCAAACTTTTAAACTGTAAAAGTTTTAGTAAACCCGTTTTTTCCGATGTATATGTAATCTAAATTACATGATTGTTTTCGTAAATAATACGCTAAACCTTGATTTATAAGAACGGGTGTTACAGTTGATACGGTCGACCAATGCTTCCTCCACTCCCGTCATTTCGTCAATAGCCTCCCTTAGGGCGTAAACATAGTTTACAAGAGAGTCTTCTGTTGTTGATGATCTCCTCCCTTATCGGTTACTTCTTGAAGATGATCCGCTTGTTCTGCTTGCCATTTTCTGTGAAAGAAACCGAAGAAAGCTAATTTTTTACAAAACAGTGCCTCGGACACGGCCCCGTGCTCGATAAGCACGGCCCCGTGTCCATTTGTCTGCAGGTTTTTAGGCTAAGGAGTCTTGGAGTTTTAACGAGGTTTTAAGCTTAGATAGTTTAAAATAAAGTTATACAACTAACTTTAAACAAGAATCCTTAGCAAATAATCTTACAAACTTCACATAGAGGGTTGGAATCATGGGATTCCATGGAGGAAATGTTGAAAAAATTTTGAAAGAAGAGGAAATGAATAAAAGTGGAAGGGACAAGATGGTCCTTGGGAACCTTCTTTTAGCACTTACCTAGGATGGTATGAGTGAAGATCCCAGGAATCTCTGTCAATTGAAGTGGTCAAAAATGAGCAGGAATCAGGCTGCATTTAAAGAGAACGACAGCGCACTGGACACGGCCCCGTGTGCAGAGGAAATCCTGACACATTTTGTCCGTATTCTGACAAAATCAGCAGAGAATCTTTTAGGTGAGCACGGGGGCGTGTTGACCTGGACACGACCCCGTGTCTGGAGGCTGTCTTATGGAGTTTTGTTACTTCTAAGGATCTCGTCGATATCGGGTGGTTCCTTACTGGTTGGGACAACCCCAAAGTGCCTAAGATACCTTAATTGTCCTAGACTAAGGTGAGAACGCAAGAGGTTGTCGGTGAGGGTAATTCCTATTTTCATTCTAGGTGGACAAGTCCAACCCTTTTCCGGGCTCTCGTTAAAGAAGGTGTATGCCGAATCGCTCAGGTCTATGTATGCACCGAACGAAGTCGATGGAGAGTCCTTCACGGCACAATCGGCACAGGGACGACTATCGTCCAAGTCTTTGCTAGGTACAAAGGTATTTTTGGGAGCAACGAGGTTGTCGGAATGCGGTTCCAGCATTTCGTCATGGTCATTGTCTTGGGGTGGATCAATAAAGTCCTTCCTAAGCTCTTTTGACCAATTCAAAATTAGTTTTTCTAGTTGAAATAACTCGTCAAGGAGCATTTCCCCTATAATATCTGGCTGGGCGCATTCGAGGGAGAGATAGGGCTTATTTTTACTTTCGCCCCTCTTAAGGTTATAAGAAGTCGGTGGGTCCATGTAGTGGGGCCTATAATTTAGAAAGTAGCATTCTACTTCTTCATGTTCGCCACTACATAATTGACACCACGTACCATAAAAGTGCCGAAAGTAAAAACAATTACTATCACTCATGTTTATGTCAGAAATTACCAACCACCGGGATCTAACGGTTCTGTTTTCAGCAAGTGAATCTTGGGCACGGGGGCGTGTTGGGCGAGCACGGCCCCGTGTTCAGCTTACTGTCTGACTTAAAACAGGATTGCCAGTTCCAATGATTTAGCACGGGGGCGTATTCAGCGGGCACGACCCGTGCTGAGCTCTGCAGAAGCTGAAAAACTAAGAAAATCCTAAAAATTAAAAAGAAAAAAAATAAAAAATGATTAGGCCGTTGATTCCTAACTTTCTTAAAATCCTTGTGTCCCCGGCAACGGCGCCAAAAACTTGATGCGTGTGAAGTGTTATATATTTTAGGTGTATATTTTAAGCCCCTTTAACACTTATTTTTAGCCAAGTTTTAAATTTATAAAACACGATATTTCACTAACACTAAACACACATATGGGCAAGTGCACCCATCGTGAGCGTAGTATAGTGTTGGTAAGATACCGAGGTCGTCCAAGGACACAAGAGCTTTTAGTACCGGTTTATCCTCAACGTCTAATCAAAATAAAAAGTTTTAGAAAACTGTTTTAAACTAAGAAAAGTAAAAACTAACTAAAATGCTGAAAATAAAAATAAAATAAAAACAGATAGACAAGATGAATCACTTGGTTCCGACTCGTATCTAGTATAACCTTTGATTATTTCCGCACTTTTGCACATAATTAAGAGATTATCTTAGTTATTGTAGTAGGCCCCTCTTTTGAAGGTGACGTTACCCTCACCCCAGTAGTTTGAGTCAGCAAGGATACAATCCTAAAAGGGTGGATTATTGGAAGATAATTAATTAAGTTATTAATGCAATATTATGGTAGGCCCCGCTTTTGGCGGTGACGTTACCCTCGGCTAAGTAGTCTGAGTCAGCAGGGATACAGTCCTAAATAGCCGGGTTATAGTATTAATAGTAGTTAACTTATGAGGGGATCAAAGAGTTTGGACCCCCGCCATCCAATACTGTGAAGCATTGAAGGAGGTCCTACTAAATTTGACCCAGGTCCATTGCAGGACCTCTAAACGCTGAACAATGGCAAGACCTTTACCAAACTGTTCCCTTAACCCCCGACCAGGTAGCCAACATACCTCCATATAGACCGTGGAGATATGAATGGTGAAAATCTTTTATTTTATATAGACAGTAAAATAATGCCAAGACACCACGGACAAACGATAAGGAAAGATCACCTTCAACATAAGTAACTAGTTATTAAAGTCATTAATACAAAACCAAATAAAAAGTGCAAAAGATTAGAAATAAAAAGTATTATACTAGACACTTTGTCTTCACCAAGTGATGTAAGAGACTTAGGCAAACATGGCCTTGATTGTCAAGAACTCTTACGATCAATCTTGGATACCGAGACGACTCACGCACTCTACGATGGACAATGGATGATGGTGGTGGATGATGGTGTTGTGATGGTGGTGGGTGGTGGATGAAGTGTGAGAGAGGTGGTGTGCCAAGGGATGAGTTGAAATGAAACCAAGCACTCCTATTTATAGGCTGAACAGAAGGCTGGGCACGCCCCCGTGTCCGCTAGACACGGCCCCGTGCCTGTCTGACACTCTCTCTCTTCATTAATTGTAATTCGCAATTACAATTAATGCGCCTGCTGTACTTTCGCCACGCCCCCCGTGTTCACTGGGCACGGCCCCGTGGTGGGCAATAGAAGCTTCTATAGATTTGTATTTTCTGCTGCTTCTTGGGCACGGCCCCGTGCTGGCTGAGCACGGGGCGTGTTCAGTCTTCTGCCTTCTCTATTTTGCTTGGGAAGATGCCGTTGAGGGGTCGGGCAGTCCACTTATGTTCCTTTCCTTGTATTTATGTTGGATTTAACTGTCTTTTTGCTTCTTTTGTGTTTTTGAGCTCATTTAATCCTGAAAATACAAAAGGAAGACAAAACCACTCTTTTTCCAATATTAGTACTTAAAAAGGGTTAGTTTTGTGCCTCTTTTGATGTAATTTATATGTTGCATTTTGCACACATCCGCTCCCTGCTCTGTAAACGCGCAACACGCACAGCCATCGCAATCTAAAACGAAAATCGAATGTTCGCAACAAAACTAATGTCTAAATTACTCGCTTTCGCTCTTCATCGCGTCCTCGCGCATTCTACACCGATATGTATGTGTGTAAGCATAAACTACAACTAATTATATATATATGCAGCAAATCAATTGTGTGGGAATTTAGGAATCTCGTGTCTCCTATGTGGCACCTATGTGAAATCTACTATATTACTCGCAACAAGTTTTGATCGCGCTCAATCGCATCGCAAAACCCAAAAATCATTATGATCAAATCTCACTCCAAATCTCTCTCTCTCTCTCTGTCTAGATGTCTTCCAACGACGCTACCTCGAGGCAAACAGCTAGGAGAAGAGCCAAACGAAGCGCCGAAAAGAGGATTGCCTCGCTTGTGGCCAAGGAAGTGGCCAAGGTCATTCCTCAAATTGTCTCTCAAGTGCACTCTCTCAGCAACCCTCGAACCCCAGAAGACTCTAAGACGGAAGCGCCGCAATCTGCTTTCCTCTACAAACACTTCAAATCCTGTGACCCGATGGAGTTCACGGGTGAAGGAGGTGTGTCCCAGCTACTCCAGTGGTTCGATTCTATCAACGTTACCCTTCGTCAGAGTGGGTGTCCCTATAGTTTCCGTACTACTTGCGCAACTGGAGTATTTCAATCGCGCGCACTCGAATGGTGGACTGCCGAACGTAACAAACGTGGGATCTCCGCAGCTTATGCTCTCTCTTGGGATGAGTTGAAGGAACTCATGAAGGAAGAGTACTGCCCTCCCCACGAAGTCCAGAAACTAGAAGACGAATTTTGGGAAATCAAGCAAGTCGAAAGTGACAATACTGGCTACACCGCAAGGTTCAAACAGCTTAGCATAATCTACCCAAGTCAAGTCAACACTTCAGAAAAAGCCATCACGAAGTACATTCGCGGCTTACCTGAATGTGTGGGCGATTTTGTCGAAGCTGCAAGTCCCGCTACCATCGAAGAAGCCTATCGCTTGGCCGCAGATATCAACGACAAACGAGTTTTGGACGGATTCTTCTCCAAGAATCCTGTCAAACAAGCTCATCAAGCAATCGTCATCAACTCATCCGACGATTATTCTGGAGATTCCTCCGACTATGTCTCCAGCGAATCATCAGACGAATCCTCCAACGACAATGGCACCTCATCTCAGGATCGCAACGAGCTCAGCCACAAGCGAAAGGAACCAAGCGTGGATGAAATTCCAAACCCCACACCGCTACGATTTGCTCCCGTTCTTGTGAAGTGCGCCTACACCGGAAGCCATCCCCTGTGTCTCATGTGTACGTATCATCACCCACCAGGAGCTAACTGTCGTTATTGCGACAATTGCAACTGGTATGGTCATTTTACCCAGAACTGCCGCACAGGACCGCAACCTTGAGGAGTTTCAGCAACAACCGCAGAAGTACTTCACAGCAACGTTATTTTGCTTCTAATGTTGTTGTAATAATATGACTTATCGCCGTCAATTTCTTTTATGTGTGGAAACTTACTCTGTCTCTCGACGCATGTGGATTCGATCTCTCTCTTATACTCGCCCACAATCTATATGTTAGCACTATACACTATATAAACGTGCAAGAATCAAATTAATCACGGGTGCACACGGGATTATTTTGGTTAGTGCATGGAGATCGTAGTAAGTTTCAATGATGCCTTAACGTTCAGGGCATGGTTAAGCGTGGTGGATACACCGCTGGTACTTCCTATATATAAGCGTCTTGACCATGTCTGACGAAGTGTGACACCTATTCACGGAACGAAGGCGTATGGTTGAAACATGACGGTGTTTCGCCATGCTAACCGAAGTTTTGTGAAGAACGTGCCATGTGGAGTTGGAACGTAGACCTATTATACTATTGTGGTTATTTTCGACACATTACACTACATCGCAAGGCGTAACAGTCTCAATCGCAACTGAAAGCGTGTAATCGCAAGACTTTTCATGATCGCAAGGCGTAACAATCTCAATCGCAACTGAAAGCATGTAATCGCAAGACTTTTCGTAAGTCAACACGCTCGCAATCGCATTATCGCTGGAATCTATCTGGCAATCTCAATCGCTTATTATGTGTTCGCTCAATCGCTTATTATGTGTATCGCGCTATCGCTTATCGTGTGTATCGCTCTAACGCTTGTGTATTGCTCCATCGCTCATGGTGTATCGCTTAACGCTTATCGTCATCGCTATCGCTTACCGTTATCTATGTTATCTGTGGTATATTAGCACATATGACCTCGCTTCACGGGACGAAACTCATATGGTTAAAGCATGGTGCATACGCCGCTAGTACTTCCTATATATAAGTGCTTTAGCCATATCAGCAGACTTTTGTGGAAAAAGGCCATGTGGGGTCTAATGCTAGTTAAAATTTGTGGTGTTTTTTAATCAAATCAAATCAAATCGCATGTTTCCATCACTTGCAACGCATCGACCATCGCTTATTGCTCGATGGTTGTCGCTATCGCTCGTCGCTTACCGCCTATCGTTTTTCGCTTGTCGCCGCCGTCTTCGCTTATTACGTTTGTTTTGTACTATCAATTATCGCATACTGCTTATCGCTTATCGCGCTCGCTCGTGTCACTAACTGAGTTTGAAAACGACTTCATCACTCAGTTCGCCTTCCAAGACCTGATCCACACCTTCTCCGTTTGGATCCAGTCATCGCAAATCCGTCTGTACTATGTCGACACGTATGACACTGCCTCACGAGACGGAAACCATATGGTTAAAGCATGGTGGATACGCCGCTGGTACTTCCTATATATAAGTGCTTTAACCATATTGTCGAACTTTCATGGAAAAGTGCCATGTGGGCCGACCTTAAATTTAAATTGTTGGTATTAATAAAAGGTTATGTCTACACAAATTATAAACCGAGCTCTTCTTACAAAACTTTTCTAAAAATTGATCAAAACTTTTGTACAAAACGAGATTTTCTTGTAACGATGGTGTGACAATCGACTCAAGTTAATGCCGCGTGACGAGAAAATTTCGCAAGACGAGTTTTAACCACCCTAAAAATCTTTTAGTAACGATGGTGTGACAGCCATCCGATCGGATTACGCCTTGGGTCCCACACTTAACTTTTATTTCAACAATTTGGAGTTTGAACATTGAACGGACTGCTGTCCGATCGGATTACCACCCGACCATGTGGTGTTTAGACTTCAACACTTAAACAATTTTCAACATATTGTCACCCGATCGGATTACACTCCGATCGAGTGACAAACTGCTGTGAACTTGTTCTCATTAAAGTGTCCACCAATCGGATTGTCGCCCGATCGACCGGTCGTTCGATCGACCGGCCTGAAAGGTAGAGACACTTCTCTGTTTTCAAAATGCTACAAGAAAAACTTCAAAAGTCAAGCCATCATACACAAACACATCTACTCCAAACGAGGTAGTAATCCAGTCGAGTGGTCACCCGATCGGATGACCATCCGAACGGATTGTCACCCGATCGACCGGCCACCCGATCGGATTGTCATCCGATCGGAGTACTGTCCGATCCATTGACACCTTGCTCTGATTCAAGCACTATCCAACGCTTACGCTATCAATCTAAACTCAGGCTAATCTCAGACGCGCTCCTTTCAATCCAACCAAGTTGTGCTTGCTTGCCGAACACCGACTGTGAGTATACTCGAACCCTTTTTATCACAATTTTGGGTGTAACATACGTTTCTATCAAATCAAACTTATCAAACGAACTATTCAATCAAACTGTTTATCACATGCGAATAACTGTTATGCATGCTTATACGTGATGCTAGTTACATATGTGTTAGGACTCATACTCGCAAGGTCCCGCCTTAACTAGTATAGTACTATAGCACCCGACGGGGTCTAGTTAGGATGAATAGCAATCGCAATCGCAGCTCGAGTGACTTAGCTGGTAGTATCTGTCTTGTATGTATGTATGTTAAGGTATCTCGTTTATGTATTTGGTAATTCGCAGCACTTTTAACTATTTACGCTACATTATCTAAACTTGTATACTCGCCAATACTTTTGTATTGACGTTGTTTTAACGTATGTTGCAGGTTTAGTCGCAGTCTACATCAAATCAAGCTAGGAAGTCTAGAAACACACCAAAAAATCTAGGTTGTCGGATTTGTATTGTTTGAGAGAACAAGAAATTCGTGACAGCTTATGTGATTGTAATTGTTTATTAGTATGGGATAATGAACGCATTAAATATTGTCGCAATGTAGTTGTTGTGGATTCTCTTGAGCAATCTGATTCGCCTAGTGTCGCGCCCCGATGATTCCGCCATCGGTTGGGGTGTGACAGTTTAATAACTACAGAATGTCAAGTAATTAAATACCGTCAATTTAATCCTCTCATTTAGATTACACTTTAATCATTCATCTTTAACAAAATTATATATAATCAGTTAGTAGTTACACATTATCCCCTTATAAAAAACTAATCCCCCCTGATTTTTAAACGGTCAAAACTTTTTTGGTACGCTATTTTTTTTTTAAATTACACCATATAAATGGGTATTTTATTCTCTTTAATTTGAGTATAGTATTGCTATAGTTTTTTAATTAAAAAATGATATGTTACGTGATTAACAGTATCTAAGGGTGAGTAATAACTGAAACCGAATCGAAATCAACAAAAAACTGAACTAACTGAAAATTGAATAACCGAAACCCGAATTAACCAAAAACGGTTATCGATTCTTTTTATACCCTCATATAACCAAAATTAACTGAACTGAACCATCCATATTTCCATATATTTCTAGCTTTTATACCTTCAGTTCATGTCTTTCATATTTATACCTTATGTATTTATACCTCCATTTCAAGTACCTATACATCCATTTCATGTATTTATACCTAAATTTATGTATTTCTAATCAAAAGTTTTAGCCCAAGTTTGGGTTTGGCTATTTAATAAATCAAACAAAAAAAAAACCGTCAATCTAACTGAATAAACTAAACTGATTAACTGAAAACGGATTTGTTAATAACATAGACTAATCAATGACCTCGATTTCGGTTGAGGATAAAAATATAACCAACCGAACAATGCACAACGTGACAATGTCGGGGTTTCCCGCCGCATCGTGCGCGCACCTCTTGGTTATTAATAAAAATCGGTTATCAGTGAGCAATAACTAAATCGTTCATATTTCTAGCTTTTATACCTTTAGTTCATGTCTTTCATATTTATACCCCTATTTTATGTATTTATACCTCCATTTCAAGTACCTGTACATCAATTCCATGTATTTATACCTAAATTTTATGTATTTGTAATAAAAAATTTTAGCCCAAGTTTGGTTTTGGCTATTAACCAAACTTAAATGAATCAAAACAAAAACCGTCAATCTAACTGAATAAACCAAACCGATTAACTGAAATGGATTGGTTAATAAAATAGGCTAATCAATGGCCTCGATTTCGGTTGAGGATAATAATATAACCAATCGAACAATGCACACCGTGGCAATGTCTGTGTTTCCCGCTGCATCGCGAGCGCACCTATCGGTTATCAGTGAGCAATAACCAAATCGTTAACCTAAACCAAACCGAAATCAATAAAAAACTAAATTAACTGAAAACCGAATTAACCAAAAACCGGTTATCAATTGTTTTGTACTCTTGTTTAACCAAAATTAGTTGAACCGAACCGAATCATTCACATTTTCGTATATTTCTAGCTTTTATAACTCCAATTCATATATTTCATATTTTATATCTCCATTTCATATATTTATACTTTCATTTCATGTATTTATACCTCAATTTTATATATTTCTAAGCAAAAGTTTTAGCTCAAGTTTGGTTTTTGCAATTAACTGAAATTAAATGAACCAAAAGAAAAACCGTCAACCTAACCAAATAAACCGAAATGATTAACCGCAAACCGATTGGTTAATAAAATAGGCTAACTGGCAACTTTGATTTCGCTTCTGTTGATGATAATAACCAAACTGACCGAACCATGCACAAACGCAACATGTTGATAGAATGATGAGTTTTAAGGGTTTTATCATGTTCCACACAATAAATAGATAAGATCGGGCTTGATGACTCACCATTTAAACTGTTTATGAAACCAATTATTTCTGATTTGAGTTGGTTCAATATTTTTGTGGTTGTGAGAAGGAGGACTAAGAGATAGGGGTTTGAATTACATACAAGTGGTGGTAACAAGTAGGGAACTTGAAGTGATGGGAGAGAACATGTAGTACGTGTTTTATTTTTGCATAATAATCCATGTAAAAGTGTCCGTACAAAGATTTAACATATTGTACAATATTATATAACTTTATCATCAAGATTACATAAAAATAAATCATGAAATAAGATAAGCATATCTTAACTACGGATTTAAACATGCATGAGGAAGAATACTTTTTTTAACGACAAATTTGGATTACTTACGGATCATTTGAAGTTCCATCGTACCAGTAGCGGAATTATCCGATCATATCTATCTCCACTAGGCATAGTAGTATGTTTTCAATCAATATATTGATGATTTGATGTGTTTGATGCCAAATTATACTTTGTGTGTGTGTGTGTGTGTGGGGGGGGGGGGGGGGGGGGGGGGGGGGGTTGTAAAAAAAAAGTGGTCCCTTTGAAGTTCTATGTAACATTTGATAGAGAAGTTTAATGGTCCAATTAACCTTCAACTTTATCTTATTTTTTTTTGTATGTTTTTGGTGTCCCCTCTCTGGAAGTAAAAGAGTTAGGAATTAAGAAAAATATTATATAGTAAAAGAGTTAGGAATTAAAGCCATTTAGTTTCCTTATTTGGTATTAAATTTCAATGGATGTATGGTCCCTAACTCGCTACGTTGAACCACACAATTTAAAAAGGTTGGATATGGACTAAAAGGTTGTTTCAAAGGTAGGTATCAAAACACGTCCACCAGATTAAATGTATCATTAGTTATGATTTATTTTAATCAATATATATATAATATGTACAAGTTTAAACTTAATTGTTTAAGAATAATTTTTTTAGAACCGGAGCGTACATTAACAAATCGACCGTCTTACCGGTTTGGAACAAGTAGGATCAAGTGGAGAATTGTCAAAGAGGTTTAACCGGCGATCCGATCAAGCTTTGAGAACCCTGTATCGATTAGCGATTAATATAGATTAATCGGATTGAGATCTCATGTGTAATTTTCAGTTTTATATGTATATACACACATTTTTATATGTAATTTTTTATGCAGAAATGTTTTAATACATTCTTTGACTCATATTTTTAAGTAGATAAGATTAATTGCTGGAATTTACAGGTTTTCACCAGAATCTGGTCAAAATCGCAAGCAAGTCTGTCACTGATTTTTGGCCGATTAGGACCGGATTTGACCATTGTTGACCAGGTACTGATTAATTAGCCGATTAGGTGAAAATTACTCGATGAGCTTGCGACTAGCGATTAATAAGCTTTTTACCACTAATATATTTTTAGTATTAGATATATAATACATATATTTAACCAATGTCAAGTATTTTACTATGTTGGTAAAAGAAGTTATTACTTTCTTTCAAATTTATTCAAATTGGTGATAAGCAAGCTTTGAAATAATAACTAATAATTTAAAAATTACATTAAAAAGCGTGTGTGACAGCAACCCAAAAATATAGAAATATTCAATAAAACATATAGTTGCATGTGACCAAGGACATATATATGATAAATGCAAGTGATGTATACTGTAAATTACTTATCAGACCCCTCTCCTTTTGGCATCAAAAAAGTATTATTCCAAGTACCGACTTCATGGACCACAACCACACTCATTATCACAAGTCGCTACCAAGAACCAATAACTCAGTAAGTCACCTTATCAGGGGCGGATTTAGACCACTTTTGTGGGTTCCCAGAAACCCATTCGGTTTAGAAAAAATAGAAAAAATTAGTGAGAACCTCGTATGATTTGGAAAAAAAATTAGCGAGAATTAGTGAGAATCTACTGAAAGGAACCCAGTAAAAAAAGTTCTTAGATCCGCCACTGCACCTTATTATGTAAAAGTTGGATTATCTCACATAGGCACATATTCATCATGCTTCGAAATTTTACCCTTAATTGTGACAACCCTCACTAAACCAGGTATCCATACGACTTAATTAATAATTAATTACTGTGCTTACTTGAACTTGTGGATAAACTGCTACTTGAATGCTGATACATGTACTTACTTGCATCATACTTTACTTGCTGTCACTCCATGTTTTGCTTACAGCACCTTTGTGACAACCTTGATGCACCAAAAGCACAGTAGCACAATGAACGAATAACCTATTAAACGTGCTGTCATAACTAGCACCAGGCAGGTACTGCCTCTAAGGCCTGTAAGAGCCTGAGATAGTTTGCTACACTAGTGGTGAGTGTAGGGATAGAAGGGTTGTAGAACTGCGTCACTAGGAATGAGATTACAGTGACCGGATGTGCCTAAAACGTACTTTAAGTACAAAATTCAGCACTTTAAATAATAATTCAGCATCTAGCTAACTAATAAAGTGCCAAAACATGAGAAAAATGTTACTAGACACTTTCCAAAGTGTCGGGAATAACTTGTGTCACTAAAAGTAATAATAACGACACTTTAAAGCTTTGTTAAGCACTTTAACGGATCACCATCCAACCGAACAACCGGACTATACCCGGAACATAAAAATATTGCCATTTACACTGTTTTTCTTTGTCTGAGCCAGTTAGGGTCCTCGAATACCCTAACACCCGTCACAACTTACTACACGCTAGTAACCGAGTTAATCCTTAACTTAACTAACTAATACTTAACTAATCGTTGGAAACCAACCGGATTACCCCCCCCCCCCCCCCTCAACCAAACCGTCCCCAAGAGGGACACCTCATGTCCTTCATTTGATTAATTTAATCAAGCTTGCTTGATATCTAGATAACACATGGTCCAATGGTTAATGATCATACAATTGTCTATAAGTTCAAGACTTGGCACACCATAACACACACTTAACAAACATCACAACACACACACTCTCTCCCTCTCCAAAGCTCTCGGCCGAACCCCCCTACACCATCCATCCATTTTTCGGTTTTGATCTTCTCATTCCAAGAGCATACAAGTGTTGAGGATCACATACGAGGAGGCTTGGTGCATTCGGAACGCGAAGGACCTCTTCTCATTTCTTTTATCCACTCATTCTTCGACTAGTTTCTTCCCTAGCCTCGAGCTAGTAGTAAGTTGCTTGAAACACCCTCTCGATCTATTTTAAAGTGGTTAAAACGGTATATGATGGTTAAAACTCATGAACATACAAGATGATATGGTAAAAGTCTACTAAAATGATGAATATGATGGTTAAAAGCTAAGTTGTTGTGTAAATCTTGTAAGATTTGTTTTGTGTGATTATTTAGTGCCGATCTATGTTGTGGTAGCTCGGATCATCATCTAACCCGGATTAGTCGTGATCATGGATCATGACATAGAGTTTGTTTAAGTGTACAAAGGGTTAAATGATGAAACTCTACCACACACTAAACATGAACTTGTGTAAAATCAACTTTACTTACGAAATAGTGTTTAAAACTAGTAGATCTACGGATCCACAAACGGTATTTTCAAAGGACCACGTGTCAAGAGAAAACATACTTTTAAAGTCGGATCTTTCATAAACAAGAATGATTTTAGCAAACACACAAGAGTGTAAACACTTGTGTAACACTAAGTTTCGACAAAGAACTAGTTTTGTCAAATTTTACAAGAAGTTGTAAAGATGGAATTTCTTTAAAAACGAGGCTTTTACGAAACCAAGTAGATTATTGCAAAGATCCACTAAAAATAGTGGGATTTATCACGCATTTTTGGATAAACCATAAGTTCATGTAATTTATGCGATTTATATCTATTTTAACTAGTTGAATATTGTTTATTGATTGAGGAAATTGTTGATTTGGATTTTAAAAGAAAATGATACGCTTGAAAGCGTGGCCACCTCCAGTTACAGGGGAAACTCTGGCGAAATTTTTCAAAAAACCTAACACTTGGAAATATTTTCACTACAAGTGTTGTAAATATATTTTTGACTTGTTTTCAAAACGTAAATTTCGCCATAACTTTATTTACAAAGTGTCGGAGGTGGGATTTTCACAAAATAAAGCCTGAAATATATATATTTAGAATATATGTTTTTCATAGCATCACTTGTAAAATGTTTATGATTATTTTGTGAAATATACGGATATTATTTTTAGAGTAAAAATAATATTACCAAGTACTAATGATTCCAGAAATAATGCATACGCCTTCATAATTAATAATAAGTTACAACGGTATAATTATTACCACCTGATCTTTAAAACGTAACTTACGCATTTTAAGAAAATACTTATGAGCGCGTATTTTTGTCAAAGTATTATTTTGGGAAGAATATTTATATTTTGAAGTAAGAAATAAAATATATTAAGTGAGACTTAATAATGTATTTCGAATTATACGAACACGCATGTATTAAATCCCCCATCCTTCGGAAGGAGAGTAATTACCAAGTATTTACAAAAATATAAACACGAAATAGTTGTCTAACTATTTCCCAAAAACTTAAACCTTAAGCTAAGGCACGGCCGTCCGTCTAATAGATTTAGTACGTGTAGGTCGTCGCACAGCTGCTTGATCAGGAGATATACTTGGTAGAGACGCACCACTGTGAGTTCATGTCCCCCTTTTCACTAACTGTTTTCATTTTTCTAAACTGCGGGGGTGAAATACATGTTACTATGATTACGAGTACTTTTACATGGTATGGTTAGCGTAAGGAGGGTTATTATTCAGATCATGTGAGTGGGTAGGCAGAAACTTGAGGCCATTAATCCTCAGGGTAGGACCGAGGGGCGGGAGCGGTAGATCTATCTGGGTGTAGCGAGCCCAACCCCAGGCCCAAACAGAACGGACCTCGGGGTGACTTTGTACCCAACGCATAAATCTGCTAGGTTTGAGTCTTCCTACTTGCACTTCACACATATCAATGGCCTTGCAAACCATTGGTGATCTCTTTTTCCTTATTTGCTACATACCAGGGTTTTTATACATACAAAGGTTTATTTACTCACTTACACATGAACTCGCTCAACATTATTGTTGATTTTTCAACTTACATGTATTTCAGGGAATTAAAGATCTGGCGCGGTATGTTATGTTTTCCCGCTGCATATGGGTTCCGAGGTCATCCAGGTTTAGGGGATGTGACTTTTACCTGGACGAGTCACAATCCTTAAACTGCGTTTTATTCATGTTGATGTTTATGTCTTTCAAAACAATGTTTTATGTTATGGCGTTGTAGTCCCTAAGACAATGTTATGTTACTTCGGTTTTAAAACTTAAATCTATGGATGATCTTGCATGGTTTTATTATCATATAGCTTGTTGTGATTAAGCTATGGTATTAAGAAGTCACACCAAAATAACCACGCTTCCGCAAAGCCAGGGTGTGACAGCTTGGTATCAGAGCTCTGATCATAGCGAACTAGGATTCCTTCTCGAGTCTAGACTATGATCACCAGGGCTCTCACGAAAACATTTTTACTGCATACCACTCAAGTCCAGATCCAAAACTTTTTACAAACAAATGTTGAGCACATTTATTTATTATTTATAGGCTCAGTCTGGGAGGCTGAGGCTCGGTCTGGAGGACCGAGGCTCGGTCTAGGAGACCGAGGTAGTTGCCTAGTAGGACTAGGGAGAGCAGTCTGAGAGGCTGGGAGGCTAGTGGGACTAGGAGAATTATTTGATTGCTTACTTGGTGACTAATGTGCTTATCTGATTGTATGATTGATTATTTGTACATATTTGTGTTTGTGTTACAGACACCATGGACTCGCCCGACACAGGTGATTCGGACACCACGGGCCCTAGACCCATAGTATCAGACGACTTAGAGTCTTCGGAGCACGAGGTCCACACATCAGATGTTACCAGCACAGACGAGGACGACTTTCAGCCCTTTGCGCTGCCCGACGCTGTCGATGAGCCCGCTGATGGTCCTTTTGCTGGGTACCTACCACTCGTAGAGATCCCTGCTCCCATACCTTTGGCCGTTTATCCTGCTTACGATATGCTCCTCGACGCCGACGTTGACGACGACGTCGATCTATTTGATGATGAGCCCCTGGAGGACGATGTTGAGGGCGAGGCCCTTCAAGCTGACGGTGGTCTTTTGTTACTCGCAGATGCTCCAGCTGAGGAGTCACCTGCACACTCACCCGCTCCAGACTCCTTCGAGTCTGTGGCCTCCGCACCGTCACACTCTCGGAGCGCACAGGACTATTCACACGGTTCAGATCCTGACAGGGCATCATCTGCTGTCTCTGCTCCTAGATTTGCTTTCGATCACGACCTCGATGAGGATTCAGACCCTGTTTTCCCCCTGGATTTGACCCGGACCGGGAGATAGAGTTCATCCACTTGGATCAGCTTATGGTTGACCCAGTAGACCCTGCATTCGCTGATCATGCAGATTTTGATATAGAGTTCGTTGATCCCGAGCCTGCCATGGCCCTCGAGCCAGTAGCTGCTCCTGACCCAGTGCTTGAGCATGACCCTGCTCATGCTGGCATACCTATTGATCCCGTGATTGCTGACCCACCCATTGATGATCACCCTGCTGATGCACCACTACTGGAGGGTGACCATGTTATTGCTGCTGATCATGTTGATCCCCCACTTATCGCTGATATACCTGCTGACCCTCTTGTTGCACCCCATCTTGACCCTATGCCTGTACAGTTTGATCGAGCACTTTTTGAGGCACAGATTGACCCACGAGATGAGCACGCCCAGCATGGGTGGATTCCTGCGGATGATGAGCTTCCACCTATTCCTCCTCATACCACCGATGCACGTCACGTTGATTTCTCTTTTTCATTTGCACAGTACACACCTCCAGCTCGACTTGGAGAGGGTTCCTCGGCTCGTCCCTTTGGACATGTGCCGACATATATTCCAGTTATGCCACAGTCTTCATCTGCTATTCCCCCTGTACCACCATTCTTTGTGCCACCTTTTGATCCAACCAGCGAGCCGTTTCTCTGGACGTCACCGTCTGTTATGCCACCGACCGACCCCTACCATCCTTTCCATGTGGGGTATTCTATTGAGGACGTTCTGATGTCTTTTGTTGTCCAGCAGGAGGCACTCACACGGCGTATTCAGGAGCTTGAGAGAGCTCAGCCACCGCCGTGCCAGTGTCAGGGTCAGACCCACCCTGCTTCTTCGCAGCACCCTCGACCATTGTTACCTGACTATGCTGCACGCCTTTTGGCACTTGAGCAGCAGGTTGCTTCTTGGTTGCATACCCAGAGAGCCATGGAGGAGGACTGGCTCCATTTGCGACGTTTGTTCTACACCCATTTTCCCCCTCCTCCACCACCATCAGTTTAGGGCATCTTTAGTACAGCATGGGTAGACGTTGGTGAGAAGACGGCGATTGCTCTGACCACACAGCACTTTTGGAGACTGCATTCTGATTCTGACTTTTGTTGATCATGTATATGGGATGTATTGACACTGATTTGATATTCTTTTGGACTGGGGTGATGTAGCCCTTAGTCGATGATGATGTATGACACTATTATGTACTTGTACACTCTACCATGTGGTCTCGAGTTTGGCAATACAATCGCAGTATTCTCATCATATGTGATGTTTTGATTGATTATTTATGTTTTATAACATGGGATGTTGTGTGATTGATATGATTATAACATGAGATGTTATGTACTATTACTATCATTATATACGTACGCTTTATTTTGGCCTGATCGACGTGAACCCATCTTTTAGAAGATGCCGCCTAGACGTCAAATGCCGATGCCCACCAATGAGGCAGAACTCCAACAAGTCATCGCTGCTGCCATCGCGCAATACGCCGCCTCGCAAGGAGGACCCAGCGGAAGCAGCTCAAACAACAATGGCAACAATAATCCACCTCATGGTAATACTAAGTCATTAAGACATACCATGATCTAATTGGATATCTCTAGCAAGGATGCTAATGCCATTCATATGTTGTAACGTATGTGCAGGGTGCACCTACAAGCAGTTTCTAGACTGCAAGCTTGTCAACTTTGATGGCACCGGAGGTGCTGTCGCTTTTGTTCGTTGGGCCGAGAAGACTGAATCTGTTCTCCGCATGAGCAAATGTGCACCAGGCCAGCAAGTCACCTACATTTCTGGGCTATTTTTGGATGGAGCCCTATCTTGGTGGAATTTGCAAGTACAGACACTTGGTGAAGCTGCTGCCTACGCACTAACATGGACCGAACTGAAGGAACTAATGCGCAAAAAGTATTGTTCTCGCGCTGAAATCCAAAGATTGGAAACTGAGTTCTGGCATTTGAAGATGGAAGGTCCGAAGATCGCGGAATATGTTCAGAGGTTTCATGACCTGTCGCATGTGGTACCCTATATGGTCACTCCAGAATTCAAGCGGATTGAACGCTTCATTTGGGGATTAGCTCCTCAAATCATAAGCATGGTGACCTCCTCCAAGCCTGCAACAATTACTGAGGCAATCGATTTGAGCGTGGCTCTCACTGAGGAGGCTATCCGCTTGAACAAGTTCGATGAGATCGAGACAAAGAAGAAAGAGACTCACGTTGAGTCATCCGGAGGTAACAAACGAAAGTTCTCGAACTTCAAACAAGGCACTAGTGGTGTTGTTAAGAAAGGAGAGCCAAACGCGCCAACTCAGGTTACAGCTGGTGGTGGAAAGAAAGGAAAGGGATATATGGGCACCCAGCCCAAGTGCAACACCTGCCAGCGTCACCATTCTGGCCGATGTGGTTTGAAGGTATGTGAAGCGTGTGGGAAACCTGGCCACTTGAAGGATTCTTGTTGGGCCACTGTTGGCCAGGGAGGCCAAGGAGGATTTGGAAACAGAAACAATAACCGGGGTGGAATTGGAAATCGCCCACAAGGAAACAATGGAGGTAATGGGAATCGAGGCAACAATGTGAATCAAGCGGGCACTGTGAATCAAAACCAAAGGAATAACCAAGCTGGAAATGGAGGTGGAAACGGGCAAAGACCTGGATGCTTTAACTGTGGTGATATCGGGCACTTTAAGTGGAACTGCCCAGAGTTGAACCAAGCCCGTGGAAGAGTGTTCAATATCGAAGCGAGGGAAGCGCGCCAGGATCCCAATGTCGTTACTGGTACGTTCCCTGTAAACCAACGCTATGCATCCGTTTTATTTGATACTGGTGCCGACTATAGCTTCGTATCGTTAGAATTTAAGAATATGCTTGGTTTAGTAGCTAGTAAGTTAGATATTCCCTACTCAATCGAATTGGCTAATGGGAAGTTAGTAGAAGCCAATGAAGTGATCAGAGGTTGTGCAATCGAGTTGGGAGAATGTGAGTTTACTTTGGATCTACTACCAGTCCAGCTGGGGAGCTTTGACGTAGTAGTAGGAATGGATTGGTTATCAAGCAACAAGGCAGAAATTTTTTGTCACGAAAAGGTCGTTCGTATCCCGACCGAAGATGGTGAAACCATTGTGGTTCATGGTGAAAAGCGTGATACGCCTTTGAGAATCATCAGCTGCCTCAAAGCGCGAAAGTGTTTACAGAAGGGGTGTGCTGCCTTCCTGGCACACATTGTAGACAAGAAAGCTGCAGAACCAAAGATCGAAGACATCCCTGTCGTGAGGGAGTATCCGGAAGTCTTCCCGGAGGACTTGCCTGGACTGCCGCCTCAGAGGCAAGTGGAGTTTCACATCGATTTAGTCCCAGGTGCCGCGCCTGTGGCTAAAGCACCTTATAGACTTGCCCCGTCTGAGATGCAAGAATTGTCGACACAACTTCAAGAGTTGTTAGACAAGGGATTTATCCGACCAAGCTTCTCGCCTTGGGGAGCTCCGGTCCTGTTTGTCAAAAAGAAGGACGGTAGTTTTCGAATGTGCATAGACTACCGGGAGCTGAACAAGCTGACGATCAAGAATAGATATCCTCTGCCTAGAATTGATGTCTGTTTGATCAACTGCAAGGTTTAAGCTTTTACTCAAAGATCGATTTGCGATCTGGATACCATCAGTTAAGGATACAAGAGGAGAGTATCCCGAAGACAGCCTTCAGAACTCGTTATGGACACTACGAGTTCCTTGTTATGCCGTTTGGGTTGACAAACGCACCTGCAGTCTTTATGGATTTGATGAATAGAGTTTGCAAGCCGTACTTGGACAAGTTCGTGATTGTGTTTATCGACGACATCTTGATTTATTCAAGGACAAAGGCTGAGCACGAACAGCATCTAAGAGCTATTTTGGAGCTGTTGAAGAAAGAACAGCTGTATGCCAAATTCTCTAAGTGCGAATTTTGGCTACGTGAAGTCCAATTTCTTGGACATGTGGTAAATGGAGATGGAATCCATGTGGATCCAACCAAGATCGAAGCGATCAAGAATTGGGAAACGCCAAAGACGCCAACCGAGATTCGACAATTCTTGGGTTTGGCTGGCTACTATCGAAGGTTCATTGAGGATTTTTCAAAGATCACTCAACCATTGACGCTCCTCACCCAGAAAGATAAGAAGTTTGATTGGGGAATCAAACAAGAAGAAGCATTTCAACTGTTGAAGGATAAGCTCTGCAATGCGCCAATCCTAGCACTACCGGAAGGTACTGACGATTTCGTGGTATACTGTGACGCCTCGCGTCAAGGATTGGGTTGCGTGTTGATGCAACGCCAGAAGGTTATTGCTTACGCATCACGTCAGTTGAAGGTGCATGAGAAGAACTATACCACGCACGATTTGGAGCTAGGCGCAATGATATTTGCTTTAAAGATCTGGAGACACTACCTATATGGTACGAAATGTACAATTTTTACAGATCATAAGAGCCTACAACACATATTCAACCAGAAGGAGTTGAATATGAGACAAAGACGATGGGTTGAGTTGTTAAATGATTACGATTGCGAGATAAAGTATCATCCAGGGAAGGCGAATGTGGTTGCCGACGCCCTAAGTCGAAAAGAGAGGATCAAGCCCATAAGGGTTAGGGCTTTAGAAATGATTATCCAAACCGATCTTTCCTTGCGCACTCGTGCCGCGCAGAAAGAAGCTCTTAAGGAAAGAAATCTTGAAGAAGAATACCTTCGTGGGATGGAGAAGCTATTAGTACCAAACGAGGAAGGAACGTTATGTTTTGAGAAAAGGATCTGGGTTCCTCTGTTTGGTGGTTTGAGAAAAGTTATTTTTGATGAAGCTTACAAATTGCGGTACTCTATCCATCCAGGAGCGGATAAGATGTACCAAGATCTCAAGGATTACTATTGGTGGCCTAGGATGAAGGGCGATGTTGCTGTTTATGTGAGCAAGTGTCTAACGTGTGCTAAGGTGAAAGCGGAATACCAGAAGCCTTCAGGACTTCTGCAACAACCTGAGATTCCCAAATGGAAATGGGAACAAATCTCCATGGATTTTATTACAAAGTTGCCAAGAACGCCAAGAGGTCATGACACTATTTGGGTGATAGTTGACCGCCTAACAAAGTCCGCACACTTTCTGCCAATCAAAGAGAAGGATAACACCAGCAAACTGGCAGAAATATACATGAGAGAGATCGTCGCACGTCATGGAGTGCCTCTCTCGATCATCTCTGATAGAGACGGAAGGTTTGTGTCAAGGATATGGCAATCCTTCCAAGAAGCTTTTGGCTCACAATTAAATCTGAGCACGGCATTTCACCCTCAGACCGACGGTCAAAGCGAGCGAACTATTCAGACCTTGGAAGATATGCTGAGAGCATGTGTTATGGATTTGGGCGGTAGCTGGGATAAGCATTTGCCACTAGTCGAATTTTCATACAACAACAGCTACCACACCAGTATTGGAGCCGCGTCATTTGAAGCTCTTTACGGACGCAAGTGCCGATCACCCCTATGCTGGGCTGACGCAGGTGATAGGCAGCTTGTTGGTCCCGAAATCGTCCAAGAGACGACAGACAAGATTGCGCAGATTCGAAAACGCATCGAAGCAGCTCGCGAAAGACAGAAAGCCTATGCAGATCCAAACCGGAAACATTTGGAATTCCAAGTTGGAGATAGGGTTTTATTGAAAGTTTCACCCTGGAAGAGTGTGGCACGCTTCGGAAAGCGTGGGAAGTTAAATCTGCGCTACATTGTCCCTTTCAGAATTTTGGAAAGAATAGGACTAGTAGCATACAAGCTGGACTTACCTGCCGAGCTGAATGGAGTTCACGATACATTTCATGTATCCAACCTGAAGAAAAGTCCAACTCAAGATACCATTGCCATTCCCACCGACGAGATTCATGTTGACGACACGCTCCATTTCGTTGAAGAACCTGTTGAGGTTACGGATTGGAAAGTAAACAAGACCCGCCGGAGCAGTGTCAAGCTCGTCAAGGTTCGTTGGAATGCCAGACATGGTCCTGAATACACCTGGGAGCGTGAGGACCGGATGAAAGAGAAATACCCTCACCTATTTCCCAAGAACCCTACTTCTAGAAGCAGGACTTAAAATTTCGGGACGAAATTTTTCTAACGGGGGGAGAATGTGACAACCCTCACTAAACCAGGTATCCGTACGACTTAATTAATAATTAATTACTGCTTAATTACTGTGCTTACTTGAACTTGTGGATAAACTGCTACTTGAATGCTGATACATGTACTTACTTGCATCATACTTTACTTGCTGTCACTCCATGTTTTGCTTACAGCACCTTTGTGACAACCTTGATGCACCAAAAGCACAGTAGCACAATGAACGGATAACCTATTAAACGTGCTGTCATAACTAGCACCAGGCAGGTACTGCCTCTAAGGCCTGTAAGAGCCTGAGATAGTTTGCTACACTAGTGGTGAGTGTAGGGATAGAAGGGTTGTAGAACTGCGTCACTAGGAATGAGATTACAGTGACCGGATGTGCCTAAAACGTACTTTAAGTACAAAATTCAGCACTTTAAATACTAATTCAGCATCTAGCTAACTAATAAAGTGCCAAAACATGAGAAAAATGTTACTAGACACTTTCCAAAGTGTCGGGAATAACTTGTGTCACTAAAAGTAATAATAACGACACTTTAAAGCTTTGTTAAGCACTTTAACGGATCACCATCCAACCGAACAACCGGACTATACCCGGAACATAAAAATATTGCCATTTACACTGTTTTTCTTTGTCTGAGCCAGTTAGGGTCCCCGAATACCCTAACACCCGTCACAACTTACTACACGCTAGTAACCGAGTTAATCCTTAACTTAACTAACTAATACTTAACTAATCGTTGGAAACCAACCGGATTACCCCCCCCCCCTCAACCAAACCGTCCCCAAGAGGGACACCTCATGTCCTTCATTTGATTAATTTAATCAAGCTTTCTTGATATCTAGATAACACATGGTCCAATGGTTAATGATCATACAATTGTCTATAAGTTCAAGACTTGGCACACCATAACACACACTTAACAAACATCACAACACACACACTCTCTCCCTCTCCAAAGCTCTCGGCCGAACCCCCCTACACCATCCATCCATTTTTCGGTTTTGATCTTCTCATTCCAAGAGCATACAAGTGTTGAGGATCACATACGAGGAGGCTTGGTGCATTCGGAACGCGAAGGACCTCTTCTCATTTCTTTTATCCACTCATTCTTCGACTAGTTTCTTCCCTAGCCTCGAGCTAGTAGTAAGTTGCTTGAAACACCCTCTCGATCTATTTTAAAGTGGTTAAAACGGTATATGATGGTTAAAACTCATGAACATACAAGATGATATGGTAAAAGTCTACTAAAATGATGAATATGATGGTTAAAAGCTAAGTTGTTGTGTAAATCTTGTAAAATTTGTTTTGTGTGATTATTTAGTGCCGATCTATGTTGTGGTAGCTCGGATCATCATCTAACCCGGATTAGTCGTGATAATGGATCATGACATAGAGTTTGTTTAAGTGTACAAAGGGTTAAATGATGAAACTCTACCACACACTAAACATGAACTTGTGTAAAATCAACTTTACTTACGAAATAGTGTTTAAAACTAGTAGATCTACGGATCCACAAACGGTATTTTCAAAGGACCACGTGTCAAGAGAAAACATACTTTTAAAGACGGATCTTTCATAAACAAGAATGATTTTAGCAAACACACAAGAGTGTAAACACTTGTGTAACACTAAGTTTCGACAAAGAACTAGTTTTGTCAAATTTTACAAGAAGTTGTAAAGATGGAATTTCTTTAAAAACGAGGCTTTTACGAAACCAAGTAGATTATTGCAAAGATCCACTAAAAATAGTGGGATTTATCATGCATTTTTGGATAAACCACAAGTTCATGTAATTTATGCGATTTATATCTATTTTAACTAGTTGAATATTGTTTATTGATTGAGGAAATTGTTGATTTGGATTTTAAAAGAAAATGATACGCTTGAAAGCGTGGCCACCTCCAGTTACAGGGGAAACTCTGGCGAAATTTTTCTAAAAACCTAACACTTGGAAATATTTTCACTACAAGTGTTGTAAATATATTTTTGACTTGTTTTCAAAACGTAAATTTCGCCATAACTTTATTTACAAAGTGTCGGAGGTGGGATTTTCACAAAATAAAACCTGAAATATATATATTTAGAATATATGTTTTTCATAGCATCACTTGTAAAATGTTTATGATTATTTTGTGAAATATACGGATATTATTTTTAGAGTAAAAATAATATTACCAAGTACTAATGATTCCAGAAATAATGCATACGCCTTCATAATTATCTGGGTGTAGCGAGCCCAACCCCAGGCCCAAACAGAACGGACCTCGGGGTGACTTTGTACCCAACGCATAAATCTGCTAGGTTTGAGTCTTCCTACTTGCACTTCACACATATCAATGGCCTTGCAAACCATTGGTGATCTCTTTTTCCTTATTTGCTACATACCAGGGTTTTTATACATACAAAGGTTTATTTACTCACTTACACATGAACTCGCTCAACATTATTGTTGATTTTTCAACTTACATGTATTTCAGGGAATTAAAGATCTGGCGCGGTATGTTATGTTTTCCCGCTGCATATGGGTTCCGAGGTCATCCAGGTTTAGGGGATGTGACTTTTACCTGGACGAGTCACAATCCTTAAACTGCGTTTTATTCATGTTGATGTTTATGTCTTTCAAAACAATGTTTTATGTTATGGCGTTGTAGTCCCTAAGACAGTGTTATGTTACTTCGGTTTTAAAACTTAAATCTATGGATGATCTTGCATGGTTTTATTATCATATAGCTTGTTGTGATTAAGCTATGGTATTAAGAAGTCACACCAAAATAACCACGCTTCCGCAAAGCAGGGTGTGACATTAATGGCCTAGTTTTCCGACGTTAGTTGTGTTCGTTATTCCAACGGCTCCATTTTAGGGTTGATTAATTTGTTTATTTTATGGGTTAGCATGTTGATGGTTTCTAACTTTTTAATAATGTTTAGGTGATCACTATTTACTGGGGCAGATATAGCTTCTGGCTACCTCTTGACGCTCCGGCCATAATGTAAACTAGGTGTAGTACCCGTGTAACCACACGGGTAGGTTTAGTAATGATCGAAATCAAATACTAAAAAACAGATTATAATATATCATTTAAATTTTGGTCTTTAGTTCTATATCTTTATAAAGTAATGTTGAAGACAATATGTGTGACCACATGGGTAGTTTTAATAACCATCGAAATAGATTATAATACATCATTTAAATTGTTTGTATTTAGTTCATGTTTGATATAGAAATTAGCTAACTAACTCAAAATTTCTTGTCTAAACTGAAAGGATGACCTAATTTTATATTGTCTAATAATTAAAGCCTGACCTAATTCAAATAACCAAATGTTATTAAACAGTTCAATAAAGCCCCTTATATTTGATCCAATTAAGCTTACTAATGGATTAGATTTTGTAGGCCCGTTAAAACCCTTCTATCAAATATGGATTAGATTTGTTAAATACATGTATCAAATGTCCTTAATACCCTTATCCCTTAATATTCCTTAATACCCTTATCCCTTAATACCCGTAACATAGGCAGATTTACATCAGATTATAATATATCATTTAAATTTTGGTCTTTAGTTCTATTTATACTATATTAGACCATGTTTTATAGATAAGTATTATTTTAGTTTAATCTTTTCTAATTAATTTATATATAATCCTCCTACTAAATATTATTTAGTTTAATTTCTTATGGATAATTATTTTTTAGTTTAATCTCCTTGTCATCATCACACTTCACCAAAAATGCAGCTTGACTGTTATAAGTTGTATGAAATGACTAACATCATCACCGATCATTATCATCATCACACTTCTCCAAAAATCTCCAAATATCTCTCTCAACAGTCAACACAGATCTTCATCATCTTCATCCAGCTTCATCATCTTCATCCATCTTCATCTTGAAATCAGAGGTTTGATTTTTGGTTCCATTCGATGATTTGAATGTGTTTATATTGTGAAAAAACAGAGGGTTGATTATGGGTTTGATTTTGGGTTCCATTCGATGATTTTGGGTTGGTTTTGAAAAAAACAGAGGGTTGATTTTGGGTTTGATTTTGGGTTCCATTCGATGATTTTAGGTTGGTTTTGAAAAAAACAGAGGGTTGATTTTGGGTTTGATTTTGTGTTCCATTCGATGATTTTGGGTTCCGTTCGATGATTTTGGGTTGATTTTGAAAAAACAGAGGGTTGATTTTGTTCATGATTTTGGGTTCCATCCGATGATTTTGGGTTGATTTTGAAAAAACAGAGGGTTGATTTTGTTCAAAATGCATCAAAACAGAGGTTTTGAATGTGTTTTAGTTTTGATTTTTGTGGGTTTAGGGTTTAGGGTATCAAAACAGAGGTTTTGAATGTGTTCCTGTTTTGATTCTTGTGGGTTTAGGGTTTAGGGTATCAAAATAGAGGTTTTGAATGTGTTCCTGTTTTGATTCTTGTGGGTTTAGGGTTTAGGCTATCAAAACAGAGGTTTTGAATGTGTTTTGGATTTGATTCAATGATTTGAATGTGTTCCTCATTTTGATTTTTGGTTTTTGATGATAACAGTTATTTGGTTTTGGTTTGATTCGATGATAACAGTTATTTGGTTTTGGTTTGATTCGATGTACAGAATGGCTGCGGATGTAAAGATACGCAAAACACCAACTACGAAGGCGAGAACACTTGACAACCTCCTAGAAGATGCGGTTCACATAAGGAAGTGATTGATATGAATGAATACAACCCCAGTGGAGCTCTTCGATTTTCCTTGAAATTCCAGAGCTCGCTAATTACATATCTACCACTTGTGTTATATTCATTCATATGAATGAATATAACCCCAGTGGCAGATATGTAATTACCTACACTGAGGTTATATTCATTCATATATGCTACATTCCGAAGTGCACCCGTCAGTAACGATCCACAATTGCTTGTGGTGGTATGACGTTTTGTCTCTGTATTGTATGTGCAAAAACTTGGATTTCTTACAGTTACATCGCTTGCAAGCCTCCGCCTCTCCAGGATTTTCCGCTATAAGCCTATAAGATTCAACCAAAAAGTTAATCACCATTACGCTTAGCATATTGAAACACTATATTGGGTGAATTCAATAACGTTGTCATCAATTCTAACTTCACCTGTATTGTATGTTACAGTCTTTTGTTATCGAGTCTGCAAGTTCCGTCAAGTCTACGAAGTTGGTATAACGTTTTGTCTCTGTATTGTATGTATTAAAAGTTTACCTTTAATATACAATTTAGGCTTTAATAATTTGTTATAAAAAATATTAACAATGCCAATACAACTTTCATTTTCACAACTCTCCTTAAATATCAGGTTATGTGAATGATATGAGAGAACCTACTGGATCAACTTTTTCTATAATCAGCAACTCTTCCGGAAGATATCCTCCTTTCACCAATTACAATAAATAAATCAACATTCAATGAATGATTAATAGTTATAAGAAAAGTTTATACAACATACAGTTTGTAATATTTGTTAATGGGCTGCTCTCAATGTTATGATTTGTCGATTCAAGCTGTGTGATCATTGAAGATACAAACAATGATAGATTGGTGAATTATACTTAGTGTTGTTAAAACACTGTTTTGAAAACACTTTTGGCTTAAAACATTGGTTTAAAAAATTGTCCTTAAATCAATAGTAGTTTCAAACAGTGTTAACCCAAAACTGGTTTCAAAACATATCATTAAGGATTACACTATTATAACCGAACAGTGGTTTCAAACACTGCTAACCTTAACCACTGATTCTATACAATATAAATGACAAACTAAACTACTGCTTCTTCCTTCCATTGTTGCATGTCAATTTATGAAATGTTTGACACTCAGTGGTTTCTTCAAAGTTGTTGTACACAAGCATCACTTAATGGACAACAGTTGTAGTATACAAACAGTGGATGAGGGCCATCAGATGTTATAACCATTTTCAAGGGGAAAGTCTAATGCAAACAGCTGTTTATGATGAATAGCAATGGACAGTATTTAGAAAACAGATGTTTGAACACAACAGTAGTTAGGGGTAAGGAAATGATAATGATTTGAAAGACTATTAAATCAGCAACTGTTTAATAAGATTATGTTGAATGATTTTGTTGAATGATTTTGTCTTGCTAAACTCAATATCATTTCCAACATCTGTTGATCGTGATTTATGAAATACCTGCAAGAATGCCATCCTTAACAAAATACATTTTAGACACAAATTGTCAATCTTTATATGCCACCAGTTTTTACATTCCACTGCTTCATTCCAAGCAGGGCTTTGGTCTTTAGCAGCACTTATTTTAGGACAGTAGATTAAATAGCAGCACTTTGTATGGGGTAGTTGTTGTACACAAACAACACTTAATGGACAGCAGTTGTAGTATACAAACAATGGATGAAGGCCATCAGATGTTATAACCACTTTCAAGGGGAAGGTGTAATGCAAACAACTGCTTATGATGAATCCACTGATGTGGATCACTGTTATTTGGCCCAAACAAATAACGACTTTGAAGGGGAAAGTCGATTTCAATGTTTAATAATAATATTATGCTATTGAAAAATAAGATGGTGGTACCTCTTCAAGGGCAAATACACCCCAAATAGAACAAAAAACACAAACAAATTACACAGAAGCCTATACAAAGTCCAACTTTTACAAAATTCTGCTAGCAATAAACACTTCTTCATTCGATATTAAATAGTATTACAAAATTCTGAGTTTGAAAAATATTAAAAACTAAACATTACAATTAACACTTCCTAGAATATCTATTTCTCTCGCCTTCCTCCATGCAATTTCATTTTTTGTTTTAATTTGCAGATCTGCTAGCATATCACAGGTCTTCTGATCTTGTTTCAACAGATGTGTCAAAAACTCTTCGGCTTTTTCTTTAAACTCTGATGGAGGAGAAGAGACAACTTCATCCAGCAGTGCAATGCTACTCCACGTCTGCTTATAATATTTATCACTTACCAACGTAACTTTTTTGTTGACTTCTTCAGCTTTTCTCTGTTCATGGAGTGACCATCTTGAATATTCAATTTTAAGATCAGTATTATCCGACCAGTGGTAGAAGGTTTTGCTTGCCATTTAGAAAGAGTGTGGGTGGTTTTGGACGTTTTGTTTTAGGATGAAGGGTTTTTTAAAAATGAAGTCTTGATGTTTTCAAGTAGAGCAATCATGATCCTTTATAGTGTTTGAAATATTTGATAGGATAAATGAAGAGACGTCTGCTAATAAAGATCATTTTTCAAAGGTTTTACATTAAAATGTTTGATAAGGTAAATGAAGAGACATGTTGGCTATATACACGTTTTTCATTATTAAATCATTACATGTATATAAATTTTTATTTAATGGTTGCATTTAAACCTGACCTTTGGGCTGATAGATATCCTATATAATATCTTTGCAAATTCAAACATTGTTTCATCATAACCAGATTCATTCAGTTAAAATAGAAGAGCAACTCTTATTGTTTTGCCTTAGCTGTTATAAATACATTAAAATGGAGTCACATACTGCTGCACAATCTGAGGATTTCAAGCAACACTTTATTAAAGAAATCGAAGAGCAAGTTTTTGTTGATAGGAGTACTCTTCAAGAGTTGAAGAGATGTTTTGACGGACTGCAACTTGGTCTGCTGACAAGAGACCAAGTTTCAAGAGACCTGAGGGCGATGCCGACTACTTCCGTTCGTGACCTGTGTGTTGCGAACAATATAGAATGTGGAGACAGAGACCTGGACTTCATGAGAAAGATCAATGACATACATCGAGAAGTGCAGTGTTCCATGGAGTTGAAGTTAAAATTTCTTCATTCTTGCTATTAGACTTTAAGTGTCTGATTACTTTTCTTTTTTTTTATGTAATTGTAACTTTTTTTTAATATTTATACAATAAACGATTTAATTTTTTTTATGACACTTTATTTTTGCTTCTGTTTCATTATAATTTTAGGTATGGTTTTGGCTGACCATTTTTTTTGGGTTTGGTTTTAAATACTGAATTTTTTATGTGTTATAGGTTCTTCACTCGGAAACAATTTTTTTTTTTTGGTTTTGTTTTAAACGATACAAGTAAAACTCTAAAGCAGGTATGATATGAAACATATTTTTCTGGATTGTTAAACAGCAGGTAACGCTAAATCAGTGTAGTGAAAATGAAAAGGAAATAATACCTGATGAATGAACCGCACGGTCCGATTATAAAACACTGATCACCCTAAAAATAAACCACGTACCAACAAACAATCACAAAACAAAACAAAACAAAACAAATTCAAGAATCAACTCTGTAAATATAATCTTGTAGTATGGATTTTACCTACCTAAACAATGTATCATAAAATGCCATAAGACCGTTTTATCGAAAAGAATAACTATAAGTCATTGATATAATAAAAATGTCACCGGAAATAATTAATGAAAATGTAAATTACAATACCTGTTAATGGTGATTTATGAAACATCTTCAAGAATGCCATCCTTAACAAAATACATTTTAGAGGCAAATTGTCAAGTATAATATGTCAGCAGTTTTTACATTCCACTGCTTCATTCCAAGCAGGTCTTTGGTCTTTAGCAGCATTTGACTGAGGGCAGTAGATTAAATAGCAGCACTTTGTCTTCAGCAGTTGTTGTACACAAGCAGTACTTAATGGACAGCAGTTGTAGTATACAAACAGTGGATGAGGGCATCAGATGTTATAACCACTTTCAAGGGGAAAGTCTAATGCAAACAACTGCTTATGATGAATGGCAGTGGACAGTATTTAGAAAACAGATGTTTGAGCACAAAAGTAGTTAGGGGTAAGGAAATGATAATGATTTGAAAGACTATTAAATCAGCAACTGTTAGTGCAACAGTGAATAAGCTTTTGACAAATGTTTTGAGCATCTGTTGTTCTGAAGAAAGGAATGATTTTGTCTTGCGTAACCACAAAATATCATGTCCAACATCTGTTGATGGTGATTTATGAAATATCTGCAAGAATGCAATCCTTAACAAAATACATTTTAGACACAAATTGCCAATCTTTATATGTCAGTAGTTTTTACATTCCACTGCTTCATTCCAAGCAGGGCTATGGTCTTTAGCAGCACTTATCTTAGGGCAGTAGATTAAATAGCAGCACTTGCTCTGGTGCAGTTGTTGTACACAAGCAGTACTTAATGGACAGCAGTTGTAGTATACAAACAGTGGATGAGGGCCATCAGGTGTTATAACCACTTTCAAGGGGAAGGTGTAATGCAAACACCTGCTTATGATGAATCCACTGATGTGAACCAGTCTTATTTGGCCCAAACTAACGACTTTGAAGGGGAAAGTCTATTTCAATGGTTAATAATAATATTATGATATTGAAAAATAAGATGGTAGTACCTCTTCTTCTAATTTGAAAACATGAATATTGAAATGCTGATGCAATTGTTCTTTTGCATAATTAATGTATAACTGCTAAATTAGCCATAACATAAGAACAAATACACCACAAATAAGTGTTCTTTTGCATCATCATACGGCACTCTCAGATCGTTTTGATCAAATACCGTCAGTAAAGATCCACAATTGAAGTTAAAGTTTCTTGATTTTTTTTATTAGAGTTAGACGTGTCTGATTAGATTTCTTTTTTGTATGTAATTGCTACTTTCTTAATACTTCATATTTTAATCGTATTAATTTGTCAACAGTTTTTTAAATTCCACTGCTTCATTCCAAGCAGGGCTTTGCTCTTTAGCAGCACTTGAGTTAGGACAGTAGATTAAGTAGCAGCACCTTGTCTTCAGCAGTTGTTGTACACAAGCAGTACTTAATGGACATTAGTTGTAGTATACAAACAATAGATGAGGGCCATCAGATGTTATAACCACTTTCAAGGGGGTACTCTAATTCAAACAGCTGCTTATGATGAATCCACTGATGTGAACCAGTTTTGGCTCTTATTATCTGTTCCTCTGATAGGGTTCAATCCCAAGAAAAGAGGCGTTTACAAAAGAGGCGCAACAAATTCAGATTATAATATACCATTTAAATTGTGGTCTTGAGTTCTATATCTTTATAAAATAATGTTAAATACAGTATGTATTAGTATTATAATAACCATAATGATAAAAGTTTTTGTATATGTAAATATGTAAACTATCATGTGAACAAATATTTGATGAATTGACATTCGCATAAACTTTCATTAAAAGCAGTCTTATTTGGCCTAAACAAAACTTGTTCTTAGTTAAGTGTTACAAAAGGATTTTCTTTAGTGGATAAGATCAAAATACATCTAACATTCTATAAAAACATCATTAACAACACTATCTCGATGGTTAATAAAAATATTATGATATTGAAAAATAAGATGGTGGTACTTCTTCTAATTTGAAAACTTTAATATTGAAATGCTGATGCAATAGTTCTTTTGCATAATTAATATAAAACTGCTATATTAGCCATAACATAAGAGCAAATACACCCCAAATAGAACAAAAGAAACAAACAAACTACAGAGAAGCCTATACAAAATCCAAGTTTTAAAAAATTGTTCCAGCTATCTAAGGTGAGATCCGCAATTTTTCTCCTTTTAACCATCCACCAGTATGATTTCATTCTGCCTTTATACTTGCCAGGAGATGTGTTGATGTATCCATATACTTTAGTTCAAAAACCCTCTCGTCTCGGTTCTTCCAACAAAGCTCTAAAAACATTTCATAAATTCAGCCAATTTCACTACATACAAATAGAAAAAAAAAACGTAAATGGAAAGAACTACATTGATATGAAACCACCAAATCACAAAACCACTTTATTGCGCTTCGCTTCCACACTTTCAACACACCCAAACACTTTCAACACACATCCAAACAGTGGTTTCAACCATTGTTTTAACCCAACAATGGTTTCAAACCTCCGTTTTAACCGAACAACAGTTTCAAGCAGTGGTTTGAACAAATATTATTTCAATTTTTAAACTCAACTAAAACAAATTAATAACGTTAAAAATTACAATCATTAATATACCTTCATGATGATAGCATACGCATGATTTTTCTTTGCGTTGTGGAATTCATCAAACATTAACACCTTGAGAATATCCAACGTTAAGAATCTATGTCTCAATGCATTCCTTAAAATGTCAGGGGTCATGACCAATAGCTGTAAAAATGATGTATAACATATACGTGTATTCAGTTTAAATTGAAAAAATAAAAACTACATGATACAACAAAGGTAAAGAGTAACACAATAAAAGTTTATTACTCAAGACTGCAATTGTCCGCCTCAGGGGTACTTTACGTATTTGATCATTAGTCAAAATTCTGATGAGATTGTATGCGGTCAACAAAAAAGTCAAATGTTGACTTGTCATACCTGATTCTGATCTCGTTGTTTCTTCCAATCAGAAACATTCCAAATATCAACACCTTTTTCACCCCAATACTCCACTTTCAAATCAAGGTGCTTTCCCACATACTCCGCTTGCTAATAAAACAGACAAAGCTTCCATTAGTATGCTTTAACCACATGTTGAAAACATGTTCAAGAAACAACTAAGTCAACCGACATACCTGTTTGACCAATACAACAGTGGGTACCAACTACCGAGAACACAGCAATACATGGGAAGGGTTTTTTCAGCAGATAAGCATAGTGACGTAAAAGCATAATCGCGATCAACGTCTTGCCTGAGCCCGTCTCCAAGAACACTATAGTGTTCTCCTTAATTGCCTAAGCTAATGCTTCTATCTGATAACTGCTATATTAGCCATAACATAAGAGCAAGTACACCCCAAATAGAACAAAAACAACAAACAAACTACATAGAAGCCTATACAAAATCCAACTTTTACAAAATTGTTCCAGCTATCTAAGGTGAGATCCGCAATTTTTCTCCTTTTAACCATCCACCGGTATGATTTCATTCTGTCTTTATACTTTCCAGGAGATTTGTTGATGTATCCATATACTTTAGTTCAAAAACCCTCTCGTCTCGGTTCTTCCAATAAAGCTCTAAAAACATTTCATAAATTCAGCCAATTTCACTACATACAAATAGAAAAAAACGTAAATGGAAAGAACTACATTGATACGAAACCACCAAATCACAAAACCACTTTATTACCCTTCGCTTCCACACTTTCAACACATCCAAACACTTTCAACACACATCCAAACAGTGGTTTCAACCACTGTTTTAACCCAACAATGGTTTCAAACCTCTGTTTTAACGGAACAGTAGTTTCAAGCATTGGTTTGAACAAAACAGTGGTTTCAACCACCGTTTTAACCCCAACAGTGGTTTCAACCACCGTTTTAACCCAACACTGGTTTCAACCACTATTTTCTACACAAAACACTGTTTAACCCAGCAGTCGTTTGAAACATCTGTTTTATATTCTAACATCTGTTAACAACAAATAGAGGTTTCAAACCTAAAACAGACCTTTGCCAAAAACATGTTTCATAACAAACTTAATTTATACTATCTATTACCTAAACCGCGTTTCTGAACCACAAGTGATGATTGCATAAGGATCCAACATTCCATTCAGATTAGCACCAATAACATTCTTCACTGCTAACAGTTCCATTGAGATTAACATAAGGATCCAACATTCCATTCGATTCGATTACACCAAAACTCGTCCGATGAAACAGGTGCCCACTTCTTCCATCCATCTCTACACAAAATTCAATCCCCAAACTAAATAATAAAAATGAAGATGTTATCATCCCATGAAATTAATTTGAACCAAAAATATGTGAGAGCACATACCTTAATTAAAACTTTTGGTTTACATTAATAAACTTAATTAAAAATCAAAATCCGTTCAATCAGTCGATTATTAGGCACAAATTATCACAAGTTCAAATCATAAACATAAAGCACAATCGGTTTAACAATTGTGAATACAATAAATAATTTTATTTCAAGCCGCAAACCTTTGCAAAACTCACCTACATCAACAACTACTGCTGCTGCTGCTGAATCAACAACTGCTGCTGCTGAATCTCACAAATTCAATCTTCATATTCCTGAACCTCACAAATTCAATCATTTTGGTTTAACAATGGTGAATACAATAAATAATATAAGTTCATTCAGTCGATTATTAACTGAACCTCACAAATTCAATCTTCATATTCATGCATCAACAACTACTGCTGTTGAATTTACCGTTGATCCGGCTGCAACACAACTGGAGCTAGAAACCCAACTCTCTCTTTCTTCTATATTCATGGTGAAGTTGCAAAACATTTATATTTTCAGAGGGTCACGCTCAGATTAGGAGGTCGGTGACATTGTCGAGGGTTGTCAGGAAATGCTATCACTTTGCATTTCCTGACAACCTCGACAACGTCACCGACCCCCTCCAAGTTTTCCACCAAAACACTCTCACTGGTTATCATCAATTCTAGCTTCACCTTTATAAGCAACCATAGTATCTATATAAACCTGAAACTCATACCTGAAACTCTGCCAAACAGAAATGCTTTTTAACGTAGTGAAATTAGCTCATAATACTCTGCCAAACATAAATGGTTTTTATCCCCTAGGTTATTAATGATATATGTTTGTAAAGATGATGAATAAACACTACATGAGGGTCAAGATTTGGTGTAATATTCAACTACCTGTGCCCTGATGACTCTAAAAACCCTAATATTGTTCCAGTAAATAAAAACTAAGAAATCGAAAGAAAAGGCCAGAAAACCAAGATTGAATGTTACCAAAGAGATGGAATTGTACCTTTGTGATGAAGATTTCGTAAGGCTGAAGGACGGCAGAGAGAATTAGGGCAGAAGATTTCGATATGAAGAAGAAATTGAGATAATTCCAGATTCTTGCCAAAGAAGAAAGAGTATTGGGTTTAAAAGACTGTGAACCGAATGATTTATCTTTCAAAAGACTGTGAAGATTTGGGATTTTTCTACAAAAGAAAAAAATGAGAGAGATAGAGAGTGATCGAAACCTGCATTGAGAGAGAGAGAGTTGAGAGAGAAATGTATTAGAGAGAGTAATTGATTGAAGAAGATGGTATCTTATATATCTGGAGCCATAATTTTGAATTTTGAATCTGGAGCCATAATTTTGAATCATCAGTGGTTAGTGGTTTGAATTTTGAATCGTGAGGTTTGGAATCATCAGTGGTTTGAAAATTGTTTGAAGATGGGCAGTGGCTTGATGGGCAGACCTTTGAAAAAGTGAAAGTGGGCCAACTTTGAATTTTGAAGTCTTTTAATAAATGAGATTTATGACATCATCATTGACATGTGGCATACCTTAGAAGTTGACACATAAGCAGATTTACATCAGCTCATAATCTCTTATTATAGATAGTATAGATTTTGTAAAAATTTAACGTTTTTTCTGATTTAGTTACCTCTTTTTGTTTGAAATGTTACCCCTGTAAGGGTTTTATCAAAAAAAGATATACACACATGTCCAAAATTGTCCTCTACATGGGGCAATAAAATTGGAAAAGGGTGCACATGTGATGTACCTCCTAGTAGGGTAGATATTTTATCAAAAAAAGAAGAAAAGAGAACCGACATTTTTTCCACAGAGAAAAAGCTATTCATCAACCTACCTTTATCAATGATACTGATGGGCGGGTTAATTTTACATAATTAATGTGGGTAATTGTACGGTTTTGATTATTGTTTTACATAAAATTTGTTACTTATTACGGTTTTGATGATTATCAGGTTAATGGTGAAACGGTAGCAAAAGATGGAATCGGAATAAATGAATGAGTTAGTGGGCAATAAAAAATCATTGTGCTGAAATTAGTCAAGCTGTCGGCTAGACACCTTTAAAGAAAGAAACCATGGTATATACTTTTTTTTTCTTTTTTTATTTAACATAACAACGTCGAAAACATAAAAAAGAAATCAGCAACTGCATGCACTTTTGAAAAAAAAAGTGTATGCATTTGTTGTAATCTTGTTAAAATATGAAGTCTAGTGGTTGCTGGAAAGATATGATCTTTGATGAAGTCTAGTGGTTGCTGTTGTAAACAGGGTAAAGGTCAGTGGTGGATTTAGAAAATTCTTATAAGGGTAATGTTTCAAAAAAAAAAAAAATCTAAAGGGGTAACGAAATCGAAAAACCACAAATTTTTTCAAAATTTACACTACGGCCGAAACGTCAAGATGCAACGGGGGTTACCCCTTGTTACAGTTTATATCCGCTAGGGGTGTGCACGGTTAGGTTCGGTTTTTGGACAAAACCGAAACCAAAATGTCGGTTTTTGACACTTTCATTATTTAAATAATAAAATTGATTAGAAAATCTTGAGTTCGATTTTGTTAGAATTGAATTGCAAACACACAAAAAGTGCAGAAAAGTATAGAATACGAGGACTTGTGTGGTTTGAGCTAAACTGAAATACATCTACAGGCTGTAACCAAGATATAACATTATTGCTCTCTGCTCTCGTGATAAGAAATTTATAATAAACGTCTAGCGTTTCTAACTTATCCCACATAAAATAATAAATGGACTAAAAGTAATTAAAACAAACTGGTAGAATTCAACCCGCGTGTTGCGGCAGGAATTCGGTCGACATCGGTTCGGTTCGCAATGGTATTTATGGGATCGGTGCTCCACTCACTATTGAATGAAACTTTTTTCGAAATGTCGATAAAAATAAGTGTGTCGTAAAGTATATTTGGAATTTATAAAGCATTATATTATATTATTAAAATAAAAAAAGATCAAGCGATATTTATATATAAGGCAAACGATTCTATAACATGTGGTTTGTTAAGATGTAATACAAATATGTTTTTTAAAGAAATTATTTAAATACCGTAAAGTACTATTCACAAAGTTTGTAAATTAATAATAGGATAATAATAGGAAAATAATAGGATAATGGTTCAAACCAGCCACCTTTTGTATTAAACTCTTAGAATTAGGCCTCCAAACCGAACAGACTTTAGATGTAGTCCATCTGGATCAAATGATCCACATTATATTTTGTGTTTTGTATTATGTTGAATCAGTTCTGTTTAAACATAATGGAAAACATGAAAACATACCTGTTACAGCAGACAGTAAGAGGAGAATCCAGTGAGAGAAGAAGCCATAGAGTTCGACATCTTAGTCAAGGTGATTTGGTTCCTCCTTAGGGTGCTGACTGATGATGGTAATAATCAAAACGAAAAGGGTATCGGTTATGGAGAGGGAGGTCGATATTGATGTTATGATTATTAAGTTATGTGTCTAACCTTAGAACCTCTACATAAGTCTCCTTATATAAGCACCCAAGAGGAAACCTAATTAGCTAATAAGGGTAATATGGTCCATCAACAATTACCAACTAATTATTTAATAGGTTGTTATATATTTTGATCTATATTATGTAAATGATTATAATGGCTACTAGATTAATTATTAAGTCATAATATATTTAATCTTACATTCTCCCACGTAGCCGAATAATCATTTACTATGAGTATTAGATAAGATAAGCCTGATCAAGAGTTAACACTCATTTTAGCCTTAAACAAGAACTATAGCAGAGAAATACAGCCGTTGAATCATTATGCGACTCAGGACCCCCATTAGTCATACTATAGCCTTAATTTAAAACCTAATCGTTATGATTAAAATACACATAAGCCCTTTGTTTGATTTGTAACTTTATTTGTCTATATGCCATTATACCGGTTGAACATATTCTAAGAGTCATACAAAATCAAACTGAGGAAATTTCATTAATCATAAAACATAAGCTAGTACAATATGCTAAACAAGGTCTTTACTAAATCCCATATTCCGAACATGTTCTTTGTAAACCTTATGAGGGAGACCTTTAGTCATCGGATCCGCAAGCATATCTTTAGTACTTATATACTCAATACAAAGATTATTTTCCTCAACTCGTTCACGTATGAACAGATATTTTGTATCGAGATATAAACCAGCTCCAGTCAAACTGTTACTGTTCGAGAAACTAACGACAGCTGAGTTATCACAATAAAGATTCAATGGTCTAGAAATAGAATTTACGATTTTGAGTCCAGTGATCAGATTTCTAAGCAACATTCCATGACAGGTTGCGTTATAAACTGCAATGTACTCTACCATCATTGTGGAAGTTGTGGTCAACTGTTGTTTATGACTCTTCCATGAGATAGGTCCGCCTGCTCACATAAAGATTGTAACGCCCTGCTTATTTGTACTTTCCATTTATAGCAAGTCTTGTTCGTGTTTCTATTTTTGGAAACCTTATGCTCTTGTAATCGTTCTTTCTTTGTAATTGTTGTAAACTCGATACTTGAATCATGAATGAAAACTTGCATTTCCTTAAATACGTGTTATACCTGCTTCATACATAGTTATACATTTGATGGTGAAACAATTTGATACTTACTCGTGATGCTTACAAACTTACGTTGGATTCATAAATACGTGACATTCATACTTGATACCGTGATTACTTACGAGTCTTATACTTAATGTTATTCTTTTGATGCTTGAGATACACTTGATGCATGCTTTATATGCTAAAATACCCTAAAAGGGCCATAAAACACATAAACTATATCATTGGGACATGTTGCAAGACATTAAAACAAAAAAATAAAAATTTTTGTGATCTGCCAATGGCTTACGGACCGTAAGCCACCACCCTTACGGTCCGTAAGGGGGTCTGGCGGGCAGCAGGTTCAAACAGCTCGCGCTAATGCACGAAATCCCAAGTTTTCTCCTCCTCCAATCAGCTCTAAACCTCCATTAAACACATCCAATCAACCCTAAACTCATCCTCTATAAATACCCATCTTCTCCAAGCACTTAGACACTTTCAACACTCTCAAATCTCTCCAAAATCACTCTCAAGTTCTTGCAAAATCCTGAAATTCGGACAGATTTATACCTTCATACAAAGGTGAGCATAACTTGCTCAAAACTCAACCAAATTACTTGATTTTTCTTCCTACTTGCTTGGATAATCATGGGGTTTGATTCCTTGACTTCTCCTTGGAGAAATCAGACCTGGAATTGCCCTGAAAATGCCCATAAACTTTCTGTTGTGTTTTGAAACTTTCTTAAACTCTTGTATACTTCAAACAAACTTGTGTTCTTATGCTTCCAATCAAGTGTATGATTAGTAAAGCCAAACCAAGGTTGTTTTACACTTAATATGAGTGTCTAAACACTCTAAACTTTCTGTTTTAATTTAGCTATTAGCTTGCAAGTGGTGTCAAGTCTTGAACTTGAAGATGTTGTGACTACTTAGTTAGCCTAGGCTAACCTACATACAAGTCCACACATCACTTGATGTTTTGTTTAAGCATAGGTGTATTTTTCCTTTCTTGTACATATCTATGAGGTTCCTAAATGGAAGATTCATCTTCCTACCTCCTACATGACCTATATGTTAACATATCATTCGAGGTACCAAAGTGGAGTATTTCACCTCCCACCTCCTACTTGACTTATATGACACCAAGAGGTACCAAAGTGGAAGGTTTAACCTCCCGCCTCCTACATGAATAAATATATTATTATGTATACGATATGACTATAAATATCCTTAAACCAAACCCTTGATAGTGATTAAATAAATCATCTACCAAGTTACTAAGTTTATCATTATGTGTATAGTTCCTTGTCACGATTCTAATAGGTCTTGAACCTATGAAATCACATACAATCCTTAGGGATTACTATTGTGTCAGGACAAGTGCTAATACCATAGTGAATACTTTCATAATATTTACTTTGTCATTCTTTGAATCTTAAGTCCGAACATCCCATCATTCTTCCCAATTACTCATATGCCTTGATTTTTCCTCTTGTAGGATAACTTGGTGTTCCCTCCATCAACCAACTCTTCACGGATTCAAGTTGGAAAGCTTGCAAAACTGTGAGTATACTCGTATTCCCCACTTTACGTTTACCACTTTTGGGGTGTAACATGTTTACTTATCAAAACTTACACATGAACATTTTGCTTAAACACATGAACATTCCTATAACATGCTTGTATACGTGATTGCTTGATACTTTAAACTTGGGTTGAGGACATTGTGTGTTGAACTTATCATTAACTTCGTACGAGCCTAACCATGACATATGTAGCGCTATAGGATTAACGACCCGCCCGTAGACTTGTGGTTATGTCATGAGCATCTTCCGTTTCATTATTGGTTTGATATGTTTGACACATGCCAAATTTATTGTTTATCTTGAATCACATGCTTGCTATGAGGAATTGTTTAAAACTTATCTTTTGTTATGTACGTACCAAACTTGTATACTCGCCTTTGCTTTTGCATTGAATTGTATTTTAAACATGTTACAGGTTGATGATGACGATGCTATGAAAAGAAGTAGTGTTGATGCCTAGATACACATATAGACGTTTAGGTTTAATATGTTGTATCAATTTTGATTATGTTGTCATGTATTTCCTTTGAACTTGTTGTATTTGAATTTCTTGTAATGTTGACAATTTACTCTATGAAATGAAATCAATTTATTAAATGTTGTCACAAATAGCGTTATGATGTCTCTAGCAATCTTCACACTTCGTCTCATCCCGATGTTTCCGCCATTGGTTGGGGTGTGACAGATTGGTATCAGAGCCATAACTATAGGGAATTAGGTAGAATTGCCATGTTCGACCTAGTCTACAGGAGGAACCATATTTTTGACCATTCTTGTTTCATGCTTAAAACTTTATGCTCCCTTCTTTGCTCCTTTCTCTTCTTTTGGTCTTAATACTTACATTATGTCTTTCCTAAGACATTTTACACAATACACTTGAAGACTTGAAGACACTCTATGCATAGAGACGAGTTTACCAAAATAGGCGTGAAACCCACAATTTGGTAAACAACTCTCATTCCGCTTATTCTTATTTTTGCACGAAATTTCACCATTTAGCTAGGAGTGAAATCCACATCTAAATGGTAAATTTCCAATTCAACTCTAGTGGACCCTCGTCAAAGTGTCAAAATTTATTTTGACCCGACGAGTACTAATCACATTAGGGCACGAAATCTTCAAGTTAGGGGTGAAACCCGCACCTTGTCGATTAAGTCCCACTCCTCGATTTTCGATCTCGCCAAAGTCCCAATTGTTCCGATCGATTAGAGACGTGTAGTAACTGGAAGGGTAAGATACCGTTAATCCCTTCTCGACGAGAGTATCTTACCTATAGGCCAAAGCATGTTTTCTCTAATTCGAAAGGACTTTCGACCCACTTTGGAATAGTCGACGTTTCTCTACCCGAAACAATCCAATGTTTTATTGAGCCTCTCTTTTATGTATCTCAATTATTATGTTATTTTATACTTGAACGTTCGTTCATTTCAAACTTTTAAACTCATTTCGCACGTCATCGCAACCAAAAACAATAATAATCCTCGTGAACAAACTAAATTTATACTCCTTATACGCATTCATACGTGCTATACTTGATGAATACATGTTGGAAACTTATGCTTTATGTGAACTTTACATGATACATGAACTCATACATGCTTTTACATGCTAAAACCTTGTTTTAAAATTTATGATCAAGTCTCATCCTTTCCTTTTCTTTCAAACTTCTAGATGGCATCTCCAAGCTCATCAAAGAAGACCAAGTCAAAGAAAGGTTCCAACAGCGAATCCATCTCCAAACAAGAGCTAGTTGGGCTCATGGCTGAACAAATGGCTGACCAAATGACTCGAGTTATACCTGACATTTTTAGCCGCATTCAAACCCACACCGATTCCCCTCATGGTTCAGTGGACTCCAAGGTGGATAAACCAAAGACACCTTTCTCTTCAAACAATTCATGGCTTCCAAACCATTGGAATTTACTGGAAAAGATGGTGCTACCGCGCTACTCTCTTAGTTTGATGCCATGGAAACCACTTTTCGTCAAAGTGGTTGTCCTGACGACCTACGCACCCAAAATGCCACAGGGGTATTCCGATCAAGGGCTCTTGATTGGTGGACCTCTGAGCGAGGTATAAGGGGTGAGGACGCCGCTCACGCGTTGCCATGGACCGAATTGAAAAGAATCATGAAAGAGGAGTTTTGTCCGCCGCACGAGATAAGGAAGTTAGAAAGCGAGTTTTGGTACCTAAAACAAGTGGGTGACGACAATGATGGTTTAACTCTTCGTTTCAAACAACTTAGCATCCTGTGTCCTAGCCAAGTTGATACTCCTGAAAAAGCCATCAACAAATACATCCACTATTGCCCTGATTCATTCATGAACCTCATGGAAGCTGCTAGCCCAACCACTATCGAGGAAACTTATCGTTTAGCTGCCCGTTTGAACAGTAACCATGTCATGCGTAAAAATACCTCAAAAACTCCATTGAAAACCGCCCATCAAGCCACCGTTGAACCCACTGACGAACCCTCCAAGAAAAACCAAGGCAAGAAGCGGAAGGCTTCAAGCCAAAATTACGCGGTTGTCACTCCGCCACACCCAAAACCCCTACAAGCCATGCCTGCTATTGCCAACGATGAAACTCCGCGCAGAAATTATATTGGAACGCAACCTAAGTGTGGTCAATGCCAGTATCATCACCCTCCAAACGTTCAGTGTCGAAAGTGTGGCAAGTGTGGCCGATATGGGCATACTTCTCAATACTGCCGCGTCTCACCACATGCCTATCAAAACCAAGCCCTATTAGCTCCCAATCAAGTCGCTCCTGTGCGAGCATGTTTTATGTGTGGTAATATCAACCATATGGCCAACATCTGTCCTCAACGACACCACCCGCAACAGCCTCGACCGCAACAACCACAGCCACAACAATAGCAGCAACTGGCCCAACAACCTGGTAGGGGCCGAGCCTTTCTTCTCACTACTGCTCAGGCTCAAAACGCGAACGACGTCATTACTGGTACATTCCTTGTGAACCATGTTTATGCTTCTTGTCTATTTGATACTGGCGCCGATAAGAGTTTTGTGTCGTTTGAATTCGAATCCTTGCTTAAGTGTAAACGCTCTAAGTTGCCAAAATCTTTCGCTGTCGAAGTCGCTTATGGTAAAGTCGTCACTGTCGATTCTGTTCTTCCCAATTGTTCTTTAATCCTCAACGATCATACGTTCTCGATTAACCTCATACCCATGCAGATGGGTAGTTTCGATGTCATAGTAGGTATGGACTGGCTTAGGAGAGTTCGTGCTGAAGTTGTTTGTTCTGAAAAATTCATCCGCCTTCCCCTTCCAAACGGTGATTCTCTACACGTATATGGCGAGAAACCTTCTCAAGGTCTCAAGCTTATGTCGTGTATCCAAGCGAACAAATGCTTACGCAAGGGTACTTTCGCCTTTCTCGCCCACATTGTGGAAAAGAAGGACAAAAGCCCAAGCATAAGTGACATTCCCATCGTACGTGATTTTCCTGATGTATTTCCCGATGATCTTCCTGGTCCGCCTCCTGCCCGTTCTGTCGATTTTCGCATCGATTTAGTGCCTGGCGCTACGCCTGTCGCTAAGTCTCCTTACCGTTTAGCACCCTCTGAGATGCAAGAGCTCTCAAGTCAACTTCAAGAGCTTCTTGATAAAGGCTTTATACGCCCTAGTACTTCTCCTTGGGGCGCTCTGACGGGTGGTCCGTAGGATAACCCTTAAACGATCTAAATATGTGCACATCTCATGCTTTATTCGGTTAATTGTGGAAATTTGGTAACTACGGTGCGTTGGTATTTGCAGGTGTTAAAGTACATAAAAGTGGGATAATATGAAGCTTGGATGGATGGTAGAAGTGTGGGAGTCAAAGAGTTGAAGAAAGCAAGTGTGGATGAAGATACAAGGAAAAGACCCTCACTCAGCACCGTAACCTACGGCTCCCAGCCGTAGGTTACGGCTCCCATCATTTGCCAAAAGGACCAGCCGTAAGACAGGAGCTCCTGGCCGTAAGACTTGATTGATCGCCGTAACCTACGGCAGTCAGCCGTAGGTTACGGCTCCGTGCTGATTTGTTGACCCAGTGACAGCCGTAACCTACGGCTGGGAGCCGTAGGTTACGCCTCCGACTGATCTCAAAATGTAACCTACTCATTTATTAGCCATTTGAAGAGGATTTATGGAGACTTATCATTGGTTTCGGTTACAACCTGCTAGTGAACGAAAAATGGGAATATATTAGAGACTTGGAGGTTTGAAGAACATCATCTTTGTCATTATCTTATCATCTATCTTTTATTGAGTTTTGTTGGTGATTCTTGTGAACAATAATTTCCTTCTATTTTGCTACAATGTTTGTCCAAGCCATGAGTGGCTAGGTTCTTTATGGTCATCCTAGGTTGAAGGTTTGTATGAAACAATTGTGTTTTGATTCCATATTTCTAGAATGGTAAACTCTATCTATGTCTTGTTTATCATGGTGTGTGATTGCTTAGTTGTAAATTGTTGATTCTTATGATATTCTAGTTTGAAACCATACGTTCTTGGTGCCGTTGGCAATCGAGATATCATGGGTAGAATTAGGATTGGGTAAGGGTTGATTGGTCATCGGGTAACAACCTCACGTTCTAGGAATCTGAGTACTTCGTTCCCTTTTATCACAATAAGTAATTACACACGAACTATGTCTATGTAGTTCTTTCTAGTGGATGATAGCACAATTGTTGAAGCAAACCGGAAACTTAGGATGGTCATTCGTCTCCAAATTGTTTACAAACTCAACTTTCATTTCGCAAATTAATTAGTATTCTTAGTTTTTAAAATCAATCCAATCAAACCAACTCTTGAATTTTACTTTTCTTGCAATTAGTTTAATTTTAGGTAACTTAGATAAATCTTCAAATAACACACATTCCACAAACTCCCTGTGTTCGATACCCACTTACCGCTATCTATTTAGTAGTAATTGGATTAAATTTGCGTGTACTACGACAATCACGTCAAATTTTGGCGCCGTTGCCGGGGAGTAGTGCGCAACGTGTGTTATTTTATTTCTTTTTAAGTTTGTTATTTTTCTGGTTTACGCTGGGTGTGTTAGTGTGCAGGTATTGACAGGTGCATGCGTACTAGGAGCTCTCACAAGCTATCACCTTTGGCATTTGATCCGGAAATTGAGCGAACGTTAAGAGGAAACAGAATTTTGCTAAGAGAGAACAGAATCAGTGGTTCACCAACAACACCAACTACACCTATTACACCGATCATGGATCTACCAACACCCACTACGGGATGTTGAACTCTTTGAGGATTGCATTGTCTTGTATTTGCTTACTTTGCAAAGGCCCACTTCATCCGAGTATATGTTGTCGGGAGGCCCAACATAAGCGTAGAGAAGAACAGATAAGAATGGACGAGCGGAATGTCCACTATGATGAGTTTCACCCACATGATTCATACTATGATTCACCTTACAAGTCGAACATGGATTATTATGATGAATATTCCCAACTTTCATATGAAGGCCCTCAGATGTACGATCAAGACTATTATCATGCTCAGTATACATTTGATCAGTATGGTTATGAATGTGTAACCCAACAACCTACTTTGCACTATCAGTCACATAAATCTGAAAGTCTTGACGAGATGATGAGAAAGAGACACATGGTTCATGTTGAAAAAGAATTAACAAAACCTCATTTGTCAATGGGAGAACGAGTAGAACTTTTGGAATGGAAATATGATTTGTTACCAAAAGAGGTGAAAGAGATGAGGCCAGGGACGTCGATATTGGAAAAACGTCAAGCAAAACAACACTGGATATATGTGCAGATTGAACAAATGACACCTATGGGTGATGTAGAAGAAAAGGTTGTGAGTCCTCCCGAACTTGAAACTGAATTATTAGGGCCAAATGAGGAATATACAATTGAAATTATTGTGGAGGAACCACCTATGGAGAGCAAAGTTGAGGGCCTTTTACTTGATGAACCAATCAAAGTTGATTACAACTCTCCGGCTGTGGTGGTTATGGAAACCAAGAGTGTTAAGGATGCATGTTTAGAAACTAGGAAGGTGGCACTTCATGATGTGGGAGATTTCATTCATAAGTTATGTTTATGGGAGAGTTTGGATTTGTTGGGCACAGAAAACGAAGTAGTGAAGTGGAGAGTAAACTACCGAGCATTTGTTGGAAATTCGGTAGGAAAATGTGGATTTAATTGCAAAGAAAGATGGGACGTGACAAAGCACACACACAATAGAAGAATCAAACACCGTGCTTACATCAGCAACGAAAAAGGTAAATGTGCATTGAGACCACCTTGAGACATATCAGGTACGGTCGGGCTGAAGACCTAAACTTTAGCGCTGCTTGGGAGGCAACCCAAGGTGTTTTTAGATAAGTGTGGGGAAGATGTGCGGAGAGTTGTGTGAAGGTGATGATAGGAAGTCGGATTATCTACAACATTTGTTGTGTCAATCTTCACCAGGTCAATGTACTCTTTCCTTAGTCTTGTTATGTTCTTTAGTATTAAAATATTGGTATTAGTTGTTAAAAAAAATTGGGGTTTAAGTGTATAAGCTTTTAGTTGGTGTTTAAGAGTTTAAGCGATCAAATCCTCTTAAAGCCATACATTGGGGTCAATGTATCCCAAGTGTGGGGATGGGGGAAATTTTGAAGTTTTTGAAAATTTTTAAATTAAGCAAAACATTGTGATAATTTGAACACCTTGGACTAACCCCAAATGATGCACCGGCAACCCTTAATACCTTTTTGTTCTTGGTGATAGTTGAAGCCACACACATGTAAATAAATAATACTTGTCTTTGATGAGAGTGGCAACGGGTAGGGGGTGCATTAGAACTTGTGCCTTAATACGGTTTGAGTCCTTAGTTGAATGTGAATGTAAAAAGGATAAGGGCAATTAGGTAGCCTCGTCTTGTTGAGTGCGAGTGTGGGATTTGGGGGTTTGGACCTCATTAATTATATATATGAGCATGGTTGCGAGAGAGGCGGGGGTTTGGACATTTAGTTGCCCAATTTTGTGCTTAAAAGCCTATCGTTTGTTACCCCTTAGCTAGTCACCTAAAAATTTACCCGACTTGACCCGGTCTTATAGTGTTAGTGGTTGTTTAGTAGTATGTAATCTTGTTTGATTTTATGTTGAATGTTTGCTAGTCTAAAAAAAACAAAAAAAAAATAAAACAGAAAAAAAAAAATCAGAAAAAAAACAATGAAAAAAAAAAAGAAATGATGTTTAGTTGTCTTGTACATAGTAGTTTAAGTTTGGTATTTGTTAGTTTGTTTCATTGTGTAATAAAAGACCGGGTTAAGTTTTCGCTACTTCATATATATTCCATTTCCTACCTATTCGCCTAGCCTCGTTACAACCTTAAAAGCCCCTTTGATTCGCATTCATGTTTGGCACTTGTAGGAGGAGGACCGATTTAGGTACAAGCCTATAGTTGTGCAATCACCCGTTTGCCTATTGTGTGTCTAGCTTATCTTTGCTAGTACTTACTTGTAGCCGAGAGGAGAGATTTAGAGAAGGGTGTATTGTTTTGGATGTTAAGAACGGGTTAGTAAAAGGATGACATGTTTTTGTTTAGTTTATGTTGATCGCGTATGTGTTGAAAATAGTTTTTGAATGAGTTGCTTGGGACAAGCAACGGGTAAGTGTGGGGATATGACGGGTGGTCCGTAGGATAACCCTTAAACGATCTAAATATGTGCACATCTCATGCTTTATTCGGTTAATTGTGGAAATTTGGTAACTACGGTGCGTTGGTATTTGCAGGTGTTAAAGTACATAAAAGTGGGATAATATGAAGCTTGGATGGATGGTAGAAGTGTGGGAGTCAAAGAGTTGAAGAAAGCAAGCGTGGATGAAGATACAAGGAAAAGACCCTCACTCAGCACCGTAACCTACGGCTCCCAGCCGTAGGTTACGGCTCCCACCATTTGCCAAAAGGACCAGCCGTAAGACAAGAGCTCCTGGCCGTAAGACTTGATTGATCGCCGTAACCTACGGCAGTCAGCCGTAGGTTACGGCTCCGTGCTGATTTGTTGACCCAGTGACAGCCGTAACCTACGGCTGGGAGCCGTAGGTTACGCCTCCGACTGATCTCAAAATGTAACCTACTCATTTATTAGCCATTTGAAGAGGATTTATGGAGACTTATCATTGGTTTTCGGTTACAACCTGCTAGTGAACGAAAAATGGGAATATATTAGAGACTTGGAGGCTTGAAGAACATCATCTTTGTCATTATCTTATCATCTATCTTTTATTGAGTTTTGTTGGTGATTCTTGTGAACAATAATTTCCTTCTATTTTGCTACAATGTTTGTCCAAGCCATGAGTGGCTAGGTTCTTTATGGTCATCCTAGGTTGAAGGTTTGTATGAAACAATTGTGTTTTGATTCCATATTTCTAGAATGGTAAACTCTATCTATGTCTTGTTTATCATGGTGTGTGATTGTTTAGTTGTAAATTGTTGATTCTTATGATATTCTAGTTTGAAACCATACGTTCTTGGTGCCGTTGGCAATCGAGATATCATGGGTAGAATTAGGATTGGGTAAGGGTTGATTGGTCATCGGGTAACAACCTCACGTTCTAGGAATCTGAGAACTTCGTTCCCTTTTATCACAATAAGTAATTACACACGAACTATGTCTATGTAGTTCTTTCTAGTGGATGATAGCACAATTGTTGAAGCAAACCGGAAACTTAGGATGGTCATTCGTCTCCAAATTGTTTACAAACTCAACTTTCATTTCGCAAGTTAATTAGTATTCTTAGTTTTTAAAATCAATCCAATCAAACCAACTCTTGAATTTTACTTTTCTTGCAATTAGTTTAATTTTAGGTAACTTAGATAAATCTTCAAATAACACACATTCCACAAACTTCCTATGTTCGATACCCACTTACCGCTATCTATTTAGTAGTAATTGGATTAAATTTGATTGTGACCGCGACATCACGTCAAATTAGATAAATTTTCGAATAGCACATATTCCACAAACTCCCTGTGTTCGATACCCACTTACCGCTATCTATTTAGTAGTAATTGGATTAAATTTGCGTGTACCACGACAATCACGTCAAATTTTGGCGCATCACAATCAAATTTTGGCGCCGTTGCCGGGGAGTAGTGCGCAACGTGTGTTATTTTTGATTGTTTTAAGTTTTTTATTTTTTCTGGTTTACGCTGGGTGTGTTAGTGTGCAGGTATTGACAGGTGCATGCGTACTAGGAGCTCTCACAAGCTTTCACCGTTAGCATTTGATCCGGAAATCGAACGAACTTTGCGAGCAAACAGAATTTTGTTAAGGGAAAACACAATTAGCGGTTCACCAACAACACCAACTACACCAATTACACCACTGAGATACATGGATCCACCACCACCACTACCCACTACGGGTGAACCTACTCCACCATTTATACCAACATCCACTCAACTTCCACCAAATACTACCGAACCCACCATAATTCAAAATGTTACACCAACCAACACCACACAACCCATCACTACCCAAGAAGAACCAACCATCACCTTTAATCCTTCCACTACTATACCACCATTATCCCATTTCTTCCCGGGTGCAGGTCCATCATATTCAAGCCATACCATAGCACTAAACTCGACCATTGTTCATGCTACATCGTTTCGACCGTCAAACCAGTCGGGTTTCCAATACTCGACTCTTCCATTTGGGCAATCTTCGGGAATTCAAGGAGATGGGTATGATGAAGGATTTGAGGAGTTTGAGGGTTTTGATGAAGATGGGTATGCTTATGGGGGTGATGGAGATCAAGGGGAATTCGGTTATATGCAAGGCCAAATGCAAGTGATTCCAAATGTTGGTGGAGTGCAACAACAACAACTCATACCTCAACATGTGAGGCCGAGGCCACAAGGGCCACAAATGCAACGTCCCATACCATTACAACAAGTTCGTCCGCCGAATGTTCAACAACAATTTCAAAGGCCTATTCAACACCCACCGATGCCGCAACAACAATTTCAACAACCATTGGCACCACAAGGGCGTATGCCAAGACCAATGGGTCCTATGCGTCCAAGGGGTCGTGTGGGTGTACCAAGAAGGCATCTTAGAGATCATGCAAGAGGTATTGAAGCGCATTTCAGGCCAGTGATTACTCATAATCCTTCACCGGTAGTTATTCCTCACAATGATCAAGGGAGGACATTCGAAGTTCGAACCAACTCGTTACAAAGTTTGCCAAAGTATAAAGGTCTAGCAACAGAAGAGCCTTATTTTCATTTAGAGGCCTATGACTCAATTTGCAACACTCTCGGGAGTCAAGGTTTTTCGGCTGATGATGTAAAGCTGGTTTTGTTTCAATTCTCTTTGGAAGATAAGGCAAAGAAGTGGTTTTACACTTTGCCTTCAGCATCTATTTACACTTGGGGGGAAATGCAACAAACTTTCTTAGACGAATTTTATACCGCCCAAAAGACCAATGATGCTAGGAAAGGGTTGAGAAGTTTCCAACAACAACAAGGCGAAATGTTCCATGAAGCCTTCGAGCGCTTAAACATGATGATTAAAAATTGTCCACACCATGGGATTGAGCTTTGGGAGTTGATGAACGCCTTTCATGAAGGGTTCTGTGCTGAGGATGCACGTGATCTAATGTCCATCACAAATGGGACTTTTGGCACAAATTATGAAGATGAGGATTGGGAGTTCTTGGAACAAATGGCCATTACCTCAAAGAGGAAAGCTCAAGCATCAAGGAGAGCACGACCGGCTGTCACGAGATCGCAAGTTCATGCAGTTGACGATGGTAATGTTCAAACTACTAATCAAATTTATGATGTTTGTGCATTGTGTAATGAAATAGGTCATGCGGCTGAAAATTGCCAAGGAGGTGATGGGCAATACGAAGAGGTTCATGTTGTTCAAGGTCAAGGAGGGGGTGGTAGAAATTACAACAATATGAATTCTAACACTTACCACCCCGGGTTGAGGAACCACCCAAACTTTCGGTATGGGAACCCTTCAAATCAAGTTAACCCGAATTTCCAAGGAAACCAAGGATTTCAAAGGCAATATCAAACGGGTCAAAGCTCTTCGGGTGGAAACGAAGTAATGGAAATGTTGAAGGCGATGCAAGTCGAAATGCAACGAATGAATCAACGTGATGAAGTTCGGATGCAAAAGGACGAGGCCCGTGATAAAGCTATTCAAACTCTGACTACTCAAATGGGTCAACTTGCGAGTGAAGTGGCAATTTTGAAGAAAGCAAAAGGCCAGCTACCAAGTGACACGGTGATAAATCCCAAAAACATTAAAAGTGTTAACATCAATGTGGTAAGTACCGTTCCTAATAGAGAATTCAATGAAACATTTTTAACATCTTCTTGTCAAGTGAATGCAGGTTTGGAAAAGGATGCCAAGGTTGAAACGAACAGAGAGCATGGAGCACCAATTGTGCCTATTCATGTGGGAAAATTAAAAATCCCTCACGCATTGTTGGACTACGGGGCAAGCATGAGTGTGCTACCAGGCGATCTATACGATATATACGACTTTGGTCCGCTTGAAGATATAGACACCATGGTGAGCTTGGCGGATGAAAGTTGGAGGTGTCCATGGGGAATGGTTAAGAATGTTATGATTCGGTTGGGAGAATTCGAATACCCAGTGGATTTTCTGGTTTTAGATTATGCTACTACCACAATGGCGTCACAACAAAGGGTGATTTTGGGTCGACCGTTTCTCTATACGGCAAATGCTCAAATTGATTGTAGAGAAGGAATCATTAACATGACCGAAAAGAACCGTAAGTTGTCATTTAATATTCAGACAAAGATGATTAGTTACGAGTTTGTTGAGGCAGATGATAGCGGGTTTAGTGAAAAGGTGTTCCAAAGAATGAGAAGAAATCACCCATCGGATCATGAAGAAGAGCATATGGGTTCAAGCAAGAGCGTATTTGATTACCCATCGAGTCAAAACAAGATGGATGCATTTTGCTCAATGGCACAAGAAAGTGATGGAGATGGCAGGAACCGATTCTTTGAGCCACCTTAAATGGGGGTGGCACGGTCTGGCTGAAGACTCGAAACTTAGCGTTACTCGGGAGGCAACCCGGGGTTTTATATTGATCTTGCTATTTTTATCTTTCTATGTTCAGGGCCATGGTGACATTCAAGTGTGGGGAAGATGTACGGATATTTGTGTGAAGGTGGTGATAGGAAGTCGGATTGTCTACAACATCGGTTGTGTCAAACCTCACCAGGTCAATGTACTCTTTCCTTAGTCTTGTTATGTTCTTTAGCTTTGAAATTTTGGTAGTTAGTTGTTTGCTTTTGTTTATGGTTGGGAGGTTTGGGGGTGTATTAGTTTGATGTTATGTTTTGGGGTTGGGCTAGTTGGTGGTGTGTTTAAAAAAAATAATACAAAAAGAAATTTGGGATTTGAGAGTATTAGCGAAAGCTAATGTTTTTGGGTAAAAGCGATCTTCCCCTCAAAACCATACATTGGGACAATGTATCCCAAGTGTGGGGATGGGGGGAAATTTTTGAGAATTTTAAAAATTGTGAAATCATGCAAAAAATTGTCGAAATTTGAACACTTGATATTGTTCCATTTGACACACCAACACCCTTTCTAGTCATTTCTTGGTGAGTTTTGGGCCACACACATGATTAATAGAGATTATTTCTTTGGTTTGAGTGGCGGTGTGTGTATTGTGTTAATAGAACTTGTGTACGAATTCTTGTTAAATCCTAGAGTTAGCATGCTTTTGAAAATGATAGGGGACTTTTAGGTAGCCTCGTCTAGATGTGTGAGAGTGTGGGAATTGGGGGTAGGACCTCATACGTTACATATATGAGCTTGGTATTGTGAGGGGTGGGGGTTTGGTCTTTAGAAAGCCATGTTTGAGCCTTATACCATTCGGTTGCGACCCAAACCTACTTCTTACAAAAACTTTACCTATTGAGATGACCCGGTTTTGGAATTTAGTTTGTGATTGTTGATGTTCTTGTATATATTTTTGAGTTCTTTGCTTAAAGAAAAAAAAAGAGAAAAATATGAGAAAAATACAAAAAGAAGTATTTAGTTGCAATAGTAGTTAAGATGTTGAAGAAGTTGTGTATTTAGTTGATGTTTGCTTTGTTTAGTAGTAGAAATAAAAACCGGGTCGAATCAATGAGCTACTTTCACATTCCCACTATTTCCTACCTTTACACCCAGCCTCGTTACAACCCGTAAGTTCCTTTGATTCATAAGCATGCTAGATATTTGTTAGGAGGAGACTTGATTTTTATACAAGCTTATTGTCGCACACACACACACACGCATTGAGTGGATTAGCATTATATGCTAATAATTCTTGTCACCGAGAGATTTTTGTGAGGGGTGTGTCTTGTGGTATGATTGAAAGTTAGTAGAAGGATGGCACATTTTAGCTCGGTTTGCATGATTGATCGCTTTAGTTGAAAATGGTTTTTGAATGAGTTGCTTGGGACAAGCAACGGGTAAGTGTGGGGATGTGACGGGTGGTCCATTGGACAACCCTTAAAAGGTCTAAATGTACGTACATTCCATGCTTTATTCAGTTAATTGCTTGAACTTGGTAACCACTCTATGTTTGATTATGCAGGTGCTAAAGTACTTAAGATGCTGGACTTATGATGCTTGAATGGATGTGGGAAGATGGCATCGTTAAGAGGTGAAGAAATCAAGCTGCGGTGAAGAAATAAGAAGTCAAGTACACTCAGCGCCGTAACCTACGGCTGAGGGCCGTAGGTTACGGCCCCAACCTTTGCATCAAAAGTTATGCCGTAAAACAGGAGAGGCTTGCCGTAAGAAACCACTCAGAGCCGTAACCTACGGCCCTATGTTGACCTTGGAGCTGCTGACAGCCGTAACCTACGGCTGGGAGCCGTAGGTTACGCCTCCGACTGATCTCAAAATGTAACTTACACATTTATTGGCCATTTCATGAGGATTTATGGGATCTTATCATGGGTATTCGGTTACGGAAGATGGGGGACGAGTTGGGGGAGTATATTTGAGGCACTTGGAAGTGAAAAACATATCTGATGATCTATCTTTCATCTAGTTTTGTTGGTGATCTTGTTGAACAATATTTTCTATTTTTGCATGATGTTGTCACTTCAAGCCATGTGTGGCTAAACATTCTATGATTATCTTGGGTTGAAGGTTGCATAAGACTTGTGCTTTTATTTTATATTTCTAGAATAACAACTCCTTTCTCTTTGAATTGTTTGTTATGGTGCATGATTGATTGTTAGTAAAGTATTGATTTTTATGCTAAACTAATTAGAAACCATACGTTCTTGGTGCCGTTGGCAATCGAGATATCATGGGTATAGTTAGGCTTGGGTAAGGGTTAATTGATCATCGGGTAACAACCTCACGTTCTAGGAATCTGAGTACTTAGTTCCCTTTCATCACTGCAATTGGTCATACACGAACTATGTCTATGTAGTTCTTTCTAGTTGAATGTTAGCACAAAAGTCGAAGCAAACCGGAAACTCAAGATAGTCATTTGTCTCTAAATTGTTTACAAACTCAGTTTTCATTTTGCAAATTAATTAGTAATCGTAGTTTTAAAAGAAACCAATCCAACCAACTCTTGAAAATTACTTTTGTGGAAAAGAAGGACAAAAGCCCAAGCATAAGTGACGTTCCCGTCGTACGTGATTTTCCTGATGTATTTCCCGATGATCTTCCTGGTCCGCCTCCTGCCCGTTCTGTCGATTTTCGCATCGATTTAGTGCCTGGCGCTACGCCTGTCGCTAAGTCTCCTTACCGTTTAGCACCCTCTGAGATGCAAGAGCTCTCAAGTCAACTTCAAGAGCTTCTTGATAAAGGCTTTATACGCCCTAGTACTTCTCCTTGGGGCGCTCCCGTTTTGTTTGTCAAAAAGAAAGATGGGTCATTCTGTATGTGTATTGACTATCGTGAGCTCAATAAGCTTACTGTCAAGAACCGATACCCTCTTCCTCGCATCGACCACCTCTTTGATCAATTGCAAGGCGCGACCTGTTTCTCAAAGATCGATCTTCGTTCGGGGTACCATCAACTTCGAGTCCTCGAAGAGGATGTACCTAAAACCGCCTTTCGTACACGTTATGGTCACTATGAGTTCGTGGTCATGCCCTTTGGGTTGACCAACGCACCTGCTGTTTTCATGGATTTGATGAACCGCGTGTGCAAAGCATACCTGGACCGTTTCGTGATCGTTTTCATCGACGACATCCTCATCTACTCTAAGACGCGAGGAGAGCATGAGCGACACTTGCGTCTTATCCTTGAACTTCTTCGTACTGAACGTCTATACGCCAAATTCTCCAAGTGCGAATTTTGGTTAAAAGAGGTTCAATTCCTTGGTCATACTGTCAACGAACTTGGTATTCACGTTGACCCCGCTAAAATCAAAGCTGTGAAGAACTGGATCGCACCTAAATCTCCGTCTGAAATTCGTTCGTTTCTTGGTCTTGCTGGTTACTATCGTCGTTTTATCTCCAACTTTTCGAAAATCGCTGTCCCTTTGACCTCCTTGACTCAAAAAGAGAAACCTTTTATTTGGGGTCCCGAGCAAGAGGAGTCCTTTCAAACACTCAAGGACATGTTATGCAATGCTCCTATCCTCACACTTCCTGATGGGAACGACGACTTCGTCGTATATTGCGACGCTTCCCGCCTTGGCCTTGGTTGTGTGCTTATGCAACGAGACAAGGTCATTGCTTATGCGTCAAGACAACTCAAAATACATGAGAAAACTATACTACTCACGACCTTGAACTTGGCGCAGTTGTTTTTGCGTTGAAGATTTGGCGACACTACCTTTATGGTACTAAGTGTGTGGTCTTCACCGACCATAGGAGCATTCAACACATCTTTGACCAAAAAGAACTGAACATGCGTCAACGTCGTTGGGTGGAACTATTAAACGACTACGACTGCGAAATCAAATACCACCCAGGTAAATCGAATGTAGTAGCGGACGCCCTTAGTCGTAAAACTCATGTCAAAAGTATCCGTTGTTTCCAACTCATCCACGATCTTCAGAATCGCATACGTGACGCTCAATATTCATCTGTTAACGAGGGTAACCTCTACAACGAGATGCAATGCGATGCTGAAAAGAGTCTCGTGTCCAAACCTGATGGTATTTTATACTATCTTAATCGTATCTGGATTCCTAATCGTGATAACCTTCGCAAGTTCCTGATGAAGGAGGCACATAATACGAAGTATTCTATTCACCCTGGTGCCGACAAGATGTACCATGATATGCGTACATCCTATTGGTGGCCTGGAATGAAGAAGGATATAGCCACTTTTGTCTCGAAATGTCTCACGTGTTCAAAAGTGAAAGCTGAGCATCAACGTCCCTCTGGCTTACTCGAAGAACCAAGAATCCCTATCTGGAAATGGGAAAGCATTGCCATGGATTTCATCACTAAGCTTCCACGCACTTCTTCTGGTCATGATAGTATTTGGGTGATCGTAGATCGATTGACCAAATCAGCTCACTTCCTCCCCATTCGTGAATATTTCAAAGTCGAGAAATTGGCTAAAGTCTACACTAATGAGATAATATGTCGTCATGGTATTCCCCTTGACATCATTTCCGATCGCGATGCTCATTTTACGTCTCGTCTTTGGCAAACTTTTCAATCTGCTATGGGTACTGAACTTAACCTTAGCACTGCCTTCCAACCTCAGACAGACGGTCAAACTGAGCGTACTATCGAAACCTTAGAGGATATGCTTCGTTCATGCGTAATACATTTTGGTGGCAACTGGGATACACACTTGCCTTTGGTCGAATTCTCGTACAATAACAGTTATCACACGAGTATTAAAATGGCACCTTTCGAAGCATTGTATGGTCGCAAGTGCCGATCGCCTATTTGTTGGCACGAGATTGGTGAAGCTCAAATCACTGCTCCTGTCACACCCCGATATTTCCATATATTACCGGTGGGCCCGACGGGGAGTATCGTGACGTAGTTGATATCATCAAAGTCAATACACACAATATAATAGCACAGCGGAAGGCTTGGTGAATAAACTATTACAAACCACACTGTCTGAGTGTTCGAGTTTATGAATGTACATACTGGAATGTAATAAGATCCACGGGTGGATCATAAATAAATACAAAGAAACAAAATAACAGACTGCAGGCATCTTATCGATTTGCAAGATCCTCTAAAGACACCCTATAGCTCCAGCCTATTTCGAGAGGTACCTGTCAAATCAGTCTTTAAGAAAATACGTCAGTTTACACTGGTAAATACAATTAACTGACTCTTTTGAAAACATTTGAGAAAATTGATTTAGGTGCACATGGCATAAATCTTTTATAACTTGGGACAATTATTTAAATATAATCTTGTATACAGATTTATATGTTTGTCATACAATTGGGGCCGGTTGGAAGCCGGTCGTGATTAACCGACTCACCACTTATAGAACCCACAAAGGAGTTATCCACAACATGTGGGTTTATATTTAGCATTTGCATCTGTCGGGTGTATGCCTACACCCCGTGCATAGGTCGTGGCCATTTCAAATAAAATGAGCCGAGGATATCCAGGACACGGTCGTTAACCCCCAATGCTTATGTTATCAAACAAGACAGATTAAAACGGGTTATCCAATTTATTAATCACAATCCGATTAAATGATTTCATACCCGACCAAGTGGTATTATTATAATACCATATCCCAAGTCCGTATAGGGAAAATAAGTTAAAAGTATTTACCTGATGCTAGCAGTAAAATCTTAAAGCTTTTCGAAGGCACCTTCAACCGGAAGCTATTTAATATGTCAAGAAGGTTTATTAACCTATTAGGATGCTAACGGGTCTTTACTTTAGTCAAGGACTTAGACCGGGTAGCTAGAAAGAAACCTTAAGGTTCTAAACGCTAGATTAAGCGGAGACCGGAATAGAATGAGATTTAGACCTGACAAGCTTGGATACTTGTATAATATGGGTAAACTAAACACATTCTGGAAATTGAGGATTAAATGAAAAGGTTTGACCCGTTTCGACTATTTTATGTAAACTAGTCACATAAGCCGATCCGAACGCGTAAATGCGTAACGGGTATCAAAATAAATTATATACAGGTCTTAATCATTATTATGCTCAAAATATGTTAATACATCAGTAAGATATTAACATATATGCCCAAAATTTATTTAAACCAAAGTAAGTCCCATAAGGGCATTTTGGTAATTTTAATGCCCATAAAAGAGTTTAATTGTGCAACTGAGTTTCAGATCTGATTAAATCAGTAAAAATATGTATTTTTATAAGTTATAATAGTAGGATAGTTTATATATGTGAAAATTATCTTATATATCCAAACTATGTCCCGTAGGGGCATTTTGGTAATTTTACATATGCTTTAAGGGTCAAAAATAGACTTCTGAGTTTAGAAACTTTAGTTTACTGTATAATTATATAAATTAACTTAAAACATCAGTGGGTAATGAGTTTTATATGTCCAATATAGTTTTGACCCATACTATGTACTAAAAATGCTTAAAAATCGGTTTAAAGGGTATTCGGGTTAAAATAGTAAATCTGAGTTTTTGATCAGTTTACCAAGTTCAAAATACTTTATTTATTATACAAAATCAGTAGCAAAAGTTTTGGCACTAAAAAGTTATGTAAAACTCATTTTATGCATGAAAAGGGTAAAACCGGCATTTACCGAAATTAGGCTATAATCCTATGTTATGCTCAGTCTAAAAATAATTAAAAATCTTTAAAATTCCCAAAATATTATTTTACATCAGTAGGTATGAAGTTTGGTGTCAAAAATCGGGTTTAGATAAGCTTTATAATAATTACGCCATTTAAATAATAAAAAGTCCCTTAATTACGTTATTGAGCATAACTCCCATTCTAGACCTCCAATTGGTGTCAAATTTTTAGAACATGTCTAAATATCAGTAGCAAAGGTGTTAACTCAATCACATTGTTAAAAATCTCAGTTGTATGTAAAAAGGGCGTTTATGGCATTATTAAAGCATAATTACGATTAAGTGCATATAATTCAAACCACTAGGTACCATGCAATATAACTCCAGGGGGTTATACTACTAAGTAATGTGGTCCTAATGGAAGCTTAAAACATGGGTGAATTAAGCTTGAACGGGTCAGAACTGAAAGTCGAAGCATAAGTCAAGCTTTTGCGACTTTCGGTTATAAACTGACCTTAGACTGTTAATTGTCGGGTTAGGACTGATAAAACATGTTTTAATATTAATTACCAAGTTATTAGAATGTTAAAATATAATTTAGAACCTCTGGTTTGTTAATTTTAATCATATTCAAACATTCTGCCCAGTTTGACTTTTTGTCAAACTACTTTGACCCGACAATTGACCAGTCAAACGAGATAATTAGGAGGTGCCCTTTTAAGGGTTAATCGCCTATACTAATGTGGTCTTATAACCACTTTCAATTTGATCAGTGGTTAAGCCACATGTAATTAAAACGAAAGTCAAACTAATTTTACGCTAAGTTTGACTTTAGTGTAATTAAGCTAAATTAAACAACTAAACAAGTAATTAGAAGCTTACTTAAGGTCCTAGCAAACTTTTCTACACTTCAAATTATTCACCTTGTCCTTAGCAAGCTCCAGATGTGGTTGTGTAGCAAATGTTGCAATTGTGTGTCAAGAACACATGAACTAGCTCCTTTATATAGCCAATTTCTTGAAGCTAGATCACTTCCAGGTGTAATATGATGCTCTGAGATCGACCCAGGTGTCCTACCTATTGTATTAAACCGACTTACAGCTCCCTAGGTCGATATCTTTGAGGTTAAGGCGGTGGAACAGGCCAACCCACACCTGCAGGTCACCTTTCTGATCTGGGCGTCCTGAGGCGGGCCGCGTAAGACTTAAGGGTATCTTACGCGGGCCGCGTTGACACGTTAAACCGGGAAAAACAAGTTTAAAGCTGGCAGATTCAGTCCTTGCTCGTTTAAACCCTTTTTAACATGGTTTTTGGCAATAGAGACCCTTGTAATTATTTTCTTGGGGCCCAAGGATATATAAACAAACCTCGTTAGGCTCGGGTTCGTTAAATATCACTATGAAAGTAAGTTTCATCAAGTTGACACTTTTGGCCCAAAGTCTTGAAAACATGCTTAACGATATCGAAACCTCGTGAAATTTATACCACTTATTCTTAGGAGTATATTTGAATGTTTCGAAGCCTCGGTTTCGTTAAAAGGTCACTCAGACGTCAGAAACGATATGTTGACACGTTTAACCCTTGTAATTTAATAATCTTTCGATTATTTTCATAAACGGCTTCTTACATCCCATCAATCACTCGTTAAAGAATATATTCCTCATGGAAGGTAATTCAGAGGCACAAGTTTGGCATGTTGACACTTTTAGTCCCTGTGGTTTCATAGTTTCACTGTTCGATAACCTTTGGTCCTTCAAACTAACTCTATCACATGTTTAGAGTTTAGGACACGTGTCTATACATAATTGGACACGTTTTTACGTGGTGTTACATCCTCACCCCCTTAAAAGAAATCTCGACCCCGAGATTTACTGAAATAAGTGAGGGTATTTCTGTTTCATAGTGGACTCGACTTCCCAAGTATATTCGGGACCTCTACGGGCTTCCCATTTGACCTTTACTATAGGTACATGCTTCCTTCGTAGCTTTTTAACCTGTCGATCCTCAATCGATATAGGTTTTTCAACGAATCTCAAACTTTCGTCAATCTGCACGTCTTTATGAGATATAGCTAGAGATGCATCGGCTACACATTTCTTGAGATTGCAAATGTGAAACACATTGTGAATCCCACTTAGCTCCTCAGGCAAGTTCAGCTTATAAGCTACACTACCGATACGTTCGATAATCTCGAATGGTCCAATATACCTAGGGCTCAACTTACCATTCTTACCAAAACGCATCACTCCTTTCCAGGGTGATACTTTCAGTAGAACTTTATCGCCTATTTCAAATTTTAGAGACCTTCGCTTCCCATTAGCATAGCTTTTCTGCCTATCCCTGGCAGCTTTTAAGTGATCTCGAATCTGGACAATCTTGTCCGTTGTTTCAAGGACTATCTCTGGTCCTGACAACTGAGCTTCTCCTACTTCTGCCCAACAGACAGGCGTTCTGCATTTCCTACCATATAATGCCTCAAAAGGTGCAGCCTGAATGCTTGTATGGTAGCTATTATTATAGGAGAATTCGATTAAGGGTAGATGATCATCCCAACTACCTCCTAAATCAATGACACATGCTCGCAGCATGTCTTCCAATGTTTGAATTGTACGCTCACTCTGTCCATCCGTCTGAGGATGATAGGCGGTACTAAAGTTCAAACGTGTGCCCAAAGATTGTTGGAAACTTTTCCAAAAATGAGAGGTGTATCTAGTATCTCTATCCGAGATAATAGCCACCGGTACGCCATGTAGAGCCACAATCTTGTCTACATACAACTGGGCTAATTTATCGGAGCTATGAGTCTCCTTGATGGGTAAGAAGTGTGTTGACTTAGTCAGTCTATCCACAATAACCCATATTGTATCATTTCCGTGCCTTGTCTTAGGTAACTTGGTTATGAAGTCCATAGTTACCATTTCCCACTTCCATGTGGGAAGTTCTGGTTGTTGAAGTAACCCTGAAGGCTTTTGATGTTCAGCTTTAATCTGAGCACAAGTCAGGCATTTAGCTACATATGTGGCAATAGATTTCTTTAAACCTATCCACCAATAATTAGCCTTTAAATCATGATACATCTTGTCACCACCCGGGTGAACAGAGTATTTGGAATTGTGGGCTTCCTGGAGGATTACCTCTCGAAGTCCTCCTTGATTAGGAACCCAAATTCTTCCATTCATCCTAAGAATTCCATCCTTTCCAGATGTTAACTGTTCAGCAGTTATTCCTAACTTTTCATTTGGAAAGTTATCTTCCAATGCAGCATCCTTCTGTGCAGCTAATATTCTTTCATTCAGACTATTCCTCAACTCAATGCTCTTGGCATTGATCCTAATTGGTTTAACTCTTTCCTTTCGGCTTAAAGCATCTGCGACTACATTCGCTTTACCAGGATGGTAGCGAATCTCGCAATCATAGTCATTTAAGGTTTCCATCCAACGACGTTGTCTCATATTGAGCTCTTTTTTATTGAACAAATGTTGGAGACTTTTGTGATCAGAAAATATCACACATTTAGTTCCATACAAATAATGTCTCCATAACTTTAGTGCGAATACCACTGCACCCAACTCCAAATCGTGGGTGGTGTAATTTTTCTCGTGCACTTTTAATTGTCGTGATGCATAGGCGATCACCTTGCCTCGTTGCATAAGCACACAACCCATACCGGTGTGTGAAGCATCACAGTAAACAACAAACTCTTCAATTCCATCAGGTAAGGTTAATACTGGAGCATTGCTCAACCTTTGCTTAAGAATCTCGAAGGATTCCTGTTGCTTCGGACCCCAATCAAACTTAACCTTCTTGCGGGTCAAAGAAGTTAATGGTGCGGCTATCCTTGAGAAGTTTTCGATGAATCTTCTATAATAATCAGCTAAACCCAGAAAGCTACGAATTTCGGTTGGAGTCTTGGGTGCATCCCAATTCATCACAGCTTCTACCTTGGCAGGATCTACCTGGATGCCTTGCTCACTAACAACATGTCCAAGGAATTGGACTTGGCGAAGCCAAAACTCGCACTTGGAGAATTTAGCATACAACTTCTCCTGTCGCAGTAATTCTAAAATGCACCGAAGATGTTTCTCATGATCATCCTGATTACGAGAATAGATAAGTATATCATCTATGAAGACGATGACAAACTTGTCTAAGTATGGTTTGCAGACTCTATTCATGAGGTCCATGAATGCTGCTGGAGCATTAGTGAGTCCAAAGGGCATCACTAAGAATTCGAAATGTCCATACCTCGTCCTGAATGCTGTCTTAGACACATCTTCAGTTCTAACCTTAAGTTGATGATACCCGGACCTCAAATCAATCTTCGAAAAGAAGCTCGCTCCTTGGAGCTGATCAAATAAGTCGTCGATCCTGGGTAAAGGATAACGATTCTTAATCGTTACCTTGTTTAGCTCACGGTAATCAATGCATAGGCGCATTGATCCGTCCTTCTTCTTCACAAATAATATTGGAGCTCCCCAAGGGGAAGAACTAGGTTGTATGAAACCTTTCTCCAATAGTTCATCTAATTGAGTTCTGAGCTCTTTCATTTATGTAGGCGCTAGGCGATAAAGAGCTCGTGCTATAGGTGCTGATCCTGGGAGAATGTCTATCCTGAACTCTACTTGCCTCTCAGGAGGTAATCCAGGTAATTCGTCAGGAAAGACATCAGGATATTCAGAGATAATCGGAATATCTTCAATTTTAGGCTTAGGATCATTTACAGTTACTTGTGCCATGTAAATGACACACCCACTTTTCATACACTGCGCTAACTTGAGGATAGACACATTGCTAGGCAACCCATATTGCGTATCTCCCTGAATGGTGACTGATTCACCAGAAGGGGTTTTGATAATGACTAGCTTTTTGTCACAGGCAATTTGGGCTTGGTTATGCGACAACCAATCCATGCCTAAAACTATATCAAACCCAGCCAATTTCATTGGTAAGAGAGATAGCGGAATAGAATGATCTTTAATGGATATAGAACATCCATCAAGAAGAGTGGAAGCTGTTTCTAAGGTACCATCAGCCAGTTCTACCTCGTATTTTATGTCTAGAGTCTTAATAGGCAGATTCAATAACTTACAGAACTTATGGTCTACAAAAGACTTATCAGCACCGGAATCAAATAAGACTCTAGCATAATTATTTTTTACGAGGAAGGTACCTGTTATGACATTCTCGTCATTTACTGCTTCCTTTGCTTGCATCTGGAAAACTCTTGCATTGTTCTTCTTTGCCTCCTCGGGCTTCTTCGCATTCTTGGGGCAATTAGTTTTGATGTGCCCCTTTTCATTGCAACCATAGCAAGTTGCATCCTTTATATTTCGGCACTCTACAGACTTGTGCCCTTTCTTTTTACAGATCCCACATGGTTTAGCTTGTGGGTCCTGGTTGCATGTCCCAAAATGTCTTTTATTACAAGTCTTACACCTGGGCTTGTCACTCGACTGCCCCTTTTTGGAACCAGAGTTCCCTTTGCCCTTTTTGTTCGATTGGGGAGACTTGTCTTCCTCTCGTTTCCTCTTCCCTTCATCGCTCACCTTCTTCGCCCTACTCCTCACAATATCCAAAGTGAGGGATAAGGATAGATCCACAGCGGATCTATAAGTGGCTGGCTTTGAAGCCTTAACATTTCCCTTTACTTCAGGGGCCAAGCCACCAATGAAACGCGCGATGCGTTTGGGTTCAGGAGTGACTAAATATGGTACCAACCTTGACATCGAGTTGAAACTAGTCACATAGGACCTACAGTCCAGATCCTTCATCACTAAGGTGAGGAAATCTGATTCAATCCTCTCAACCTCGTGTTGAGGGCAGTAAGTGTCTTTCACAAGATCTACAAACTTCTCCCAGGAAAGATTATACAGATGAACCTTTCTGGTAGACTGCACTAGGGCTTTCCACCAGGTAAGGGCATCACCCTTGAACGATTGTGATACAAACATAACCACATCCTCCTTAGCACATCCGCTGATGTCTATTACGGTCTCCATCTCATCTAACCATTTCATGCAATCAATTGCATCTTTTTCTCCTGTAAAATCTCTAGGCTTACAGGAGACAAAGTACTTGTAGGTACAACCCTTAGCGTACCTAGGAGTCGGGTTGAGGACTATCTGCCTCTTGGGTTCACTACCCTGGTTAGATGAGTGCTGAGACTCACTTTTCTTATTAGTATGGGGTTGAGAATGAGATTTTGAATGAGTTTGAAACCTAATGATACTAGGTTCTTTAAACTTGGCATCTACCGCTTGTGAAACTGCTGCGGTGATCATTGCTTGCAGATCAGCACCAGTGATATTAATCCTGGTGTTGTTGCCTTCTGTAGGATGACCGTCTGCTTCATCCGAGCCAGCCATCTCTGAATACTATATCAAACATAGATGATATATTTAAATTATGCATTAAATCATCATATTGACGATTAGATGGTCATGGTATTATTAAACCATATAGACCAAGAATTTATAATAATCAAAGGAATAAGCATATATACACCAAGTTCGTCTCGAAGGACATTTAAATAGCTTAGAAAGCTTGTCATAGGAACGATTAAATTATAATCAACGATCCTTTGGATCAGTGATCGTTTAAGGGTCGAACAAAGTTCATCGCCTTTTTGACAAGAAGTTTACAAATAGAACTTTCATTGTCATTACTACACCTTTGCTTATAAGCATACATCTCTAATGGATGTTATGGTGTATACATCATATTGATGTTTACTAGTCATGATTAGTATTGATCACATAGGCTAAATTATTGGCTTGGAAAAATCCAAGTATATTAGGAAGATTGTGTGATTCTTCGCACCGCACAATTCAGGATTGTTAACATATTATCTTAAAAAGGTTATACCATCATAGCCATTTAATATTTTGGCTAGGTTATACCTCTAAGAGTTTCTTGGGCAGATCAATTAAAAATTGGAATGAAGTAGTATGATATAATAAATTACATACTTAAAACCAAAATAACTGCATTAAAATCATGAAACGATTACAACTCTGCCCGAAAAGGGACTTAAGAAAAACATCACAAATTACCCACACAGGGGCTACTGAAAAACACTGCCCACGCAGGGGCATACCTGAAAAACACTGCCCACGCAGGGGCATACTGAAACAGAAATAAGTCCGCGCAGGGACTTGATACATGAAAACAAATAAATGTCCTTGAAAGGACTTTATTACACAACAAACAAAACAACCCAACATCACCCTATTTCTTCTTACCCTTGAGAAGGTTCATAAGGCCCTTAACAAAACCATTGTGCTTTTTCTTATTTTCGTGAGCCTTATGTTCAACCCTCTCTAACCTCTCTAGAATCTCTTGCGTCTGCTGCTACTGATATGGAGGAGGTTGATGGTATGGCGGGTATTGAGAATCCTGCGCCGGGTATCCGGTGGGATAGTGTGGTGGGTATGAAGGAGGGTAATGATGATGGTATTGGGTAGCTGAAAGATACGGATCCTGATTCCCATAGTCGGATGGGTATCCAGACGGGTTATACCCAGATGATCCTGGGTATGTCGGGATAGGGTTGTCGAAACCCAACGGTGGCTGAAATGGTGCGTGTGAAACCGACGGAAGGTTAACTTCCGTCACCGTGCGTGATGACTCACCCAACTGAGGGATTTCTGGGATAGGAGGATACGAACTCGAGCCACGAGGAGATGCAAACTGTGGTCCCCCACGTACGGACATTCTAGCATTCCTTTTTCGCCTTGGAGGCTCAGGAGGCTGTTGAGGTGGATCCTCAACTGGCAAGGGTGGTGGGGTAACTGCTCGAAGCTGTGGTTCATCCAAGGGAGGTTGGCCAGGTGAGCTATGGTATGAAGGTGTGAAAAACTAGTCATACTGGCCCATCTTCTCCTGGAATGAGTCGGGCCCATTGTACGGTGATCCCAGAAATGGGGAACTGCTAGAGATACTTATCGGGTGCCCTGGTGTACCAGTTTGCAAGTCTAGGTCTGGGTCGTCATCCATCTCCATCTCCTGAGAAAAATGATCCTCAGGTCCTAAAGGGTTATAGCCCAAAAAGTCATTAACATAAGCGTTAGGATTGAATTGTGAAGGTGAGTAAGTGGAGTCTGATTGGTGAAAGGGATGAGATTGGTAAGAATGGTATGATTGGTTGGATTGATGAGTTCCTAACGATAGAGGAGAATGATGGGGTTCAATTGGAATGGGCATCCCAAAATACTGAGGGTCAGACGGTGAGGATCCCAACGAGACAGAATGTCTTGCTGGTTCAGGGTTATGGCTCCAATTATCCTTGGAGTCGGAACCATTAAATGAATCGGATGGAGTGCGCCTGTGAGAAGGTCCGGAGCTACTAGAGGGTCCTCCACGCATGGGTCCCTTGCCTCGTCCCCTTAGTCTCGGTGGCATTTTCCTGTCAAAACAAGTAAATATAATAAAGCAATAAAAGGAAGGTTAAGAGTAAAATCCTAGGTCACTTGCCTAGACTCGAGAGTCTAAGGAATGTGCTTATTGTGTCATTGAGATTAAACACAAAAGGTTAGTGTTTAATTCACTCAATGTTGGCTCTGATACCAACCTGTCACACCCCGATATTTCCACATATTACCGGTGGGCCCGGCTGGGAGTATCGTGACGTAGTTGATATCATCATAGTCAATACACACAATATAATAGCACAGCGGAAGGCTTGGTGAATAAACTATTACAAACCACACTGTCTGAGTGTTCGAGTTTATGAATTTACAGACTGGAATGTAATAAGATCCACAGGCGGATCATAAACAAATACAAAGAAACAAAATAACAGACTGCAGGCATCTTATGGATTTGCAAGATCCTCTAAAGACACCCTATAGCTCCAGCCTATTTCGAGAGGTACCTGTCAAATCAGTCTTTAAGAAAATACGTCAGTTTACACTGGTAAATACAATTAACTGACTCTTTTGAAAACATTTGAGAAAATTGATTTAGGTGCACATGGCATAAATCTTTTATAACTTGGGACAATTATTTAAATATAATCTTGTATACAGATTTATATGTTTGTCATACAATTGGGGCCGGTTGGAAGCCGGTCGTGATTAACCGACTCACCACTTATAGAACCCACAAAGGAGTTATCCCCAACATGTGGGTTTATATTTAGCATTTGCATCTGTCGGGTGTATGCCTACACCCCGTGCATAGGTCGTGGCCATTTCAAATAAAATGAGCCGAGGATATCCAGGACACGGTCGTTAACCCCCAATGCTTATGTTATCAAACAAGACAGATTAAAACGGGTTATGCAATTTATTAATCACAATCCGATTAAATGATTTCATACCCGACCAAGTGGTATTATTATAATACCATATCCCAAGCCCGTATAGGGAAAATAAGTTAAAAGTATTTACCTAATGCTAGCAGTAAAATCTTAAAGCTTTTCGAAGGCACCTTCTACCGGAAGCTATTTAATCTGTATAGAAGGTTTATTAACCTATTAGGATGCTAACGGGTCTTTACTTTAGTCAAGGACTTAGACCGGCTAGCTAGAAAGAAACCTTAAGGTTCTAAACGCTAGATTAAGCGGAGACCGGAATAGAATGAGATTTAGACCCGACAAGCTTGGATACTTGTATAATATGGGTAAACTAAACACATTCTGGAAATTGAGGATTAAATGAAAAGGTTTGACCCGTTTCGACTATTTTATGTAAACTAGTCACATAAGCCGATCCGAACGCGTAAGTGCGTAACGGGTATCAAAATAAATTATATACAGGTCTTAATCATTATTATGCTCAAAATATGTTAATACATCAGTAAGATATTAACATATATGCCCAAAATTTATTTAAACCAAAGTAAGTCCCAAAAGGGCATTTTGGTAATTTTAATGCCCATAAAAGAGTTTAATTGTGCAACTGAGTTTCAGATCTGATTAAATCAGTAAAAATATGTATTTTTATAAGTTATAATAGTAGGATAGTTTATATATGTGAAAATTATCTTATATATCCAAACTATGTCCCGTATGGGCATTTTGGTAATTTTACATATGCTTTAAGGGGCAAAAATAGACTTCTGAGTTTAGAAACTTTAGTTTACTGTATAATTATATAAATTAACTTAAAAAATCAGTGGGTAATGAGTTTTATATGTCCAATATAGTTTTGACCCATACTATGTACTAAAAATGCTTAAAAATCGGTTTAAAGGGTATTCGGGTTAAAATAGTAAATCTGAGTTTTTGATCAGTTTACCAAGTTCAAAATACTTTATTTATTATACAAAATCAGTAGCAAAAGGTTTGGCACTAAAAAGTTATGTAAAACTCATTTTATGCATGAAAAGGGTAAAACCGGCATTTACCGAAATTAGGCTATAATCCTATGTTATGCTCAGTCTAAAAATAATTAAAAATCTTTAAAATTCCCAAAATATTATTTTACATCAGTAGGTATGAAGTTTGGTGTCAAAAATCGGGTTTAGATAAGCTTTATACTAATTACGCCATTTAAATAATAAAAAGTCCCTTAATTACGTTATTGAGCATAACTCCCATTCTAGACCTCCAATTGGTGTCAAATTTTTAGAACATGTCTAAATATCAGTAGCAAAGGTGTTAACTCAATCACATTGTTAAAAATCTCAGTTGTATGTAAAAAGGGCGTTTATGGCATTATTAAAGCATAATTACGATTAAGTGCATATAATTCAAACCACTAGGTACCATGCAATATAACTCCAGGGGGTTATACTACTAAGTAATGTGGTCCTAATGGAAGCTTAAAACATGGGTGAATTAAGCTTGAACGGGTCAGAACTGAAAGTCAAAGCATAAGTCAAGCTTTTGCGGGACTATACTAATGTGGTCTTATAACCACTTTCAATTTGATCAGTGGTTAAGCCACATGTAATTAAAACGAAAGTCAAACTAATTTTACGCTAAGTTTGACTTTAGTGTAATTAAGCTAAATTAAACAACTAAACAAGTAATTAGAAGCTTACTTAAGGTCCTAGCAAACTTTTCTACACTTCAAATTCTTCACCTTGTCCTTAGCAAGCTCCAGATGTGGTTGTGTAGCAAATGTTGCAATTGTGTGTCAAGAACACATGAACTAGCTCCTTTATATAGCCAATTTCTTGAAGCTAGATCACTTCCATGTGTAATATGATGCTCTGAGATCGACCCAGGTGTCCTACCTATTGTATTAAACCGACTTACAGCTCCCTAGGTCGATATCTTTGAGGTTAAGGCGGTGGAACAGGCCAACCCGCACCTGCAGGTCACCTTTCTGATCTGGGCGTCTTGAGGCGGGCCGCGTAAGACTTAAGGGTATCTTACGCGGGCCGCGTTGACACGTTAAACCGGGAAAAACAAGTTTAAAGCTGGCAGATTCAGTCCTTGCTCGTTTAAACCCTTTTTAACATGGTTTTTGGCAATAGAGACCCTTGTAATTATTTTCTTGGGGCCCAAGGATATATAAACAAACCTCGTTAGGCTCGGGTTCGTTAAATATCACTATGAAAGTAAGTTTCATCAAGTTGACACTTTTGGCCCAAAGTCTTGAAAACATGCTTAACGATATCGAAACCTCGTGAAATTTATACCACTTATTCTTAGGAGTATATTTGAATGTTTCGAAGCCTCGGTTTCGTTAAAAGGTCACTCAGAGGTCAGAAACGACATGTTGACACGTTTAACCCTTGTAATTTAATAATCTTTCGATTATTTTCATAAACGGCTTCTTACATCCCATCAATCACTCGTTAAAGAATATATTCCTCATGGAAGGTAATTCAGAGGCACAAGTTTGGCATGTTGACACTTTTAGTCCCTGTGGTTTCATAGTTTCACTGTTCGATAACCTTTGGTCCTTCAAACTAACTCTATCACATGTTTAGAGTTTAGGACACGTGTCTATACATAATTGGACACGTTTTTACGTGGTGTTACAGGTCCCGAGTTTATACAAGAGACGACGGACAAGATTTTACAGGTTTGAGACAACTTATTGAAGGCCAGGAACCGACAAAAGAGCTACGCTGATAAGGGTCGCAAACCCATGGGATTCGAGACAGGTGACTTCGTGCTTCTCAAGGTATCCCCTTGGAAGGGCGTGGTTCGATTTGGCAAGAAAGGGAAACTCGCACCTCGCTACGTTGATCCTTTCAGAGTTCTCGAAAGGATTGGCAAGGTTGCGTATAGACTGGACTTGCCTGAAGAACTCAACAATGTACACCCTGTCTTCCACGTATCCAACTTGAAGAAGTGTCTAGCTGACGAAGGACTACAAGTTCCTCTCGAAGACTTGCAAGTCAACGAAACGCTTCACTTTGTGGAAAAACTGGTCGAAATCATGGACCGAGGGACCAAGCAATTGAGGCGCAGTCGAATTCCTATTGTCAAGGTTCGATGGGAAGGAAAGTGATATGAAGACAAAATATCCACATCTTTTCCCTAAGTCTTCCTCAATTTCGGGACGAAATTACCTAAAGGAGGGGAGACTGTAACGCCCTGCTTATTTGTACTTTCCATTTATAGCAAGTCTTGTTCGTGTTTCTATTTTTGGAAACCTTATGCTATTGTAATCGTTCTTTCTTTGTAATCGTTGTAAACTCGAGACTTGAATCATGAATGAAAACTTGCATTTCCTTAAATACGTGTTATACCTGCTTCATACATAGTTATACATTTGATGGTGACACAATTTGATACTTACTCGTGATGCTTACAAACGTACGTTGGATTCATAAATACGTGACATTCATACTTGATACCGTGATTACTTACGAGTCTTATACTTAATGTTATTATTTTGATGCTTGAGATACACTTGATGCATGCTTTATATGCTAAAATACCCTAAAAGGGCCATAAAACACGTAAACTATATCATTGGGACATGTTGCAAGACATTAAAACAAAAAAATAAATTTTTTTATGATCTGCCAATGGCTTACGGACCGTAAGCCACCACCCTTACGGTCCGTAAGGGGATCTGGCGGGCAGCAGGTTCAAACAGCTCGCGCTAATGCACGAAATCCTAAGTTTTCTCTTCCTCCAATCAGCTCTAAACCTCCATTAAACACCTCCAATCAACCCTAAACTCATCCTCTATAAATACCCATCTTCTCCAAGCACTTAGACACTTTCAACACTCTCAAATCTCTCCAAAATCACTCTCAAGTTCTTGCAAAATCCTGAAATTCGGACAGATTTATACCTTCATACAAAAGTGAGCATAACTTGCTCAAAACTCAACCAAATTACTTGATTTTTCTTCCTACTTGCTTGGATAATCATGGGGTTTGATTCCTTGACTTCTCCTTGGAGAAATCAGACCTGGAATTGCCCTGAAAATGTCCATAAATTTTCTGTTGTGTTTTGAAACTTTCTTAAACTATTGTATACTTCAAACAAACTTGTGTTCTTATGCTTCCAATCAAGTGTATGATTAGTAAAGCCAAACCAAGGTTGTTTTACACTTAATATGAGTGTCTAAACACTCTAAAATTTCTGTTTTAATCGAGCTATTAGCTTGCAAGTGGTGTCAAGTCTTGAACTTGAAGATGTTGTGACTACTTAGTTAGCCTAGGCTAACCTACATACAAGTCCACACATCACTTGATGTTTTGTTTAAGCATAGTTGTATTTTTCCTTTCTTGTACATATCTACGAGGTTCCTAAATGGAAGATTCGTCTTCCTACCTCCTACATGACCTATATGTTAACATATCATTCGAGGTACCAAAGTGGAGTATTTCACCTCCCACCTCCTACTTGACTTATATGACACCAAGAGGTACCAAAGTGGAAGGTTTAACCTCCCGCTTCCTACATGACTAAATATATTATTATGTATACGATATGACTATAAATATCCTTAAACCGAACCCTTGATAGTGATTAAATAAATCATCTACCAAGTTACTAAGTTTATCATTATGTGTATAGTTCCTTGTCACGATTCTAATAGGTCTTGAACCTATGAAATCATATACAATCCTTAGGGATTACTATAGTGTCAGGACAAGTGCTAATACCATAGTGTATACTTTCATAATATTTACTTTGTCATTCTTTGAATCTTAAGTCCGAACATCCCATCATTCTTCCCAATTACTCATACGCCTTGATTTTTCCTCTTGTAGGATAACTTGGTGTTCCCTCCATCAACCAACTCTTCACGGATTCAAGTTGGAAAGCTTGCAAAACTGTGAGTATACTCGTATTCCCCACTTTACTTTTACCACTTTTGGGGTGTAACATGTTTACTTATCAAAACTTACACATGAACATTTTGCTTAAACACATGAACATTCCTATTACATGCTTGTATACGTGATTGCTTGATACTTTAAACTTGGGTTGAGGACATTGTGTGTTGAACTTATCATTAACTTCGTACGAGCCTAACCATGACATATGTAGCGCTATAGGATTAACGACCCGCCCGTAGGCTTGTGGTTATGTCATGAGCATCTTCCGTTTCATTATTGGTTTGATATGTTTGACACATGCCAAATTTATTGTTTATCTTGAATCACATGCTTGCTATGAGGAATTGTTTAAAACTTATCCTTGTTTACTCGCCTTTGCTTTTGCATTGAATTGTATTTTAAACATGTTACAGGTTGATGATGACGATGCTATGAAAAGAAGTAGTGTTGATGCCTAGATACACATATAGACGTTTAGGTTTAATATGTTGTATCAATTTTGATTATGTTGTCATGTATTTCCTTTGAACTTGTTGTATTTGAATTTCTTGTAATGTTGACATTTTACTCTATGAAATGAAATCAATTTATTAAATGTTGTCACAAATAGCGTTATGATGTCTCTAGCAATCTTCACAGTTCGTCTCATCCCGATGTTTCCGCCATTGGTTGGGGTGTGACAAAGATATAGCCCGAAGTGGATTTCTTGTCATCTTTGCACTTGGCAAAGTTAGAATCAGAATAACTTACCACTTCTAAATGATCACTTCTTCTATAAATCAGTTTATAGTCTTTCGTCCCTTGCAGATATCGAAGTACCTTCTTAGCTGCTTTCTAGTGATCTAGGCCAGGATTAGTCTGATAACGGCCTAGCATTCCAGCAATATAAGAGATATCTGGGCGAGTACAGACTTGAGCATACATCAGGCTCCCGACTACTGATGCGTAAGGTATCTGGCTCATTTGCTCCTTCTCAACCTCTGTTGTCGGACACTGGAATGAACCGAAAATATCTCCCTTAACTACTGGAGCGACGGAGGGTTTGCACTGTTGCATGTTGTAACATGTAAGGACACGATCTATGTAAGCCTTTTTGGACAATCCTAAGATCCCTTTGTGTCTATCTCGGTGAATTTCGATGCCAATGACGTAAGAAGCATCTCCTAGATCCTTCATGTTGAAGTTATGCGAGAGTAACCGCTTTGACTCATGCAACATGTCTAAACTATTACTTGTCAATAGAATATCATCTACGTAAAGGACAAGTATAGTAAAGTTGCTCCCACTCATCTTGAGGTAGGTGCATTGATCCACTTGATTCTTCATAAAACCTTATTTCTTCATGACTTCATCAAACATGAGATACCATTTACGTGATGCTTGTTTTAACCCATAAATGGATTTCTTCAACTTACAGAGTAGATGCTCCTGACCTTCAGGTTTAAAGCCTTCATGTTGTTTCATGTAAACATCTTCGTCTAAGTCTCCGTTAAGGAAAGCGGTTTTAACGTCCATCTGATGCAACTCTAAATCAAAATGAGCTACTAGGGCCATGACGGTCCTTAATGAATCTTTACGAGAGACGGGTGAAAACGTCTCTTGATAATCAATTCCCTCTTTCGGAGTGTAGCCCTTTGCAACCAATCTCGCTTTATAGCGTTCATCGTTCCCATTCGGATCCAGATTTGTTTTGAACACCCATTTACATCCTACTGGTTTGACACCGTTGGGTAATTCTACAAAATCCTAAACCTCATTTTTCTTCATGGATTCAAGCTCATCAATCATTGCTTTATTCCATTCAGAAGACTGATCACTGCTAATGGCTTCATTGTAAGATATAGGATCATTGAGCTTTTCGGGATCCATTTCAGTCAGGTTGGTAACATAATCATCCCAATTAGTAGGCCTTTTTTGCCTAGATGACCTCCTGAGTTGATTATCAGGTTCAGGGTTGTCTTGGTTTTGAGCGTTTGATGTGCCTTCGTCATGAGGTATACTGGGTTCTGATTGTGGAGATAAATTTGGAGTTGGTGCAGTAACTTCAGGTGCAGTAGTTGCATTAGGTACAAGAGGAGTAATTGGAGTAATGGTAAGCGACGAGTCTCTCCCCCCGCGTCTTTTACTTCTTGCAATTCTTCGTAAGGGTTGGTACTGCTCCCACTGACGTTGAAATCCTCCAGAACGCAGCATGCTTGGTTTCAACAATACGGGTGATATGGGAAGGACAATAGAAACGATAACCCTTTGAATTATCAAGATACTCGATAAAGAAACAGGTAACTGTTTTAGGGTCAAGTTTCCTTAGGAAAGGATTGTAAAGTTTTGCTTCAGCAATGCAGCCCCATACTTTTATATATTTAAGACTCAGTTTCCTTCCTGTCCAAAGTTCATAAGGAGTTTTAGGGACAGACTTAGAAGGAACTCTATTGAGTATATGAACAACTGCTTTTAACGCTTTAGTCCAGAGGAATAATGGTAAATTAGTGTTGGTTAACATACTGCGCACCATGTTTATAAGGGTACGGTTTCTTCTTTCAGCGACACCGTTCTGCTGAGGTGTACCAGGCATGGTGTATTGGTTCACAATCCCCTGGCCCTTACAAAACTCATAAAATGGACCAGGAGCTTGACACACATCAGTATGTCTTCCATAATATTCACCGCCTCTATCTGATCTCACAACTTTAATCTGACGATCTAATTGCTTTTCAACTTCAGCCTTATAATCTTTAAAAGTTGTAAGAGATTCAAACTTCTCCTTAATAAGATACAAGTACATGTAACGAGAATAATCATAAATGAAAGTGATAAATGAAGTATGTCCTATTATGCCAGCGATTTGGTAGGGACCACTAATGTCAGTGTGAATGAAATCTAATAGATTAGAGCTCCTAGTGGAACCTTTCTTATTCGCTAATGTCATTTTTCCTTTAAGAAATTTGACACATGTTTCAAAATCAGAGAAATCGAGAGGAGGTAAGACTTCATCCTTTACGAGACGATTTAATCGTTCTCTTGAGATGTGGCCTAAACGTCGAGGCCACAACATAGACGAAGTCTCTAAGTCTCGTTTCTCTTTCACTTTTGTGACTGATTCATTAATGTTATATGACAACAAAGATTTGGACAAATCATCATCTAGTTCTAATCTATAGAGACCACCATCTAGAATATCAGTACCATAAAGAACAGAATCATAGAGGATAGAGAGTTTGCGATGACCATGGGAAACAATAAAACCGTCCATGTCTAACTTTGGTCCTGATACAAGGTTCCGAGTTACCTCAGGAACATATAAGGTATCATAAAGTTTAATACATAAACCAGTTTTCATAAATAATTGTAATGTTCCAATGGCCTTCACTTCTAATTCTCGATCATCCCCAACCTTAAGCGTTCTTTGGTTTCTTTCCAGCTTCCGAATTGTAAGGAATCCCTGAGTTGAATTGGTAACATGAACCATAGAACCAGAATCAAACCACCAAGAATTAGCAGGAACATTTAAATTATAGGACTCAAGTATCATAAAATAATCCTTAGCTTTCTTAGCCAGCCACTCCTTAAAGTCAGGGCATTCCTTCTGCATATGTCCTGCCTTTTTACAGAACTTGCAGTGGATTCTGCCTAAGGAGTTCTTTGAGCTGGAAGGTGCACTTATATTAGGATTGGGCCTTTGGACTTTAGAAGCATCCTTCCTCTGATGATTGTTCTTCCTTTTCTTAGAGTTGGAGGCGGTGATGTTAGCAACATCAGTAGTGCGATCCATCCACATACGCTCTTCCTCCTGTACGCACATAGCGACCTGCTCACTCATCGTCCATTTGTCCTTCTGAGAGTTGTAATTGATCTTGAATCCTTCAAAGGACGAAGGAAGCGAAGTAATGATGAAATGAACGAGGAAACCATCACTGATTTCCATTTCCAGCCCCTTCAGCTTATTGGCCATGTCATTCATCATCATGATGTGCTCGCGAATGCCGCTCTTCCCATCATACTTAGTTGTCACCAGCTTGAGGATAAAGGTACTAGCGTGTGCTTTAGACGTCCCCTTGAACTGCGCCTCCACAGAAGCCAAGTAGGTTTTAGCATTTTCAGAATCAGGAATGGCTCATCTGATTGCATTGCTTATGGACTGCTTCATGAACATGAGAGACATGTGGTTACACCTAGTCCATTTTTCATGAGTTAACTGCTCAGCAGCAATACTTTGAGGAGTAAGGTCCGCTGGCTTATTCTCTCTTAGAGCATAATCAAAGTCCAGCAATCCAAGTGTAAGCATGAGAGCATCCTTCCATGCAGCAAAGTTATCACCAGTTAAAGGTGGAATCCCGCAATTGGGTGCTGATAGTGGAAATAAGATGAGCAAGTTATGATACTAAGGAAAAAGTCCTAATGTGATCTAAGGGCATGTTAAGCTAAGGCAGACATAAATAATGACCATTCTAATTATGAAGCTGTGATATTGTCTATTACTAACATCAAAATAATAGACTTAGTTAAAATTCTACTTAAATGAAGACAAATCAGCTTTGGCCAGAAGTGTAATCATTTAAGCATGTGTGCAAAGTGGTTGTGACAAATCAGCTTTGGCCAGAAATGAAACAATCACTTTAGTTATGCACTTGTTGAGTATGCTATACATGAATGGATTAAATCAGCTTTGGCCAGATATTAAGACATTCATGTTTGTAATGGACACTTAACATAGCTTTCGTAATACTTGAACGATAAGTAGATGTATTAAATCAGTTGTTGTTGTGAAAGCATAACTGAAAATTCGAATTCTTAGGGATTTTGAGATATGGTTTCCTGTTTTAGTGATGATCTAATTTTATCAAATATTTCGAAAATTTTATCTGTTGATCTAATAACAGTTCTTTCGAAAATTTTAAGAGTTAAAACAGATCAAAACATGGAAAAAACACTCAATAATCCAAATCATATTCCAAAACATAAGGAATTTTCGAATTTTCCTAAGAACATATGATGAACCCTAAAAAATAAAACATAATTCTGGAACCCGAAACCTGAAATTTTTTAATGTTTCTAAACAGATTTCGGTCATAAAACATAACCCATTTGATTTCGAGTGAACATATAATTATTCTTTTTCCGAAATCAGTGATCTCGAGTGACTATATACAACTCGAAACCGGCTGTGAATTATATTAGGCTTTCAAAATTCCGTTTTCCAAATCTCTATCCCAGAATTGATGGATACGAAAACAGAACTGACTAATCAACATATGCTCTGATACCACATGTTGAATCAGTTCTGTTTAAACATAATGGAAAACATGAAAACATACATGTTACAGCAGACATTGCAGAGGAGAATCCAGTGAGAGAAGAAGCCATAGAGTTCGACATCTTAGTCAAGGTGATCTGGTTCCTCCTTAGGGTGCTGACTGATGATGGTAATAATCAAACCGAAAAGGGTATCGGTTATGGAGAGGGAGGTCGATATTGATGTTATGATTATTAGGTTATGTGCCTAACCTTAGAACCTCTACATAAGTCTCCTTATATAAGCACCCAAGAGGAAACCTAATTAGTTAATAAGGGTAATATGGTCCATCAACAATTACCAACTAATTATTTAATAGGTTGTTATATATTTTGATCTATATTATGTAAATGATTATAATGGCTACTAGATTAAATATTAAGTCATAATATATTTAATCTTACATATTATTCTCTAGACACTGACATATTGGTTTCGTAATTACTTATAGATGTTTTTTAGGATTTTTTTTTTTTTTCATATAGCAATCTTTTAAGCATAAATTAAAATATATCTTTTCAGTCTTATTAAAAGAAATGTCGTCCAATAAAGATGAGTATCTATACTCCAATTAACACCACTTTTCACTTAACAAACAATTTTTTTAAACGTGTATATTCTCGTATATATTAAAGCTTCTTTCATGTGTTACAAGTCCTTTTACTTTCATCTCTCAAGATCCCAAGAATAGTAATAATTTCATTTTTTGATGTGTCGTTTTAAAGTGTAACGACCACAACCAAAAAACTTTGCATGCTTCTACTATAGGTGTATTTTGACATCGCACCTTTAGCCATTGAACTCGTAGAATCCTTTAAATCGAACCCTGAAAAATTTCCGAACTCGTAGGAAAAAATTTCTGGCTACGCCCTGAATACCATCTTTATAAAAATCCTCATATGTTACTTGTTTGATAGAGTTAAAGCCGAATATTTGATGATCTAAAAGTAATCTTCTAAATTATGACAACATTCAAGACATATTGTCTTAAATGCTTGTATGTTCTTGTAGACTAATGATTTCATTCTTTTGTTATTGACTAAAACCAATATCAATTGTTTTATAGTGTTCAAACAATGACATATATCTACTAAAACGATTGATTGAAAACGTTACTTTAACTTCCATGTGCATTTCATTCACTTTTAGGCTTTTAGTCAAACGTTACCCTGGAAAGGACAATATATAAAAATAAGGGTTTCTTTAATTATATACTTACAAATCGGGTTTGATTAGTTTGCTAAGGTCATGCGTTATACCCAGACCACAAGCTTGCGGGTAGGGCGGATCTACTCTTCAAGAAGGGGTAACCTCCGTTACCCCTTGACGCTTCGATGGTAGTGTAAATTTTGGAAAAATTTAACGTTTTTTCGATTTGGTTACCCATTTTCTTTGAAACATTGCCCCTATAATAATTTTCTAGATCCGCCACTGCTTCCGGGGGTCTTTACGTGGAACCACAACATCAAGCGGGGTGAAGGTCTCGTTCGGCGATGAAGACAAACAAGAAACAAATGTACCTTTGGTACCACTAGGTGATGTTGTACCTGCGGGAGTGCAAGAACACCACACCGCACCTTCGATACCACTCTCTACAAAGAGTGCGGGATGACCATAACACATGCCCTCATATAAGATATCAATTTTTCCAAACTTATTGCATAATATCATCACTTTTAAAAAAAACTACAAATTCATATTTTTTGTCTTGCATTACTAAATAATGTATAGTTTGAAAACATCTACTGTCTTTAGCTTAGATTAAACATGAATATGTCACTTTTTTTTTTTTATTAATGAGTAAATGTGTTCAGTTAATTAGTTGAAGTGGTATTTTAACTTGGGTACCCCTTTTATTGCAGTTGACAATAACTTGTGTTGCATAGTATACACAAGTCAATACTGAGTAGATGGAGCCTTCAAATTTTATTTTTTGTCAGTCGTTATAAATTTCTAAGATTTATAATATCATAAGGTGGGCCGGTGTGTGTAAACATGTTTGGGCCAAGTTGTGCGATTTTTTTTCTTTCTTTTTTTTTTTTTTTAGGGGGTGAACAGAACCCATGAAGTGGTGGGCCCACATAGGGGTGCTAAACGGGTTCACGGGTTAGCGGATTCAACCTGTTCCGAACCCGAAAATTTTAGACGAACCCGAACATGGAGATCTTGTCATACATATGAACCCGAACACGACCCGAATATTAATAGGTTGACCCGAACACGACCCGTTCAACCCGAATTTCAAATTAAAATTTTTTTTCGCAAATTAATATATATTAAAATTAAAATTTTACTACAAAAAACAAAAGTGTATATAATACAATTGCATTTTAATTATAAAACTTTATGTCAATCTATTTTTTCAAATTATAATTATGCATAAAATACACACCCAAATTAATTTATGACATAAAACATATTGTAAAAAAAATAAAATATAATATAAATGGGTTAACTGGGTCAACCCCCATCAACCCGACCGGATTGACCCAAACCGGAACTGTTTAGCTAAATGGGTTCGCGAATTCAAACTGAAACTGACCCGAACCCATTTAGACTAAACATAAACCCGTAAATTTCGTGTTAGGTTCGGGTCGTGTCAAATTCACACCCCTAGGCACACAAGAATTTTGCATCTCTTTTAAGGTCCACTGATAATTAACCAATTAACCTCTTGATGGTCTCTAAAATTTTAAAAGTGATATAATTAACCAATTATGGTATCTAAAATTTTAAAAGTATAAAGGATTTACGTTTTAAAATAATTCAAATAGTTGTTGTTTCAAAACATATCGAAAGGATGGGCTTAAGTTAAAACCAAAACATAATTGAAGAGGAACTTGTTAAACATATACTACAAAAATTTGAGCTATAATCCTCTTCTCAAATTTAGTTAAAATGGTACCTAGACGAACCGAACCAATACCGACCCTAGTACTGCAATCGTTATTCTCGGAACTGGTACCGGTATTCTTTCTTATGGTTTTCAATGTAAAACACACTCATTTGGGCATATAATGACTTAAACTCAGTGGTACCGGTACAATATCGATACTCTAACGAACAAATTCCATTGTATAACGAATCAAACCGATACCGAACAAATTTCCGCTACATCGCGCAAGTAAATCCTGCAAGTTTATATAATACAATATTGTTTGAGAATACATCTTACAATTTAAAAATATCCAAACATATTACATCTTGCAAGCTAGAAATATTCAAACATATTCTAATTGTTTTCTGGTTGATTTTATAACCAGGGTCTGGAAGCTCATGGGCTTGGATATCTGACTGTTGGGCTTGGATAGTTGGGTTGCTGGACGATGAACTTCAATATATAGCTGGGCTGCTGGATTGTTCTATGGATATGGGCTGTTGGATACTTGCCATATATGACCTGACCCGGTGCATTCAGTCTGTTTTAGATGAGTGAAAAAAAGAATTTAGAGTTAAATGATATTTTAGTCCCTGTGGTTTGGGCCATATTGCCAGCTTAGTACAAAGGTTTTATTTTTCGTCTATGGATCCAAAAATGTTTCACCGTTGCCATTTTAGTCCATTGGGTTAACTTCATCCATTAATTATGTTAACGAGAAGGGCAACTTGGTGATTTTGTAAGCCCGAATTGCCCTTCTAGTTAACAGAATTACATATAAAATGACTGAATTGCCCTTCTTGTTAACAGAAAAAATGGATGAAGTTAACCCAGTGGACTAAAATGACAACGATGAAACCTTTTGTCTACACCTTTTTGGACCCATTGACGAAAAATGAAACCTTTGGACTAAATTGGCAAAATGACCCAAACCACAGGGACTAAAATGACATTTAACTCAAGAATTTAACTTTCGATTGTTACACAAAAAATTGTCTCGTCTCTCTCACAGTTGTCTGAGTTCTAGAGTATTCTTAGCGTCTTCGTCTCGATGAAACGTATGTATTTTTTAGATATTGTTGTATGAGATCATTGCGCTGTTTATTTCATTCTGGTCTAAGTTTTGTTGTATAAGTTTTTAGGAAACTCATGTGATTTGTTGATTAAATGTTGTACAAACATTTTTTTGAGTATATATTATGCGTTTTACCCGTTTACAACTATATTACACCCTCATAACTTGTTTGACTCGTTTTAATAAACAAGTCAAATGAGTTACTTTTTAGTTAATGTTAATATTTTTGACACAAAAAAATACATGAATTTGGTCCCTAGCTAAAATATTTGGTTTCCCATTAAACCCAAAAGAATTAAAACAAATTACAAATCGACCCATTTTCCTGTAAACCGGTTAAAATTTTAAATTTTGTGGTCTTCGTTTCGGTCCAACTCATGTTGTTCCAAGTTTCTGAAACTATTCATACACATTTCTGTTTATGTTTGCACTGTTTCGCCATGTTTGGTAACTTGGTTGATTGTCATGTTTTTCCCTAAAGTTAAAATGTGAGTCAGAATAATAAATAGAAAATGTCACATTCTATGTTTCTATATATATATATACTTGTTTGGTTGAGAATGGACCCCTTTCGTGATATCTACAATGAAACGAAAAGGGAATTTTCATAGTCATGATAAATAATTCGTGTTGTTTGTTTGATTATTGTGTTTCCTATTTGTTTATTATTTTATTAAATTTTATTTATATGTTTTATTCTATAATTAAAAGAAAAACTTATTTACTAAATAATACAATAAACGAATGTATAGTTTTTTTTTTTTTTTTTTTTTTTTTTTTTTTTTTTGTGGTACGGTGTGAAAGAAAAAATAAAATAAAGAATTTGTCAACTTAGCTCATTGGATCCATACAACAAATACCTTCCCAACCAAACCGCATTTATTGCATTCCAAGAATCTGTTTCGGGTCCATTATTTTTTTTGGCAAAAGATCAAATACAAATAAACTTAACGAACTAAACATACAAATTAAAGGAAAAGTAAAAAAGACAAGGTGACATTTTTGTAATTACCACCAACTATCAAAGTTACTATACAAATGTGAAATCAAACAAAAATACTTAAAAAACACAATTTTTTTTGTTTTTTTAATATTTTTTTTTTATAAAAAATCGCTACATTTTGTTACAAAAAAAAAAATTTTGCTACTAAAAGTAGCGATTTTTTTATAAAAATATTAAAAAAAATTATTTTGTGTGTTTTTTTTTATTATTTTTTTTAGGTTTTTTGGGGGTTTAGTTTTTAGCATTTTAGCTTGGGTTGGGAGGGGGTTAGGTTTTTTAGATACATTTGTAGAGTAACTTTACTAGTTATAGATAATTACAAAAATGCCACCTTGTCTTTTTGAGTTTTCCTTCAATTTGTATGTTTAGTATGTTAAGATTATTTGTACAAGAACTTTCCCCTATTTTTTTTAACGGCGAGTATAGAACAGCAAGTAAAGCTGTAAAAACCCGAAGGTTCATTATTAATTATGATGGCAATCGCTCACGATTAGGACTAGTTTAGGTAATTATAACCTAGTAAGATAAGCTAATTCTAAACCCGTCAGGTTTTAGCGGGTAAATACCTATCGGATATCAGGTATAGCCTCAGGTTTCGGGTAAACCTGTTAAATTAGAATAAGTTACATTTAATATTAGCACTATAAAAATATATCAAATAAACTACAACGTATATGGAATAAAATACCTATGTGTATAAAATATGGATGGATCATATATATGTATATACATATTTTAAAATATAAAAGAAATTATATTGGGTATACAATCGGATAAACGAGTACACTATATCGGATAATTCGGTCAAGTAAACGGATATTTCACCGAATCTCAAACCCGCGAAAAAAATTATAAACGATTCTCAAGCCCGTCCCAAACCTAATTAACCGACCCCAAACCCATCCCAAATGTGTTGGGTTTCGGGTTTACCCATCAAGATTAACTGATCCCAAACCCGTCACATATGGGGGACGTGGTTTCACTTTCCACATCCAAGCTTTACAACCACTAAATGTTTATATTTGATTTTTAAAAATAGATTGTTTCGGACACTCAGATCTTGACTCCATGGCAAGTTCCATACCCATAGACTTCTCCACGCCAAATCCCTCACTTTGTAACCACACCAAGGTTGGCACGGTGTTCTACACCATGGGTCCATGCCATATTAACCAACGCTATGTTTTCAAGCATCACACTTAAGAGTCGTGTCAACATTTAGCAATATTGATGCGATGAAAGCATATACTCGTGTTTTCATGTGTAATGGCACAACATTCATGTTGCATCATAAAACAAGTAACTTACATTATATATTTTTTTTGAAAATATTATTTTCTTCAAACCTTTTAATGTTTATTTATTCTCTTACTAATCTAATTATGAATATCTTAAGGTTAGATTGGACATACTTTCTTTTTTCTCTTCGATATATTTATTATTCTAATATTGTATGAAGTGGGTCTCTGATCTAGTGTCATTCACTAGTACAAAACCACTTTTTTGGTGGTGTAAATTTCATGTTTTTGGTGCTATTTTATAATAGAAAGCACCAAATAACAAAACACACCACTTAAAAATAGATTACACACCACCATTAAGTGCTTACAAATTATACACCACCAAAAAATTAATTATTTGAGGCTTACAAATTATACACCACCAAAAAATTAATTATTTGAGGCTAAGGTTGCTAATAGCACCAAAATACACAATAAAATTGATTTTTTAGGCGTAACAACTTTATTTTTTGAGGCTTAACTTTTAAATAGCACCAAAACACTAAATTAATTATCTTTAACTTTAACTGATAATATTCAAAATCTATATCTAACTTCTTTTTCACTTCTTTCTCTGCAACTCATTTTTTTTTCTCATTCTAATCTCATAACCTATAAGCCTTCATTCTTCTTCAATCTATAATACCATCAAATTAAAATAAGTCATTCTAATTAAAGGTATCATATTTGTAATATGTTTTAATTTCATTTTTTATGTTTTCATTGAATATAAATTGTTATTTGTAGCTAAAGGTGGAATTACTCAAGTTTCTTTAAATCTCTTTCAATCATCACTTTAAGGTAAGAAATTTAAATTTTATTACCTTTATTATGATTTCTTTAGGTATTATATGATTATGTATGTACGTGTTATGTATGAATAATATTTGTGTATGTGTATATTTGTATGTATGATATGTCATGAGTATACGCATACTTGGAGAGTTAAGGGGAAATGCTACCCATTTTTTCTTAGATAGTCAACCCGTTAAGATGTATACGCTATGAGATAGAATATTCAAAAAGTGGGTTAGGATCCACCATCTTAAAGCGTTGGTTTACACACTAGTACAAAACCTGTTTTTAACAGCTGTGTATTTGGTTTTTAGAAGCGTTTATAGAACGCTTTAAAAAATATAGCCTAAAAAAATAGTGTTGCTTTTGAAGCGTTTAGAAAAGCGCTGCTAATAAACAAACCCATCAGAAATAGATAACATCTTAAGCAGCAGTTCCTAAATGTTTTTGAAAAGATAAATATGGGAAGTTTTTAATGATTTCCAGCTAAAAAACAATTTTGCTAAAACCTGAAATTAATAAACCACAATCCAGTATCTGCAACTCAATACACCAATCCAATATTTTTATTCAATAGGGAGTAGCACAAATACAAATTTTTATAAATTCAACGACATTAACATGTACGAGATTTAGGTCCAACTTCAAATACAGATATAGAAAGAATCGGCATTATGATCACGAGTAAGTCGTCGATATCTCTGTGTAGCAACTCTCGTTTCTCGCCAAATCTACAAAGAAATAAATAGAAAAAACAAGTCAACATAACCATAGGTGCAAATGAGCCGAGCTACTCGCGAGCTCGGCTCATTTAACTAGGGGTGCGAATGAGCGGAGCTACTCGCGAGCTCGACTCGAAATGAGCCGAGCTACGACAAGCCCGAGCCCGAGCCCAAGCCTAACAATAACCTCATTTAGTAAAGGAGCCCGAACCCGAGCTTCGCTTATTGAGCTCGAGCCGGCTCGCAAGCCCAAAACACTTGTTACAAATACCATCTTGTTGCATAGAAACATAAAAATGCCTATACGAGCTCAATTCATCATTTCGAACGCACCGACTGGTTAATAATTATAATTAATATAACTTAACTAATTAGTAATAAACGAGCTAAGCCCGAGCCGCGCTCGATCTTGAAAACTTCCCTACGAGCCGAGCTAGAGCTTTAAAAACAAAGCTCAAATAGAGCCGAGCTCGAGCTTTCATAACTTGAACGAGCTCGGGCTTGGATGGTTCATAATAGATAAAATCCCTAAAACAAAGCAACAAAATGAAAATACTTGTTTGGTGTAAACCTACTAATACTTGAGCCCAGTCCACAACTTCACATAGGTTCTCACAGTTGGCTCCAACATTATCTTGGTTTCCATATCTTAAATAATTTAAATAATCAATTTTAGTTGGGGAGATCCAAGTATGCTATCATCGGCTCATTTTAATTGATGTGTAACTTACGATAATCCAAAATTAGAGATGACAAATTCCAGATGAGAAGACCACTCAGAATCAGAGGTATGGACTTTGTTCTTGACAAGCACATTGGATCTTTGAGCAGAAAGATAGATTTCAGGTTGTAGAAGATATAATAAGATAAATAAACCAAAACTTGAAAATAGTACCTGCATGGATGTTGAGTATCATGAACAGTGCAGTACCATTTGTAAGACTTGGATCTTCTGTAAACTGACCACCATTTGTAAGACTTGAATCTTCTGCAAACTAACCAGCAATATCATGGACAAGATATAACAAGGACTTACATTAAATTGAACAAATTACCCCTTCATTTCTACAGAACTAGTTCACATCAAGAGTAATTACTCACTACGTTGAGTATAGGGATGAGCAAAATGGACCCGGTACCGAACCGGTACCGGTACCGAATTTACCGAATCGGGTACCTTTTCATTGTGAATATGATGCAGTGCAAACAACAGAAAGGCAGTTGGGAATGTAGGTATATGGTAATCAAACATATGAAAGAGTTTATCGACTTTATACAACATGATTTGGTTAACCGAGTGAGTTTGCGTAAATATTCATAAACTTTGTTTATTGCATTAAATTATATATGTTTGAAATCTAACTTTTGTATTTATTTGTTTTTAGCTTTGGAATGAAGAAGGGTATTTTGAAGAATCTCAAATTGAGAATTTAGTGGTAGATTTAATGTCAGGATTTATTAAAAAGATGTTTTGATCTTGTAAGAATTAGTTTGTGTTTCATACTTTTGTAATTCCGTATACTTGAACGGGTTGTTGGGTCGTTTAATACTAGTTAACTTTTGTTGTGAGCATAGCATGTGCATTTGTGTGTAATTGGAATTATATTGGGAAATATTACTAAAAATTCTGGAATTTTGCAAAAATATTAAAAATTTATATTTTTTTTTCGTCTTATTTTTTGGTGCTATGGAGATTTGTTTTTTGGTGCTATGTAGATTTGTTATTATTTGACACGTGTTAGTTCTATATTAATTTTTTGGTGGTGTGTTTAAAGATTTTTTGGTGGTGTGACTTGTTTTTTTTGGTGGTGTGTTTAAAGATTTAAAGGTGGTGGGACTTGTGTTTCATCATTGATTTTTTGGTGCTGTGTTTGGAGATTTAATGGTGCTGTTATTGAACAGCACCAACAAACCTATTATTTGGTGGTATATTTATTGGTGCTCTATGGTACAACATAAAATAAAGCATAAAATAGAGCACCAAAAGAGTTATTTTGTACTAGTGATTGTTGTCATTTATTTGCTCAACTACCATCTTTTTACTTCTCTGATTTCATTTAATTCCTTACACGATACTACTCCCAAAATTAATATTTTAAAATTCATTCTTCCAGCTTTTATTGTTGAGAAGTAGTCAACTAACCCAGTCTTTGGGATTGTTTTATGAATGTATTAGAATTTAAAAATCATTCAACTAGTTTATGAAATAATTATCCTACAAGATATGTATTTTGCCAGATATACAAACTATATTCCATAAGCCTTAATTACTTGTAACCAAGTCAATCTTTAGCGTGATAAATGAGTGATCCGAATTAAGAAAGAAAGTTGGGACGTTAGATCATTTCATAGAGTTTAACTTGCCTCTCACATAATAAGTAAAATGTCGTTTATGACGCTAAACGCAAGCAAATAAATAAATAACATAGAATTCTTAAAGGAAAGATTATAATTTCTCAAAGCTTAAACGAATACAAGAGGGGTCTTTATAAAGATATTTCCAAATCTGACTGGTTTGCCAAATTTTTGAAATTACAAGCTAAAATGAAAATACTAAACCAATGTGGTGGTGGTCCATTGGTAAAGGCAAAACCTTTAAACACATTGAGAAGAGGGAGATCTTGGGTTCAAGTCCCACATACAGCAGGGAATAAAAAACATTTGCCGTTCACAAAAAATGAAAATCCTAAAAGTAAACATAGAAATTAACGCATAACTTGATTCAATCAATAATTCACGCGTTTTAGGTTTAAAAAAGGAAAGTACAAAGATTGCAAAATTTTGGGGGTAAGTGGGTAACACTGATTGACGAAATCGGGGCTTTGAATCAAGAAATTCAGGCCAGACATTCGGGCCAAACCACTTATTCATGAGACCTGTAATTCCAAATCGTAGCTCAAATTACGTCTCTTTAATTAAAGTTTAGACATTTTCTATCATGTTTCCCTTTTATCAAGCTAGTCTAAATATGAACAACCTACGATCATCAAGTTAGTCTAAATATGAACCTGCCATCTCTTGGACCCATTCCTCATCATATTTATATATAACTAGTGATATTCCTCCGCACTTTGTGGCGGTAATTTGGTTGGTATCAGTTTGGCTCGTTACAATACCGATACTCGCTATTGTAATTGAAAGAGAAAACTTTACATCGACCAGAAACAATTAAAAACGAATATCGATATAGATACTGGTGTTCAGTTGACATCAGTTCAACTCGGTTCGATTCGATTCGTTTGCGTTCTATAAATTGACACCTAACGCTTTCGATACCCATATTTATTTTATTGTGTTCTCTTTCAATAAACTGACACTATATCGCTATATCACGGTATCTGTATTCATTTTTATACTTTCCGGTTTCATTTGTTTTTTTTCATTTTATCCACTCTGTCTGCGATGATAAATGAATATCGGTACAACTACCGTGATTCTCAACCGATTGATAGCGTTTGAACAACATCGGTGTTGGTACCAGTGTTCGTTTTTATCATTTTTTATCGATATAAAACATATGTTAATTCTATACCGAATGCGTATATCGTACTCGTACTGTAATAAACAAAATCGATATCTATCTAATAAAATCAATTAACTAATAAAACAATCAAAATTATAAAACAATATTATAAAAACCTTTGATTACTGTTCATGGAGACTTACTTTTAATATGTATAATAGACATGTCACAATGCAACTTTTGAGAACTAACAACATATAGTTATATCACAAGAAAACCATGTTCTACGACATGTAAATTTGATAAAGTCGCCAATACTTTTTACAATAAATTACATATTTGATTTATGGTTCATGGTTGCACCAGCTGTATATAAGAAGGCATAATCTGGAGTCAAGAGTATCGTTATAGTATCATTTAAGATAGAATAAATATCAAGCGAGTTTTGATCATGATATTTTATTAAGATCTTTTTTCATGATATTTTATTCAACTTGTAGCAATTGAAACAAAATACAAATTAAAACTCAATATATCATAATGAAAAGTCAAAACGCAATTACACATTTGACCTTTTACAATCACATATACAACAATAACAATATGTATTATAATAATATTTTTACACATAAAATTAGTAAAATTAAATTCGAGCTTTTTACGAGCCAATCTTCTCGATCTTCGGAACATGAACCGGGAAATCATTAATCTCATCAGTCCAAGGATTTTTCTCCTTAGCCGGATCAATCGTCCTCAACGCTTTCCACACCGCACTATTACACTTAAAACCAGACCCGAAAGCAATTTGCCACGATCGGTCACCCTTTCGGATCCGACCCTTGGCCTCGGAGTACGCTAACTCGTACCATAACGAACTACTCGAAGTGTTACCAAACCTATTTAGAGTCATCCTAGATGGTTCCATATGCCAGTCAGATAATTCAAGATTCTTTTCTAACTCATCAAGAACAGCCCTTCCTCCTGCATGAATGCAAAAATGCTCAAATGCCAGTTTGAAGTCCGGAATGTAGGGTTTGATCTTCATCTGGAACACTTTTCTTGCAACCAATGTCATGAAAAACAAGATTTGTTCGGACATTGGAAGAACAAGTGGTCCGAGTGTGGTGATGTTCGTCTTAAGGGCTTCACCGGCGACCGCCATGAGGTCTTTTGAAAGTGCTACACCTATTTTTTTGTTCTCATCTTCTTCTTGGAACACACAGTTGTAACACCTGTCGTCTGCGCCTTTGTGTGTGCGGACAGTGTGGATGAGTTGGTATTTTGAACGACGGCGATCAGAGGAGCGGTTTGATAGCAACACTGCAGCTCCTCCCATTCGGAATAAGCAGTTGGATACAAGCATTGATCTGTTGTTGCCATGGTACCAGTTTAGGGTTATGTTTTCTGTGCTGACAACCAGTGCGTACGAATTAGGGTTTACCTGTTTTCAATAAACAAACAAAAAAATGTCATTTCATTGTTTCATATGTTTTTTTTTTTTTTAAGGGTGACTTTCTATGTAAAGGACCTATTGGTCACCGGGTTCATGTTGATGACAATCCCCCGTCAGCCCCCTCTTCCGGACGCGATGTTCGATCGGGCCCCGGCCGTCGCGCAAGCTGACCTTCGCCCAGAAACCATATTGCCCCCACACGAGAGACTCGCTGGGGTAACAGCTGGGTAAAACCGGGTTACCCTCAAGACCGCACCATGCGTCGGTAGGAACGATCCATCATTGGGACGTCCTCCCCCCCCCCGAATTGCCGCAGCCGGGTTTCGAACCTGTGACCTCCCAAAGGAAGACACAAGCCCAACCACATGGGACCAACTGGGCTGGGGAGAGGATATATTGTTTCATATGTGATCCATAACTTAATTTTTTCCAAAAAAAATAGGTTTACTTGTATGGTGTTTAAAATAGCTCGCCATAGTTGTAAATGAGCCGAGCCTGTTCAAAAAGTTCGCGACTCAAAACTCGTTTGTTTGCTAGATTGTTACCTCGTTTAAATTAAAGCCTAAATTTTATCTGAAATAAATTTTAATCTATAAATAAATGATAAATTATGCAATATATTTGTTTAAAATATTATTATATGCTTATCATATATGTGTGTAGAAAAATTACAAAATTTCGAAAAAATATAAGAAATTAAAGGAGGCTTTGACTCATCCGAGCTTAGCATTCAAGCTCATTAAGATAAACGAGTCAGGCCAGCTTGGCTTGGTTTGTAAACGAGCTGAGTCCGAGTCCACCCTGGTTGGCTTGGCTTGGTTTCTGCTCGTTTACAGTCAGTCTAGTTACTTAAATTTAAGATTTAGAAAGAAAAAATATACCTGTAGAAGTTGCTTTGCAAGATCAATGGCAATCAATCCAGCACTACAACCCATTCCACCAAGATTATAGCTCATAATATTCCCTCTAAGCTTATAATGATTCACAATCATTGAACTCAATGAAGGTGTTGGACAAAACAAGCTACAATTCACTATCAATATCCCAATATCCTTAGCTTTCATTCCGGTTTTCGCCAACAAGTCATCTATAGCTCCAAACATCACTATCTCCGCCTCTTTCCTCGCTTCCGCCATACACGGGTTAGGCGGAACTTGCAATACCGCATCAGGAAAATACGTCTTCTGCCCTAAACCCGATCGTTCCAAAATCTTCTTCTGAAACGCTAAATTCTCTTCGGTAAACATCCCCGTTTGAGTCGACCGGTCTATAAATATCTCCCGAGTCACCATTCGGGCATCCTCGGGTTTATAAGCGGCGAAATCCACAAGGTACACCTTCCTTGGTCTACTCATGAAGTAGACTGTGGCTAAAAACACCGTTAACACCGAGCAAATGACCACAGTGACTAAATTGAACCGAAGCTGGTCCCATAAATGGATAACATCGCGTGTTGTGAGCGTCGATAAGTGGACCGAGACTACGGCTAAGAGAGGGGTTAATAATAGGTACATACCGTGTGTGATCAAGTAATGGTAGCCTAATTTTACATATTTTAGTTTTACAGAAACAAGGAAATTGGGTAGAGATGAAGCGGCCGAGGCGGTTGGCCTCGAAGCCGGTTGTTGATGTGAATCTGCCATGAAAAAAACTAGACAATTGAAATGGTTAAATTTGAAGAATTGTATTTGAATTTGGGGAAAGTGTTTTGAGGATATTGTGATATGGAACAAGGGGGGAAATGAGAATTTAAAGGTGGAGGGAGGGGTGGGGCAACTACCCCAACGAACTTTTAAATGCAACAATATGGCTAATGTAATATTTTATATAAAATGTTAATGAATATAAAAATTGTTTTCCTTTTATTGGTAAGTGGTTAACTTATCTTTAGTTTTTTTTAAATATAAAATGTTAATGAATATAAAAATTGTTTAGTGGTTAACTTATCTTTAGTTTTTTTTTTTTTTAAATTTTGACGCACGCGGTGACGTAATATATAACGCACACTTGCATTATATGCAACATTGTTTTGCCGATTTGACGAACGCAGTGATGTAATATATTACACAACCTTGCATTTTACGCAACATTGTTTTGTCGATAATTTTACGAAATAATAACGAGCTTCAGTTACTAAATAAGCGTTAACCTAGAATATATTTTCCTTAATCTAACGTTAAATTTTAGAAAACAAATAGCATATAGTCAAAGGCTTAATCGACATGATTGATGGATTTGTGTAAAATTGAATTGATCACAACTAGCCGACTCGGTCAAGTTTTAAGGAGGGTTGATATTGATGAATTTATTGCTCGGTTTCAAGTTGGATAGTGGTCGACATGTTGAAAGCGATGGGGGTCAAACGGCGATGAAGAATGGTGTGCATATGGGTTGGGGTGTGTTAATTAGGCGCGTAGCGGTGAAAGATAAGAATGGGTGACGATACAAACGGGATGGACAGTACGATTCATTCAATTGAGTGATGTTTTTGCAACTATGACATTGAATGTGGTACTACGGAGTTGGTTGGCATATCGTGTATTTACTAGTACGTGTTTTAAGTTGGGTTGGGCTTGTGAGTTGTGACTTGTGAGTTGTGACTATCCCCTTTTGGGGGGACATGTGGGCCGCTCTTATTGGTAGTGGCTAGCTGGTCAACTACTTATGGTGTTTGTTTACATTCGTTGACCAAGTCCAAAACTAGCAACTTGCTTCCAATTTTATGATTTAACCAATATCCCAAACGGGTTGTTTTGTAATGTTTAAACAAGCAACTACTTCAATCTTTGATAATTTTGCCGACTTTGAGTTCAAATATAGAATGAAACATTATATCATTTGCATTGTTGTAGATCTCCAACCTAGACACGTGTGTTCTTTAGCAAGAACTCCTAAACGTAAAAAGAAAAAGTAAAGCTAATATATTTTAATAACACATTTTATAAAATTCAAATTTTTATTTACGCATGTTAAACATGAAAATTACGCATGGGGTATTCTAAACCCTAATTAAGCACGTTATATACATAATCACGTACGTTATAAGAATGACACGCAACACAATCTTCTGCTCGCGTACGCATCACACGATAAACACTATTGTATTTTACACTTTCTCTATATAAAATATAAAATCATTTGTTTCCTTTTATCTTCTGTTACAATATATATAAGACTCAGTATTAAAGAATTACTAGGTGAAAACTTGAATGCTACATCTATCAATCGCAATAAGCTAAACAAGGCATGATGTTATTATTAAATGCTCTTAAAAATACAGAAGATAGGATCATAGTAAATTAGTAACACTTTAAATAATTGATGGGGACTTGTAATTACTAAACACGTTTTAAGTCCACACACGAAAAGTATAGCGTATAGGTGTGTTGAACATATCTTAATACAAAGATATTTATATCAAGTGGTTTTAGTGTGGACACTGAGATGAGTGTCAAATAGCTCATGCCAGACATCATAGTCGTGTTAAATGTCCTTAAGATGCAACATGTGATAATGTGACTATTGACAGTGGCGAAGCTTGAAATTTTTTGCGGGGGGGTCGAAAATGTATATACCCAAAAATTTCTATAGAACCGGGGGGTCGAAAACATATATACCCAAAAATTTTTATACGAAAACTACATATGTAACACTACTGGCCAAAAAGTTCGGGGGGTCGGGCGCCCATCCCGGCCCCTTCAAAGCATCGCCCTTGACTATTGATACATGATCTTAAAGTATCACACGCTAAACAAATTAAATTAATTAAGTATGCATTCAATACGACTTATAATATGAATTGATAAATTAATTAAGTATTGGCGGCGCAGCTTGTTGCCCGTCTACATTCTGTTTTGATGTAACTTAACAAGTTTTCTGGACTTTATTTATAAGAAGAGATTATTATATAAAAAAAAAAGTATGCATTCAATAAGACAATATGAATTGATAACACCAGCTATTATTTTGTTTTTATATGTTATGTATGGAGATCATTGATTGTATTCAGCTGTTTCATGCAAGGTTCTTTAAAGAATCGATTCTTCAAAATTAATTGATTTAAAACCCTTACCGAGGTTTATAAATTAACAAATAATAATATAAGTAACTTTTGCTAGCCAGGGAAGCAATCCCGGATGATAACCTAGTGTATATATATTATATAAGAGTTAATTGCCCGGATAGTCTCTGTGGTTTGCCAGTTATTCACCTTTAATTCCCACCTTTTCAAAATAGCATTTATAGTCTCTGTGGTTTAACAAACTGTTACTCGGATAGTCCCTGTAATGGATGAGCGTTAAATAATTCAGTTAGTGGGTGTAAAATTACAAAAATACCCTTATAATTACATCTCTCTCCTTTAAAAAGCCACCACCACAACCATCCTTATCCATTTCAATTTCTTAACTAAACTACAGTTAATCGCACATGCAGATGCATTACGAATTCCTAAATTTCAATACCTTTGATGTTCAGAGAAGATGCATTATGAAATCCTAATTATTTACACCTGGTAAAATATACAAGTCTTTCTTATACTTGATTACAATGCATATAGTTTACTCTGAGTATTAGGGAATTATTGCTTTTGTGAAGCATATACATGATGGGGACTGAACTATTCAGACATCATGTCAAAGAAGAGTGCATAGATATTCCCTTAATTCCATCTGGGTTCGAGTCAATCGGCGCCTTTTCTTTGAAAAGGGCCGATGATAACCAAGTTGGGTCTAGTTGCTCTATTTCCAGTTGTACTTCTGAACCGCAACCAGTCAAGAAGAAACCAAGGGTGGTTGCGGCAGTTTGGTGGAGAAGAAAGGGGTGGGGTTGTTATTTTATTGTTTTATTTTTCTTTTGTAATTATAGGGGTATTTTTGTAATTTTACACCCATTTAGCTGAATTATTTAATGCCCATCCATTACAGGGACTATCCGAGTAACAGTTTGTTAAACCATATGGACTATACATGCTATTTGAAAAGGTGGGGAGTAAATATGAAAAAATGGCAAACCACACTGACTATCCGGGCAATTAACTCGTTATATAATATTACAAGTATATTTTATGTTAATTCTTTGTGCATTAATCAGGGCTGGACCTAAAGTTTTCAAATTTACGCAATGGCCTAGGGCCTCCAAGAAATATGGGCCTCAAGATTTTTAATAATCTTTATATAGCATAGTGCATACAGGGGTTGGTTCTGATACAAACCATATTTATCCTACAAACCGTATGAACAGATCCTAACACTTAAAAAAATAAATTAGCACATACCAAAACAATACATACATAAAAGTAGCACTTTTGAATTATATTAGCACATTGAAATTAATCAAGATAATTGATTTGAATGATATCAACACTTTTTAATCGGCACATTGAAAACAAAAATAAGAACAAAATAAAGAATTAATTGCTTGTTACCATATTTATAGAGAATTCAATATAATTGATATTATTTTATCATTTCTCTATAATTGGTTGGATGCCACGTGACACCTTTTAAATGGTTCTTACAGTTTGTATGTGAAATATGGTTTGTATTTGACCGTACTCCATCCAACTGCAGTCATTTGTATTAAAGTATCAGGCCCAACATACATGTGTATTAGAGTATAAGGCCCAAATAAACAAAAAAAAAAATATTTATTGCAAAGCCCAATTGAAGAACCAATTTTAGAATAAAAGAGGCCCAATTCAAACTCCAAACAATATGCAATTCGTATTTAATTTGGGCCATTGTCATTTTTGCTAATGTAACGTCGCACATGCTCATTCTGCTCAATGGCGTTGCTGATTGGGGAGTAATTAGAGGCGAAATTAGGAGAAAATAGTGGTGTCGCAAGGAAAATGTAGGTTGGTTAACAACTATTTTTTTTATAGGAATCTCTATATAATCTGATTCATTCAATCATTCTTTGCCTAAATCCCTAACTAATACATTGTTTGCCCCAAATCCCTAATTAATACTTGGAATCTTTGAATTTTGATATTGTGATTGAGATTTGAAAGGCAGAAAGCAGAACCGATACCAATTCAAAGGGCCGCCTTTGCAGTTTGCTTAGGGCCTCTAAAAACGTTAGATCGGCCCTGACATTAATCTACTATTTTAATTAAGAACTAATCAAGATTTGATTAATTGATTATAACATATGATCTTACGACTTAACTTCATAGTTGTTACAATCTAGTTGGCTTAAGATTGTTAGTTGATTTGTAAGCAAGTGTATAGGACATAATGCACAAGATAAATGTCTTATACTTCTACTATTTTGAGTAACGGGACATAATGTATTTCTTCATGAAAGCCATGAGATGCATATATGGGTAAAGCCGACTTTTGTCCAACTCGAAAAACGCCATACATTATTGGTCAAAGGATAAGGTTGGATCATGGGCGAAGGGTGGTATAGCACATCGAATCGAGGTCAATTGACATCAGTCCTTTTTTTTTTTTTTTTTTATAATTTACTAGTTTTAAGCCCCTGTGTTGCAGCGGTTGTCATAAAACTGTGTTAAGTAGTAGCAGTACTATACCAATTCAGCGACAACCAACACCGGAAAAGCTCGTAAAAACAAAATAAATAAAACGGGAAAAAATAACGTCGAGCGAGAAGCAGACATAAAATCTTTGAATCACGCACGCTCGTTGCTGAGAAATTAAACCGAAACGTAAAACATAGTAAAAAATAACTAAGTTCATCCAGGACCCGCGTGTTGGATGAACTTAACAAACGCAGAAAAATAGATGTGACGCGACGGACAAGTCAAACGGGAAAAATATACGAAAAAATGTTGAACCTCACACGCACGTTGCGGTGCGTTAACTCACAAAATTTAGAACGAAACGAAAAACTTGAGAAAAATAAAAAGTATGGTGGACCAAAATTGAAAATAAAAAAGAAATTGGGATTAAATTGCAAAAGATGAAAAACTTTGGGTTAAAAATAAAAAAATCAAAGAGTCTAAATTGCAAAATTGAAGTTATTTATTAATTTTAGATAATCTATACTATATAATAAAAGAAACCTGATTTTGGACACGTGTCATTCATTGAGGATGTCTATATTTGTAATTTCCTACCTTTTCATACTTAATATTATTATTTACCAAATTGACACTTTTTTATTTAGTTTACCCTTATCTCTTATTTTATGAAAAAAAAAAATATCGATTATTCTATCTCTTATTTTCATATTGCATTTTTTTAAATTTAGTTTGTACTTATCTTTTCCGTTCAAATGGGATAGAAGTAAAATTATTGGGTTTCACATTTGTAATTAGTTATTTTTTTATTAAGATGCTATCGTTCTATTTGCTCATGTTCAAAATTATCAGAAAAAAAAAACTCAGTTATTTTTGTTTCTAGGAAATCATAATCATTTTATTTGATTCAATCATTCTAGAAGTTTTAAAACTAAAATATAATATATCACAATCAAATTCACATTTCAAAACCCTCAAAATTCAACCATTCAATAATCACAATTACTCACACGTATAAGCCCATAAATAATCTAACCTACTTTATTATAAAGACTTTTTGTTATACACTTAATTTCATGTATAATCTAATCTAACTTTTAATAATGTATATATGTATGGACGTTCGGAGGGCAAAAGTGAAATTGAACTAATTTTAACGTTATTTCACCAAGTTTGTGAAAATAACGTTAAAAGCGGCGGACGGTTAATCATGCATCATCATCATGTGGTGGCGTTGATATCAGAAAGACAAAAGGGAACATGCACTAATCGGTCTTTGTCCCGATTGCTGAGTGTTATGTGCCTTATGTCCAAAGCTTGATGCAAACTACTATCGAGTCGGGGGTCTTACTGAAAGCAGTCTCTACATCTTACTCTCCTCAGACCCTACCTTAGCTTTGCTATTTGTGGGATTTACTGAGTATGATGATGATGATGATGATTTAGTATATATAATTAGATTTATTCAACCCGTATAATACATGGGGTTTATAAAGATATAATTTTTTTTTATTATTTAGTTTATAAAATTACATTAATCCAACCCGTGTAATATACAAGGTTACAAAATTACATTTATTTAACCAGTGTAATACATAGTGTTTTTAAAGATATAACTTTTTTTATTATTTAGTATATATAATTAGATTTATTCAACCCGTACAATACACGGGTTTTTATTATTTGGTATATAAAATTACATTTATTCAGTAAAATACATGAGGTTCTTAGAGATATATTTTTTTATTATTTAATATATAAAATTACATTTGTTCAACCCGTGTAATAAAAGAGATTTTTAAAGAATAATTGTTTTAATTTAGTATATAAAATTACATTTATTCAACTCGTGTAATACACGGGGTTCTAACCTAGTGATAAAAATAAGTGATATATGTGTATTGGTTATTAATTAATATTAGTATTAAAAGAAATTTATTAAACAAATATAAATAAATTTATAAGGTTGAAGAAGAGAATGACATGTGACTAGGGGTGTTCATGAACCGATCCGATCCGATCGGATCGAATTTGCAAAACCGAGCACAAAAGTGATGCTCATGCTCGGATTGAATTTGAATCGATCGGATCGTTTTCGCTCGGTTTTTATCAAATTCTAAAAAATCCGAGCGGTCGTTTTTGCACGGTTTCTCTCTATTGAATTATAAGGCTGCGTTCAAGAAAAACAAATCCTAACTTAATTAAAATATGTCCAACACTTTACTAAGAAAAGCAATACATAACTAAAATCATGATTAGGAATTTATGAATTTAGGGTTAGATGTTGGTGTGTTTGTGGAGCGGCGATATGCAGATCTTCACACAATCAAATTATGACTATGTGAATATTGTTTTAGGAATAGGGATTTAGGGTTAAATTTTGCTATTAACTATTAAGTTGGGCTGAATATTTTATGGGCTTTTAATTTTTTTTTTGCTAGTATATTTTTTGGGTTTTTAATCTTTAAAATCTATAATATATATATATATATAAAGTATAATGTATAAAACGCCTTATCGTATTTCACGTACGCGACGAGCTCTAACCGTCAGATATATGTGATTTATCACGCTTGGAACTGATAATCACGCATGAGACTGATTATCACGCATAGGAACTGATTAATCACGCATGAGACTGATGTTTTCAGATTAATCACACATGGACTATGCTACTGAAGATAATCACGCATGTTTTAAATAATCACGCATCCAAATTATCACGCTTTCAACCCTGATCTGACGGTTACTAGTGTCGCGTACGTGAAGTACGATAAGGCCTAATGTATGTTAACCGCACTCTATATATATATATAAATTATTAATAAAAATAATTCGAGCGAAACCGAGCGATCGACGAGCGAGCGGACCTTTGCTCATGCTTGGATTGAATTTGAATCGAACCGATCCGAGCGGCTCATTTACAAACTGAGCGGGAATCGAACGAGCATTTTTCGAGCGATCGTCGAGCGATCCTCGATAATCGAGTAGTTTGGACAGCCCTGCATGTGACATTATTTGGAGTTTTTTTTATTATAAGTTAGATTAGATTAGATGTAAACCAAATATAGTATGAGATTTTGGTTGACCCAATCTTTTCTTTTTTGACGATTAACCGTATTGGTTATATTAAAGAATCTGTTACCTTAACCTCATTAACTCATTAGTTGCATGAAAAAAAATATAAAAACCTTAACTCCATAAAAAAAATTAGTTACCATTTTATTATTTAAAATGGCGATTACGTTAACCAATGGCGGAACTAGAAGATATATCCAGGGGTATCCTAATTTTTTTACTGTACATTTATAGAACGGATTTTTTTTACCTACATTACGGGGCAAGGCCGATCCTGAAAATTCAAGTGCCATGGTTGAGCCAAAAAAAAGACCCTTAGGTCTTACCGAATTAAATTTTATAAATTCATTTTTTTCATGTTATTAGTATTTAGGTTAAGGAATCAATATTGAGCATTTCATATTTGGGCTAGGCTTTATGAATTAATATTAGCAATAAGTTTTTATGTTCTAGATCGGGTTATGTTTATTTTTAATTTTTAGATCGGACTTGCATCAATATTATCATTATCAACATTCGGAGTTGTTTCATTCGGAATTGTATTATCATCACCAAAATTTTGAATAACCTAACAAAATTCAAAATATCGAAGCACAAACTAACCAAGAAATCAAACTATCAAAGCACAAGAAGAAAAGAATACTCACAAGCGATCTGTGAATTTTGATCGGCCGATGTTGGCTCGAATTTTGATCAGTTCTACGACTACACTTCTGCTTTTGCTTGTTCGAAAATCAAAATTATGATGTCACACCCCGATATTTCCACGTATTACCGGTGGGCCCGGTGGGGAGTATCGTGACGTAATTGATATCATCATAGTCATACAACACAATATTTAAATGCACAGCGGAAGCAAAAATAGATTCGTTTCAACTTTAATAAATTGTAATATGAAGTATCACAAACAGTTGAAAATAATCCACAAGTGGATAAAAATAAAAAGGAAACATTGTTCAACAGTTTTATGGCATCCAAGCTTGCGAGACTTATTGTGGATGCTAGGAGAAAGCCAGCCTAGTTCGCATAGTACCTGCACTTAACCTTTTTGGAAAATACGTCAGTTTACACTGGTAAATACAATCGACTGACTCATTTTTAAAAGTTTAATAAAATTGATTTGAATGCACGTGGCACAAAACTCTTTATAACTTGGGATAATTATTTGAATATAATACTTGTAAAAGAATTACATGTTTCTTATGCGTTCAGTAGCCCGGTTCGTACCGGGTTAAAGATCAATAGACTCACCACATTATTTATTTAGGCACTGACGGGTGTACGCCTACACCCCGTGCTTAGGTCGTGGCCATTTCGTAAAATGATGCCAAGGATATCCGGGACATGGTCATTAACCCCCCAAAGGCGTTTAAGCAACAAAACATATTTTTTAAACGGGTCCTCTCGATAATGCTTAACCACCAATCGATTAAGGTCGAATGCCCGACCAAGCGGTATTTTATATACCGTACCCCAAGCCCGTATAAGGGAAAATAAGTTAAATGTATTTACCTTTGCAAGTAATAATCACAACAAGCAAGTGCACGTAGCTTTTACCGGGTCTCCTATTCTGGAACGAAGGTTTATAATAACCTATTAGAATCCTAACGGGTCTTTAAATAAGCCTAAACTTAGACCGGTTAGTTTTAAAGGAAGATACGGTTCGAACGCGTGATTAAGCGAAGACCGGAATAGAATGTGTTTTAGACCCGACAAGTTTGAAGACTTGTATAATATGGGTAAACTAAACACATTCTGGAATTTGAGATAAATATGATAAGGTTCGACCCGTTTCGGCTAATTTATGCAAACTAGTTACATAAGCCGAACCGAACGCGTAAGAAGCGTAACGGGTAACCATAAGAGTCGCTAACAGGTTTCCTAAGTTAATATGCCTTAAATATGTTGTGATATCAGTAGGATACCTTCCATTATGCCCAAAACGAGTTTAATCCCAATTTAAGCCCCGTAGGGGTATTTTGGTCATTTTAAAGACTATAAAAGAGATTAATTATAATTCTGAGACTCGGGTCTGAAATAATCAGTAAAACAACTTAATTTAATAGGTTACATCAGTTGGTGATAAGTCTTATATGACAAAATGGTTTTAAACTCATACTATGTGTTTAATACGCGTAAAAAGCCGTTTTAAGCGATTTCCGGGTTTAACAGGAAATTTGAGTTTTCTGATCAGGTTATAAAGTTCAAAATACTTTATTTATCATATAAAATCAGTGGCCAAAGATTTGGTATCAATTGGCTAAGTAAAACTCACTTTATGAGCAAAAGGGTATATTGGTTAACTTTAGACATTTAACGGAAACATCAGACAATCAACGAGCCAAGCAATATAAACGCAGAGGGTTATACTATCATACTAGTTGGTCCTAACGGAACTCTAAGACATTTCTAAATCCATCTAAATCGGGTCAGAACTGAAGTCAAAGCAAAAGTCAAAGTTTTGCGACTTTCGGTTCCGAACCGAGCCTAAACAGAAAATTGTCGGATCAAACAAGCTTAGACCAGTTCTTATACTAATTATCAAGTTATATGAGTGACAAAATAGGTTACACGTCTTCTACATTGCTAATTACGTGTTAATTCGCAAATTAAGTTTCTGTTGACTTTTTATAATGAGCTTTGACCCGACAATTGATCTAGTTAGAGCGGGAATCAGAGGGTACCCTTTTAAGGGTTTATTGCCCACATAATTACCAACTTATAGCTACCTTAAGTTTGACTAATCACTGGACCATTAGTGATTAATCGATAAGTCAAACCTTAATTACGACGGTTTGACTTTAGGCTAAACAACTAAGTAAAACATGATTAAGGAAGGTCAAGGATACTTACCAAGGTCTAATGCACGATTAGAGATGCTTAGGAAAATGCCTTGAGCTCCAGAAATGATCAGGAGTGAAGGTATGAATGAGTGATCAAAGTTTGCAACCAATGGGGCTTTATATAGTGAGTTTGATCTCACTAGATCATGCCAAGCAATGCTATACATGTTCCCTGATGTTAAACATGTGTCCCTAATGCCTAAAAACCAGTAGGGGTCGCTCATGGAAGTGAAAAATATCAATATAAGTCGGTTAACTCGTTAAACAGGAAGCTGTCCCGTTTTCTGTTACTGGGGCCGCCTTACGGACCGTAAGCGGAGGGTCTTGCGGTCTGTAAGAGCCTCTTACGGACCGTAAGACCAAGTCCTTGCGGTCCGTAAGCCCTTACCAGAAGCAAAAATTTTTGTAACCTTTCAAGATTTGAAGAGGCAACCTTTATATTACGAATTTGGGCCTCTATTTTCAGTATGGGACCTTTAGATCATGCTTGAACAGTTATGACCACCTTGCCATGTTCTAAAGTTGTCTTGGATTCTTTTTAAAGGTCCCTAAACGAAGGTTTGTCAAACATATTATCATAGGGTCCTATCTTTACAATTTGAATCAATTATTACAAGCATTAACCGAATTAGGATGCTTATCAGATGTTTACAACACAGGTTAAGGTTTGGGATTTATACATAGGTCGCTCAGAGGTATGTATTTACACGTCGACGCTTTTAACCCCTCGTATACGAATTTTATCATAACTTTCCCATATGATAACGAAACTTGGTGAAATTTTTATCATGTATTCTAGTGAGCATAATTAATCGTTACAAACCTTTGGGTTTGCTAAAAGGCCACTCAGAGGTATACTTTAAACATGTTGACACATTTAACCCCTGTAGTTTGTAATCTCTCACTTTCTTTCTCAATTAGCTTCGTATGATTTATGATTCATTCGTTTAAGGGTATAAACATCATGTAGGGTTATTGTAAAGTATATTTATCCATTGTTGACATTTTGAACCCTTATATTCACATACTTTCCTTGTTTGTCAACTTTAGTCCTTCTAAGGAAATCCTTTACACGTTTTAAGTCCGTGACACGTGTCGATATAATATTGGACATGAAATTTCGAGGTGTCACATCCTCACCCCCTTAAAAGAAATCTCGACCTCGAGATTTACTGAAACAAATGAGGGTACTTTTCTTTCATTGTGGACTCTACCTCCCATGTATATCCGGGACCTCTTCGGGCATCCCACTTTACTTTTACAATCGGTACATGCTTCCTTCGAAGCTTCTTAACCTGTCGATCCTCGATCGACACAGGTTTTTCAACAAACTTCAAGCTCTCATCGATGTGCACATCTGTATGTGGTATGACTAGTGATTCATCAGCTAGACACTTCTTCAGATTGCAGACGTGGAATACATTATGAATACCACTGAGCTCTTCAGGCAAATTTAACTTATAAGCAACAGATCCGACACATTCGATGATCTCGAATGGTCCTATGTACCTCGGGCTTAACTTGCCTTTCTTACCAAAACGCATTACCCCTTTCCAGGGTGATACTTTAAGTAGTACCTTGTCACCAACCTCAAACTTAGAGGTTTACGCCTTAAGTCCGCGTAGCTTTTCTGCCTATCTCTGGCAGCTTTGAGACGATCGCGTATCTGTACAATCTTATCTGTCGTCTCCAGGACTATTTCAGGTCCTGTCAGTTGGACATCTCCAACTTCCGCCCAACATACGGGCGTTCTGCACTTTCTACCGTACAAGGCCTCGAAAGGCGCAGCCTTAATGCTGGTATGGTAGCTATTGTTATAGGAGAACTCGACTAATGGCAGGTGGTTATCCCAACTACCACCTAAGTCAATCACACATGCTCGAAGCATGTCTTCCAAAGTTTGGATTGTACGCTCACTCTGCCCGTCCGTCTGAGGGTGGTAAGCCGTACTGAAATTTAAGCGCGTGCCCAAAGATTGTTGGAAACTTTTCCAAAAATGTGACGTATATCTAGTATCCCTGTCAGAGATAATGGACACTGGTACGCCATGTAGAGATACAATCTTATCTATGTACAATTGGGCTAACATGTCGGAGCTATAGGTCTCCTTAATGGGTAGGAAATGTGTTGACTTAGTCAGTCTATCTACTATCACCCATATGGTATCATTTCCTTTCTTTGTCTTTGGAAACTTGGTGATGAAATCCATTGTCACCATTTCCCACTTCCACATGGGAAGTTCAGGCTGTTGTAGCAAACCTGACGGCTTCTGATGTTCAGCTTTGACTTGCGCACACGTCAAACATTTAGCTACATAAGTAGCTATAGACTTCTTCAAGCCTATCCACCAAAAATTTGCTTTCAGATCCTGGTACATCTTGTCAGCTCCAGGATGAACGGAGTATTTAGAACTGTGGGCTTCCTGGAGGATAATATCCCGAAGTCCTCCATAAACTGGAACCCATATTCGTCCATTCAACCTTAGGATTCTGTCCTTGCCATAGGATAACTGTTCTTCGGTTACTCCTAGCTTTTCATTAGGATAGTTAGCTTCCAGCACAGCTTCCTTCTGTGCAGCTAACAACCTTTCATTCAAACCGTTCTTTATCTCAATGCTCTTGGCATTGATTCTTATGGGCTTCACCCTTTCCTTTCGACTCAAGGCATCGGCGACTACATTCGCCTTGCCAGGATGGTATCTTATCTCACAATCATAATCATTCAAAGTTTCCATCCAACGCCGTTGCCTCATGTTCAAATCCTTTTGGTTAAACAGGTGCTGGAGGCTCTTGTGATCAGAATAGATCACACACTTGATACCGTATAAATAGTGCCTCCATAGTTTTAGTGCAAATACAACGACACCCAACTCCAAGTCATGGGTGGTGTAATTCTTTTCGTGCACCTTTAACTGTCGAGAAGCATAGGCAATAACCTTGCCTTTTTGCATAAGCACACATCCCATACCCGTGTGCGATGCATCACAATATACTACAAATTCTTCAGTCCCTTCAGGCAATGTCAACACAGGTGCATTGCTTAGCTTCTGCTTAAGGATATCAAAGGATTCTTGTTGCTTGGGTCCCCAGTTGAACTTAATATCCTTCCCAGTCAAAGAAGTTAGGGGTGCAGCAATCCTTGAAAATTTTTCAATAAAGCGCCTGTAGTATCCTGCCAATCCCAAGAAACTGCGAATTTCTTTGGGCGTCTTCGGCTCTTGCCAATTCATGACAGCTTCAACCTTAGTGGGATCTACCTGGATTCCGCGTTCACTAACCACATGTCCAAGAAATTGGACTTCACGAAGCCAAAATTCACACTTAGAGAATTTGGCGTAGAGCTTTTCTCGATGAAGCAGTTTCAGAATACAATGGAGGTGCTTCTCATGGTCAGCTTGATTCTTAGAGTAAATAAGAATATCATCGATGAAGACGATGACAAATTTATCCATGTAGGGCTTGCAGATGCGGTTCATGAGATCCATGAATGCGCCTGGTGCATTAGTGAGTCCAAAAGGCATCACTAAGAACTCATAATGACCGTAACGAGTCCTAAATGCAGTCTTATGTACATCTTCATCCTTGACCTTCAGTTGATGATATCCCGACCTTAAGTCAATCTTGGAAAAGTAACTCGCTCCTTGAAGCTGATCGAACAAGTCGTCGATCCTGGGCAATGGATACCGATTCTTAACAGTAACTTTGTTAAGTTCTCGATAATCGATGCACAGACGCATCGATCCATCCTTTTTCTTCACAAACAGGATTGGTGCTCCCCAAGGAGATGAACTAGGTCTAATAAATCCCTTTGCCAACAAATCATCCAGTTGAGTTCTCAACTCTTTCATCTCCGTTGGTGCCAATCTGTAAGGTGCTCTTGCAATAGGTGTTGCTCCAGGAATAATGTCAATCTTGAACTCCACTTGCCTATATGGGGGTAAACCAGGTAGTTCTTCAGGGAATAGTTCTGGATATTCAGAGATAATAGGTATGTCTTCGATCTTAGGCTTTGGTTCATCAATGGTTACTTGTGCCATGTAGATAACACAACCCGTCGTCGAACACCTTGATGTCTTGAGCATGGACACTTGCTCAGGCATTCCGTACTTAGTATCTCCTTGGATTGTCAAAGGCTCGCCACGAGGAGTCCTGACAACTACTTGCTTCTTAGCACAAACGATCTGGGCTTGGTTGCGAGACAACCAATCCATGCCTATTACTACATCGAAACCGGCTAATTTCAAAGGAAGTAAAGACAATGGAAAAGAATGGTTCCTAAGGGATATAACACATCCTTCTAACACGGTTGATGCGGTTTCTATGGTCCCATCAGCTAATTCCACCTCATACTTCACACTTAAGGTTTTAACAGGTAATTTCAACAATTCACAAAACTTATTATCTACGAATGACTTATCAGCACCTGAATCAAAAAGTACTCTTGCATAGACATCATTTATGAGGAAGGTACCTGTGATCACATTGTCGTCCTGAATAGCTTCTTTTGCATCCATCCGGAAGACCCTTGCATTGGTCTTTTTTCCATCCTCAGTCTTCTTTGCAAGTTTTGGGCAGTTTGACTTGATATGCCCTTTTTCATTGTAGCTATAGCACGTAGCATCTTTGATTTTCTTACAGTCTAGGGTCTTGTGCTCAGAAGACTTGCAAATCCCACATGCCCTTGGTTGTTGTTGGGATTTCGACTCATATATGCACTTCCCGAAGTGACTTCTCTTGCAGATCTTACACCTGGGCTTATCTCCAGATTGATGCCCATCCTTCTTAGATCCAGACCCCTTCTTGTGGTCATTGTTTCCCCGGTGCTTTTTGTCTGACCTTCGTGAATTTTCATCATCACGCTTCCTTTTCTCGGCATCCGTGTTCCTCAGCGATCTCTGCCTGACCGCGTCCAGTGTGAGGGACAAGGATATATCAGCTACAGACCTGAATGTGGCTGGCCGAGAGGCTTTTACACTTGCCTTAATCTCTGGGGCTAAACCCCCAATGAAATGAGCTATTCTTTTGGGTTCCGGGGTCACAAGATATGGAACCAACCTTGACATTGTATTAAAGCTCGTAAGGTAAGCTTGGCAATCCAGATTTTTCATTACCAATGACAGAAAATCCGACTCAATCTTTTCAACCTCATGCTTAGGACAGTAGTTCTCCTTGATCAATGACACAAACTGTTCCCAAGTCATATTGTACAATGGGATTTTCCCTGTAGCTTGGATCAAAGACCTCCACCAAGCTAATGCCTCACCCTTGAATGACTGAGACACGAATTTCACCACATCCTTATCAACGCACCCGCTGATATCAACCACGGTGTCCATCTCATCCAACCAAGTCATGCAGTCTATAGCTCCTTTTTCCCCAGTGAAATCCCTGGGTTTGCATGAAACAAAATACTTATAGGAGCAACCCTTATCACGGGGTCCATGGTTCATTACGGTCCTTTGAGATGGAACACTCTTTTGGTTTGATGAGTGTCGTTCATCATCTTTCTTTGGCTCGTCTTTCTTAGAGGGTGGCTTGCTGTGAGCCTCAGAATGAGTCTTAGGCTTGGAATGCGGTGCGGATAGGGTCCTACTCCGAGTCCCACTATATTCATTATACTGCCGCTCTATGGCTTTCGTAACAGCATTGTCTATCAATGCTTGTAGTTCTGCACCCGCTATGTTAATTTGGGTATTATCATGTTCCTCCCTCGGGTGACTGTTGATCTCATCCGAGTCAGCCATGTAGTTTGAACTGTTACATAAGATATTGACAATAATTTATTTGGGAGTTTATTATGGAATTGTCTTTTATGGCAATTCATTAACCATGGTAAACACATACCATATTCGGTTAACTTGTTAGTCATATTTATTTAGGATTTTTATTATAATTTATCCTAATTATAAAATAATAACAGTATTATTAGTGGCACAAAAGGCCTAGTCACAGGGACATTTTTAATTCATAAGCCATGATTTCAGAGAATCAAGGCATGAAGGTTGAACATAGTTATTTACCTTTTTTCTGACAGGGAGTCGTAGACTACTACTGTCTTTTGTCTTATATGACAATGAGTATGGCCCGTAGGCACTATATTACCAATGGATGGTCAGTATATGATCATCTTAATTGATGATTTAAACCCATGATTTATAGATCATCAGGTTAAGATAGGAATCTTTTGAAGAATCATAGTATAAGAACGACGTGTGTGATTCTAACGAATCACGTCTGCCAGGAGCGTTAACATGTTTTCAGATGTTAACATGGATTTGAATCTTTTAAACAGGTCCTACCATCTTGGCCAAATCTTATAATGACATGCAGGCTAGGTTATACCTTTAAGATTCTTACTTAATATTTAATAGGCAGATTATTTTTAAAAGGAATTATTTTGATTTATTTATTTCATATGTTTATGTATAAAATGACAAAAATGAAATTCATAAACTTAACATTCCATTAAATATCAAAAGGATTACACATTGCCCTAACGGAACTTTTAACAGAAACAACTTACCCACGCAGGGGCTAAACCGAAATACAAGTCCACTCAGGGACTAATTACTAAAATAGATGTCCACGCAGGGACTAAAAGGCAAGTCCTCGCAGGGACTGATTACTAAGCTAGATGTCCTCGCAGGGACCAAAAGACAAGTCATCGCAGGGACTAAGGAAAGTTAAGTCCACGCAGGGACTAAGTACATAGATAAATGTCCACGCAGGGACTTGATTGAAATAAGTAAATACAATAATACATATAGGAATTTAATGATCCTTTTTCTTCTTCCCTTTTAATAAGCTTGCTAAGCCTTTGAGAAATCCTTTGTTGTTCCTACGCTCTTCCTGAAATTCATGTTCCACCCGACTTAGTCTTTGGAGGATTTCCTCCTGTTCCGGTGGGGAAAATCGTGGTGGTTGCGACTGCTGCCGAATCGGAGGTCGAGCAGGTATTTGATATCCATGAGCTAGATATCCCACTCCCCAAGGGGCTCCATATGGTCCTTCGGGATGAAGGGCGCTGTAGTTTACCGCTATAAGGTACGGGTCGGCTTCAGCATAGTTATAGTGAGTGTGAGCCGGCTACTTAAACGGATTGTACGCCGTTGAACCGGCGTATGTAGGAATCGGGTTATCAAAACCCAATGGTGGCGGCGGTGGTGCAACTGGTGCAGAATTCACCTCTGGAATTGGGTTTGAGGGCCCACCCATTTGTGGGTCTTCATGTAGTGGCGGGTAGTGACTGCCACTGGAGTGTCGAGGGGTGCTAAAGTAGAAATCCCCTCCTCGCGCGGATATTCGTGCGCCTGTTCTCCTACGCCTTGGTGGTTCTGGAGGTGCTTGATGAACTGGCGGCGGTGGAGGCGGTAGCGTGACTGCCACGAAACGTGAATCCTCGGAGCGATCCTGCTGCTGTTGTTGTTGTGGGTTATGAGAGGGTGTAAAATACCACTCATACTGGTTAAACCTCGCTTGGTAACTGTCTGGACCACCGTAGGGTGATCCGTGGAAGGATGATTCATCAGAGATCTCGATGGAATGGTTGGGTGTTCCGGTTGCAGGCTCGACGGGATCCGTGTCCTCGTCCATGTCCATTGCATGGTCTCCTAGCATCCACAATAAGTCTCGCAACCTGTCACACCCCGATAAGTCTCGCAACCTGTCATACCCCGATATTTTTATCCACCTATGGCTTTCTCCTAGCATCCACAATAAGTCTCGCAACCTGTCACACCCCGATATTTCCACGTATTACCGGTGGGCCCGGTGGGGAGTATCGTGACGTAATTGATATCATCATAGTCATACAACACAATATTTAAATGCACAACGGAAGCAAAAATAGATTCGTTTCAACTTTAAATTGTAATATGAAGTATCACAAACAGTTGAAAATAATCCACAGGTGGATAAAAATAAAAAGGAAACATTGTTCAACAGTTTTATGGCATCCAAGCTTGCGAGACTTATTGTGGATGCTAGGAGAAAGCCAGCCTAGTTCGCGTAGTACCTGCACTTAACCTTTTTGGAAAATACGTCAGTTTACACTGGTAAATACAATCAACTGACTCATTTTTAAAAGTTTAATAAAATTGATTTGAATGCACGTGGCACAAAACTCTTTATAACTTGGGATAATTATTTGAATATAATACTTGTAAAAGAATTACATGTTTCTTATGCGTTCAGTAGCCCGGTTCGTGCCGGGTTAAAGATCAATAGACTCACCACATTATTTATTTAGGCACTGACGGGTGTACGCCTACACCCCGTGCTTAGGTCGTGGCCATTTCGTAAAATGATGCCAAGGATATCCGGGACATGGTCATTAACCCCCCAAAGGTATTTAAGCAACAAAACATATTTTTTAAACGGGTCATCTCGATAATGCTTAACCACCAATCGATTAAGGTCGAATGCCCGACCAAGCGGTATTTTATATACCGTACCCCAAGCCCGTATAAGGGAAAATAAGTTAAATGTATTTACCTTTGCAAGTAATAATCACAACAAGCAAGTGCACGTAGCTTTTACCGGGTCTCCTATTCTGGAACGAAGGTTTATAATAACCTATTAGAATCCTAACGGGTCTTTAAATAAGCCTAAACTTAGACCGGTTAGTTTTAAAGGAAGATACGGTTCGAACGCGTGATTAAGCGAAGACCGGAATAGAATGTGTTTTAGACCCGACAAGTTTGAAGACTTGTATAATATGGGTAAACTAAACACATTCTGGAATTTGAGATAAATATGATAAGGTTCGACCCGTTTCGGCTAATTTATGCAAACTAGTTACATAAGCCGAACCGAACGCGTAAGAAGCGTAACGGGTAGCCATAAGAGTCGCTAACAGGTTTCCTAAGTTAATATGCCTTAAATATGTTGTGAAATCAGTAGGATACCTTCCATTATGCCCAAAACGAGTTTAATCCCAATTTAAGCCCCGTAGGGGTATTTTGGTCATTTTAAAGACTATAAAAGAGATTAATTATAATTCTGAGACTCGGGTCTGAAATAATCAGTAAAACAACTTAATTTAATAGGTTACATCAGTTGGTGATAAGTCTTATATGACAAAATGGTTTTAAACTCATACTATGTGTTTAATACGCGTAAAAAGCCGTTTTAAGCGATTTCCGGGTTTAACAGGAAATCTGAGTTTTCTGATCAGGTTATAAAGTTCAAAATACTTTATTTATCATATAAAATCAATGGCCAAATATTTGGTATCAATTGGCTAAGTAAAACTCACTTTATGAGCAAAAGGGTATATTGGTCAACATTAGGCATTTAACGGAAACATCGGACAATCAAGGAGCCAAGCAGTATAAACGCAGAGGGTTATACTATCATACTAGTTGGTCCTAACGGAACTCTAAGGCATTTCTAAATCCATCTAAATCGGGTCAGAACTGAAGTCAAAGCAAAAGTCAAAGTTTTGCGACTTTCGGTTCCGAACCGAGCCTAAACAGAAAATTGTCGGATCAAACAAGCTTAGACCAGTTCTTATACTAATTATCAAGTTATATGAGTGACAAAATAGGTTACACGTCTTCTACATTGCTAATTACGTGTTAATTCGCAAATTAAGTTTCTGTTGACTTTTTATAATGAGCTTTGACCCGACAATTGATCTAGTTAGAGCGGGAATCAGAGGGTACCCTTTTAAGGGTTTATTGCCCACATAATTACCAACTTATAGCTACCTTAAGTTTGACTAATCACTGGACCATTAGTGATTAATCGATAAGTCAAACCTTAATTACGACGGTTTGACTTTAGGCTAAACAACTAAGTAAAACATGATTAAGGAAGGTCAAGGATACTTACCAAGGTCTAATGCACGATTAGAGATGCTTAGGAAAATGCCTTGAGCTCCAGAAATGATCAGGAGTGAAGGTATGAATGAGTGATCAAAGTTTGCAACCAATGGGGCTTTATATAGTGAGTTTGATCTCACTAGATCATGCCAAGCAATGCTATACATGTTCCCTGATGTTAAACATGTGTCCCTAATGCCTAAAAACCAGTAGGGGTCGCTCATGGAAGTGAAAAATATCAATATAAGTCGGTTAACTCGTTAAACAGGAAGCTGTCCCGTTTTCTGTTACTGGGGCCGCCTTACGGACCGTAAGCGGAGGGTCTTGCGGTCTGTAAGAGCCTCTTACGGACCGTAAGACCAAGTCCTTGCGGTCCGTAAGCCCTTACCAGAAGCAAAAAATTTTGTAACCTTTCAAGCTTTGAAGAAGCAACCTTTATATTACGAATTTAGGCCTCTATTTTCAGTATGGGACCTTTAGATCATGCTTGAACAGTTATGACCACCTCGCCATGTTCTAAAGTTGTCTTGGATTCTTTTTAAAGGTCCCTAAACGAAGGTTTGTCAAACATATTATCATAGGGTCCTATCTTTACAATTTGAATCAATTATTACAAGCATTAACCGAATTAGGATGCTTATCAGATGTTTACAACACAGGTTAAGGTTTGGGATTTATACATAGGTCGCTCAGAGGTATGTATTTACACGTCGACGCTTTTAACCCCTCGTATACGAATTTTATCATAACTTTCCCATATGATAACGAAACTTGGTGAAATTTTTATCATGTATTCTAGTGAGCATAATTAATCGTTACAAACCTTTGGGTTTGCTAAAAGGCCACTCAGAGGTATACTTTAAACATGTTGACACATTTAACCCCTGTAGTTTGTAATCTCTCACTTTCTTTCTCAATTAGCTTCGTATGATTTATGATTCATTCGTTTAAGGGTATAAACATCATGTAGGGTTATTGTAAAGTATATTTATCCATTGTTGACATTTTGAACCCTTATATTCACATACTTTCCTTGTTTGTCAACTTTAGTCCTTCTAAGGAAATCCTTTACACATTTTAAGTCCGTGACACGTGTCGATATAATATTGGACATGAAATTTCGAGGTGTCACATATGATCAGTTCTGCTTTTTCGATTTTTTATCATTCTCATACAGGTCACACTTTGTCGAATTTTGATCAGTTTATACACCGTGTCGCTGCTGATGTTATGGAGTTCAGATGCTTGTGCGTTGTATGACGTTTGGTTTCCACAAATTTGTTGTCGCGCCCCATCCCCATATTCAAAGGGTTATTATTTGTTTTGGGCTAAAATATTAGTTGGGTTGGGACTTGAGCTTACATAACAATTGGGCTTACATTCAAAGGTTTATTATTTCTTTTGGGCTAAAGTATCCTTTTTTTTTTGTTAGAGGTATCCTCGTATTTGTTTTGGGCTAAAATACGAGTAGGCTAAGCATAAATAAACCCATTTTAATTACCCAATTTGATAAGCACAAAAACAAATTAAATACCCATTTAAACATGTCCAATTGTCCGTATGTTCACACAAATACCTAATTTCCTAGTATGTTTAACCTAATTAAGCAACATAGCTAATGTGGGGTTAGCACACTTGATAGATATAGAGCAAAAGTCTCAGGTTTAATCCTCGACAAGTGAGAATAATGCACGACACCTAACGGGTAATTACCCAACATATGCCTGACAGGTATTGGGTCAGCATGGTACACAATTTTATAATCGGGTATGAGATTGAGATTACCAATACACGTCCCAAACATGTCTCTTTGTCATACATATTTGCGATGTTTGGTTGAAGATGTAAAGTGTCATTTTAGAAAACGAAAATCCGCAAAAAACAACTATAAAACAAATTTTTAATTATTATACGATCCGATCCGATCCAACAGAATTAACTCTTTGAGTTTTATTATACTTGGCCAAAATTTTCCATATAAGGATAAAAGTTCTTTGTTTTGCTTGTTGGTGGAACACAATCTCATAAGAACATCAAAAACACTCTAACTAATATTTTTCATTCTTGCTAGTTCTTTTTGACAGGAGGTTTAGGCTTGTGTAGGTATTTCTAAAGGAAGCTCTTGTTTGTCATTAACATCATCAAACATATCTAGCAACCGCTACTTATCAAGGATTGTAATTCGTAAACTTTATGTGGTTGGTTTTGTCAGTTTCTTGCTTTCTAGCAAATGGATTATAGTGGGAGTTTTATAATCGTTTTAAGTCGTTGTATGTCATCTTGTTGTCTATTGCTAAAAAACTTTAAAATCCGACGATATAATTTTGGATATGTATGTTTGGAAAGATTATATGAACATGATGATGGTTGAGGTACCGTCTAAGATACTAAAATTGTATGTTATGTGTTAGTACTAAAATGCACCGAAACAAAACTCTAATTTTGATGGGTGTAACATGGGCCTAAATATATCTCTTGTAAGATTAAATATGTATTTAATCTAGTAGCCATCATTATCATTTATATAATACTAGGTTATAACCCCGTGTATTACACGGGTTGAATAAATAAATTTTATATACTAAATAATAAAACAATATATCTTTAAAAACCTCTTTTATTGCACGGGTTGAATAAATATAATTTTATATATTAAATAATAAAAAGTTATATCTATAAGAACCATATTGTACGGGTTGAATAAATGTAATTTTATATACCAAATAAAAAGGTTATATCTTTAAAACCAGGTGTATTACATGGGTTGAATAAATGTAATATTTTTTACTAAATAATACATCTTAAAAAAACCTCATTTATTACACGGGTTGAATAAATGTGATTTTATATACCAAATAATAAAAAATTACATCTTTAAAAATATGCGTATTACACGGTTTGAATAAATGTAATTTTCTGTACTAAATAATAAAAAAAAATATATTTCCTTAAAAAAACCCCGTGTATTGTACGAATTGAATAAATCTAACTTTATATATCAAATAATAAAAGTTATATCTTAAAACACCTCATGTATTACATGGGTCGAGTAAATCTGATTTTGTATAGTGAAAATAAAAATATTTAATATATTAATACAAAGTTTGGTTTTCGTGATAAAAATAGATTATTCTGTTGTTGCAAAATTTGTTAACGAAGTCTCAATAAATGTAAACCTTTATTTAAAACTCCGTAAATATATAAATGATAAATAATATTAGTTAATTTTATTTCAAGTTTCGTAAAATCTATTTGATACCAAACTAAACAAAACGTTCAAATATATAGTTAAGATCAAATTAGATAACTAAGTTTGAATTTGAAGTAAATAGATAAATATAAAGTAATAATTAATTGAGTTAATTACTGTTTTCGTCCCTTTGGTTTGTCAAAAATCATTATTTCAGTCCATTAGTTTAAAAATTGCGATTTCAGTCCCTGTGGTTTCACTTTCGTAACCGTTTATGTCCCTATGGTTTCAATTTCGTAACAATTTCAATCCATTATTCTGTTAATTACATGGACTGAAATGGTTACGACGTGAACTGAAATAGTTACGAAAGTGAAACCATAGAGACTGAAATCGTAATTTTTAAACTAATTGACTGAATAGTGATTTTTGACAAATCACAGAGACGAAAACAGTAATTAACTCTAATTAATTCAAATAAATAATATTATAAATGAGAAGGAGATTAAACTAAATAATAATTATCTATAAGTTATTAAACTAAGTAATAGTTAATAGGAGGATTATCTATAATTAATTAGAATAGATTATACTAAAATAATAATTATTTATAAGAGATGGCCTAATATGATGACAAGTGTCCATAAAGTGGTTTCTTTTATTATATAGTACTAGCGGTAGGACCCGTGTGCAAACACGGGTGGTTTTTAGAAAACCATGCATAATACATTAAACAACGAATCACTATATATTTTTTAGAAGTGAATTACTTTCCCGAATGTTCATATCTGTTGGAAATGTACTTATTAAACTTCGATACAGAAGCTGTAAAACATCAAATGAATATACTAACAAACTTTAAATCTTTACTTTGAAAAAAATCAATACATGCAATACAACTTGACTTTCAACAAACATTAAATACGATCAAACAGCCTAATAAACTCCTAACATCTGCTATTAGCCTAAGCACTGTTACATTGTTAACCTCTGTTGAGCAGCATCTGTTGAATATCATTTGTTTGTCTTTAACATCTGTTGAGCCATAACAGACCTTTGCTTCTTCAGATTTTGTCTTCTAGAGCTCTGTCATGATCAGTTGTAAATCCCTAGAATTGAAACGCAGCTAAATAAAATTCATGCATGACTAAAGAAATGATATACTTTTTCTATATAAACATAATATATAACGATTAACGAATAACGAATAACGCCTACGTAACTTTCTATAAGAAGAAAAGGATGGGAATGTTATCTCTCTTAGAGCACCGATGTGTGGTAAAATACACATGTCTTAAATCTCATATAAAAGTTCCTAATTTTGTTAGAATCCTACTTTTGACATAGTCATTAAAATTTTGAAATTGAGAATATATTAACTTATACCTGGTCGGGCATGGTAACAAAATGGAGCATTTAGGAAAATAGTCATGTTGAGATTAGTGAACCCTTTCACTAATCTGATTAGATATACCTACGATCACCAATTTCAAAGATATTACCAAACAAAGAACAAACTACTTTTCATTCAAGTAGCGTTACATCTAAAAAAAAATTCAGCAGCAAGCACACGATCTTTTTGTATAAGATTCTGAGTTGTTCCCGTTTCCTTTGAGATAATACCCTATTAAACAAAAAGAAAAAAATTATACCAATCCACTGTTTTGGGTTAAAACAGTGTTTTGAAACCACTGTTTTGGGTTAAAACAGTGTTTGAAACCACTTTTGGGTTAAAACAATGTTTGAAACCACTGTTGGGTTAAAACAGTGTTGTTAAAACAGTGTTTTGAAACCACTTTTGCGTTAAAACGGTGGTTTCAAACACTGTTTGAACCCAACAGTGGTTTCAAACACTGTTTTAACCCAAAGTGGTTTCAAACACTGTTTTAACTCAAAACAGTGGTTTCACTTTTACAAAAATGGCATTTTACTAAAAATTTAATTTGGAATTGACACAATATTACTTAAGAGCATATTGTCATAAGACATTCCTCACCATATTTGGTTGTATTTGATATCTCTTCATCTCTGCGAATAACGAAAATGCCAAATTCAACTCCCTTTGTTTTGCACAAACCTGTAGATAAAATCATTTGTAACCAGAGTCAGAATGATTATATGCCCTGCTGATTTTTAGTTTTTCCACACATACCAAAATGCCCAACAACTAAGAAAAGTTTGAACCTTAATAGCAGCTGTATATGCAATAACATCAGGCGGCACACCAGACTCACGCATGGTTTTCAAAACCTGTACTGGAGGGACAAAAGTTGTTAAAAGGTTATATAATGTGGATTTCCGCAACATGTGGCAAAATAGGTAATTCTATTTACGAGTCGTAATAAGTTAGGTTGACCCAACACTTATTCTCCAAATTGTTTAGATTTTATCACAAGAAGAGTAAAATGCCATTAGGTTGACCCGTGTTTGGTCACTTTTGCGACTTTTTGTCCAAAAGTTTGTTTTTTCACATCCAGATCCAAAAGGTTTAAAATCTTGTCATTTTCATCCATGATGCAGTTTCACGTGCGATCAAATGGCTCAAGAACGATTGATTAATCAAAGACGATAAAGGAACCCAAAGGTTCAAGAACAACGTTCTTTTCTATTAAAATTCAATCAAAAACTGCTCAAATAATAAACCCTAAATCCCCTTATATAGGTGAGGAAACTAAATAATTCAGAATCATAATATTAGGAAACTAAATAAAAAAGATTACGAAATTAAAATTCAAATAACTGATAAAAATAATCTCCAAATTAATATCCCTGCATCATACTCCCCGTCTTTGAAAAAAACTCGTCCTCGAGTTTTGCCTTCGGATCAAAGCCACCTGGATCAAAAGGAACATCAACCCGATTCTGAATTATTATTATAACCCACCTAAATAGTTCACATTTACGAGTCACCTTGTCCGGCTCTAGACTTGTACCAGCTGGTCCACCTCTATACGGAGCGTCCATATTGTCCATCTTTTCTGTTGATTTACTTGTATGTTGGGCCTGTTTAGCAGACCCATTGACAAAAGTTGGTTGTAAAATCGGGCCAGTAGTAATCTTCCCAGGTTTTTTGTTTGGGCTATGTTGATAAAGCTCATTATTTATATTCACATATGTAATATACTCATGGATCCAATATCCCTGCATGACATATGCAATATCCTCATGCATACGTGGCATGCATTCAACCTCATCAAAAAGAACATTGTTATCTGTAGCAACAAAGATTTTTTTATCATCAATTTCAAAATCACTTCCACTTTGAAATCCCGGACTCATAGGAGACGAAGCCAATTCAAAATTCAAATTCTTTGCCATTGTTAGCCGAAATATTAGGACTTCCCATTTAGGCGCATCACCATCCCTAGCCACCCTAACGCCACTAATAACCACCGCATGAACAAGCTTTTCACCCGATAAAAACTTATCAAGATTAATAGAAGTCTTCAGATCATCATCCCCTGCGTCTTTTCCGACATCATACCGTGGTGGCGAGTAGATGGTTGTCCCCTGCGTCTTCTTCGACATCATCTCTCCAACGGGAGTCACCATAACACCACCGTTTTCTACCCTTGTAACACCTTCAACCTTACGACTTTTGGAACCCGGTTCATCACGCGGTAAGTTTCGACCATTACCGGTAAACCAAGAATACCATTCCTCATCCCCGTATTCATCAAAAAAAGGGGTGACGGATAGATAACGCTACAATTTCCAGGATACTCCTCCTTCCCACAGTTCTCATCCCGGATGAAAGCCACTGAGTCGGTTTCCTGAAACTTGTAACCATCGTAGTCTTCAGGATGCTCCTCTTTCCCAACGATCTCATCCCAGATGACATCCTTTGAGTCAGTTTCCTGGATCTTACGATCTTGCAAATCGAACACGATTTTATTGTTGCCTCGTTCGGCGATTCGACAAGTAAAAATGTAGTTCGCTTCACGTAGAGCCATTTGAATAACCAAAGCCCTGATACCAACTGATGCAGTTTCACGTGCGATCAAATGGCTCAAGAACGATTGATTAATCAAAGACGATAAAGGAACCCAAAGGTTCAAGAAAAACGTTCTTTTCTATTAAAATTCAATCAAAAACTACTCAAATAATAAACCTTAAATCCCCTTATATAGGTGAGGAAACTAAATAATTCAGAATCATAATATTAGGAAACTAAATAAAAAAGATTACGAAATTAAAATTCAAATAACTGATAAAAATAATCTCCAAATTAATATCCCTGCATCAATCCAGCTCGTTAACTTCATCCATTTTTCTTCGTTAAATCAGAGGTATTTCCGTCCTTTTTACTAACTTAAAGGGCAATTCGGTCTTTTTTACTTTATGTAAAAAGACCGGATACCTCTGAAAAAGACCGAATTGCCCTTTAAGTTAACAAAAAAGACGGAAATACCCCTGACTTAACGGATAAAAATCGATGGAGTTAATGATCCGGATGAAAATGGCAAGATTTCAAACCTTTTGGATCCAGATGTAAAAAAACAAACCTTTGGACAAAAGTTGAAAACTGGCCAAACTTCATGGACGAAAATAGCATTTTACTCTTACAAGAAATTGAACACCACTATGTCTCTTACCTGTACAACACGCTTAACGTCACCAGAACCGCCATAAACACCAATCAGAGTTGACCAGCTTATATGATTAGGGCTAAGTCCAACTGTCTCAATCTCATCCATTAAGGCTTTTGCAAGAAAGTGATAAGTGCCACAAGCTTTTATCAACACGTTATACGTTGTAACGGTAGGTTTAAAAGGAACATTAATAGTTGTTTGCGAACCGCCAAGTGTCAAACTTCTATCAGTCATCTGAAACGAATTGTTTTTCCAATTCTGAAACAAACGAAAGGCTCTATCATACTGTAAAGCCTTAACACATGCATGAAGCAGGACATTGCAACACTGTGAATTTGGCATGCAACCGGCTAAAAGCATTTCTTCAAATAATACGAACGCTTGATCTACTAAACCAGATTTGGCGCATGCACTGATTAGCGACGACCACGTGACTATATTCGGAGTCACACCAGCTTCAATCATTTTATCTTTTATTCCCAGTGCCATTTGCCACATTCTTTCATCCGTAAATACCTGGATTTGATGGTGAAGGAATATTATTTCATAAATACACGATACTGGTCTGGACCGTAAAGATGAATATGGTACCTTAATCATTGTGCTGTATGTGAAGTTGTTGATTAGTATAGTACTACATTGTTCAAATTGATACAAGTAAACCAATTTAATTCAAGCCGAGTTTAGAAGCATCTATCAGTTCATTGAGCTAAACTTGAAAAAAAAATTCAGTTGACCGAGCGGGCGAGCGGTCTATTTGAATTTAGGCAACCATATAAAAAATAAGACAGTAGTTATAAAAGTTGAATTAACAGAAGGTAATGTGTATAAGAGTAAATGAATATTGAATATCATGGTACAGCCTGATTTTGTGTCATATGATACAAGGATTCGAATGCGTATGTATGAATCAACAAACTGACAAGATTATACAAGTATGGCTATCAAGTATCACGATAAAAACATGGTTGAACATATTACCAGACATGCTAGTCGAATGGAGTTTACTTCGTGAAATGTGTATCACTGTCAACTTGTTTAAACTTTAAGCAAAGACAATGATGCCTGCAACTTGTTGTTAATGCATCCTCGGGCCTGCCAACAATAAGAATCAAACTTATTCTCCACACCCACATGCAGATGCTTGTCGCAATACTTAACTAAACAGCTAAACTAATGGCTTGCAAGTAAAAAGAACAAACTAATAAATCTGTAACCTTAAGAGGTTACTGCAAATGGTGGTATAAACCAACAGAGAGTAGCTGTAAGCTGGCATTTCTTACCACTTTTTTTGACCATTTTTAGTTTCGGACTATCTGCAAACACGGATTTCAGCTTGTTTTGATTTAATAACAGGTCTGCAACATAGTTGCAGTTGCAAGACTACTTAAGGCAACTCTTGTTATTCCCACCTTTATGTTCAGTAGCGTGTGGAGAGATACGAGGTAATAACTTGTGTCTTTTGTTAATATTTTGATCATAAGGGGCTGTAGTGATGATTGAATTCTTTTATATTTTAGTCAATTTGCAGATATATATCAAGAGGTTACTGCAAATGGTGGTATAAACCAACAGAGAGTAGTTGTAAGCTGGCATTTCTTACCACTTTTTTGACCATTTTTAGTTTCGGACTATCTGCAAACACGGATTTCAGCTTGTTTTGGTTTAACAACAGGTGCAACATAGTTGCAGTTGCAAGACTACTTAATGCAACTCTTGTTATTCCCACCTTTATGTTCAGTAGCGTGTGGAGAGATATGAGGTAATAACTCGTGTCTTTTGTTAATATTTTGATTATAAGGGGCTGTAGTGACGATTGAATTCTTTTATATTTTAGTCAATTTGCAGATATATATCAAGATGGCTTTTTTATTGATTACCTGAAACCCGATATCCGTATAGTGAATGAATTGCCAAAGGAGTTACAGTCACTGGAATCAGCTACTGTAATCAACAAACAATGCCAAACAATGTCAAAACAACAAACCCTAACTTCAAACTCATCATAACAACTTAACAAATTCAACAAACAAATCAGATTACTACAATACTGAACTCTACAAACCCTAGGTTTTACTCAGAAACCAAACACTCGCTTGAAAATGAAAACAGAAACGAACCTGCATATTGAATCTGGAATCAATTTTTGTAAGGCCTTAATCTTCACATTATCCGTTTTCTTCTCCTCTGTACAGTAAATCAATTTCAAAAACCCTAAATTACAAAGCAAATTGTAAGTGCAAAATGAAGATGGAAGCAATCAAGCAAACGTTTTCGGATAAATAAGAAACATACTTCGTCTTCAATTCAGCATCACTTGCCTCCTCATTATCAGACCTCTCTTATGTTTTCTGATAAATAAGAAACATACTTCGTCTTCAATTGTTGCTGGTTTCTTCGAGTAACCTAATTTCTGAAGACAAAAGAATCATGAGAGAGAGGGAGAGAGATATTAAGTGAATAGATGAACAAAATGAAAGAAAGGTATTTGACGGACCCAGTTGGGGTTGAGCTGCTTCGTATTCTTCATCGAAAAGAGAGAGAGTAGAGAGAGAGATTGGAATGGGTTTTGAAATTATGATTGGGTTTGGATTTGGGTTTGAATTGATATTTGAGAGAGAGAAGAATTGAAGCTCTGATGACATTAAATGCAAATTACATATCCCTATAAGTTTTAAATTTCAAATTACCTTCCCATTTTAATGAAACATCAGTGGTTTGAATTTTGAATGAACATCAGTGGTTTCATAATTGAATGTGGGCCAGATCTTTAAAATTTGAAAATTGGGCAGTGGTTTGATGGCAGATCTTTGAATTATGATGTCACTATGCTCCTTCTATGGCTGCCACCACGTCGTTGATGACATAAGAAAAGCATTGTTGGACAGCCTCTATGGCTGCAACATAAGCTTTTCTTATGTCAATGAGATTTCTCCTTTTATAGAAAGTATAGATAGATAGATAGATTAAAATATATTAAAATTTATAATATATTAGTTGGTAATTGTTGATTGACTGATTTACCCTTATTAACTAATAAGGTTTCCCCTTGAATGTATTTAAGGAGATGATTAGAGAGGGTTTAGGTTAGACTTTCAATCATAACATCACACATATTTGACCTCCTCTCTCTCCATTACTATGCGTTCTTCAACCCTAAAGAACTCGGTACTACAATCATTGACACACATCCTAAAGGCGAACCAGATCAAGCTGGCAATCATGTCTACATCTATGTCTGCATCAATCACTGGATTATTTGTTGGCATGTATGTTGTAACAGTTATTATTTACATGTTTTCATTTACGTATTAACAGAACTGATCAACATCTCTCTTTTTAAAGACAATTTTTTTTTTAATCTCTGTCGTCTATGGGACTTGGACTCAAAATCTTCCCTCCAAAATTCAGGTGTTTAAAGATTTTGCCTTTTCCGATAGATCATCACTCAATTGATATATTATATATCTATACCCCAATATTTATTGGTACAACTTACAGTTGAGCAATTGGTTTCTGTGTTTTGAATTGAGTTTTGATTGTCATGTTATGGGTGATGGCACTTTAATAAAAAAAGAATGGGCTATGATTATTTCAACTATGGTCAAAGTTTAGATAGACAACAAGAGAGCCCTCTTATATACATAAATAAATTCACACAATCACTATATTTACCTTTGAATTTACAATATATTCAACCACAAAATTAAAACCCTCACAACTTAAGAAGAGAACACGTTATTACAATACTTAGTGCCATCACGTTAAGAGTCCCTTTGGTAAAGAAAAATAATTAGAATCTAAAACAAATACCTTTATTATGGTAAATTATATACATTAAAGTATTATCCCAATATAGTAATCCCTTTAAGAATCACTTTTTAAAAGTGATTTTTTTTGTAGTTTAGCAAATCATGTATCAATTCATTCCTTTAAAGTTTTACACTACATATAGTAAATACATATATAAATTCATTTTATAAAAGAATTGAATGACCAAAATGGGAAAAATAGTCAAACACTTCACCTTCAAAACTTTGACTTTTCAGCAGTCAATTAACTACTTGTTTTAATAATGCATTGCTATTAAAGTTTTCGGTTGTAGGTAGGCTGGCAAATAACTTGTAGTTATGAAATGGTGAGTAAAATAGACAAATATAGATGAGTGATAAATACTTCTTATATTTTTAAGATAACTATTACTGATTCCAAAGTATAGAATAATTTAGTGTGGAGATTTAAATAATTAGAAATCAAACATATCTTAGTGTCGAATATGCACAATCAAAATTTAAAATACAAATATATTCGATTCTAACAATTCAATTTTACCCTTGTTAATCTCTTAATAAAATTTACCTTTTATTTAATAACCTACTTTGGGTTCTTTCAAATTTGTAAAATTGTGATGATTCTCCAAACCATTTGTCTAGGTCAAATTGGCGATTGCCAACGAAATTCTCGAAACAACAACTCTGGACGATTAGCCCATCCAGTCTGAAATTGGCGATTGCGCAACAATTGATATAGTGGACGAATTTTCCAAATTAACTCTAGACAATCAGCTTCGTCAAGGTTGAAATTGGTGATTGGACAAGGTTCGGTATTGCAAACAAAATTTTCAAAATGAAATTATTGAAGTTTTGAAAAAGATAAATACAAAATGTAATGTTATAAATTATTTTTGATATAATATATATAAAAGTATAATAAATTTCTAATATTAAAACAAATAATAACGTGTAGTTGGGTAGCAGAGAGTTGGGGAGGTAGACAAGAAATTATTATCGATTTAAAAATTATTTTATTTAGATTAAAATAATAGTAATATTGTAATAATATATTTATTTTATTTTAGAGTAGCTTGTTGCCTATGTGAGATTAATTTGGATTTTTGGCCGTTGTCTATTTAAGGTCCAAGTGTCTTAACGTCTTTTAGGTAGGTTTTGGTAAATGTTATTTGAAGTGGTTTTTAAGGTAGGTTTTGGTAGATGTTATTTGAAGTGGTTTCTAATTTTCTCATTGACTAAACAACTTGAACTTTGATCGTGATTCATAAGTCATCACACTAAGAAACATTAAATAACTTTTAATTTAATCTAATGCAATACGATCATTTTACTTTTCTAGATCAGTACTGTTCTACTGAGTATTTTTTTACCCGAATAAATACTTCTTTTAGAATTGGTATTTTCTATTAGTTGAAATCTTTTAACATATATATATACTAGGTTATATACCCGTGAGCTTCACGGGTTATGGGTTGTGTTAAAAAAATATATTTACAAAAGAAATTTTTTATATGATTTCTTATAAGTGGATAACCATTCATGTTTGGTAAACATTACCAACAAAAAAATGTACCATACCATAAATACACAATTTCACACGGGATGAAAATGAATGTGGATCGGTCTCTTTTTTTTGTTCGGATCATCTAACTTTATTCATATAAAATAAACACTACAACTCCATTATTGGTCTTCTTCATCACAGACTTTCATTTTACCTTTGTTTGACCCATTCGTGGTTCACACTCATTACATCCACAATCTCTTGCAATGTCTAGCTTTTACCATCTTTTAGCCCGAATCGCTTCCTAATCACCTTTTGCTCTTTTTCGTTCAATCTCTTGCAATGTCTAGCTAAAATTCATGCTCTTTTTACCCATGATATCGCAATCTTTAATCTATAAAAATGATTTTATTAACTAAAATTTTATAAGAATTAATAAGAAACTTTACTAACATTTGTGGCTTTGTTGAACTTTCCAAACTCTTTCGGGTCATCTCGGGTATCTTCGAAAGTTCTTCAGGATCCAACTCTGCCGGTGACAATTCGGTGGCTACCTAATTATCAAAGGTAAACGTTGGAAATGTACATACAGAATTTGTCAATCTAAGAGGCCAAGATTATCAAATTAAATTATAACAAATCATTGCTCTTCGAACCTAGGGTATCAAATGGTGTCACATAGAGGGTTGTACCGGCCGATTTTCAGTAAAAAATAATAATTGAATCAAACCTCCACAAATCCTTAGCATGTACTTGCTAATTGGTCCAACCACATCTAGCAGCTTCAAATAGATGGTTAGACAGTTTGAACATGAAAAAAAGATCAAATTATTTACCAAATATATCTAAATTGAAGAAAAACGTAAAAGTAATTTCAGGTGAGCATTACACCGAACACCTGTTGTGCAGAAGTTGTTTGTTAGTTTTCTCTTGATGGAAGCAAGAGGCTCCTCAACAACTGGATTGAGGAAGTCATATATAGCACCGAAAAAAAAACAATTTCAAGTGTGCGATTAAGTACCCGAGCTATTTTTTCAAGCTTTGGTCATCAAGATCTAACATAAGCAACAAAGAGGGTTAGCATAAAGTTAAAATGATGTACCAGCTTCTTATGACTGACATGTTTAACCCACTGATTCAAGTCGTGTTAAAAAAACCCTTTCTTTTATAAAATCTCACCAGTTTAATAGAAAATGACCCTTGTAACAAAACTGTTCGTTTAATAGATATAACCTACTCAACCCGTTTAGTAGAAAATGATCGTTCTTCCTGACTACCTCTTTAACTAAACTGACTTTCCAGTTTAAGTAGTTCTATAAAGCTAACCTGTTTGACACATTTAACAAAACGTTAGAACTATCGAGCTCACAAAGACGCACACAATAAAACTTTAGAACTACTTGCATGCAATATAACGAATCGGTTGGCATGTTTTAAAAGGCTCGCTCGTTTGACCCATAATAAAACTTTAGAACTATGTAGCTCAGAAATGCACACCATTTTTTAGTGTAAGATTAAAATGATGAAATAAATTAAAAATTGTTGGTGCCCGTTGATAAAAACTTACCAGGTTCTTAAAACTGACCGACTCAACCCACTGGTTCTGGTCATGTTAAAAAACAAATTATTTTTTGTATATAAAGTCAAAGATACTAATAAAACAAACACTAATTGGCAATTTTTTGAAGCATACCTTGATGTTTTATCAAAACATTATAGACCTCTTTTAATACTAACTTTAAGAAGTAGTGACCTAGCTAGATACACGTAGATTTTTCCATTATAGTCAACAGGAGCAAATGGACTACCACTCGCAAAGATTGCACGACCCTGTAATCAACAAAGTAGATATATTCGTTTTGTTAGATAAAGTGTTCGAAAACCCAAATCCACTATAAAAATCGCAAATCAACTTGATTCCAGTAAAGCAAGATCGCGTACTAAAATACTCGACCCAAAAAATGGGTACCGGTACCGAAAATACCGGGTATGGTACAGTTCGGTATCGGTACGGACCGAAAATACCCCTGGTTATAACCAGATTTTTAGACTAAGTTAGGTAATGTGATCAAAACGACAAGAAAATGGAAAAGTTAGGGACCTAGAGGAGAAAAAAAACTATTTGAACTAAAATGGCAATTTGAACCAAACCTCAGGGACTAAAATAGCAATTTACTCAAAAATCCGGTTAAACTTTAACCTAGTCACTATAGACGGTTTATAAAGTATGATAGTCTATTTATTTTTTTTTATTTTTTTACTTATAATGAATACATACCAAAGCTAATATATCGTCTATGCACTCCCCTTTATTTGATCTTGAAATGATTATTTCCTTCATTTTTAGAAAAGATATAAAGTCGTAAAAGTTAATTTTATTTAATAAATATATATTGATGAGATTGTTAATATTTAAGAAATAAACTTTAATTAGAAATAACAGCAAGGTAAGATATATATTTTCATGTGATCCAAAAAAACTCGCAACTAATCTATCTATACATATAATAAAGTAGTGTGAGTTTCATTGGGAAACACTAAAAAAATGGAGAAAAGTGGGGAACCGACTCAAACGAACTCCAATTGGACTCATTCCAGCGGCGTTGGAACCGGCTCGTCGAATCCTAACTAAGATCTCTTAACCCTAAACCCTAAATCATAACCCCTAAACCCTAAATATATTAGGGTTTGGCTTTTAGGGTTTAGCTTTAGGGTTTAACTTTAGAGTTTAGGGTTTAGATCTAATGTTTAGGGTTTAGCTTTAGGTTTAGCCGTTAGGGTTTAACTTTTAGGGTTTATAGTTTAAATTTTACGGTTTAGCTTAGGTTTTAGCCTTATTTTTTAGCTTTAGGGTTTAGAGTTTATGAGTTAGGGTTTAGGGTTAAGAGGTTAGGGTTCGACGAGCCGGTTCCAATGCCGCTGGAATGAGTCCAATCAGAGTTCGTTTGAGTCGGTTCCCCGCTGTTCCCCATTTTTTTAATGTTCCCCAATGAACATTCCCTTAATAAAGTAAATCATATATATGACATATGACGCTCTATGGAGTGATCTCATTTATATTTTTCCGCCTAAATAAAATAGATATAAATAATATTTGTTAACAAGATTCAAAATTTCTTTTTAATCCATGAATTTTATCTTTTTATCCTTTACCCTAAATAAATAGATAAAGATAATATTTGTTAATTAATAAGATTCAAATAAAAAATATATTATTTTAATCTATTAATTTTATCTTAAAAAATATATTATTTTAATCTATTAATTTTATCTTTTACCATTTTGTTTTTCATTTATATTTATCACGTTTTTGCTTTATAAAAGGGACTAGGATATAACCCAGTGTATTACACGGGTTGAATAAATGAATTTTAAATACTAAATAATAAAACGATATATCTTTAAAAACCTACTTTATTGCACGGGTTAAACAAATGTAATTTTATATATTAAATAATAAAAATTTATATCTATAAGAACCATATTGTACGGGTTGAATAAATGTAATTTTAATTTATATACCAAATAATAGAAAAATTATATCTTTAAAACCACATGTATTACACGGGTTGAATAAATGTAATATGGTTTACCAAAAATAATAAAAAAAGTTATATCTTAAAAGCCCTCGTGTATAAAATATGATTTTATATACCAAATAATAAGAAAATTATATTAAAAAACTAATGGATATACTCGGTACGCGATAGATATGGTGATTGCGGAGATGATTGTAAAAACCGTTTGACTCTAGGATCGAACCCAGGTTTTCCTGTGTCTCGTATCATTACACATCAATGTCTCACTCTGCAACAAATGGAAGTTAAACCTACATCTCCCAATAGAAATACAGTCTCCCTTCAATTGATCTATCATCGACAACTAATTTAAATTTATATGTGTAATAAAGCTTAAATATAACAATAGTTCCTCAACCAATGAAAATATAAATCTATTATTAAAAAAGGATACTTTATTTTACATCTTTTGTGAACCTTACATTTGTAGGATATAATACCAGTTGATGTGTTTGCGTGTATTTCTAGCATATAATACATTTGTGAAACAAAACATTTTTTAAACTAAATAATAATTATCTATAATTAATTAGAAGTGATTAAATTAAAATAATAATTATTCATAAAACATGGCCTAATATGATGACAAGTGTCCCATAAATGGTTTCTTTTATTATATAGTATAGATATAGATTACTAAAATTGAATTATAATAAACTAAGCATAAATAACTCATGGTTTCTACTAACGTTTTAGACCTTTAATGTAATAAAATACAAAAATAATAACCTCTAACAAAATAGAGATTTTAACAATTAAATATACGATGTCACGTGTCAACTTCTAATAAACTAGAAATTTTAAGAATTATATGACATATTATTTAAAATTAATACTTTTAAAAAACATCATTAACCCGTGTAATACACACGTTCGTAATCTAGTTGTTCATAATTCGTACCTCTAGTTAAGTTAACAAAGTGTTTGGTCTCATTTGGAGGGTTTTTTTTTTTTTTTTTTTTTTTTTTTTGAGATATCACACCAGATTAGAATTTTGGACTCACAAAATTATGATACGTCACACGTAGCACAAATACTAATTTATTAGATATGGACTAACCCCACATCTTGAATTTTATATAAAAATGTTAAAAGTATATATTAAAGTTTAAATAAACAAATTAAAATACAATAAAATATTTTTTTTTACAAACTGATCCAGAATGGCTCACTGGCTCGACTCATCCCTTGATCACATGGGCCGGCCCTATTGGTTGGTTTGGTACCTTCAACCCGACCCTTAATTTAGGGTATACTTATCTGATTCAAACCTTGATATTTCATCTTCTATTCATCTGGGCTTTGTTATCTAAGCCCACCTCCTACGATTGCACCAAAATGACTTGGAGATATGCTTAAAGCTAGCAACCGTAAATTTGTGAAGATATTAAAAAAATTAGTCATACAAGTATAATAGGAAAAAAATTATAGTTAACAAAATCATTTTTTTCTTTGTATTTCCAACGGCTACAAAGAATATATATATATATATATATACATTGAGCCACTAAAATAGAAACCACCTCCAGTTGTAAGAACCGTGAGAACCACTCTCAACCAATCACATTGTGCCAACATAAAGGGTATATTGGTCATTTACCCCATATGTCAAGTCCCCACTCTCTCTCTCTCCATTTAATGCTTGTCTCTCTCCTCATCATCTCTCTCTCTCTATTCAATGCTTCTCTCTTCTCATTTTAATTTACTTTCATCTGTCTCTCCTAATTTCAAAATGCAGAGTTCCATCTTCTTCATCCCAACCCATTACCCACCACCGTTCACCACCTGCAACCCACCCCCTCCTCCGTCAACCACACTTCCGGCACCACCAAACACCGTTCACCACCACCCAACTGTCACAAAACCACCAACGACTGTTCACCGCCACCCAACCGTTCACCACCAACCACCGCCCAATCCTGGATCTGATGAAGACTTCTGTGGGCAACTGTCACAAAACCACCGCCCAAAGCTCCGATTTGGGGTTGTGAGCTCCGATTTGGGGTTTAGGGTTAGATGGTGGAGGTTGACGGTGAACGATTAGTGAGCTCCGATTTGGATGTTGACTGAAACGAGATGGGGGAACAATACCAAGCTCCAATTTGGGGGTAGTGAGCTCCGATTTGATGTTGTGGTTGTTGGTGTCCCGATCTATGATGTTGATGTCCCGATCCGTTGATGATCTGTGTTGTTATTCTGGCGGCCATCTGCAGAGGTGACCTGTCACGACCAGAAACACCGGCTACAGTGGCGACGGAGGTGGTGGGTGCTCGAGATGATGGTATTGACGATGATGGCAGGTGGTGGGTGCTCGATGACGGTGGTGGAGTGCCGATGACGGAGGTGGTGGGTGCTCGAGATGATGGTTTGAGTCGTGTCAGGGAAGGTGGGGTTTCAATTTTGTTTTGGTTGGGTTTCTTTGATATTTAACTGTTGAACTCTGTGGGTTTGTTCTTGTTGATTTTTTGATCAGTGAACCATGTTTTTGATTTTCTGGGGATTTTTTATTTTCTAGTGATTTTTGGCCTGTGTTCTTGTTTATCTGGTGATTTTTTATCAGTGGACTATGTGGGTTTGATATGTTGGATGGGGGCGGCGATGATACAAAAAAAAAAGTTGATTTTGATGACGATGGCGCGGCAAGGACGGTGGAGGGTAGGTTTTTTGAACTTGCAACCCTACTTTTGCAGCCTTTTGATTATCGGATAATTTGAGCCAAACCCCGTTTTTTTTCGAGATACACTTTGTTTTGATGTTGTTGGTTTTTTTTATTTTTTCCCCCTAGTCGATGATGATAACAATATATCTGAGACACCTCCCGAGTTTGCAATTTCTAGGTGCGTTCGTTTTTGCGTAACAAAGTTTTTGTAAAAAAAAAAGTTAAACCGTAAACTTTTTAACGTAAAAAGTTTAACGTAAAACCTAAAAAGTGTAAAAAACGTCGCGTTAAAAAAACGTGTAAAAAACGGCGCGTTAAAAAAAACGACGCCTGAAAAAACGGCGCGTTAAAAAAAAAGACGGTTGAAACAGCTCGGCGTAAAAACTGCGCGTTAAAAAAACGACGCTTGAAAAAGCCCGGCGCGCAAAAAAATTATTCTTATTATAAAATTTCTTTTAATAAAAAGGTATTTTTTTTTAAAATAAAAAGTAATATAATAAAACAAAAAAATAATAAAAAAATAATAAAGATAAAAAGACAAAAAAGGGTAATTTTACTAAACTAGATTAAAATATTAAAGACATAATAAGACAAAATGTATTTAATATTCATTTTAGTTACTTTTAATCTTATCCATCCATCTTGTTGATCTAATGGTTAGGAACTGGTTCTCGCGGTTCTTACAACTGTATGTGGTTTTCATTTTAGCGGTCCCATATATATATATAGGGGACCGCTAAAATGAAAATCACCTCCAGTTGTAAGAACCATGAGAACTACACCGTACGGGGCGAGGTGGACCAAAATTTTTTTCATAAACGTAGATGCGTGTATTATAAACACAATTGTAAAAAAAAAAATTCAAAAAAAAGTCGTGTGTGTAGTTTTGAGCACCACAAGTTTGTGTTTACGGGTACCGTAAATTTTAAATATATATATATATATATATATATATATATATATATATATATAGGATATGAGTTGGCCAGAAAGTCCAAATTTCCTAAAAAGTGTAAAAAGTCATAAAACACCATAATATCAACCATAAAACACACCAAAAACCCACAAATAATATGATGAAGATTACTAAAACATCATGTATGTGGGTTTTGTGTTGTGTTTTAGATGTTAAGGCTCTGATTGTGGAATGACAAATATTATTGTGTTTTATGTTGTATAACATTGTGTGTTTTATATTCATAGTTCTACGATGGTGTGTTTGAAGTTTTTATGGACTATTAGAGTTTGAATATAGTGTTTTAGTAATATTCATTCTATTATTTGTGAGTTTTAGGTGTGTTTTATGCCTGAAATTATTGTGTTTTATGACTTTTTACACTTTTTAGGAAAAACACACTTTCCGTAGGATCCCCACTCTCTCTCTCTCTCTCTCTCTCTATATATATATATATATATATATATATATATATATATATATATATAGGGGAAGGTTCATTTGAGAAGAAATTTAATGTGAGAAGAAAAAGAAAAAAAGGCATATTAGTAAAATACTATTTCATTTATAACTCATATCATTAATTTTTAACTCTTTAATTAATTAGTCAATGAAGGGGTAAGGTCCCAAAAACCTCATAATAAGTATTTGGGACCATACCATAACTCTGCCTTTTCACCTTTTAACCTTGCGCGGCCGCGCACTGGTCTTGCAAAAGGAAGAGAGTAATCAGCAATTTATAATCGCGTGCCCAAAGGAGAACATAAATCCTTGCGCCTTCTCCCATTAGCAAAGGATAAAAATCCTGAGATTAATACTTCCGCCCAAATATCCAGACTTGGATATTATTTTACCCAGACTTGGGATTTATTCATCTGTTTCCACATGGTAAGGTGTCACACCAGATTACAGCAGTAATCTTCCAGAAGGAATACAATCGTGCACCACCCAGACGGTTATAACCGTCTGGACACGTGTCATTACCACAGGCACCCCTGAAATCACAACGAAGGCATACAATTGGAGAGTGATCTCCACTTGATCACTTTACACGTGGCAGGTCCCCAGCCTTCGATCAAGACCACGATCCGTGTGCTCTCACGTCGGATCAAAAAACTTAAACGGAAGGAAATGTAACCGCTTACGGGGTTAGCATCTTCCGTTAACTTTTCATTAACGAGTTTTCCCGCCCAAACGATTCCCGGCTATAAATATGAGAAACAACCCAGGTATGAATTCAGATTACTCACACTATTCAAACACATTCTCTTCTCCATTACCAATACTTATTCTCACACCGGAGTCGGGTCAAGGAGAGAACCCTCTTCTCCCCTTGGCGAGACTAACGGTGCTCTTTTTTGCAGAGCCATCGGAGAAGCAGATCAGCTGCAACAGAATCAATCGAGAGAGAGCTAACCCTTTTATGTGGATTCAAACCCCCTAGATATCTCGGTTCCGACCATTTATCTAGTGTTTCTTCATTGGCGCCCACCGATTCCTCAGTTTTCTAGTTTCTATCTCGTTTCGATTCAGTTCGTCCCATTTTCTGTTTTGCACATGGCAGAAAATTCGTCATCTCACCGGCAACCTGGTCCTCGACCAAACGTCGGAAACAATTTACAAGTCGAAGGAATCGTAGAAGAGGCCTCGGACGATAATGAGGTTCAATCCAATCGAGCAAATGATCCTGTCACTCCAGGAGTGTTACCAGCAAACCCTGCTCAATCAATTTTACCACCAGGAGAAACTCCGATATCATGGTATGTCCGGTCTCAAGGGGCAATAAACGCAGTATACACACAACTGTGTGCTCAAACTGCTCCCATGACCCAATCACGGAGACCAGGATCTCGTGCCCATGCCTCCCAACGGGAAGAGTCAACTTATGAAGATACAGAAGTTCATGCCAGATCTATGTCACAACGAGAATACACTCAGACAGGCGGTTACCAGAGACAACACCATGGTGAACCACATCCTCGTCGAAGACAATCGGTTCATGATAGGCTGGGTTCCCAACGGGACGTTCACACCGATGAGTCCGGTCAAACATATCGTTTGAGTACAAACACCAGTGTATTCAACCGACTGCAGCCAAACTATAACAAATGCAGGCCTCGAGCGGTTTATAACCCCGAGGCAGAGCACAACTATGACTTAGTTTACCGCCCTTCAGAAGCAGCGGAAAACTCGAAGTTCATACTGGAGATAGCTCTAGCTCCATTGGAGAAGGCAAAATTACCATCCAACATAGGGAAGTTCAATGGGTTGACAGACCCCGATAATCATCTGAGAGTGTTTACCAGCGCGGGTTTGGTTGGAGGTTGGACCCTTCCGCTATGGTGTCATTTGTTTGTACAAACATTAACTGGCCCAGCGCGAATCTGGTTTGATAACCTACCAACTGGACAGATTGAATCATGGAAAGACCTGCGTAACAAGTTTTTAACACACTTCAGCCAGCAACGGCGTTCTATTAGAGACACTTCCGACGTCATGAACATATGGCGTCGTGATGACGAAAATCTAGAGGATTTCATCACTAGATACAATAAGGAAGTGTTGGAAATTGGCGGTGTTCATGAACAACTAATCCGTGCTCAGTTCAAGTACGCGGTTAGGTGTGATGACATGGTTAAAGTCTTATCCGGAACAGAGGGCCTTCCAACAAGTTGGGAGAAGATAATGGCGGCGGCCAAAGTTTATGCGCAAACTGAGAAAAACCTCACAACAAACAGGCCACCACCACCGCACAACAGGCCCGCGGATTTAAGCTTAACTGGTGAAAGAAGGTTCAAAAAGTCATGGCGCGAGTCATCAGGAAGTCGTTCCTCTGAAGATGCCCGCACAACAATCAACAAACTCTCTGCACAAAGGGAGAACAAACAAGAAAATAGGGAGAGGCAGTGGACTCCCCTAACAAAGACCCCGGCGGAGGTTCTGAGTACTGAGGACTATCAATTCAAACCTCCGATCCCGATGAAGAGTAAACGTGGTCAAGACCCGGCGCAATACTGCGAATATCATAAAGACAACGGGCATACCATTAACAACTGCATATCTCTGCGCACAGAAATAGAGAAAACCCTCAAGAATGGAGAACTCACGCATTTACTCCAAAATATGCGCAAAGAGATTAAGCAGATACCCCGGGAAGAAGAAGGGCCAAGCAAACGGGCCAAAACCTAAGTGACGACGCTATAAGTTTCCCGCAGAGAGACATGACCCATCAAATACAGCGGAACTATCAGAGAGTAAGTTAAGTTCCATATAATTATTAGAAAAAACTTTGTAAAGCCTCTGTGCTATATCCATGAATAAAGTTACAAAGTTTCTATTATTTTTGTGTTTACAAAGTGCATGCAATTTCTTTTTAGTAAGCGCAAAAACATTATGGTAGAATAAAACAAGCTCCATGCGCGGTCAGTGATCACGTCACAAACGACCATAAATTCACACATGAGCTTCATACCAACTTCATTCGCCTTACTCAATCAAAGCAATTGTACTCATGCAAAATATTGTAAAGTCATTCAACAAAACAAATAGAAACATACTATTTTCAGCGTACAGATATGCCCTAAAGAGTTTCAAACACGGCAGTGTTTAAAATACTTGTGCAACAGCGCACCATCAAAACAGGGATTTACATCCCGCATAAAAAATTGTTCAATACAATTTCATACTACTCTAAATCTCCGCCCCCATCCGGAAAGATTTCTTTGAGTTGCGCCACGTGATCGTCCGATTGCAGCGCCACATTTATCAGTTCCATGACTGGAAGTTGCAAATTATTAAACTCTGTTTTCATGGAAGCAAGCGCGGCAGCAGTATTTACGCCAAAAGTTGCAGACTTGCTATCATCCCAGTCAACCTTCAACGCACTTTTCACATGCTGGGAACATTCCGCATAACCTTGCGCATACCCATCTCGTCGCGCAGCAACCATTAGATTAGCGACAGTTTTATCCAGCTCTTCAGAGTTTAACACAGATTCAGCAACCTATGAAATCAAGCAGAAATGAGTATCAAAAGAGCGCATATATGACCCCACAACAAAAAAGAGAAAAGAAACTTACACGGGCAATCCCACGGTCTTTTAACCAGGTCATATCAGTCTTTAAAGGTTCAAGCTCGCTTTCCGCTGTAACCCGCGCCATTTCTGAATTTTCTAGCTTCTCTTCAATCTCAGCCAAACGGCGGGAGGTTTCAGTATTCTCGGAATGTGCAAGCTCCAAATCCTTCTTTAATTGTTCCTGGTCAGAAACCAAAGCAGTAAGTTCCTCTAACTCTCTATCTCTTAGGGCAAGAGTGGCGAAAGCTTGTACCTCCCGTTGCTTACTGCGTTCCCTATGAGAACGCGCCTCCGCAAGCGCAACTTCCACATCAGCTTTCTCCTTCTTCAATTTTTCTACCTCCGCATCCTGATTCTTCAATTTGTTAACCTCAGCCTTGAGGTTATTAATAATGTTGCGAAGGTTGGCTTTCTCAGCATTGTCTTTTTCACAAATTTTTCTCCAATTTTTGCGTTCTTCGGAAAGGAGAGCAGCTTCAGCTTTTCTTCTCCAACCAGCAACAGACCATTCCTCAGTCTTGCGTTCAGTCTCAAACCTGGCCTGATCAGCTTCTAATTTAGCCATCAGTTGAGCCAGACGTCTCTCATCTTTGGCAAATTTCTTCTGCGAAGCCATAAAAGATTCCTGCTCCTTATGCATACTGTACCACTCACGTACTATGCGGTGAGTAGTAGAGACATGAGAAGCAGTTTCTGCAAGATAAGACTGATAGGTCTGCTCATAAGGACGACCTTCCTGAAACTTGATTTCTCCAGGAGGAAGTATCCCCTGCAACCAATCTTGGCACACATGCCAATCTGAAAAAGTATCGCCTTTCTTCAAATTCCAAACAGGGACATGAGGATCAGAAGCATCTTTTTCCATATAAGTCCGGTAATAATATTCTCCTAGAGTTTCTTCTGGACGAATTGGAGATTGTTTATCAACACCAGCAGATGAGCCTGGTTCCTCAGTTGTGACCCTCTCAGTATGTTCAGGCATAGCATCAGAAGGCCTAGGGGAAGAAGTTGAAATTTTTTCAGCAGTCTGCTCTTTCCCCAAATCTTGAACAACAGCTTCAGGGGTTGGTGGATTATCAGCGCCATCTACCACGCTCGGTTCAACAATCTTTTCAGCCTCTGTATCAACACCAACAGGCTTCTCAGCCTCAACAGTTTTCTCCACACCTTCCCCAGCAACCTCTGAAGGCTCTAGCGGGTCTGCAACAGCAGCACGCGGAGGAGTAGAGGGAAGTTCTTCATTAACCACAGATGGTACTTCTGTAGGAATAGGGGAAACAGGAACTTTTGGACAAGTAAAAACCTGTAAGAATTCAGTCCGCTCAAAGGAAACAAGGAGGAACAACACTTACAAGGAACATATTCCGAAACAAAGGCATCAAGATTCCCTTTTCTAGTAATTTTCTTCCTCTGCACCTTTTTAGGAGGTTGACCCTCCGCGTCAGGATCAGTTTGTTTCCGTTTACCAGCCTTCCGATGCACCAAGTGTTCAGGACTAGAGTCCAAGTCAATGGGCTCATTCGGGTTGGAAGGGGGAATATCAGCAGAATCCCTTGGTTCAGGCTTCGGTTCCCGCATAGTCACTACAGGAGTAAGACCCTCCAAAGAGTCAAAAACCACCACATAATCACACCTGGAGACAGAGGAACGGCGCGTACCTTTCTTCTCTCCAACATTCTTCGCCTTCAAAAGTTGAACTTTAACAGCCTCACTTCTCTTCGGCGCGGAAGTAGAAGCAGTTGCGCGTTTTTTCTTTTCAGGGCCTACGCCCAAATTCAACAACTCACCTACAAAAGCGCAAGGCAAAAACTTACCCACAAAAGCAAAAAGGAAAGGAAAAACACATATAACTTACCAGCACCAGCAGCTGGTTGAACAGATAGGTCCGCATCCCGCGGAAGAACAAAATTTCTCATAATACGATGATACCAAAGCTCCTCTTCAGGCTTCTTCTTGATAGTACCCATTCTCCCGCCTTCCCTCTTGAAGGCAACAACATACAGAGAAACAACTACATTTGAAGAGCGAGCAGGTCAAAAGAAAAAAAAAAAAAGAGGCGGAAAAGAGAAAAAGCCCCAAACTTACTATGACCATCCTCTGTGTATACGGGTTTGTCATCACGCTCCATCTTCCAATTTAAACTCATGCCGGCTCCGACAAGAGCTTTCTCCGGCAATGCAATATTGGGCACATCCTTCAAATCCTGATACCAGTTTTCATCAACCGGAGTCTGAAGGGTTTCGATCGGAATATCTTCTTTCCCCCTAAGAACCATCCTCACAGGAATTACTCCGGCCTTGATGAAAAAGAATTTTTGCTTCCAATCATGAAAAGATTTTGGGGGTTGATGTAGAATCTTCTTTGCAGAAGCCCTCTGAACGAATGAATAAAATCCTTGGGTACAATGCATCTGATGAAAAACCCTAAATCGGGGAACGGTTGGCTCCACATGCATTGTCCGACATACGAATTCGAAATGTCGAACCCTAACCATGCCAATAGGGTGAAGTTGGGAGATATGCAGGTTGTAAAACCCAAGGATTTCAAGGAAAAATCTAGTATCAGGCAAACGAAAGTTACCATCACAGAAAAAATCCCAAAAGAGGGTAATATACCCAGCTGGAGCATCCGCCGCTGTCTGCCCCTCTTCAGGATATAGAGCTCCCCAGTTTTCCAGGAATTTGAGATTCCGAATCAAACCATCAAAGGATGCTCTAGGCCACTTCAACGGTGGAAGTTCAGTCGACATCTCTTCAACAAGATCCTCTTGATGTTCTCCGATTGACATAAGAGGATGAATGATGGAATTTTTTCTTCTTAGGGAAAAAGGAATGAAAAGTTTTTCAACAAAACAATGATTGCACAAAGGAGGTTATCCAGACGTTATATATACTTATCGCAATAAATAGCATTGGTAACCGTCACAGCGGCTGTTTCGAGTATCACAGTTCCCCAAGCAGCAGAAAAATTAAATGTCAGAACACACACGCGTTTACACGCGCACGTGTAAGACACGGACAGTAAAAAACAACTGACAATGACAGATTGTCAATCAATTTACTGCACCAGTCTCGTTAAAAGTCAAAGATTTTCCAAAAAATCTTTACAAAAATCAAAAATTCAAATCTTCCCATACAAGATTTCTTATTTCTCGCGCCCAAAAGCATTTCCCTCTCATTAGTCCAGTGCTCCACTTATTTGCATAAGTACAACACTAGACTGGGGGGACTTGAAGGGGTAAGGTCCCAAAAACCTCATAATAAGTATTTGGGACCATACCATAACTCTGCCTTTTCACCTTTTAACCTTGCGCGGCCGCGCACTGGTCTTGCAAAAGGAAGAGAGTAATCAGCAATTTATAATCGCGCGCCCAAAGGAGAACATAAATCCTTGCGCCTTCTCCCATTAGCAAAGGATAAAAATCCTGAGATTAATACTTCCGCCCAAATATCCAGACTTGGATATTATTTTACCCAGACTTGGGATTTATTCATCTGTTTCCACATGGTAAGGTGTCACACCAGATTACAGCAGTAATCTTCCAGAAGGAATACAATCGTGCACCACCCAGACGGTTATAACCGTCTGGACAGGTGTCATTACCACAGGCACCCCTGAAATCACAACGAAGGCATGCAATTGGAGAGTGATCTCCACTTGATCACTTTACACGTGGCAGGTCCCCAGCCTTCGATCAAGACCACGATCCGTGTGCTCTCACGTCGGATCAAAAAACTTAAACGGAAGGAAATGTAACCGCTTACGGGGTTAGCATCTTCCGTTAACTTTTCATTAACGAGTTTTCCCGCCCAAACGACTCCCGGCTATAAATATGAGAAACAACCCAGGTATGAATTCAGATTACTCACACTATTCAAACACATTCTCTTCTCCATTACCAATACCTATTCTCACACCGGGGTCGGGTCAAGGAGAGAACCCTCTTCTCCCCTTGGCGAGACTAACGGTGCTCTTTTTTGCAGAGCCATCGGAGAAGCAGATCAGCTGCAACTGAATCAATCGAGAGAGAGCTAACCCTTTTATGTGGATTCAAACCCCCTAGATATCTCGGTTCCGACCATTTATCTAGTGTTTCTTCAGTCAACTAATCATTAATTATCCTACATATAATCTACAAAACCTACACATATCAAAATTTTCCTACATATACCCTACACATTATAGAATTTTATCCTGTACAGTCGAAATATATCCTACACAACTCGTAATTTATCCTACACAACTAGTAATTTATTCTACATTTTAAATTAAGTTGTTTTTTTTTAATTTGGAAAAAATATATATTTTGAAAATGAGTTACAAATTTAATTTAGTTAGTTATTAACGGGGAATAATACAAATTAATGATTTTTTGTAAGTTTACCAATATACCCTTATATTAAAATTAAATGCAAATATTAAATGAAGTAAAATAAAACATTCTTATTGGTTGAAACTTCTTCTTTTTTCTTCTTACAAAAAAATTCTTCTCATTTGAACCCTCCACTATATATATATATGTGTGTGTGTGTGTGTGTGTGTGTGGAGGGTTCAAATGAGAAGAAATTTTTTGTAAGAATAAAAAAGAACAAACTTCAACCAATAAGAATGCTTCATTTTACTTCATTTATTTTTTATATTTAATATGGGTGTAAGGGTATATTGGTAAAATTAGATAGATCATTAATTGTTAGTCTTCCTTTTTAATAGCTAACTAAATTAAATTTGTAACTTATTTTCAAAAAAAAAAAAATATCTTTTCAAATAAGAAAAAAATTAATTTAAAGTGTAGGATGAATTACGAGTTGTGTAGGATAAATTTCAGTATGTGTAGGATAAATTTAAAAAACGTGTAGGATAAATTTTGATGTGTCTAGGCAAAAATTTTAGTGTGGAGGATGATAGTTTTTATGACTAATTAATTAGTCAAAAATAATAATAAATGAGATGAGAGAAAAACTATTTAATATTTTACAATTGTACCCTTTGTTCTTTTTCTTCTTAATTTAATTTTCTTCTCAAATGAACCTCCCCCATATATATATATATATATATATACACATATATATGCGTGTGTGTAAAAACTGTATTTGGTAACAAAACTCATCTCAAATATACGAAAAAAACTACGAAGTTTAAACCAAATTCAGAACCTTAACATAAGGCTATGCGTAACGGCCATTATCCCTGGGCATTATAGGGGCATGAATAGGGAGGGATATTTCTAGAATAATGCCCAAAGAGTAGAAAAAAATGGAAAGCATTCAATGAAATGGACATTAATAGGCATCAACCGTTACCCATTTTTAAAAGGATTTTATGATGCTGATGTGATGAAAAAAGCCCTTTAGGAGGCATTAACCATTACGCATGGTCTAAGGTTCGACAACCTTGATAAAACCTCGAACTGAACCCTTATTTGCTTGAACATGAGTCAAATTAAATACAAAGTCCAATTTTACTTAAAAATTTAGCAAGAATTTTGACCTTTTCATCAAATCAATTTAGTGGTTATCACTAATACATAACGGCTTCATAATGAATTGGAAGTATTAGGGATACATGTTTTGAATTCGAGAAGGGAATCGGGGAGTTGCCACTTAGACCATGTGTAGTGGTTAATGCGCTTTAAGGGGTATAATTTTGTTACATTAATATTATAACGCTTCTTCAAAAAATGTATAATGGTGATGTCTTTTAATGCCCATTCCATTCAGTGCTTTCCATTTTTATCTCCTTTTTTGACATTATTTTAGAAATGTCACTCTCTCATCATGCCCCTATAACACCCATGGGATGGTGCTAGGAGCGTTATCAAACCCTTTCCTGCCCCTATAATACTAATTACGCATAGCCTTAGCCTTAGGATGAGGATGGAGGGGAAAAGTGCTATTTCCATCCCTTTTCAATTTCGGTGTGAAGAGGAGTCTTACCTCGATCACTCACTCTCTCTTTTTCTTATTTAATATTAAAGGATATAAAAATGTGAGAGGATGATCATAATAACATAGGTTTGGAGATGTATGAGAATGATAATAACATAAGAAATTATGATGTGACGCTGAGGTGACTGTAGGAATAGAGATGACGATAACACGTTACCTAACAATGGTTAGGGGTAAAATATAGGGGTTCCAGTCACGATTCCACCCATGATTTTTTTCATTGAATATTAGTTTAAATAACTCTACCATATAATAACGAATAAAACATTAAATGTAACTGTGTGATCATACCAAGTTATTGCTTAAACCTATAAACGTTAGACTCATGAACATTAAGTAAATGCATATGTGTAATATGTCAAGTGTGACTGATTATTTAATCTACATATATGTAATGTATTTTGATTTTTATGCTTAGTTGTTATATCACAAACACATATGAATGAGATGCACACATATATATATACATTGGTCTATATTTTGTATTGCCAAGTTATCACTTAAATATATGAACGTCAAATACTCAAATTCATAAACATTAATTAAGTATACATATGTAATTTGTCAATCTTGCATGATTATTAAATCTACATACATATAATACATCAAGTGTGACTGGTTTTCTAATTGCGCTGTTCTTCACTTTACCAATAAGAGGGTGTTTGGGGTTGAGTTTTGAAAATAGATTAAGCGTTTTTAATAATCAGAATCAGATAATTAATTGTAACAAAACGTGATATTGAAAGATAGTGTTTGGATTTGATTATGTTGCTTGATATCACAATAATCAGATAATCAACTATTTGAGTGTTTGGCAAATATATATTAAAAAAAATAAACAAGTGAAAATCTTTTATAAACGCAAATAATCATTTTTTGGAAAACTGCGTTTTGTTACAGTAGAGGGGGAGCTGCTTTTGGAAAACTGCGTTTTGTAACTTTCTAAAGGCAAATAATCAATTTTTTAATTTTTTTTACCCAAACACTCAGAACTGATTATTTATGATTTCAAAACTCAATAATCTAAAAATCTCCTTCAAAACCCAACCCCAAACACCATCTAAATCTTCAAACAAAAATCTCTAGAATCGATAATGTGGAAGTGGTTTGACTTTGAGAAGAAACTAATATGATAAATGAAAGCCACATGTCCAGCCAACTCATCACTAAAGGGATTATGAAACCTGGGAGTGGGGTGGTTAAAATTCCATCACTCACAACACCCAATCAAGTTTCGCCATGTCATCAACCATTATTTCATCACTTACAACTTTTTTTTAGTGGCGGTGGTCATCACTCACAACACCCAAAAATAAACCCTCATGTTCCCACACAATTTCCATTTTCCACGACGCTATAAAATCCACGCGTTATAACCATCACTCGTTATAAACTATGGTGGCGGCGGAGTTCGTGATAGTTTCACGAGTGATGGATTGTTTATAACGGATCACCCCCAGTGGCCTAAGTATATCTAACACGCTCTCGATTTTTGAAAGATGAGACATAACCTCAAACCTTCTTGTACGCGTAAAGAGTTTTGTTCGTCTCATACCACACCTGTCTCTTTGATGCTAAAACATATACATCAATGACAACTACATGTCAAAAATGTCTAGGAATATAAGATCCCCACTGAGTTCTATTTTCATTGAGTATAACATCGAACTTGACACTTAGGTAGCGTTTGGTATGGAGTAATGAATAAGGGAATGGAATAGGCCATTCATGAGTAATAAAAATAATCACGTTTGGTTAGTGACCTGAATGAAATCAACCATTACCCATGGAATCCTTTTGCCTCAATACACGCCCTTTTCATTCCTTCGCTCCCCCAAGTTTTTTTTTCATTCCGTTCCACACATCATCAGCAATTCACGATTTTGCCCTTCATATATCGTTCCAACCAGCGTATTTTTTGGTGACTCTTCAGACTCATTTGCATTTGGCATTATCTGCAATCATCGGCATAACCTAATAATCTCTTCTGCAACCGATTTGCCATTGGGGTCGTCACCAATCACCTCGTCTGCATTCGTGAATCGTTCCCAAATCGCATCTTCTGCAATTATTGGCTTTTTCCACAACCAGGTTTGTTCTTCTGCTAGTGGATTTATTGTATGGGGTTTCATGGATTTTAGTAGATCACGGCAGGTTGTATGCCTATAATAAAATCAATTTGCATCCATCACAATTTAGAAGAGTGTTGTTTGTAGTGGATAGTTTTATTTGGGTTTTTTCATCACAGTAGGTTCTATGTGTTGATGAATAATACAAATCTGTCTTCAAGGGTGTTCTTGTTGCACAATTTTTTTAGATGGGTGAGTGCTATCTTTATTGTATGTGAATCTCAACCCCACTTGCATTAATATGTTAAAATTTGCAGATAAAATGAAAATTTAGTCACATAATTAAAACGCAAGTGCTCTCAAGGTTTTCACACTATTGTTTTTGTATAATAGGTAATGGTAGGCCGCTGCAGTGTGGATGTTCAAAGTCAAGCAAGTTCCTTCAAGCAAACAATAAACCAAAGAACCAAGAGCAGAACTTAATAAAAAAAGAAGGCACATATTAAGGCCTGCAACTGTGATGTTGAGAGAGGTCAGGAGGCACCAGAAGAGCACTGAGGCTTAGATCAAGAGTTTCCATTCCACAGGCTGGTGAGAGAAATCGCTAAAAGGATATCAAAACGATTACTCCGCAGTGGCTGCTCTCCAGGAGGCAGCTGAAGAATACCTTGTTGGACTCTTTAAGGACGCTAATATGTGCGGGATTAGTGTCGGGCGACTTAGACTATGAATGAAAATGTTAAATTTATTGCTGTTACATGACATCATTTAAGTTTATTGCTACGCTGTCAAATTACTGTTTGGAGCTAATTTCTTTTTGGAGATAATTGATTTTGCTGTGTAGGATTCATAACTATGTTATGCTAGTTGATCTTGTACTCAGTTCTATTATTTAGTAAAAGATAGATGCACTTGTGTATATATATATATTTTTTTTTGCATTGCCATAACCATCACCTGTATAACGTATATTGATCTGAATCATAATTCATTATGTGCATCCATGGACAGATCCGCCTTATGAAGATAGTGTCACACGATGTTGCTAATTTTTTTATGGATGATGTTTGTATGAAGATATCACCTTGCTATTGTCTCAAGTTTTTGGAGCTGGTAATTTAAATTCCTAGTAGGTACCTTAGAAATTGTTTTGTTCCGTGTTTTATTTACGATTCATATTTGTTGGAACTATGTATAACTTTGAGAATGATTAAGGTTTCAGTAACCCTTCACCAAGATTGTTTACCAAAGAGTTACAGGAGTAGGAGATTTACATTTATTAATGGCAGGTGTTCAAGGAATGTTTTATAGATGTGAAGTGCTCTCATCTTCAAAATTTGATTTCATCCAGAAACATTTAAGAGTTAAATATGATTTGCTACTTGTAATTTAAAATAATAAATTGTGTTGTGCTTGAAGGAATTCTTGATTTTGGATAATTTTAATTTTTTTAGCTGGTAAGTTTTAGATGAATTTTGAATTACATTAGTTAAAAATATTGTATTTTTGAAAATAACAAATTACTATAATTTTTAATTGGATAATGCTGTGAAAATTGGTATTTTTTCTTTATTTTGAGGTATGGGTAGTTTTTTTCATTTTTAATGAATTATATTCCATTCCATTCTCTTATCTTTTCTCGCTTACCAAACAACACCACGTAATGATTCATTCAACTCTCATAGAGTAACCAAACATAATAAGGGAATGGTAATGATCCATTCATTTACTATGTCCATTTCATTTCATTCCCTCCTTCATTCTATTCTCTCGTTCATTCCATTACCTCATACCAAACAGACACTTAAATTAAAATATTCTGCTTATGAAAGCATCATGATAGGTCAACAAAGTTGTGCCAAGTGGCTACGTGGTGAATTTAGGGATTACAATAGGCTGGGTATTGGTAATTATACTTCTATATCCGGTTACAAACTTATGTGTGACAAATCGAGCTCGTGAGGTTAGCATCATTTGCTTCACTTTTCTTTTAAATCACTTTATTTTACGCTTTACTTTTCTACGAGACCAAATTCTACACATTTATCAAATTTATAGTGTTGAACCGACCCGAACCGTTTGTACCTTTGAACCAGAGCATGAACTCGCTTGTCGATCCAACCCACTCGCGCAACTCGAAACTTATGAGGCCCGAACCTTAGCATAAATATTATCTATCTATACTTTCTATAAAAGGAGAAATCTGATTGACATAAGAAAAGCTGATGTGTCAGCTGGAGAGGCTGTCCAACAAGGCTTTTCTTATGTCATTATTACATCATAAAGCCTAATATATAAAATCATCTAAAATTAAAATTCGGTCTAAACCTCTGCCCTCAACATTTTATAATCAAACCTCTGTTCCCAATAAACCTCTGTCCAAATTCAAAATTCTGGCTCCACATTCAAAATTCAAACCATCTATTCTAATCCTATAAATAAGATATATGAATCTGGCTCCATATTCAAATCTCTCTCGCTCATATCTGCGAGCGTATCTCTCTCTCTCAAATGCATATTTCTCGTGATTCAGCCGGCTAATCTCCGATTATACTTCTTTGTTCGAATGTTTGTTGATTCTGTTTACATGTTATCGCTCCAGTATCATTGTTCCAACATCGTCGTTTCAATGAAACTTCCCTTCACACATCAACCTTTCAATATCGATGTTGCAGTATCATTGTTGCAACATCGTGAAAAGTTGCATGTGCTACCTTCTTTGATGGGAGAGTTGCATTGTTCGATTTTCGTTAAGTCGAAAGTCAGCTTTTCTTGCGTCTGTAAGATTTTCTTCTTTTATACAAAGTATAGATTCGTGCAATATCGTGAAAAGTTAGATGTGCTACAACAGTTGAGAGGAGACATTTGCATTTTAGGTTTGTTTCTTATTTTGATTAACTGTTGATGATGTTGAGAGTTTTTATTGACACTGATATTTTAGAATATGTTAAGATGCATGTTGATATTATTAAAATGAAGTACTACATAGAAAAATAGAAATTTAATAAAATATTTATAGAGTATTACACGCTAGAGTTAACACTTGCTAGGATTTCGTATACTCTGGCCTTTCTCCATGTGATTTCATGCTCTCTTTTGAATTTCAGGTCAGTTAGCATATTGCAGATTTTCTGATCCTGTTTTAGAAGTTGTGTCAGAAACTTTTCTGCATTCTTCTGGAACTCTGATGGAGGAGAGTGAAGGACTTCATCGAGCAATGCTATGCTGTTCCAGGTTTTGTTGTAATTAGTGTCATTGATTATGTTGACTTTCCTGTTTAGTTCTTCGTCTGTTCTTTTTTTCTTTGAGTGACCACATCGAGAATTGTGTTTTAACATCGCTGGTGTCTGACCAGTGGTAGAAGCTGAAGTTTGCCATGTAGATTTTTTGTTGGTTTTTCTGATTTAGAACAATTTTTGACAGAAAGTGATTTGTAGGACAATTTGTTGATGTTTTGATTCAAAAGTAATCATCGGTCTTTTATAGAGTTTAAAAACGCATCTACATGGTAAATGAAGAGGTTAATTGTAATTATGATAATCTGCTTTTGTTCTTTGAACTTCGAAATTTTGTCCCTTGGGTTTCTTGGTATTTAATTTTACAGTTTTCCCATAAAAGTTGGGGTTTGAAAAGGTTTTTGCATTAAAAGACTGTTGTTTTGAAATATACATTAATATGTTTATATTAAATCTACACGTTTTCACTGTTAGATATTTCAGTATATAAACTCATAGTCACTTCATCTGTTTTTCATCACGTTTTCCTATGAAGATATCATACTTTCAGGAAAGTCGAGTAATATAGTTTATTCAAATGGCGTCATTCACTTCTGTAAAATCAGATGATTTAAAGCAGCGTTTTGTCAGGCAAATCGAGGAACAGGTGTATGAAGATAGGGCTACACTTCAAGAGCTGAAGAGATGTTTTGATGGATTGCAAGTTGGCCTGTTCACGAGAGAGCAGGTTTCCAGAGATCTTATGCGGATGCCTTCAACTTCCGTTCGTGAGCTTTGTGTTGTCAGTAATATAGAGTGCGGTGATAGAGACGTGGAGTTCATGGCGATGCTGAAGGACATACATCGAGAGGTTCAGCAATCGATGGAGTTGAAGCTAAAGTTTCTTAATTCTTGTTGTTATTGTTAGATTTGAACTTTAATGTTGTTCAGTATGTTATGTAATTATTGGACTTTTAATGTCATGAATAAATGAATAAATTTTAATCTTATGAATCTATGTTGCGTTTTAGTTTTACTTATTTAGTGTTTGAGTTTGATTTAGATTATGTTGATGTTGAATTGTGTCTGAACATCTGTTTGGTAAGTCAACAGAGGTTTAATAGTATCAAGGGTTGGTTTGATGGTGAACAGATTATGTTGATGTTGAATTGTGTCTGAACATCTGTTTGGTAAGTCAACAGAGGATTAATAGTATCAAGGGTTGGTTTGATGGTGAACAGATGAGTGCAAAGATAAAACAAATGTTCAGAATTTGATCATTGATAGCAGTTTTTTGAATAATCTGTGCTCCTGCAAATTACAGAGAGTCAATATTTGGAGTTGTAAAAGGTCTGTTGTAGTTAAAGTTTGGTAAAAGTGAACATTTGCTGATGATGAAAGATTGAAGAAGGAAAGGTCTGTATGGGAGACCAGATGTTAAAGAACAAAAGATGATATTCAAAATATCTTGAGCCGACAAAAGGTTTTTATAGTAACAGTGGTTAGGTTAATAGCAGATGTTGGGGCTTTGTTAGTCCATTAGATTAGATGTTGTACAGTATGTCAAATTGTAATTGTAGACCTTTGTATAAGCATGCTGCTGTTGTCATATAGTCGAACCTTCTTATGAAACAACTGTGTATGCTAACGACTGTTGATTTGCCACTGTTGACTAAATGAATAAATTTTAATACTATTAATCTTTGTTGTCGCATCTTCATTTTAATTATTTTAGTCATTCCTAAGTATTATTATATAATGTTGTTTATCAATAACAGTTTTTTGGAAGAATTTTCGTTAAGACCTAATTACAAGGAGTCGATATTTGCTATTGTAAAAGGTGTGTTGTAGCTAAAGTCTGACAAAAGAGAGCATCTGCTGATGAATAAATGTCTGAAGATGCAAAGGTCTGCTATGGGTCAACAGATGTTAACGAACAACAGATGATATTCAATCTTAAATTGCTCAACAGAGGTTTTGATACTAACAGTGGTTGGGCTAATAGCAGATGTTAGACTTATGACTGTTGAGTTACACCGATTGAAAACAACTGTTTTTGAAACTTCTGCTTGCCTAAAAATACATCCACTGCTGACTGTCATCCATTATGACAACAGAAGTTCTGACGTGGACAGATGTTAGCTAAAAATAAAACAACTGTTGAAAGTTATCATCTGTTCTCATAACTTCTGTTTATCTAACGGCTGTTTGACTCACACTGTTCCCAACTTCTGTAGTCGACCAACAGAGGTTTCCAAACAACTGTCATCGGTTGTCGCAAGAGAGGTTCTGACGTGGACAGATCTTAGCCATCAAATATTTGTAACTACTGCCACGTCAGTATTCACTTCTTCTCTCTATATAAAAGCTGTTTCATCCCTAAATCGAGGTTCTACCACTGCCGTCTTGAATTTAAAATTCTGAAAAACAGTTTCCAACATATTAAAAACTCTCCAACTTAAACCCTATTTCATCCCCAAATCACCTTCTTCTCCGATGATGTCTCTAAACATCAAAAACCCTCACAGCTACCTCCCCATCTTCGAGAAAACCAGCAAAAATACCATCTTTCACTCAATAATTGACCTTTTAACATCATCAAAATACAAATCAATCCTTACTGCTGATGCTTCGGTTCATACAGAAACACTTTGACAATTTTGGTTTAATGCTGAAATAGAGTCTGAAGATAATAATCCAGTTGCCATCACATATAAGGTCGGGGAAAGTGTGGTACGAATTTCTACCTTTACAATTTCCACTACATTTGCATTGGACGACTTGGGAGGTAAGACCAACTTTGAAAAACCTGAACTTCATACAGAGTTCATTGAAAGAGGGTATGATGCACAACTAAAGGAAGTTACTATCTACAAATGAAACTTCCCTCCGCCAATGAAATTTTTGTTTCATACTCTTTTAACTTGTCTCTCAGCCAAGACCACCTCATTTAATGAGATACCTTTGAACATTCAGTATTTGGGTTATGCTATTTTAACAAAATCTGATTACAATTTATCACAAGCATTGTTCTCTGATTTGTTGAATAATGTGAAAATGTGAAAAAATTGAAAAAAGGTGTTCGTAGTAATGCTTTTCTGTTGTATCCAATACTACCTACGAAAACAAGTGTCACAAACAGATTTTGAACAAGGTGTAGCTTTTCAAATAAATAGTCTTACAAGTAAAACTTTTACTAAACTTATGGATAAAGAGTCAAAAGTTTCAACAACGGAAACAAAGGGGGATGGGCCTGTTTTAGATGCGTCCGCATCAGTTGCTCAAACTTCTGTTGTTGAGCCAACTGCTCCTGGTGATCATGACACCACAACCGGTGTTGTGAAACACACACCAGGAAAACGCAAAAAGAAACCTGTCACATCCAAAAAGCCCACCAAAGGGAAACAAAATAAAAAGGTTCGTCTGGAAGATGAGATCCCAGAGGTTAATGCAGTGACAACACAAATGTCACTTGAAACCACTGCTGCTACTTCCTCACAGTTGTTGGAAATATCTCAACCCATCCAAACTATGACAACCCGAACTTTCAAGGTCTTTTCATCGACATGTTATTTGTTTCACAGCCGCGTTTTCATGATTCGCTGCATTATAACTTGTACATGTTTGGTATATGATTAATGTGTTTAGTTTTGAACTGTTTAGAAATTAAGAAACTATGCTCGACGAAATATTGGTGTTTCGCTGCAAACCATGCTCAACGAAACTTAGGAGTTTCGCCGGCCCAAATTCCTTCGGCCCACACTTGAAGTCATAGGCCCGAACCTTTCAAGCCAAGCCCAACTCATCAGGCACGCACATCTGTATATTAGGGTACGTAAGTATAGTTATAGAAACACTCATAACCCTAGAGTCCTCTTGGAGTGACGGCAGATCATCCTCGCGAAGCCATCCTTACAGTTTCTACATCTTGTGCACAATATGTTAGTATAATTCTACCTTTGATTGGTCTGTGCTAAGTGGTTGTGTATATATATGTTGTATGATACTGAATCGATTGTGTGGTGTAAATACTGATTTAACGAATTGGAATACATGACGACTAGAATCTCTGGTGATGTTCTTGTGTTAACAAATGAATAGAGTTGGTCGGTATTAAGTTAGCATAAACTAATGAATTGTGACTGCATGATTGTGATTGTGTTAAAAATTTTATTCGTGTTGATGTTCACTGATTGTTTGGATTTGGGTATGATTAGAATAGGTGAATCGGCGACTTTGCAGTGGCTATATTGGTGATAGTGATAATCGGCAGTTAGGGTTTGCTATGTTGCAACTGTTTCAACAACTGATGAGGGGCGACGAAACATGTATGTTTCGCCACACATAGAACTCGACGAAACCTGTATCTCTCGCCACATATAGAGCTCGACGAAACATGTAAGTTTCGCCACACTTAGAACTCGACGAAACCTAGGAAGTTTCGTCGCTTGGGCACAGTGGACAGTATTTAAATTGACGGCACATGTAATATCCAAAAGAGTTGTTTGGTCCAATAGGCATATAATAGTGTTGAGTATTGTCGGCCATTTATTAGTTGTTGTCATATTATATAGGTCCATATAATATTCATTGATATACAGTCCTTGGTCCAATAAGTGCTCATCGATCCAAATAAAATCAATGCATGTGAAGTATTGTGTGGCTCAATAAGTTGTTGTCAGATTACATGTCTGTGTGCGTGAATTGATGTGTACTTTGTTTATACAATATGGTAATTGCATGATAACTATACTCTTTAATGTTAAGTGACATGTGTATAAGATGTGGACTGTTATGATAATTCGGTACGTGCTGCATGATGACAGTGATCTTAATGCTAGATGTAAATTGTGTAACCATACGTGACTTACCGTGTGCAAACATGTGATTTGAATGATGATGAAACTGATATTCATTGATACCACGGTAGGGTTGGTTGATTAACTTGGAAACGGGTAACTTAACAAACTGTGACATCTGTGCCTCTGCGACCATCAAAAAAATCCCAAATCAATGAAATATTGTTTTTCATACTTGGGATTTGAATAAAGATGTGTATCTTGTGCACATATCAATTCTTGTTCGATTTCGAGCTTTAAATCGCTTTCTGGAAGGTTATACGCTAACTGATGCGTATATATAACCAATTTAATGCAACAAACACTCCGGAATAGTGACATAGGCTTAACATACCTTAAATAACCTTTACATAACTTAGAAATAAGTTTTGGAGGGTTTGGTATGCCGAAATCAAGTTTATTCGATCACAGGGACTAATTTTGACAAACTGTGAAAGTATGCCGATTCGTATTGTGACAAACATTATGGAACTTGATCATAAGTTAAACATGCCCTAAATATCCTTTACATAGCTTAGAAATAGGCTTTGAGGTGTTTGGTGCGCAAAAATAAACTTTCTTGATCAATATGGACTAAAAGCGTCAAAAAGTGCATAAGTTTGCATTTTCGCGCATATCTTACGTTCTGAATGTATCCGGACATCCAAAAATTTATGTAATCATTAAAATATCTTATTTTAGTGATTGGCATGATAAAATTCCATTCGTCGCGTAATTTGGATCGTTTTTCGCGTCCGTTCGTTTTTCGTCGTAATTAACCGAACAACGCAACCGTACGACCAAACGAACCGACATCCGAGATGTTTTTGAGCATATTTCATGTTCCCTATACTTTAACTTCATTTTAGAGACTTGAAATGGGGTTAACGGGGTTTAAACGCATCGAAAATGGCTCAAAAGTGTTGCAGGGACCAAACCTGTCAATTTTTGAAACTTTCTAGGAGCTGGCACATGGTGGCGCTGCGCCACCACTATGTGGCTTTGCCGTGGTGCGACGCCACGACCTCATCTGGGCAGAATATCATGTTCAGCAACAGCAGGTCCATTTTCAGCATGTAACTTGAAGTTTAGGGTCTATTTTGTAACATTTGCAATACCGTTTGATGGTTTTGGGACACCCCTAGTATTCCAAAACCTTATGCCCACATGTACGGTCCAGATTGAAGCACAATTATCGAGGAACGATCCTAACGGTTTTGGAAATCGTATATAAACCCACATCCATTCATTCTTCTTCCTCACATTGATCTCAAAATCATTCTCTAAGTTGAAGCATTCCATGTGAAGCTTCATACCTGAGAATTTTTGAGTTCAAACCTTCCTTGCATGGACCCTTTGTAAGTTTCTTTCATTCTTTTATGCGTTTCCAAGCACGAAAGTCAAACAGTGTTTGACTTTCTGCTTTGACCAATTTATGGTCAACACGAAGTTCGTTTAACTTCGCAACGTGAGCGTAATCACGATGGTTATAGTCCCTTGTGACTATACCTACTGATTACCACGTTATTTAGGCATAGTGACGAGTTATAGTTTCGGTCAAATTCTTTGTTTATGCGTATTTTGTAAACAAACCATTCTTAGGTATCAAAACCCTTTGTTTTGATATCAAACTTGTTTTCTAACTTAGTTAAACATGTTTCAACATGTTTAGCTCGTCACTTTTAGATTAGTGCTTGTATGGGGTCGTAAGATAAGCGGTCTAAACAACCGCTTAGACTTTCGAACCCGACCCGTTTGGTCAATCATTAGGATCCGACCAAACATGTTTTGTGACCATAGTTGTATAGGGAATAACCTTCCGAGGTTATACCGTATGGTCACTTAGGTTTAATCAGTTATATGATAGGTAGTTTATATGCCTTAGGTAGATGACCAAAATGCCCTTTTCATGCATAATTGGTATTTAAGCATATGAAACCCAAACTTTTGTCACTTAACTGATTATGCAACATATTTAAACACGTTTTGGCATATAATACTTGTCATAGGACTAGTTAGGCGTTCTGAACGCGTTTTACGCGAACGACGCGTTAAAGTAGCATAAGCTACCTAAACGGGTCGTAATGGGTCGTAAGCACTTGGGTTAGGTTTAGATTTAGTATGTATGCTTTGTTAAACCATATCGTATGAGTTCCAACACTCATTTGGTTTACGAAACCTCATCCTATCCGATCTTCCGATTTAGGTCCGGTTATTAATGTAGTTACCTATATTAGGTGTCGTTTGACTTCCGTGATCCCTCTAGTTTTGCTTGGTTGTTATTCAAGACTTCTAAGCATCCTCAAGTGAGTACATAGCCCCCTCTTTTACTGTTTTCAACTGTTTTGGGGTGAAACACATGTGCCTACTTGTTACTTTCGTGCTTTTCATGTTTATATCATATACTTGTTATGTTCATTAGTACACTTATAGTACATGATTTCATTATGTTTTTCTATGTATGTTCTCTTAGCATGCTAGCACATTGATTTTCATATTACATTTTGTTGCATATGTTCATCCAGTATATGGACACATTGTTTTACATTTTGAACTGTTTAAACTGTTGAAATTGTTTGATTTATGTGAACCGTTTGAAACTGATTGATCATGTGAACCGTTTGAAACTGATTGATTATGTGAACCGTTTGAAACTGATTGGTTATGTGAACCGTTTGAAACTGATTGATTGATGTGAACCGTTTGAAACTGCTTGAACCGAGGGTTAGGGAAGTGATTAGGTAACGGGGCGGGTGTAATGCGTTAAAAGCATGGTGGATACGCCGCTGGTACTTCCTATATATAAGTGCTTTTAACACATTATATATCGTTGCGTTATCTAGATCACTTGGGCAAGGTTATCAAAACAAAGTTATATTACAAGGTTTTTATAACAATATAAAACATTCGAGTTTTATTTCAAAAACAATATATGATTTGGGTTTACAAAACAAATGTTTTGAGTTAAGATTCATGGCATCGAGATATTTTTTTAAATTATAACTACACTGTTTTGACTTGGTTATTTCAATTTACATTACAAACATTTTACAAAACTTGGTTTTCTAATTATCAATTAACAAAGGTGTTCAAGTTATTTCCAAAATATAAACGAGCCATGAATCTGACACTCACATAAAACCTATGTACTCGCCGGCATTTTTATGCTGACGTATTTTCACATGTGTTTCAGGTACCATAGTTGGTGATGTTTGATGATGATATTGATGCATGCTCACATAGGAACGGACGAGGCCTTAGTGACTTAATAACAATGAAAGTCTATTTGTTCATGTTTTGTTTCTAATTTCAATGCAATGTAATACATTTAATTCAATAAAACAGAATTTCAATCCATGTGTTATGAAACAATGATTCTGTTACAACACTCCCCCGACGTTTCCGCCGCGATTTGTTATTTTACGCGGTCGGGGTGTGACACAAACCGAGCAAACCAAGGTGAGTTCACTGCTTTTTTTCCAAGCATGCATCCCGGGGAGGGATATCGGGTAACGTTCCGGGGAGGAATGTCAGGTTATTGGGATGTTGGTTATTACACTCATTTCTATCATTTAAGACCCCTTACATGTACCGATAGGTGCCGGGGAGGCAACGAGGTTATTAATTGATAGCGCTATTAGGTTTGGCACCCTCACACCGTACCGGGGAGGACGGGCGTGAACTAATTACCTTAACCACTTGACCAATGTTTTGATAGAGACATTGGGGTTGGAAAAACAAATCTAGTTGCCATCTGCGGTAATCGAGTTAATAACAACATCAAATCAAATCATCGAATCTGTGAAACGTTTTAATATGGTAACTGGTATCTAAACACGTTAACAAAACTTTGAACTCACCAGCGTCGTCTGACACACTTGTCTGCATGCTTGCAGGTCGTTAGATTTCTGATTATGGACTTGCTATCTGGGAGTGCTGAAGTGGTCATGGTTCGAGACTCTTGGATACTTGTTACATTGGTTGTGAACACTTGTTTTGAAACAGTTGTTTAACAATTTACTATATGCTTCCACTGAATGTTTAACTTTGGTTTAACCCATGACTTGGATATATTTTATGAAATGAATCGAATGTTTTATTCAAATAATTGTTATTGGTTCAATGTGATTGGTGGCTTGGATCCTAGTACGTCACACGTCCCGTGGTGTTACCGCATGTGGTATTTTGGGGGTGTGACAGTTTGGTATCAGAGCCACTGGTTATAGTGAACTAGGTATTAAAAACGTTTTTTTTTTAAACCAGACTATAACCGAACAGTTCTGAAAACGAGAATACGACCATGACACTCAGCTCCAGATTGCAAGGTTCGTCTCTTTCATCTGTTGTATACTGTCACGGCCCCCGACCCGGTTTGACCCGTTTCAGGAGCCGTGGGACAGAAACCCGGTGGTATTTATTTAACAGCGGAAGTCTTTATCAGGATCTTTTTAAAACTACAAATTTCCCGATTATTTTATTTCACAACTCGGGATAAAACCCCGGTAATTTACAATCATAAGATTTCACAGAGAAATCTTTATTTTTACAAAACATGTTTCTTTATTTTATATTGAGCCACTTCCTTAAGCTTGTAGTGCTTCGCGGCACTTTTCTTGGATCACAATAGATCACCTGAAACATGTTTGAAAAAGGTTTTGTCAGCGGGAAATACTGGTGAATCATTCTTTTTACTAAAATGACACGTTTTGTTATAATTTACAGTATTAAGAGTGATTACAATGTTTCCTGATATCAAACCAACTACCCACGGTATTTTGTCACTCAACCCATTGGCCCTCTCATTGTCCAATGGTGTCTGTGACTATGGTCATATCACCCCTTGGCTGCCCCAATGGTGAAGATTATCAAGTAATGTATACAAAACCCCACATACCGGCTATAAATTGGTGATTACAAAGACTTAATCCCTGTAATTATAACCTTAAAAATAAACATGCTTTTGAAATCAAATTATAAAAAGAGAATGACTCACATTGCAGATTTAATTAAGCAGAGGCTAGCCTACTGATTAGCCTTTTAACCTAAATTAATAACATGCACACAACTCGGTTAGTAACTTAATACAGCATTTACGATAACTCACGAGATTAAAACCTTCACAACGAATGACAAAGTGCGATACTTAAACATCCATTGAGTTAACAACGAATGACAAAGCATAAACCCTAATGTGGGCAGCACTTAAACATCCATTGGATAGTTTAATCGATCGGACATTGAATCGTAGCAGCGATCGAGTTATTACCCTGTATTGCGGCAGCACTTCGTGAATCGTGTGTGTTTTGAGACTGTTTCTACAATATCTCAGCATATATTTTGAGTTTTAACGTCGTTCAAGTGCCAGAATTCAAGTCCCAGACACCCCTATTTATACATAAAATTTGACCCCCCTCGCGTGACGCGAGGGGTACCCCTGTGGGCGTCGCGTGGCGCGACGGGTCACACCCTATCATAGGGTAGCCCCGTGTGTGTGTAGGCTTGCTGAGTCGACAGAATTGTAAAATTCGATTTTGACAGCTTTTTATTTGGATAATCGTAACTAGGGTTTACCCCCCCCCCCCTGAGTTTTAGGGGCCCTGATCCTGATTTTGATTGTTCTGAAAATTTTAGGGTTTATACAGAATCACTTGGGTGTCTCAATTAGGGTTTTCTTTTGGATAAACTAATATAATAATTAGGACTTTTGATAGGAATTGTTACATTCTCCCCACCTTAATAAAATCTCGTCCTCGAGATTTACTGGAATAATTGAGGATATTTTCGTTTCATTTCTGATTCAAGTTCCCAAGTGTATTCGGGTCCTCGTTTCGAATCCTACTTGATTTTAACCAGCACCAATCTTTTGTGTTTGAGAAATTTGATCTTTCGGTCTTCTATTTGTAATGGCTTCTCAATAAATTTTAGTTTTTCATTTACCTCTATGTCTTGAAGAGGTATTACCAGGGATTCGTCAGATAGACATTTCTTTAGATTGGATACATGAAATATGTCATGTACCCCAGCTAGTTCTTCTGGTAGTTGTAAGCGATAAGCAACTGGACCTATACGTTGGATCACTGAAAATGGTCCTACGTACCTTGGACTCAGCTTTCCTTTCTTACCGAATCGAACAACTCCTTTCCAAGGAGAAACTTTCAATAGTACGTTATCTCCAACTTGGAATTCTAACGGCTTGCGTCTATTGTCGGCATAACTTTTCTGGCGATCTCGAGCCGTCTTCAATCTTTCTTTTATCTGGGTGATCTTATCAGTGGTCTCTTGCATAATTTCCGGACCTGATAATTGACTTTCTCCTATTTCTGCCCAACATACTGGAGTTCTGCATTTGCGTCCATACAATGCTTCGAATGGGGCAGCTTCAATGCTTGAATGATAACTATTGTTATATGAGAATTCAATTAAGGGTAAGTGGTCGTCCCAATTTCCACCAAAATCTATCACACATGCTCGTAGCATGTCTTCTAGGGTTTGTATCGTTCTTTCACTTTGCCCGTCTGTTTGAGGATGATATGCAGTATTCAGATTTAGTCGAGTTCCCATTGCTTCTTGGAAACTTGTCCAAAAATGGGAAGTGAAACGACTATCTCTATCTGATACAATGGATAGTGGAACTCCATGTAGGGATACGACTTCATCTACATACAACTTTGCCAACCTTTCCATGCTAAAAGTTTCTTTCATAGGTAAAAAGTGAGCTGATTTGGTTAATCGATCCACAATTACCCAAATCGCATCATTACCTTTTCTGGTTTTGGGTAACTTAGTAACAAAATCCATTGTTATGAGTTCCCATTTCCATACAGACATTTCTAATTGTTGTAGTAGACCTGAAGGTTTCTGGTGTTCTGCCTTAACTTGTGAACAAGTAAGACATTTAGAAACATATCTAGCTATATCCTTCTTCATGTCTATCCACCAGAAATTCTTTCTTAAATCTTGGTACATCTTATTGTTTCCAGGGTGCATGGTATACCTAGATTTATGGGCTTCTTCTAAAATTTTATTTCTTAATTCTCCCTGCTTAGGTACCCATATTCTGCTTTTGTGGAATCTCCAAATTCCATCAGCTCCTTGTTCTAATTCTTTTATTCGTCCCTTCATTCCTTCAGCATCATCCTTGATTGCTGTTTCTTGAATATTCTTCAATTGTTCCATTAAATCTAACTGTAGATTTAACCTAAAAGCACGAACTCGTCGTTGTTTCTCATGGTACTTACGACTTAAGGCATCTGCAACTACATTTGCCTTTCCTTCATGATATTGAATATCACAGTCGTAGTCACTTAGGATTTCCATCCATCTCCTTTGCTTCATATTTAATTCTTTTTGCCCAAATATATATCTTAAACTTTTATGATCTGTATAGACAGTAAACTTACTTCCGTACAGATAATGTCTCCAGATCTTCAAGGCAAAAATTACGGCTCCTAATTCAAAGTCATGAGTTGTATAATTTTCTTCGTGCTTTTTCAATTGCCTTGAAGCATATGCAATTACCTTCTTACGTTGAATTAACACACATCCAAATCCTAATTTTGAAGCATCACAATAAACTTCAAAATCTTCAGTTCCTTCTGGTAAGGCTAAGATTGGAGCATTGGTTAATTTCTGCTTCAAGATCCTAAAGGCTTCTTCTTGTTTAGGTCCCCATTCAAACTTAACTGCTTTACAGGTTAGCTTAGTTAATGGTACAACTATCTTGTAAAAATCCTTAATAAACCGTCTATAGTATCCGGTTAAACCTATAAAACTTCTAATTTCCATTGCGGATTGTGGAACCTTCCATTTGGTAATTGCCTCTATCTTAGCAGGATCTACATGAATACCTTCTTGATTTACCATGTGCCCTAAGAATTTCACTTCTTGCAACCAAAATTCACACTTTGAGAATTTGGCATAAAGCTTTTCTTTTCTTAACAAAGTTAAGAGTGCATGCAAGTGCTGGCAATGTTCATCCTGACTTTTGGAATAAATAAGTATATCGTCGATAAAAACAATTACAAATTTATCCAAGTACGGTTTACAGATTCTATTCATCATGTCCATGAATGCTGCAGGTGCATTCGTTAATCCGAAGGGCATGAGTGTAAACTCGTAATGACCATACCTAGTTCTGAAAGCAGTCTTAGGTATGTCTTCTTCTTGTACCTTCAACTGATGATATCCGGAGCGTAACTCAATCTTAGAAAAATATCTAGCTCCTTGAAGTTGATCGAATAGATCATCAATCCTAGGTAACGGGTATCGATTCTTAATTGTAACCTTATTCAATTCTCTATAATCAATACACATTCTCATCGAACCATCCTTCTTTTTTACAAACAACACTGGTGCTCCCCAAGGGGATGAACTAGGTTGTATGAAACCTTTACTTAGTAATTCATCTAATTGCTTTTTCAGTTCTAACATTTCTGTAGGAGCTAACCGATAAGGTGCCTTGGCTATCGGTATAGTTTCGGGAATTAAATGAATTCTAAATTCTACCTCCCTATCTGGTGGTAATCCTGGTAACTCTTCTGGGAATACATCTGGGTATTCTGAGACTACAGGAATCTCCGTAAGTTCTTTACCCTTAGTACTAATGATTACTGAAATCATATATACTATTCCTTGCTTTCGTTCATAACTAGCAACTTTCATTACTGATATGAACTTCATGGGCTTACGCGGTTTATCTCCTGTAATCATGATCATTTCTCCAGTAGGTGCACGAATTTCTATGGAATTTTGGTCACAAAGAATTCGAGCATGGTTGGCTACTAACCAATCCATTCCTAACACAACATCAAATTCGGCTAATTTCATAGGTAATAGGTTTGCAAAGAATTTATGACCTGAGAGTTCTATATTTTCTTTCTGCAAAACCTTATCTATTTTAATAAAATTCCCATCTGCTGTTTCGACTGTAAAAATCTGCCTAAGGTTGGTTAAAGGTAAATTAAGAGCTTGACAGAATGAAGTATTGATAAAACTTTGGTTTGCACCAGAGTCAAATAATACTTTTGCATACACGTTGTGAACTAAGAACGTACCAGCTATCACATCTGGAATGAGTTCTGCTTCTTGAGTGGTCAGCTGGAAGACTCTAACATTCTTTTTAGTAGCTCCTTCGGCTGTCTTGGCTTTGTTGTCTGCTGGTTTGACCAATTTAGGACATTCTGTTTTGAAATGCCCATTTTCTCCACAGTTGAAGCAGGTTATGGTTTTCTTTCTGCAGTTTTCTTCATGATGTCCTATAGTTTTGCAGAAATTGCAGGTTACATTACATCTTCCATAATGTTTCCTTTTGCAATTCCTGCAGAAAGGCGGATTTGAGGATTGCCCTGTTCCTCTTCTCTTGAAGTTGCTATTATTACCCGTACGAAATCCTTGGGTAATTTTCTGAGCCAATTCTTTTTTCTTATTTTCATCTCTTGTGCGTACCAATTCATCAGTTAGGGTGTTAGCTAATTCTACCGTATCGTCAATAGTACGAGGTCTCGCAGCTTTAACGATATTACGGATTTCGCTAATCAATCCCCAAATATAGCGAGAAATGAGTACCGGTTCTGGCAAAGCCAGCATTGGTACCACTCTAGCATATTCAAAGAATGTCGAAGTATAACCGCGACAATCTACACCCATCATTCGATGGTTTAAGAACTTATTCGCCATTTGCTCTTTTTCATATTCGGGACATAATTTTCTTTCTACAAGAATCTTAAATTCTTCCCAATTCATAGCATACGCCATCATCCTTCCTTTTGCTTGTAACACCGTGTTCCACCATTCATGAGATCCATGAACGCGGCTGGTGCATTAGTGAGCCCAAAAGGCATCACTAGGAACTCGTAATGACCGTAGCGAGTCCTGAATGCAGTCTTGTGAACGTCTTCATCCATAACCTTCAACTGATGGTATCCTGACCTCAGATCAATCTTTGAGAAGTAACTTGCCCCTTGAAGCTGATCGAACAAATCGTCGATCCTGGGCAATGGATATCTATTCTTGATCGTGACTTTATTAAGCTCGCGATAGTCGATGCACAGACGCATCGACCCATCCTTCTTCTTGACAAACAGGATTGGCGCTCCCCAAGGAGATGAACTGGGTCGAATGAAACCCTTAGCCAGCAATTCATCTAGCTGCATCCGCAACTCCTTCATTTCGGTGGGTGCCAATCTGTATGGTGTTCTAGCAACTGGTGCAGCTCCGGGAATGATATCGATCCTGAATTCGACTTGTCTATCTGGTGGTAGGCCAGGTAGATCTTCAGGAAACACTTCTGGGTATTCTGAGATGACAGGGATGTCTTCTAACTTTGGTTTGGGCTCATCAATAATCACCTGTGCCATGTAGATGACACACCCCTTCTTCAAACACTTTGAAGCCTTGAGCATAGTCACGTGCTCAGGCAGTCCGTACTGGGTATCTCCCCGAATGGTAAGTGATTCACCAGACGGAGTCTTTATCACTACTTGCTTCATGTTACAGACGATTTGGGCCTGGTTATGAGATAACCAGTCCATACCCAGAACTATGTCAAAACCGGCTAACTTAAAGGGAAGTAGAGATAGAGGAAAAGAATGGTTCTTAATGGATATAACACATCCATCTAACTCAGTAGAGACGGCTTCAATGGTACCATCTGCTAACTCTACCTCATAATTCACTTTTAGGGTTTTGACAGGTAAATTCAACAATTTACAAAACTTATGATCCACGAAAGACTTATCTGCGCCTGAATCAAAAAGTACTCTTGCAAAGACATCATTTACAAGGAATGTACCTGTTATGACGTTATCATCTTGCACAGCCTCCTGCGCATCCATCCTGAAGACTCTGGCGTTAGTCTTCTTAGCCTCCTCAGGCTTCTTGTTGTTCTTGGGGCAGTTAGTCTTTATATGGCCCTTCTCACTGCAACGGTAGCACGTCGCATCTTTCATTTTCTTGCAATCCAAGGTTTTATGGTCCGTGGACTTGCAAATCCCACAAGCAAAGGATTTCGACTGAGTCCGTGAGCTCGACTCTAGTCTGCACTTTCCATAGTGCTGTTTCTTGCAAGTTTTACACCTGGGCTTCTCATCAGACTTATGCCCATTCTTCCTCGACTCGGATCCCTTCTTGTTATCACCGTTCCCACGGTGTTTCTTGTTCGACCTTCGCGAACCATCATCTTCTCGCTTCCTCTTCTCATACGTCTTTGCGGTTGAGGAGGCGCCGGCTGAACTGGTGGCGGTGGAGGCGGTGGCGTAACTGCCACAAACTGGTGATTCCCAGAGGAATCTTGATGATGCTGCTGCTCCTGCGGCGAAGAATAGTGAGGCTGCTGCTGCTCATGCGGCGACGAATGGTGAGAAGGTGTATAGTACCATTCGTGCTGAGTAAAGATAGCCTGGAAGCTATCTGGACCACTATAGGGTGGTCCGTGATAAATGGAACTATCCGAGACCTCGATTGGGTGGTTGGGAGTTCCTGATGCGGGCTCGACGGGGTCGTCTTCCTCGTCCATATCATTGCCTCCGGAAAAATGGTCCTCCGGTCCCAATGGGTTAAAACCCACTGGTTCTTGTATATAATTTGCCGGGTTAAACTGGCTTTGAAAGAATGGAGTGGGGTCTCCAAAAGGGCGGTGCGACATTGATCGCTGTAACGGTATGTGCGAATGGTGTGAGTCTCTAGGCTCATTTTCTGATTGTGGCCCGTAGGAGTCTTGAGCGGGAGTCGTCGAGCTGTTCGAAACCGACCGTCTTGCCGGTTGAAAGAGACCTCTCTGGTTCCGTCGAGTACCATCACTCTCGGCGGGGATAGGACCTCGTGTATTCGAAGGTCCTGCTTCGTGATCGTTGGGGGCGGCTACCGGCCCCTTTCCGCGTCCTCGCGTACGCAAGAATCTCGGAGGCATCTTTGTTATTCCTGTCAATAAAACATAAGATAACAATAACAAAAATATAAAGTTTTAAAGGACAAAACAAAAACCGAATAAGGTGGAATTTGTCCTATGTTATAAGTCTAGACTCGAAAGTTTAAATATGTGCAATTGTGTAACTGAGATTAAACACAAAAGGCTAGTGTTTAATTCACTCAGAGTTGGCTCTGATACCAACCTGTCACACCCCGATTTCCACGTGTCACCGGTGGGCCCGGTGGGGGAGTATAGTGACGTGGTTGGCAACGTAATAGTCAAACAACACAATATAATAATGCACAGCGGAAGCAAATTTAAATAAGATACAACCGAATTTATTTATTGTAAACAAAGTCACAATTATCCGGTGTTTATCCACAGTAGGATCGAATAATAAAAATATTGTTTATGGTTCAACAGACTTCGGCATCTTAAGTTTGCGAGACTTCTAGTGATGCTTAGGAGACTCCCAGCCTATTTCGCCTAGTACCTGCATTTAATCTTTTTGGGAAAATACGTCAGTTTACACTGGTAAATACATTCAACTGACTCATTTTATAAAATGATTGAAAATTGGTTTGGATGCACATGGCATAAACATTTTATTTAACTTGGGAGAATTATTTTGATAATATAATAATCTTGTGAACGATTTACATGTTACTTATGCGTTCAGTAGCCCGGAATGTATCCGGGTTAAAGATCAATAGACACACCACTGTAAGTGAGTTATACACGGGAGTACGCCTACACCCCGTGCTCAGGTCGTGGCAATCTCGTAAGATAATGCCGAGGATATCCGGGACATGGTCATTAACCCCCCAAAGGCTGTAAAGTAAACACATCTGTTTAAAACGAGCCGATCAAATTATTCAATTAACCACTAAGCGTGGAAGATTTGATGCTCGATCAAGCGGTACGCTATGTACCGTAACCCAAGCCCGTATAGGGAAAATAAGTTAAAAGTATTTACCTTTGCAAGTATAAATCCTTAATTGAATAAACTGCAGATAGCTTTTACTGGTTCTCCTAATCTGGAACGAAGGTTTAATATAACCTATTAGAATACTAACGGGCCTTTAATTAAGCTTAAGCTTAGACCGGTCAGTTTTAGTGATACGGTTCGTACGCACGATTAAGCGAAGACCGGATAGAATGTGATTTAGACCCGACAAGTTTGAGGACTTGTTTAATATGGGTTTACTACTCACATTCTGGATTTTGAGATAAAAATGATATCGTCTGACCCGTTTCGGCTAGTTTATGCAAACTAGTTACATAAACTGAACCGAACGCGTATAACGCATGACGGGTAATCGAAAGGGTCGCGAACAGGTTTCCTAAGTTAATACGCTTTAAATATGTTGTGATATCATTATGATATCTTCCATAATGCCCATAACGAGTTTAATCCTTAATTATGCCCCGTAGGGGTATTTCGGTCATTTTGAAGGTTATAAATGGGATTTATAATACTTCTGAGATACGGGTCTGGTTTAATCAGAAAAATTATCAATTTTAACAGGTATCAACAGTTGGTATAAAGTCTTTTGTGATAAAATGGTTCTAGACCCAAACTATGCGTTTAATACGCGTATAAAGCCGTTTTAAGCGACGTACGGTTTAAAATACCATTCTGAGTTTTCTGATCAGCAAAACAGGCTCAAAACACTCTATTTATTATTTTAAATCAGTGGCAATTGGATTGGTATCAATCGGATTCGTAAAACTCGTTTTATGGCCTAAAAGGGCATATTCGGTATTAACCGAATTAATGCGATAAGCCTAGCTTAAGATCAGTTTAAAAATAATTAAAAATCTTCAAAAATCCCAAAATATCATTTAACATCAGTGGGTAAAAGTTTTGGTACCGAAAATCGGGTTTAGATAGGCTATGCGCTAATCGCGCCGTTTAATTAATAAAAAGTTTATTATTTACGCTAATGCGCATATCTCCTAATCTAGACCTCCGTTTGACGTGAAAATTTACGTACATGTTTAATAATCAGTAACTAAGATTATTGTACTTCCACATTTTCAAAATTCTCGTTGTAAGGTCATAAGGGCGTTATGGTCCTATTTAAGCGATTAACGGAAACGTGTGCATGCATCGGATAATCAACGAAACATGTACAGAGGCTTATAGTATCATGTAACCCAACCCCAATGAGACTTTAAGGCATGTCTAATTCCAACTAAAACGGGTCAGAACCGAAGTCAACGCAAAAGTCAAGGTTTTGCGCCTTTCGGTTCCGAACCGGGTTTTAACAGAAATTTGTCGAGTCGGGCAAGCGTAGACAAGTTTTTATACTTATTACCAAGTTATATTAAGGTTAAAACAGGTTACACGCCTCTCGGATCATTAATCGTGTATTAAATCATAATTTGCAATTCTGTTGACTTTTTCGGTCAACGTTTGACCCGACAAACGACCTAGTTAGGTCTGGAATTGGTACATGCCCTTATAAGGGTTTAATACCCATATAATTACCTATCTAACGGTACTTTTAATTTGACATACGACTAAACTATCGTTACTTAATCAAGAAGTCAACCGTTAAACACGGTATTTTGACTTTTAAGCTAAATATAAAGCTAGAAGTAATTTAGAAGGGTTAGGAAGCTTACTAGATGATTAATGTTGATTAGGAATGCTTGGAAATCAGCTTGGGATGCTCCTCAAATGCTCAGATTGTTTGCAAGAATGGTTGTGAATGAATGGGTCTTATATACAAGAATTCAAGCACCACAAGGTATTGACACAAGGGTCTATGATCAGCCACAAGTGATAAACACATGTCTCTAGTGTATAGGGATTGTCTAGGGGCCATGCACATGCAGAAAAACCGGATTAGAGGGTCACATTCGCGCACAACAGGCAACAGCAAGTCATTCTGTCGCTGGGCATCCCTCGCGTAGCGCGAGGGTCCGTCGCGCTACGCGACGCCCTATGCTGATCCGAATTTTGTTGTTTGTTGGTGTTTCGAAAGGGCAACCGGGTATAAACGACTTGTGGACTTATTTTATCAGTAGGGGGCCTCCCATAAGTGTCTATATGCTGAACATACCCTACCATTATCCAATGTTTCAATTGAATTCATAAACAAGATCCGTAAATGAAGGTTTATCATTCATTTCATCGCGGGACCACATCATGCAATTGAATTTTCCTTTCTTGACAATAATTCTCCGTATAGAGGGCATAAAAGATGTGTAGTAATTATTATATCGGGTCTTGGGATTTATAATTGAGGTCGTTCAGAGGTAACGATTTAACATGACGCCTTTAAATCCTACCGAAACATCTTTATTAAATCCGGGTTTCCAACGCGTTTTTGTCTTATATGACACGTGTCGTTTTAATATTAAACCCGAAATTTGCGAGGTGTTACATCCTCACCCCCTTAAAATAAATCTCGACCCGAGATTTACTGAAACAAGTAAGGGTACTTTTCTTTCATGGTGGATTCTAACTCCCACGTAAACTCGGGACCTCTTCGGGCATCCCATTTGACCTTGACAAAAGGTATATGCTTTCTTCGAAGCTTCCTTACCTGTCGATCTTCAATCGACAAAGGTTTTTCCACAAACGTTAAGCTCTTATCTATTTGCACATCTGTATGTGGCATGACATGCGAATCGTCAGCGGAACACTTCTTTAGATTGCAGATGTGGAACACATTGTGAATTCCACTGAGCTCTTCCGGTAAGTTCAACTTATAGGCAACTGACCCGACACGTTCGATAACCTCGAAAGGTCCTATGTATCTCGGGCTTAGTTTGCCTTTCTTACCAAATCGCATCACCCCTTTCCATGGTGACACTTTAAGTAGGACTTTGTCACCTACTTCAAAGTGAAAATCCTTACGACTTGGATCCGCGTAACTCTTCTGCCTATTCCGGGCAGCTTGGAGATTGTTACGAATCTGGACAATCTTGTCCGTCGTTTCGAACACGATCTCTGGTCCTGATAACTGGACTTCTCCAACTTCCGCCCAACAAACTGGCGATCTACACTTTCTACCGTATAATGCCTCAAAAGGCGCAGCCTTTATGCTGGTATGGTAGCTATTGTTGTAGGAGAATTCGATCAATGGTAGGTTCTTATCCCAGCTACCTCCCAAATCGATCGCACATGCACGTAGCATGTCTTCCAACGTTTGAATAGTACGCTCACTCTGACCGTCTGTCTGAGGATGGTAAGCCGTACTAAAGTTCAAACGTGTGCCCAAAGATTGCTGGAAACTCTTCCAAAAGTGTGACGTGTACCTAGTATCCCGGTCAGAGATAATAGCTACAGGTATGCCGTGTAGGGCTACAATCTTGTCAATGTATAACTGGGCTAACATATCGGAGCTATAAGTCTCCTTGATGGGTAAGAAATGAGCTGACTTAGTCAGTCGGTCAACTATAACCCATATCGTATCATTGCCTTTTCTTGTCTTGGGTAACTTGGTAATAAAATCCATAGTTACCATTTCCCACTTCCACGTAGGAAGTTCAGGCTGTTGTAGCAAACCTGACGGTTTCTGATGCTCGGCTTTGACTTGCTCACATGTCAAGCATTTTGCTACATGGGCGGCCACAGACTTTTTCAAGCCTATCCACCAATAATTTGCCTTTAAATCCTGGTACATCTTATCAGCTCCAGGATGAACGGAGTATTTGGAACTATGGGCTTCTTGGAGGATGACATCACGAAGTCCTCCAAAAATTGGAACCCATATTCGTCCGTTTAACCGTAAAATCCCGTCCTTGCTAAGAGTTAACTGCTCCTCAGTTACTCCTAACTTTTCATTAGGATAGTTAGCTTCCAATACAGCTTCCTTCTGTGCAGCTAACACCCTTTCTATCAAACTGTTCTTTACCTCCATACGCTTGGCGTTAATTCGAATGGGTTTAACCCTTTCCTTTCTGCTCAAGGCATCAGCGACTACATTCGCTTTGCCGGGATGGTATTTGATTTCACAATCATAATCATTTAAAGTTTCCATCCAACGGCGTTGCCTCATGTTTAATTCTTTCTGGTTAAACAGATGCTGGAGGCTCTTGTGATCAGAAAAGATCACAAACTTGATTCCATAAAGATAATGCCTCCACAGTTTTAGTGCGAACACAACGGCACCCAATTCCAAGTCATGGGTGGTGTAATTCTTTTCGTGCACCTTTAACTGTCGCGATGCATAGGCAATCACCTTGCCTTTCTGCATAAGCACACACCCCATGCCAGTGTGTGATGCATCACAATAAACTACAAATTCTTCAGCGCCTTCAGGTAAGGTAAGCACAGGAGCGTTGCTCAACTTTTGTTTCAAAACATCGAAGGACTCTTGCTGCTTAGGGCCCCATACGAATTTTACTTTCTTCTTGGTCAAGGAAGTTAGGGGTGCAGCAATCCTTGAAAAATTTTCAATGAAGCGCCTGTAATATCCTGCCAATCCTAGGAAACTACGAATCTCCGTAGGTGTCTTTGGCTCTTGCCAATTCATAACAGCTTCGACTTTAGCGGGATCCACCTGGATACCACGCTCACTGACCACATGTCCAAGGAATTGGACTTCTCGTAGCCAAAATTCACACTTAGAGAATTTGGCGTAGAGCTTCCCCTGACGTAGAAGTTTGAGAATACAACGAAGGTGTTTCTCGTGGTCAGCTTGGTTCTTAGAATAAATAAGGATGTCATCAATGAAGACGATAACAAATTTATCCAAGTAAGGCTTGCAGACACGATTCATGAGATCCATGAACGCGGCTGGTGCATTAGTGAGCCCAAAAGGCATCACTAGGAACTCGTAATGACCGTAGCGAGTCCTGAATGCAGTCTTGTGAACGTCTTCATCCATAACCTTCAACTGATGGTATCCTGACCTCAGATCAATCTTTGAGAAGTAACTTGCCCCTTGAAGCTGATCGAACAAATCGTCGATCCTGGGCAATGGATATCTATTCTTGATCGTGACTTTATTAAGCTCGCGATAGTCGATGCACAGACGCATCGACCCATCCTTCTTCTTGACAAACAGGATTGGCGCTCCCCAAGGAGATGAACTGGGTCGAATGAAACCCTTAGCCAGCAATTCATCTAGCTGCATCCGCAACTCCTTCATTTCGGTGGGTGCCAATCTGTATGGTGTTCTAGCAACTGGTGCAGCTCCGGGAATGATATCGATCCTGAATTCGACTTGTCTATCTGGTGGTAGGCCAGGTAGATCTTCAGGAAACACTTCTGGGTATTCTGAGATGACAGGGATGTCTTCTAACTTTGGTTTGGGCTCATCAATAATCACCTGTGCCATGTAGATGACACACCCCTTCTTCAAACACTTTGAAGCCTTGAGCATAGTCACGTGCTCAGGCAGTCCGTACTGGGTATCTCCCCGAATGGTAAGTGATTCACCAGACGGAGTCTTTATCACTACTTGCTTCATGTTACAGACGATTTGGGCCTGGTTATGAGATAACCAGTCCATACCCAGAACTATGTCAAAACCGGCTAACTTAAAGGGAAGTAGAGATAGAGGAAAAGAATGGTTCTTAATGGATATAACACATCCATCTAACTCAGTAGAGACGGCTTCAATGGTACCATCTGCTAACTCTACCTCATAATTCACTTTTAGGGTTTTGACAGGTAAATTCAACAATTTACAAAACTTATGATCCACGAAAGACTTATCTGCGCCTGAATCAAAAAGTACTCTTGCAAAGACATCATTTACAAGGAATGTACCTGTTATGACGTTATCATCTTGCACAGCCTCCTGCGCATCCATCCTGAAGACTCTGGCGTTAGTCTTCTTAGCCTCCTCAGGCTTCTTGTTGTTCTTGGGGCAGTTAGTCTTTATATGGCCCTTCTCACTGCAACGGTAGCACGTCGCATCTTTCATTTTCTTGCAATCCAAGGTTTTATGGTCCGTGGACTTGCAAATCCCACAAGCAAAGGATTTCGACTGAGTCCGTGAGCTCGACTCTAGTCTGCACTTTCCATAGTGCTGTTTCTTGCAAGTTTTACACCTGGGCTTCTCATCAGACTTATGCCCATTCTTCCTCGACTCGGATCCCTTCTTGTTATCACCGTTCCCACGGTGTTTCTTGTTCGACCTTCGCGAACCATCATCTTCTCGCTTCCTCTTCTCATACGTCTTTGCGGTTGAGGAGGCGCCGGCTGAACTGGTGGCGGTGGAGGCGGTGGCGTAACTGCCACAAACTGGTGATTCCCAGAGGAATCTTGATGATGCTGCTGCTCCTGCGGCGAAGAATAGTGAGGCTGCTGCTGCTCATGCGGCGACGAATGGTGAGAAGGTGTATAGTACCATTCGTGCTGAGTAAAGATAGCCTGGAAGCTATCTGGACCACTATAGGGTGGTCCGTGATAAATGGAACTATCCGAGACCTCGATTGGGTGGTTGGGAGTTCCTGATGCGGGCTCGACGGGGTCGTCTTCCTCGTCCATATCATTGCCTCCGGAAAAATGGTCCTCCGGTCCCAATGGGTTAAAACCCACTGGTTCTTGTATATAATTTGCCGGGTTAAACTGGCTTTGAAAGAATGGAGTGGGGTCTCCAAAAGGGCGGTGCGACATTGATCGCTGTAACGGTATGTGCGAATGGTGTGAGTCTCTAGGCTCATTTTCTGATTGTGGCCCGTAGGAGTCTTGAGCGGGAGTCGTCGAGCTGTTCGAAACCGACCGTCTTGCCGGTTGAAAGAGACCTCTCTGGTTCCGTCGAGTACCATCACTCTCGGCGGGGATAGGACCTCGTGTATTCGAAGGTCCTGCTTCGTGATCGTTGGGGGCGGCTACCGGCCCCTTTCCGCGTCCTCGCGTACGCAAGAATCTCGGAGGCATCTTTGTTATTCCTGTCAATAAAACATAAGATAACAATAACAAAAATATAAAGTTTTAAAGGACAAAACAAAAACCGAATAAGGTGGAATTTGTCCTATGTTATAAGTCTAGACTCGAAAGTTTAAATATGTGCAATTGTGTAACTGAGATTAAACACAAAAGGCTAGTGTTTAATTCACTCAGAGTTGGCTCTGATACCAACCTGTCACACCCCGATTTCCACGTGTCACCGGTGGGCCCGGTGGGGGAGTATAGTGACGTGGTTGGCAACGTAATAGTCAAACAACACAATATAATAATGCACAGCGGAAGCAAATTTAAATAAGATACAACCGAATTTATTTATTGTAAACAAAGTCACAATTATCCGGTGTTTATCCACAGTAGGATCGAATAATAAAAATATTGTTTATGGTTCAACAGACTTCGGCATCTTAAGTTTGCGAGACTTCTAGTGATGCTTAGGAGACTCCCAGCCTATTTCGCCTAGTACCTGCATTTAATCTTTTTGGGAAAATACGTCAGTTTACACTGGTAAATACATTCAACTGACTCATTTTATAAAATGATTGAAAATTGGTTTGGATGCACATGGCATAAACATTTTATTTAACTTGGGAGAATTATTTTGATAATATAATAATCTTGTGAACGATTTACATGTTACTTATGCGTTCAGTAGCCCGGAATGTATCCGGGTTAAAGATCAATAGACACACCACTGTAAGTGAGTTATACACGGGAGTACGCCTACACCCCGTGCTCAGGTCGTGGCAATCTCGTAAGATAATGCCGAGGATATCCGGGACATGGTCATTAACCCCCCAAAGGCTGTAAAGTAAACACATCTGTTTAAAACGAGCCGATCAAATTATTCAATTAACCACTAAGCGTGGAAGATTTGATGCTCGATCAAGCGGTACGCTATGTACCGTAACCCAAGCCCGTATAGGGAAAATAAGTTAAAAGTATTTACCTTTGCAAGTATAAATCCTTAATTGAATAAACTGCAGATAGCTTTTACTGGTTCTCCTAATCTGGAACGAAGGTTTAATATAACCTATTAGAATACTAACGGGCCTTTAATTAAGCTTAAGCTTAGACCGGTCAGTTTTAGTGATACGGTTCGTACGCACGATTAAGCGAAGACCGGATAGAATGTGATTTAGACCCGACAAGTTTGAGGACTTGTTTAATATGGGTTTACTACTCACATTCTGGATTTTGAGATAAAAATGATATCGTCTGACCCGTTTCGGCTAGTTTATGCAAACTAGTTACATAAACTGAACCGAACGCGTATAACGCATGACGGGTAATCGAAAGGGTCGCGAACAGGTTTCCTAAGTTAATACGCTTTAAATATGTTGTGATATCATTATGATATCTTCCATAATGCCCATAACGAGTTTAATCCTTAATTATGCCCCGTAGGGGTATTTCGGTCATTTTGAAGGTTATAAATGGGATTTATAATACTTCTGAGATACGGGTCTGGTTTAATCAGAAAAATTATCAATTTTAACAGTTATCAACAGTTGGTATAAAGTCTTTTGTGATAAAATGGTTCTAGACCCAAACTATGCGTTTAATACGCGTATAAAGCCGTTTTAAGCGACGTACGGTTTAAAATACCATTATGAGTTTTCTGATCAGCAAAACAGGCTCAAAACACTCTATTTATTATTTTAAATCAGTGGCAATTGGATTGGTATCAATCGGATTCGTAAAACTCGTTTTATGGCCTAAAAGGGCATATTCGGTATTAACCGAATTAATGCGATAAGCCTAGCTTAAGATCAGTTTAAAAATAATTAAAAATCTTCAAAAATCCCAAAATATCATTTAACATCAGTGGGTAAAAGTTTTGGTACCGAAAATCGGGTTTAGATAGGCTATGCGCTAATCGCGCCGTTTAATTAATAAAAAGTTTATTATTTACTCTAATGCGCATATCTCCTAATCTAGACCTCCGTTTGACGTGAAAATTTACGTACATGTTTAATAATCAGTAACTAAGATTATTGTACTTCCACATTTTCAAAATTCTCGTTGTAAGGTCATAAGGGCGTTATGGTCCTATTTAAGCGATTAACGGAAACGTGTGCATGCATCGGATAATCAACGAAACATGTACAGAGGCTTATACTATCATGTAAACCAACCCCAATGAGACTTTAAGGCATGTCTAATTCCAACTAAAACGGGTCAGAACCGAAGTCAACGCAAAAGTCAAGGTTTTGCGCCTTTCGGTTCCGAACCGGGTTTTAACAGAAATTTGTCGAGTCGGGCAAGCGTAGACAAGTTTTTATACTTATTACCAAGTTATATTAAGGTTAAAACAGGTTACACGCCTCTCGGATCATTAATCGTGTATTAAATCATAATTTGCAATTCTGTTGACTTTTTCGGTCAACGTTTGACCCGACAAACGACCTAGTTAGGTCTGGAATTGGTACATGCCCTTATAAGGGTTTAATACCCATATAATTACCTATCTAACGGTACTTTTAATTTGACATACGACTAAACTATCGTTACTTAATCAAGAAGTCAACCGTTAAACACGGTATTTTGACTTTTAAGCTAAATATAAAGCTAGAAGTAATTTAGAAGGGTTAGGAAGCTTACTAGATGATTAATGTTGATTAGGAATGCTTGGAAATCAGCTTGGGATGCTCCTCAAATGCTCAGATTGTTTGCAAGAATGGTTGTGAATGAATGGGTCTTATATACAAGAATTCAAGCACCACAAGGTATTGACACAAGGGTCTATGATCAGCCACAAGTGATAAACACATGTCTCTAGTGTATAGGGATTGTCTAGGTGCCATGCACATGCAGAAAAACCGGATTAGAGGGTCACATTCGCGCACAACAGGCAACAGCAAGTCATTCTGTCGCTGGGCATCCCTCGCGTAGCGCGAGGGTCCGTCGCGCTACGCGACGCCCTATGCTGATCCGAATTTTGTTGTTTGTTGGTGTTTCGAAAGGGCAACCGGGTATAAACGACTTGTGGACTTATTTTATCAGTAGGGGGCCTCCCATAAGTGTCTATATGCTGAACATACCCTACCATTATCCAATGTTTCAATTGAATTCATAAACAAGATCCGTAAATGAAGGTTTATCATTCATTTCATCGCGGGACCACATCATGCAATTGAATTTTCCTTTCTTGACAATAATTCTCCGTATAGAGGGCATAAAAGATGTGTAGTAATTATTATATCGGGTCTTGGGATTTATAATTGAGGTCGTTCAGAGGTAACGATTTAACATGACGCCTTTAAATCCTACCGAAACATCTTTATTAAATCCGGGTTTCCAACGCGTTTTTGTCTTATATGACACGTGTCGTTTTAATATTAAACCCGAAATTTGCGAGGTGTTACAATAATATATATAATTTATTAGTATCGATTAAATAACAATTATACACAAAACGATCATACAAATTTCAAATATACACATATAGCCAAAACTATCGATTTCTCGCTTTCCATTTTTATATTTAATAGTATGCATCAATACACACCATTATCTTACAAAGTTTTATTTTAGGTTATTTCACATGATTATATTATTATTGCTATTATACAACCACAGTCTCATAAACCCTTTATCCCTTGTCAGTTGCTATTTTAGTAACGGCGTTCCCTCTCATCGTACTTCCAGGAGATCTGTTCTCCTACTTCCCTGATCCTATTTCCTGCATCCATTAACTCCTCGCCAAAGTGGCGGAGTTCAGCTAAATTCTCATTGCTCATAGGTGGATTAGGTATAGGTTCCGGGTCGAATTGAGGAAGAAAGGAATAAGGACTGTTGAGCAGGTTTTGGAACTGCCAATCATTAGTCCACCATTCGTCCATTCCTAAAGGCTGGGTGTGAATTATAGGTTCTGGGATTGCTGGTTCCAAATTCATTGGAAGTTGAGTTTCAATAGGATGAGTAAAAACATTTTTATTGACAGGCTTAATAGTATCACAGCTTGCCAATATAAAATCTAGCTCTTCCTGCAATGTCATTTCCGGGTTTTGCTTAGAGCTTTCTCCTATTTCTATCTGTGTTTGTTTAGAACCTCCTCCAATCTCCATTTCTATTTGCTTAGAATATTCTTCAAACTGTATTCCCATCTGCCTAGACTCTTCCCCGACTTCAATTCCCTTCCCTTTGTCTAAGGGATTTTCTATTTTGGGAATTTTTCTAGTGGCGGGTTTCCTTCTACGCACACGCCTCCATCCCACGAATCTTCTCTTTTTCTTGGGCTTGGGTTTCTCCGTAGGTGGAGCATTGAATTCCATAGGTTCTTCTATATCTGGTATATACCTATTGAAATCTCTGGAAACCTCTATTTTTACCGGATAGAGATTTAAATTCTGAAGGGCGTCAGACAAATCACTCATCCTGTTTATGCAAAATACACACAAATACTAAGTTAAAAATTTTATAACAAATTTCATAGATAACTGATGAAACAATGGTTAACCAGGTAGGTTAACTCACTGGTCTCGTCAAGAGGGTTAATCCCTTCTTTCCGAGGATCGCCGGCTGGATCGTCTGGTGTGGTGGGTTTCCTGCACAAGGAAACAAACTGTGACTCGCAACAAGGAGGATGAGGTGGGGGGTGCTCCTTGTTACCACTCTCCGGCGTGAGAATCAGTAGTTTGCTTGGGAAGCAAAGTGTGATAGTAGTAGTATTGAGGGAGTTGAGAAGTGATACCTCAAACCTGGTTTGGGGTCAGTATTTATAGCCGAGGAGTGGAGGAGGGTAGTTGAGTAGCTAGCCTGACATCACACAGCTATTTGCAGGTGTGTCAGACCTGTCGGATACTGTGGTGATGCCACGTCCTGCTGTGGTGTCAGACTGTTGTATACACGTGGGCCGGTAGGCGACTGTTCCCAGTGCCACTTGCACTGTGGTGTCAGACCCACTTGCCTTGTAGGCAGGATGCGGTGCTAAGCCGCATCGCTGCTTGTGGTCATTGATGTTGTTCCCGCGTTGGTTGTTCCATCCATGATTTACGCGGGATGCGGTGTTATGCCGCATTGCCTGCTGAGTGACTGTTACTGTTGTCCAGATCCCTTGTTGTGACGAAAATGTTCATAGGATGCGGTGCGGGGCCGCATCGCTATGCGTTACATTAGTTTCCTTCCTTAAGGTAAGTCTTCTCATCACTGGACAGATTGGACCGCTGTGTTCGCGTGTGCCCACGCGGACACAGGTGAGTTTATTGCTGTTGGAGGTTTTTGATGAGGGTAATGGTCATTCGCGGTCATGCTGACGCGAGATCTGGGACCATACCCCTTCAAGTCCCCCCAGTCTAGTGTTCCTTCCGTATGTAAGTTGCATGTGGGAGGGATACTGGACTATGTTGTCTAGAAGGTTAAATATGGGCCATGCAGATGGCTCCTTCTTTCAGTATGTAGTAGGCCTTTCGAGTGGATTGTTCCTTCCTTGAAGAAGGGTGTCTAGTGAGCAAGTTCCGTCTGATGCGGAATTCTCAGCCAAGGACTTGACTCTTTGTCTACCTTTTCTTGATGTCATCAGCCACCTGTTGGTGTTTCGAACCAACCTTTGAGACGGTGACTGAACGCAGGGTTCGAACCAACCTCTGAGATCGTGACTGAAGATGTACGTCTTCGTCAGTCTAGTTGTAACCTCTGCGTCAGCTTTTGCAAAGTTGTAAGTACTTTGCTCAAGCTCTATGTTCAGCAACTGGACATGCAATGATGATCCCTGTTTTGTGGGGTATTCGTGTTTTCCAGTTAACCTTTCTAGTAACCGCACGTCCTCTGCGGTTTTTCTCTCAAGTAACCGCACGTCTTCTGAGGCTTAGCTCTCTAGTAACCGCACGTCCTTTGCGGTTACCTCGTTGCCGTACCTTGTTGGCCATGTTTATTTGAGGAACGTGGGGTAGTTGCGCCATTGTTGGCCATGTTTGGTCGAACAATGTGAATCTGGACTATGGGCAGATAAACATGGTCATAGGCAGGGTTGTGCCCACCATTGTTTATTCTATGCGGTCCATAGGTGGGTAACTAGTCATAAGCAGACTTGTTACCACTGTTCTGGAGCTACTTTCCTTCACGCTATGGTGGAAAGTAGCTTTTCTTTAAGTGGTGTTGTCGGAGGAGATCACCTTGGATACTTGGGAAGTTGGTTGAAACTCTTCCGCATTCGTTTTGTAGCCACTTTCCTTAATGCTTAGTTAAAAAGCAGTTTTCCTTGAAGTAGCTTTGCTCCTCCGCATGGTGCTTTAGTTGTGGCTCTTCCGTAGCTACCGTTCGTATAGTTGCGGTTTGTAGTAACTACTCACGAGTGGTTTGCGGTTTGCAGCAAAGAACTCGCTTCTAGAAGTCTTGTAGCCTGGACGTAGCTCTTGAAGGTTCAGGAGACAGGGTTGCTGATGTGCGGTTGCTCAGCACACTTGTCCTTTTCCTTAAGGAGAAGCTGTTTGCGTTCCCTCCGTGGTTGTGAACCGGAAATGAGGGTTTTGAAGCTTGAAGAAGCTTACATGGAGTGCGGTTTACCGCATCCTGAGAAGCGGTTTTCGCAGTCCAAAGAACCATGCTGGTTCTGAGTATCTGACACACCTGTGCGGGTTGGTGTGTGTCCTTTCCGCATATTCCACGTGTGCGCGTGGGTATGTGCGGTTATTGCTTATACCCCCTTATATAATTTAAAGATATATATTTTTGCCTTTTTTGAGGGGGTATAAGCAATAACCCTCATTTCCGCACGTGTCCAGCCGGTCACGTGACCATGTGGGCTGATTCTTTTGTTGATGGTAACCTTCGTTTACCATTGACCGTTTTTGTTGCTGATTTGTTGGAGCATTACAAGGTCCATATCTCCCAAATGAGTCCTTTTGGGTTTATTCGTATTAGACACTTTGAATCGACTTTTCGTGCCCTTGGTTTGCCGGTTACCGTTGATAATTTCCGGGGGTTTTATCAGTTGACGGTGAACACCGGGTTCTTCTCTTTCCGAGAACGGTACGGAAGTACCAAGTTGTTGACCCCCCCCCAAGGGTATTACAAAGTGGAAGAGCAAGTTCTTCTATGTTAAAGCTGTCGCGGTTGTTCTCAACATGACTTTGCGGAATGTTAATGAGCCTATCCCTGCGGAGGATATTGACATTCCTAATGCGGAAAATGCGGAGTGGTTCCCACGGTTGAGGACTATCGAGCATAGGCTGTTGAAGAACACTGAATTGTGGATGCTGCGGATGTTATTGACTAGGGCCGATAAGCATGCAAGGCCCGTTGTGCGGGAGAAAACTGGTGGTAAGTGTTCTTACTCTTGCGCGGTTTTATTATTCCCTTGTGTGCTTATTAATTTGAACGTGTATTATCAGAAGAAGTTGTTGAGCTGTGGAAGATATTTGATCCAACCTTTACTGGCAAGGTTGATATTGTCAAGACTGCTGAAGGTGCAGGCTTTAATTTGACCATTCTCCATAACATCCTCGTTCCTACACGCGAGGCAATGAATGCACCCCTGCCGCAGGGCAAAGGTACAATTCATAGCCTTCTTTTCTTGCCTTATAAGTTTCATGTTGCTGATATTCTTCATGCAGGTACTCTTGGGGCCCTTGGTAAGTTTGAGTCAAAGGGTGCTCCCAAAAAGCATGCAGAGAAGAAGCAAGTGGATAAACCCGTGCGGGGTCGCGGCAAGAAGAAAACTGAGGCTCCTGTTGTTCCGCCTTTGGTTCCGCATGCAGCAGGTATCTCTCGTTCTCATTTCCGCAGATATACCGATTACGTGGTAGTATCTGACACCCTTGAGGGCTTGGGTGTTCCAGGTGCTGGTGCGGCCACAGGTGGAACCACTGTGGGTTCTAAGGCTGCTGATGAGAAGAAGAGGAAAGCAGGGAAAGCTGTTGATGCTGGTGAGAAAAAGAAACCGAAAATTCAGACTAGACGCGGGGCTTTTGTGGGACAAAGGAAGCCTGCGGTTGTTCCTGGTACGCGATGCATAACTTGGACAAATATTTTGTATTTGTACTTGTATTTTAACGTATCTTTGTTTTGATTGCAGAACCCCAAGATGAAGGGGTCTCCATCTTTGATGTTCCTCCTCCTCCCCCGCATGACACTGCTGCGGATGTGGGGGTTCATAAGGTTGTTACCCTTGAGCCCTCTGTGCGGGAGGAGGATACTGGAAAGAGGCCTGCGGCCCAGATCCATGACACGGTGGATTCCCATGATAATGTCATTACCCCAGAGGATGCTGATGATCTGAACCTGAAATTTGCTTATACTGAAAGGCCAAAGTCTCCTGCTGCTGAGAAGGCTTCTGGTTCCGGTTCTGGGGGTGCGGGTTTTGTAGAGACTCCCATTCAGCCTGAAGAGTCTGAATTGGAGTATTATTACCGCACCTATACGGAAGATCGGGCCATGGCTTACCACCGCCCTCCGTGGTCTGTGATGCAAGGGGATGACATTTCTGCTGATCCCTTCGCGTGTAGGGAGATTTTGGGTGGTCTGGGCACCCCATTTGAAGTCCACCGGGCTCGTGCCTTACCAACTGAAGCCCAGATTAACCAACTCTCCTCCATGCTTGTTGGGAGTTCCGTAATGGCCAATGCCATTATGGAAAACTATAAGGTGTTGGGGCGCAGGGAGGAGGAGAATGTGCGCTTGCGTGCCGAGGCTGAGGAGTTGGTGAAGGCTGCACGTGAGGGTTCCGAGCAGCTTGAAAGGGATAGGGTTGCGTTTGAAAAGCGTAAGCAGACTGAAGAGTGGGCTGCAACTGCTGAGCTTAAACAGGTTCGTACCCTTGCAAAACTGCTTTCCACTGAGCGCCAGAGTTGGAAAGAATCTCTTTCTAATGAGCGCGAGACACTTTCTAATGAGCGCAAGGCTTGGAAAGACTCTTGGGCCAAACAGAATGAAACTCTCTTTCGTGTTCGCCAGGAGCTTGTCAATGCTAAGGCAGCAAATGCTGCGCTGGTTAAAGAGAAAGCAGCAGCTGTTGCGGCTGCCCAAGAGGCCAAAGAGGCGGAAGCTCGCCTCGCCAAGGCTCTTGAAGATGCCAAGGAGGCGGAGGCCCGTACTGCAAAGGCTCTTGTAGAGGCCAAGGAGGCGGAGGCCCGCACTGCAAAGGCTCTTGAAGGGGCGAATGTTGACCGCACCAATTTAACGAAAACTATCTTGGGCCTCCAGGTATAAGTTTCTTGCTTTTGAATCTGTACATCTCACAAGTATGTTGATTATTTTTGTACACTTGTTTTTGTTTTGTTAACAGGTTGAAGTGCGGACCCGGGGGGCCACTATTGAGGAGGTCTCTGCCCATATTGATGAGGTTGAAGCGCGGGCCAGAGAGGCTGAAGAGGCTAGAGATAGCCTTGCTTCGTCACTTGAGCTGCTCAAGGCTGACCGTGAATGGATGCGTATGCGCGGGATCGGGCATGTAAGCATCCGTTGCCTTTGTTATTTTTGTTATAGGTTTGCCTTTGTAAACCTTTGTATTCTTGTTTCGCAGATTGTTACTGCCATCCTTGATGCACCTGAGAATGTATCAGGTGTTAATGAGATTAAGGAGCGTGCCCGGGATGCTGGTTTTAAAGCTGGCTATAATCGCTGTATTAGCCATATGAATGTTGTAGCCCAGGGCGGATATACTGATGAGCGATCCGGGTTCCACGGTGTGGATACTGAAGCGCTTCTTGATGCTGCTGTTGCGACGTATAATGACACAACCCTTTCCGGTCTTGAGGATCTTGAAAAGTGTCTAGAAGCGGAGGACTATGTGGACCGCTTGCGAGTGTTATACGCTGACGAAGAAGATGAGGAAAAACCTACTGTGGTGAGCAAGGATGGTGAGGGTTCCAGCGGCACAAAGAAAGACTAGGCTGGCCTGCGTGCCTTTTTTGTTTCCTCATGTGATTGTTTAAAAAACTTTATGTAAATTCCCTGTACACCGCGCAGGTGTATGAATTTTTTGAATATAAAGAATTGTTCTGTTCAATTTGTACAAGTGTTTTTACTACTTGCATGTTTGAATTTGTAAGAGTTTAATGTTACTGTGAGCGTCACTAAATCTGTAATTGCCTTTTGCATATCTAGGTGATATGCAAGTATGAAGAATTGTCTCTGGTCGGACAAACAGTGTTGCCATTGCTGGCCTATTATAATAGTTGCGTGTGGTTACCATTCTGTGTAGGTATCACGAATGAAGATTTTGCTATTCTGTTTTTGTGTATACCTCAGAGTGGAACACGCATTTGTAATAGAAATAAATAAACAATATTGCATTGAATCGTCTATTTATTTATTTGCAAATGGCCCGTGGCCTGATAGGTTACATGGTGAATGTAAAAAACATGGCTTACATATAACAGCGTCGAAGCTGTTGTGCATTCCATGTGCGTGCGATAGTTTCGCCTTCAAGTGTTTGAAGTTTATACGCGCCTTTGCCCAGGACCTCTTGGATGAGGTAGGGTCCTTCCTACTTGGGGGCAAGTTTCCCTGGGCGTTCCGCGTTAGATGCTTCATTGTCGCGAAGGACGTAGTCTCCCGGGTTGAAAGTACAAATGCGAACGCGTGCATTGTAGTACTTTTCAAGTTTGGTTTTGTATTTGGCCTCGTTGATGGCAGCGTTTTCGCGCCTTTCTTCCAAGAGGTCCAAGTCAACCCTGCGTTCCTCATTGTTGTCTATCTTGTTGATAGCCAACATTCTAGGTGAGGGGAGGCCTACTTCCGTGGGGATCATCGCTTCAGTGCCATAGACCAGGCTGAAGGGTGTCTCACCGTTGCTTGTTTTTGGGCTTGTCCTGTGAGCCCATAAAATACTTGGGAGTTCATCAACCCAGCCGCGTCTGGCTGTTCCCAACCGTGCTTTGATGCCTTCCACTAAGCTTTTATTGATACTCTCGACTTGGTCGTTCCCTTGCGGGTGCGCCACTGAGGAGAATATGTGTTCAATGTTTAGCTCTTTTAGCCATTTTTGAAAGTCATCGGCGGCGAAGTTGGTGCCGTTATCGGTGACGATGCACATTGGTAGACCGAAACGGCAGATGATATGTTCCCACACGAATTTCCTTGTTATCATAGCGGTGGTTGATGCAAGCGGCTTTGCCTCTACCCATTTTGTAAATAATCAACAGCCACTATGATAAATTTCACTGCACCAGGTGCGTCTGGAAATGGTCCCACCACATCAATTGCCCATTTTTGGAATGGCCATGCGGTGGTGACGGGGATCAGGTTGTTCTTGGGACGCAAGGTCTTTGGAGCATGTCGCTGACAATTGAAACACTTGCGTAAGACTTTGACTGCGTCCAGGTGCATGCCGGGCCAATAGTACCCGACATTCATGATTTTGGCCACGACCATGCGTGGGCCTGCGTGTATGCCACATATTCCCTCGTGAATTTCTTTGATAAGGTATATGGCATCTTGGGGGTTGACGCATCGTAGGAGTGGCCCCAGGTATGATTTACGGTATAAGATACCGTCTCCCATTTGGTAATGACACGCTTTGTATTGTAGCTTGCGTGCTTCTGCCTTGCTTTCGGGAGTAACACCTGATTGTAAGTATGCAATTATCGGTGTCATCCAGGATGTTGTTCCGTACTGGATGACATTGACCTGGCGCAGGGGTACTGAAGGATTTTGCAGAATCTCGATGCGTACCTCTTTTGCCAGGTGTTGGAAGCTGGTGGATGCAAGTTTTGATAGTGCATCCGCAGGTTTCTTATCACTCCTGTTGATATGGCGAATATTGAAGGAGGTGAACCTTGATTTTAGTTGAAGGCTTGTTCGAGGTAGAGGATCATGATATCCCCTTTTGCGGCATAGTCACCGCGTATCTGCCCTGCAACCAGTAGTGAGTCGACATGTGCTTCCAAATGTTTGACGTCGAGTTTGACTGCCAACCGCAGCCCTGCCAGTAGAGCCTCATACTCCGCCTCGTTATTCGTACTTTTGAAATCGAGGCGGATTGCGTAGGTTAGCTCTTGGCCATCGGGGCTGACAAGTCACAGACCTGCGCCAGCACCATCTTCATTGGATGCACCATCTGTATATAGTGCCCAGGTTTCTGCGGAGGATGGTGGTGATGCGGGGTTTTGTTCTTCTTCGCATTCTTGAATGCGGTTTGCTGGTACTTCAGCAACGAAATCAGCCAAAACCTGGCCTTTGATTGCGGGGCGCGGCTTATAGTTCAGTGAAAGTGCGCCCAGCTCAATTGCCCATTTTGCTAACCTCCCAAAGATGTCGGGTTTGGATAGGATCGGGCCGATCCTGTAGTTAGTTAACACTGTGATGACGTGGTTTGCGAAGTAACGTCGTAAACGTCTCGATGCGTGTACTAGTGCCAGTACCAATTTCTCCATGATGGAATACCTTGTCTCTGGGTCGTTGAGCATTTTGCTGATGTAGTAGATGGGTGTTTGGACTCCTTCCCGCTCCACTATGAGTACCGCGCCTACCGCGTTGTCCGCGGCAGACAGGTACAGAATAAGTGGCTCATCTTTTCGTGGTGCGGTTAAAGTTGGGAGCTGGATCAAACACTCTTTCATCTCCCGGAAAGCTTTTTCGGCCTCTGCGGTCCATTGGAATTGTTCCTTTTTTAGGCAGCTCCGCAGGGTCTTGATGAAAGGGTATGACTTAGCTGCGTGGTTGGCTAAGAATCTATTTAGTGCGGCTAGCCTGCCGGCTAGTCGTTGCATTTCTTTCATCGTTGAGGGCGATGGCATGCGTTCGATCGCCTGAACTTTTTCCGGGTTTACCTTGAATCCATCTTTGGTTACGATGAATCCGAGGAATTTGCCTTCTTCCATTCCAAACGAGCATTTCCCTGGATTAAGCTTCATGTTGACGCTTCGTAGAGTTTGGAATGTTCTTTCGATATCGTTGAGCATGGTGTCTTCCTCCATGCTCATGATGACCAGGTCGTCCATATAGATTTCGACACTTTTGCTGATTTGACCGCGAAAAGTGTCGTTCATCAACTTTTGATAGGTTGCGCCAGCGTTGCGCAACCCGAACGGCATTTTGGTGTAGCAGTAGTTCCCGGTAGGAGTGCGGAATGCCGTTTTGTCTTCATCCTCGATTGCCATCTGTACCTGGTGATAGCCTTTGTAACAATCGAGGAAGCACTTCCATCGAAATGGTGCGAGGTTATCGACCTTCTCGTCGATCTCCGGAAGTGCGTAACAATCCTTGGGGCAGGCCTTATTGAGGTCTTTGTAATCGACACACATGCGCCAGCCCCCGCTTGGTTTTTCTACCATGACTGGGTTGGACAGCCAAGTCTGGTATTTGACTTACTGCAGGATGCCTGCGGAGAGCAGTTCCTGTACCTGCTCTTCCATCGCCGCGTTTTTTTGCTGATCCAAGGTGGCGTTGGCCTTGGATCACCGGCTTGATACCTGGCATGGTATTCAAGAAATCTTGCGCGATTTCGCGTGGCACCCCTGTCATGTCTGCGGGTGTCCAAGCAAAAATATCTTGGTTCTTGAAGAGAAGTTGCTTCAGGCGCGCTCTGATGGTAGGTGTCAAGGCATGGCCCAACGTGACCGTTTGTTCTGGGTGTCTTGCGTTAAGCACTCATTTTTCTGGTTGCGTGTTGGGGGTGGGCCTTGCTACCTTGGCTGGACGCAGGTCGTCCGTAGACATAACTTCTCTTCGGGCGTATATTACCACGACCCCCCGTCTCGGTTGGGAAACCAATGGCAGAGTGAGGGACGGATGTGATCATGTTGAAGTCTCCCTGAGACTCTCTCCCGAGAAGTACGTCGTACTTGGAGGTGTGTGGTAAAACCATGAAGTTTACCTCCTCCGTTCTTGTGTGCCTCCCATTGGTGAGGCGCACAGGAAAGGTAATCTGTCCCAGGGGGAATACGGTTTCCCCTGCAAACCCGGCCAACGGGTAGTCCGCTGGCTGCAGTCGATCTTTGTCTTCTTGATCGAACTGGTTGAAGCATTGCTCGTATATAATACCGGATGTGCTGCCCGGGTCGATGAACAATCGCTCGGTGCAGTAGTGAGCCAGGTGGCCTGTGATAACCACTGCGCGTCTATCGCGCGGGCCGCTTCGGACTTTTGGAAAGACGACTTGCTCGTCTTTCCAGTCATTGTCCGGTCTTCTTGCCGCCTTGCGCGGCCTTCCTCTTCCTCCATTGATCATGTGGGTAGAGGCCACGTACATGGTCCTCTTACCCGTGGAGGTGCCCTCGTTGTGGGGAGTGATGCGCTTGGTCGCTTTTTGTGCGCCTGTCAACAGATGTTGCAGTTTCCCCTCTTTTAGGGCTCGCCCAATCTCCAGTCGGAGACTGATGCAGCTGTTTGTTGTGTGGCCATTGTCCTTGTGATACTCGCAGTAGAGTGCGAGATCCTGGTTCTTTTTGGACTTCATCGGTTGGGCCGGTCGCAGGAATTGTGCGTCCGTGAGAAGGACATCGCTTGGCGACTGGTTAATCTCGGTCCAGCTGCGGTCCCGAGATTCCTTTTTTGACGCCCGATTTTCACGTTGGGCGTTGATTGTAGCCCTTGCGTCGGGCTGGTTGCTTCGTGGGACATATGGTCTGGAATCGCTGCCACGATTCCATGTGTCCCGGTTACGCTTATTGCTGGGCTTGGGCTCTTGGCGGGAAGACTGGCCTTCCGCCTGGGGTTGTGCCTTTGACATGTGCGGTCTTAGAGACCGCTGAGTCTGGGAGTATGTCTTGACCGCAGCCATGACATCCTCCCACTTCTTGGGCAAACCATCTTTGCCAGAGATATTCATAACCATTTGCTCGTCTTTAACGGCAACAATGAAATGGTTACGTGCCATTTGGTCGGTGACATCGCCTATCTCTCGGCATTCTTTATTGTAACGGACAACGAACGCTTCAAGCGATTCGTTATCCCTGCGCCAGATGTTCATGACGTCCATGGAATCACGTTCATGGGGTCGTTGCTGGCTAAAGTGTGCGAGGAACTTTTCTTGCAAGTCCTCGAATGAGGTCAGTGACGCTGGTGGTAGAGAATCGAACCATGCCCTGGCCAGACCTGTTAGGGTCTGTGGGAAAAAATGGCACCAAGTGGGTTCATCCCATCTACCGTTGCACCCAGCGCCGACGAAGATGTTGTTGTGATCATCTGGGTCGGTTGAACCATTGTATTTCCCAATGTTTAATGGGAATTTTGTGGTGGTGACATCGGCGTGGGCGATTTCTGGGACGAACTTGGAGTTTTCGGCTGCAGATTTCGGCCTGTCGGGTTGGCCGCGGTGATGTTTTGCAGCGCGGAGGTACGTAGTGCGGGGGTGAGTGGGAGGAACGTAGTTGCGTCCTCCCGGTCTGCTGCTGGTGGCATGGGATTCCGCACGGTATGTACCATCGTCCGGATCGGTGTAGCCTTGCCTTTCACGGTGGGACTGGGGTCCCAGTCGGCTGTGAATTCCTAGGCCATGGTGGGCTGTAGACTGTCGCCTAGTTTCGCCATGTGGGCCTAGGCGACTCTGTATATGGCTCCTGTGGCGGGACCCATATGCGGAGTCGTCCTCATCAAGTGTGCAGACATCGCAGTAAGAGGAGCCGCGATCTTCGTGCCTGCTTCTGGAGGCCGGATGTGTTGGGGCCCTGCCTTCGTACTGTAAAGTACGACCTGCAGGGGTGTGCGGTGCTGGGGTGGGTCCCACAGATATTTGCGCTTCTGCGCAAGCTCTGTTGTATGTTGCAGCCAGTATAGCTGCTTGTTGGTCGTACCAGGCATGAAGGTTCATGCCTGCAGGTATCACAGGAGCGTACTGTGATAAATCGTGCCCAAACGTAGGGGATGCGCCCCGTTGCGTTGATGTCCCAATGTGTTCAGCATTTGGGGCTAGGGGAATAGTTCCCGCAGGCCTTTGGTTTGCGGGGTTTAGGTTATCCCCGGTGGTGTTGTTTTGACGATCAGACATGATCTTTGGAGAGAAAGGGATGGTCGGAAAAAAGTGCTAAGAGTAGCGTTGGGCGCCAATGATGAAACAATGGTTAACCAGGTAGGTTAACTCACTGGTCTCGTCAAGAGGGTTAATCCCTTCTTTCCGAGGATCGCCGGCTGGATCGTCTGGTGTGGTGGGTTTCCTGCACAAGGAAACAAACCGTGACTCGCAACAAGGAGGATGAGGTGGGGGGTGCTCCTTGTTACCACTCTCCGGTGTGAGAATCAATAGTTTGCTTGGGAAGCAAAGTGTGATAGTAGTAGTATTGAGAGAGTTGAGAAGTGATACCTCAAACCTGGTTTGGGGTCAGCATTTATAGCCGAGGAGTGGAGGAGGGTAGTTGAGTAGCTAGCCTGACATCACACAACTATTTGCAGGTGTGTCAGACCTGTCGGATACTGTGGTGATGCCACGTCCTGCTGTGGTGTCAGACTGTTGTATACACGTGGGCCGGTAGGCGACTGTTCCCAGTGCCACTTGCACTGTGGTGTCAGACCCACTTGCCTTGTAGGCAGGATGCGGTGCTAAGCCGCATCGCTGATTGCGGTCATTGATGTTGTTCCCGCGTTGGTTGTTCCATCCATGATTTACGCGGGATGCGGTGTTATGCCGCATTGCCTGCTGAGTGACTGTTACTGTTGTCCAGATCCCTTGTCGTGATGAATATTCCTTCTTCAGGATTTACAGAATGATTTGAGGATTTGGTCTGGGATGAACTTCCCTTCTCGTTGGATGACCTATCTAATTTAAGATAGATGTTTGAAAGTTTTTGCTTACCCATACTGTACACAAATATTCAATTAATAAAACACATAATCACAAAATAGCAATTAATAAAATTAAGTATTTGCTAAATACTTAATTGGCTTAAATCAGTGGCTCTGATACCACATTTTTCTGTCACGGCCCCCGACCCGGTTTGACCCGTTTCAGGAGCCGCGGGACAGAAATCCCGTGGTATTTATTTAACAGCGGAAGTCTTTATCAGGATCTTTTTAAAACTGCAAATTTCCCGATTATTTTATTTCACAACTCGGGATAAAACCCCGGTAATTTACAATCATAAGATTTCACGGAGAAATCTTTATTATTACAAAACATGTTTCTTTATTTTATATTGAGCCACTTCCTTAAGCTTGTAGTGCTTCGCGGCACTTTTCTTGGATCACAATAGATCATCTGAAACATGTTTGAAAAAGGTTTTGTCAGCGGGAAATACTGGTGAATCATTCTTTTTACTAAAATGACACGTTTTGTTATAATTTACAGTATTAAGAGTGATTTCAATGTTTCCTGATATCAAACCAACTACCCACGGTATTTTGTCACTCGACCCATTGGCCCTCTCATTGTCCAATGGTGTCTGTGACTATGGTCATATCACCCCTTGGCTGCCCCAATGGTGAAGATTATCAAGTAATGTATACAAAACCCCACATATCGGTTGTAAATTGGTGATTACAAAGACTTAATCCCTGTAATTATAACATTGAAAATAAACATGCTTTTGAAATCAAATTATAAAAAGAGAATGACTCACATTGCAGATTTAATTGAGCAGAGCCTAGCCTACTGATTAGCCTTTTAACCTAAATTAATAACATGCACACAACTCGGTTAGTAACTTAATACAGCATTTACGATAACTCACGAGATTAAAACCTTCACAACGAATGACAAAGTGCGATACTTAAACATCCATTGAATTAACAACGAATGACAAAGCATAAACCCTAATGTGGGCAGCACTTAAACATCCATTGGATAGTTTAATCGATCGGACATTGAATCGTAGCAGCGATCGAGTTATTACCCTGTATTGCGGCAGCACTTCGTGAATCGTGTGTGTTTTGAGACTGTTTCTACAATATCTCAGCGTATATTTTGAGTTTTAACGTCGTTCAAGTGCCAGAATTCAAGTCCCAGACACCCCTATTTATACATAAAATTTGATCCCCCTCGCGTGACGCGAGGGGTACCCCTGTGGGCGTCGCGTGGCGCGACGGGTCACACCCTATCATAGGGTAGCCCCGTGTGTGTGTAGGCTTGCTGAGTCGACAGAATTGTAAAATTTGATTTTGACAGTTTTTTATTTGGATAATCGTAACTAGGGTTTACCCCCCCCCCCCCTGAGTTTTAGGGGCCCTGATCCTGATTTTGATTGTTCTGAAAATTTTAGGGTTTATACAGAATCACTTGGGAGTCTCAATTAGGGTTTTCTTTTGGATAAACTAATATAATGATTAGGACTTTTGATAGGAATTGTTACATATACATTGCATGACTAGTGAACACACACATACGAAATTGCACGTTTAGCACAACCGTATGAATTCATGTATTACTTGCATGAATTATGTGATTGATAGGGTGGTATTTCCCTAGATATTCATGACTCACGTTTTTGAGATTCTTTATTTGCTACTCGAGTTTGAGGAACCATTTGACATGAGTTAGGAGGAACTTAGATGAGCATGCAAATCACAATATTATTGTAGGTGCACACATAATAATAATGTGGGGTGCATGTCAGTCCCAGTGAGATTTAACAAGTGAAAAAGGGGTTCTGACCTGTTAATTAATCAATGAGGAACGTAAAAAATTTATAGGAGTCATAGTAGTGATTGTCTCTTACTCGAATGTGAACTTTTCATTTCCCTCTGAAACCATTCGAATCTCGATGCTATCGAGTATTACCTGAACACCCATCTGAACGCCTAGCGAACTGTGTAGAATGTTAGGTGCTTGTACGAACGCCCCTGAGTGGTATGTTGCAACATCGATGATTGGTCTATACCTTCCTCACTTTTCTTTGTTTGTTGGAACTCATGCATTGACGTCTTAAATCTCGAAGCGTGATCGCTTCTGCAACACTCTCGCAACAGACCGTGTAGTACTCAATCGACTTGCTAGATCGATGGACAAGGGAATGAGCGTAATACTTTACTAGTCCCAGTATTTGGACAACCCTGATTACCAGCAACAAACACCAACGGATTAACTTCAACCGAATCTTTAACCCTAGATAGCGACTTATGGGAGTCAACTCTTACGAATCAAGCGGGACATGAGCGATGACAATTAACTATGGAGTGGAATGTGAAACTTCCCGCACAGTAAGTAGTGCCTTAGCACATGACTTAGAATGTGAAAAGATGGACCTTGTGATTGAAAGGTCGCAGGACACCGTCACAAGTAACGGCATCAGAGGCAACAGTCACGGCAACATCAAGATACTTGTAACCATAGCCTACCGTATGGAAACAAAGGTGACTTCGACAAGGACTGACTGTTATTAAGATAAAGTGTCAACAACCAAGAGAACGACGACAGTATTGGGAATCCACGTGACCGTAACAACAACACTAGAAACGATGCCCGTAGGATTGGCGTGGACGACGCCAGGAATTTAGCAACTTGGTGGCCTGCACGTCCTTAGTAACTAATCGCTTCGCCTTTGTTATGTTTAACCCTGAAGCTTTTGGAAACCAAACCTGTGGTGGAACCAACTGATGGCAAGTCAATGGAAACCTCCTATGTTCGTTGGGATGCAAACTCGACCTTGTGGGACAAGTGTTCGACATCAACCTTCCTTCTACTATCCTTGATGGTTTCGATGTGGTAGTTATTGTGGATTGGTTATCCAGATATCGCGCAAATGTACCCAGGAGAAGAAAATTTTTGCGTATCTCTCTCCCTAGTAGGGACTCGTCGTCTGTCCTAAAGCATCAGAGTGGGGTAAAGGTTAGTATAATTTCAGCAACGAAAGCCCAGGAGTGTCTACAGAGGGACTACCCCGCTATGTTGGCAACCGTTACTAATGTTAAGGCTAAGGAAAGAGGATCGAGGATCCACCAATTGTTCGTAATTCTTCTCAGTGTGCTACTTGAGGAACTTTCAGGTTTACTTCCACAACTGTTAGGTGGAATCTCAGTTTGATCTCACGTCAGAGGCAGCCCTGATTACTCGTACTCTTACCGTTTTGCACCAGGAGGGTTGCAAGAACTGTCTAATCCGCTACAGGAACTGTTAGGCAGCAGTTTTGTTGGACCTAATTTTCGCTTTGGGGAGCCCAGTTATCATTGGATATGTGTACTGATTATCGAGAACTCAACAAGGTGACAATCAAGAACCGTTGCCTCAACCATGTATTGCCAACCTGTCAACCAGTAGCGAGGATCAAGCTCTCGTTCGATAATTGGCTAACGAACAAACTATCATTAGATGGAAGTCCAATGGGAGAATGCTTTCAGCACGGCATACCAAACGCAATGCGGCCAGTGCGACTTTTTACACCATGACCATTGAGATAATCAACACACCAGCAGCTTATGGACCACAAGGATCGACCATGTTTATTGATGACGTTTTGGGTCATTTCCTGGAGGAAGGGACATCATGGACGGCATTTGTATCTTATCTTTGAGCTCCTGAGTGAGGAGCCACTACACGCGAAGTCTCGTTAAGTGTAACTTCTGGATCCGAGAGGTACATTTTTGGTCATGTAATCAACTAAGTGGGGATACACGTTGATCTCGCTAAGATCCAGTTTGTTAGAAACTAGTCGACACCAAAGATTCCTTCGAAGATACAACAATTCCTTGGTTTCGCTAGATACTATCACAGATTCATCGTGGGATTTTCAAAGATTGCGCAGCTTTAACTTCTTTAGCGCAACGAGGAGCTGTGAATTCATGGGAAACAAAACTGGGGAACGCCTTTTCAGCCTCTGAAACCCAACTCTGCAATGCACTGAGCATCGCTTCTATCCGAGGGTATAATGATCTGGTGGTATACCATTATGGTTTGAATCAGAGTCCCAGTTACACGCCAATGCAACACGAGTAGGTGATGGCTTATGTGGTGGATTAATAAGAAGAATTGCACGATTCACAACCTGGGGGTGGAAACCATGGCCTTAGATTTAATTGGGGGCATTACTTGGACGGTACCAAATGCATTACCTAGACTGATCACAAGGGCCTCCCGTGTATCGATGTTTCGAAAGAGCTAAAGCATGCGATGACATCGCTGGATGGAACTTTTGAATGATTATGACTATGAAACCTGAACGTGCACGAGCTTTGCAGCCTACTATCGACTCTAACTTACCTGATCAGACTCGCTGTATTCCAAACTGGAGAACTGAAGGAAGAGGATTTCCAAGATTTACCCATGCGGGGCATGGAGAAGCAACCTTTGGCAAGTCGGACGATATTTGCTACCTCACGGAACGAATGTGGATCTCATTATACGGCAACTGTAGGGAACTTGTGTTGAGCAAAGCGCACCGGCCTCGATATTCTAGTCATCGGAATTTTGATGGAATATATTAGGATCTAAGGATCTTGTGCTGGCAACTGGACTTGAAGGTCTACACAGCGAAGCATGTGAACGACGTTTGACGTGTGCGAAAGTCAAGGTGAAACATCAGAAACCTTCTGGTCTGTATCAGTAATCAGAAACACCTATTTGGAGGTTAGAACAAACAACCATGGATTTTGTCACTGGCCTACCTAAATCTGAAAATGGAATCGATATCACCTGAGTGATCGTTGATTGTCTCGTGTAACCAGCACACTTTATTGCAATCAAGGATACTGACGAGTCGACACAACTTGTGAATATTCCTCTGAGAGAGGCGACTTTTAGGCATGGGGTGCCAACTCCTGATACCTCTTATTTTGATCTACACTTGATTCATAACAGGCAATACAGAACACCCTTGGCTCACGTATGGACATGAGCATTATTCGTCATCGCAGGACAAACGAACCATCCTAACACTTGAAGACATGCTGCGAGCATGTGTGTGATCGACTTAGTAAAGATTTGAAAGGACACCTACATTGCGTTGAGTTTACTGTAACAGTTACCATTCTGGTACACAGACAACTCTGTTAGAGGCCTTGCTTGGATAGTAACGCTAATCTTCTTGTGAAATAAGGTGTGTGGCAACCTAATGTAACAACTCTCATTAAAATCATTACTTCTTATCTTATTTTGTCCAATAGGAAACCCTAATTGAGACCCCCAAGTGATATGGCCTGACCCCTAAAATTTTCAGGACAATTGGAATTAGGATCAGGGCCCCTAAAACTCATGGGGGGTATCCCCTAATTAAGTTTATCCACTCAAAACAGTTACGAAACACGTAAATTCGAATTTCGTCGACTCATCGGGGATAAGTAGGTGACAAAGCAGGCCTATCCTATTTTGGGTTCCCCCGTGACACGCGACAGGTGCGGGTGATCCTGTCGCAACACGCGGGCGGGTCCAAATCAGGCTATAAATTCAGGGGCTTAGGACTTGCACTGATTGCTTGTTTCGACGTTAAATTTCGTTACGTACACTCACTTATACGCTGTTTTGTTCAAAAGTAGTTATAATCCCGAACCTCCACCGCGATAACAGGGTAATAACTCGATCACTGCTAAGATTTAATGTCCGATCGATAAAAACCAATCCGATGGATGTTTAAGTGTTGCTCAAACTCGGGTTATACTTTGTCATTCGTCGTGAATTCGATGGATGTTTAAGTATCGCACTTTGTCATTTATTGTAAAGGTTTTGAATCTCGTGAGTTGTCGTAAAAGTTGTATTAAGTTACTGACCTAGTTTTCGTGTGCATTGTTATTTGAATTAGGTTAACCAGGCTAAAATCAGTAGGCTAAACTCTGCCCGTCTAAATCTGCAATGTGAGTCATTCTCTTTTTATCAAATTGTTTTCCAAACTCTATTTGTTTTAAAGTTATAATTACAGGGATTAAGTTTTTGTAATCTTCAATTACTGCCGGTATGTGGGGTTTTGTATACATTACTTTATTCCCGTCACCATTGGACAACGAGTTAGCCAATGGGTGATCTGACCATAGTCACAGATACAGTCGAGTGACAAATACCGATTTGGGGTAATTGGTTTATAGAAACAATGTAATCACCCTTAATACCGTATATTATAACAATGTGTCGTTTTGTGCAACTTGAGTGACTCGCCAGTATTTCCCTGCTGATAAAACCTTTTAAAAACATGTTTCAGGTGATCTGTTGTGATCAAGGAAAAAGTGTCGTGTAGCACTACAAGCTTGAAGAAGTGGCTCAATAAAATAAAGAAACATGTTTTTTGTAAAATAGGGGATTTTCGTGAGAAATCACCTTTATTGTAAATTATGGGTGTTATTCCCAATTTGTGAAATAAAATAATCGCGCATTTTCAGGCTTAAAAGATCCTGTAAATCTTCCACTGTCAACTCAATGAATAAATACCACCGGATTTCTGTCCCGCGGCTCCTGAACCGGGTAAAACCGGGACGGGGGCCGTGACAGAAAAAGGTGGTATTAGAGCCACTGATTTAAGCCAATTAAGTATTTAGAAATACTTAATTTTTCAGATTACTATTCTGTGATTCTGTGTTTTTGTGTTATTTGACTATTTGTTAATCTACAGTATGGGTAAGCAAAGAATTTCGGACATCTGTCGTCAATTAGATAGTTCACCAAAAGATAAGGGAACCTCATTTCAATCATATTCCTCAGTATACTCAGCAGATACTGAGGAAGGAATATTTATTCGTAAGGCACAGTTTGAGAAACCACTTACCCCTAAGAAAAAAAGTTGGATTATTAGAAAAACTCAAGAGAAAATAAAGAAGTCACAACAAAAAGGAGTGAAAATATATAAGGAAACTCAGGAAATAGGCACTAACCCACCATGGGAAGATGAATTAGATGAACAATGGGCAAATCTCTATATGTTAGCCACTACAGCAGTAAATATTAACTTTTAATTAAGTTAAACTGCCAAACCCGGACCAACCAATGGAAAAAAAATAAAACTTTTGTAAGATAACCAGTGTGTATGGATGCCTATTATAATATATAAAATATCGAACGTTGAAAAATCGACAGTTTTGGCTATACGTGTTGACATGATTATGTGCGATTGTTTTGTTATGTTTGGTTGTTAATTCTTTTATGTTAATCACTTATTTAAATTAATTACCAGATGGAACACGCTGGTAATGAACCCGTTAATGAAGTGAATCAATCTGAGCAAAACCAGGAAGATCAATTTCTGAATAGGCAAGATATCGAGAATATCGTTGCTCAAGGAATAGCCAATGCTATTCCAACAATCCTTGCTGCTGCCCGAAACCCAGTTGAACCTCAACCAATTATTCCTAGCAAGCGTACTCATGAAGACAACTTCAGTAATAGCATAAATGGAGGCGGCAACATTAATAATAATGATAATGATGTAATGCAGGCCCCAATTCTTAAGAGAATGAAAGCTGCAACGCCTGGTTGCACTTACTAGGAATTTCTTGCCTGTAAACTTGTTGAATTTGCAGGCAATGAAGGGGCGACGGCTGCACTGCGTTGGTTGGAGAAAACCGAGGCAGTAATTAAAATAAGTAAATGTGCCGAGGAGGATAAAGTCATGTATGCTTCTCATCTTTTCAAGGAAGAAGCATTAGAATGGTGGAATACGGTATTACAAGCTAAGGGAAGTGACATGGCCTACGCCATGAGCTGGGAGGAATTTAAGCGTCTGGTGGAAAGGAAATTCTGCCCCAAATATGAAAAAAACAGATGGCGAACAAATTCCTGAGCCATCGAATGATAGATGTTGATTGCCGAGGGTATACTTCGAAGTTTTTTGAATATGCTCGAATTGTGCCTACTCTGGCTTCGCCAGAACCGGTACTTATTTCTCGCTACATATGGGGTTTAATTAGCGAGATCCATGATATTGTCAAAGCTGTGAGACCCCGCACGATCGATGATGCGGTGGAATTAGCCAACACTTTGACTGACGGACTGGTGCGTACGCGAGAAGAAAACAGGAAGAAGGAATTGGCTCAGAAAATTACCAAAGGATTTCGTGTGGGTAATAATAGCAATTTCAAGAAAAGAGGAACTGGGCAATCTTCCACTCCGCCGTTCTGCAGGAACTGCAAAAAGAAACATTTTGGAAAATGTAATGAACCCTGCAACTTCTGCAAGGCGATAGGACATCGTGAAGAAGATTGCAGAAAGAAAACAAAGATCTGCTACAACTGCGGAGAAGCTGGGCATTTTAGGCCGGAATGCCCTAAATTGGTCAAACCAGCAGATAACAAAGCCAAACTTGCGGAAGGAACTAACAAGAAGAACGCAAGAGCCTTCCAATTGGCTACTCAGGAAGCTGAATTGATTCCTGACGTAATAGCTGGTACGTTCTTAGTTCACAACGTTTATGCGAAAGTATTATTTGACTCTGGTGCAAACCAAAGTTATATAAATACTTCATTCTGCCAAGCTCTTAAGCTACCCTTAACCAAACTTAGGCAAGTTTTTACGGTAGAAACGGAAGACGGGAATTCTGTTAACATAGATACGGTTTTGCAAAATGAAAATATAGAACTTTCAGGTCATAAATTTTATGCTAACCTTTTACCTATGAATTTAGCTGGATTCGATGTCGTATTAGGAGTGGATTGGTTAGTAGCCAACCATGCTCGAATCCTTTGTGATAAGAATTCTATAGAAATACGTGCACCCACGGAAGAAGTAATTATGATTATAGGGGATAAGCCACGTAAACCCATGAAGTTCATTTCAGTAATGAAAGTTGCTAGTTATGAACGAAAGCAAGGAATAGTGTATATGATTTCAGTAATCATTAGCACTAAGGGTAAGGAACTTAAGGAAATCCCTGTAGTATCAGAATACCCGGATGTATTCCCAGAGGAGTTATCAGGATTACCACCAGATAGGGAGCTAGAATTTAGAATTCATATGATTCCTGAAACTACACCCGTAGCTAAAGCACCCTACCGATTAGCACCCACTGAAATGTTAGAACTGAAAAAGCAATTAGATGAATTGCTCAGTAAAGGACTCATACAACCTAGTTCATCCCCTTGGGGAGCGCCAGTGTTGTTCGTAAAGAAAAAGGATGGTTCAATGCGAATGTGTATCGATTATAGGGAATTGAATAAGGTTACAATTAAGAATCGATACCCATTACCTAGGATTGATGATCTTTTTGATCAACTTCAGGGAGCTAAATATTTTTCTAAGATAGATTTATGCTCCGGATATCATCAATTGAAGGTACAAGAAGAAGACATACCTAAAACTGTTTTCAGAACTAGGTATGGACATTACGAGTTTGCAGTCATGCCCTTTGGACTAACAAATGCTCCTGCAGCATTTATGGACATGATGAACAGAATCTGTAAACCGTACTTGGATAAATTCGTAATTGTCTTCATCGACGATATACTTATTTATTCCAAAAGTCAGGATGAGCATTGTCAGCACCTGCATGCACTCTTAACTTTGTTAAGAAAAGAAAAGCTTTATGCCAAATTCTTGAAGTGTGAATTTTGGCTACAGGAGGTGCAATTTTTAGGGCACATGGTGAATCACAAAGGCATTCACGTAGATCCCTCCAAAATAGAAGCAATCACCAAATGGAAGGTCCCGCAATCAGCTACAGAAGTTAGAAGTTTACTAGGCTTAGCTGGATACTATAGGCGCTTTATTAAAGATTTTTCCAAAATAGCTGTGCCATTAACTAAGCTAACCTGTAAAACAGTTAAGTTTGAATGGGGACCTAAGCAAGAAGAGGCTTTTAAAAATTTAAAGCAAAAGTTAACAAATACCTCAATTCTTGCTTTACCAGAAGGAACAGAAAATTTTGAAGTATACTATGATGCTTCTAAGCTAGGATTAGGATGTGTGTTAATGCAACGCAAAAAGGTAATTGCGTATGCCTCAAGGCAATTGAAGAAGCACGAGGAAAACTATACGACACACGACTTAGAATTAGGGTCAATAATTTTTGCCCTTAAGATTTGGAGGCACTATCTGTATGGAAGTAAGTTTACTGTTTATACGGATCATAAGAGTTTAAAATACATATTTGGGCAAAAAGAATTGAATATGAGGCAAAGAAGATGGATGGAAATTCTAAGTGACTACGACTGTGATATCCAATATCACGAAGGAAAAGCAAATGTAGTCGCAGATGCTCTAAGTCGTAAGTACCACGAAAAGCAAAAGCGAGTTCGTGCTTTTAGATTAAATCTACAGTTAGATTTAATGGAACAATTGAAAAACACTCAAGAAACAGCAATCAAGGATAATGCTGAAGGAATGAAGGGAAGAATAAAAGAATAAGAGCAAGGAGGTGATGGAATTTGGAGATTCCACAAGAAAAGGATTTGGGTACCTAAGCAAGGAGAGTTAAGAAATAAGATTTTAGAGGAAGCCCATAAATCTAGATATACCATGCATCCTGGTAACAATAAGATGTACCAAGATTTAAGGAATAACTTCTGGTGGATATGAATGAAAAAGGACATAGCTAGATATGTTTCTAAGTGTCTTACTTGTTCACAAGTTAAGGCAGAACACCAAAAACCTTCAGGGTTACTCCAACAGTTAGAAATGCCTGTTTGGAAATGGGAACTTATAACCATGGATTTCGTTACTAAGTTACCCAAGACCAGAAAAGGTAACGACGCAATTTGGGTAATTGTGGATCGTTTAACCAAATCAGCTCATTTCCTACCCATGAAAGAAACCTTTAGCATGGAAAGGTTAGCAAAGTTATATGTAGATGAAGTAGTATCCTTACATGGAGTTCCACTCTCCATTGTATCGGATAGGGATAGTCGTTTCACTTCCCATTTCTGGACAAGTTTCCAGGAAGCAATGGGGACACGATTAAATTTAAGTACAACTTATCATCCTCAAACAGACGGACAAAGTGAAATGACAATTCAAACCCTATAAGACATGCTCTGGGCATGTGTTATAGATTTTGGTGGAAACTGGGATGACCACCTACCCTTAATTGAATTCTCCTATAACAATAGTTATCATTCAAGCATTGAAGCTGCCCCGTTCGAAGCACTATATGGACGAAAGTGTAGAACTCCCGTTTGTTGGGCAGAAAAAGGAGAATGCCAATTATTAGGTCCTGAAATCGTACAAGAAACTACCGACAAGATCACTCAAATCAAGGAAAGACTGAAAACGGCTCGAGATCGCTAGAAGAGTTATGCAGATAATCGACACAAGCCGCTAGAATTTCAAGTCGGAGATAAGGTACTCTTGAAACTTTCTCCTTTGAAAGGAGTAGTTTGGTTCGGTAAAAAGGGAAAGTTAAGTCCGAGGTACATAGGACCATTCCCAGTAATCCAGCGAATAGGACCAGTTTCCTATCGCCTACAACTACCAGAAGAGCTAGCTGGAGTACATGATGTATTTCATGTATCCAATCTCAAGAAATGCCTATCTGACGAATCCCTAGTAGTACATCTTCAAGATATAGAGGTAAATGAGAAATTAAAATTTGTGGAAAAACCACTACAGATAGAAGACAGAAAGATCAAGTTTCTCAAACATAAAAGACTAGTACTGGTCAAAGTCAAGTGGGATTCAAAGAGAGGACCTGAATACACTTGGGAGCTGGAATCGGAGATGAAGCAAAAATATCCCTACTTGTTCTAGTAAATCTCGAGGACGAGATTTTTATTAAGGTGGGGAGGATGTAACAACTCTCATTAAAATCATTACTTCTTATCTTATTTTGTCCAATAGGAAACCCTAATTGAGACCCCCAAGTGATATGGCCTGATCCCTAAAATTTTCAGGACAATTGGAATTAGGATCAGGGCCCCTAAAACTCAAGGGGGGGGGGGTATCCCCCTAATTAAGTTTATCCGCTCAAAACAGTTATGAAACACGTAAATTCGAATTTCGTCGACTCATCAGGGCTAAGTAGGTGACAAAGCAGGCCTAGCCTATTTTGGGTTCCCCCGAGACACGCGACAGGTGCGGGTGATCCTGTCACGACACTCGGGCGAGTCCAAATCAGGCTATAAATTCAGGGGCTTGGGACTTGCACTGATTGCTTGTTTCGACGTTAAATTTCGTTACGTACACTCACTTATACGCTGTTTTGTTCAAAAGTAGTTATAATCCCGAACCTCTGCAGCGAAAACAGGGTAATAACTCGATCACTGCTACGATTTAATGTCCGATCGATAAAAACCAATCCGATGGATGTTTAAGTGCTGCTGAAACTCGGGTTATACTTTGTCATTCGTCGTGAATTCGATGGATGTTTAAGTATCGCACTTTGTCATTTATTGTGAAGGTTTTGAATCTCGTGAGTTGTCGTAAAAGTTGTATTAAGTTACTGACCTAGTTTTCGTGTGCATTGTTATTTGAATTAGGTTAACCAGGCTAAACTCTGCTCGTCTAAATCTGCAATGTGAGTCATTCTCTTTTTATCAAATTATTTTCCAAACTCTATTTGTTTTAAAGTTATAATTACAGGGATTAAGTCTTTGTAATCTTCAATTACTGCCGGTATGTGGGGTTTTGTATACATTACTTTATTCCCGTCACCATTGGACAACGAGTTAGCCAATGGGTGATCTGACCATAGTCACAGATACAGTCGAGTGACAAATACTGATTTGGGGTAATTGGTTGATAGAAACAATGTAATCACCCTTAATACTGTATATTATAACAATGTGTCATTTTGTGCAACTTGAGTGACTCGCCAGTATTTCCCTGCTGATAAAACATTTTTAAAACATGCTTCAGGTGATCTACTGTGATCAAGGAAAAAGTGTCGCATAGCACTACAAGCTTGAAGAAGTGGCTCAATAAAATAAAGAAACATGTTTTTTGTAAAATAGGGGATTTCCGTGAGAAATCACCTTTATTGTAAATTATGGGTGTTATTCCCAATTTGTGAAATAAAATAATCGGGCATTTTTAGGCTTAAAAGATCCTGTAAATCTTCCGCTGTCAACTCAATGAATAAATACCATGGGATTTCTGTCCTGCGGCTCCTGAACCGGGTAAAACCGGGACGGGGGCCGTGACAACTAGTCACAGATCCAGGATTTGTACTCGAACCACTTGGGAAGATTGTTTGGATTGGAAATCGTTGGGCGGCAACGCGTGACCATCAGGGAAGTTGATAAGTTTTGGAAACACTGGGAGTTCGTTGTAGGCGATCGTATCTTGCTGAAAGTCCCACCCTGGAAGGGTGCGGTACGCTATGGAAAAACGTGGCAACCTTAGTTTACGATACGCTGGGACATTTGGAGATCTCGAACGAATCGGTAGCATGGCTCACGAACTCGAGCTACCTGACGAGTTAGGTAACGTTCACGATGTCATTATGTCTCAAACCTATGGGAACGTTTTGCCCGAGGAAACATTTGTGATACCTTTATAAGACAAGTTGCAGTTGTCGTGGAGTCGATCGAAAACATGTACGAGGAATTTGTTAGTATAGTCGAATCCCAATCGTGAGGGTTCGTTGGAACTCAAGACGTGGACCGGAGTTCAAGTGGTAACGTAATGATCGGAGTAAGCTCTTGTATCCTTAGTTGTTCAAGCAATGGAATCAACTTTTGATATCATTAGCGAATTTCGGGACAAAATTCCCTTTCAAGTTGGGGATGATGTGGCTCCCAACTGACTTTGCAATCCTATTTTTTTTTTTTACAATTTGGTTTACGTGATGTCTGTGCAGTTATCTGGATGAGTAGCGATTGTGTGTAATGATCGACTATTATTTGGGTAGTGTTACATATAGTTTAATTAGGGTTTCTAATGCTTCACTCCTCTGTATTACTTGTCAAATTTCGGGAAGAAATTTCTTCAAGTTGGGGATGATGTGACAACCCGAACTTTCAAGGTCTTTTCATCGACACGTTATTTGTTTCACAGCTGCGTTTTCATGATTCGCTGCATTATAACTTGTATATGTTTGGTATATGATTAATGTGTTGCATTATGGTCTAGTATATGATTAATGTGTTTAGTTTTGAACTGTTTAGAAGTTAAGAAACTATGCTCGACGAAACATTGGTGTTTCGCCGCAAGCCATGCTCGACGAAACTTAGGAATTACGCCGGCCCAAATTCCTTCGGCCCACACTTGAAGTCAAAGGCCCGAACCTTTCAAGCCGAGCCCAACTCATCAGGCACGCGCATCTGTATATTAGGGTACATAAGTATAGTTATAGAAACACTCATAACCCTAGAGCCCTCTTGGAGTGACGACAGATCATCCTCATGAAGCCATCCTTACAGTTTCTACATCTTGTGCACAATAGGTTAGTATAATTCTACCTTTGATTGGTCTGTGCTAAGTGGTTGTGTATATATATGTTGTATGATACTGAATCGATTGTGTGGTGTAAATACTGATTTAACGAATTGGAATACATGATGACTAGAATCTCTGGTGATGTTCTTGTGTTAACAAATGAATAGAGTTGGTCGGTATTAAGGTAGCATAAACCAATGAACTGTGACTGCATGATTGTGATTGTGTTAACAATTTTATTCATGTTGATGTTCACTGATTGTTTGGATTTGGGTATGATTAGAATAGGTGAATCGGCGACTTTGCAGTGGCTATATTGGTGATAGTGATAATTGGCAGTTAGGGTTTGCTATGTTTCAACTGTTTCAACAACTGATGAGGGGCGACGAAACATGTATGTTTCGCCACACATAGAACTCGACGAAACCTGTATGTCTCGCCACATATAGAGCTCGACGAAACATGTAAGTTTCACCACAGTTAGAACTCGACGAAACCTAGGAAGTTTCGTCGCTTGGGCACAGTGGACAGTATCTAAATTGACGGCACATGTAATATCCAAAAGAGTTGTTTGGTCCAATAGGCATATAATAGTGTTGAGTATTGTCGGCCATTTTGCTAGTTGTCGTCATATTATATAGGTCCATATAATATTCATTGATATACAGTCCTTGGTCCAATAAGTGCTCATCGATCCAAATAAAATCAATGCATGTGAAGTATTGTGTGGCTCAATAAGTTGTTGTCAGATTACATGTCTGTGTGCGTGAATTGATGTGTACTTTGTTTATACATTATCGTAATTGCATGATAACTATACTCTTTAATGTTAAGTGACATGTGTATAAGATGTGGACTGTTATGATAATTCGGTACGTGCTGCATGATGACAGTGATCTTAATGCTAGATGTAAACTATGTAACCATACGTGACTTACCGTGTGCAAACATGTGATTTGAATGATGATGAAACTGATATTCATTGATACCACGGTAGGGTTGGTTGATTAACTTGGAAACGGGTAACTTAACAAACCGAGCAAACCAAGGTGAGTTCACTGCTCTTTTTCCAAGCATGCATCCCGGGGAGGGATATCGGGTAACGTTCCGGGGAGGAATGTCAGGTTATTGGGATGTTGGTTATTACACTCATTTCTATCATTTAAGACCCCTTACATCTACCGATAGTTGCCGGGGAGGCAACGAGGTTATTAGTTGATAGCGCTATTAGGTTTGGCACCCTCACACCGTACCGGGGAAGACCGGCGTGAACTAATTACCTTAACCACTTGAACAATGTTTTGATAGAGACATTGGGGTTGGGCAAACAAATCTAGCTGCCATCTGCGGTAATCGAGTTAATAACAACATCAAATCATCGAATCTGTGAAACATTTTAATCTGGTAACTGGTATCTAAACACGTTAACAAAACTTTGAACACACCAGCGTCGTCTGACACACTTGTCTGCATGCTTGCAGGTCGTTAGATTTCTGATTATGGACTTGCTATCTGGGAGTGCTGAAGTGGTCATGGTTCGAGACTCTTGGATACTTGTTACATTGGTTGTGAACACTTGTTTTGAAACAGTTGTTTAACAATTTACTATATGCTTCCGCTGAATGTTTAACTTTGGCTTAACCCATGACTTGGATATATTTTATGAAATGAATCGAATGTTTTATTCAAATAATTGTTATTGGTTCAATGTGATTGGTGGCTTGGATCCTGGTACGTCACACGTCCCGCGGTGTTACCGCATGTGGGATTTTGGGGGTGTGACACAAAATCCTAATGTATCCTCACAAAAGGATCATGTTGTAAGCACAGGGACACTACAACATGAAGTAGACCTTTCATATGAAAATATGTTTAAAAGTCCCTCTCCCAGGGCAATCACGCTTTCTACCCCACAACCCTCGACTCAAGTTCCATCATCAATATTACCTCTGTTTGAAGCAATTGAATTTTAGAAAGAAAACAGTTCCTCTAATTCACACATTACTGAGAGTAGATCACAAAAATTGACTGTGTCTGAACCAATTCAATCTGCTATCCTACAAACAGTTGAGGAGGTTATCCCCGTTGACTGTTAGGAAACTCTTGGTGGTAGTTCAAGTGGAGCAGCCACTACAACTGTTGAACCCATTGGTGATCAGTTGGACAGTGGTTACATCATTAAGACTCCCTTGAAGGCAACCACTGATGAGGTTACAACTGTAATCTCTGCTTCAGTGGGAAGTTCCCAGAACCAAGAAAAAGGGGCATTTGTTTCTGATGATATGGAGACTTCTCCTATTATAAAAAAAAAAATAGAACCACTACAGGTGGGAATTCAGATGATCCTATTAAAGTAGGTGATAAATTAAGTTATAAGGATTTGATGGTTAGAGTGTCTACCATTGAAACAGATGTTGCTGAATGAAAGAATTGATTAAGAAGATGATAGAGCTTTTTAAAAGTCAACCTACCAGACAGGAAATTGCCAATGAGCTTTGGAATTCTATGCAACCCATCCTTCAAGCTCAGAGGAATTTGGCTGAAAGTAACCACAATTTCAGTTTGGAATTTATCAGAAATTTAGTTGATGCCAGGTATAAAGACACACAAGCAGACATTATGAACATTAAGGAACATCTGTTGAAACTTACTGGCTCCACCTCTTTATCAATCTTTGAGAAAGATGATGAAGATGATGATAATGATGCCAAAAAGGGGGAGAAAGATTCACTGAGAAACTTGCCACCAGATTCAAAAGCTAATCCTACAGAAATTGTATCCCCTGCTCAACCTAAATCCCAACCTTCTCCAAAAAAACCACCACAAAAGGAGAAAATAGTTTCCACACCATCATCACCCATTCTGTCAATGGATGCTGGGAACACAAAAGTATCAGCAGATGTTTACCAAACAGCTGCTGAGACACCAGTTGTTTCAGCATAAGTTTGTTAAACATCTGCGATGATCATTTTCACTACACCAACCACAATCCAACCACCTCCAACGTCACAAAGATTTCCCATACATTCATCTTCATTACCAAAACATTCTCCTTCACCAGAAATAATCTCCACACGTAAGAGAAAAACTCATGTTGTGTTAGAGGATGATGAGGAGATTAAATCAGCAATCCCTGTATCATTTGCCTCCATTCAAAACAGTCCATGCTCGTCATTTCCACCCAGAGAACCTACTTCATTTCTTACAATTGCTACACTACTATCAGTCATTCCTCTGGAAGCTCAATATCCGCTGGAGTTAGTCATTGTTAAAGGTGAAATTGAATCATTCTTCACAATAGAGGATCCATCTAAAAGATCCTTCCCATCTCTTTATGGCTATAAGAAGCCTCAAAACTTAGATGAGTATCTGAAATTAAAAGTATCATAGGCTAAGGTTATAGCAGGGGAGAAAAGCATAAGGATGGATGACAGGGAATACCAGAGGTTTTTATCATTTCAGCTTAGCAAAGTCGTAAAACTTGAAGACTATGCTAGAGACGTCAGTAAATCTATCTCTGAGAGGCCAGTAATTCCTGAACTTCAGATGAAACTGAGGGATGCTTATGTTGCACACATTATGAAGTACAAACCATATAAGGCAACTGAAGATCAATTCAAAAACTGGTCAGCAGATGCTCTTAGAGAAGAGTTGGTAAAGCCAACTCCACCTAATTGGAAGAAAGTCAAAACAACAGATTCAGATGAGGCATTGAAGTTTAAAAGAATGAGAGCAGAGCTTGTGGCTGCTAGTTATGGTCCAGCTAGATCCATTGCCAGATGGTCTAAACTGAAGATAGTTGAGACCTACAAAAAGCTGAAAGAAGTTAGAGCTGAACATTCAAATGTTCTTCAAAACCCAGTCTATCCTATAACTGCTGCCCTGTCTTTAAAAATAGATACTCCGAAAAACCTTCTCTCATCATCTGATTTGTCTGAACCAATTGCAAATTTAGTTAGCAGACCAGAATCACCAAACTCATCTTCAATAATTCTTTGGCCAAGAAAACCAACTGATCCAAAAATAGTAAAGTGGAAGTCATGCTCAAAAACTCAAGTATTGACTTTGATCAGATCAGATGGTAGTGTTGAAGAGATTAAAATGGATAGTGCATATAATCTGAATGCATACGATATCCAAGATTTGTTGTACCTTCAACTTGAGAAGGATGATGAAGAAGACATGTTCTCCCTGGACTTTAAATTACAATTCAAATGACAAATCAGGGAGATGTTTATGAGAAATAAAAATTAGTAATAAAGAAGGGTTTTCGTATCATCTGTTGTATAGGGAGATTGTTGGATCAGCAGCTGTTACATTGTTTCCGGTAACATATTTAACCAGATCACAACATGTAGCAAAGGGCATGTTGTTGCGTAACAAATTCTTGAGTGAGGTTTGATGTGTGTTGTTTAGGCAGGTGATCGTATGTTCTTAGTAAATGTTTGTTAAAACTTAAGTTGTATTTGAATTTTATTAAGTTTGTTAGACATCTTTTATATGTACTTATGTTTATAACAGTTTACATGAAATAATCATATGTAATTGATGAATTTTATTAAGTTTGTTAGACATCTCTTATTAAGTTTGTTAAATATCTTTTATTAGCTATAATAGATAACATATTTTTGTACAATATATATACATGATCTATATGTTCTATCAATATGTGTTATACATGATTTTCTAAGAAACGACCCGTGTTTGCACACGGGTCTTACCGCTAGTCTACTATAATAAAGGAAACCAACTTTTGGACACATGTCATTCATTAAAGGTATCATCAAATCTATACTTATCTTATATTAACTAAACAAATTATAAATTAATATTAAATCTTATGATACTTTAATAAAATTTTGTCCTCAAATCTAAATTGTTAATTTACAATATTTTAAAAACAAATACCTCTCTTTCCTACTTATCTTATATTAAACATATAAATAATACATTAATATTAAATTATATTCTAATTTATTAAAAATATAACTTTTTTTATTATTTGGTATACAAAATTATATTTATTCAACTCGTGTAAAATGCGGGGTTTTTAAATTTTTTTTTTATTATTTACTATTCAAAGTTACATTTATATAATCTGTGTAATACACGAAGTTTTTAAAGATATAACTTTTTATCATTTGCTATGTAAAATTAGAATTATTCAACATGTGTAATACATGAGGTTTTTTAAGGATATATTTTTTTTAAATTATTGGTTAGATTTTTCAACCCGACTATATACGTGTTTTTTTAAAGATACGACGTTTTTAGTATTTAACATACAAAATTACATTTATTTAATCTTTGTAATACACATGGTTTTTAAAGATATAATTTTTTTTATTATTTGATATATAAAATTTCATTTATTTAACCCGTACAATATACGGGGTTCATAAAGATATAATTTTTTATTATCTATACATATAATAAAGTAAATGGTATATGAGACACATGGCGCTCTATGGAGTAATCTCATTTATATTTTCCCGCCTAAATAAAATAGATATACATAATATTTGTTAATAAAAATAAAAAAAAATATTTTAATCCATGAATTTTATCTTTTTATCCTTTACCCTAAATAAATAGATAAAGATAATATCTGTTAATTAATAAGATTCAAATAAAAAATATATTATTTTAATTCATTAATTTTATTTTAAAAATATATTATTTTAATCCATTAATTTTATCTTTTTATCTTTTACCATTTTATTTTTCATTTATATGTTTTATGTTTTTGCTTTATAAAAGGGATTACTAAAATTGAATTATAATAAACTAAACATAAATAACTCCTGACTTCTACTAACGTTTTAGACTTTAACGTAATAAAATACAAAAATAATAACTTATAACAAAATAGTTTATGTTAATACTCCAACAATCTATAATATGTAATCTTTTATAATAAAGGGTTAAGTTCATTTCATAACTTTAATAATGAGTTGAGTACTTGAGTTCATATCAGAACTTCTAATGATTGCAAAACTTTCATAACTCTTAAGAAATAACCAGTTTATTTATACATTATGTCTCTTTCTCAAATTAAATATTTGATGTCACGTGTTAAACTTCAAATAAACTATAGATTTTAAGAATTATATGACATGTTATTTAATATTAGTATTTAAAAAAAACATTTAATTAACCTGTGTAATACACAGGTCCCTAATCTAGTACATTCATACTAGTTAATTAATTAAATTTTTTTTTACAAGTTGATTGTCTAAAAATAATAATAATAATAATAATAATAATAATAATTAATTAAGTAAACAACAAACATATTTCATTTCCTATTAATTGTGTGTGGCCCCAATTATTTAGCCCAACATCTCCACCATTTTCTTTGAAGCCCACTTCCCAAACTGCCCATATCTCAACTACTAGTATGTACGTGATTTTTGGATTCATGTTTTTCATTTATACTCAAACTCCCCAAACAAAATAAACTTTAGCCTACACAAAAGCAACCTGCGATCTCTCTCTCTCCCTCTGTTGACGCTAGTAGCAGCCCAAGAACGCTAATCTAGCCGGTTTCAAGTCCCTAACGGCTTCTTTCAATCACAAGCTCGATAATTCCTTTGGTATTAGTTGAGTTTTTTTTCTACATAATGTTATATATGTTAGCTGCGATTGTTGTTATGCATGTTATATGAAGAGTTAGATGTTAGAGATCATGTGTTATAATGTCCGAATCGTTGTGCGGTCGGTTGAGCCACCCGAGTTTTCGTTACGGGTTAAATCATGTGTTTGCGGTAAATTTAAATGTTCAAGCATGTATATAGTATGTTATCATGGTTGCGTTATCTTTGATGATAATGATAATGGTCGTTTTAATGACTACATATGGCATAGAGTTAGTAGAAATCGCATTGCGATGAGTTATGGTTGATCACAGCTTCCGGTATGTCTCTCGGTTTTTGTTGATGGGTTAAACCCGATATTTAGTGATAAATTGGTTGTTACATGGTCTTACTTGTGATACAAACCTGCAATGAATTATGTTCATGTGTCTCGGGTTCGCTAGTTAATCGTTTGCGGGATCGGATAATGAAAACGGTAGGCTGTCTAAGAGTTACAGCCGACTTTAATCAGCTGTAACCGGGTCATAATATAACAAAAACTGGTTTTTCTTGAGTCTGTAATGTGATATTTCGAAATACGCTTCTAATGGCGCTGGAATCATGATTTTTGGACGTCGTTTATTATTTTAAATAAATTATTTCGTTTCAGCAATTAAAGCTGTGTTATTTCTGCAGATTTTACGTGTTATGTTTTAAGTCATAACTTGATGAATAATGAGAGTTAGACCATGAAATTTATACTGTAGATGGTGTTAGGTGTCCGTGCAAATCTCCAACTGGAATTTTGTCAATCAGTAGCCGAGGATTTTTAAATGAATTTTCTGTGAGCTGTAGTCAGAAAGTGACGAATCTGATTGCTGCTTAGTAAATGATTTGTTATAAATTTTTTGTAAAGATTTAGGCTCTAAAACTTTAACACAATACCAACCCCTCCGAGGGGCACGTCACATAAAAATATCGTAATTTTTGGAATCTCGTAAGTATGGTAAACGGACATCCCAAAACAACCTATTTTCAGTGAAATGAGTTATACATGCTTATGAGTTTAGAAAGTGTCGAATTTGCTACTTTTAGTGTCCACATGTGTCTAATGGTTATATAACTGATGAATGGTTTGTCGTAGCGTACATTATGAACATATGCTTAAAAACTTTATGGTGAAATATCTGTGACAACGTGTGCGGGTGTTAATTGCTAGATACGTGTAGGAATTCATAAATTGAACTAATTGAAACGGTAAACATATCAGGGCAAAGTTGAGATTCCCGATAACCTTTCAAGTTCAATACCGAGCAAACTAAGGTGAGTTCATAACTTTTTCTAAAAGCATGCGTCCCTGGTTTGGGACAACACTTTTTACGGTAGCCCTTGTTTGGGCTACGCGCGTCTCCCTTGTGTGGACCCCTGAAACATGCTATTCACTGGAGGTGGATAGTACACATAGACTAAAGGAAAAACTCTATCATGAAAGTCCCTGTATTTTATCAATTAAATTGCCAGGTGGCCATACGCAGGGTATTAGTTGATAGCGCTATTAGGTTTGACAAACCTCACACCGTGTTGGAGGCCGGGCGTGAACTTCTAACCTTCACTCTTGCTTTAATGTTGATAGACATTATTGAGGGCACAAACGAAACGTCGGCATCCGGTACACAATTTAGTCATATGATGAGGGTTAGCTACCCGAGTCATACTTAAATTAAAACGTTGTGAACTTTACTTTTACTAAACTTAAATTTTGTGAATTCGCCAACTGCATTGTTGACACGTAGTTGCATGCTTTGCAGGTCAGTAGGTACAGCTAAGGATGGGCGTTGCAATCGGTTGGAGTGGGTGGTTTGCTAAAAACTTTATCTTTTTATACATTTACTTAACTTGTGGTTTTAGTTCATGTTGGTTTTTACTTTATTTTTCCGCTGCGTTATAAACTGTGTTTTGGACAATTAAACATATTCGCTAATCATGTCATTAGTGAAGTTTTATGATTTTGAATAGTTGGTTCGACATGATTAGTGGCTAGATCCTGGTCTGTCACACGCCTCGCGGTAAAACCCCGCATGTGAAAATTGAGGGTGTGACATTATATCCCATACTCGTTGGGTACACGTTATGCATCATTCATTGGGTTTGCACGTATACTCGTTTATGGTCTTATATGGTTCAAAACTACTTGAAACCTGATATTAAACTCATATAAAAACCAACTTCAAATATCGAAAACTTAACCACACTTATTATAATCATATCTTCATAATAGCTTCAAGCTTCTACCAACTTCTGGATACTTTCTGCAATATTTTTTTTAAGATTGCGTTATATATTACTATATTCGGTTTTGAGGAGTGTGAATGGGTTCGGGACTTAGCGTTTTCAAAACTAGTCACATAACCAAATATTTGTACCATGACCCATCCCAATTGTTTCATGAATAGGTTCTGGACTTCGTCAGGCTCAAGTTTCACCTATGATGGTATCAGGGACGGCCCTGGGAGTTGGCGGGGAGGAACAACGGTCAGGGTCCGATATTTCGAAGGACACGTTATTTAAAAAAAACCGCGATATGTATATGTAAAAAAAATAGGGTTCACCCATACAGACATCAACATAGGCCCACTTACAAAACTATTCTTATGGTTTAGATTAGTTATTAGCCCATTGACATTAGGTTTAGACCTTTAGTGAGCCTAATGCCCAATTTCGTTAAGGCCTAAGGGCACGTTTTTTCAAAATCGAACAGGGTATATGAATTCTCAGAGCCGGCCTTAATGATAGTAAATGAAGGGAAAGATCATAAGATTCTCTATTTGATGTTTAATTAAAGTTTTCAAAAAATAAAAAAAAATGTTGTGTGTTGTTCCTTTACTACTCAATGATATCAACCAAAGATAGCTTAAAAAATGAATTAACACTCAATAATATCAACCAAAGATAACTTTAAAAAATGAATTAATTTATAACAAAACATCCAATTAAAAGATGGAATAATGGATTTTAATAATTCAACTATTGCCCGTTAGCCGGCAACAGTTCTAACTTAAAAAATTTCCACTGGTGGTCCCATCTATTAACATATGGGTTTCCAATGGACCATGACTAACAGAATCCTATGGGTTGCCTATTCAGAAACTCATGGATTTGTTTTTGGCTACCCTAATGGAGATTTCCCAGGAGATCACTCATCATAGTACTACTTCCACCTGAGCATACTTAACTGTGGAGTTTTCATGTGCTCCACGAGCAACTAAGCCCAAAACGCATTGGTGATTTAAAAGGCATTGGATTACTTATGAACCAGTGATCTCTCCTGGCCACGGCCGATGTGGGATTTGCCAAGGGTGTTACAATGATCCATGTTAATCTTTCGGTAGTCGGTATCGGTATCATTACAATCACCCAGATGTAAGTCCCACATCGGTTGAGGAGGAAACGAAGTCTTCCTTATAAGGGGGTGGAAGCCTTCTCTATCAAGACGCGTTTTGCCGGGGCAAGCAACTCGTCGGGTGAAAACAAAACCGTGAGTTCCTTGATGGGCAACCCAATGGGGGCAAAACGTACAATATCTTGGCACAGATTACTCATGATATAAACCCAATATTAGTGATATATATATTCGATGCCTAATTATAGTTTTCAAAAATAATATCAACCAAAGATAACTTAAAAATGAATTAATTGATAACAAAACATCCGTTTAAAACATAATATTATGGTATAAGGGGTAAGATCAAATAAAAAGTTGATTTTGCCTAAGTAGGATGAGAAGGAATCTTAACCATTCATTTTTCAAATCAATGGTTAAGATGAAAGTGTAGGAGAAAGGAGGAGTGCAAGGGTATCTTGGGAAAATCCTATCTATGGACTTTCTCTCTCCACATGCAAGGCACATGCATATTCCACCCCCTTTTTTAAACGTTCATAACTTTTTTATATGACATTATTTTTTCATAAAAATTTCACCATAAAATCGAGCGTCTTTTTATCTTTAATTTGAGTACCATATTGCTATATAAAATATGAAGACTAAAAAAACCCACTAAAATGTGTTGTATTTCTATGTTGTATAACATTTTTTGTGCTGGATTTTTGTACTATATTTTTGTGCTAAATTTTTTGTGCTGGATTTTTTTATCTTAATTTTTTGTGCTATATTTTTTGTACTATATTTTTTTGTGCTATATTTTTTTGTACTACATTTTTTTGCTTAATTTTTTCGTGCTATATTTTTTTGTACTATATTTTTTTTGTACTACATTTTTTGTTCTATATTTTTTTGTACTAGATTTTTTGTGCTAGATTTTTTTGTACTAGATTTTTTTGTTGCATTTTTAAAAAACAAAAGGGGTGCCACATGTCATTTTCACTCATATTTATAAAGACCAAAATGCCATTCATTCCTACTTATTAGGAGTGACACATGTCATCATCACAATCCTTCTTAGGCTACTTAGGCAAAATTCACTTTTTAGTGGATCCTTCCCCTATGGTATAAACCCATTTTTAGTGATATAAATAAGATGATATGATAGCACATAGCATGCACGGGTGCCGGTTAACGAACGACCCAGAATCCGACCCCACTTTAGGAGGTTTCGAAAGATTCTTTTTGTGAGTCAACAACTACATTATGTGTCACATACTCAACCGCTATTTCGCTTTACACAGGCCCACCCGATGTACTTTCCAATTACCCGCAGACATATTATAGTCCCATGTTACTCCATCACAATCACATGATAATTATTTTTTATATCAACTTAATTCATATTTTCATGATATTTCGGGATTTCCAAATTTTTGTAAAAATTAGCACTTTAATAAATATCAACCAAATATCTATCGAACTCCTTTCTTTGGATTAAAAATCAGGCGAACTTCAACTTGTTATTTTGACTTGACTTGTGTAATTTTAATGTAATACTCTTAAGTATGTATGTAGGTGTAATTCTTACTACGTTAGCATCTTGCTTTGTAGTATTTTAGTTATTTTATAGAGTAAAATGTTAAAATCGTCTCTAAGTTAGCATCTTGCTTTGTAGTGTTTTAATTATTTTATAGAGTAAAATGTTGAAATCGAATCTAAAGTTTGGTTATATTTGTGTGTTTCATCCAAGTGTTATTTCTGGGTCCCTAAGGTTTACAATTTGTTGTCATTTTCATCCAAATGACCAACCCCGTTTGAATGCAACGCTAAGTGAGGGACAATTTATATACATCTGAGGGGTATTCTAAACATTTTACAACCAGTCATCACTACCGCCAACAACAACACAACACCACTGCAAACACCACAAGCCATCAGCATCACCACATCACTACTAGTGCCACCACTACAACCACCACCGGATTGACCAGTTAACTCAATAAATCCCATAAATTACACACATACATCTAGATTTATATACATGTTGACCCACTAAGACTATATAGTATATACACCTATTGTACTAGTGTCAACAGCAACAAAAATTCACAGAAAAGACCAATCGTGAAATGGAGTTTGGAACGAACCGTATTAATAAACTATGAACGAACGATGAAGATGGAAGTCTGGAACGAAATTGGTGGATGACGACTGAAATCTAGAATGAACGACGGAATAATAGAAATCTGGAACAACTCACAAATGACTGAGTGATAAAGCAAGTTTTGAGTTTTGATCGATGGAGATAGAATATTGAAAGTCGCTACTCGCTAGGTTAAAACTGGGGAGTAAACATGGAGATGGGGCGAGAAAAAGTAAAAATCCAAACATAAAAACTAACTTCGGCCGGTATTGGTATAGCGGTTAAAACCAGTATACCGGATTTTACCGGTTGTACAAAGTCGATGTCATTTGTCCTATTTATCAAGGTGTTTCGTACTACATTTTGCGACCGGTATTTACCGGTTTTTAAAAAACTGGTTGCAGAGAGAAAGTAAAGAGAAGAAGAAGAGTAGAGAGAGATTGGAGACAGGATTTTATATAATAAAATAAAATATTGTATTTATTAAAAACAGTAAATAAAGTTAAAAAACAAAAAAAAAATACAGGTAAAATGACCAAAATGCCTCCGGTTTGGCATTAAAATTAGACGAAGTTAATGAATTGGATGGAAATGACAATAAATTGCAAACCCAGTGACTCAAATGCAAAAAAAAATAAAATCATTTGTTATGAAACAAACAAATATGACCAAACTTCAGGGACGATTTTGACATTTTACATTCGTCTCTAAAAAAACATCAAGCATTCTGTTATTATCGGCTAGTTATCTTATTACTTTTTTTAAACGAGTAACGATATTTTATTCGTCATCAAATTGTATACAATTCAAGCTTTGTTTTTGGGTATATTATTGTAGTTTTAAAATAGCAAAGTTTATCGACTAGAGAATCTTATTTAATCACTTATGTTTAAACATTTTTGGTATCAATAGACTGAGGAATAATTCAGGATATTCGCTATAAAATAAGAAAAAAAGCTAAATGATGAGTTAAGAAATTTATAGCCGTAGAAAATGTTTGGTAAGGAATTTAATGGCACAATGATGATTTTGACTACTATAATATTGTCCGTTCAAGTCTATTCACTCGGTCACTCCTATATGTATTTTAAGTTACAGAAATAGAATCACCATCAAAGTAGGTAGGTCGCCAATTTTGTTCATAGATAAGCATCTCACATTATTAGTAATAAGTTTTAGTTTAGAGGTTTTTGCTATATGTTTAATATTAGTAATAAGTTTTAGTTTAGAGGTTTTTGCTATGTGTTTAATAAGTTTAGAGGTTTTTGCTATATGTTTAATATTAAAGATATGATTTTTATTCAATAGAAATATGTCCTAAAAGTTTTAAATGCGTGTATTGGTTTGTTTTCCTAGTATTCTAAGAACGTGCGTCAAGAAAAATGTCACAGAATAGTAACTAAGTTTTAAAAGTGTTTTAATTAAGTCACTCGTATCGTTTTTGTCGCAATTAGATAACTTAACATTCAAATCGAGTCATGTCATTTTTTCTCTGTGTCAAGAAAAAAATGAAGCATAAGATGTTGGGGTCGGATTATTTTAATATATGAAATTATATTTATTAAAAATAAAAACACTTTAATTATATTAAAAATTAAAAAAACAAGTTACAATCCACGTCATCACTCGAAGTTAGCATCAACTAAAAGGGCAAAAAGAAACAAAAATCCACATTACTATGGTTACTTATGAAATAGATGAAAAAAACCCTTAATTTTAATGAAAAGTGAATGTTGAATGATCTGATTGGAACACTTTTGAAACTTGAGTGACCTAATTGGAACACTTTTAAAACTTGGTTACTATTCTACAAAGGTAGATTCTTTCGATTCTTCAATGAAAGCCTTCATGAAAGCTGCAACATGATAAAGGATATCCTCTCTTCTCGTTCTGTCTGCTTAATGCCTATTAGAGTTAAATACACGGATGGTTGATGTGGTAAGATTAGATAGAGATTTTGCTCTTAAGTTTTAACACGTTTTGTCACTGTTCACTTAGTTTTAGCATGCTTGGTCTTTGGTTGAACAATGAGCACCCTCACCCACGAAGTTGTTTTCCAAGAAGTCAGTGAACTAGTTACTATCTCCCTAAATCTTCTTCAATTGATGCTCTCTTCGCACCTTCACGCGTCCTCCATTTTCTTCTTCGGTCTTGATTCTTTTTTTTGTTGGCTTTAGGTCTCAAACATCTAATTTGCTTTGTTTTTTCTGTGAGACATTTGGATGAAAATGACAAAATATCCTAAATCTTAGGGACGATTTTGGCAAAAAAGTTAGACGTTTGGATGAAAATAACAAAAATTTCCCAAAAGTGATGGACAATATGGTACAAAAAGTTGTTTTGGATGAAACTGACAAACATACCCAAACCTCATGGATGATTTTGGCAATTTACTCTACTTTACATAAACAGATGATATAATGTTGTTTTAAAGGATGTGTATCAAAGTCTCACAAAATTTAAAACTGTAAATTGTAAAATTACTTTTAGTTGATACTTAAGAGTTAAGACTTATAAGAAATATAATTACAAAAGGGTTTGTATCTAAGAAAAGTAAACAAAAAAAATATTGTTTTTGAATATTAAGAGAAAAATTAGTTAATTAATTAAAAAATAAATAATAATAAAATGTGTGAGTGATTTGGTCATCCTTACCATTGTAATTTCTAGTCCGTGTTGATAATCATTGTTTGCTAAATATTTTTAGGATATTAATATTTTTAAGAGGCGGTATTAATAGCCATTGTTGAAGCAACTATTTTCGGGGTAGGATGTGGAGTCGTGGGAACCACCGAACCAGATCTATGCTTTTTTGAGCTTGAAGCGGAACTTTGGTACTAAGGAAACCCGTTAGAAGGATAATACATGTGACAAAAGATTGAACAGTGTCGCTTTTTACTCTAAGAGTAAAACATTACATATATACATAGTAATCTTTTTAGCAAGAAGCGGAGCTACAATATAAAGGAAATCCAGAAAAAAGATAATGCGGCACATTATGAATGATAACATATCATAATTAATAATATGATATTACATGTTTGTTTTACGGGTTGGTTCAAAGTATAATGATGATCAGGTTTAAGCATGAAGCATGAAGCATTTCAAATATTATTATTATTATTACTATATATTAATAAAGGAAATGAAATGAATAGTGATTTTAATATTATAATAATATATAGCTTTTTAAATTTTAATATTTTTATTTATTTATTTACTATTTTAATAAAGGAAATGAAATGAATAGTGAATTTAATATTATAATAATATATAGCTTTTTTAATTTTAATACTTTTATTATTTTAATTTAATATTATAATATTACTTTACTATATATTTATATAATATTAAAGATAATGGTCGGTGCACCAACCCTCTCTCTTAACGCCATGCGTATATCACGTGACCATTGAAGTTGAAGTCATACAACACGACAAAATTACATTCAAATTACAGTATTGTCCTAATGCACCCACAAAATTATGATACTGCCATTACAAAAGAAGGCCAGCTTCTTGAGTTGTTCTCTTTAACGGAACTAGATACCACCGTTTTCGGATCTCATCACCACCTCTGCTATACGGTCCTCATGTAGAACTACTGCCAAATGACTTCTCTAACAATGGTGAGTGGTGTCGGTAGGTGATGGGGATGGTTGTTTTTCAGATTTTTGGTGTATATTGCCGGAGACGGGGACGGCGTTTTCTCTGAGGCGTTGGATTGTGAGGTGGTGGGTCAGGTCAGACTAAGCGGAGTTTGTTCTCAAGTTGATGGTGGCGAAGAGGTGTTGAGAGTCGGCTGAAGACGACAGTGGTGATTCATACGAGTCATCTTTTATCTTCACAAGCAGATCCCTGTTCAAATCTATCTTACGGATGATTTTGTTAGGCTGCTCGGTATGGGGGTCATCCCCGCTCCGGCTTGCTTCGGCGACGGACCAAACACCGTGCCGCCACCCCCGTCGCCGTCCAGTCATCGTCCTCCCCGTCGGAGTTGTGCCGTTTGCGACGAACCAAAACATGTGGGCCACCCCCGTCGCCGTCCAGAACACCACGCCGCCCCCCCCCCCCCCCCCGGTCTTGCTCCGGCGACGTCTTCTTCACCGTCCTCCGTACCGAGCAGCCTTAAAAGAGAGAACTCAATGTAGCCTTTACCTCTTCAAATCCAACCTACTCATGTAGTGGAGCTACTGACACAACGTCACAATGGAAAACTGGAAAGTAATTTTTAAGTATTCTGTGGGTTTGTATAGTGGTTTTGCAGTAAATCCATTTCTTTATTATAGCTTATTAATTTAAGAGTATTTCAAAACTTTTTTCCTTTATATTTGTCTCAAATTTTAACCGCTGTCCTTTACCTTTAAAATTTATGAATTTTGTACTTGATGTTTAAAAATGTTGCATGTTATATCCTTTAGTACAAACCCAGTTATGGGTAAAAAAATACACCAGTATACCGGTTTAATCCAATTTACTTAAGAATTATCCGAAAAAAAAGACACAAAGACGGCCTTTTGTAACAACTTTAACGCCGACTAATGAATTTAATATAACCCCAGTAGCTTTGTAGTTCTCTCACTTAAAATCATAATTGTATATAGTGTATGCATTAAGACCGTAAACAACCATAATTCCGTCGACTATAAACAACCTAGGGATCGCCGCCGCAACGCGCGGCATCTGGCAACATCCTAGTTAATAAAGGAAATGAAATTAATAGTTATTTTAATATTACTATATATTATTACTATATATTTTATATATTAATAAAGGAAATGAAATGAATAGTGATTTTAATATTATAATAATATATAGTTTTTTTAATTTTAATACTTTTATTATTTTAATATTATAATATTACTTTACTATATATTAATAAAGGAAATGAAATGAACAGTTATTTTAATATTATTATTACTTTACTATATATTAATAAAGGAAATGAAATGAATAGTGATTTTAATATTATAATAATATATAGATTTTTTTTATTTTAATACTTATTTTAATATTATAATAATATATAGCGTTTATTATTTTAATATTATAATAATAGTTATTTTCTTTACATTTTAACTTTAATCTTTTTTTTATATCGGGGGTTGGGATAAATTTGGTGTCAACCGGTATCGAACCAGTATTGGTATCGGAAATACCGGAACTGTCCTGTTCGGTATCAGTACATGAAGGTAAGATCCGGCACTAATACAGAAAACGTCAAAAGTTGGTGCCGAATTAATATTGGAAATCTTTTGGTTCAGGAAATTCAGTGCTGCTACCCAGTACCATTTGCTCATCCCTGATCATGGTTACCGTACGAACAACGGTATCGTACAACGAGCCGGTATTTAACCGAACAACCGGACATTACCCGGAACACCAAAATTATTATTAGAAGCATGGTTTTAATGTTTTTGAGCTAGTTGTGGTTACCGAACACCATAATACACCCAAAAACACTATAACACATAAATCCCTAAACATAACACTTGATAGCTAACTAAGTTGTGTAACTAACCATTGAGATGGAACTAGGACCCCCCCCCCCCTGACCGGTTCTAGACAAGGGTCCCACACCCCTTGATTTCTTTTAATATTTTATTTGATATGTTTTTTTGATATTGAACACATTACACACTAGTTCTTCATATGTTGGAAGTAACTTTATAAAAACCAAGAGTCTTCATCTTCATCTCATTCAACACCATAATCACCTCCCACACCCCCATACCTCACGGCCCCAAACACCCCTCTTAACCCCTCCATTTTTAATCCATTTCCATACATTCCAAGCTCATACAAGAGTGTTAGAAGGTGCATAAGGAAGCTAGGAACTTACGGAAGTTCAAGAACCTTCTTCGTTTGCTATTAACCACCAATTTTCTCCTCTTGAACATCCCTAGCCTTGAGCTAGTGGTAGAACTTGAAACCCTTCATATTTCATCTTATCTTAGTGGTTAAAGTAGGATACATGATGATAATCTTAAAGAACACTAAGAAACTTGAAGATGAAACTTAAACATAAGCTTTAAATATGAAGAAATCATGTTGTTTTAGTGTTGATATACTTGTTGATTATTATTTGTTTGTAGAAATGATGTTGATCACCATGTAATCTTGCTAGATCATGATTAAAAACATAATCTAGCAAGATGGGAGGATGAACATGTCAAAGGTTATGGATCATCCTCACTAAAGTCACGAACTTGAATGAATATAATGTTTCTTGTAAAATGATGAACAAAGTAAGTTTAAAGTCTTGTAAATCTGAATATTTCAAGTATGATTATCCAAGAAACCAAGTTAAAAATACAAGTTTTACTAAATCTTGGTTCTTAAACAAATAAACCTTATTTTTGGTGGTTAATAAAGTTTAGAAGTATGTAAGTAACAAGAAAAATCCATGAAGGAATATTTTTAGAAAATATGGTCATAAGTTGTAAAGATCTAAATTCTTTAAGAATGATGTTCTTAAAAGATCAACCACACTTTAAAGGGTAACAGGGCTAACTAAAAACACTAGTAAGCTACTACAAATTTTTACAAGAACTTCAAGTTCATGATGTTGTGTGATTTACATGATCTAGGCTTATGGTAAGACTTGATCTTTACAACGGTTTTGTGAGACATTTGGATGAAAATGACAAAATATCCTAAATCTTATGGACGATTTTGGCAAAAAAGTTAGACGTTTTGATGAAAATGACAAAAATTTCCCAAAAGTGATGGACAATATGGTACAAAAAGTTGTTTTGGATGAAACTGACAAACATACCCAAACCTCAGGGATGATTTTTGCAATTTACTCTACTTTACATAAACAAATGATATAATGTTGTTTTAAAGGATGTGTATCAAAGTCTCACAAAATTTAAAACTGTAAATTGTAAAATTACTTTTAGTTGATACTTAAGAGTTAAGACTTATAAGAAATATAATTACAAAAGGGTTTGTATCTAAGAAAAGTAAACAATTGTTTTAAAGGATGTGTATCAAAGTCTCACAAAATTTAAAACTGTAAATTGTAAAATTACTTTTAGTTGATACTTAAGAGTTAAGACTTATAAGAAATATAATTACAAAAGGGTTTGTATCTAAGAAAAGTAAACAAAAAAATACTGTTTTTGAATATTAAGAGAAAAATTAGTTAATTAATTAAAAAATAAATAATAATAAAATGTGTGAGTGATTTGGTCATCCTTACCATTGTAATTTCTAGTCCGTGTTGATAATCATTGTTTGCTAAATATTTTTAGGATATTAATATTTTTAAGAGGCAGTAGTAATAGCCGTTGTTGAAGCAACTATTTTCGGGGCTAGGATGTGGAGTCGTGGGAACCACCGAACCAGATCTATGCTTTTTTGAGCTTGAAGCGGAACTTTGGTACTAAGGAAACCCGTTAGAAGGATAATACATGTGACAAAAGATTGAACAGTCTCGCTTTTTACTCTAAGAGTAAAACATTACATATATACATAGTAATCTTTTTAGCAAGAAGCGGAGCTACAATATAAAGGAAATCCAGAAAAAAGATAATGCGACACATTATGAATGATAACATATCATAATTAATAATATGATATTACATGTTTGTTTTACGGGTTGGTTCAAAGTATAATGATGATCAGGTTTAAGCATGAAGCATTTCGAATATTATTATTATTACTATATATTAATAAAGGAAGTGAAATGAATAGTGATTTTAATATTATAATAATATATAGCTTTTTTAATTTTAATATTTTTATTTATTTATTTACTATATATTAATAAAGGAAATGAAATTAATAGTGATTTTAATATTATAATAATATATAGCTTTTTTGTAACACCTCGAAAATTCGTGTTCAATGATATAACGACACGTGTCATGTAAGACAAAAAAACGTTGTAAACCCGGATTTAATAAAGATGTTTTGGCAGGATTTAAAAGTGGCGTCATGTTAATTTTTACCTCTGAACGACCTCATTTATAAATCCCAAGACCCAAGTGTATATATTTCAAACATCTAATATATCTTAAATCCAGAAATTTGTTGACAATAAATGAATTCGAAGTGTATGATAGGTTCCTATGGAAATTTCTACGGTAAACCTTCTTGTTCGGCACTTTTGAAAAGGATCCAAGCAAACATAACATAATGGTAGGGTATGTAACTGTTAAAGACCCATAATAGAGGCCCCAAACTGACAAAATAATGTCCCAAAGTCGAGATAAGTGGTTGCCCTTTCGAAACAGCAAAGAACAGCAAGTTTTTGGTTGCTGAGGAAGGCTTGCGCACCGCAAGCATGACCCTTACGGTGCGCAAGCAGTGCCCAGTTCCAACAGAACCTTCTGCTTGCTGTTTAAACGCGAATTTCAACCTTTAAACGATTTTCCACATCTCCCTTGGCCCCTAAACAACCCCTAAACATCTAGGACACCTGTGGGAATGTTATGGTCAGTAGTAGACCGATTTGTCAACATTTTGTGGAGCCTTGGTTACTATATAAAGCTCCCAAGTGCAACACTTTGATCATTCATTCTTCAAACATCTTCTGATCAATTGTGGAGCACAAGAGCATCTTCCAGGCCTTCCTAATCAACCATTAGACACTTGTAAGTTTGCTTAACCTTCTTTAATTGAGTTTAGCTTAGTTATTTAGCTAAAAGTCAAACCGTCGTAATTACGATTTGACTTCGAGATTAATTAATAAGGGCTCAGTCAAATCTCGAATTAAAAGTAGTTATAAGTTGGTAATTATGTGGGTAATAAACCCTCAAAAGGGTTCCCCCTGATTACCACTCTAACCAGGTCAAAAGTCGGGTCAAACTTGTTAATAAAAAGTCAACAGGATACTTAAATTGCAATTTATGCATAATTAACAAAGTAGATCATATACAACCTGTTTGATCATTGTTATAACTTAGTAATTAGTTTAAGAACATGTCTAAACATGTCCAACACGACAATTTCCTGTTTAGACCCGGTTCGGAACCGAAAGTCGCATAGTTTGACTTTTACTTTGACTTTCAGTTCTGACCCGTTATGGTATGTTTTAGAAATACCTTAGAGCTTCATTTGGACCAGGTTACATGCTAGTATAACCCTCTGTGATTATACACCATGGTTCATTAGTTAACCAATTAATAAGCATGATTCCGTTAATTGCTCATATGTTGACCATTATGCCCTTATCACCTTAAAACGTGATTTTTGAAAATGTAAAAGAGTAGAAACTTTAATTACTGATATTTAAACTTGCACCAAAAATTTGAGATCAATTGGTGGTGTAGATTGAGAGTTATGCTCATTAGCGTAAATTGAAAGCTTTATGTTAATTAAACGGCGTAATTAGCGTATAGCCTAGTTAAGCCTACTTGTTGGTATCAAACTTATTACCCACTGATGTAATATATTATTTTGGGATTTTTGAAGATTTTCAATTAATTTTAGGCTGAGCATAACTCATAGTCGTAGGCTTAATCCGGTAATTGACGGTTTTGCCCTTACGGGCCATAAAATGAGTTTTACATATCTAAACGACTCCAAACCTTTTGCTACTGATTAGATATGATAAATAAATTATTTTAAACCTCCTGGAATAATAAAAATATCAGATTTCTATATAGAACCCGGAAACGGCTTCTAATCGCCTACTTAAGCGTTTTTAACGCCTAGTATGTACTAGAACTATTTTAAACCTACTAAGGGTGATACCTACTGATATTTGAGGTAAATTATAATATTTTAACAGTAAGCAAAAGTTGTTAAACTCAGACTTCAGTTTTGAGCTTTTCGGCTTATGTGAAATTACCAAAATGCCCCTACGGTGCATAGTTTGGTTATAATTGATAAATTTCACATATATACTTTACCCTACTGATATAACTTAGCAAATTGATCATCTTTGCTGATTACATCAGACCTGTAACTCAGGATATTACTTAAACTCTTTTATCACCTTAATTGTAACACCCCGAAAACGGGTTTGGTAATCAAACCACATTTATACTAAAAGACGGGTAATGTACCTTTAGTGGTAAAAGAAACCCGGTGAATATTAGGATTCTTAAATAAACAAGAATTTGCTAACTAGGGATTTTAACCTAGTTAGCTAATAGTTTAGAAATAACTTATAATAGGGTTAAAATTAACCAAAGTTATTATAGAAACTAAAGTGGAGGGACCTAAGTTGTAAAACTTGAAACTAGAATTTGTTAAAACAAATTAAATAAAAACCAAACACATAAATTAGTGTTTTGGTCGATCAGAAGCGCAGGAGAGCGACCAGGATTCTTCCTCAAACCCTAAACTCAACAAATCTCACAAATTGAAGGCACAAATCGGTTCCAAAACAAAATCTGAGCATAGATTGGTGATCTCCTCTGAAAAGGGATCATAAGGTATGTAAATTTTGTTGAAAATTTCCTTTTAAATTTCTGGATGAACTTAGAGAATTCGAATTAGATGGTTGCATGTTCGTTATGTGATGAATTAGGGACATTGTAGTGTCTAGGAGTAAACCCTAGACAAGCATATGATGAAATTAGGTCTAAATCTTGTGAATTCATGATCACCATTGAAGGTGATAAGTGTGATGATGCTAAATTCGTGTAATGTGATGTTTTTAGGGTTTTTGATGGCTAAAAATAGTGCCATAATGTCATAAACATGTTTTGATTGAAAGCTGAATTCAAACAGCTTCTGATCAGAATTTAAAGCCGACTTGTATTGGCTGTAACGTGGACAAAACGTGACAAAAACGTGTGTTTCTTGAGTCTAAAATGTAATTCCAGGAAATATCTTTAAAACCCCACTGGAATCGCATTTTTTCGACGAAAATTGAGCGTTTTATGAATTTTTCCGTATCAAAGGTTCAAGCTGCGTTTTCTGGCAGAATTTGCAGCCCATTACGAATGTCATAACTCAATTTAGGAATTGAGTTATGATCTCAAATTCTTACTGTAGAAAGTTTTAAGTGATTAAAAGAATCTCCAATTGGAATTTCGTCAATCGGATAAACGAGGAATTTTTAATGAATTTTTCTGTAAGCTGCAGTCAGAAGTGACGAATCTGATTGCAGCATAGTAAATGAATTTTTGGTAAAGAGTTAGATCTTGAAATTTTAACACAAGGTCTAACCCTCCGAGAGGTACGCCACATAAAAAAATCATAATTTTTGAAGACTTGTAAACAGGTTAAACAGGTCACCAAAAACAGCCTATTTTCAGTGATATGAACATGCCTAAATGAAAGCTAAAATGTTGAAATTTCGAGTGAAACGCACATTTGAATGATATGGCAAATTATGCGAAATATGAAACAATAAGAGTTCTAAATATCATGTTGATTTAGACTTAATTGTGTAAACCATGTGATCGAAAATAGTTAACTTATGATAAGTTAAGCTAACTAATGAGGAAGTCGAATAGTAGTTTCGACATTGAAAATGAGTAAGGTGGAATAGTCGTGATTGTTAATGACTAATCTAACCGCCTTGTAAATGCTGACAATAGTTCGATGCTTAACGAGCTAGGTGGAGGCTTGGGAAAGAAGTGGTCAAACGAATCAAGTACGAGAAGAAAAGCATAATCGGAATTCAATGTAAGTAAAAAGCTTACACTCTTTTTTTTAGACATGTATTTATTCATAGATCGTAAATACGATAAAATGCTATATCCAAAATATGTTTCCGACACGAAATAATACGGGACATATAAAATGATGAAAAACCTTGGTTAATAAAAAAAAGGGATCTAATGGTAAAATCCGAAATGGGTCGGATGGGCGAATTGGTAGTTAAAGCCATGTTTTGTTATGTATGTAAACGTTTGGTCATATGGGCCAAACGAGCCAAATGGTGATGAAAACACCATTTGGCAATATTGACTAACATTTGGTTGTCAAGTTATATGTTCTCAGGATTGAACAAAAAATTGAATAATTGCGTCGCTTTGGATTAGCGGCTAGTAAAAGCAAGGTATAAAAATGAAACAGGTCTATATGTTGATCGGGCCAGGTACGCATTATTATGTTGTAGCTAAGAGTGCTATTTTGGTCAAATGATTGTGAGAGTCTTTCGTCGTAAAATAAGAGACTAGAATTGACCGAAAATCCCTTAATGGGTAAAACGGGCAAACGACCCCTAGAGGCCGTTTAGAAACTTGCATTGTGATTTTGTAACCCTTAGTTACATGTAAGAGTTGTAGGCATAAATTTCGTAGTTCAAATGCCTAAAAATGGTCATTTGCGTAAAATGACTAGTTGAATGATAGAATTGAGGAAAAGGGGTTCGTTATGTTAAATCCACCACAAAATAGTTGTGGTGGATTATATATAGTTATTTAGATATGGAAGTATTGTAGTGTCAAAAAGAAAAGAGCAAGTTTTAGACTAAATTGCTTAAATTACCTAAATGGGTCAAAACAGTTTATGCACATAGCTTGCGCGCTAGTCACGCAAATTATAGCAATTACAAACCCGAGCTAGATATTTTGTGTTAAATACATTGGAACATGTATTTTGATTAGTTAGAAACAAGTTGGTGGTTTTAAATACAAACGGGTCAAAATGTTGATTTTGAATAATAAGCCGAATGCTTAGAAACTCGGAATTTTATTAGTTTGAATGCTGAATTTTAACACCATGAAATGGAGAACTAAATTACGGTCGCGTAGGAAAAAGAATCACGCGAATCGGATAAGTAGAACAAAAGTTATGACATTTTAAAGTTAAATTTCGATTAAACTTATAGCTGGGCAAATGCAGGTTTCGGCAACAAACCCGCTGGAAATTGGTTTCCCCCGCGCCACGCGATGGGTCACAATGTGTGGGGCGCGACACGCGACAGACGTCGCGCCACGCGACAAGTTTGTCAGAGTCTCTCGCGACACGCGAGAGACATAAAAACTGGGAAAAAAAACTATTTTTAATTGTCGTTTGACGCGTAGAACATGTTTAAACTTATATTTAAGTTATCAAAACTAACTTTTATGTTGGTTTGATCATAGGTGAATATCAAGAGTACCCGGATGAAGATCAAGCGATTTACAAGAACCGAACACATCAGAATGAAGCTTCCGCACGGCGTTTTGATGTCGTTGTAAATGACGAACTTATATATATAAATTATGTTGTAAACTTTTAATTTGTAAAAGTTTTAAATTACTCGAATTTCTAAGAATCGTTAATAGTAATTACATGTTAAATTTTTGTTTTATATACGAAAACCTTTAAAATGTCGGATTTACAAGATGAGTGTTACAAGTTGGTATCAGAGCTCTTGGTTAAAGAATAAAGTGTGTTCGGTTCGAGGCTTGATCGCGAATCCGGTAAGTACAGGTATGTTAATAAGTTTAAGCACACTAAAGTGTTGTAAACAACACATAAGGCTATCGTGTGATACACGTTACCTAAATTAAATGATGAAAATAGTTGACGAAATTGCGCGCGTTGACGCGTACAATAGAAAAGCCTTGTATTATGATATGGGCATTTAGTAAAGTTGACACTACTAACTTTTATGAATGTTTTAATTGGAGGAAACTCGCATTTGAAGATGACGAGGATTGAACAAATTACGGATATGATAGAGGAACGGTCTGAAGTATGACAAGAAGAGCATGCTCACCAAGGACCAAAATCGCGCAACGATTGCGAATAAGTTAATGGGAAGGGGAGCCTGTTAGAGCAAACATTACCAGGTGCACATTTTAAATAACCGCACAAATATTAATATGCAACAAATAAGTAGAAATTGAAAGTTGCATATGTAGATTAAAAACTTGGAAAAACCCGAATAGAAAATGTATTCGGGATATTGTTTCCAAGAGAAACAAATAGAGGCGTTACTTACATAGGGCGTGATGTGAAAACTATAAAAAGGACGTGTATGTCATGTGTTAAATCGCTTACTCTGGCCAAGTAAGTAGTGGCATATGATACCACGAGTTTCTTATAGCGAACACATTTACATCCGATGTAGTAAGGGCGGAGTGAATGGGACTAATTAAAAAGTACCCAAATGAATCAGATAAGCAAAATATTTGATAATAATGTAAACGCACAACTGAGTGACGGAAGCGTATTACATCAGGATAATGAGCCCGAGTGAAGGGACAAAGAAGCATGAAAAATGATTTAGACAAGTATTGGGAGGGAGTGTATTTACACTCGAACCCAGAAAACGCAAGCATGAAAAATGATTTAGACAAGTATTGGGAGGGAGTGTACTTACACTCGAACCCAGAAAACGCAAGCATGTAAAATGATTTAGACAAGTATTGGGAGGGAGTGTACTTACACTCGAACCCAGAAAACGCAAGCATGTAAAATGATTTAGACAAGTATTGGGAGGGAGTGTACTTACACTCGAACCCAGAAAACGCAAACATGTAAAATGATTTAGACAAGCATTGGGAGGGAGTGTACTTACACTCGAACCCGGAAAATGCAAATATGTCCTTAACGGGTCGTTTTTGTAAAACGTCAAACTTAAAGACAAAGTTGGAATATAAAAATGAAGCGAGGTCTTAATGCATACCGGGAGGATTGCAATAATAACGACCTCGGTAAAACACCCGGTTGATGGGTAAGAATCAAACACATGCGTAAACCAAGAGACGTGAACGCGGGTTAAAAAAAAAATCAAAGGACTTGGATTACGAGTTATGACTATAAAATCTCGTATATAGAAATTGTGAGTAAATATGTTCAACTATTCGAAGTCGAATGGGTTGAATAAAGAATAAAGTTGATTGTTTATAAGTGATGGATTTCACATTAATAGGCCAAACATGTTGAATACAATATAACGCCGAATGGCACAAATGAGCGCTAGCCAGATAAAGGTAGCGTTAAATGCAAGAGAATAATGAGCCCGGTAATGGGATATAACCAAATAAGAATAAATTATGGACTGTCAATATCCTGGTATGGATAATTGACAAAAGTTAAAGAGAAGATCCTAAAACTAAAACTTCGGTTTTAGTAAGAAATAATGTTTTTACAAACATAAATTCTGATAGGAATTTAAATAGTAAGCATGAAAGATACAAGTCTTGACACTGATAGGCGCAAGACGATATATTCGAAAAGTGATATTTTCGAAAATGAAATTTTGATATAAATTAAACATGATGTAACACAATCACGGTCAAGAAATGTAATGTGAAGTAGAATCACATTATAACCAAGCAAGCGGTAAAAAGTAACTGGACTAATAAGTCTAATTAGTGAGACCCGTCAAGGTCATTTAAATAAATTTGGTTTGCTTGTAAGCGGTAGGTTCGGTATGACTGAACCGAATAAATAAATTTGAAGACAAAAGAAATTGCTGCTAAAAGTGAAAGATTTCATTAAAGACCTTTAAACGGGTCAAAATAACAGATTCATAAAAAATTCGATAGTATATGAAAGCGATGGATATCGCTAAGTTAACTAAACTAGTGGAAATAACGGGATTACGTTATTTTAAGTTGCACTATGTCGTATGAGATACGTAGACAATTAGTGACCAAAAAGATGTTACCATACTTATCTGGTAATACTAACAATTGGTTAAAAGTATAATTAATGTTTAAATGATATCTCGGATCAAATACATTGAGTTTAAACTCAATGAATTAAGTAAGAAAGGGTTTCGAGGACGAAACCTCTTTAAGGGGGGTAGACTTGTAACACCCCGAAAACGGGTTTGGTAATCAAACCACGTTTATACTAAAAGACGGGTAATGTACATTTAGTGGTAAAAGAAACCCGGTGAATATTAGGATTCTTAAATAAACAAGAATTTGCTAACTAGGGATTTTAACCTAGTTAGCTAATAGTTTAGAAATAACTTATAATAGGGTTAAAATTAACCAAAGTTATTATAGAAACTAAAGTGGAGGGACCTAAGTTGTAAAACTTGAAACTAGAATTTGTTAAAACAAATTAAATAAAAACCAAACACATAAATTAGTGTTTTGGTCGATCAGAAGCGCAGGAGAGCGACCAGGATTCTTCCTCAAACCCTAAACTCAACAAATCTCACAAATTGAAGGCACAAATCGGTTCCAAAACAAAATCTGAGCATAGATTGGTGATCTCCTCTGAAAAGGGATCATAAGGTATGTAAATTTTGTTGAAAATTTCCTTTTAAATTTCTGGATGAACTTAGAGAATTCGAATTAGATGGTTGCATGTTCGTTATGTGATGAAATAGGGACATTGTAGTGTCTAGGAGTAAACCCTAGACAAGCATATGATGAAATTAGGTCTAAATCTTGTGAATTCATGATCACCATTGAAGGTGATAAGTGTGATGATGCTAAATTCGTGTAATGTGATGTTTTTAGGGTTTTTGATGGCTAAAAATAGTGCCATAATGTCATAAACATGTTTTGATTGAAAGCTGAATTCAAACAGCTTCTGATCAGAATTTACAGCCGACTTGTATTGGCTGTAACGTGGACAAAACGTGACAAAAACGTGTGTTTCTTGAGTCTAAAATGTAATTCCAGGAAATATCTTTAAAACCCCACTGGAATCGCATTTTTTCGACGAAAATTGAGCGTTTTATGAATTTTTCCGTATCAAAGGTTCAAGCTGCGTTTTCTGGCAGAATTTGCAGCCCATTACGAATGTCATAACTCAATTTAGGAATTGAGTTATGATCTCAAATTCTTACTGTAGAAAGTTTTAAGTGATTAAAAGAATCGCCAATTGGAATTTCGTCAATCGGATAAACGAGGAATTTTTAATGAATTTTTCTGTAAGCTGCAGTCAGAAGTGACGAATCTGATTGCAGCATAGTAAATGAATTTTTGGTAAAGAGTTAGATCTTGAAATTTTAACACAAGGTCTAACCCTCCGAGAGGTACGCCACATAAAAAAATCATAATTTTTGAAGACTTGTAAACAGGTTAAACAGGTCACCAAAAACAGCCTATTTTCAGTGATATGAACATGCCTAAATGAAAGCTAAAATGTTGAAATTTCGAGTGAAACGCACATTTGAATGATATGGCAAATTATGCGAAATATGAAACAATAAGAGTTCTAAATATCATGTTGATTTAGACTTAATTGTGTAAACCATGTGATCGAAAATAGTTAACTTATGATAAGTTAAGCTAACTAATGAGGAAGTCGAATAGTAGTTTCGACATTGAAAATGAGTAAGGTGGAATAGTCGTGATTGTTAATGACTAATCTAACCGCCTTGTAAATGCTGACAATAGTTCGATGCTTAACGAGCTAGGTGGAGGCTTGGGAAAGAAGTGGTCAAACGAATCAAGTACGAGAAGAAAAGCATAATCGGAATTCAATGTAAGTAAAAAGCTTACACTCTTTTTTTTAGACATGTATTTATTCATAGATCGTAAATACGATAAAATGCTATATCCAAAATATGTTTCCGACACGAAATAATACGGGACATATAAAATGATGAAAAACCTTGGTTAATAAAAAAAAGGGATCTAATAGTAAAATCCGAAATGGGTCGGATGAGCGAATTGGTAGTTAAAGCCATGTTTTGTTATGTATGTAAACGTTTGGTCATATGGGCCAAACGAGCCAAATGGTGATGAAAACACCATTTGGCAATATTGACTAACATTTGGTTGTCAAGTTATATGTTCTCAGGATTGAACAAAAAATTGAATAATTGCGTCGCTTTGGATTAGCGGCTAGTAAAAGCAAGGTATAAAAATGAAACAGGTCTATATGTTGATCGGGCCAGGTACGCATTATTATGTTGTAGCTAAGAGTGCTATTTTGGTCAAATGATTGTGAGAGTCTTTCGTCGTAAAATAAGAGACTAGAATTGACCGAAAATCCCTTAATGGGTAAAACGGGCAAACGACCCCTAGAGGCCGTTTAGAAACTTGCATTGTGATTTTGTAACCCTTAGTTACATGTAAGAGTTGTAGGCATAAATTTCGTAGTTCAAATGCCTAAAAATGGTCATTTGCGTAAAATGACTAGTTGAATGATAGAATTGAGGAAAAGGGGTTCGTTATGTTAAATCCACCACAAAATAGTTGTGGTGGATTATATATAGTTATTTAGATATGGAAGTATTGTAGTGTCAAAAAGAAAAGAGCAAGTTTTAGACTAAATTGCTTAAATTACCTAAATGGGTCAAAACAGTTTATGCACATAGCTTGCGCGCTAGTCACGCAAATTATAGCAATTACAAACCCGAGCTAGATATTTTGTGTTAAATACATTGGAACATGTATTTTGATTAGTTAGAAACAAGTTGGTGGTTTTAAATACAAACGGGTCAAAATGTTGATTTTGAATAATAAGCCGAATGCTTAGAAACTCGGAATTTTATTAGTTTGAATGCTGAATTTTAACACCATGAAATGGAGAACTAAATTACGGTCGCGTAGGAAAAAGAATCACGCGAATCGGATAAGTAGAACAAAAGTTATGACATTTTAAAGTTAAATTTCGATTAAACTTATAGCTGGGCAAATGCAGGTTTCGGCAACAAACCCGCTGGAAATTGGTTTCCCCCGCGCCACGCGATGGGTCACAATGTGTGGGGCGCGACACGCGACAGACGTCGCGCCACGCGACAGACGTCGCGCCACGCGACAAGTTTGTCAGAGTCTCTCGCGACACGCGAGAGACATAAAAACTGGGAAAAAAAACTATTTTTAATTGTCGTTTGACGCGTAGAACATGTTTAAACTTATATTTAAGTTATCAAAACTAACTTTTATGTTGGTTTGATCATAGGTGAATATCAAGAGTACCCGGATGAAGATCAAGCGATTTACAAGAACCGAACACATCAGAATGAAGCTTCCGCACGGCGTTTTGATGTCGTTGTAAATGACGAACTTATATATATAAATTATGTTGTAAACTTTTAATTTGTAAAAGTTTTAAATTACTCGAATTTCTAAGAATCGTTAATAGTAATTACATGTTAAATTTTTGTTTTATATACGAAAACCTTTAAAATGTCGGATTTACAAGATGAGTGTTACAAGTTGGTATCAGAGCTCTTGGTTAAAGAATAAAGTGTGTTCGGTTCGAGGCTTGATCGCGAATCCGGTAAGTACAGGTATGTTAATAAGTTTAAGCACACTAAAGTGTTGTAAACAACACATAAGGCTATCGTGTGATACACGTTACCTAAATTAAATGATGAAAATAGTTGACGAAATTGCGCGCGTTGACGCGTACAATAGAAAAGCCTTGTATTATGATATGGGCATTTAGTAAAGTTGACACTACTAACTTTTATGAATGTTTTAATTGGAGGAAACTCGCATTTGAAGATGACGAGGATTGAACAAATTACGGATATGATAGAGGAACGGTCTGAAGTATGACAAGAAGAGCATGCTCACCAAGGACCAAAATCGCGCAACGATTGCGAATAAGTTAATGGGAAGGGGAGCCTGTTAGAGCAAACATTACCAGGTGCACATTTTAAATAACCGCACAAATATTAATATGCAACAAATAAGTAGAAATTGAAAGTTGCATATGTAGATTAAAAACTTGGAAAAACCCGAATAGAAAATGTATTCGGGATATTGTTTCCAAGAGAAACAAATAGAGGCGTTACTTACATAGGGCGTGATGTGAAAACTATAAAAAGGACGTGTATGTCATGTGTTAAATCGCTTACTCTGGCCAAGTAAGTAGTGGCATATGATACCACGAGTTTCTTATAGCGAACACATTTACATCCGATGTAGTAAGGGCGGAGTGAATGGGACTAATTAAAAAGTACCCAAATGAATCAGATAAGCAAAATATTTGATAATAATGTAAACGCACAACTGAGTGACGGAAGCGTATTACATCAGGATAATGAGCCCGAGTGAAGGGACAAAGAAGCATGAAAAATGATTTAGACAAGTATTGGGAGGGAGTGTATTTACACTCGAACCCAGAAAACGCAAGCATGAAAAATGATTTAGACAAGTATTGGGAGGGAGTGTACTTACACTCGAACCCAGAAAACGCAAGCATGTAAAATGATTTAGACAAGTATTGGGAGGGAGTGTACTTACACTCGAACCCAGAAAACGCAAGCATGTAAAATGATTTAGACAAGTATTGGGAGGGAGTGTACTTACACTCGAACCCAGAAAACGCAAACATGTAAAATGATTTAGACAAGCATTGGGAGGGAGTGTACTTACACTCGAACCCGGAAAATGCAAATATGTCCTTAACGGGTCGTTTTTGTAAAACGTCAAACTTAAAGACAAAGTTGGAATATAAAAATGAAGCGAGGTCTTAATGCATACCGGGAGGATTGCAATAATAACGACCTCGGTAAAACACCCGGTTGATGGGTAAGAATCAAACACATGCGTAAACCAAGAGACGTGAACGCGGGTTAAAAAAAAAATCAAAGGACTTGGATTACGAGTTATGACTATAAAATCTCGTATATAGAAATTGTGAGTAAATATGTTCAACTATTCGAAGTCGAATGGGTTGAATAAAGAATAAAGTTGATTGTTTATAAGTGATGGATTTCACATTAATAGGCCAAACATGTTGAATACAATATAACGCCGAATGGCACAAATGAGCGCTAGCCAGATAAAGGTAGCGTTAAATGCAAGAGAATAATGAGCCCGGTAATGGGATATAACCAAATAAGAATAAATTATGGACTGTCAATATCCTGGTATGGATAATTGACAAAAGTTAAAGAGAAGATCCTAAAACTAAAACTTCGGTTTTAGTAAGAAATAATGTTTTTACAAACATAAATTCTGATAGGAATTTAAATAGTAAGCATGAAAGATACAAGTCTTGACACTGATAGGCGCAAGACGATATATTCGAAAAGTGATATTTTCGAAAATGAAATTTTGATATAAATTAAACATGATGTAACACAATCACGGTCAAGAAATGTAATGTGAAGTAGAATCACATTATAACCAAGCAAGCGGTAAAAAGTAACTGGACTAATAAGTCTAATTAGTGAGACCCGTCAAGGTCATTTAAATAAATTTGGTTTGCTTGTAAGCGGTAGGTTCGGTATGACTGAACCGAATAAATAAATTTGAAGACAAAAGAAATTGCTGCTAAAAGTGAAAGATTTCATTAAAGACCTTTAAACGGGTCAAAATAACAGATTCATAAAAAATTCGATAGTATATGAAAGCGATGGATATCGCTAAGTTAACTAAACTAGTGGAAATAACGGGATTACGTTATTTTAAGTTGCACTATGTCGTATGAGATACGTAGACAATTAGTGACCAAAAAGATGTTACCATACTTATCTGGTAATACTAACAATTGGTTAAAAGTATAATTAATGTTTAAATGATATCTCGGATCAAATACATTGAGTTTAAACTCAATGAATTAAGTAAGAAAGGGTTTCGAGGACGAAACCTCTTTAAGGGGGGTAGACTTGTAACACCCCGAAAACGGGTTTGGTAATCAAACCACGTTTATACTAAAAGACGGGTAATGTACATTTAGTGGTAAAAGAAACCCGGTGAATATTAGGATTCTTAAATAAACAAGAATTTGCTAACTAGGGATTTTAACCTAGTTAGCTAATAGTTTAGAAATAACTTATAATAGGGTTAAAATTAACCAAAGTTATTATAGAAACTAAAGTGGAGGGACCTAAGTTGTAAAACTTGAAACTAGAATTTGTTAAAACAAATTAAATAAAAACCAAACACATAAATTAGTGTTTTGGTCGATCAGAAGCGCAGGAGAGCGACCAGGATTCTTCCTCAAACCCTAAACTCAACAAATCTCACAAATTGAAGGCACAAATCGGTTCCAAAACAAAATCTGAGCATAGATTGGTGATCTCCTCTGAAAAGGGATCATAAGGTATGTAAATTTTGTTGAAAATTTCCTTTTAAATTTCTGGATGAACTTAGAGAATTCGAATTAGATGGTTGCATGTTCGTTATGTGATGAAATAGGGACATTGTAGTGTCTAGGAGTAAACCCTAGACAAGCATATGATGAAATTAGGTCTAAATCTTGTGAATTCATGATCACCATTGAAGGTGATAAGTGTGATGATGCTAAATTCGTGTAATGTGATGTTTTTAGGGTTTTTGATGGCTAAAAATAGTGCCATAATGTCATAAACATGTTTTGATTGAAAGCTGAATTCAAACAGCTTCTGATCAGAATTTACAGCCGACTTGTATTGGCTGTAACGTGGACAAAACGTGACAAAAACGTGTGTTTCTTGAGTCTAAAATGTAATTCCAGGAAATATCTTTAAAACCCCACTGGAATCGCATTTTTTCGACGAAAATTGAGCGTTTTATGAATTTTTCCGTATCAAAGGTTCAAGCTGCGTTTTCTGGCAGAATTTGCAGCCCATTACGAATGTCATAACTCAATTTAGGAATTGAGTTATGATCTCAAATTCTTACTGTAGAAAGTTTTAAGTGATTAAAAGAATCGCCAATTGGAATTTCGTCAATCGGATAAACGAGGAATTTTTAATGAATTTTTCTGTAAGCTGCAGTCAGAAGTGACGAATCTGATTGCAGCATAGTAAATGAATTTTTGGTAAAGAGTTAGATCTTGAAATTTTAACACAAGGTCTAACCCTCCGAGAGGTACGCCACATAAAAAAATCATAATTTTTGAAGACTTGTAAACAGGTTAAACAGGTCACCAAAAACAGCCTATTTTCAGTGATATGAACATGCCTAAATGAAAGCTAAAATGTTGAAATTTCGAGTGAAACGCACATTTGAATGATATGGCAAATTATGCGAAATATGAAACAATAAGAGTTCTAAATATCATGTTGATTTAGACTTAATTGTGTAAACCATGTGATCGAAAATAGTTAACTTATGATAAGTTAAGCTAACTAATGAGGAAGTCGAATAGTAGTTTCGACATTGAAAATGAGTAAGGTGGAATAGTCGTGATTGTTAATGACTAATCTAACCGCCTTGTAAATGCTGACAATAGTTCGATGCTTAACGAGCTAGGTGGAGGCTTGGGAAAGAAGTGGTCAAACGAATCAAGTACGAGAAGAAAAGCATAATCGGAATTCAATGTAAGTAAAAAGCTTACACTCTTTTTTTTAGACATGTATTTATTCATAGATCGTAAATACGATAAAATGCTATATCCAAAATATGTTTCCGACACGAAATAATACGGGACATATAAAATGATGAAAAACCTTGGTTAATAAAAAAAAGGGATCTAATAGTAAAATCCGAAATGGGTCGGATGAGCGAATTGGTAGTTAAAGCCATGTTTTGTTATGTATGTAAACGTTTGGTCATATGGGCCAAACGAGCCAAATGGTGATGAAAACACCATTTGGCAATATTGACTAACATTTGGTTGTCAAGTTATATGTTCTCAGGATTGAACAAAAAATTGAATAATTGCGTCGCTTTGGATTAGCGGCTAGTAAAAGCAAGGTATAAAAATGAAACAGGTCTATATGTTGATCGGGCCAGGTACGCATTATTATGTTGTAGCTAAGAGTGCTATTTTGGTCAAATGATTGTGAGAGTCTTTCGTCGTAAAATAAGAGACTAGAATTGACCGAAAATCCCTTAATGGGTAAAACGGGCAAACGACCCCTAGAGGCCGTTTAGAAACTTGCATTGTGATTTTGTAACCCTTAGTTACATGTAAGAGTTGTAGGCATAAATTTCGTAGTTCAAATGCCTAAAAATGGTCATTTGCGTAAAATGACTAGTTGAATGATAGAATTGAGGAAAAGGGGTTCGTTATGTTAAATCCACCACAAAATAGTTGTGGTGGATTATATATAGTTATTTAGATATGGAAGTATTGTAGTGTCAAAAAGAAAAGAGCAAGTTTTAGACTAAATTGCTTAAATTACCTAAATGGGTCAAAACAGTTTATGCACATAGCTTGCGCGCTAGTCACGCAAATTATAGCAATTACAAACCCGAGCTAGATATTTTGTGTTAAATACATTGGAACATGTATTTTGATTAGTTAGAAACAAGTTGGTGGTTTTAAATACAAACGGGTCAAAATGTTGATTTTGAATAATAAGCCGAATGCTTAGAAACTCGGAATTTTATTAGTTTGAATGCTGAATTTTAACACCATGAAATGGAGAACTAAATTACGGTCGCGTAGGAAAAAGAATCACGCGAATCGGATAAGTAGAACAAAAGTTATGACATTTTAAAGTTAAATTTCGATTAAACTTATAGCTGGGCAAATGCAGGTTTCGGCAACAAACCCGCTGGAAATTGGTTTCCCCCGCGCCACGCGATGGGTCACAATGTGTGGGGCGCGACACGCGACAGACGTCGCGCCACGCGACAGACGTCGCGCCACGCGACAAGTTTGTCAGAGTCTCTCGCGACACGCGAGAGACATAAAAACTGGGAAAAAAAACTATTTTTAATTGTCGTTTGACGCGTAGAACATGTTTAAACTTATATTTAAGTTATCAAAACTAACTTTTATGTTGGTTTGATCATAGGTGAATATCAAGAGTACCCGGATGAAGATCAAGCGATTTACAAGAACCGAACACATCAGAATGAAGCTTCCGCACGGCGTTTTGATGTCGTTGTAAATGACGAACTTATATATATAAATTATGTTGTAAACTTTTAATTTGTAAAAGTTTTAAATTACTCGAATTTCTAAGAATCGTTAATAGTAATTACATGTTAAATTTTTGTTTTATATACGAAAACCTTTAAAATGTCGGATTTACAAGATGAGTGTTACAAGTTGGTATCAGAGCTCTTGGTTAAAGAATAAAGTGTGTTCGGTTCGAGGCTTGATCGCGAATCCGGTAAGTACAGGTATGTTAATAAGTTTAAGCACACTAAAGTGTTGTAAACAACACATAAGGCTATCGTGTGATACACGTTACCTAAATTAAATGATGAAAATAGTTGACGAAATTGCGCGCGTTGACGCGTACAATAGAAAAGCCTTGTATTATGATATGGGCATTTAGTAAAGTTGACACTACTAACTTTTATGAATGTTTTAATTGGAGGAAACTCGCATTTGAAGATGACGAGGATTGAACAAATTACGGATATGATAGAGGAACGGTCTGAAGTATGACAAGAAGAGCATGCTCACCAAGGACCAAAATCGCGCAACGATTGCGAATAAGTTAATGGGAAGGGGAGCCTGTTAGAGCAAACATTACCAGGTGCACATTTTAAATAACCGCACAAATATTAATATGCAACAAATAAGTAGAAATTGAAAGTTGCATATGTAGATTAAAAACTTGGAAAAACCCGAATAGAAAATGTATTCGGGATATTGTTTCCAAGAGAAACAAATAGAGGCGTTACTTACATAGGGCGTGATGTGAAAACTATAAAAAGGACGTGTATGTCATGTGTTAAATCGCTTACTCTGGCCAAGTAAGTAGTGGCATATGATACCACGAGTTTCTTATAGCGAACACATTTACATCCGATGTAGTAAGGGCGGAGTGAATGGGACTAATTAAAAAGTACCCAAATGAATCAGATAAGCAAAATATTTGATAATAATGTAAACGCACAACTGAGTGACGGAAGCGTATTACATCAGGATAATGAGCCCGAGTGAAGGGACAAAGAAGCATGAAAAATGATTTAGACAAGTATTGGGAGGGAGTGTATTTACACTCGAACCCAGAAAACGCAAGCATGAAAAATGATTTAGACAAGTATTGGGAGGGAGTGTACTTACACTCGAACCCAGAAAACGCAAGCATGTAAAATGATTTAGACAAGTATTGGGAGGGAGTGTACTTACACTCGAACCCAGAAAACGCAAGCATGTAAAATGATTTAGACAAGTATTGGGAGGGAGTGTACTTACACTCGAACCCAGAAAACGCAAACATGTAAAATGATTTAGACAAGCATTGGGAGGGAGTGTACTTACACTCGAACCCGGAAAATGCAAATATGTCCTTAACGGGTCGTTTTTGTAAAACGTCAAACTTAAAGACAAAGTTGGAATATAAAAATGAAGCGAGGTCTTAATGCATACCGGGAGGATTGCAATAATAACGACCTCGGTAAAACACCCGGTTGATGGGTAAGAATCAAACACATGCGTAAACCAAGAGACGTGAACGCGGGTTAAAAAAAAAATCAAAGGACTTGGATTACGAGTTATGACTATAAAATCTCGTATATAGAAATTGTGAGTAAATATGTTCAACTATTCGAAGTCGAATGGGTTGAATAAAGAATAAAGTTGATTGTTTATAAGTGATGGATTTCACATTAATAGGCCAAACATGTTGAATACAATATAACGCCGAATGGCACAAATGAGCGCTAGCCAGATAAAGGTAGCGTTAAATGCAAGAGAATAATGAGCCCGGTAATGGGATATAACCAAATAAGAATAAATTATGGACTGTCAATATCCTGGTATGGATAATTGACAAAAGTTAAAGAGAAGATCCTAAAACTAAAACTTCGGTTTTAGTAAGAAATAATGTTTTTACAAACATAAATTCTGATAGGAATTTAAATAGTAAGCATGAAAGATACAAGTCTTGACACTGATAGGCGCAAGACGATATATTCGAAAAGTGATATTTTCGAAAATGAAATTTTGATATAAATTAAACATGATGTAACACAATCACGGTCAAGAAATGTAATGTGAAGTAGAATCACATTATAACCAAGCAAGCGGTAAAAAGTAACTGGACTAATAAGTCTAATTAGTGAGACCCGTCAAGGTCATTTAAATAAATTTGGTTTGCTTGTAAGCGGTAGGTTCGGTATGACTGAACCGAATAAATAAATTTGAAGACAAAAGAAATTGCTGCTAAAAGTGAAAGATTTCATTAAAGACCTTTAAACGGGTCAAAATAACAGATTCATAAAAAATTCGATAGTATATGAAAGCGATGGATATCGCTAAGTTAACTAAACTAGTGGAAATAACGGGATTACGTTATTTTAAGTTGCACTATGTCGTATGAGATACGTAGACAATTAGTGACCAAAAAGATGTTACCATACTTATCTGGTAATACTAACAATTGGTTAAAAGTATAATTAATGTTTAAATGATATCTCGGATCAAATACATTGAGTTTAAACTCAATGAATTAAGTAAGAAAGGGTTTCGAGGACGAAACCTCTTTAAGGGGGGTAGACTTGTAACACCCCGAAAACGGGTTTGGTAATCAAACCACGTTTATACTAAAAGACGGGTAATGTACATTTAGTGGTAAAAGAAACCCGGTGAATATTAGGATTCTTAAATAAACAAGAATTTGCTAACTAGGGATTTTAACCTAGTTAGCTAATAGTTTAGAAATAACTTATAATAGGGTTAAAATTAACCAAAGTTATTATAGAAACTAAAGTGGAGGGACCTAAGTTGTAAAACTTGAAACTAGAATTTGTTAAAACAAATTAAATAAAAACCAAACACATAAATTAGTGTTTTGGTCGATCAGAAGCGCAGGAGAGCGACCAGGATTCTTCCTCAAACCCTAAACTCAACAAATCTCACAAATTGAAGGCACAAATCGGTTCCAAAACAAAATCTGAGCATAGATTGGTGATCTCCTCTGAAAAGGGATCATAAGGTATGTAAATTTTGTTGAAAATTTCCTTTTAAATTTCTGGATGAACTTAGAGAATTCGAATTAGATGGTTGCATGTTCGTTATGTGATGAAATAGGGACATTGTAGTGTCTAGGAGTAAACCCTAGACAAGCATATGATGAAATTAGGTCTAAATCTTGTGAATTCATGATCACCATTGAAGGTGATAAGTGTGATGATGCTAAATTCGTGTAATGTGATGTTTTTAGGGTTTTTGATGGCTAAAAATAGTGCCATAATGTCATAAACATGTTTTGATTGAAAGCTGAATTCAAACAGCTTCTGATCAGAATTTACAGCCGACTTGTATTGGCTGTAACGTGGACAAAACGTGACAAAAACGTGTGTTTCTTGAGTCTAAAATGTAATTCCAGGAAATATCTTTAAAACCCCACTGGAATCGCATTTTTTCGACGAAAATTGAGCGTTTTATGAATTTTTCCGTATCAAAGGTTCAAGCTGCGTTTTCTGGCAGAATTTGCAGCCCATTACGAATGTCATAACTCAATTTAGGAATTGAGTTATGATCTCAAATTCTTACTGTAGAAAGTTTTAAGTGATTAAAAGAATCGCCAATTGGAATTTCGTCAATCGGATAAACGAGGAATTTTTAATGAATTTTTCTGTAAGCTGCAGTCAGAAGTGACGAATCTGATTGCAGCATAGTAAATGAATTTTTGGTAAAGAGTTAGATCTTGAAATTTTAACACAAGGTCTAACCCTCCGAGAGGTACGCCACATAAAAAAATCATAATTTTTGAAGACTTGTAAACAGGTTAAACAGGTCACCAAAAACAGCCTATTTTCAGTGATATGAACATGCCTAAATGAAAGCTAAAATGTTGAAATTTCGAGTGAAACGCACATTTGAATGATATGGCAAATTATGCGAAATATGAAACAATAAGAGTTCTAAATATCATGTTGATTTAGACTTAATTGTGTAAACCATGTGATCGAAAATAGTTAACTTATGATAAGTTAAGCTAACTAATGAGGAAGTCGAATAGTAGTTTCGACATTGAAAATGAGTAAGGTGGAATAGTCGTGATTGTTAATGACTAATCTAACCGCCTTGTAAATGCTGACAATAGTTCGATGCTTAACGAGCTAGGTGGAGGCTTGGGAAAGAAGTGGTCAAACGAATCAAGTACGAGAAGAAAAGCATAATCGGAATTCAATGTAAGTAAAAAGCTTACACTCTTTTTTTTAGACATGTATTTATTCATAGATCGTAAATACGATAAAATGCTATATCCAAAATATGTTTCCGACACGAAATAATACGGGACATATAAAATGATGAAAAACCTTGGTTAATAAAAAAAAGGGATCTAATGGTAAAATCCGAAATGGGTCGGATGGGCGAATTGGTAGTTAAAGCCATGTTTTGTTATGTATGTAAACGTTTGGTCATATGGGCCAAACGAGCCAAATGGTGATGAAAACACCATTTGGCAATATTGACTAACATTTGGTTGTCAAGTTATATGTTCTCAGGATTGAACAAAAAATTGAATAATTGCGTCGCTTTGGATTAGCGGCTAGTAAAAGCAAGGTATAAAAATGAAACAGGTCTATATGTTGATCGGGCCAGGTACGCATTATTATGTTGTAGCTAAGAGTGCTATTTTGGTCAAATGATTGTGAGAGTCTTTCGTCGTAAAATAAGAGACTAGAATTGACCGAAAATCCCTTAATGGGTAAAACGGGCAAACGACCCCTAGAGGCCGTTTAGAAACTTGCATTGTGATTTTGTAACCCTTAGTTACATGTAAGAGTTGTAGGCATAAATTTCGTAGTTCAAATGCCTAAAAATGGTCATTTGCGTAAAATGACTAGTTGAATGATAGAATTGAGGAAAAGGGGTTCGTTATGTTAAATCCACCACAAAATAGTTGTGGTGGATTATATATAGTTATTTAGATATGGAAGTATTGTAGTGTCAAAAAGAAAATAGCAAGTTTTAGACTAAATTGCTTAAATTACCTAAATGGGTCAAAACAGTTTATGCACATAGCTTGCGCGCTAGTCACGCAAATTATAGCAATTACAAACCCGAGCTAGATATTTTGTGTTAAATACATTGGAACATGTATTTTGATTAGTTAGAAACAAGTTGGTGGTTTTAAATACAAACGGGTCAAAATGTTGATTTTGAATAATAAGCCGAATGCTTAGAAACTCGGAATTTTATTAGTTTGAATGCTGAATTTTAACACCATGAAATGGAGAACTAAATTACGGTCGCGTAGGAAAAAGAATCACGCGAATCGGATAAGTAGAACAAAAGTTATGACATTTTAAAGTTAAATTTCGATTAAACTTATAGCTGGGCAAATGCAGGTTTCGGCAACAAACCCGCTGGAAATTGGTTTCCCCCGCGCCACGCGATGGGTCACAATGTGTGGGGCGCGACACGCGACAGACGTCGCGCCACGCGACAAGTTTGTCAGAGTCTCTCGCGACACGCGAGAGACATAAAAACTGGGAAAAAAAAACTATTTTTAATTGTCGTTTGACGCGTAGAACATGTTTAAACTTATATTTAAGTTATCAAAACTAACTTTTATGTTGGTTTGATCATAGGTGAATATCAAGAGTACCCGGATGAAGATCAAGCGATTTACAAGAACCGAACACATCAGAATGAAGCTTCCGCACGGCGTTTTGATGTCGTTGTAAATGACGAACTTATATATATAAATTATGTTGTAAACTTTTAATTTGTAAAAGTTTTAAATTACTCGAATTTCTAAGAATCGTTAATAGTAATTACATGTTAAATTTTTGTTTTATATACGAAAACCTTTAAAATGTCGGATTTACAAGATGAGTGTTACAAGTTGGTATCAGAGCTCATGGTTAAAGAATAAAGTGTGTTCGGTTCGAGGCTTGATCGCAAGATTATAATATTAAATAATTCTCCCAAGTTAAACAAAATGTTTATGCCACGTGCATCCAAATCAATTTTCAATCATTTTCCAAAATGAGTCAGTTGATTGTATTTACCAGTGTAAACTGACGTATTTTCCCAAAAAGATTAAATGCAGGTACTAAGCGTAATTGGCTGGGATTTCTCCTTAGCATCAATAGAAGTCTCGCAAGCTTAAGATGCCTGAAGTCTGTTGAACTATTAATTCCATTTTATTTTCGATCCGTCTGTGGATAAACTTCCGAATATTGTGACATTTGATATTACAATATTAAATTCGGTTGAAACTTATCTTTTATATTGCTTCCGCTGTGCATATTAAATATTGTGTTGTTTGACTATTATGTTGCCAACCACGTCACGATACTCCCCACCGGTGACACATGGAAATCGGGGTGTGACATTTTTTAATTTTAATATTTTTATTTATTTACTATATATTTACTATATATTAATAAAGGAAATATATTATAATAATATATAGCTTTTTTTAATTTTAATACTTTTATTATTTTAATTTAATATTATAATATTACTTTACTATATATATATATTAATAAAGGAAATGAAATGAATAGTTATTTTAATATTACTATATATTAGGGAAATTGGCCTGTAATAATCCCACCTAGACCTTATTGGCCATTAATAATCCCACCTCATAATATTCCTCCCACTAGTCCCACATTTCACCTATTTTTCCTACAATGGTCCCCCGTTAAAAAAACTTAACGGAGTTAAGCATTTTTCTAAATTACAAACAGATTTTTAGGGCTTTTGATCAGAACAAGGATACGAGTGCATTGATGTAAAACTTACATCGAAACGGTGCTCCAAACGATGAAAATGGCGATTCAATTCGGGTGTTTAAATTTCCAATTAACAAAAATCAAGTCACTTGGAGCACCGTTTCGAGACAAGTTTTACATCAATGGACTCGTATCGTCGTTCTGATCAAAAGCCCTAAAAATCTATTTGTAATTTGGAAAAAAGCTTAACTCCGTTAAGTTTTTTTAACGGGGGACCATTGTAGGAAAAAGGTGAAAGGTGGGACTGGTGGGGGGAATATTCTGAGGTGGGATTATTAATGGCCAATAAGGTATATGTGAGATTATTACAGGTCAATTCCCCCTATGTATTATTACTATATATTACTATATATTTTATATATTAATAAAGGAAATGAAATGAATAGTGATTTTAATATTATAATAATATATAGCTTTTTTAATTTTAATACTTTTATTATATTAATATTATAATATTACTTTACTATATATTAATAAAGGAAATGAAATGAATAATGATTTTAATATTATAATAATATATAGATTTTTTTATTTTAATACTTTCATTATTTTAATATTATAATATTATTACTATTACTATATATTATTACTATTACTATTATTACTATATATTAATAAAGTAAATGAAATGAATAGTGATTTTAATATTACTATATATTAATAAAGCAAAATAGCGTTTATTATTTTAATATTATAATAATAGTTATTTTCTTTACATTTTAACTTTAATCTTTTTTTTATATCGGGGGTTGGGATAAATTTGGTGTCAATCGGTATCGAACCAGTATTGGTATCGGAAATACCGGAACTGTCATGTTCGGTATTAGTACATGAAGGTAAGATCCAACACTAATACATAAAACGTCAAAAGTCGGTGCCGAATTAATATTGGAAATCTTTTGGTTCGGGAAATTCAGTGCTGCTACCCAGTACCATTTGCTCATCCCTGATTATGGTTACCGTACGAACAACGGTATCGTACAACTTTTTCTTGTTGATTTTCTTCAACTTTTAATTTTTTTTTTAGTTTCAGGGGTAGGGATGAGCTCGGTGCCAACCGATACAGAATCTGTACTGGTACCGAAAATACCGGTTACGGTACCGGTATATGAAGGTAAAAAACGGTAGTGAACCTGTGCCAGGAGTGCCAAAAGTCGGTACCGAATTGGTACTTAAGATCTTTCGGTTCGGCAAATTTGGTACCGGTACCCGAAACAATTTGCTCATCTCTGACCACGGGTTTCATACGAACAACACCGTTACCATACAAATTTTTTGGTTGATTTTTTTTCGGTTATCTTTTAGTGTTTTTTTCAACATTTTATTTTTATTCTTGTCAGCAGTTTCGTTCGCAACATGCTCGTAGTGATTTCAAAACACATGTAAACACAGACTAAATAACAAAATATTCGCCGCATTTAAACCTAGTTTATCTTAAAATACAATCATGCCTGCTGCCTGATTAATTACTTCTAGAAATCCTATTAGCAAATTAAATAACGTAAAAGTAACATGTAATAACTAATAAGACTTAAAAATCACAAAAAAAAAGCATCCTTATAGTATTATTGTTATATTAAATAAATAAAATAAAATAATCTTTATATTAGCTGTCTCTCAACTCTAATACTTTATTCATAGTTAGATTAGAATTCAGGGCCGTCTATTAGGGGTGTAAGAGGTGCCTGCGATCAGTTCCCAAATCAATATAGGGCTCGAATAATTTTTAAAAATTATATATATATATATATATATATATATATTTAAAAAATAATTATGAATGTTTGTATAAATAAGAGTTTGCTAAAAGACTCAAAGTTTTTTGAATAAGGGTCTGTTTAAAAGTTTTAAAAAATGGCCCAATTAACATGCCTAGTGACTAGTCTAAACAAAAATAAGGGCATGTATATGGAGTTGAAGTGTATTAATACATTTTTAACGAGACACATTGACAACCCTTTTGATGTTTTAGACTATATCTTCTAACGCAGTACTACTTATCCTAATGCTATAAATGCATATAAAGTGTTGTTGACAATTCCGGTAACCAGTGGCGGAACTAGAACATTAACTCAGGGGTATCTTAAATTTTTTTTCCCCCGTGCAATCGTACAATATTAAAAAAACGACAATAAATAAGTAAATAAAGTAAAACAAATACCTACTAGATTTGTCCTTTTCTTTTTTCATAGCTTGGAATCGTTCCATCACATCGTCATCTTTTACTTCAAGTAAAAAATCCTTTTCGACCTCACAAACCATAGCGTTGTTCAAAAATTCTGGGCCCATTCGATTGCGTAAATCCGTCTTGACAAGCTTCAATTTTGAAAAACATCTTTCAACGGTTGCGGTTGCAACTGGTAAAAGCAAAGCTAGCTTCACTACCCGATAAACTGAATGAAAAGAACTATGTGTTCCCGTTTCAACCATAACACGCGCAAGATCACTTATTCCATTCAAGTTTGCAAATTTATCACCATCGCTTATAGTGTGACGAAATGGGCAATTGGGATTTGGGCTTATTATTTTCAATTGATTGGTATCCTCGTAGTTGTGCCGTGTCGTGCATTAAAACTTCAAGGCAATTGGGCAATTATTTACAATCTTTTATTATTTTGGGCTAACATATTGGGCAATTGGGCTTATTATTTACATTCTTCAAATGATTTGGGCTAACATATTGGGCAATTGAGATTTGGGCTTATTATTTTCAATTGATTTGGGCTTACAGTCTCTTTTTTAGGAGTGTCTTCATAGTTGTTCAGGGGTATCCTTGGTATAAAAACCGAAAAAAAAATTACACTACCGATAAAAAGTTGAGCCGTAGCCCGTGCTACGACCCCTACAACATAGGGTCCGCCCCTGCCGGTAACCGTGGCGTCGACATAAGAAGTTTCTCAAAGTTGAAGTTGTTGAAAATATATTTACGTTCTATAATGTCACAAGAAAGGCTAAACAGGTTGGCGACAATTTCTATTGAAAGTGAAATATTACTATGGATTACAAGGAGTTGATCGAGAGCTTTGCTTAAAAAAAACGCTAGAAGAACCACATTGTTCGCTTAGCAAGTAGCTTTGATAATTTGATCATTTTTGTTACACTATTTTTGTTAATTTGTTTTATCTATTTCATAACAATTATCGTAGTATAATAGGTTTTTAGTATTTATATATTTGATTGAATGATTGATGAGTCTATATTATATGAAAATTTACGAACAGGGTCCAAATTTTCTAACTCGAACAGGGCCAATTTTTTTTTTGTGATTTTCGGAGACGGCCCTCATTAGATGAAAGCAAAACTATTCACCCCCAACCTCAACATGTTTAACAAAAAGAAGCACTTTGACGATTATTCCCCTATATTTCTTTTTCATTTCAATTATTTCTCTTTATTTGAAATGACATGAAAAGATAAAAAGACAAATTTTCGTACATTATTTATTAATATCTAATCCTTTCAAAACTCAATGGAGCAAAGTCGTTGTCAACCTGATATTATCATAGTATTTTTTAAGTGGGTCACATTTTTTTTTGAACGGCGTATATTTTAAATGGGTCACATGATTAGAGTATTTCAGATATTATCATAGTATTTTTTAAGTGGGTCACATTTTTTTTTGAACGGCATATATTTTAAATGGGTCACATGATTAGAGTATTTCACATTTTTTTTGAACGGCAAATTTTAAATGGGTCACATGATTAGAGTATTTCTCAACTAAGAATGATGTAATTAATATAAAGTCCTGAAAACATCATTAAACACATCCATTGTGTTTATCATAATCTTTCAAAAACATTCGAGATTTCTCCATCGTTCACAAACATCCATATAGTTTATAAATCCTTGAATTTTCTACATCATGATGATATTTTACATTTAATTTCAATAATCAAATATTTTATATAAAATTAAACTATTTATAAAAATTTAATTAACTTATTATAATAAATAAATACTTTTTAATAAAATAGTTTATATAAATTAAAGTATTGTATAAACTTAAAAATTATATTAACGAATGTAGTATTAGAACATTACACATTTTCGTTATTAATGCACTACATACAAGTCTAATTTTAGATTTAAAAAAAAAGAGTAAACTCTTATTTTAGTCAGTGACAGGCAATTAGTACCTAAATGTTGACTTGCGACGGTAGGAACACCATTGCTACCGAAGAATGACATGTGTCTGCATAAACTACACATGCTTTCACCGACGTCACTTTCACCAACTGATGTCATTGAAGAAACACTGACCTTGACGGTAGTATCCGATTAGGACTTCAACTATCAATGATCCGAACGACTAACTGCAAAACAGAAACACCGTTAGGACTCGTTACAGGAATGGGGTTATTCCTGTAACCACACTCCGGCGTGAGAATAAGTCTCGGTTGTGGGAGTATAAAAGTATAGAAAGAGGAGAAAGTTGTATGAGAATATGATGATTCGTACCTTATACGTTTACCTCTATTTATAGTTTATGATTAGGGTTTCCCGTAACTTAGGATGGGCTCCTATAAGTTAGGGATTTGCATGATCTTCCCGAAAAGTTGGAGATTTGGTTGCGTAGCCTATCCATGCAGGATGGAATATTCTAGAACAAATATTTATAATTGTTTATTTATAATAAAATAAAAGGTAATGACCGGGTTGGATTATCCGATTGGGGTCATACCTCGTCATGTCCCACCGGTCCGAAGTTATGAAATGAAATTCAAGAAATCGGACTAGAGAGAAAAAGGAAAGTATATCCTATTTAAGGAAAAATTACATTGCCATAATGTGTTGTGAGAAAATGGCGGCGATGTGATAGGACGTGACAGCTAAGCCATCATTGGGATGACACTTGGTTTACCCTGCTCTGACGCGCATGTCTGTCTGTTCACCTTTTTGAATTTTGAAAAGTTATCATATAAATAGTACCTCTTTGCACGAGGGTTGAATTCCATTTTCTCAAAACCCCCTCTTTCACTTCCCTTCTTACAAACAAAATGGCCGCTAAAACAGTTGAATCCTCTTCCTCTGTTTCCGCTAGCTCCGAAACCCTATTCTGCAAATAGGGAGTTGTGTCTTACACCAACCTTGTGCAAGATTACGGGATTAGGGCTGAGTGGAATCCCGTGTTACCATCAAAAACGGACACAGCATATCCGTTGAAAGAGGGTAAGATCACGTTATTTAGTGATTTCTTCAAATTCTGCAATTTCCGGTTGCCCATCACCAAATTTTGCAAATCAGTGCTTGATTATTACCGCATTCACATTTCCCAACTGCATCCGTTAGGACTAGTGAAGCTTCGTTAGTTCGAATTTGCTTGTGTGGCTTTAGGGCACATACCCGAACTCATTGTTTTTAGGGCTTTCTTTGTGCTTGTGTGGAAATCCCCCTTTTTCACTTTTGATCGAAGAGACACTGAGGTTTCTTGTCTGAGGGAAATTCCTATCAGTTCCAGGGACAAGGATTGGAAAAAGAAATTTTTCTACATTGACGACTCTGTAATTCCCGGCGAGATGCATTGGAGAAACATGGGGCCAAAGGACAAAGTTAAGGACGACAGTCCTCCTGAAGATGCTTATACTTCAAATGCCTATATACAAGATTGTGTGGTCGCCCATTCGAATGTACAGTAATCCCGGAAGGGGCCCTGGTAATGGCGGGGATGAGTCTGCTGTGGCGTGATATCAAACAGTATCCCTCATTTCGAAGGGATGATGAAGGTATTCATATGCTTTGCTAATCTCGTATTCTGCCGTTTTTGAAAATAACACATATGCACTTTTCAGGAGAATGGAGCTTATTTGACTTTGTTGACCCTCCGCGGCATCTGGCGTTGAGGGCCGCAGACCGCGTGCTTGGTGAACAGGAGCCTGATGTGCTAAAAATTCACCTCGATCAATTTTTGCTACCCGCCCTGCCTGCAGATCCTATCGCATACATTGCCCCCTTTAATCTCAGCGGGGGTACTGACACTGTTAATCCAGAGAAAAAACCAACCCGGATAAAGATTACCGGTAGGAAATATATGGCGGCCGGGAGCCCGGGACGACCACATCGTCCGCTAGTGGTGCGGCGATTACCAAAGGTGATATTGTTACTACAACTGAAATCACTAGCCCTACCCATGTGTTGAAAAAACGAAAGATGTTTGTCGCTCCGAAGCTGACTGCGTTTGAAGCCGTGCAGGCCGCCTATGCCATACCAATTGGTACGCGTTTTACATCTTCAGTTATGAAGTAGATGATTTGTGTGACTAAATTGTGTTTTTAATACAGGGACTACTGGCGCGGTTCAAACTTCACATGTGGCAGCCATGCCCTTGTCATCTATGGGGGCGGTGATTTCCACTGCTAGCAGCCAACCGGAGCCTATACCATCGGTGAGTCCGTCTACCACTGTTATCTGTGCCATGCAGCCACCCACACTCACCGCTGCTGTGACTGTAACAACTAGTCTTATTTCCACGCCACTGACTTCCAGTGTCACACCTTCTCCTTTGTTTGATTCTCCTTTGAGTATTTTTTCCACTTTTGGGAAAGAGATTCCTGCCACATCTTCTACTCATGAGGCGACGAGTGCTGGGGATCGCGCCGCTGGCGATACTGGTGGGTCAAGCAGTGGCATTGCTGACGATGGAGCTCGCTTGGGAGATGATCTTTACTTACCTACCATCAACTGGGATCCTAAAAATCGGGATAAGCGCTACCAACCTCAGTGGAAGATTGCGGAGTCTTCTAGGTTGATCTACCCTCCAGTGGTTCAACATTGGGTTGAGCGGGCTTATCCTCCAGCGGAGGTGGCATATGTTGAGGGGCTGAATAATGAGAACCTGATGAATTCTGCTATTGTTGATTCTGTTAGCCAACCCCGGAGACTTACATAGATCTGACGTCGGTGGATGCATGACAATAATGAGCTCCACCGGGCCCGGGCTACTATTGAAGAACTTACAGATGAGAAATACTGCCTGGAGAGTCAACTTCAGGCCGCTGTATTGAGGGAGAGTCGGTTTGTATCGGAGAAAACAAGGTCGAGGATGACTTGAAGAGGGTTACTGCCCACCTTGCCGAAGAGCGACTTATGTGGGCTCGAGACATAGCGGAAAAGGACCGGGTGATCGCTCATGCTAAAAGCGTGCAGGAGGAGCTAGAGCGTAAAGTTGTTAGTGAGGCTCAGAAGGTGAAATCCGAAATGACTGCCCTTGTGGAAAAATTTTGAATTGACACTGATTTTGTGTCGCAGGTTCAGGAACGCTATCAAGCGTTGACCGTTGAGGTAGAAGCTTCGAATGCCAAGGCTCAGGCAAGACAGGCGGAGTTGGAGGAGCGGGAAGGGCAACTTAGAGAACTCCAACAGCGTTGTGATTCCCTTCTCCTTGAACGGAATACACTTGCCCAATCTTCCGCTACACGCCTAAAGGAAACGGAGAGTGCCCTGGATCAAGCAAATGTTGAAGTAGAGGGGTTAACCAATCAACTGGCCGCTCTACGGGGCGACAGAAATTGGCTGATAACCACTGGGCTAGTAGGAACGTTTGAATACCTTCGCCAATCAGCGCCCTTTACTTCGCTGATAGACCATCTTTCCGCTGCTGCCTATCAATCCGGTCACCATAATGGCGTTTATCAAGGATACTTCGATTGTAAACAATCAGAAAGGATTCCTCCTGACTTTCATGTGGCTAGGGGCAAATTTGAAGGTGAAATGGCTGATGCATTGGAGGCGGTATACAACGAGCCACTGCCTGGGTATGCTGACTTAGTGGATAAGGTGAATGAAGAGGGCACCGAATCTCTTCGTATGATGCTGGACCCTGCGGAAGAATCTGAGGAAGCATAAGTAGTTCTGTGTTGTTCATGTGTTTTAAACATTTGCGTCGTTTGTAATAACACTGTTTAACCTTGGCTTTTGTGCAAATATCTACGTAGCTTGTCAGACATTTAATGCTAATCTCATGATGCATGCAGCCGCCCCTCTTCTGAAGTGTGGCGATTTGACCCGTAATGATTATTTACCATTAATGCTGCTGTCGTCATCTCTGTCAAAACTGTTTGCCCCTCTATAAATTTTGTTTCTTTTTTCCAAATTTGGTAACTAAAAAATATGAGTCGGAGAAGTTATAAGCAAAGACTTTCCGATATTTTCCGACGTCTGGATGCCGCCGATGGCCTGGTTCAACTACAAACTCTGGTGACAAAGTCGATGATTCGGAGGAGAAGAAAACCTAATGCCATTCCTACCCGGGCGAATCGTGCATGCCAGAGTATTGTTTATGAGGATACTTTACCAGCTGATACTGACATGGCACTACTATCGGCCGACGATCTGATGCAAATCGTTCCGGCCAGTCATGTTCAGCGTTGCCCTTTAGTGTACGAACGTCGTCGTGGTGGTCGTGCTGGAAAAGATTCTGTTGATAACCCGGGGGTGATATCTCCACCGGTGATTGGAGGATCAGCTGATGACTTGACCATTGATCCCCGTATGCTGGTTTGTGGTAAGGTGTTCCATCCCCCTGCAGAGGTGATGGCGACCTGTTCCCACAAGTAGGTGTTAGAACATGTTCCTTTTTTTGGTTCCCATGTGTTGGTTTTTTAACAATAGGGACAAGTACTTGGTTTGGTATAAGATAGTTTGTATGTATGTTTTGTTAAAATACCTATCTTTTGTTAGCGGTTGTTGTATCTATTACCAAGATAACCGCTTTCAGCGCTGTATATTTTGACCCTATGACTTATGTGTATGAAGATATTTTCATGTTTAAGGGCACTGTTGTTTATCGCTTTGTGCAATTTGCTTACGATGGTAAATTCATTATATTCTTTCGTAATGAGATGAAACAAAAAGGAAATAACTTTTATTAAACTCAAAACTTAAACGAAAAGAAGCGACATCGCCGTGGATGGATTACACTTGTTTACTGAAAAGGAAAAAGAAATTTTGATCTTGCTGTTAGGAGCAAGGCGTTACAGGTAACATTTTTTCAACTGAGCAATGTTCCAGCTTCGCGGTATGGCGGTTCCATCTAGCCTGGACAATCGATAGGCCCCTTTGCCTAGATCTTCTTGAATAACATAGGGGCCCTCCCAGTTGGGTCCCAGTTTCCCTGTGGGCTCCACCCTACTGGCTTCATTGTCTCGCATGACATAATCGCCTTCTTTGAATGTATGCTGTGCCACGTGTTTGTTGTAGTACTTTTCCAATGTCTTTTTGTACCTTGCTTCGTTGATAGCGGCGGTTTCACGCCTTTGCTCGAGTGCGTCTAGACCCTCCCTTAGCAGCCTATCGTTATTATTACCCGTGGTAAGGCGACGTAGTGATGGCAACCCCACCTCAGTGGGTATCATTGCTTCCATACCATAGGTTAGGCTGAAAGGTGTTTCATTATTACTTGTCTTGGGCATTGTTCGGTGCGCCCATAGGACATTTGGCAGTTCTTCGACCCATGAGCTCCCCTCAGAGTCCAATCTTCTCTTTATGCCATCTAGCAAACTTCTATTTGCCCGCTCTACCTGGTCGTTCCCTTGGGGATGCGCTACAGATGTGAAAATTTGCTGTATCTGGAGTTCAGCGCACCATTCTTGTAAAACTTTGTCGGTGAACTGTGTTCCGTTGTCGCTCACCAAGTATAGTGGCAATCCAAACCGGCATACTACGTGTTCCCAAAGGAACTTTTTGGCATTTTCCGCCGTGATCTTAGCCAAAGGTTTGGCCTCCACCCACTTGGTAAAGTAGTCGATTGCCACAATTAAGTATTTTAACCTTCCGGGTGCCAGCGGGAATGGTCCAACGATATCCACCGCCCATTTCTGAAAAGGCCAGGCCGCGGTGACTGGGATTAGGTTGTTTTTGGGCCTAAGTGTTTGGGGAGCGAATTTCTGACAGCTACGACATTTTCTGAGCTCCTGTACCGCGTCTTCGTGCATCCTGGGCCAATAGTACCCGGCGTTGTGGATTTTGGCTACAACTGCCCGGGGTCCGGCGTGGATGCCGCATATACCCGCATGAATTTATTGAATCAGGTACTTGGCCTCTATCGGAGAAACACACCGTAGAAGTGGACCCAAGTATGACTTTCGGTATAAAATGCCACCATTTACTTCATATTGTAACGCCTTTGTTTGTATTTTCTGAGCATCGCCTCTACCGGGGGGCAACTCCCCCTTAGTAAGGAACTTTAACATCGGGGTATACCAACAAGGTTCCTCCGCTGTTACTGCGGAGACATTCCGGGGTTCAATTGAAGGCGTTTGTAACGTCTCCACTTTGACTTCTTTTTCCATGCCCGAAGTGGCGAGCTTGCTTAAAGCATCTGCTATCTGCTTTTTTCCCCTGTGAACATGGTTAAGTGTGACATTCTCGAAAGAAGCCATGAGCTCCTTTGTTTTTGCTAGATTTCTTGCCATCGATTCGTCCTTAGCTTCATACGTCTCATTAACCTGGTTATTAACCAACAAGGAGTCGACATACGCCTCGACCCGTGTAGCTCCTATAGACTGGGCCATTCTTAAACCAGCAAGTAGTGCTTCATATTCTGCCTCGTTGTTGGAGCATTCGAAGTCAAAGCGTAGGGCGTACATTAGTCTAATCTCGTCAGGGCTTATCAGCATTAAGCCCGCCCCAGATCCTTTCTCACTCGACGACCCATCAGTGTAAAGTTTCCAGGTCTGTCGGGCAGTGCTAGATTCCGGGATATCCCGGATGGCGGGGTCCAATATGGTTTCTCCTTCAGGGATTTCCGCTAAGAAGTCGGCAATAACCTGCCCTTTGACTGCTGTTCGTTTTCTGTATTCAATATCTAAAGTGCCTATCTCAATCGCCCATTTGGCCAATCTTCCAGAGATTTCCGGCTTGTGCAAAATTTGCTGTAGCGGGTAATTTGTCAAGACTTGCACGCGGTGTGCTTGAAAATATCTTCTTAATCGCCTAGTGGCGTGTACTAGAGCCAGGACCAATTTTTCTAGGGTTGGATACCTCGTTTCTGGTCCCGCCAGTACTCGTCTTATGTAATATATGGGAGTTTGCTTCCCATCTCTTTCCACCATGAGTACCGCGTTTACTGCGTTATGGGCTGCCGCCAAATATATTTTTAGTACTTCGTTGGGAAATGGCGCTGTAAGCATGGGTAATTTTTCGATAAAACGCTTCATGTCTTGCAGGGCTTCTTCAGCTTCACCAGTCCATTTAAAATTCTTTTTGTTGAGGCAGTCTTTCAACGTCTTAATGAATGGTAAGGATCTCTCGGCGTGCCTTGCTAAGAATCGATTGATCGCCACTAAACGCCCATTTAACGCTTGCGCTTCTTTCAATGTTCTTGGAGAGGGCATTCGCCTTATAGCGGCTACCTTTTCCGGGTTAGCTTTGAAGCCGTCCCGGGTGACTACCACGCCTAAAAACTTTCCTTCTTCTACCCCAAAAGAACATTTCTTGGGGTTGAGTTTTATGTTGTATTCTCTAAGCTTTTGGAAGGTTTCTTCGATGTCTTCTAACATTTGCTTCTCATCCCTGCTTTTGATCACAAGATCGTCAACGTATACTTCCAGATTTCTGCCGATCTGGGTTTCGAAAGCTTTGTTCATGAGTCGCTGATAAGTTGCCCCGGCGTTTCGCAGACCGAAAGGCATTTTTGTGTAACAAAAAATGCCTACGTCGGTATGAAACGCTGTCTTTTCTTCGTCTTCCTTGGACATTTTGATTTGGTGGTACCCCTTATAGGCGTCAAGAAAGCATTTGTACCTGTAGGGGACCAGAGAATCAACCTTGAAGTCCATCTCAGGTAATGGGTACGCGTCCTTAGGACATGCTTTATTTAGGTCTTTGAAATCAATGCACATTCGCCATGTGTCGTCTGGCTTTTTTACCATTACCGGGTTTGATACCCATGTGTGGTACTGTGTTTCTCTGAGGATTCCAGCTTCTACCAACTTTCGTACCTCTTTGACGACTGCTGCTTTTCGATCTGGGGCCATACTGCGTTTACCTTGCGCGACCGGCTTAATGCCTGGAAGTGTTGCTAACTTGTGTTCCGCCTTATCTCGGGGAATTCCTGACATGTCGGAATGTTCGAAGGCAAAAACATCGACGTTCCTTTTCAACAGTGCCTTCAAGTCGTTTTTAACCTCTGGGGAGAGGCTGTCTCCGATGGTGACCGTCTGATCTGAATGACGTGTACTCAATACCCACCTTTCTGGACCAATAGCTCCGGTGGGGCCTTGGCGACATTTCTTGGTGTTTTATACCTCCCCTATTTTATCACGATACACTGTTGCAATGCCCCGCGGGGTTGGGAACTTCATGAAGCCTAGCGCCGTTGAGACTATAGCGTCTAATTTACCGAGTGTGAACCTTCCGATAATCACATTGTGGTATGACTCAGCGCGTACCACAAGGAATGTCAGGATTATGGTTCTTTCCCGGGGCTCTTGTCCGAATGTGACCGGGAAGGTAATTTGACCAATAGGGTCAACCTTTTCCCCTGTGAAACCTTTAATGGGGGCATGTACTGATTCTAGCAACCTTTTGTCTTCCGGTTGCATTCTGTTAAAACAGTGTTCATAGATGATGTCTTCTGAACTCCCGGTATCGACCAGGATTCGCCTCATGCGGTAATCCCCTACTGCAGCGGATATGATTAGGGCGTCGGTAGTGAGGTGCAAATCTTCTATGCGAGGTTCGATGGTCATGGTTGCTAGCATCCAGGGTTCGAGCGTGGAGAAACCCCGCTTTGCCCCTTTTCCCTTGTCAGCGTGCACCATATTTAATTCTCGCGGTCTTTTACCCGCCGCTTTATCGTTTTCTTCCTTGACGACGGGTGGACCTTGCTTGATATCCCTTACTAAGTGTGCCAACTTACCCGCTTTCACAAAATATTCGATCTGTTTTTTCAGCTGAAAACAGTCGTTTGTGTCATGGCCGCTCCCTTTGTGGTATTCACAGTATTTGCTTGTGTCTTTGTTTGAATTATCTTTTAGCGGCTTTGGAGGATTAAACTTGAGGTTCTCTGAGCCTAGGATCTCCGCCGGTGTCTTGCTTAGGTTAGGGTAGTCAGATCGAGGTTTCGAGGACTCGTTCCTTGAGTAGGCGTTCCTGGGTCGGTCATACCGCGAGTCCGTCTTGTCGTTCCTCTGGTATCGGTCTCCTCTACCCCTACCTTTAGAACTCCGCTGATATCTATCTTCTTGATTTTTGAGAGCCTCTTTCTTCCTATTGGCCGATGACTGGCGGCCACTTCCTTTTCTTGTATGGCATAAACTTTAGCTATCCGTAATATTTCATCGATGGTAGGTGGCACGCCATCTCTCCCATGGAGGGTCCTTAGCAACTCGTCATCGTTTACTCCTTGTAGGAAAGCTCCACAGGCTAGATCATTTGTCACGCCCGGGATTGCCAAGCTTTCCTTGTTGAATCTAACAATAAAATTTTCCACTGTTTCATTGTCTCGCCGGCGGATATGGAGAAGTTCGTTTCTATCCTTAGTGTGCCTGCGCTGCTGGCTGAACTGTAAGATAAATTTAGATTCCAAGTCTTCAAAACTGTCGATTTCCCCTGTGGGTAGACTATCCCACCAGACCCTAGCTGCACCCATCAGTGTCTGCACAAACATTTTGCACCATAGGGGCATAGGCCAACAAGCTACCTCCCCTACACTTTTGAATAGGTTAAGATGGTCATCGGGGTCCCCCAGACCATCTTATTTGCCTACTGTTTGAGGCATCTTGGGTTTTTCCTTGATAGGAGCTTCCGCTATTCTTCTGGTGAACTTGGATTTGAATGTTGCATCTACTGGCTTATAGGGTCTAGTGAGTTCATCTTCTTCTACATTGATAGGTTGTACTGAAGGGATGAACCCGCCCTGGCCTACACCCTGGGTAGAAGTGGGTAGCGCCGAGGTGATGTTTAACATGGAGCTGGGGCCTCTGCCCGGGGAAAATCTAGGTCTGGATGTATTCCCTCTGTCATAGGCGGGTTCCACTGTTGGTGGGGTTTGGGTGTAAACCGGTTGCGAGGTCGGAAAAGTCCACCATGGCGGCATATAAGCCGCGTACGACGATTGTTGGACATGACTCTGTGTAGTTCCCTGGGGTGTGTATGCTGAATTACCGTATGGAGGTAAATACCCATATGGGGGTGCGTAATAGTACCCAGGGAAATAAGCTTGATTTCCTGGCGTGACCGGGGCGTTCATGATTCCTGCAGGCATGACCACTGGCTGGTGAGGCGGTGTAGATAGTGCAGCTGTAAGCGCTGCTGAGTACAAGGGTGGCATGGCGTAAGTAACTGATGGTTGATAATACTGAGGCATGCTTGCCTGTGGCATGATAGTGCTCGGGCTTGCCGATGTAATGACTGGCATAGAGTTAAGACGCGACGTCTGTGCACCAGTGGTTGCCACTGGGGTGAACATGTTGATACCAGTTACTCTTGGTTCCACGGACTGTAACCGCAGGGAAGTGTACGGGAATAAATCCGCTTCAGTTGCTCCAGAAGAGGTGGCTATATTGCCCGCAAAACCTGGTGGTGGTCCTTCCGCCTCGAATTCTAAATCAAGCGACCTGGTGACGGCCGGTGAAACCGGTGTAGTGGTGATGGGGCATGTTCCTACCACCAGATTATTATTTGTCCTTGCTTGGCTTGGGGTAACTGCTGCGTTCTGATCATTGGCCATGGGGTTCAAAGTAATTGTTACCGAAAAGGTCCCACGAATGGCACCAATGAAGAAACACTGACCTTGACGGTAGTATCCGATTAGGACTTCAACTATCAATGATCCGAACGACTAACTGCAAAACAGAAACACCGTTAGGACTCGTTACAGGAATGGGGTTATTCCTGTAACCACCCTCCGGCGTGAGAATAAGTCTCGGTTGTGGGAGTATAAAAGTATAGAAAGAGGAGAAAGTTGTATGAGAATATGATGATTCGTACCTTATACGTTTACCTCTATTTATAGTTTATGATTAGGGTTTCCCGTAACTTAGGATGGGCTCCTATAAGTTAGGGATTTGCATGATCTTCCCGAAAAGTTGGAGATTTGGTTGCGTAGCCTATCCATGCAGGATGGAATATTCTAGAACAAATATTTATAATTGTTTATTTATAATAAAATAATAGGTAATGACCGGGTTGGATTATCCGATTGGGGTCATACCTCGTCAGTCATCTTTCAGTCATCCGTTGATGACGCTTTCGTCGCTAATCCGTCGGCAAGTTTAACTTGATTGTCCAACTATAACATTATCAGTAATAACGTTTGACGATAAATTCTTTACCCACATGTTTCCCGATGGCTTATCATCGACGGTTACCACTTCCGCTAAGAGATTTCGGAGATATATCTTATTTATTGAAAGTCATCGGTTTTGTAATGAAGACCCAACTCCCACACGATTCCAAGACTGAAACCCTTGAAAATATCAAACCCAACTTGAAGTCCAAAACTTGCAATATATTTGTTTCCAATATGCAAACTACCACATGTTAAACATATAATTTTAACAATACTGTCACATACAACCATGATTCGAGTCCAAAACTCAAAATAACTTTGCTTCAAAAGTTAAAAATTTCAAAATATTCAAGCATAGAACCATGATCGGATTACTCGAAACATTAAAGTCAAATTGAAAGGCAACATAATCTATTTATGTGTGTGTAAGATTAAATATATTATGATTTAATACTTAATCTAGTAGCCATTATAATCATTTACATAATATAGATCAAAATATATAATAACCTATTAAATAATTAGTTGGTAATTGTTGATGGATCATATTACCCTTATTAACTAATTAGGTTTCCTCTTGAGCGCATATGTAAAAAGACTTATGTAGAGGTTCTAAGGTTAGACACATAACCTAATTATCATAACATCAAAATCACCTCCCTCTCCATAACCGAACTCCCTTTTCGGTTTCATCATCACCATCATTAGTTTGCACCCTAAGGAGGAACCAGATCGCACTGACAGACATGTCGAACTTAATGACATCATCCCTCACTGGATTCTCCACTGCACTGTCTGCTGTAACAGGTATGTTTTCATGTTTTCTATCATGCTATAACAGAACTGATCAACAGTGTATGCTCATCACCACCTACAAAATGAACCCTAATATATGGCAAATCACGCATCTTCGTACACACATACCATGGAAAGCCCAAATTTGTGTGTTTATATGGTAACATATAACAAAACCGAAAAATAACACCTAGAACTTTGGACAAGGGATGTTGATGGTACCCATGGCAATAATACATGGTTGTCATATCTAGATCGTGACAATAAAGATATTCCATATTATGAAAATGTTCTTCATGTTGGTTTTTTAAGTAAAAAGAAAGTGATATGACTTTTATAAGAAAAAAATAGAAAGTATGTTGGTTTTTTGTGTCGTTTACTTTAATAACGCAAGTTCAAAATTATTATATGTTCAAACTACTTGCACTAGAACTATAAAAATTAAATATAATAAACTATGTAGATATATACTCAAAATGTCCTTAGATGCTAACTTGGTCAAGAGAGCCTATTTTGATTTTTTTTTTTTTTTTTTACTTTTCGTGAGTGGAGGGGTCGTATATAAAAATGGCATTACACTAAAAGCCGAATCAAAATAGTTAAATACAAGTGAATAATATAGATTTTTCTAATTTTGTCATCACGTGATTTTGAACATAAGCCATACGTTCATAAACTTGAATGATGGTTATAAAAAATTGTATATAAAACAATCGGAACACGTTATGAATACGGCAATTAAGGAACATTACATGCACAAGAAGTTAAGTAAAATCTACTAAATGTTGTGTATAATAATGCACATGTGTATAAACGTTAACGCCAACGGCGGTGCACGTAAATAAATACAAATCACTGGGAAATTTAAAAGCTGCTAGAAAACTTCAAGAAATTTACTTTTAAACAAGATTTTTTTTATTCTTATTATATATTACTATTACTCATGGAAATTAAAAAAGAAACAAAAAAATACATGTAAATCGACGAACTACATATATATGTAGCTCGTGAATTACATATATATACATCATATGTGTACCTAGTAGGATGATCTAAACCAAATTAAATAGCCCCATTAAGCATATCAACATCTAGAGGTTTTGCATCACTTACCATCTCCAATCTATTATGACCCAGTTATCTTAACCAACAAAATCAAATCACCCAAGTTGTTATGACTAATATGAAGTTACATGCATATGACCAACTAACTACAGTTACTAATCTGAACAAGCAATGCAATAATACTAACTACTTAACACTACACATAATGCACATATGATCAATCTGAAACATGAAACATGATGCAAAGATGATCAAGATAATCCAAACCATATACAATATATATAACAAATTGATCAACGAAAATGACCAGCTAAAAACCATGATCTACAAGAAACCTAGATCATAAAAAATACTGTGATCAACAGTTAGTTTTAAACATATATAACGAATTGATCCACAAAAATGATCGACTAAAATTACAAGAAACCTAGATCATCGAAAACACCATGATCAATAGTTGGTGTTAACATAACTAGGCATCATAATCAAACAAATCTTCCCTCCTACTCGATCCTATCTTCTCAGCCACGTTCAAACTGGACTTCCAAGCAGTGTTGTAGTAATCGCTAGTCGTTAGTCGGGTGGCGGGGTGGGGACTAGCGATTAATCGGAATTTATGGGGATTAATCGGGATTAATTTGATTAATCGGCGACTAATCGGGGATTAATCGTGGATTAATCGGCACCTAGTCAGGATTTTTACAACCATGCTTCCAAGTTCATATTGTTCAAAAACTTCAGAACCACCTTCAAGTGCACTACGAGGTGACTTAGGGTACCGTTCACCCTAATTCCGGCTACAAATATTCAATTCCAACTTGTATCATGTTCTAGTATGGTATTTACCAAATAAACTACACTAATCACGATATCACTTACAAGTTACAACACGTTATGCATATGGTACTACATATAAAGGATGATCTTACAATTTTGTCCATCTTAATCATTTACATTAAATGTAATTTACTTTACACACGGATTCTCTACCTTATCATTTTCTTCCTCAGACTAAAGGGTATGGAGAGGATGGGCTTGGAGGGGATGAGCCTCCACGTAGGCGGCTCGTGGGGGATGAGCCTCCATCATATTTGAGGGGGATGGAGGCTCGTGGGGGGTGGGGCCCCACCTCATTATTTTATAATTTTCTAAGTTTTAATTTATTAACTTAATAAAAACTTTATAAAAAATAAAAAATACAACATAAAACAACATAAATAATTTCATTTTTGTTCTTTCCTTACTACGTTCCATGCTCGGAAGTGCGGGAAAGGCTTTGCATTTTGAGAGTCCCACTTAGCGATAGCAAGGTTAAGAATGTCCGTCTCGTTACTCCCGCTAGGAGGATTCATAATAATTTGGTTATAAATTGCGTTAAAGTTATTGATGATCTTGCTCATTTTACGCCACTTGCCCGAGACGGCTTCTAAATCACGATCCGAGCTATGCTCCATAATCGCATGAAATTTAGCCGTTGCCTTCTTCCAAAAACTATCACCCGTTTGATTGTTTCCTAAATTTTAAAAAATAATGCATTAGTAAAAATAAAAATTTAAAACTTTTAAAATTTAAATTAAAAATTTAAACTTTGGTTCATACCGACTATCGGGTTAGTAGAGCACTTACTAATCGCCATTGCTAGCGCCTCCTCCTCTACTTTCGTCCAAGGTCTCCCCTGTTTTCTCGAACCGCTTTTTGACGCGGTTTCGGTTACGTTTTCAACCTTCTTCCCCTTCCCCTTGTTTTTTTTTCGCTTGAGCTCTTGCGGTGGCGATTCGGGGACGACTTCATCATCATCATCGTCAAGGTGAACCGGTTGGGAAGTTGGCGGTTGCGATTGGAGTTGTTCAAACGAGTTGCGTTGCATCATTTGTTGTAGCGCTTGGTATTGTTGGAGTTGTTGAACTTGAGACATTTGTGAGAATGCGTTGGGTGTTTGTTGGAAACCCGAAAAAGGAAATTGCGGAGCCCCCCACGATTGATCCATACTCGGAGTGTAAGCGGGGGTCGAAAAAAAGTTAGGTTGGTTCGGGTTGGGGTTGTTTGGGTTGGGGTTGTTTGGGTTAGGGTTGTTCGGGTTGGGGTTGTTTGGGTTGAAAGGATTCATGATTTAGAGAAAAAGGTATAAAAAATATAGAGTGTTTTTTATAAAAAAGGAAGAGAATTGGAGAAGAATGGGAGTAGAATGGGGTTGAATTGTATAAAAATGGATGAGATATAGGGTATTTAAATTGGAAAATGAATTTTTTTTTTTTAAAGAAAATGCCGTTTGAAAACGGCTAGTTTTTGAATGTGGGGCCCCGTCCAAGTCGGCTGAGGGGAGTCGTTTGGGCCGAGCCGGGGCTAAGGGGGGCGGTGTGGGGGACCGGCGCCGGTCCTAGCCGGGCCTAGCCGGCCCCCATACCCTTTAGTCTCATTGAATGTAATTTACTTTACACCCTCATTCTCTACCTTATCATTTTCTTCCTCTTTTGAATTTTCATCAAATAAATATAATCATTTATGAAAAATAAATAGTAGTAATCTCATATGTTAAATATAAAACTTTAGCCCCTTGACATGTCTTATGCTTGTGTTAATAAAAATTAACCAAAATACACTTATAATAGTAAAAAAAAAACTTATTCCACTCTATACAAAAATAAATACTATTAAATATTTTCGTTTTTTTATGTTAAATATTAAAACTTTAGTCTCTTGACATGTCTTATGCTTCTGTTAATAAAAAATAAGCAAAATACCTTTAAAAAGGTAAAAAGATCTTATTCCATTTTAGACAAAAATAAATACTATTAAATAATTTTTTTATGAGTGTGTATGTGCATTTCGAATTGTATTTTATAAATAACGGAGTCATCAATATGTATATGCATCTCGAATTGTATCTTATAAAACTTTACACATACAAACGATATTTACAACACTGGCTAAATCTTTATCGGTGTAAGTTGTTGTCCCCATCGTAACATATGGGTTCCCACAAGTATGCTCTAAAACACACTTGAAGCAAGGGAAAAATGCTTTTATTATATGCTCTAATATACAAATGAAGCAAGGGCTTTAATGTGAAAAGGATACGAATATTATAAACTTTTTTTTTTTGAAAGGAGAACTTCATTAGAACGAAAACGACACCCTCAAAACGAGGGGCCCAAACCAAAACCGAACTTACATAATTACAAATTTACACTAATCGACCCACTCAATATTACAACATTTACTCCTATTTTTAAACCATAAAAAACCAAGCGCTTTCACCTCTTTGACGATCTCCTCAATTCTCACCTCCTTGTTTTCGAACCTCGCTTTGTTTCTTGCTTTCCATAAGCACCAAACAACAATCCTAATAATGCCTTTAAAGGCTTCCTTTTGCGCCCCATTCAAGCCCACGAACTCATGGATCTTTGCAATATCTTTAAAACCAAAAAAGAACAAGTTCTGCACTTTGCACCACCTGCTAATATGGTTCCAAACAACCGACGCTACATAACAAGACGAGAAGATGTGGGAGACCGAATCCTCACCATCATACGAATATTATAAACTGAATATAAATATTTTCTTATAGACTGAATTAATTAATGGACATTTATGTAATATTTTAATGTCACTACTAGCAATAAAAATTGAAAGGGGACGATAACAACCACACATTTTGTCCCCTCCTTAACTCTTCTGCAGTTCTGCCCTATTGTTTACTGAATCGAGTTTCAACTTAGAGTTAATTACTATTTTCGTCCCTATGGTTTGTCAAAAATCACTATTTTAGTCCATTAGTTTAAAAATTGCGATTTCAGTCCCTACGGTTTCATTTTCGTAACCATTTCAGTCCACCTCCGTTAACTCCATCCATTTATTCTGTTAAGTACACGTGAATTGATCATAATGCCCTTATTAATAAAAAAACAAAAAGATATCTAAATGTGTTAATTACTGTTTTCGTCTCTGTAGCTTGTAAAAAATCACTATTTCAGTCCCTGTGGTTTCACTTTCGTAACCATTTCAGTCAAGTCTCCTAACACCGTCTATTTTACCGTTAAGTTTTTAATGAAATACCTAATTACTCTTGTGTTAATTAAATAAAAAAACCATAGAAATTTAAAAGATTATATTCTAGGAACCACTTGTTAAAACACAACCCCACGCTACCCCACCTCACTCCATCCCTGCTCTCATTTCTGGCAAAAGTTTCTGGTCATCTTCTCCGGCATCACAACCCCACCCTCTTAATGTCCGGCGACCCATTACCCCACCCCAATTAATATCTTCCTAGCAGCATCAATTAACATAATAACTTTGAAAAATAATGCTCACCTGGACATTTTCTCATTCTAAAATCCAAAATTAAAACTTTGGAACTATATATGTAAAATTAGTGTCAGACTTCTACTTCTACTGAAGTCATGGTGGGTCGAACCCTACAATCCAATTTAAGTCCATATGTCATACAACAATAAAATCATATAAATCCAATAATAAAATCATATAAGTCCATATTTAATTAACATAAGGGTAATTTAGGATTTCATTAAAAACTTAACGGTAAAATAAACGGTGTTAGGAGACTGGACTGAAATGGTTACGAAAGTGAAACCACAAGGACTGAAATCACAATTTTTAAACTAATGGACTGAAATAGTGATTTTTGACATACCACAGGGACGAAAACAGTAATTAACTCATTTAGATAATTTTTTTGTTTTTTTTATTAATAAGGGCTTAATGGTCAATTCACGTGTACTTAACAGAATAAATGGATGGGGTTAACGGAGGTGGACTGAAATGGTTATGAAAGTGAAACCACAGGGACTGAAATCGCAATTTTTAAACTAATGGACTGAAATAGTGATTTTTGACAAAACACAAGGACGAAAACAGTAATTAACTCTTCAACTTATTCAAATTTTGTTTTCATTTAAATTGAATAATATAGAGTGAATTGCAAGAATTGTCCTTTATCTTTATGCCTCTTTACAGGCGGTGTCCTTTATGTTTAAAATTGACGAGTTTTGTCCTTTATGTTTAAAAATCAAGCACGTTTTACCCTTTGGGCCTAACCAAGTTAGTTTTTTTCGTTAAATCTTGTCATGTGCCATGCACATGAGGGCAATTTTGTCATTTTAACAAAGCAGGGACTAAGTGTGTAAATAACTTAAAAAAGATTTAGAAAATATATATATATATATATATAAACACACAAAAAACCCCATTTCTTTCATTCTCACCCTCTTCTCACCTCTCCTTCTCTCCCACCACATCCATAACCACCGGCATGGTAGAATGGATGTACATACCAGATTGTTAGAATGAATGGCAGATTAGGGTTCAAGATTGTAGATGAAGATGAAGAAGGTGCACTAGTAGCCGAGATTAAACAAAAGCAAACAGCCACAAGGATTAACTTTGGAGATGATGTATTTACATTAACAATACAACCCCACATCGATCATTCGTTAATTATGGCAATTGTCATGGTCTATGGGTTGATAAATAATCAAATTTGATGGAAATGAAAAAGTAATTTTTTTTGTTAAAAGTTAGGTACTTACTGATATATGTGTAGCAGCTTAGGACATGAATGCCGGTGGTTATGGATGTGGTGGAAGAGAAGGAGTGGTGAGTGGTGAGAAGAGGGAGAGAATGAAAGTTCAGGGGTTTTTTGTGTGTGTATATATATATTTTTTTTTTATTTTTCTAAACCTTTTTTAAGTTATTTACACACTTAGTCTCTGCTTTGTTAAAATGACAAAATTGTTCTCATGTGCAAGGCACATGACAAGATTTAACGAAAAAAACCAACTTGGTTAGGCCCAAAGGGTAAAACGTGCTTGATTTTTAAACATAAAGGACAAAACTCGTCAATTTTAAACATAAAGGACACCGTCTGCAAAGAGGCATAAACATAAAGGACAATTCTTGCAATTCACTCAATAATATATGAATGGTGGTAAAAGGTGTTTTCTTTTCATTTTATGGGCATAGATGAAAAGTGCATCAATATAAATATTTAAAAGTAGGTTAGTTTATTGTTCTAAACAGAAAAAAAAAATTGAATACAAATTAAATTAGGATTCAGTAAACATATTCGAATTCATATGATTCTTGCCATGTGGTTCTAATCGTTTAAAAATCACAAATTAAAAAAAAAAATTTGGAACGTCGACTTTCACAAATTTTAATAGGATTCGAAAACAAACAATTTGGTTCATATATACTAACCCGATTCTAAATTTCAAATAGTGACCATTTCTATATACTTAATGCATGAAAACTGTATGAGATAGTCAGAAAACGACATTAAGCCATAGTTTAGAACGCACAAAGATAAAAACAAAATTCCAGTATTTTAAATTAATATTGCTTAGTTTTATTTGAATTAAGGGGACATTTATTTTTACAACAAATAACTAGTATTAAGTCCCTCGCATTGCGACGGGTTGTAATATTGTGCTAAGTTTTTTTTTGAAGATTAGCTTTCATTAACACATGGCTACCCTGAAAAAATTGCACAGACCCACAAAACTAATTACAACATATAAAGAGAGCTTTTACACCACTCATTCCAAACACGCAATAATTATGAGCCCACTAATAACCTCCTTCTCTTTATTTCCCAACCAGCAAACCTTATAAAACTTCATCAAATCCCTGAATGAGAAAGGGTACCACCAACTAGGGCTGGCAATTCTGACACGAACATGATAACACGACACGAATCTATACGAAGTTATCATGTTTCGTGTTTGACCTTAACAGGTTTCGTGTCTAAAACAGGTCGACACGATAAGACCTTATCAGGTTTCGTGTCTAAACAGGTTAAAACCCGTTAACCTGTTAAAACCCATTAAGTACATGTTAATAATTATAAATTAAAAAATACTATATGTGGGTGTAGACATGGGGTCATTAGTCGTGGGACCTGAGATAAATTATACACAAACACACGCGATTCTTTTTCAACAATTCAAACCCTAATTTCTAAATCTCTATCAGAAACACCACCATTCCCAATTCGGTTCACAACTTCCCTAATTCGGTCGTGTTCCTGTCTTAAACAGGTCGTGTTCGTGTTTTAATAGGTCGTGTTCGTGTCTTAAACATGTCGTATGATACGTTGATAATTTTTTCGTGTCTTAACAGGTCATTTCGTGTAACCTGTTTATTAACAGGTTCGTGTTCGTGATTCGAAAATCTGACACGATAAGATTTCGTGTCGTGTTCGTGTTTTGGGTTCGTGTCTTATCGTGTTCGTGTCTTAACAGATCGGGTGTAACACCCATGTTAATTTAATATGAATTTACTACTAAATACGCATTTAATTTGCGTAAAATACGGTTTAACAAAAATTGTTGAGTTTAATATCCATACATGATTAGAGTATTTAGGATTAACATCCCTACTAGTTTAAGACGTTCTAAAAGTGACATCGAAAGTTACATGTTCATATTTAGTTAAAACAAAATATGAAAACGCGGAAGCTTCAAGTGTTGTGTTCGGTTCTTGAAATCTTGCTTGATCGCCATCCGGAGTATCACCAATTACACCTAACATCAAAACCAACTTAAATGTTAGTTTTGACAACATTAAAACGTGTATATTCAAGTTCTAGTATCAAACAAATGAAAACAAAATAAAATTTCGGAATATAGGTCTCTCGCACCGCGCGAGAGACTCAGTTAAATTCTTCGCAGGCCGCGAGTGGCCCCGCGTGTCGCGCCTGATCGATTGTGCCCCGTCGCGTGCCGCGGGGGAGTCATTTTTCCAGCAGGTTCGTTTCTGGACCTGCATTTTCTGCACAGTTCCATCTTTTTTTACAAAAATTAAACTTCAATTGAGCATAACTTTTTATCTACAAGTCTGTTTTACACGATTCTTTTTCCTACGCGTTCGAAATTTAATTTTCCAACTTATGGAGTCAATACCTGATATTCAACTACTTCAAAAATTCAGATTTCAAGCTTTCGGCTTGAAATTCCATTTTAACACTTTTGACCCATTTCATGATTCATTAAACCACTTTTGTTTAAATCATTGTAAATTTTTGAGATATTCATTATCTCAAAACCATTAACTCGTGCGTTCAAAACTTTCATACATTTTGCAACTAAAGGTTGAGTTATGCGCAGAACTTCATTTTGACACGTTAGAGGGATTTACTATTAACTTTAAATTTCACTCTCTCCTTTCACCCATCATTTTACTACATTAAGGTATCTACCTATATTTCGTTATCTCAATGCAATTTCCTAAACAACCCATATGAGTCGTTTGCCCAATTTACCCATCAAAGGCTTTTTGGTCAATTTTAGTCCCTTATTTTATGACGAAAGACTTCACTAATTCACTGACCGAAATACTACTTTCAACTATAAATCTAATTATGTGTACCTGGCTTGGGACATAGCATTGACCCATTTACATACCTTGCTTTTATTAGCCGATATTTTATGGCGACGCAATTATCCAAATATCTATTCGCTCATGTGAACACATAACTTGGTAACCCAACATTAGTCGATTTTGTCAAATGGTGTCATTACTACCATTTAACCCGTTCGGCCTAAATGACCAAACATTGATATTTATAAAAACTTGGTAATAAATTACCTAATTCATGCATCCGACCCATTTCGGATTTTACCCCACGATTTCTTTTTCATAAATTCCTTTTTCTTACATACTTAACCCATCCTTCTACCGTTAACCATGGTTTTTATCATTTAAATATATTCCGACTCGTATTCATATCATGTTGGAACCCACATTTCGGATATTACTTTTATCGTATTTTATAGCTCATAAAATAAATACGTATTCTACAAAAGGTGTAAACTTTACTTACCTTTCGTCCGATTTTGCTCTTTCTCCGCGTTTTCAAGCCGTTTGACCGGCTTCTTTTCCTAAGCCGCTACCTAGCTCGTTAAGCGTCAAACTACCGTCATCATTTACAAGGTGGTTAGATTAGTCTTTAACAATCACGATTATTCCACCTTACTTATTTCTATGTCAAACTACTATTCGACTTCATCATTTGTTAATTCTTTATCAAAAGTTAACTACTTTTGATCACATGATTTACACAGTTAGGTCTAGATTAACTTTATGCTTTGAACCCTTATCGGTTTATACTTCGCATAATTTGTCATATTATTCAAATATGCGGTTCACCCTAAATTTCAACATTTTAGCGTTCATTTAGGCATTTTATCAAACACCTAGTGGGCATATTTTTACGCATTTACAAACTAGTTCATAACTAGTTATTTTTACCAAGGTTAACATCAAAATTCAAACCTCCATGTCTAGTGTTCATGAACTACACCTAGTACTTGTATCATAACATCAATTTAATACCCTAATTCAAGTGTTCATCTTCTTGTCATAAAACCCACTTAGCGCACATATGGGTAATCATCAAATCCCTAGTTTTTAACACTAATTCATCACGTTTTCAACTAGGGTTTGTTTCTAAACATGAATTTCATCACAACAACGTTCATAGATTCATCATTCATTCCAGAATTTCGATTATGATTGTTCATCATAATTTCAAAGTATCACAAAATAACAAAATTCAATATACCTTGTGATCCCCATGACTAAGTGATCATTTTTATGTGTTCATGCATTGATTTGGGTCTTGATTTGAGCTTCAATTTGATCATTTAGTGTGAGTTGGGGTTTGCTCCATAGGAGCTCTCCTCCTGGTCGATTATACGCACACACCGTGTGTGTGTGTATATATATATATTTTTTTTGTTTTGTTATTTATTTAGTTAAGTTTCAAGTTAACCCATTTTGGCCCCTCATGTTTAGTTAGTTATTAAGTAGGCCACAACCTACTTATTTCTATCAATATTTCGTCTTGTTAATTGGGTTAAACATTCATAGTTAACTTAGTGGGTTCGAGTAGATTATAACTCGTTTTATTTTAAGTCCCGTTAACTCGGGCTTTTTATAAATTTTGTTTTCTCATAGCATTTTTTTCCTTTTTAATTAATATTAGGATTATTTGTTTAAGTCCTAATATTCACCGGGTACATTTTCACCACTAACGGTATTTTACCCGTCATTAATATTAACGTGGTTTGGTTACCAAACTCGTTTTTGGGGCCTTACATCGGGTTGACACGTTATGCCTGCCCTACCACCAACATCAGAAAAACTCGTGAAACAAAGTAAATAAAAAACAAAACCGAATGAAAATTAGATGTAAAAACGTTGAGTCATGCACGCCTAACAAAGTAAATATATTTTTATTAATCGTCGATTTTGCACAAGGTAACGAGAGGCTTCAAAATTAGACTTAAAAACCCGGGAGTGAAACATTAGCCGTTAAAAAAAACATAACTGCAATTAATAAAAGATTATTTTATTTAAATTGCCTTGGAATATAGTGAACTAATTTTATGAGGCGTAAAGTGCGTGTGTATAAGTTATTAAGCTTTTTTTTTACAGGTAAAAAAAAAAGAAAAAAAAAATACGTGTGTATAAGTTGAAGCCTCTCATTACCTTGTGCAAAATCCACGATTAATGAAAATATATTTTTAAAATTCCTAAAAGATGGAGTATAAATAGGTTCATGATAAATAAATTGAATCACACGTGCTTTGAATAAATCTGATAATAATGCTATGGTGATATGTACTTAAGTAAATCAACCATTTTTTATAAATTATATAGTTTGTGGATCTATAAATCAATTATTATAATAAAAGGATAAAGATTAAAAAAATGTTAAAATATTAAATTAAAATTAAATCAAATAAAATTTAATTAAAATATTAATAAATAATATAAGATTGTAGAAGAGTATGACATGCGACATTATTTGAAATCATTATTATACACGGTAACAATTGTTTTTTTTTTGTTATAAAAAAAACTTAATAATTAACCATTGTTTACTTCATCAATTATTTGTAAAAGCTGCTTGTCTTTGCAACAAAAGTACCCATTTGATGTATCTTTTTATTAGTCAGGAAACAATTTTGGAAAAAAAGTTAATAGAGGCACAGGATTGTATTAATTCATGCTTTCATATATATTCTTAAAAAAAGGTTTACTACTCTATCAATATTAAGGTGTGTTGATATATTCTTAAAAAGGTTTACTACTCTATCACTACTAAGGTGTGTTGATAATCATCTCTAGCACTCTGTTCCTGAGTCTCATTTAACAGGGGGGAGGGGGGAAGAAAATATAAAAAAAACTATGTTCCCGAGTTTTTTTAAGGGTAGGAGGGAAAGGAAAAGAAGGGAAAAGGGAGGGAAATTTGTTCATGTATTCATTCTCCCAAATTGGAGAGATTAGGAGAGAAAATATTATTAATTAATAAATTGCCCTCATATCTAATTAAAATGTTGAGTAAACTTTCGTTTTGCTCCCTGTGGTTTGGTCACTTTAACGGTTTTGCCCCAAACCTTTCAAAATAGCCATTTTACTCCCTGATCTATGAAGGCCTTCATGATTTTGCTCCCCGCCCTTAAACGTCATCCATTTTAACAGTTAGGGTTTTAAGCTGGAATTGTAAAGGGAGGGTTGGGAAAAGACATAATTGCCCCTCAGGTGTTTTGCACGTGACAGACTTTAACTGTTAAAGTGGATGACGTTTAGGGGCGGGGAGCAAAATCATGAAGGCCTTCATAGATCAGGGAGTAAAATGGCTATTTTGAAAGGTTTGGGGCAAAACCGTTAAAGTGACCAAACCACTGGGAGCAAAACGGAAGTTTACTCTAAAATGTTTTATGTTTAAAGGGTATAATGGTAAAATTGTTATTTTCTTTTCTTTTTCTCCTAACTCGGGAACACATAAAATGCTTGATTTCTTCTCTTTTCCTTTACTTTTCATTAAACTCGGGAACACGAAAAAAATCACATCTTTTCATTTCTTTTCTCTCTTAATTTATTTTCCTTCCCCTCCCCCTATTAAATGTGACTCGGGAACACAGTGTAGATGTGTGCCTAGCATATTTTGTTTACAATGTCTAAAATATTTTTGGATGTGATATGCAATTGGTATGAATTTTGTTCATTAAAAAACAAATATGATAAAACCTTTAATTTCTCAATTGGTTCAGTTTTTTCTGTTGTGAGTAGTTATTTACTTGTTTTTGCTCACCAGTGCGTGTAATGGTTAAAACTTTTGATATGTCCCATTTTTTTTTGTCAAGTCATCATATGGGTAGCGTTATTATAAGCAAATCCGATATTGGGACACAAGTCATGTTGATACGTTTACCACCCAAATATACTTAAATGTAGACCGTTTTATCACACCCACAACCAAAACACTCGAAACACGTTGATAATATATGACACCATTCATTCTTTTATAAACCAAAGTTTATCTTTCCTTGGCCAATATGAGATTCATTCAAAACGCTAGTTAACGAGCTGTGTGTTTGTTTGTTTTTTTTTTTTTTTTTTTTTTCTGAAAAGCTCTGCGCAGGCTTTTCTGTCTGCGCCATGCAGACTGTTTGTTTTTCCGAATACGTTTCACTAAAAAATGACTGTGCGAGCTCTTTTTGGTGTAGACTTGGCACAGCCACTTCTAAGATCTTCTAAGTCTGCAGAGGGTTAAACACCACCACCACTACCGTCCACCACCACCCACAACCTCCATCACCACTACCACCACCCTCAACCTCCATCACCACCACCACCACCGTCCACCACCCACCACCGTCTATCACCACCACCGTCCAGCACCACAACCACCACCCACCGTCACCGTTCGTAAACCACCACCAGATTATTTTAAAAGTCTACATACGTTAAAAAACAAGCAGTCTTCTTCTTGTAGACTGCAGATATTTGGTCCACCTCTTCTTCTACAGATGCCCGCAGATGTGGTCCGAAGACTACAGACATTTTACCTCTTAAAAAACATAAAACACCTTAAAGTGTGGTGTAAAGAAGACGTCTTTCATTAATCTTAAACAATCAGTTCAGTTCATAACAATATTGGTATGGTACTGACACTCGATATCGAAACCAAAAATTAAACCCTCAAAATAAAGTAATGATATGGTTTTACATTCATCGAAATCCATATAAACAAATATCAGTAACAGTTCCAATAGTACCGATATTCTTGGGACGTTATCAATTCGATGCGTCACGGTACTAGCACGATGCTAACATTCGCTATAGCTTACCATATAGACAAAGATTCACTATTGTAAATACAATTTCGTTTCTAATCAAATTTATATCGAAAACCATAAAAACAAATACTCGTACCACTACGAAAGTTTTCATACCCTAGGTTCGTTTTGCCACAAAAGACAAAGGCTGAGTGCATAAATATAATTTTACACCCCAAAAAATCTGCGAATACAGTCAAGCAACAACTGTACTTAGTGTTTTTTTTATCCTATAAAAACATCTTCACAAAACACAAAACACAAAACATAAACTACTAAACCTACTCTCTACAACTTATTCTTCGGCCGCCGTACCATTGCCGTTTAGGCATGGCACCCATACAGCCGCCATCCACAACAACCACCACAACCACCATTAACAGAACCACCAGTGACGGCGGCACCATCATCCTCAACAAGTACCACCTCACGCGCCTCCTGGGGCGTGGCAATTTCGCCAAAGTCTACCACGGCCGTTCTCTCTCCGACAGCGCCTCCGTCGCCATCAAAGTCATCGACAAACCCTCAATCTCCGACCCCACAATGGAACCTAGACTCGTCCGAGAAGTCGCCGCCATGCGCCGGTTAAACCACCCCAACATCCTTAAACTCCACGAAGTAATGGCCACAAAAACCAAAATCTACCTCGTCATGGAACTCGCCGCCGGCGGCGAACTTTTCACACAACTTATCCGACGTGGCAGGATGAAAGAACCCACCGCACGTTTCTACTTCCAACAACTCGTTTCCACTCTCCACTTCTGTCACCAAAACGGCGTCGCACACCGTGATTTAAAACCACAAAACCTTTTACTTGACTTACAAGGTAACCTTAAAATCTCCGACTTTGGTCTGTCGGCGTTGCCGGAATCTCATAGAGACGGTTTACTACACACGTGGTGTGGAACTCCGGCGTTCACCGCGCCGGAGATAATTCGCGGGAAACCTTACGACGGTAAAAAAGCGGATGCATGGTCTTGTGGGGTAATATTGTTTAACCTTTTAACCGGTTATTTACCGTTTCATGATGGTAATTTACCCAACATGTATAAGAAAATGTTTAACCGGGAAGTTATGTTTCCGGATTGGATATCGAAGCAACCCCGGGTCATAATTCATAAGCTTCTTGACCCGAACCCGAAAACCCGAATGAGCATTGAGGATTTGTTGAGTGTTTCATGGTTTAAGAAGTCTTTAAAACCCGACCCGTATGTCGAATTATACGACGACAAAGAAGAAGGCGTAAAATGCGAAGAAGCGATGAATGCGTTTGATATAATCTCGTCGTTGTCGTCCGGGTTGAACTTATCGGGTATTTTCGAGGAGAAGGTGAGGAAGGAAAGGAGGTTTACGTCGAATGCGAAAGCGGAGGAGGTGAAGAAGAGGGTGGTGGAAGTAGGGGGGGTGTTAGGGTATAGAGTGAGGAAGATGAAGGATGGAGAGAATAAGAAAGAGGGTGTTTATGGGTTGGTGAGAGGGAGGGTGGTGGTGGTGGTGAAGGTGATGGAGGTGGTGCCGGAGGTGGTGTTGGTGCAGATGACGGTGGTGGATGGTGGAGATGAGTTTAGTGAGCGGGGATGGGATGAGTTGAAAGGAGGGTTTCAAGAGATTGTTGTTTCATGGCATGATGGTGTATAGTGAACCAACTTTTTTTTTTTTTTTTTGTATTAGTGATTAACAAGTGGTTAAAGTCTTTATCGTTTGTTGATCTTAATGTGTATAAATAAATGAATAGATGGTGAATGTAGCTTAATGTTTTGTTTATGTTACTGAAGATATACAACCGTATCCGGACCTTATCCTGAGGGACGGACGGAATCAAATAGGAACGAACACCATTAAGATCTCCGTTCCCCATATCGCCGAGGACGAAGAACCAAGTAAGTGCGTCTGGACGAATGACGTCGTTTCAGTTGACCATTATAAATACCCATCCAAGTACAAAGCCGAGTACGATTTCTCTGAACGTTCGTCCTTATTTTCTCTCTCTACTTTCTCTCTCTATCAAATACTTATCCTCACGCCGGAGGATGGTCGCAGAGGGGCCCTCCCATCTCTGCGGCGAGCCTAACGGTTTTCTCTTTTGCAGGTCTAAGTCCTCACTTCCTACAAGGTCCAAACTGCTTTACGGGCTCCGGCCTTAGTCGAAATTTAGTCGAAATATTAAAACAATTAGCCATATGAATTTAACATAAGGTGGACTGAGATTAGAATTTAAGTCGTAAACTCAATACTTTTAATTGTGTTTAGTTGACATTTTATTTGCAAACGGTGTCGAAAAGAATGCTTTCTTGTTTTAAGTAAACAAGAAATGACGGCCCGTATGAAAGATAATCCTATTTTGTCCTTGTTGCGCCTAATAGTTCCTTAGACCATGTGTAGTGGTGAAGAAAAATAATGCCCCCATCATGGGGCATTATCCGACATGTGGCAATCCAGTCAGCATGGGGGCGTTATTGCAAAAGTGGCGTAGTGGGTATAATGCCTAATAATGTCCTTCCAATCATTAAACAAGAAAAAAGAAAAAAAAAAGCAAAGTACTAGCTCATTGGCTAGTCAAACTTCTCCCTGACAGACTCACACTCCCATTGGCCACATGTATTGCTCATTTAACCACTTCGGCGTTTTATTTAAAACGCTTTCATGCAAATTTTTAAAAAATAACGCCCTATAACGCCTAGTGTAGTGGGGTGGGGGGCGTTTTGGGGCGTTTTTTTTCAATCTTTTTTAAAAATACCACCCCACTACGGGTGGTCTTAAAGGAAACTTATTCCCATAGGTATACATGGGGCTTTCTATTACTAGGCTTTCGGCCTAATCGTATCCATGCGTGTAAAATGGTGCCTCTCCCCAAGAGGATGAGGGTTCGAGTCCTACATAAAAAATGGTGCAGAACTAGGAGTAGATTAGGTTGATGTTAACCGGGCTTCCTCTTCTTAATTCCTGTCTCTCACTTCTCTAAATATGGAGCAGGTATCTATATGTAACAAACTATATGTATATAGTTAGAATTTAGTATGCATAAAGGGACTGGGGTGGTACAAATTCTATCATTCACAATATCCAATCAAGTTCCGTCATGTCATCAACCATTATTTCATCACTCACAACCTTTTTTAGTGGCGGTGGTCATCACTCACAACACCCAACAATAAACCCCCACACCCCCTCACATCAATTATCACGGAATGGACATCAACGCGTGGAAAACTCCACGAGTAATAAAGTTCACGAGTGATGGGAGGTGGTGGCGGCGGTGTGCTAAAGTTTTCCACGAATGATGGGAGTTCTATCACACACCACCCCCAGTCCCCTTAAGGAATAAACACTTTAGAAAAAAGAAATATTATTAGTGGGAATAAACAAATCATTCATTATAAAGTAACTGTGAATCCAATGAAAAATACTTTGTGCCACTCATAATCTTAAATAATATATTAAACTTTTCTTTGAAATTTAAAATGCTATCCATGTTTTGGCTGTATATCAAAGATGGTAACAGTTGTATAAATATCAAATTAAGGGGCCGTTTGGCAACTTCTGAATGGTTAAGTACTAAACCAGTAAGAGGTCTGAACCATTAAGTGCTGAACCAGTAAGAGGTCTGAAACATTAAAAGCCAGTATAATGCTTAACCATTCAGATGCAAATGTCTGAACCATTCAGACAATTTCTAATGAAACAAACAGTGCTGAATTAGTAAGAGGTCTGAACCATTAAGAACATCATTAAGAGGTAAACAAACAGCCCCCTAGTTGTATGTGGATTGTGAAATGCCTAAATGATGAACATAAACTCGTATACTTCGATTAGATCTTAACAATGGATATTTGGCGCTAACCCGTCCTTGTGAGATAGCGACCCTTTACGCATTGCTGGGCCCTACAAATTCATCTTTCAAGCCGAATGATGTGGTCTTCACATCTGTGTGCCTTATAACAGGTAGTTTGTTAGATGAAAAGACATGCCAGCTATATGTCTAAGAAATAAAAGAGAGTTGTACATGTTACTAACCATATAAGCCGTTCTAGCTCAGTTGGTAGAGCGCGTGGCTTTTAACCACGTGGTCGTGGGTTCGAGTCCCACGGATGGCGTATTTATGGGATATTAATGTTTTGACTTTTTGAAACAAAGTCAAACACAACTTTGGTAGCAGTTGACTTTGACAAAAATGTTTATCCTATTTTGATATTCCTTTATCCCCCACCATAATCAAGGCTCGAAAAAAACTAGCAAAAAAGCTGGCTCGAAGTTTTGTTTTCGAGCCGAGCCAGCTCATTTTGTAATCGAGCCGAGCTTGAGCTTGAGCCTGGGTGCTCGGCTCTATGGCTTGGCTCGATTGCTCGTATGTGTGTGTATTTTTTTTAGAAATGTGTGATTTTTTTTATTTTTGTTTTTTGTGTTACCAATATTTGTAAAAATATTAATACTTCTATTTTAAAAGTTAACGAGCCGGCTCGATTGGGCTCGAGCTGGGTCGAAGTTTTTACGAGCCGAACTCGAGCTCGAAAAAGTAATAGAGGCGAGCCTAGCTGGCTCGTTTAAGCTAGACTCGGCTCGATTCCATATATTCTTTTTTTGGCAAGTGCACAGCTTATAAACATTTTTGTCAAAGTCAAACTCCATAATGGCATGAACTGGAGGCTGCTAGTTGAATCCATGTTGCTTCACTTATTCAACTTTCATTCCCAATTGCAGTTTCTTGTGGGGATGCTCCACTTAACCTACAACAAGTTGCAATAAAAAATATGAATCTATATCTATGTATAAAATCATATACATCTTATCTTACTTGTTGCAGAAAACAATGTTAAATCTCATTGTTGTTGTTAACTTCTTGTTAGTTCTAAGGGCAGGCCAACTTCTGTCACTGAATACCAAAAATAATGATCCTGACTTTCTTGATTGCTTAATTCACAATTCTGATGATCCAGATTCGATCTCGCGAGTCATTTACATCCCGGATAACTCCTCATACACATCAGTCTTACAATCCTCTATAAACAACCTAAGATTCACATCACCCACAACGCCAAAACCTCGGTATATACTCACACCGGTTCACGAATCCCAAATCCAAACACTCGTGTACTGCTCCAAGAAACACAGACTTGAGATACGTACACGCAGCGGAGGCCATGATTTCGAGGGGTTGTCTTATGTCTCACAAGTCCCATTTGTGATTCTTGATCTTAAAAATCTTAAATCTGTCACGGTTGACATTCAAACCGCCACTGCATGGGTTCAAGCTGGTGCAACTTTAGGTGAGCTTTACTATGGAATCGCGCAGAAAACCCGGAATCTTGGATTTCCGGGAGGTGTTTGGTATGCTTTGGGGCTCGGCGGACATGTCAGCGGCGGTGGGTATGGTGCGATGATGAGGAAATACGGTCTTGCAGCCGATAATGTCATTGATGCACAATTCATCAATGTGCATGGCAAGATTCTTGATAGAAGATCAATGGGTGAGGATCTTTTTTGGGCTATTAGAGGAGGTGGTGGTTCTAGTTTCGGAATCATTCTTTCGTGGAAGATAAAGCTTGTTCCGGTCCCAAAAACAGTGACAGTTTTCGCAGTAGACCGAACGTTAGAACAAAACTTAACCAAAATCATCTACAAATGGCAATATGTCGCACCGAAGATTGATAAAGATCTTGACATTAGAGTTTTAATGTTTAGTGTAGTGAATCCTAGCACCGGAAACCGCACGATCAGAGCAACTTTCGATACCCTTTTCCTTGGTGGAGTCAATCGATTACTTGCATTAATGCAAGAAGAATTTCCGGAACTGGGTTTGACTAGAGAAGACTGTACCGAAATGAGTTGGATTGAAGCGGTGGTAATCGGTTCTAGTTTCACAAACGGAGAACCTTTGGAGATTCTGTTAAACAGAACCGCGATGCCCAAGAATTCTTTCAAAGGGAAATCAGATTTTGCGACGAATCCTATTTCAGAAGACGGGTTTGAAGGGATATGGCGATTTTACAATGATCAAATAGAAGCCGGAATGGCGCTCTTGGTGTTAACACCGTATGGAGGTCGGATGGATGAGATTCCGGAATCCGCAATTCCATTCCCGCATAGACTTGGATCGTTATACATGATCGAATATTTGGTTGTGTGGGATGGAAATGAAACATCACCGCATATAAGTTGGATTAGACGCTTATATAACTACATGAGTTCTTACGTTTCGACCTCTCCTAGAACCGCCTATTTGAATTACAACGATCTTGATCTTGGAGTCGGTAAAACCTACGCCGAAGCAATGGATACTTGGGGCTCAAGTTACTTCAAAAATAATTTCAACAGGTTGGTAAAGGTGAAAACAATGGTAGACCCTGGCAACTTTTTCAAACATGAACAAAGTATTCCCCCAAGGTTCTAATGTCATAAGTTTCATTATATATAAATATCAATATATTCAAATAAAATACAATTAGATTGTATCATTATGCATCTTGCCTCAAAATTTACATGATCATTAAGTTATTGGCGGTGGCGACAAAGATTATATTCTCTAGAAACCGAAGAATCTCGGACTTCTTCGGGGAGCATATAGTCAATTTCGTCCAATTCTTCTTCAGGTAAATCTGAGTCAATCCATGAAGACCAGTCAACGTCACTATCATCATCTTGACATAAAAACTGTTTATTTCCTTGCAGGCGATTAACCTTTTTGACTAGTGATTGAAGCATTTGATAGTTCAATGTCTCGTAGTCTCTGTATGTGTAAATGGCGTATAGAAGTTGACATGACGCTAGAAGCAAGAACGTTAACCGAACAACGCGGATAATCCATGCTTCTTGCTCGATGTCATTTCCATACCGAAGCACCGCAAATTCAATCAAGAATGTCACACACAACCCTACATTAAAAAAGAAAACAAGGACTAAAAATTACCTTCATACTATGAAAACACCAAAAATAATAGAAAACTGAAAACAATAGCATTAACTTACCTATATATAGCCTGGGTCTAACACTGTACGTTTGCTTTGTGCTTGTAAACATGAAGAGAATGAAGATCGATATAGAATATACAAGAAAAGCTTTAATGACTCGTGATTCGAGTAAAAGTGCATTGTGCAAACTCAAAAGCTTGTCGATTGCAAGAAACATGCTTGCTTGCTTCGACTCAAAGGTTTCCTATCAAACAGTAAAAGATTATCTAGAAAGATAAACACGCAATTAACTGAATACGCGACAAACTATATAAAAAAGCGAACCTGAGCGGCTAATATAGTTTTTGAGTTCTCGAATAGATAATCATGAGCTTGTTTAAGCTGTTCTTGCCTTTGTATGAGTTCCTGTTGTTGACTATTACCGAGTGAAATCAACTGTTGCAGACTTCCCCTGCAATCAATTCAAATGTCAGTTAGTATACATATACATATACATATATATATAATTTTGTACCTGCTTTCTTCTAATGCTTGTGACTGAAAAACTGTGACAGTATGGAGAACCTCAAGGGCAGCATTCTGGCTTTCAAGAAGTTGCTTTTGCTTGTCTAGTGATGTTTCGGTTATGTTCTCGATATCATCGGCTTTACTTTGTAAATTATTCATCTTCATAAACATTGCATCTCCGACTCTACCAATTTCCTTTTCGATTTCAACCGCGTCGTTCCGTAAATTGTTCATTTCTTCCCCTAAATTATTAGCAGATTCGTTAAGCACTGTCATTCCTTCATCTATCCTTTCGTTCATTTTTATTTGTCCATTTTGCAGCTCCGTTTGAGAATCTGATATCTTAAGAAACTGTTCATAAACCGACTGTGAATGCTCTAGCACTATATTAACACGTTCTTCAACATCTTTTGATGTTTGAGCTAGTTCTTGTGTTTGGATGTCGATAGAAGATAACGAGTCGTGAATGTGATTTGAACTATCCAACACATGGTCTGCTTTTGTTTCAATCTTCTCTAACGTAACCTCTGCAGATTCAGCCGACCTTTTGAGTTCATTCACCAATCTTTCTGTTTGTCTCTTGAATGCATCAGTCCTACAACAAGTCAACATCAATTCACGTAACCTTTTGAGAGAGACAGAACGATATGGATGGATGGATGGATGATGGATGATGGATGATGGATGATGGATGATGGATGATGGAGGATGGAGGATGGAGGATGGAGGATGGATGGATGGAGGGATGGATGGATGGATGGAGGATGGAGGATGGAGGAGGGATGGATGGATGGATGGATGGATATGGATGGATGGATGGATGGATGGATGGATATGGATGGATGGATGGATGGATGGATGGATGGATCGATCGATGGATGGATGGATGGATGGATGGATCGATGGATCGATGGATCGATGGATGGATGGTGGATGATGGATGATGGATGATGGATGATGGATGATGGATGATGGAGGATGGAGGATGGAGGATGGTTGGATGGATGGATGGTTGGATGGATGGATGGATGGATGGATGGATGGATGATGGATGATGGATGATGGATGATGGAGGATGGAGGATGGAGGATGGATGGAGGATGGATGGAGGGATGGATGGAGGGATGGATGGAGGATGGAGGATGGAGGATGGAGGAGGGATGGATGGATGGATGGATGGATATGGATGGATGGATGGATGGATCGATGGATGGATGGATCGATGGATCGATGGATCGATGGATCGGTGGATGGTGGATGGTGGATGATCGATCGATGGATGGATGGATGGATCGATGGATCGATGGATCGATGGATGGTGGATGGTGGATGGTGGATGGTGGATGGTTGGATGGTTGGATGGATGGATGGATCGGTGGATCGGTGGATCGGTGGATGGTTGGATGGTTGGATGGATGGATGGATGGATGGATGGATGGATAGATAGATAGGCAGAAAAATAGATGTGTGTTTGTATATACATAGAGTAAAATGTCATTATCGTCCCTGAGGTTTGGCTAGTTTTGCGAGTTTCGTCCAAAGGTTTGTTTTTTCGCATCTGGATCCAAAAGGTTTGAAATCATGTCATTTTCGTCCGGCTCGTTAATTCCATCCATTTTTCTCTGTTAAGGGGTATTTTTGTCTTTTTTGGTTAACTTAAAGGACAATTCAGTCTTTTTCACTTTATGTACATTATGCTAAATGCTTGTACATTAAGTGAAAAAGACCAAATTACCCTTTAAGTTAAGAAAAAAGACATAAATACCCCTGACTTAAAGGATAAAATGGATGGAGTTAACGAGCCGATGAAAATGGCAAGATTTCAAACCTTTTGGATCCAGATGCAGAAAAACAAACCTTTGGACGAAACTCACAAAACTGGTCAAACCTCACGGACGGAAATGGTATTTTACTCATATATAGATAGACACACACACACACACACAGAGACTCACTGTAGCTGATGACAGATGGCATTGGTCTCAAGATAAAACTCAAGATAAATCCTATGAGCATCTTCATCCAACTTTTTTAGACAATTAACCATTTGTGATTTTACATCACAATACGGAAAATGAGGCCTCCCAGTGTCCTTTTGAAAGCAATCACTAAGATGCCAAGCAAGCCTAGACCGTTGTTCTTCACGCGCTAAAATCTCCGAACATCCTTTAAACAGATTTTGATACGTGTTTTGCCAACATGAATTTGACAAAGCGGCCTTTCGCTTTGCCTTTTCGACCAAACTCACACCCTTTTTGCTAGTTAACGATTCCATGGAAAACTCAGCAACAATGTTACTGGAAAGTTCTGGAAATTCTGAAGGTTTTTCATTAGAGTCGACCTTTCCACTTGAGAAAAGCCAACTATATGACTTGATGTTGTGTGAAAGCAACACGAGAACCCATAGGGTACCAAGAGTAAAACGCTTACGATGACTCATTGGATCCAATGACCAATGATAATAAGCCTGTATAAGAATCAAACAGGAGAAAGAGGCAATAAGCATTTTATAAGAAGAAGAGTGCAAAATTTATATGGAAAGACTCTTTAATCATAAATAACTAACAAATATCTAACTACCTATTGTGAGCATCAAATATCCTCATATGTCAAAATGATTACTCCGAATTACATATTCTTCAACAAGTAATGACAATATACACCCTAATACACACTTTCCTTTCTGGTCCTTGGTATGATAAATTTCAATCAAAAATCGCAATTTGATCCGACACTCCCATCGTTTCAACAAAAAAGCTTGATGCAAATGACCAAATATCTTCTACTTTACATAATCAATCAGATAGAAAAAATATGATACATCCTTAAATTAGTAATCAGTGTGGCTCTTATACATGTTAATATCAAATTCAAACACATAGCCTATTTTTTGAAACCAAGAAATCCATTGAGACATTTTATCAAACACTTGGTGATCAAATAAAAGTTTGTGTACTCACAGTCAGTTGTTGGTTCTGGGAACCAAGAGAGAAACTGGCTCATCAAAAGTTATAATTTTCTACAAACTTTTGTTTGGAATTTGGGTGGTAATCCCATTGAGGCATTTCATCAAACACCTTGCAGTCGATTATCGGATCCTGCGAATCGGGTATGAAACAAAAGCTCCAAAAAGGGTTCCTCTTGTGGAATTGCAAGAACGGGAAGAACCCACCTGGTACAAGAAGGTGATACATGACTTGAATGGAATGCGACTGTTGGGCTTTCGTTATCCGGCCGTTAAATTTGAGTTTAGTTCTTTAGGATAATTTAAGGAGTAAACTTTGATTTTGCTCCCTATGGTTTGGTGGTTTTAACATTTTTGCCTCAATCCTTTAAAAGCTGACATTTTACTCCTTGATCTATACAACCTATCTCTATTACACTCCCCGCCTCAAACTGGGTTAGGAAAGGACAGATTTGCCCCTCACATGAGGGGCACGTGACAGGGTTTTAACGTTTGAAGTGGACGACGTTTGAGGCGGGAGTGTAATAGAGATAGGTTGTATAGACGAAGGAGTAAAATGTCCGTTTTTAAAGGATTTGGGTAAAAGTGTTAAAACCACCAAACCACAGGGAGCAAAATCAAAGTTTACTCTAATTTAAGGTAACAATTACATAAATCTGTTGTCGATTGTATGTTTATATAAACCCCAATTTTGTTTTTTTACTATTTTTTTAATAAATCATTTATTAAACAATCCTCTTTTAACCTCCTTTATCTTCAACCATAAAAAACCCTAACTCAAATTAATTGACACCAATTCATCAGAGTTACAGGCGGGGATGAATAAATTGTTATAGATCCAATGCTATTATGTTAATCTTATAGATCTCTGATAACATAAACATTAGAGTCTAATGTTTGGACCATATCCGAAATCAAAATTAAGATCAACCAAAAGTGCCATAAAGATTTAACACATAATCTGCACTATATGTTGGATACCATAGAACATTGATACGCGAACATCAGACCTTATATTGTCCCAGGTTCAAGCATATATACCTTTATCCTAAATACTACCCTCCATTAGACAAATTTGAGAAAATACAAATAAAAAAAACATTAAAAAGCAAATCTGAAAAAAAAATAAAAACAGTAAAATTAGGGCTAGCTACTCTTATTAACACCCTGCATAAGTGCATATCCATTGGTGAATTAGTCATACTACTCACAGAACCCATAGTCTGTGAGCTCAATTGCGGGCTTGCAGGACAAAGAGCCTCTTGATTACCTGCACTTATTGGTGGTTGGATCGCACCGAAACTCAACTGCGGACTCAATGGGATTCGCTGGCTCATTTGTTGAGGGCTAGCCTGCTGTTGTTGCTGTGGTAGTCCCATCGATGGCGAACCGACCTGCTGAGGTGGCGAGAGAACCGCCTGTAATGGGGATGAATTGGTGTGAATTAATTTGAGTTAGGGTTTTTTTAAGGTTGAAGATAAAGGAGTTTAAAAGGGGATTTTTTAATAAATGATTTATTATAGAGTAAACTGCAATTTTACACCCTAAGGTTAGGGGTCATTGGCACTCCTACCCCCCCTAAGGAAATAATTGCAAAATTACACCCCACTGTTTGCTCTTATGTTGCACTTTTACCCCCCGGCGTCAAAATGGGTAACAGAACTGTTAACTCTAAGGTGAAATGACTATATTACCCTTCAATTTTACCCCCCAACATTCGTGTTAAGTCGCACAATTACCCCCCACTGGTAAATTACTAATTTGTCCTTGGTTATTACCCCATATACTTTGTGTTAAGACACAACATTACCCCCTGCAACCACTGCCACCGCCATTCACCACCACAACCACCACTGCCACCTCCAGCCACCACCCTCAACCACCTCCAGCCACCACCTGAAAGGGGATTCTTCCAACATTAACAATAAATGTGACAAAATCTCCATTAATTTCAACCTCACCACCGTTCTCTTACAAATCCCTCAATTTGGCTAAAAACGGTTTAACCAGGTGTATCGGGCGAAAACAGCCAAAACAGATCATGGATAAATTTCGAAAGTTTGCTAAGAGGGATATCCCAAGATTACTTTTAACCAAAGCAGATCAAATGAAGTCTGATTATATCATGCCAAACAAAGTTGAGTGACAATAATCATTTACATTTATTCCAAATCAGAATCGAAAAACCCAGCATCCTTCATCTCAGAGTAGTATGCATTATCCAAAAGCAAATCTTCCTCCTGAAAACACCAAAATCATATCATTTGTCCAGAAAAAATAGCATTCTTCATTATACAACCAAAGCAACAATTCACACACACATACCTGAAAGAAATCTGCTAGGAAAGTTATATACACAAAGGGAAGATAGAGTGTGTGGTAGCAGATACCAACCAAACTATACAGCCTGCACATATACAATAATTAAGATTAAAGTGGACGTTATAAGAAATAAAGAATAAGAATTGACTTACGAGGTAGCTTATTACCTAGTTAATACAGATAAACAGGCACAAGATGATAAATGTTTATTACCTTTAAAAGTATGTCTGCTCCAACAATGAGCCCTGAAATAATGAATGTGTGAGCTAATGCTTCCAGCCCGCTTGCATAACTTTCTTGCAATAAGAAGGCTACCAAGCTAATCTCTAAACATAGTGTTCCCAATGCTGTTAACAATTCGCTGAACAAAACACAAGCGTATTATGTTAACAAAGCTCCTAGGTGAACATATATCTATCCACAAAGCATCAAACTCTGAGTGAGTGAGTGAGTGAGTGAGTGATTAGACTAAATAATATGCTCTCCTTTTCATTTTCCTGGTCAAAAACTACCATTCCTGGATAAATCATTCAAATAGTAAACTTGGCAAACCAATCTCATTTAGATATACTAAAAGAAGCAGGGTGTGAAAATTTAACACATGGTATCTATTTAAACAAATAATTCCCTACCAACACTATAAGTAGCTTAAAGATGCAGGGTATGAAAAATTGACAAGTGATTCACATCAAAACTAACAGTTTCCTGATTCAGAACTCTAGAAGTAGCTTAAAATCACTCAAGTCCTATCTCAACCAAGTAGTTTTGTTGTCTCCATTATCAAGCACATAACTTTGCTCACTTCTATCTTGAATCCATACCATACCCTTAGCAGGATATAATCAGATTCCTAATAATCACTGCCAAAACAGCCATGGATGATGCTCTCTCTCACTCTCTTTCAACCTTGTATAACAACTAATATATGTATCTTTATAAAGAGAGCAATAACCAGTAAAACTCACACACACAAACCCTAAAAACACCAATACCCGATCACAACCAGTAAAACTCACACACACCGATTTACTCAGATTTGGGGGAATTTTGCAAATTAGGGTTTGGGATACTGTTCAAGTTTGTGATTCTGGGTGGGGGAGATGATGAGAGACAAAGTGAGGAAGAACGGTAGAGAGAGAAGATGAAGAGAGCTGAGAGAGATCGATTTGTGAACAAAACGTCACTGTTTGAAGTTTGAACAATATAAACCCTAAAGATTTGAACTTAGAATCGAAATCTGAAGAAGAAAAAGAACAGAGAAGGAGAGTGTAACCTCGATCTTGAATGTTTGATCAGACAGTGGCTTCTGCTTTTGAATCTGGGAGTGGATGATGATGGATCTGAATGTTTGATCCAGTCGATCTTGAATGTTTGATCCAGGGAGTGGATGATGATGATGATGGATCTGGTTTTGAAGATATGATGATAATTTGATTTAAATAATAATAATAATAGGGTAAGATTACCAAAATACCCCTGCCTATAACAGTCAACTAACTGTTGACTGACGGCAGGGGGTAAGGTTGCGACATACCAGTGAACAGTGGGGGTGTAATTTTGCAATTATTTCCTTAGGGGGGGGTAGGAGTGCCAATGACCCCTAACCTCAGGGTGTAAAATTGCAGTTTACTCTTTATTATATAAAGTAGCAAAAGACAAAATTGAGGGCTTGTATTTATTATTTACAAAAATTGTCCTTTATATGTATAAAGACTAAACTACCCTCATGTGACTTGCATGTGACCAGATTTAACAAGAAATTCTAACTAGGTTAGGGTCAAAGGACAAAACATGCAACAAAATTCTCTATAAAGGACAAAACTTGTCAAAATTCGTAAAAAAGGACACCGCCTGAAATATGGTATAAAGATAAAGGACAAAACTTGTAATTTTTCCAATTATAAATTTTGTTTGATTTGAATGGTTTAAGAAAAGTGATTTGTTTCTAAAATTATATTTCATATGCCTTTCAAAAAAATAAATAAACTTGATATATTTCTAAAATCATTTCAATTTACAAAACAGTCAATCAACTTACCTTTTTGTGATATTTCAATCTTGAAGTAACTTTTATCATTTATATAGAAAAACTTTTTTCCTAGAGAAATAGCCATTATCATAATACTTAACATGACCTACAGGTGATTTGTGTATTTTGAAAATATTTTTTGTTTTAGTGTAAATTATTAAAATAATCATCTTACTATTTTTAATTAATGAAATAGATCTAAACCTATCAATATTTGATTTGATGTTATATAAAATACATGATTATTTTAAAATACTATCTAGGATTTCTATACTGTTAAAAAATGAAATCATTTTAAAATTGGGCCTTCTCAAATTGTGGCCACAACAGTGAAGCTGCCCATGCCAATCAAACCAGCAAACTCAGGAGTCAGGATTAGGAATAAGGGATTAACAAATTCATTTACAATTTACAATTAACAATTTTTAATTTCAATTTTACTTCTGTAAATTGGAGTGAAAAATAATATTGATGCTTGCTTCTAAACAGTACAAAGATATAGTGGTAACTGACTTTCAGGTTGGTATATTGCAAAATAAACAATGACTTTGACATACATACACAATTCATTAGTAAAATCTATGGACACATACATACATACATACATGCTTCTTTAATTTAATTACAAAATGATAATTAAGCTATCGACTGCGTCGGTTACGGAGATTGTACGCTCTAGGGATGATCGAAGCCTTGTCGAGTTTCTCCGGGGGCATACGGTAGTCAAGATCTTCCAATTCATTATCAGATATATCTTTGTCAACCCATGAAGACCAGTCAACATCACTATCCTCATCATCTTCACATAAAAACTGTTTCTTTCCTTGCATTCCATTAACCTTCTCAATAAGTGATTGTAGCATTTCATGGTTCAATGTCTCATAGTCTCTGCATAAATTCAATTAATTTAAAAATTAAATACATAATAAGTAATAGTTTTAAATATATACAACTTGTAAGTTCTTTACCTGTATGTGTAAATCGCATACAAAAGTTGACATGACGCGAGAACCACAAATATTAACCGAACAATGCTTATAATCCACGCTTGTCGTTCAATATCATTTCCATATCGAAGCACCATAAATTCAATCAAGAATGTCGCACATAACCCTACAACCGAAAGGAAAAAAATTACCATAAGATCAAGAAAACGTCCAAAAGTTTGACTCGTTTAAAGTCACATCTCGGTTTCTCACCTACATATAGCCTGGATCTCACACTGTAGGTTTGTTTTGTACTCGTAAACATGTAAATAGTGAATATTAATAAAGAATACACAAGGAAAGCTTTGATGACTCGCGATTCAAGCAAAATTGCATTGTGTAGAGTAAAAAGCTTGTCGATGGCAACAAACATGCTTGATTGCTTTGACTTGAAAATATCCTGTCGAATACAAACGAATTCATCAGAATAGTTAAACGTGCATTTAACTAAAAAGACAACTAAAGCGAAAAGGCGAACCTGAGCATCTAATATAGTTTTCGAATTCTCAACTAAATCATCATGAGATTTTTTAAGCTGTTCTTGCCTTTGTATCAGTTCCTGTTGTTGACTTTGACCAAGCGTAATCAACTGTTGCAGACTTCCCCTGCAATTAAATTTTAAAAGTCCGTTAGTATACATATACATACATGAGCATATATATGTATAGATATATTGTAGTTGTTATTATGTACCTGCTTTCTTCTAGTGCTTGTGACTGAAACCTTGTGACGGTCCGGAGAACCTCGAGTGTGGAACTCTGGCTTTCAAGAAGTTGCTTTTGCCGGTCTAACGAAGTTTCCGTTATGTTCTCGATATCATCGGCTTTACTTTGTAAACTATTCATCTTCATAAACATCGCATCTCCAACTTTACCAATTTCCTTTTCTATTTCAACTGCTTCGTTCCTTAAACTAACCATTTCTTCACCTAACTTATTAGCAGATTCGTTAAGCATTGTCATTCCTTCATCTATCCTTTCACTCATTTTCATTTGTCCATTTTGCAGCTCCATTTGAGAATCTGATATCTTAAGAGACTGTTCGTAAACTGACTGTGAATGCTCTAACACGGTATTAACACGTTCTTCAACATGTTTTGATGTTTGAGCCAATTGTCGTGTTTGATCATCGATAGAAGATAACGAGCCGTGAATATTTTCTGAACGGAGCAATAGATGTTCGGCTTTCTCTTCTATGTTCTCTAACTTGTCCTCTGCATATTCAGCGGATTTTTTGAGTTCGTTAACCAATCTTTCTGTTTGTCTCTTGAATGCACCAGTCCTACAGCAAGTCAAACATCAATTCAAGTAACCTTTTGAGAGATAGATATAGACATATAAATATATATAGATCTAGTTCAATTAAGAACCACTTTGAGTTGTGTGAACTCCTACTTCCCGTGCGAGTTTAGCCACCATTTTTTTGCACAAACGTAGATGAAAATGTTACAAACACATCTGAAAAAAAAATTTGTCGGGCGGGTATTTATTCACCATTTACTTTGATGTAAATTTGTTTTACAAAACGACGACGTCACCAGTAAATTTTTTTACGATGATGTAAATTTTCGCAGGCGACATTTTTTTTTTTCTGAACACAGTTGATTTTTTCTAAGATTTTTGGGAATTTTTTTCGCCTAGTTCTCACAACTCAAGGTGGTTCTCATTTTACCATTTCCCTATATATATATAAAGAGAGAGAGAGAGAGAGAGAGGACTTACTGTAACTGATGGCAGATGGTGTTGGTCTCAAGATAAAACTCAAGATAAATGCTATGAGCCACCTTATCTAACCCTTTAAAACAATCAATCATGCGGGATTTTATATCGCAATATGGAAAAGGAGGCCTCCCACTATCCTTTTGAAAGCAATCACTAAGATGCCAAGCGAGCCGAGACCGTTGTTCTTCGTCTGCTAGAATCTCGGAGCATCCTGCAAACAAATTTTGATACGCACTTTGCCAACAAGAATCAGGCAAAGCAGCCTTTCGCTTTGCCTTTTCGACCAAACTCGCTCCCTTTTTGCTATCGAATGTTTCCATGGAAAATTCACCGACGGTATCATGAAAACTTTCTGGTGAATGTTTCTTGCTGGAATCAATTTTTCCACCCGAGAAAAACCAACAGAATGACTCGGTGGTTTGTAAAAGCAACACAAGTAGCCATAGGATCCTAATATTATAATTCTTGTTATGAATCATTAGATTTGATTAAGTAACGATAACAGGCCTGCGTAAAAATTGAAGAAAACTGATCAGTTGACCTACGATGACCTACGAGTTTTCGTGGTTTCAGCCGCATTTATTTGAAAACATACGAAGGACATTTACAACTATCTAACATTTATGAATCTCATAAAAGAAAATAACACATCCATCACCAAATTAATAAAAAAAATGTTCACTCAAATGGAAATTTTATATATTCATTGTTGTCAAAGTCAGGATAGAAAACCTGTTAATTATTATCTATCATTACATGGACGATATTTCGCTCATTTCAAGCAACAGATATTCTCATATGGCAAAGTTATTATCACATAATGAACTTCACCATGTATGACAATGCATACCTATATTACACACCTTCCATATAGGCACAAACACTAAACATGATCAACTTAAATACATAACTCTGAAACAAACCAAATACTATAATAAAATCAAATTCAACAAAAAAAAAAAAAACTATGGTATGCTTTACATGATTACAGTTAACTGAAAATGAATACTTTTTAACTTTATAACTAGTTAAGACTTGTAAAATTTTCGTGGGTATGTTGATAGTGACACATACATAAATATACAAATCATATATGTGCAAAGGGATCCATAAGAAAGATTCAGGGGCGGATCCAGGGGTGTTTTGGGGGGTTCTGAGGACCCCCTCGGTCAGTGGCGGATCTAGGATTCCGACCAAGGGGTAACGTGGTATAAATAAGCCGTAACGAAATCGAAAAACGTCAAATTTTTCTAAAATTTACACTAAGTTTTCCAATTTTTTTCCGACCAAGGGGTAGCGGGGGTTACCCCTACCAAAGAGGTAGGTCCGCCCCTGCCCTCGGTTTTGAAAAAAAACGTGGAAACCTTGTATGATATGGAAAAAATTACGTAGAATTAGTGAGAATCTACCAAAAGGAACCTGGTGGAAAGAATTCCTAGATTCGCCACTAAGAAAGATGGAATATGGTAAGAGAGTTTCATTGAGGCATTTTATCGAACAGTTGGTACTCAAATAAAAAATTGTATACTTACAGTCAATTGTTGTTCCGAAATGCAGCGAAAGAGTTGTTGTGGGGTTGAAAACAACGAGAATAACCGTCTGGTGAAAGTGAAACATGGTTTCAAAAGCGTCTGACGGTTGAGATTCTTTAGAGACACACGTGGCACAAAATAACTTGTCATTGAGATAAGAAACATTAACCAACCAGTCACATGCACATCATCATCCCATTAAAACCCCAAACAAACACCACACAATCAACATCCAAATAAAAATGGCGGGTGTTTCTGCAAACCCACTCTCTACTCTATCCATTGCTTCAATCCCCAAAATCCCAGCCAAACCCCAACAATCTCCAATTAGAATTAACGACATCTGTTCCACTTCATTCGGTGTTAGATACAGAAGCACCAACAATGGCAGAAACTGGATAAAAAGATTGAATGCTGGATTGTCTGAATACGAACCTGACCTCAGAGAAGATCCTATTGACCGGTGGGATAACCTTGGCATTAGCGATGTATGTCAGTTTGTTCTACTTTCTTTTCTCGAATTTAGTAGGATCGGTTTTGCAAGGGTTGCGGTCTAGCTTGTTGCCAGTTTACCACCCGTTTTATTGTTATCGGGTGTTTTTGCTAGGGGTGAGCAAGTTTAGGTCCGGACCGAAAATAACCGAGAACCGAACCGAACCGAACCGAAAATATACCCAACCCGAACCCAAGTATCTAGGTATTTAGATCGGTTCCAATTTTTCATATAAAATAGGTCGGGTCGGGTCGGTTCTCGATTCTTTTCATGGTGAAACCCGACTTGGACCTATAGACCGGAACCGACCCTATATTTAGAGCATGTTTGGCTAAGCTTTTTGAAACAACTTTTGAAAAGTTATAAGCTCCAAAATAATGTTTGGCAATGAGGTGTATATGAGGGGAAAAAGTGACTTTTCAAAAAAGTCACTCCATACTGACTTTTTTAAAAAGCCAGTAAGTCAATAAGTTGTTTCAAAAAGCTTAGCCAAACATGCCCTTAGGGTAGTGAATCGGTTCTGTATTTTAAGTTTGATCGGTTCTCAGATCGGGTCGGGTAATGGTCGGGTAGGGTCGGGTTTTTTCTTTTGCTCACCCCTAGTTTTTGCAATGATATATCTAAATGTCAATTTATGGATTTTTTTTTTTTTTTTTTTTGTGGATTTTGAAGCTTTTTTTTTTTTAATCTATAACTTGAGTTTGGTGTTGGTGCAGGATGACTTTGTGTACGGAGTGTATGATGGGCATCACACATATTATGAAGCAGAGGACAAATGTATAAGTTAATTTTTTTTTTTTGTTGTGTGTGTTTCTGATCTAACGATTAGAATTCATGTTTGCAGCAACGTTTTGGGGGTCGATAAAGGAAGATTATGCAGCAATTAATCCTCCCACTGATTTTCAAGGTACATATGGTCAACGCGGGTCAAACCGGTTGTAGTGAACCGGGTTGGGTATGTAAGTGGGTTTTGGAGAGGGACGTGATCGATTCGGCTTGGAGTTTTTAACTAGTTCGGGTCGTAGGGGTGTGCAAAAAAACCGATTATAACCAGAAAAAACCGGACCGAATTGTAGATTGGTTATCTTATCCACCATTCGGTTAACCGTATTTGAATTGTGAATTGTGCAACTCTAAGTTACTTGCAATTTAACCACTGGGTCTTGGCTCAGTGGCCACCGACACCCGTTTAAAACCGGCCCGAGGACCCTTGAGGTCATGGGTTCGAAACCTGGCAACCCCAGGCTCTTCGTTCCCCTCGAGTTGGCAAGGTATTCACCGCCAGGCAGCGTTGTCGGGTCGTTAGCTTGGGAAGTGGGATCACTTCCGCGGTCAGGAGTACCGTGCATCTACCCTTTAAGTTGTTTGCAATTTGATTTGATAAAATTAAACTGACATAGATTGATTTTCTTTTGGATCATGGGTCAGGTCTCATCTCATGGTTATTTCTTCCCTCTGTGGCTCTTGGAATGTACCTCAATGTGCCGGTTAGATTATTCACCTTAAACTTTTCTAAAAAATAAGGCGAGTTGCAGCAATAGACTCATACTTAAAAGTAAACGGGCTAGAAAATAACCCATCTAAAAAGGGTATAAATTGGGCTACAACTGAAGGTGTGGGCCCAAGTTATACTCTTTCTAAGTTGGATCATTTTCTAGCCCGTTTGCCTTTGTCTAGTTCGTTAAACTATAAGTTTGCTAGCTTCTGATCAAGCATGTTACACGCGGTCTTTCAAAACAAAACATAGATATATCTAATTAGGGCTGGCATATCGTGTATACCCGTACACGATAATACACGACACGATAAGACACGATACACGAAATCCCATACACGAACACGACACGATATACACGAAAATTACCTGTTAACACGACTGTCTGACTGTTATACACGAAAATTACCTGTTAACACTAACAAAAACACGAACACGACATGCTATCTGAGAGTTATAGAGGGAGTTTAGGGTTTTATTTTTTTTAATTGAATGAGGAATGAAAATAGAAAGGAATTAAGGGACCCACACACACATGGCTGATGAGTTTTATTTAATTTAATTTCTTATCGTGTACTAACGGGTATTAACAGGTAAACAAGTATTTAACCTGTTTATACACGAAAATTAACAGGTAATTTCGTGTCTACCTGTTTGGTACACGATACCTGTTAAGGCCATACACGATACCTGTTAACTTCGTGTAGGTTCGTGTCGTGTATTCGTGTAAAATTGCCACCCCTATATCTAATTGATCCGTGAAAAAGGGTGAATACGATCACGAGGTAACTCTATGATCATAATCACACTTTCAAGCTAAAACCGACATTTCTTGACACGATTGTATCCAAGAAAGAACACGAGTATCATCATTTTAATATGCGAAAGTACCCCTTTTCTTGAGTTGGAGACACAAATATTGTAGAGCAAAGGAAGTTATGATTTTATAAGTGTGTGACAAATATTTATATTGTTTAGGGAGAGTACTTGTACATTGGGGCGGCGATATTCATTGTAGTATTTTGCGTAATCGAGATGGATAAACCAAGCGAGGCGTACAACTTCGAGCCGCAGATATATAACATGGAGAGGGGTGCTCGAGACAAGTTGATATCGGACTACAACACCATGGATATTTGGGACTTTAATGAGAAATATGGGGATCTTTGGGATTTCACTGTCACTAAAGATGATATCATGAAAAGATAGATTATTGTGACTCAAAATTTGATACAACCTCACCTCATGTATGTATATGGCCAAAAACTAAACCTTTGTATTCATTTTCTATACATGTTATTTTACAAAAATGCATAACAAATATCAGAATATGCTATTGTTTTTGGTGGTTTGTATATGTTTTGGTGGTTATTAAGGTATTGTAAAGTTTATATTGTAAAGTTTGTCATGTCTTGATGTTTATTCTATGCTGTAAATGTAAATAGGGATGAAGAACCTCCAACTTGTAAAAGCTTGATGCATACTCTTACTTACATTCATAAATTTGAGTAAACTATAATTTTCGTCATTGTGGTTTGCTAATTTTAACACTCTGAGTCCAGAAGTTTAAAAATTGTATTTTTCGTCCATTGGTTTACTGACTCTAACAGTTTCAGTCCACACCATTAACACTGTCAGTGTAGTTCTATTAAGTTATAATAAAAACCGAAACACTAGTTAGTTATACACATTAACCGAACCGATTAACCGATGACTTTGGTTACGGTTATGGATAATGCTAACAACCGAACCGTGCACACCCCTAACCATCACCATCTAAATTAACCCAATCACCCTTGAAACACTAGTTAGTTATACACATTGGTAAAATACAGTGGTTATGGAGCCGAACAAGGTAAAATACAGTCAAAATATGTATTTTGGTGGTCGGATAAAAATATGTGGTGTACGTATAATTTTTTTTTTTTTTTTTTGAACGGCAAATTTAGATCACTGACGGACCACTAGAGTATCATCGTGCCCCCAGCGAAACCACCCGATCATATCCATCTCCACTAGGCATAATGTCTATACATCAATTCAGGAGGAAACCCAATAAATATTGGAAAAACCCCCTTGTGAGAATCGAACCCATGACCTATTGATCCAAAGTCTTATCTTACCCCCAAGATACAACTAGGCTATGAAGCCATGGGTGATGTACGTATAATCTTTAATTTACAAACTCCAATGTCACCTTAACTATTTACTAATAGCAAAAAAATAATTATGATAACGATTTTTTTATAAAAAATTATCATATAAACTTTTCTTACTAACAAGCAAAAACATATATATAGTTTAATTTATAACTTTTAAGTGATAAGATTTATTGTTAATACATTTCAAGGATTGGTTTATAAAAGTCCTTCCCTTGAAAAAATGGTGATCATTTTCCATTTGCTTTCTTAAATTCAAGAGTTAACTGCCATTTTCGTCCCTGTGTTTTGGTCACTTTGGCCATTTCAGTCCATTTCTCAAAAATGCGCCATTTTCGTCCCCCACGTTCTGGAAAGGTGCCATTTCAGTCCAAAAATCATAACCCAGTTAAGTCAGTTAGTAAATAAGGACTGATTGTGTAAATTTGTAACATAAAGGACTGATTGTGTAAATTTGTAACACCACCACCACTAGCCCTGCCACCACCACCACTAGCCCTGCCACCACCACCACCACTCCGCTGCCACCACCACCACCACCGCCACCACCGCCACTCCGCTGCCACCGCCACCACCACCACTCCGCTGCCACCACCGCCACTCCGCTGCCACCACCACCATTGATTGAACCTATTCGAGTGTATGTGTATCTACAGACACATCACATCAGCATACATGCATCAATTAAAAAATAATCATACGAACACACTTACAAACAAATCACCTATACACAATTCATGAGCAATATTAATCCGTTCTGGCTGTATGACACATTAAAATGATTATGTAAAACAAAAGCTAATTGTGAGGATAACATGTGCGATTTGTCTAAGGCAAGCAGACTAGTAATGTTAGGTCTTCCTTATGCATAATTAGATGCATCACGCTATAAAGCACTCAAGGAGGAAACTGTAAATAGATTGCACATATCTACGAAGAATTATAGAAATCGTCAATGAAAATGTGCTTATAGTATATACCTGATTGTAATTCAATTCCTCTGCACTAGGATCGAGTGCTGCTGCTAGTGTTCCAACCGGTTTACTCTGAAAATAAACAAACGAGTTTTTCAATCGAGTCCACGCTTCATCCATCATAGACGGACAACCGCTATCAGATCCATTTGATTTCGCACTAGTCGCCTCAGGCAGAAGGTGAATAAGACTCGTACCGACGCTAGGAGACGGTTTCAAAATCGTTTTATTCTCGAACGAACCACGTACTCCTGACTTCTCCTTCTCCGATGACTCCTGATCAGTTGCAGACTGCAATTGCTTAGATGAATCATGAATATCAGTGATCGGAACAACTTGTTCTTCAGTTTCGAGTGCAAATGTTAATGCATTAGTTCTCTCTAATGCATGCTTCTGGAAGCAATCACGATTGCTGTTGATATTTCGCCAGATATCATCAGTGGTGGCAGCGGAGTGGTGGCGGTGGCAGCGGAGTGGTGGTGGTGGCGGTGGCAGCGGAGTGGCGGTGGTGGCGGTGGTGGTGGTGGTGGCAGCGGAGTGGTGGTGGTGGCAGGGCTAGTGGTGGTGGTGTTACAAATTTACACAATCAGTTCTTTATGTTACAAATTTACACAATCAGTCCTTATTTACTAACTGACTTAACTGGGTTATGATTTTTGGACTGAAATGGCACCTTTCCAGAACGTGGGGGACGAAAATGGCGCATTTTTTAGAAATGGACTGAAATGGCCAAAGTGACCAAAACACAGGGACGAAAATGGCAGTTAACTCTAAATTCAAAGTTATGAAAGTGATAGTATATGGGATGCAACAGATCTAAAAAAAAAAAAAACCTTAAATGTTTTTTTCTACGGCAAATAATCTACTCTTAAATACTTATACACACGTATCTTATAAATTTGAACCATCTACTTCTAGAATAGAGGGGAGACACAATTATTACCACGTTATGTCCTTTAGGGAGAACTTTAAACGTTGTTTAGTTCTAATAAACACATATTTATGAATCATTCATAACTCTAGATGTATAGAGTGACGGCAATTCCTGATATGACCCGCCAACCCAACATGAAAAAATAGGTTTGGATTGACTAACACGGCCCGTTTAAAAATACGGGTTCGGTTTAGGTTGACCCGTATTAAAAACGGGCCGAGTTCGGGTTGACCCGTATAAAACCGGGTTGACCCATTAACTCGTTTAACTATTTAGAAAAAAATCTTTTATGTTTTTGTTTTTTCTGTTTCTATTTTACATGGTTAGTTATAATAATGTTAGTTTTGACACATTATATTATTTATTTGTTACACTCATATTCATCATTAAACATGTTATCGATAACCCGCTTAAAACTAATAACTCACTTATAAATTGTCAACTTGTATGACTTATTTAAAAATATGGGTTAAATGGGCCGGGTTCGGGTTAACCCAAATTTATATGGGTGGGGTTAGGGTTGAAATCTTTGACCCGAGTAATAATATGGGTCGTGTTCGGGTTGAACATTTTAACCCACCAATCCGCAACCCGTCAACCCGACACGATTGACACCCCTATATATGATACATTAGAGTTGATTTCACGAAATGGAATAAAATCGTGAAGGAATGAATGTTGATTCCATTTCTTATTTTGTTCCTTTCAACAAAACAAATGAATTAGAAAGGAACAACATAAAATGGGCATCGGCATTCGAATTCGATCCAGATTCTATTCCATTTTGTAAAACAAACACACCTAAATTTTAAATCAAATCTAATTCTTGTACAAATTTCAATTTCAATTTCATTACATTCCAAGAAACAAACGCAACCAAGAGTTAACACATATTTTTTCATCATCACGTTCATTTATTTTCTTTATATCATGCATAAAAAGTAAATAAAAAATATGTATTATTCCATTAAAAAATGGTGATCAGCAAGGGATGAAATTCAAACCTTTGAATTTTATCGAGTCGTGACATAAGTTGATATGATTAGACCAAGCGGTATGGGGGCCGGCTTAGGCCCGGCGAGGCCTGGCGCCGGTCCCCCACCACCCCCCTCGCCCCGTCTTGTGATAACCGGCTCCCGCACGACGATGATGACGTGCCATTGTTTTGAAAATATAGCCGTTCAACGGCTATAACATATTAACATTTAATAAAAAAATTCCCTTTTTCTATAAAACTATCTCATTTTATACCATTTTTCACCATTTTCTCCCTACTTTCAACCCAAAACACTCTCATTTTTATACCATTCTTTTATAAAAAAAATATATTTTCATCCACAATGGTATCTAATTCTTGGTGGTCCTCGTCTTCTTCGGACGAAGCGGAGATGTTTTTCGCAAACGTTGTGGTAAAGGCGGCGAAGATTATTATGGAGGAGGAAGAGGAAGACGAAGCGTCTGAAAGCGTTATTACCAGACGAATATGGATTAACAGAGACCGCCAAGGTTTGTCATTAATAAGGTGCTGTTTGTTTTTCTGCGGGAAAAGGTCTGCAGTCTGCGGACCACATCTGCAGGCATCTGCAGGAGAAAAGGTTGACCAAATGTCTGCAGTCTGCAAGGAGAAGAGGGTTTGTTTTTTTTATATATATAAACCTCTTCTCAAATTAAACCCACACAGAACATCTCTCTCATCTCTCTCTCCCTGCCTCCCTCTACCACCACAACCACCGTCCACCTCCACCACCACCACTTCAGCCACCACCCACCCCGTCGCAGCCACCACCACCCCGTCGCAACCACCACCACCACCATCTCACTTCCACCTCCTCCACCGAACACCCACTGCCACCACCGTCACCGGAAACCCACCAACACCACCACCACCACCACCACCGTGAAGATGGCTCAGCTTCTCTCTCTCGTTCTTGTCGCCGCTGCCAAACGAAGAAGGGGGTTGCAGGCGACGTCGGGGGTATGGGGGTTTCGTGGGGGGGCTCGCCGGAGAAGAAGGGGAGCCGGCAACCGGCTCTATTCACCGAACAGAGAGAGAAAGGAGGAGAAGCAAGGGGATGCGGCTGGTTAGGTCTGATTAGGGTTTCCACAAGATGAGGGAGAAGAGGGAAAGATCTGGTGTGGTGGCGGAGCAGGGGTGGGCGGCGGATGAGGTGGTGTCGGGGGTGGAGGTGGTGGCAGATGAGGTGGTGTTGGGGGTGGAGGTGGTGGCGGAGCAGGGGTGGGCAGGTCTGTGTTTTGGCAGAGAGAAGAAGTTGGAAGAGGTTGGGACATGTCTGCTTGGGGAAGAGGTGGGGAAGACCTTTTTGGTGAGAAGTGCTTCCGGAAAACAAACAAGCTGCAGACATCAAACGTCTGCGCATGTCTGCGCGACGCAGACATAAGTGGCCAGAAGCACTTCTGACTAAAAAACAAACACCACCTAAATTTTATTATCCTTATTCCTTATTTCCTCGTATTTATATATTTTTTATGACAGGAGCGCACGAAAAATTGGTGAACGATTATTTTTCGGATGCACCCCTATACCAATCGGCGATCTTTAGCGATGTCGTTAATGGAACCGGTCCGGACACCCGTTTTACACCCCTATACCCTCGTATTAAATCGGTGACACGGATATTTCTAGATTTTCAAAAAGACTAGTTTTAGTCAGGTTAAGCATTTTCTTCCTTCTTATCATCGAGCATTCACATCCAATCCATCAAATTATACATACATTCCACTAAAAAACAACTCCTATGTCAATATATTTTCACTAAAAACAAATAATTTTTCTCTCTCCTTTTAATTAAATAATATTATCATTACATTTTTCTCTCACTTCCACTCACAACCACTTTCAAAATATATTAAAAAATTATAACGGGTGAACAGTGTCCCCCCAAATATACAGATGAACAGTAACATTTTCTCTCTCCTCTACTCACAACCACTTTTTAGAGCATTCACATCCTAACCATCAAATTATGTGAGGAGGGGTTTTTATATTATAAAGGGTATAAAAAGTGGTTGTGAGTAGAGGAGAGAGAAAATGTTACTGTTCATCTGTATATTTGGGGGGACACTGTTCACCCGTTATAATTTTTTAATATATTTTGAAAGTGGTTGTGAGTGGAAGTGAGAGAAAAATGTAATGATAATATTATTTAATTGAAAGGAGAGAGAAAAAGTATTTGTTTTTAGTGGAAATATATTGATATAGGAGTTGTTTTTTAGTGGAATGTATGTATAATTTGATGGATTGGATGTGAATGCTCTTATACCCTTTATAATATAAAAACCCCTACTCACATAATTTGATGGTTAGGATGTGAATGCTCTAACCTCACCGCATCATATACCATTTCTTTAAAAGAGTATATGTTGAAAAATATACAACATACTTTTTTTTAACCAATGGGGTGATGGTCCATTAGCAAAGGCAAAACCTTTAAACACCATAAAAGGAGAAGGTTTTGGGTTAAAGTCTCATAAACGACAGGAATTGAAAAAAATTTGTCGTTCAAAAAAAATTTAAACTCCTTTTAAGTTGATGTATCTCATAATTAAATTTATGTTTTTTTCAACAACTTGTAAAACTAAGGGTGCACGGGGCACATGCGGTGAACCCATGCGGTGAGTGGTTTTACCGAGCGGGTACACCGCCACCATCCTTCATTTACCGCGCGGGGAGTTCACATATCGGTGTGTGTTCACCGCTTGAGAGAGAGGAGAGAGAGAGGGGGTGATTGGTTGTTAATGTGGGTCCACCCTTTTTCCACCAATCATATTTTTTCCTTCTTTTTTTATAAAAAAATAATTGTGTGAGTGGAGTGCCGCCATCAAATTGAGGGTGTGAAGGGAGTTAAGAGAGGAGTTGACGTGGTGCGTGCTGATTAGCCGTGCGTAAGAGAGGGAACTCCCCTCACCCTAAAAAGTCAAGAATCACTTTTTCTTTTGTTAACGGCGATTATTAATTTGGAGTTAATGATGCCCGAGTAGGACAGGACTCCACGTTATTTTATTATCTTAGAAATCAATTAAATAAGATATTTTTCTTTTAATTTTCTCTAAGATAATTGAAGAAGAGTAACGTCTCATATGTCATATGGTTCTACTTTCACAACGGCTGATAAAATTAAGAGTTAAATGTCATTTTTGTCCTTGTGCTTTGAGTCATTTTGGCAGTTTAGTCTATAGGTTTTATTTTTCGCCTGTGTATCCAAAAAGATTTTACTGTTGCCATTTTAGTCCACCGGGAAAACTTCAACCATTTTTTCTGTTAACGAGAATGACAATTCGGTCATTTTTTCTGTTAACAGGATCTGTTTTGTTTGGTTTTTTGCCCGTTTGAGTCAGAAGTGTTTTTTTAATGAAGTTCTCTTTTTTTTTTTTTAAATTGTTAAAAAAAAAACCTTTGTCACCCATATTTACTGTTGGTGAACTTTAGCATCATGTTTGACCAAGAATTTCTTTCTTGCACCAAGTTTGAATGGACCCATGTGACTTCAATTAATTGCATCCTACATAATAAACAAACACCATTACAAAATCACATAACAACAAACAAACCATGAGATTCCTCTTATTTTTCTTCCTATTACTTTTGCACCTTCACAACTTCTTCCAAGTTTCATCTTCACAAACCTTAACCTTACCTCCAAACACCACTGGCTATGCTTGCAATCCTAACCAAACCACACCCTCTTGCCAAACCTACGCCTTCTTTCGAGCCATGGGTCCGGACCAACTCGACTTAGCTTCGATAAGCGATTTATTCTCCGTAACCCGTCCCATGATCGCGAAACCGAGCAACTTAACATCTCTAACCTCACCTCTTTCCCCTAACCAAGCCCTCTTTGTTCCACTCACTTGCACATGCAACTTAGTGAACACTACTACAAATCTATCTTATGCTAGCATCAACTACACAATTAAAAGTGGTGACACTTTTTATCTTGTGTCCACAAGCCTGTTTCATAACCTAACAACCTACCAATCAGTGGAGATTGTCAATCCTACACTTGTCCCTACAAACCTCTCCATAGGTCAAGATGTAATCTTTCCAATCTTTTGCAAGTGCCCAACACAAACCCAACTCCAAAATAGAGTCAATTATCTTATTTCATATGTTTTTGAACCATTTGACACAATATCTTCCATTGCTTCAAGGTTTGGGACAACAGAAAACTCAATAGTTGAATTAAATGGTAATGATCTTAAGCCTTCGGACACCGTTTTCGTGCCGGTTTCGCAGCTTCCCGAGCTCGCACAGCCTCCCCCGACTAACGTTTCATCGGACTCAAAGAGTGATAGAAAAGGGGAGGTGATTGGTTTGGGAATAGGACTTGGAGTTTGTGGAGTTATGTTGGTTTTGATGGGTGGTTTTGGGGCATATAGAGAGTCTTCATGGAGAAAAAGAGTGGGAAAGAATAGATATGATGTAGAAAACAAGAAAACTAAAGTGAAAGTTAGTCTTATGGAAGATGTTTCAGATTGTTTGGATAAATATAAAGTGTATACAATTGAAGAGTTGTATGATGCAACAAATGGTTTTGATGAAAGATGTGTGATCCAAGGGTCTGTTTTTAAGGGTTGTATTGATGGGAGGTGGTATGCAATCAAGAGAATGAAGTGGAATGCTTGTGAAGAACTCAAGATCTTGCAAAAGGTACATCAAATTTGATGAATATTGAAAAAGTTAAGAATATTGAATTAATTAATCTTTGGGGTCGCAAGTAGGACAATTGGAGAATAAAGTCATTAGAGTATTGATGAAACGTAGATTGGGTTAACTAATTGGATGTAAGTGCTATTAGGTATTTTTCCTTTTTAATAATTTATACTAACAATCCTAAATGGAGGGTCCCTTGGTTTCGAACCCGGGGTCGCTTCTTGACCTTACTGAAGTTGGAGCGAAAGCCCAACCAGCTGGTCTGTTACCGTTCAAAAAAAATTATAAGAGCTTTTTGTTTTTAATTTTTTATATGCACCAAAATTTGTATGCAAGTGTGTTATCATTCTACACACCCTTTGTAAATTTTGACACCTGTTTGAAAAAGAAAATATAGTTAAAGAAGTATCTAAATCATTAATCATATATATTATGAAACTAAAAAATGATTAAAAGACATGATTTACTAAATTATAAACTAATTAAATGTATTTTAAAATTTGATGAAATTAATAAACGATTAAAAGACATGATTTACTAAATTATAAACTAATTAAATGTAGTACTTCATAAGTTTCAAGATAAAACAATAATTTAATTTTGATTTTTTATTTATTTCTACTCTAGATAGAAAAAAGCGAACTTGTATTAAATTTGTGAATTGACAATGTTTTAAATGGCTATAACCTTGATGTTATTATTATTCTTCCTTTGAAGATAAACCATGGCAATTTGGTGATGTTGGAAGGATTTTGCATAGATTCTGAAGATGCAAATTGCTATCTAGTTTACGAGTATCTCGAAAATGGATCTCTATATACAAGATTGCACGATAGCAAGTCAGAAACACTAAGTTGGAAACAAAGACTAAGAATCGCGGTTGATATAGCCAACGGTCTTCAATACATCCATGAACACACCATACCAAGAGTCGTGCACAAAGATGTCAAGAGTAGTAATATTCTCTTGGATGCACAAATGAGAGCCAAGATTGCCAATTTTGGGCTAGCTAAATCAGGATGCAATGCTATAACAATGCATATTGTGGGAACTCAAGGATATATTGCTCCCGAATACTTAGCTGATGGTATTGTGTCAACTAAGATGGATGTTTTCTCTTTCGGGGTTATTTTACTTGAGCTCATTTCCGGGAGGGAAGCCGTGGACGACGAGGGAAAGGCGTTGTGGGTAGAGGCATGTGCCAATTTTAATGGGAATGAGGAGAAACACAAGAATATGTTAAAAGGGTTTGTTGATAATGTTATATTGAAGGAATCTTGCTCAATGGATGGTGTGATGAATGTTATGGCAATCGCGATCGCGTGTTTACATAGGGATCCTTCAAGAAGACCGAGTATGGTGGATATTGTTTACGCGTTGTGTAAGAGTGATGATTTGTTCACTGATCTATCTGAGGATGGGTTTTTTCCGCGCCAAGTTTTAGCAAGATAGATCTATTTTGGTAATTTCTAAATAATATATGTATATATACACACCCACTCCCTTTAGCCATCTAGGCATGTTTTTCCTAAGGTAATAAATACAACCTTATCATCGTAGTTGACGGTTTGGAGATTGGAAATTCATTACAGATTGAGTGTTTTAGAATCAAATGATGAATATATTTTTTATTAATATTAATTGGGAAGTGGTAGAATATATAATATTATCTTATATAAATAATTAAATACTACACACCATTTAAAGATGTAATTTTGTCAAAGCAAGACTATCTCCCTTTTATCTGGATGTATAGTGTTTTCTTTAACTACTTAAAACATATCCTTCTTATTTCCTATATATTAATTTACAAATTTTGGTTGTGTCTAAAATTCATTATTCAATTTTATGTCTTACGTCACACGAGTCACATATGGATGACTCAAGGTTTTGTTATTGTTTTTTTACTAAAATTCACTATTCAATTTTATGTCTCAAGTCACATGAGTCACATATGGATGACTCAAGGTTTTGTTATTGTTTTTTTTTCATTAGGGTGACTAAGATTACCTTATTTTTTTTTTTTTTTTTGTAATTTTAAAATTTTACTGTACAATACATAATATTGACTTTTAATATAAAAGTTTCAGTTTTACTTTTATATTATCGTTTTCCTTATATAGACCTTAAGTTTTTCGACAATATTACTATTCAATTTTTTTCATACAAGTTTCTGATTTATGTGGCTGTATATTTTGCTTCGTTGGTCATGCTTTTTGTGTATATTTTTATCCGCTTAGACTCGGTATAAGCTAGAACATGCCTGTCTGATTTAACGTATTTTTTGCAGTTTAATGGTCCCGTCGCAACGCGCGAATCATAAGTTGACTTAGTCATTCTTTACTATCTTTTACATTTTGGTCTAAACGCGTGTACGTTGTTCAAAGTTTTTACGTCTACTTTTGTTCGGTTTAATGGGTCCGCCGCAAAGCACGGGTCCTAAATGCTAGTTTATTTCTAAAACATATTCTATTGTTTACTTTGTAAGACTCGAATCCGTACTGTTTTGATGATCTGGTTAAGTACTTAATGTTACTAACTTGATTTATTCAAGGGATCTTATTTCTAATATGAATATTTGAATCAAATCTTTACTTTGGTATTCAAACATAAGGTAGCATTATGAAGGAACTGAAGGCAGAATGAAATGGACCATTTTGATGAAAAAAAGAACATGTTTGGTTATCATGTGGTATGGAATAGATCATTCCACAAGGAATGTAACTCCTTCCAAATATAATAAGAATTTTCATTCCTTGGTAGGCGGTTTTTTTTTTCATTCCTTCAAGGAATGGAAAGAAATATATTATTAATTTTTTATCATTAATATATTGTTGTTGTTGTTGAGGCAATTATATTTATGTCGTTTTTAATAAATTGTATTTCGTTACTTCGTCTTTTATTGCCTATCAAACCTAACAAATGTTACTCCATTATTTATTTCGTTATGACCGGTTTGATATTTCCACTGTTCCATATGGTAACATAAAAACATGAGGAGATATATAACTTAAGGACATTATGAACAATGGAGAAGCATGACTTGAACCTACAACATGTTAAACCATTGAGTAAGGGTTCAATTGCCATGCCTAGACAAGACCAAGCGAAAACTATCAAACGAAAGTCTATTATTCACACAAAGGCTATCTTTTAGCAAGAACAAATACGGAAACTTAATTAATGTCTTTCTCTTCGTAGAAACCCTAGATCAACCTGTTTGCGGTGGCTAAATGATGCAGACCTAAAAATACATCAAGATTTCGACTTATATACCCAAATGCTTCAAAATGAACGTTTATTATAAATACATGCATCATTAGTCGTGAACCTATGAACTTTAAACGAAAACCATATCTTTGAATGGGTTTGAACCAACTTTCGAGCAAAACAACTCCAAAATCTCCCTTTTACTTGGTAACAACTAGAACAATGCTCATAGGTGTTTATCACACTCCACCATATGTTTCCCTTATAGTGAAACCGTGAAGAAATCAAGTGAGTAAGCTTAAATAAGATGTTTCTCTCTATAGCCCTTTCTCTCTCTAACATAAAATGGGGAAACTTGCAAATGACATTTTGAGGAGGCAATGGCACTTTTTTCTCCTTTAAGGTTTCAACCGAAATTATCATGGAAGTCAAGGAATTCTCTCTTGAATTTTAGAGAGATTGATGAATCATTATATACTTGATTACAAGGCTAATTACATGGAGAAGAATAAGCAATCTATTAACTATACAATAAAACATAATATTCACAACAATGTAGAGGAGGGATTTTAGGAATGATTATGGTGATGATGATATTGTATGTTATCCCCCTGCAAGCGAAACGGCGGTGGTTGAACACGTAGTAGGTCTCGAAATTGCTCAAAGAGAGGTCGTGGCAAACTTTTTGTAAAGATGTCCACAAGTTGATGCTTGGTAGGAACAAACTTTGTATGTAATTTTCCCGACATAACCAATTCTCGCACAAAGTGATAGTCTAAGTCGATGTGCTTGGCACGTTTGTGAGAAATTGGATTTTGAGACATGAATAAGGCACTTTTGTTGTCGCACAGAAGTGTTGGCCGATTCGGTGGTAGAGCATGAAGTTCCTGCAATAGATGTGTGATCCAAACGATTTTGGCTGCCGCATTTGCCATTGCCCTATACTCAGATTCACAGCTTGATCTTGCTACTGTTGGTAGTTTCTTGGCACTCCAGGAGACCAAGTTACCTCCTAAGAAAATTGAGTAGCCATAAGTAGATCTTCTCGTTTCAATACATCGTGCCCAATCCACATCCGAATAACCTAAGATGGAAGGCGCCGTGGGACGCGTAAATAGTAACCCGTGAGAGATAGTTCCCTTGACATAACGAAGTATCTGCTTAACAAGTTGGAAGTGTTTTTCGGTGGGTGAATGTAAGTGTTGGCAAGCTTGATTCACTGCATAGGATAAATCGAGTCGAGTGATGGTTAAGTATTGAAGTGCACCAACAAGGGAGCGATAGTGAGTGGGATCGGAATATGGTGTGCCATCTTTGGTGAAGGTATCAGGCGTGGAAAGGGGAGTAGGGACAGGTTTTGCATTGGTTAACCCGACGCGAGTGAGGATGTCGTTAGCATATTTAGTTTGTGTGAGGAAAAGACCTTTGGTGCCATGAACAACTTCAAGGCCAAGAAAGTAGTTAAGAGAGCCCAGGTTCTTAATGGCGAATTCCTGATGTAGGCGAGTGGTGAAGGTTTTGATTAGGGATTTGTTGTTTCCTGTAAGGATTAGATCATCTACGTACACAAGGAGGTACATGATGGAATCCCCGTTGTGGTAGATAAAGAGTGAAGGATCGGCCCGACTACATTTGAAATCGTAAGATATGAGAAAGGAGTTTGGTCGTTGAAACCATGCTCGTGGAGCTTGTTTAACACCATAGAGTGCCTTGTTAAGTTTGCAAACATGGTGTGGAAGTTTAGGATCCACAAACTCGGGCGGTTGCTCCATATATACGGTTTCATAAAGGTTCCCATTGAGAAAGGCATGTTTACATCGAGTTGGTGTAGCGACCAATCGTGTATAACCGCTAGAGAGAGAGAAAGCAATGCGAATAGTAGATGCTTTCACCACGGGACTAAATGTATGATTAAAATCAAGACCGGGAATTTGGGTAAAGCCTTGAGCGACGAGTCTTGCTTTATGGCGATCAAGAGAACTGTCACACCCCCAAAATCCACTAGCGGAATATCACCGCGGGAGGCGTGACATGACCAGGATCCAGCCACCAATCATATTGAACAATGTAATTAAATAAATAAAAGTCCAACCACACAATATAATTGGTGTTCAAAACAAGTTAATTAAATTCAAGTTATCAGCGGAAGCATAAAGTTTAAAACCAAAAAAAAAAAAAAAAACCAAAGCATGAGTTTAAAGGTTCAAATGTTAACATGGAACTTAACAGTCCATGTCCCACAACGACTCCTGCTCCCTGCAAGCTCCAGCTAAACAGCTAACGACCTGCAAGGCATGTAACAACGAGTCAACAACAAAGTTGAGCGAGTTCACAGTTGGTTGTCCATTTTAAAGTTGTTCCAAAAACCATAAGTTCATTTGAAAATCAGTAGTTAAACAGTTCCTTGTTTCCCAAACCATAAGCAGTGGGGGCTACCCCATGTTATCCACTAGACCCGTTACCATATCGACCACTGACTGAAGTAAGTTGGTGCCCTAACGTCAATGTCTATCATCATTGACTAGTGCCCAGATCCATTAATTCACGCCCGTCCTCTACGGCATGGTGTGAGGCTTGTCAAACCTAAATAACGCTATCTAACTAATGACCCGCTCGCCATTGGCCCGGCGATTAAGTCGATATAAAAATGAGGGACTTAATGATAGAGTTTTTGGTCTAGCATCAATGTTATCACCCTTCAATAAAGAGGATGTGGTATGTGTCCCCAAACCAGGAAATCACGCAGGTTCCGATTAGTCCTTAGTACATGTTATCACCCTTCAATAAAGAAGATGTGGTACGTGTTCCAACTAGGAGGTCACGTAGTTTCCGATTAAATTCTTTACCCATTCCCAACCACCGGGAATCCCATGCCTTGTGGAAAGTGTGAACTCACCTTAGGTTAGCTCGGCAGATACACGAAAAGGTCACTTGAGCTATATGTGGTCAACCACGTCCTAACATGGTTACCATACAAGTCAGGTCTAGGTTCAAGTAGTGCACATAAGTTTTACACATAAACTATCAGGTTACAGCACGTAATGATCATGGCAAACATATTCAACACGTTAACAGTCAAGTAATATCACATCCGAACTTGTGCGACTCAAATGATTGGGCTCGCACAAGTTTAAAGGCCCAACAGCCTTGTGCGATTCACTAATTGAAGCCCAATAGTACCAGGCCCAACCTGTTGTGCGTCCAGCACAACTTGTGCGACTCACAATAGGTTGTGCGATTCAAAGCATACCCGACCCAAATAACATAAGCAATCCACATGCATATGGCCCAAACAAATAAACATGATTCAACTTGTGTGGTCCATCTAGCCTTGTGCGATCCGGAACAGCTTGTGCGATTGAGATTTTTGGGCTGTTTGGCCCAACTGCATGACATAACCCATTATGTTGGGTGGCCCAACATCTTGTGTGATCAGCACAACCTTGTGTGATCCACAAGATGTTGTGCGACTGTGCTTTAGGAGGTTATACATGGTGCTTTAATTGTTGTACCCTAATATGCTTAGCTTGTGCGACTAAGGCTTGTGCGAGATGCGCTTGTGCGATTAGGGGAACTTGTGCGATCAGTTTTATGTTTCCTAAAATCATGCAAATCTTTTCTAACAATTTCCAATTTCTTATCCATTCGATCACATCAACACTAACAGTTTCCAAACATGCAATAATCGATCAAACAAGGGTTTTAACATCAAATTCCTATGAACCCTAATCATATTCAAAACATAAACAACAAATCATCATCATCACATCGAATAGCATGATTAACATCAAGATCCTTAATTCATCATCCAATAACTCAAGCCAAATTTTATATTCTATCCGAATCCAAACACATATGGCTGATTACATTCATTCGGTTCTAGATCATTATTATCCTCACATGATTATCAAACCCTATGTTGAACTAACATATTACACATGTGAGCCGATTTACATGAACACAAGCCTCAACAGTTTATATCATGATCAATCATTGTTAATTCATTATGTAGAAACATATAAATCACAATATACTCTAACAAAACAATAATCATGAATCACTAACCGTTTAGAAGGTAGAACAAGGGTGATCCGAATCAAGAAAGCTTCGAGAAGTGGGATTGTGGCCGTCGGCTTCAAGAGGAGAGAAAGGGAGAGTAGGGTTTGTGTGTGTTGTGTGATTTGCAAATAATGAGGAGTATACACCCTCCTCATGGGTTATGCATGTAAAGGGAGTGGGCCGAACCCATCATGGGCAGCCCTTGGTTCGTATATAAAGAGTGTGGCCCGAATGGGCTTGTGCGAATGGACATAGATGGTATACATACCTTACACATAATCGCATAACATAATAAACATTCCTTTAAAACCACGTATCACGTAATCACATATTGCTCAAACAAGTTACATCAATGTACAATGAAAGGTTTGAAATACGAGTTGTCACATCATCCCCAAGTTGAAAGAAATTTCATCCCGAAATTTAGCACGTAGTCACTGAGGAAGCTAGTTAGGTTGCATGGTTTCCTGGTTTTCCTGGGGTGTCACATCCTTCCCCCGTTGGTTTGGAATTTCACCCCGAAATTCCGCAGTAGCTTCAGCCTCAGTAGTGGTTTCACTTTTCTCGAACAACTGGGGATACTTGTGTTTCATTTGGTCTTCTCGTTCCCAGGTAAACTCTGGGCCACGATGGGAGTTCCAACGAACTCGAACAAGGGGTATCCTGGTACGCTTGAGAACCTTAACGTCTCGGTCTGTAATCTCTACTGGTTCCTCAATGAATCGTAGCTGATCATCGATGGTGAGTTCCTTGAGAGGAACTATGAGGGTCTCATCTGACAGACACTTCTTCAGATTCGACACATGGAATACGTTGTGAACTCCGCTGAGTTCTTCAGGTAGATTCAGTTTGTAGGCCACCTTGCCAATTTTCTCAATGATTTTGAAAGGTCCAACATATCGCGGGTTGAGTTTGCCTCATTTACCAAAACGAACTACACCTTTCCAAGGTGAGACTTTAAGTAGTACTCGATCCCCAACCTGGAACTCGAGTGGTTTCCTGCGCTTATCAGCGTAGCTCTTCTGACGGTCACGAGTTGCTGCCATTCGTTGTCGTATCTGAGCAATCTTCTCTGTTGTGTCTACTACGAGTTCTGGACCAGTGATTTGGCTGTCGCTGTCACGGCCCCCGACCCGGGTTGACCCGTTTCAGGAGCCGCGGGACAGAAATCCCGTGGTATTTATTTAATTGAGTTTAACAGCGGAAGGTTATCATCAGGATCTTTTCAAAGCTAAAATTTTTCCCGATTATTTTATTTCACAATTCGGGATAAAACCCCGGTAATTTACAATACTATGATTTCACGAAGAAATCTTTTATTTTACAAAACATATTTCTTAATTTTATAATAAGCCACTTTCTTAAGCTTGAAATGCTACACAACACTTTTCCTGAATTACAACAGATCACCTGAAACATGTTTGAAAAAGGTTTTGTCAGCGGAAAATACCGAGTGAATCATTCTATTTATTAAAACAACCTGTTTTGTTATAATTTACAGTATTAAGGAAGATTACAATGTTTCTGATATTAACCAACTACCCACAGTACTTTGTCACTCGACCCATTGGCCCATTCGTCCAATGGTGTCTGTGATTATGGTCATATCACCCCTTGGCTGCCCCAATGGTGAAGATTATCAAGTAATGTATACAAAACCCCACATACCGGCTGTAACTTGGTGATTACATAAACTTAATCACTGTAATTATAACTTTAAAAATAAACATGCTTTTGTAAATAAATTTGATAAAAAGAGAATAACTCACATTGCAGATTTAACACTGATAGAGTCTAGTCTATGGATTAGCCTTGTTAACCTAATTTAAACAACAATGCACACAAAACTGGGTTAGTAATCAATACAGCATTTACGATAACTCACGAGATCAAACTCTCACAACGAATGACAAAGTGCAATCACTTAAACATCCATCGGATTCACAACGAATGACAGAGTATTCCCCGAGTTCGGGTGGTACTCAAACATCCTGTCGGAATCACGACGAATGACAAAGGATAACCCTAATGTGGGCAACACTTAAACATCCATTGGATATATTGCTCGATCGGACAATGAATCGTAGCAGCGATCGAGCTATTACCCTGTTTTGCGGCAACAATTTAGTGATTCGTGTGTGTTTTTGTAGTATTCTGATCGTAACTCAGTGCATGTAGTGAGAATTTACGTCGTTTTAACTTCAGAAGTCGAGTCCCAAGGCCCTCTATTTATACCCAAAATTTGACCAGGCTAGCGCACCGCAAGCATAAACCCTTACGGTGCGCAAGGGACACGCAAGCACTATAGGTTAGCCACGACTGGGACTAGCCTTGCTGACTTGATGATTTCGTAAATTTAAATTTTGACAACGTTTTCTATAGATAATCGTAACTAGGGTTTACCCCCCTGAGTTTTAGGGGCCCTGATCCTGATTCCGATTGTTCTGAAATTTTTAGGGTTTGTGCAGAATCACTTGGGTGTCTCAATTAGAGTTTCCTTTTTGGACAATTAAAATAATAAATATGACTTTTGATGAGAGTTGTTACATTCTCCCCACCTTAATAAAATCTCGTCCTCGAGATTTACTGGAATAATTGAGGATACTTTCGCTTCATTTCTGATTCCAGTTCCCAAGTGTATTCGGGTCCTCTCTTTGAATCCCACTTTACTTTAACTAACACTAGTCGTTTGTGTTTGAGAAATTTCACCTTTCTATCTTCTATCTGAAGAGGTTTCTCCACAAATTTTAACTTTTCGTTTACCTCTATATCTTGGAGAGGTACTACCAGAGATTCTTCTGCTAGACATTTCTTGAGATTGGATACATGAAATACGTCATGTACTCCAGCTAACTCTTCTGGTAGTTGTAAACGATAAGCAACTGGTCCTATACGTTGGATTACTGGAAATGGTCCTACATACCTTGGACTTAGCTTTCCTTTCTTACCGAATCTAACAACTCCTTTCCAAGGGGAAACTTTCAACAGTACTCTGTCTCCAACTTGGAATTCTAACGGTTTGCATCTATTGTCTGCATAACTCTTCTGGCGATCTCGAGCCGTCTTCAGTCTTTCCTTGATTTGTGTGATCTTATCAGTTGTCTCTTGTACAATCTCTGGGCCTGATAATTGACTTTCTCCTATTTCTGCCCAACAAACTGGAGTTCTGCATTTTCTTCCATACAATGCTTCGAATGGGGCAGTTTCAATGCTTGAATGATAACTATTGTTATAGGAGAATTCAATTAATGGTAAGGGATCGTCCCAATTTCCACCAAAATCTATCACACATGCTCGGAGCATGTCTTCCAGAGTTTGGATTGTCCTTTCACTTTGCCCATCTGTTTGGGGATGATATGCAGTGCTTAAGTTTAGTCGAGTTCCCATTGCTTTTTGGAAACTTGTCCAAAAATGAGAAGTGAACCGACTATCCCTATCTGATACAATGGAGAGTGGAACTCCATGTAGAGATACAACTTTATCTACATATAACTTTGCCAGTCTTTCCATGCTAAAGGTTTCTTTCATAGGCAGAAAGTGAGCAGATTTGGTTAATCGATCCACAATTACCCAAATTGCATCATTACCTTTTCTGGTTTTGGGTAACTTAGTAACAAAATACATTGTTATGAGTTCCCATTTCCATACTGGCATTTCTAATTGTTGGAGTAGACCTGAAGGTTTCTGATATTCTGCCTTAACTTGTGAACAAGTAAGACACTTAGAAACATATCTAGCTATATCCTTTTTCATACATATCCACCAGAAATTCTTTCTTAAATCTTGGTACATTTTATTGTTTCCAGGATGTATGGTATACCTAGATTTATGAGCTTCCTCTAAAATCTTATTTCTTAATTCTCCCTGCTTTGGCACCTAAACCCTTTTCTTATGGAATCTCCAAATTCCATCATCTCCCTGTTCTAATTCTTTTATTCGTCCTTTCATTCCTTCAGCAACATCCTCTATTGCTGTTTCTTGAAAATGCTTCAGTTGCTCATTTAAATTTAACTATAGATTTAATCTAAGAGCACGAACCCGTCGTTGTTTCTCATGGTACTTACGACTTAAGGCATCTGCAACTACATTTGCCTTTCCTTCGTGATATTGAATATCACAGTCGTAATCACTTAGAATTTCCATCCATCTTCTTTGCCTCATGTTTAACTCTTTTTGCCCAAATATATATCTTAAACTCTTATGATCTGTATAGATAGTAAATTTACTTCCATACAGATAATGTCTCCAAATCTTAAGAGCAAAAATTACGGCTCCTAACTCTAAGTCATGAGTCGTATAATTTTCTTCGTGCTTTTTCAATTGCCTTGAAGCATACGCAATTACTTTCTTGCGTTGCATTAGCACACAACCTAATCCTAGTTTTGAAGCATCACAGTAAACTTCAAAATCTTCAGTCCCTTCTGGTAAAGCTAGGATTGGAGCATTTGTTAATTTCTGTTTCAAGATTCTAAAGGCTTCTTCTTGCTTAGGTCCCCATTCAAACTTAATGGCTTTACAGGTTAGCTTAGTTAATGGTACAACTATTTTGGAAAAATCCTTAATAAACCGTCTATAATACCCAGCTAAACCTATAAAACTTCTAATTTCCATTGCAGTTTGTGGAACCTTCCAATTGGTAATTGCCTCTGTTTTAGCAGGGTCTACATGAATTCCTTCATGATTTACCATGTGTCCTAAAAATTGCACTTCCTTTAGCCAAAATTCACACTTTGAGAATTTGGCATAAAGCTTTTCTTTTCTTAACAAAGTTAAGAGTGCATGCAAATGCTCACAATGTTCTGTCTGACTTTTGGAATAAATAAGTATATCGTCTATGAAAACAATTACAAATTTATCCAAGTACGGTTTACAGATCCTATTCATCATGTCCATGAATGCTGCAGGTGCATTCGTTAACCCAAAGGGCATGACTGTAAACTCATAATGACCATACCTAGTCTTGAAAGCAGTCTTAGGTATGTCTTCTTCTTGTACCTTCAATTGATGATATCCGGAGCGTAAATCGATCTTAGAGAAATATCTAGCTCCCTGAAGTTGATCAAATAGATCATCAATCCTAGGTAATGGGTATCGATTCTTAATTGTAACCTTATTTAATTCTCTATAATCAATACACATTCTCATCGAACCATCCTTTTTCTTTACAAACAACACTGGTGCTCCCCAAGGGGATGAACTAGGTTGTATGAATCCTTTACTTAGTAATTCATCTAATTGTGTTTTCAGTTCTAACATTTCGGTAGGAGCTAACCGATAAGGTGCCTTAGCTATCGGTGTAGTTCCAGGAATTAGATGAATCCTAAATTCTACCTCCCTATCTGGTGGTAATCCTGGTAACTCTTCTGGAAATACATCTGGGTATTCTGAGACTACAGGGATCTCCTTAAGTTCTTTGTTCTTAGTATTAATGATTACCGAAATCATATATACTATTCCTTGCTTTCGTTCATAACTAGCAACTTTCATTACTGATATGAACTTCATGGGCTTACGTGGTTTATCTCCTGTAATCGTGATTACTTCTCCAGTAGTTGCCTGAATTTCTACAGAATTCTTATCACAAAGGATTCGAGCATGGTTGGCTATTAACCAATCCATTCCTAACACAATATCAAATTCAGCTAATTTCATAGGTAACAGATTTGCAACAAATTTATGACCTGAAAGTTCTATTTCTACTTTTTGCAAAACCTGATCTATTTTAACTGAATTCCCATCTGCGGTTTCGACTGTAAAAATCTGCCTAATGTTGGTTAAAGGTAACTTAAGAGCTTGACAGAATAAAGTATTTATAAAACTTTGGTTTGCACCAGAGTCAAATAATACTTTTGCGTATACGTTGTGAACTAGGAACGTACCAGCTATCACATCTGGAATGAGTTCTGCTTCTTGAGTGGTTAGCTGGAATGCTCTGACACTCTTCTTGGTAGCTTCGTCTGTCGCCTTGGTTTTGTTATCTGCTGGTTTGGCCAATTTAGGACATTCTGTTTTATAATGCCCCGCTTCTCCACAGTTAAAACAGATTATGGTTTTCTTTCTGCAGTTTTCTTCACGATGTCCTACAGCTTTGCAAAGGTTACAGGTTACATTACATCTTCCATAATGTTTCCTTTTGCAATTCCTACAGAAAGGCGGATTTGAAGATTGCCCTGTTCCTCTTCTCTTGAAGTTGCTATTATTACCCGTACGAAATCCTTGGGTAATTTTCTGAGCCAGTTCCTTTTTCCTGTTTTCATCTCTTGTGCGTACCAATTCATCAGTTAGGGTGTTGGCTAATTCCACTGCATCGTCAATAGTGCGAGGTCTCGCAGCTTTAACGATATTGCGGATTTCACTAATTAATCCCCAAATATAGCGAGAAATGAGTACCGGTTCTGGCGAAGCCAGTGTTGGTACCACCCTAGCATATTCAAAGAATGTCGAAGTATATCCTCGACAGTCCACATTAACCATCCGATGGTTTAGGAACTTATTTGCCATTTGATCTTTTTCATACTCGGGACAGAATTTTCTTTCTACAAGACTCTTAAATTCTTCCCAATTCATGGCATAGGCCACAATCCTTCTTTTAGCTTGTAATACTGTGTTCCACCATTCTAATGCCCCTTCTTTAAAAAGATTGGAAGCATACATAACTTGATCTTCCTCAGCACATTTACTTATAGCAATTGCTGCCTCAGTTTTCTCTAACCAACGTAATGCTGCAATAGCCCCTTCATTACCTGAAAACTCAGTTGGTTTACAGGCAAGGAATTCTTTGTAAGTGCAACCAGGTGTTGCAGTTTTCATTTTCTTGAAAATTGGGGCTTGCAGATCATTATTGTTATTAACATGATTTCCGCCTCCGTTTATACTATTACTAAAGTTGTCGCCTTGTGTATGTTTACTAGGAATGATTGATTGAGGTTTAACAGGTTTTTGAACAGCAGCAACGATTGCTGGAATAGCATTGGCTATTCCTTGTGCAACGATATCCTCTATATCTTGCCTATTTAACAATTGTTCTTCCTGAATTGGCTCAGATTGATTTACTTCATTTACTGGTTCATTACCAATGTTTGCCATCTGATAATTAATTTATAGATAAATAATTAGTATAAAATAAGAAACAATCCAATGTCACAATTAATCACACATAATCACGAAAACGAATATACAAACAAAATTGTAAATTTTCTAAAATTCCATTTGTTTTATAGATTATATCATGCCTCTATATACAACCGTTTTATTATTATTATTTTTTTTTACACATACTGATTTTACTATTACTATTACACACCCACAGTTTCACCAACCCATTATCTCTCGTCATTTGTCTTCCTAAAAACGAAGCTCCCTTTCATCATACTTCCAAGCAATTTGTCCCCCTATTTCCCGGATTCTATTTCCTGCATCCATTAACTCTTCGCCAAAATGGCGAAGTTCTGCTAAATTTTCGTTACTCATGGGTGGATTTGGTAATGGTTCTGGATCGAATTGCGGAAGAAAGGAATAAGGACTGTTGACAATATTTTGGAATTGCCAGTCATTTGTCCACCATTCGTCCATTCCCAGAGGTTGGGTATGGATTATTGGTTCTGGGATTGCTGGTGTAAGATTTATAGGGATTTGGGTTTCAATAGGACGAGTAAAAACATTTGTATTGACAGGTTGAATAGTATCACAGCTTGCCAATATAAAATCTATTTCTTCCTGAAATGTCATTTCCTGGTTTCGTTTAGAACTTTCTCCAATTTCCATCTGAGTTTGTCTAGTACCTTTTCCAACCTCCGTTTCTATTTCCTTAGAGTATTCCTCAAATTGTATTCCCATTTGCCTAGATTCTTCCCTGACTTCAGTCTCCAATTCCGGCTGTCTAGAACTTTCCCTAGTTTCAATTTCTTTTCCTTTTTCTAAGGGATTATTTATTTTAGGAAGTCTTTTAGCTGGCTTTTTCTTACGTAGACGACTTCCCCACACGTATCTCCTTCTTTTCTTTGGTTTTGGCTTTTCCAAAGGTGGAGCGTTGAATTCTATTGGTTGTTCCACATCAGGAAAGTACCCAGTGAATTCTTTGGAAACTTCTATGTTTACGGGGTAAAGGTTGAGATTCTCTAGGGCTCCAGATAACTCATTCATACTGTTTATGTAAAAATAATAAGTTAAAATTTTTATAACAAATTTTCAAAAATAACCTTTACTTATTATTGCATACCATATTATTACAAAACAACTGAAATTTAAAACACACTTATGCTTTACTGTAATTTATTTATATACTGGATGGATTTTCTAGCTTGTAGGTGATATGGTTTGCTAATCAATTTAGTTAGAGATCTGCATTTACTGCTACTGTAGCTAACATATAAAGATTTGCCCATTTTTCGTCTAACTTGTCTTCCCAAGGTGATTTACTGAGTAATTCCTGGGTTTCCTTTCTAACTTTCTTTTCTCGGGATTTCCTTAATTTCTCCTGACTTTTCCTAATAATCAAACTTCTTTTATCGGGAGAAAGTGGTTCCTCATATTGGGCTTTTCGAACGAATATTCCTTCTTCAGGAGTTTGGGATGAACTTCCCTTTTCATTTGATGACCTATCTAATTTAAGATAGATATTTGAAAGCTTTTGCTTACCCATACTGTAACTAACAAATAATCAGTTAATAAAACACATAATCACATAATAGTAATCAGGAAAAATTAAGTATTTCTAAATACTTAATTAGCTTAACTCAGTGGCTCTGATACCACCTTTTTCTGTCACTGCCCCCGACCCGGGTTGACCCGTTTCAGGAGCCGCGGGACAGAAATCCCGTGGTATTTATTTAATTGAGTTTAACAGCGGAAGGTTATCATCAGGATCTTTTCAAAGCTAAAATTTTTCCCGATTATTTTATTTCACAATTCGGGATAAAACCCCGGTAATTTACAATACTATGATTTCACGAAGAAATCTTTTATTTTACAAAACATATTTCTTAATTTTATAATAAGCCACTTTCTTAAGCTTGAAATGCTCCACAGCACTTTTCCTGAATTACAACAGATCACCTGAAACATGTTTGAAAAAGGTTTTGTCAGCGGAAAATACTGAGTGAATCATTCTATTTATTAAAACAACCTGTTTTGTTATAATTTACAGTATTAAGGAAGATTACAATGTTTCTGATATCAACCAACTACCCACAGTACTTTGTCACTCGACCCATTGGCCCATTCGTCCAATGGTGTCTGTGATTATGGTCATATCACCCATTGGCGGCCCCAATGGTGAAGATTATCAAGTAATGTATACAAAACCCCACATACCGGCTGTAACTTGGTGATTACATAAACTTAATCACTGTAATTATAACTTTAAAAATAAACATGCTTTTGTAAATAAATTTGATAAAAAGAGAATAACTCACATTGCAGATTTAACACTGATAGAGTCTAGTCTATGGATTAGCCTTGTTAACCTAATTTAAACAACAATGCACACAAAACTGGGTTAGTAATCAATACAGCATTTACGATAACTCACGAGATCAAACTCTCACAACGAATGACAAAGTGCAATCACTTAAACATCCATCGGATTCACAACGAATGACAGAGTATTCCCCGAGTTCGGGTGGTACTCAAACATCATGTCGGAATCACGACGAATGACAAAGGATAACCCTAATGTGGGCATCACTTAAACATCCATTGGATATATTGATCGATCGGACAATGAATCGTAGCAGCGATCGAGCTATTACCCTGTTTTGCGGCAGCAATTTAGTGATTCGTGTGTGTTTTTGTAGTATTCTGATCGTAACTCAGTGCATGTAGTGAGAATTTACGTCGTTTTCACTTCAGAAGTCGAGTCCCAAGGCCCTCTATTTATACCCAAAATTTGACCAGGCTTGCGCACCGCAAGCATAAACCCTTACGGTGCGCAAGGGACACGCAAGCACTATAGGTTAGCCACGACTGGGACTAGCCTTGCTGACTTGATGATTTCGTAAATTTAAATTTTGACAGCGTTTTCTATAGATAATCGTAACTAGGGTTTACCCCCCCTGAGTTTTAGGGGCCCTGATCCTGATTCCGATTGTTCTGAAATTTTTAGGGTTTGTGTAGAATCACTTGGGTGTCTCAATTAGAGTTTCCTTTTTGGACAATTAAAATAATAAATATGACCTTTGATGAGAGTTGTTACAGTCGCCAACCTCTGCCCTACAAAGAGGTTATCGGCACTTCCGTCCGTATAATGCCTCGAATGGAGCAGCCTGGATGCTGGTGTGGTAACTGTTGTTATACGAAAACTCCACTAATGGGAGGTGTTTTTCCCAGCCGTTACCAAAGTCGATTACACATGTCCGAAGCATGTCTTCAAGGGTTTGGATGGTGCGCTCGGACTGCCCATCCGTCTGCGGATGATATGCTGTACTCATGTCTAGACGAGAACCAAAGGATTTGTGCATCGCTTGCCACAACTCGGAGGTAAAACGTGAATCACGATCGGAAATGATGGAGGTTGGCACCCCGTGCCTCGAAACCACTTCTTTCAGTTAGACGTCTGCCAGAGTGGAGAACTTATCTGTTTCCTTAATAGCCAAGAAGTGTGCAGACTTGGTTAATCGATCCACTACCATCCAAATGGTATTGTTTCCTCGTTGAGATCTAGGTAAGCCAGTAACGAAATCCATGGAAATCTGCTCCCATTTCCATGTCGTTATCTCTGGTTGCTGAAGTAAGCTTGTAAGGACTCTCAAAATTGTCCTAAAAATACCCGTAAGTGCAAACCCGGACCCCAGAAACCCTTAACCATATTTAAAATCAAGAAAAACAGAATTCCGGTTCCCAGGCGGGCCGCGTAAAAGACAAGCCTTGTCTTACGCGGGCCGCGTCAATGTTAAGTTGACCGGATAAGTGTTCCGGATCCACGTGTTGACCAGCTGGCATACCTACTCGTGACCAATCAAGCCTACTCGTAGACTAGGCGGCCTCGCGGGCCGCGTAAAGATTGAACCAAGGTTCACGCGGGCCGCGTGAACCCTATTTTTCAGCTATAAATAGCTTGTTGCATGCACAGTCCACTGGTGTCGAAACAAACTTTCAAAAACGAAAGTATATCACTCTGAAGTCAAAAATTCAATTAAATTAGCGAGGTGCTGCTACGATACCGGGTATTAACTCGATCGCTTCTACGATTCAATGTCCGATCGATTAAACTATCCAATGGATGTTTAAGTGCTGCCCACATTAGGGTTTATGCTTTGTCATTCGTCGTGAATTCGATGGATGTTTAAGTATCACACTTTGTCATTCGTTGTGAGGATTTAATCTCGTGAGTTATCGTAAATGCTGTATTAGTTACTAACCGAGTTCGTGTGCATGTTATTAAATTTAGCTTAAAAGGCTAATCAGTAGGCTAAGCTCTGCTCATATAAAATCTGCAATGTGAGTCATTCTCTTTTTATCGAAGTGCTTTATAAATTCTTAAATGTTTTCAAAGTTATAATTACAGGGATTAAGTCTTTGTAATCTCCAAGTTACAGCCGGTATGTGGGGTTTTGTATATATTACTTGATAACCGTCACCATTGGACAACGAGTTAGCCAAGGGGTGATATGACCATAGTCACAGACACCATTGGACAATGAGGTTACCAATGGATGGTCGAGTGACAAATACCATGGGTAGTTGGTTGATATATGAAAACATTGTAATCGCTCTTAATACTGTAAATTATAACAAACGCGTCGTTTTAGTAAAAAGAATGATTCACCAGTATTTCCTGCTGACAAAACCTTTTTCAAACATGTTTCAGGTGATCTGTTGTGATCCAGGAAAAGTGCCGCGAAGCACTACAAGCTTAAGGAAGTGGCTCAATATAAAATAAAGAAACATGTTTTGTAAAATAAAGATTTCTCAGTGAAATCATATGATTGTAAACTACCGGGGTTTATCCCGAATTGTGAAATAAAATAATCAGGAAAATTTCAGTTTTTAAAAAAGATCCTGTTAAAATCTTCCGCTGTTAACTCAATTAAATAAATACCACGGGATTTTCTGTCCCGCGGCTCCTGAAACGGGTCAAACCGGGTCGGGGGCCGTGACAGAAAAATGTGGTATCAGAGCCACTGATTTAAGCCAATTAAGTATTTAGAAAATACTTAATTTTACTGATTGCCATTTTGTAATTACTATTTGAATATTTGTTTACAGTATGGGTAAGCAAAGACTTTCGGATATCTACTATAAATTAGATATTTCATCAAAAGAAAAAGGAACTTCATCCTCAAAATACCCAACAGATACTGATGAAGGAATATTTGTTCGAAAGGCACAATATGAGGAACCACTTTCTCCTAATAAAAGAAGTTTGATTATTAGGAAAAGTCAGGAGAAAATAAAGAAATCACAACCAAAAGAGAAGAGAGTTAATCAGAAAACCCAAGAACTAGGCAGTAACCCACCATGGGAAGACAAGTTAGATGAAAAATGGGCAGATCTCTATATGCTAGCCACTGTAGCAGTAAATGCAAATCTTTAAATACTTTGACTCAAGTTTTAGCACCCTTATCACCTACAAGCCAGAAACCTTATCCAGTAAATAAATAAGTTTACAGTAAACCCTAATATGTTTTAATTGTCAGTTGTCCTTTGTATTAAATTAGTCACACGGTATGCAATAATAATTAAAGGTTATCTATGAAATTTTGTTATAAAATTTTAACTTAGCATTTTTTGTGTATTTTGCATATATGCTAAACAGCATGAATGATTTATCTGAAGCCCTTCAGAATCTCAATCTCTATCCGGTAAAAATAGAGGTTTCCAGAGATTTTACTGGTTACATAGCCGATGTAGAGGAACCCATGGAATTCAACGCTCCACCTCCGGAGAAACCAAAGCCTAAGAAAAAGAGAAGATTTGTAGGATGGAGGCGTGTGCGTAGGAGGAAACCGGCAACCAGGAAAATTCCCAAAATTGAAAATCCTATAGACAAAGGAAAAGGGATTGAAATCGGGGAAGGTTCTAGGCAGACAGAAATGGAGATTGGAGAAGGTTCTAGGCAGACAGAAATGGAAATTGGGGAAAGCTCTAGGCAAATCGAGGAGTTACCATTTCAGGAGGAATTGGATCGCGCATTGGCGAGCTGTGATATCGTTAGACCTATCAATAATAACCTCTACCCTTATCCTGCCGAAAATCAACTTTCAATGAACTTGGAACCAGCAATCCCAGAACCTATAATCCATACCCAACCTTTAGGAATGGACGAGTGGTGGACCAATGATTGGCAGTTCCAAAACCTTCTCAACAATCCTTATACCTTTCTCCCTCAGTTCGACCCAGAACCTATACCAAACCCACCAATGAGCAATGAAAATTTAGCTGAACTCTGCCACTTTGGCGAAGAGCTGGTGGATGCAGGAAATAGGATCAGGGAAGTAGGAGAACAGATCTCCTGGAAATACGACGAGAGGGAACGTCGTTACTGAAGTACCAACTGACGAGGGATAGTGGGGTTGTGAAACTGTGGTTGTATAATAAATAGAAAAATATAATCTTATAAAATAACCTAAAATAAAACTTTGTAAGATAATGGTGTGTATTGATGCATATTATAAATATATAAAAATGGGAATCGAGAAATCGATAATTTTGGCTATATGTGTGTTGTGAAATTTGTATGATTATTTTGTGTATAATTGTTATTTACTCTATACTAATAAATTATATATATTAATTATCAGATGGAAAACGCTAATAATGAACCAGTTAACGAGGTTAACCAATCTGAGCAACACCCGGAGGATCAATTTATGACTAGGCAAGATATAGAAAATATCGTTGCTCAAGGAATAGCCAATGCTATTCCAGCAATCCTTGCTGCTGCCCAGAAACCTACTGAACCTCAACAAATCATTCCTAGCAAACGTATTTCTGAAGATAACTTCAGTAATAGCATAAACGGAGGCGGTAATCATACTAATCACGATAATGATTCACGGCAGGCTCCGCTCCCTAAGAAAATGAAAGCTGCAACGCCTGGTTGCACTTACAAAGAATTTCTTGCTTGTAAACCCGCTGAATTTGCAGGCAATGAAGGAGCGACTGCGACACTGCGTTGGTTAGAGAAAACCGAGGCAGTGATTACAATAAGTAAATGTGCCAAGGACGACAAGGTCATGTACGCGTCAAATCTTTTCAAAGAAGGGGCGCTAGAATGGTGGAATACAATACTTCAAGCCAAAGGAAGAAATATGGCCTATGCCATGAACTGGGAAGAATTTAAGAGTCTTGTTGTCGCAACCCCCCCCCCCAATCCCTTATCTGTCCCGGGAACGGGCGGACGCGAGCTCAGAGTGTGGTGGTATCAGTTATTTAATCTTGCAGCGGAATTTACATCAGGACCGTAGTTAGGAAATGTTTATCAGAGTAAAACCACCATAATTGATATTAATAAACACATGGGCAAAACCCAAGTTTCTTATTACAATACATTTATAGGGACAAACCCTATTTTTATTAAATTTAAAACATCGTGTTTTAGATAACTTTTATAGCCACTTATTTTCCAAGCCGTCAGTGCTCCCGAGCTGGCTTTCTCCCAGTTGGCTTTCACATTGTGTTACCTGAAACATGTTTTAAAAATATTTTGTCAGCGGGAAATACTGGTGAGTGAATCCCAGTTTAATCAAGAAACATTTTATCAATTAACACAGTATTGAGAGCGGTCACATTGTTTATTTCTACACAATTACTTATTCAGTACTGTCAATCCTTGACTTGTGGGTCATATTACACATTGGCTAACTCGTTGTCCAATGGTAACGTACTGTCATTCCGACTTACTACTTGCAAGTAATAAATTTTGTATACAAAACCCCAAATACCGGCAGTAATTGAAGAACTACAAAGACTCAATCACTGCTTAATCACATTGTAAAATAATTAAGGTTTTGTAAAATATTACAAAAAGGTTAACAAAAAGAGGATAAACTCACATTGCTATCTTAGACTTCGCGTAAGGGTTTCCTATATATAATCTATAATTTACACAAATGTACATTGGTTAGTACCATAACCCTTTGAAATTATTAATGATACCTTCCCCGAGACGACATTCCAACAACTACGTCGGGCAGAACCACGACAGTTGTTACGGAACCTTAAATCAATCGGGCAGCGTAACTATTACGAAACTAGGGTTATAATACTTACAACGGAGCAGAACCTTGCTAATTAGGGGATATAATACCCGCGTATTATAAGCCTACTACAGAAATTGTGATTTAGAATGAAAGAAATGAGCGACGGAAATTGAAACCCGAGGCCTCCTTTATATAGTTCCTGATTCTAGTCCTCTCGCGGCCCGCGTAAAACACAGACAAGGGTTACGCGGCCCGCGTCAACCCTGGTCAACTCAGTAGCTTAGCTGATTCGATGTGTAGGTCCGCCACGATGTCGACACGTGTCGGCCTAGGATGTATCCGCGTTTAATGATCTCTCGTGGCCCGCGTCAATGTAAGCTTAAGCTTACGCGGCCCGCTTGAACTAAAGAAATCAGCGGAGTCTGGTTTTAACCTTCATACCGCCCGCGTGAGATGTTGGGGTGGGTCTACGCAGCCCGCCTCAACTTATTAATTATTGTTTTTCAATTATTTTATAACTATAACATAATTCGGGCTCGGTTTTCACATACGGGGTGTAATAAAAGACATATTGGGACATTTTCAATTATACTAGGGTGTCGGAAATATTATGAGAGTGTTGGTTTTACCGAGGGTTGTTACATTCTCCCCACCTTGTTTTAGAGCTCGTCCTCGAGATCTACTGGAATAAATACGGATATTTCCTTTGCATTTCAGATTCAAGCTCCCATGTATACTCAGGTCCTCTTTTGGAGTCCCATTTCACTTTGACTAGAACTAGTCTCTTATGCTTGAGATTCTTGACTTTCCTGTCTTCAATCTGTAGAGGCCTTTCTACAAACTTGAGTTGTTCATTTACCTCTATATCCTTAAGAGGTACTATCAGTGATTCATCAGCTAAACACTTTTTGAGATTAGATACATGAAATACGTCATGTATTCCTGCCATTTCCTCTGGCAGTTGTAGCTGATAGGCTACAGGTCCTATTTTTCTAATAATCTTAAAAGGTCCAACATACCTGGGATTTAGTTTTCACCATTTGATGAATCTTACCACTCCTTTCCAAGGAGAGACTTTCAACAATACTTTATCTCCTACTTTAAACTCCAATGGTTTTCGCCTGTTATCAGCATAACTTTTCTGTCTATCACGTGCGGCTTTCAGTCGTTCCTTGACTTGAATGATTTTGTCAGTTGTTTCTTGCACTATCTCTGGTCCAGATAGTTGCTTTTCCCCAATTTCTGCCCAACAGACTGGGGTTCGGCACTTTCGTCCATAAAGTGCTTCGAATGGTGCAGCATTGATACTTGTGTGGTAACTAATATTATAAGAAAATTCTATTAAAGGTAAGTGATTATCCCAATTACCTCCAAAATCAATTACACAAGCTCTAAGCATGTCCTCCATTGTCTGAATTGTTCTTTCGCTTTGTCCATCCGTTTGAGGATGATAAGTTGTGCTTAGCTTTAACTTGGTTCCTATTGCCTTTTGGAAACTTGACCAAAAATGAGAGGTAAATCGACTATCCCTATCAGAAACAATAGATAAAGGAATACCATGTAAAGAAACAATTTCATTTACATATAGTTTAGCTAATTGTTCCATACTTAATGTTTCCTTCATTGGTAGGAAATAAGCTGACTTGGTTAGCTTATCTACAATCACCAAGATTGTATCATTTCCTTTCTTAGTTTTGGGTAATTTAGTAACAAAATCCATTGTTATTAATTCCCATTTCCACACTGGCATTTCTAATTGCTGTAACAAACCTGAGGGTTTCTGGTGTTCAGCTTTAACTTGTGAACAAGTTAAACATTTAGAAACATAGGCTGCTATGTCCTTCTTCATTCCTATCCACCAGAAATTTTTCCTTAAATCATGGTACATTTTATCACTTCCTGGATGCATCGTATACTTAGACTTATGGGCTTCTTCTAATATACGATGACGTAGATTTCCTAATTTAGGTATCCACATTCTCTTTTTATGGAATCTCCAAATTCCATCTGTTCCTTGTTCTAATTCTTTTAGCATACCTTTTAATTTTTCAGTATCTTCCTTGATTACTGATTCTTGTGCTTCTCTTATTTGATCATTTAAATCTACTTGCAGATTTAATTTAAGAGAACGTACCCTTCTTGGCTTTTCATGATACTTTCGGCTTAAAGCATCTGCTACTACATTTGCTTTTCCTTCATGATACTGGATATCACAATCATAGTTACTAAGCATCTCCATCCAGCGTCTTTGTCTCATATTCAATTCCTTTTGTTTGAAAACATACCTTAAACTCTTATTATCAGTGAATATGGTAAACTTACTACCATAAAGGTAATGTCTCCAAATCTTAAGAGCAAAAATTATAGCTCCTAATTCTAAATCATGAGTTGAATAATTCTCTTCATGATTCTTAAGTTGTCTAGATGCGTAAGCTATATCTTTTTGGCGTTGCATCAACACACATCCATAACCTAATCTAGAAGCATCACAATAGACTACAAAGTCTTCAGTTCCTTCTGGTAATGCTAATATGGGTGTATGGGTTAATCTTTGCTTAAGAATTCTAAAAGCTTCTTCTTGTTTTAATCCCCATTCAAACTTAACAGATTTACAGGTTAGCTTAGTTAAGGGAATGGCTATTCTAGAGAAATCTTTAATAAATCTTCTATAATAACCGGCCAATCCTAAGAAACTTCTAACCTCGGTTGGAGACTCAGGGGTTTTCCATTTAGTAATTGCCTCGATCTTTATTGGATCTACATGAATTCCTTCATGATTGACTAGGTGTCCAAGGAATTGTACATGTTCTAACCAAAATTCGCACTTAGAAAACTTAGCATAAAGCTTTTCCTTTCTTAATAAACTTAAAAGTGCGTGCAAATGCTTTGCACGATCCTCTTTACTCTTAGAGTAAATTAGAATATCATCTATGAAAACAATTATGAATTTATTCAAATATGGCTTACATATTCGGTTCATCATGTCCATAAATGCAGCTGGGGCATTGGTTAAACCAAATGGCATGACTGTAAATTCATAATGGCCATACCTTGTTCTGAAAGCGGTCTTAGGAATGTCCTCTTCCTGTACCTTTAATTGATGATATCCTGACCTTAAATCGATTTTAGAGAAAAATCAAGCTCCTTGCAGTTGATCAAACAGATCATCGATTCTTGGTAATGGATACCGATTCTTAATCGTGACCTTGTTTAATTCACGGTAGTCAATGCACATACGCATTGATCCGTCCTTCTTTTTAACGAATAATATCGGCGCTCCCCATGGCGACGAACTCGGTTGTATAAATCCTTTCTCCAACAATTCATCTAATTATTTCTTTAATTCTTGCATTTCTACAGGTGCCAAACGATAAGGTGCTTTGGCAATCGGTGATGTTCCTGGTATCAGGTGAATTCTGAATTCAACTTCTCTGTCTGGAGGTAGTCCTGGTAATTCTTCTGGAAAGACATCTGAAAACTGAGATACTATTGGAATATCTTTTAGTTCTTTTCCTTTAGTGTTAGTGATTATGGAAATCAAATACACTATAGAACATTTTCTCATACAACTTGCAGATTTCATCACAGAGATAAATTTAGTGGACCTAGAAGGTTTATCTCCTTTAATTGTGATCATTTTACCTTTTGGTGAATTTACTTGAATTAACTTTTGATCACATAAAATACTAGCTTTATTGGCTATTAACCAATCCATTCCTAGAACAACATCGAATCCTACCAGATTCATGGGATATAGGTTTGCAATAAATTTCTGATTTAAAATTTCTATTCTTGCTCCCTGCAAGATTTCAGAAATCCTAACAGTTTCTCCATTGGCTGTCTCTACTAAGCATTCTTGTGGTAGTTTAGTTAATGACTGATTTAGAAATTTGCAAAATGATGTATTAATAAAACTTTGGTTTGCACCAGAGTCAAATAATACTTTAGCAAAGACATCATTAACTAAAAACGTACCAGCTATGACATCTGGGATCATCTTGGCTTCTTCTGCAGTCAGAACAAATGCTCTAGCATTTTTAGTTTTCTTATTATCTGGAGCTGGAGCTAATTTCGGGCAATTTGGCTTGATGTGACCTTTTTCTCCGCAGTTGTAGCATATCCTGCTGTTTTTCTTCCTGCAGTCTTCTTCCTTGTGTCCCGATACTTTGCAAAAGTTACAGTATATAGAGCATCTTCCTGAATGCTTTCTTTTGCAATTCCTACAGTAAGGTGTAGAGGTAGAACCTATATTTTTCCCACGATTAAAATTTCCAGAACGAAATTCTTGTGTAAGCTTTTGGGTTAGGTTCCTTTTTTGATCTTCTTCTTTAGTACGGACTAATTCATCAGTCAAGGTATTTGCTAGTTCTACAGCTTCTTCTATAGTTTGAGGTCTAGCTGCCTTGACTATGTGTCTAATCTCTCCTATTAATCCCCAAATATAACTGGAGATTAACACTGGTTCTGGTGAAGCAAGAGTTGGTACTATTCTAGCATATTCGAAGAATATTTTAGTATATCCCTTACTATCCACACCAGTCATTCTAAGGTTTAGGAATTTGTTTGCTATCTGTTCTTTTTCATTGGGTGGGCAGAATTTCCTTTCTACCTTGTTCTTAAATTCTTCCCATTCCATATTGTAGGTTCTATCACTTCCTCTTGATTGGAGGATAGTGTTCCACCATTCTAGTGCTGCATTCTTAAACAGATTAGAAGCAAACATTATCTTATCTTCTTCAGCACACTTGCTTATCCATAAGACTACCTCAGTCTTTTCTATCCAGCGTAAGGTTGCAATGGCCCCTTCGTTGCCCGAGAATTCCATTGGTTTACAAGACCAAAATTCTTTATAAGAACAACCATAAGGCATGGTTCTTCTTCTTTTGGGAATGGGCATTTGAAGTATAGGTCCATTGTTCATGCTATGTTCTGGTTCACGTGGTCGCTTACTGCTATGCTTACTTTTATTATCAGCATCCTTAACAGTTTGAAGAATAAATGACATTGCATCTATAATTCCCTGTGCTACTATATGTTGGATAGCACTATTATCCACTTGATTGTTATTGTTATTGATGCTTGGATTCTCATTAACCACGTTAATGTTACTCTGGTTATCATTATTCAGATTTCCTTGATTTCCTTCGTCGGCCATCTGAATTTTAAACAATTACCCCATATTAATATCACAATTAATATCTTAATATAGTTAATCACATGACACGCATTTTTTCCAAAAGCGTCGATCATTGCGACTTATACTCTATTTTCATATACTATGCGTCTATTACACACTAGTACAGAAATAAAGATTACAATACCAACAGAAAGAAAATTACACTAATAATACTATGCATCCGTACACACATAATTTTATTTTATTTTATTTTATTATATTTTATTATTATTACTACTACCATTATCTCACGGATATGGATTTATCCAAAAATCCATATTGCGCTCATCGTATTTCCATACGAGACGCTCTCCCACCTGACGCATTCTCTCACTGCTTTCTAAAATTTCCTCCCTAAAAGTCCTAAGTTCTTGAACGTTTTCTGCACTCATTGGGGGTGCAGGTTCTCGGACTGGGTTTGGAATCTGGGGTGCGAGTTCCTGATATGGGGGTGATAGTGCCTGAAATCGGTAAAGATCTTCTAAGATCTCCCTAATATATTCATCATGGTAATAGGGATCTAAAGGGTCCATACCTGGGTAGGCTCCTACAGGTGTGTCTTCCGGGATAGAGTAACGTTGCACATAGTCCCTATTATCGTCCCACCAGGGGTTGTAATTTGGGTCTAGGGGGTTTGGTGCAGGTACTCTAGGAATTTATTCTGGGTTAAAGTCATGCATCTCCACTTGGTTTTCCGGATTTTCTATCTCCATGGGTTGATCTGGGTTTTGTGGTTGTGGGGCTACTAGTTGTTCCAGACTCGGGTCAGCAGCAGTTGTAGCTAGGATATGGAAATTAGCTAGGCTTCTATTAGAATATCCTGTGTATTGGCATCTGTTCTACGCGCAAAAGCTTCCTTACTGAACCATCCTCGTTTTTTATGAGGGAATGGCTCTTCTAACTGAGCTCTAAAAGCAAACACTCCTTCTTCCTGATCAGCAGAATACCCAGAAAGGGCAGGCTGTGAAGAAGTACATTCACTCCTAGGTGATTCAGACAACTGAAGATTTATGTCTGAGGGTCCATGATCACTCATAGTGTAAACTAACAAATAGTCAAATAACACATAATAGATAATTACAGTTATGCACGTATTTCCGTAATTTATTTCCTAACACAAAATTTAGAATTTAAGTGTCAGCAGAACACTTCTTTGTCTCAGGCCAGTGGCTAGGCTCTGATACCACCTTCTGTCGCAACCCCCCCCCCAATCCCTTATCTGTCCCGGGAACGGGCGGACGCGAGCTCAGAGTGTGGTGGTATCAGTTATTTAATCTTGCAGCGGAATTTACATCAGGACCGTAGTTAGGAAATGCTTATCAGAGTAAAACCACCATAATTGATATTAATAAACATATGTGCAAAACCCAAGTTTCTTATTACAATACATTTATAGGGACAAACTCTATTTTTATTAAATTTAAAACATCGTGTTTTAGATAACTTTTATAGCCACTTATTTTCCAAGCCGTCAGTGCTCTCGAGCTGGCTTTTTCCCAGTTGGCTTTCACATTGTGTTACCTGAAACATGTTTTAAAAATATTTTGTCAGCGGGAAATACTGGTGAGTGAATCCCAGTTTAATCAAGAAACATTTTATCAATTAACACAGTATTGAGAGCGATCACATTGTTTATTTCTACACAATTACTCATTCAGTACTGTCAATCCTTGACTTGTGGGTCATATTACACATTGGCTAACTCGTTGTCCAATGGTAACGTACTGTCATTCCGACTTACTACTTGCAAGTAATAAATTTTGTATACAAAACCCCAAATACCGGTAGTAATTGAAGAACTACAAAGACTCAATCACTGCTTAATCACATTGTAAAATAATTAAGGTTTTGTAAAATATTACAAAAAGGTTAACAAAAAGAGGATAAACTCACATTGCTATCTTAGACTTCGCGTAAGGGTTTCCTGGATATAATCTATAATTTACACAAATGTACATTGGTTAGTACCATAACCCTTTGAAATTATTAATGATACCCTCCCCGAGACGGCATTCCAACAACTACGTCGGGCAGAACCACGACAGTTGTTACGGAACCCTAAATCAATCGGGCAGCGTAACTATTACGAAACTAGGGTTATAATACTTACAACGGAGCAGAACCTTGCTAATTAGGGGATATAATACCCGCGTATTATAAGCATACTACAGAAATTGTGATTTAGAATGAAAGAAATGAGCGACGGAAATTGAAACCCGAGGCCTCCTTTATATAATTCCTGATTCTAGTCCTCTCGCGGCCCGCGTAAAACACAGACAAGGGTTACGCGGCCCGCGTCAACCCTGGTCAACTCAGTAGCTTAGCTGATTCGATGTGTAGGTCCGCCACGATGTCGACACGTGTCGGCCTAGGATGTATCCGCGTTTAATGATCTCTCGCGGCCCGCGTCAATGTAAGCTTAAGCTTACGCGGCCCGCTTGAACTAAAGAAATCAGTGGAGTCTGGTTTTAACCTTCATACCGCCCGCGTGAGATGTTGGGGTGGGTCTACACGGCCCGCCTCAACTTATTAATTATTGTTTTTCAATTATTTTATAACTATAACATAATTCGGGCTCGGTTTTCACATACGGGGTGTAATAAAAGACATATTGGGACATTTTCAATTATACTAGGGTGTCGGAAATATTATGAGAGTGTTGGTTTTACCGAGGGTTGTTACACTTGTAGAAAGAAAATTCTGTCCCGAATATGAAAAAGATCAAATGGCGAATAAGTTCCTAAATCATCGAATGATGGGTGTAGATTGTCGTGGGTATACTTCGACATTCTTTGAATATGCTAGAGTGGTACCAACACTGGCTTCGCCAGAACCGGTACTCATTCCTCGCTATATTTGGGGATTGATTGGCGAAATCCGTAATATCGTTAAAGCTGCGAGAACTCGCACTATTGACGATGCGGTAGAATTAGCAAACACCCTAACTGATGAGCTGGTTCGCACAAGAGATGAAAATAGGAATAAGGAACTGGCTTAGAAAATTACCCAAGGATTCCGTGTGGGTAATAATAGCAGCTTCAAGAGAAGAGGAACAGGGCAATCTTCAACTCCGCCGTTCTGCAAGAATTGCAGAAAGAAACATTATGGAAAATGTAATATAACCTGCAACTTTTGCAAAGTTGTAGGACATCGTGAAGAAGACTGCAGAAAGAAAACAAGGGTCTGCTTTAACTGTGGAGAAACGGGACATTTTAAGCCAGAATGCCCTAAGTTGGTTAAACCAGCAGACAATAAAGCTAAACCAGCCGACGGAGCTACCAAGAAGAATGCTCGTGCATTCCAATTAACTACTCAGGAGGCAGAACTCATTCCTGATGTGATAGCTGGTACGTTCCTAGTTCACAACGTTTATGCAAAAGTATTATTTGACTCTGGTGCAAACCAAAGTTTTATAAATACTTCATTCTGCCAAGCTCTTAACTTACCCTTAACTAACCTTAGGCAGATTTTTACAGTCGAAACAGCAGATGTGAATTTTATTAACATAGATAAGGTTTTGCAAAAAGAAAATATAGAACTTTCAAGTCATAAATTTCATGCAAACCTATTACCAATGAATTTAGCTGGGTTCGATGTTGTGTTAGGAATCGATTGGTTAGTAGCCAACCATGCTCGAATCCTTTGTGATAAAAACTCTATAGAAATTCGGGCACCTACCGGAGAAGTGATAGTAATTACAGGAGATAAACCACGTAAACCCATGAAGTTCATATCAGTAATGAAAGTTGCTAGTTATGAACGAAAGCAAGGAATAGTATATATGATTTCAGTAATCATTAATACTAAGGGTAAAGAACTTAAGGAAATTCCTGTAGTCTTAGAATACCCAGATGTATTCCCAGAAGAGTTACCAGGATTACCACCAGATAGGGAAGTAGAATTTAGAATTCATCTAATTCCCGGAACTACACCGATAGCCAAGGCACCTTATCGGTTAGCACCCACAGAAATGTTAGAACTGAAAAAGCAATTAGATGAATTACTAAGTAAAGGAATCATACAACCTAGTTCATCCCCTTGGGGAGCACCAGTGTTGTTTGTGAAGAAGAAGGATGGTTCGATAAGAATGTGTATTGATTATAGAGAATTGAATAAGGTTACAATTAAGAATCGATACCCATTACCTAGGATTGATGATCTTTTCGATCAACTTCAAGGAGCTAGATACTTTTCTAAGATCGACTTACGCTCCGGATACCATCAATTGAAAGTACAAGAAGAAGACATACCTAAAACTGCTTTCAGAACTAGGTATGGTCATTACGAGTTTAATCGATCCACTATCACCCAAATGGTATTGTTTCCTCGTTGAGATCTAGGTAAGCCAGTAACGAAATCCATGGAAATCTGCTCCCATTTCCATGTCGGTATCTCTGGTTGCTGAAGTAAGCCTGTAAGGACTCTCAAAATTGTCCTAAAAATACCCGTAAGTGCAAACCCGGACCCCAGAAACCCTAAACCATATTTAAAATCAAGAAAAACAGAATTCTGGTTCCCAGGCGGGCTGCGTAAAAGACAAGCCTTGTCTTACGCGGGCCGCGTCAATGTTAAGTTGACCGGATAAGTGTTCCGGATCCACGTGTTGACCAGCTGGCATACCTACTCGTGACCAATCAAGCCTACGCGTAGACTAGGCGGCCTCGCGGGCCGCGTAAAGATTGAACCAAGGTTCACGCGGGCCGCATGAACCCTATTTTTCAGCTATAAATAGCTTGTTGCATGCACAGTCCACTGGTGTCGAAACAAACTTTCAAAAACGAAAGTATATCACTCTGAAGTCGAAAATTCAATTAAATTAGCGAGGTGCTGCTACGATACCGGGTATTAACTCGATCGCTGCTACGATTCAATGTCCGATCGATTAAACTATCCAATGGATGTTTAAGTGCTGCCCACATTAGGGTTTATGCTTTGTCATTCGTCGTGAATTCGATGGATGTTTAAGTATCGCACTTTGTCATTCGTTGTGAGAATTTAATCTCGTGAGTTATCATAAATGCTGTATTAGTTACTAACCGAGTTCGTGTGCATGTTATTAAATTTAGCTTAAAAGGCTAATCAGTAGGCTAAGCTCTGCTCATATAAAATCTGCAATGTGAGTCATTCTCTTTTTATCGAAGTGCTTTATAAATTCTTAAATGTTTTCAAAGTTATAATTACAGGGATTAAGTCTTTGTAATCTCCAAGTTACAGCCGGTATGTGGGGTTTTGTATACATTACTTGATAACCGTCACCATTGGACAACGAGTTAGCCAAGGGGTGATATGACCATAGTCACAGACACCATTGGACAATGAGGTTACCAATGGATGGTCGAGTGACAAATACCATGGGTAGTTGGTTGATATATGGAAATATTGTAATCGCTCTTAGTACTGTAAATTATAACAAACGCGTCGTTTTAGTAAAAAGAATGATTCACCAGTATTTCCCGCTGACAAAACCTTTTTCAAACATGTTTCAGGTGATCTGTTGTGATCCAGGAAAAGTGTCGCGAAGCACTACAAGCTTAAGGAAGTGGCTCAATATAAAATAAAGAAACATGTTTTGTAAAATAAAGATTTCTCAGTGAAATCATATGATTGTAAACTACCGGGGTTTATCCCGAATTGTGAAATAAAATAATCGGGAAAATTTCAGTTTTTATAAAAGATCCTGTTAAAATCTTCCGCTGTTAACTCAATTAAATAAATACCACGGGATTTTCTGTCCCGCGGCTCCTGAAACGGGTCAACCCGGGTCGGGGGCCGTGACAGAAAAAAGGTGGTATCAGAGCCACTGATTTAAGCCAATTAAGTATTTAGAAAATACTTAATTTTACTGATTGCCATTTTGTGATTACTATTTGAATATTTGTTTACAGTATGGGTAAGCAAAGACTTTCGGATATCTACTATAAATTAGATATTTCACCAAAAGAAAAAGGAACTTCATCCTCAAAATACCCAACAGATACTGATAAAGGAATATTTGTTCGAAAGGCACAATATGAGGAACCACTTTCTCCTAATAAAAGAAGTTTGATTATTAGGAAAAGTCAGGAGAAAATAAAGAAATCACAACCAAAAGTGAAGAGAGTTAATCAGAAAACCCAAGAACTAGGCAGTAACCCACCATGGGAAGACAAGTTAGATGAAACGCACGTACTCATCCCTGATGTTCTCTTCTTTCAATGCTTCAACCTGAGCATCACGAATTTGAGTGGGAAGACTAGAGTGAATGGTAAGCTGTAACGCACGTACATGCTTAGGTTTGGTATCCTTTCGACTGAGGGCGTCGGCCACAACATTGGCTTTGCCCGGATGGTACTTGATCGCGTATTCGTAATAATTCAGAAGTTCGACCCATCGACGCTGTCGCATGTTCAACTCCTTCTGCTCGAAGATATGCTGGAGACTCCTGTGATCGGTGTAAATGGTGCACTTGGTACTGTACAGGTAATGCCTCCATATCTTGAGTGCAAAAACAACAGCTCCCAGCTCCAGATCGTGGGTAGTGTAGTTCCTTTAGTGAACCTTAAGTTGGCGTGATGCATAACTAATGACTTTGTCACGTTGCATCAACACACAACCAAGTCCTTGGATTGATGCGTCACAATAAACCACGAAATCGTCTGTGCCTTCAGGTAACGAGATAATAGGTGCGCTACAAAGTCTCTCATTTAAGTGCTGAAACGCGGACTCCTGTGCCTCATCCCAACGATAGGTGACACCCTTCTGAGTTAGTGAAGTAAGAGGTTGCGCAATCTTTGAGAAATCCTTGATAAATCTTCTGTAGTAACCTGCCAAACCCAAGAATTGGCGGATTTCAGTTGGCGTACGAGGTGCAGGCCAGTTCTTGATCGAGTCAACCTTGGATGGATCCACATGAATCCCATCCCCGTTTACCACGTGGCCTAGGAAATGGACTTCACGAAGCCAAAAGTCACATTTCGAAAACTTAGCATAAAGCTGCTCTGCTCGACGAAGTTCCAAAATAAGTCGCAGATGATGCTCGTGTTCCTCCTGACTCTTAGAATAGATCAGGATTTCGTCGATAAAAACAATAACGAACTTATCCAGGTAAGGTTTGCACACTCGGTTCATGAGATCCATGAAGACCGGAGGTGCGTTGGTTAACCCAAAAGGCATAACCAGAAACTCGTAGTGGCCGTAACGAGTCCTGAATGCTGTTTTGGAGATGTCCTCGTCTCGGACTCTTAGTTGATGATAGCCCGATCTCAGATCAATCTTTGAGTAGAATATCGACCCTTGCAACTGGTCGAACAGGTCATCGATACGCGGAAGAGGATAACGGTTCTTCACCGTTACCTTGTTGAGTTTGCGATAATCAATACACATTCGAAAGGTACCGTCTTTCTTCTTCACAAATAAGACTGGATCTCCCCAGGGCGAAGAGCTAGGACGAATGAAACCCTTGTCCAAGAGTTCTTGTAGTTGTGCGGACAGTTCTTCTAGTTCCGATGGGGCTAATCGATAAGGTGCACGAGCTATGGGCGCTGCTCCAGGAGTTAGCTCGATTTGAAACTCGACTTGACGATGAGGCGGAAGACCAGGTAATTCCTCAGGAAAGTCGCGTACGATCGGAATGTCTTTTATCTTCTTCTCTTTCGTTGAGGTGTCAGTAACGAGGGCTAGAATAGATGTGTGGCCCTTTCGTAAACACTTATGGGCCTTAAGAAAAGAGATGATACCCACTACCGTGCCACTCATGTCACCACGAATCATAAGAGGTTCTTCATCAGAACGAGGAATACGGACGATTTTCTCCTTGCAAAGAATTTCTGCTTGATGTTGGGATAACCAGTCCATTCCAATGACGACGTCGAAGCTACCAAGAACGATGGGGATAAGGTCGATAGAGAAGGTCTGACCAGCTAAGACGAGATTACAACCCTTAACTATGTGTGTGGCCTCGAGGCTTTTACCGTTTGCTAGTTCTACATTGTGTTTGGTGTTCAAAAGTGTTGGGGTATGCTTAAACATCTGACTAACTTTTAAGGACACGTAACTAGTAGCGGCACCCGAATCAAATAATACAGTAACAAAGAAGTCATCCAGTAGGAACTTACCCATCACAACGTTGGGATCATTCCTCGCTTCACCCTGACCAATCACGAAAACACGTCCCCTGGAACCATTGCCAACATTGTTACCCCCATTGTTTCCATTTCCCTGGTTATTGTTGTGGTTGTTCTGATTCTGGTTCAGCTGAGGACAGTCTCTCTTGAAGTGGCCTGCAGCACCACACTGAAAACATCCTTTGTTGTTACCCCTCTGTTGCTGCTGTTGCTGCTGCTGGTTCTGTGGAGTCTGCTGCTGTTGCTGTCGTCGCTGATTCGCAGGATAGAGGCTCCTGCAATCCTTGGCCGCATGGCCATGTTTGTTACATCTCTGATAATTGCCCTTAGTGCATGGTCCACTATGGTGAAAACCATTTGGGGTGGTTCCCCTTGTATCCACTCTGACCTTGACTCTGATTTCCTGAGGATTGCTGACCAGGGCTCTTGTAGTCGTCAGTTCTTCGCTGCTGGGACTGAGACTGGACAGAAGTCGAACCCTTTCTTGAATTTCCATCCCACTTACGCTTGTTGTTGCTAGGAGCATCAGAAGTGGTAGTAGCACTAACACACTTAGGCAGGTTGTTCTGTTCAACTGCCTGATCAGTGAGGCGATGGGATAGTCGAATGACCTGCTGGATGGTACCAAGGTAGGGCACAATACAGCCCTTGAGGTACAGCTCGATACGTTTGATAGGAGGATCCACCATAGTAGGGCACAATACAGCCAATTCGTTCGATCTTTTCGTATACGCTTCGATTTCAGACCCCGTCATCTTCAAATTGTAAAACTCCACCTCTAGCTTGTGAATGTCGTCGCGATGACAGTACTCCTCCTTGATCAGATCTTTGAAGTCGTTCCATGGGGTGGCATTAGCAGCTGCCAACCCTAGCATTTGAACCTGTGCGTTCCACCAAGTTAACGCAACACCTTCGAGTGTTCCAGTAGCAAATTTCACCCTACGAGCCTCAGGGCATTCACACATCTCAAAAACGGATTTGATCTTCTCGAACCAGTGGAGAAGACCTACAGCTCCTTCTGTGCCATTGAAGGTACTGGGTCGGCAATCCATGAAAGTTTTGAACGTACACACGGGAGGTTGAGCATGCTGACCTGTCGTGCGAGAAAGAAAAGACAAGGTTAAGCACAAGAGTTGGTTCGCGAGGGTAGGATCTAAACATCCTAAGATAGGTCGGAATGGCAGGTTATACCTCCTGCAGGGGCTGCTGCGAGTGCCTCAGCAACTCGTTATTTGATTAGAGCCGTCAGCTGGGCTTGGGTCAAGTTCAGATGTCCACTCATGATCTTCATGTCAGAGGAAACACAAGTGAGAGAAGTGTCACGAAAGTGCATAAGTGTGGAACGACAGAAAAGAGCAAGCACACAAGGTTTCAAGCAATAGTTGTTACGCTAACTAAGCATACCATGATCAAATGCACTACTTAAACTAACAAGTAGGTAATACAAACACAAACCATATTACCTAAGATGTTGAGTCTTGCATGTGGAGCGAAGTGTCGTTGTGGATCGTTGAGCACTGTACAGGTTATAGTCTGGTTTTGTCAAAAAGTTTTTTTTTCCTTCTTAAAAACTAAGTTCACCATAACCAATGGCTCTGATACCAATCTGTCACACCCCCAAAATCCACTAGCGGAGTATCACCGCGGGAGGCGTGACATGACCAGGATCCAGCCACCAATCATATTGAACAATGTAATTAAATAAATAAAAGTCCAACCACACAATATAATTGGTGTTCAAAACAAGTTAATTAAATTCAAGTTATCAGCGGAAGCATAAAGTTTAAAACCAAAAAAAAAAAAAAACCAAAGCATGAGTTTAAAGGTTCAAATGTTAACATGGAACTCAACAGTCCATGTCCCACAACGACTCCTGCTCCCTGCAAGCTCCAGCTAAACATCTAACGACCTGTAAGGCATGTAACAACGAGTCAACAACAAAGTTGAGCGAGTTCACAGTTGGTTGTCCATTTTAAAGTTGTTCCAAAAACCATAAGTTCATTTGAAAATCAGTAGTTAAACAGTTCCTTGTTTCCCAAACCATAAGCAGTGGGGGCTACCCCATGTTATCAACTAGAACCGTTACCATATCGACCACTGACTGAAGTAAGTTGGTGCCCTAACGTCAATGTCTATCATCATTGAATAGTGCCCAGATCCATTAATTCATGCCTGTCCTCTGCGGCACGGTGTGAGGCTTGTCAAACCTAAATAGCGCTATCTAACTAATGACCCGCTCGCCATTGGCCCGGCGATTAAGTCGATATAAAAATGAGGGACTTAATGATAGAGTTTTTGGTCTAGCATCAATGTTATCACCCTTCAATAAAGAGGATGTGGTACGTGTCCCCAAACCAAGAGATCACGCAGGTTCCGATTAGTCCTTAGTACATGTTATCACCCTTCAATAAAGAGGATGTGGTACGTGTTCCAACTAGGAGGTCACCCAGTTTCCAATTAAATTCTTTACCCATTCCCAACCGCCGGGAATCCCATGCCTTGTGGAAAGTGTGAACTCACCTTAGGTTAGCTCGGCAGATACACGAAAAGGTCACTTGAGCTATATGTGGTCAACCACGTCCTAACATAGTTACCATACAAGTCAGGTCTAGGTTCAAGTAGTGCACATAAGTTTTACACATAAACTATCAGGTTACAGCACGTAATGATTATGGCAAACATATTCAACACGTTAACAGTCAAGTATATATCACATCCGAACTTGTGCGACACAAATGGTTGGGCTTGCACAAGTTTAATGGCCCAACAGCCTTGTGCGATTCACTAATTGAAGCCCAATAGTACCTGGCCCAACCTGTTGTGCGTCCAGCACAACTTGTGCGACTCACAATAGGTTGTGCGATTCAAAGCATACCCGGCCCAAATAACATAAGCAATCCACATGCATATGGCCCAAACAAATAAACATGATTCAACTTGTGTGGTCCATCTAGCCTTGTGCGATCCGGAACAGCTTGTGCGATTGAGATTTTTGGGCTGTTCGGCCCAACTGCATGACATAACCCATTATGTTGGGCGGCCCAACATCTTGTGCGATCAGCACAAACTTGTGCGATCCACAAGATGTTGTGCGACTGTGCTTTAGGAGGTTATACATGGTGCTTTAATTGTTGTACCCTAATATGCTTAGCTTGTGCGATTCCCTTGTGCGACTAGGGCTTGTGCGAGATGCCCTTGTGCGATTAGGGGAACTTGTGCGATCAGTTTTATGTTTCCTAAAATCATGCAAATCTTTTCTAACAGTTTCCAATTTCTTATCCATTCTATCAAATCAACACTAACAGTTTCCAAACATGCAATAATCGATCAAACAAGGGTTTTAACATCAAATTCCTATGAACCCTAATCATATTCAAAACATAAACAACAAATCATCATTATCACATCGAATAGCATGATTAACATCAAGATCCTTAATTCATCATCCAATAACTCAAGCCAAATCTTATATTCTATCCGAATCCAAACACATATGGCCGATTACATTCATTTGGTTCTAGATCATTATTATCCTCACATGATTATCAAACCCTATGTTGAACTAACATATTACACATGTGAGCCGATTTACATGAACACAAGCCTCAATAGTTTATATCATGATAAATCATTCTTAATTCATTATGTAGAAACATATAAATCACAATATACTCTAACAAAACAATAATCATGAATCACTAACCTGTTAGAAGGTAGAACAAGGGTGATCCGAATCAAGAAAGCTTCGAGAAGTGGGATTGTGGCCGTCGGCTTCGAGAGGAGAGAAAGAGAGAGTAGGGTTTGTGTATGTTGTGTGATTTGCAAATAATGAGGAGTATACACCCTCCTCATGGGTTATGCGTGTAAAGGGAGTGGGCCGAACCCATCATGGGCTGCCCTTGGTTCGTATATAAAGAGTGTGGCCCGAATAGGCTTGTTCGAATGGACATAGATGGTATACATACCTTAGATATAATCGCATAACATAATAAACATTCCTTTAAAACCACGTATCACGTAATCACATATTGCTCAAACAAGTTACATCAATGTACAACGAAAGGTTTAAAATACGAGTTGTCACAAGAACCATCAAAATGGTATTTAGTTCCAAATACCCACTTAGAACCAACAACATTTGTTGATGAAGGGCGTGGCACAAGGGTCCACGTTTGATTCCGATGAAGAGCTTTAAGTTCATCTTGCATCGCAACCATCCAATGTGGATGTTTCGATGCACTTTTGAATCCTTTTGAAATTGTATTTGTGAGGAGGGTCGCATGTAAACATGAGTGCATGGCATTTGCAAGATAAGATGTGTGTTTCGGATTGGGTTTGAAAGTTCCAACTTTGGAACGGGTTACCATATGGTGAGAAGGTGCAGGAGTTGATTGAGCCGAAGCTTCGGCTTGAGGTGCGGAGGTCGATGGGTTGGGGTTGGGTGGGGTTGTGTTGGTGGTGGAGGTATTATCGGTTGTGGTGGAAGAATGAGTGGTTTCGGGTATGGTCATGGGAGATGGTGGGTGATTTTCGGGTGTGGTGCAAGATGGGTGCGGATGAGGAGAGGAATCACCTCTGCACAAGGTGCAAGGTGAAACAGGATTGTGTGTTGATGTGGGAGGTTGCGGTGTAGAGTTGTGATGTTGAGTGGTTGAATGGGAGGTTGGTTCGTGGAATGTGGAAAGGAAAAGATTGGCTAAGTTGGTGTAGGATGAGTCACGCATAAATGGGAAGCAAGATTCATCAAATCGAGCATGCCGGGTTACGTACACGCGTGACGATGCAGGTTCAAAGCATTTGTATCCTTTGTATTGCGGGGCATAGCCTAGAAAAATACAAGGGATACTACGCGGTGCTAGTTTGTGAGGTGCATAGTCACGTAGGTATGGGTAAACACAACATCCAAAGACACGAAAATTTGTGTAATTAGGTGTTATGGAGAAGAGTAGTTCGAAAGGTGATTTGTGATTTAAGATCTTTGTGGGCAAGTGTTTGATGATGTATGTGGCCGAACTGAAGGCATCGACCCAATGAGAGATGGGAACATTTGCGTGGAAAAGCATGGCTAGACCCGTTTCTACAATGTGCCGGTGTTTTCTTTCGGCACGTCCATTTTGAGGGGCGGTATAAGGACATGAAAATCGGTGAAAAGTGCCATTTTCATCAAAGATTTTTCGCACAAATGTATTTGTAAATTCTGTACCGCCATCACTTTGAAAAACTTTTATTTTGCGTGAAAGTTGAGTTTGAACTAGACGCAAAAAAGTTTGAAGAACCGTATAAAATTCGGTTTTGTTTTTAAGAGGGTACATCCATGTAAATCTCGAATAATCATCCACAAACACAACATAGTATTTATACCCGTCTTTGCTAATGATTGGTGATGGCTCCCATAAGTCACAATGGACAAGATCTAGAGGGTGAGAAGCACGTTTGTCATTGGTATTAAATGGCAATTTGTGAGCTTTAGCAAGTTGACATGGAGAACGAATATCAGGCTTAGGTAAAATTGACGTAAATGACAAATGACCAAGTCTTTTTAAAACGGAAATAATATCAAATGCAACATGACCCAAACGATTGTGCCACAATTTAAAGGAGGCTTTATTAGATGAACTAGAAGCAAAAAACGCAAAAGACTTGTCTTGGAGCACATAAAGGTTGTTTTCACACTGACCTTGAGCGAGAGGTTGACTTGTTTTTCGGTCCTGGATCACAAAAAACGAATTAGAGAATAGAACATCAACGGGATAGTCATTTGTAAACTTGCTAACGGAAAGAAGATTTCGAGTTAAAGAAGGAACCACCAAAACCTCATTTAATTTAACGTGTTTGTTAATTGCGACACGTCCTTTATGGGTTATTGGTAAAGAATGTCCATTACCAAAGGTAACGGATGAGGTTCTTGTGTAAGGATTAAATGAGGTTAGTTTACCGGTTTCATTAGTCATGTGGAGATCGGCCCCGGTGTCGGCTGTCCAATCGGGACTATCTTCATCCGAAACATGACATTGAGCATGGAAGGCACGTACAAGGCCTTCGTTTCCAGAAGCGGATGCAACAAAAGAGGAGAGTTTTGGATTGCTTAATGTCCGTTAGTGCGACACAACTGACAATGAGGTGGTCTACGGATTCCTTTGGATGAGTTGGATTGATTGTTACCCCGGTTATAAGAACCGGATCCTGATTTGGGCCGATTATTTGAGGGTCCGGAAGCGCGATTATGATGGTGGTGAGCGACAAAGGCAACGGACGAAGGAGTAGGCGGATGAATTGTATGGAGAAATTGTTCTTGGCTTTCTGCTTTAGTTAGCAAGTCGCTTACAGAGAAACCAGTGGGTTTTGTCTGTGTCGCTTACAGGGTGACCAATCTCCGATAATTGATCTCATAGGGCCTTGAATTTTCGGCCGTATTCGGCAACAGTAGAAGTTCCTTTAGTCAGTTGGCGAAGATTGTCACAGAGCAAGTGCATCCGTTCCAAAGATTTGTTGCTGTAAGCGGCCTCGAGGGCTGTCCAGATTTGACGAGCGGTTGAGAGACCGAGTATCTCAGCAACCGCTTCTTCGGTGGGGGGGAGTTAAGGATAAGGATGGCATGTTGATCGTTAACGAACCAGGCCGAGTAGGCTGGATTTGGTTGTTCTTTGGAGTCAAGGGTGATGGTTTTCGGAGGTGGAGAGATAGAACCATCGATGTAACCGATTAGTTCTTGATTAGCGAGGAGGGGTAAGATTTGGTTATGCCAATAAAGATAGTTGGTGGAAGAGAGTTTGAGGGTGAGCATGTGGAGTATGGTGGCCATCGGAAGTTTAGTGCCGGTGGCGGAGGAGGAGGCTGGAATTGTCGACATGGTGTGCACGGAAAAGAAGAGGCTGAAAACACAGGAAGATGGCCGATGGTAAGCTAGGCTGATACCATGAAAGTCAAGGAATTCTCTCTTGAATTTAGAGAGATTGATGAATCATTATATACTTGATTACAAGGCTACTTACATGGAGAAGAATAAACAATCTATTAACTATACAATAAAACATAATATTCACAATAATGTAGAGGAGGGATTTTAGGAATGATTATGGTGATGATGATATTGTCTGTTATATCAATATGTCGTTTACGAACTTTTATAAATCCATGCACGAAAGTCCTTTTCTAATAACAATACTAAACCCGTTAATTGAAACTTCGAGGTGTTACAAGGGGTCATCACCAATTTTGCATATAATATTCATCAGGCCCGGATAAAGTTCTAGGGAATGAGCTGGATTAATGTTCTTGAAGTGGGCTAAAAGTCAGCGGTTTCGTGGACCGGGTCAACTACAAGACACGAGGAGAGTCTTTTTCAAACCATATGATGTAGGAGCATCCATGGATCAGTTCATGGGTCACCAATTGGGTCAGGAATTAAAGGGGCCATTTGATCTAGGTATTTATGTGGTCATGATTTGGACTACCAAAGGCGGCATAGGCTTGCGGATGAAGATGATTTGGGCTGGTTTCGCAACGGATTTTGGAATGGGTTGCCCTAGACTTAAGATCAAGATATCTTATTATGTAGTTTCAATAAATATTTCGTTTCATAGTTTATCAAATTAGGGTTAGTATAAATGTTGGATTATTATTCTTGTTTAGTTAGTTTTGATTGATTTTGGTAAACATTCCAAAACTTTAAGCTTGTCGATTGAAGATTTATATTCAAACATTTGAGTTTAACCATTTTGTTCTTGAGCCATTTGAATTGCTTATGTTGTTTGTATCAGAACTCAAATTCTTCTAAACAAAATTTAAAAACGTAACTAGTATATAATCATTAAATCCAACTTTTATCGATATATAAAAAAATCTAATTAACTTAGAAAACAATGAGTTCGTGAAATTGGAATAAAATCTTTTGTTTCCTATGATACTTTTTAAAGTGTTACTCTGCGATCAGTTAAAATTGATTTATTGGAAAAAAAAATCATATGAAACAACGTTAAGCTTATGGTATTTTTTTACGATACCGAGATCCTTCAATACGTACTGGGTTTTGTAAAATCAAATACTTTTTAACTTATAAATAACTTTTATCAAGATAAATCTTTACAACCGTTCTTTTAAGCGAAGACAAAATATCACAACTATATCATTTTGTAGGATTTTCAGCACCAACACTTTTATAACGACCAACTTTGTATAACACGCCTTTAGTTTTTATGATGATATATAAGCTGTATTTCACAGTAGGATTTTCAGCACCAGCACTTTTATACGACCAACTTTGTATAACACGTCTTTAGTTTTAATGATGATGTATAAATTGTATTTCACTAGAAAAAGTGACACGGTGAAATTATTATAGAGCCGTATTTAATTTAACAACATGCTACATGCTATAGAAGTTTAGCATCATCATCCAAAGTACTCATGGGCAAAAATAGCAACATTTAAACAAGTTTTCATCTTAATACCCATATTAATTAACATTAAAGTCTAGAATATATTACATACACCATAAAAGATAAAGTTGATTGAAAACATGATTCTCCAAAGATTAGATATTCATCTCTTAGCATTTCACTTGTTTTTTCGACAGGGTTCGATTAGTGTTTTGTTGTGTGGTTTGGAGACTTATTATAGATAAAGACACTTTTGTTTGGAGACTTCTTATAGATAAAGACACTTTTGGAACTTGTGATATTTGAAATTAGCTAATAATGGATATGATCGGGTGGTTCCGCTGATGGCACGATGATACTCCAGTGGTCCGTCAGTGATCCAAATTTGCCGTTCAAAAAAAAAATGGATTAAGAAAATGGATTTCTTCTTGTTTAAAATCACATGAATTGATCTAATTAGCTAATATTTAATAAATGAATCTAACTTTTATTATTTCATAAAAAAATCAACCAACATAGAAAACAAAGAGTTCATGAAATGGAAATACCATCGTATATATCATCAATTAAAATTGATTCATTTGGAAGCAATCATATAAAACATAATTAAACTTTGGTAATTTTTTATGATACCAAGATCCTACAACATGTGGGTTTTGTAAAATCTAAATATTGTTAACGTGTAAATAACTTTTATCACCATAATTCTTCAAAAAGTAAAAATAAAATAACCCAACACAACACTTATAGGTAGCGCCACTCTTTGTATAACACGTTTTTAGTTTTTATGATAATATCTAAGCCGTATTTTACAAAATATGTGACTCGATTTAATGACTAGAAATTTATTTTAGAATACCGTTATAATGCCGCGCCAAATTTAAAAAATAATTAACTACAATTTAGATACAAACTAGAGAAGTTTAGCAACATCATCCAAAAGTTCATGATTTATTACAAGTACTCTTGAGGCAAAGATAGCAATATTTATATAAGTTTCTTCTTATTACCCATAAATAACATTAGATTCTATAACATGTTACATACACCAAAAAAGATAAAAGTTGATTAAAACATTATTCTCTAAAGATGACTTGACATATATCAGTTAGCGTTTCACACGCTTTGGTGGAAACGATAACCTCCTGCTTTTGACTTGTTTTCCCGACATGATTCGTTTAGTGTTTGGTTGTGTGGTTGGAGACCGAAAGCTTGTAGACAAGGACACTTTTGGAACTTGGGATCTTTGAGATGACCAGACTATGATCGAATCATCTTCTAAGAAAATGGATTTCTTTTCAGACAAAATCGCTTGAATTTGATCAAATTCAGATCGGAAATCTTCATCCTTTATGTATATGAAGTTGGTGCTCATAGCTATCTATCTATTAGTAAAATTAAGGAAAGAGTTGAAAAAAATGGGACTTCACTTGTGCACTTTTATATGCGTGATGAGGGTTACAAATATTTGACGGTGGCCTTCTATATTAAGAAATATTATTTCTTTTAATAGTTAAAAAATAGCATTTAATTATTGAAAACACTAATACCAAAAAAAACAAGCAAATTCAAAAGGTAACAAAAATGCAACACATATCCGGTACTTAGACTAGACGGTATGGGGACCGTCTCCGCCCCGTCTTGCCCCAGCGCCACACCTGCACACCATTTCCGCACCCCCGTCGGCGTCATCAGCGTCCTCCTGCGGACGTTCAAGCCGGGCCTCCCCCTTCTCTCACACACATATACATACAACACACACACACACACACACACACACATATATATATATATAGAGGAAGGTTAACGTACATTACGGCTTAACGTACATCACGTACGACAGGTAATTACGCACGTTCATTTTAAAATCACGCACGTTATAACTCAAAAATCCAAAATCACGCATGTTGAAACACAATAATCACGCATATTGAAAACATTAATCATGAATGTTATGGAACAAATTACGCACGTTGTCGTACGTGAAGTACGTTAAGCCGTAATGTACGATATACTTTTTCTATATATATATATATATAATTAGACTCACCCTCACACTCATCCTACGTGGCAGAGCATCCTTTGAGAACTACCTTCTCCTGTACCGATTAGCCTTATCAATGGGCGGAAAGAAATATATGACATTTAATTGGTGTAACAAATTTCTAAAAGTCAACTATGATTATGTAATAAATGAAGAGTAATTTCTTTTACTAGTTATTCCTACTTTATTTTATACCAAATTTTTTAACTATTTTTTATCTAGGTTTGAACAATTAAATATAGACACTCCCACTCAAATCCATTTGGAGTATCTATATTTAATTGTTCAAACCTACATAAAAAATAGTTAAAAAATTAATATATGATAATAAAGATAGTGAATGAACAGTGTTTAAAGACGTGGTTTTGTTTTTATTGGTTGATAAGGGCGGTTAGACCACGCGTCTGGTAGGCAGGCCCTTCCTTACCCTCCAAGATACCCACACACAAACCTTTCTCTCCACAGATAAGTTGAAAGAGAGATAGAGAGAGAATGGGTTTTAGAGGGAAGGAGAGAATCGGAGTTGAAGAAGGCTGGCCATGGTCTCCGATCGTTCGGCCATCCTGTTCTGAGTATCATGGAGGGTGGAGATTGAGGTTCTGCCGGGCGCTGCCGGTGGTTGTCATTGATGTTGTTAATGGTGGTGTTTTTGATTAATGGTGTTGATGGTGGTGGTTCCGACTAAGGGGTGTGGTGGTTGTCGACGGTGAGCAGCGGTGGTGGTGGATGTAGTCGGAGACGGTGACGATGGTTAGGGTTTCACATGTGTCGGTTGCGAGTTAGTGGTCACCGGTGAGTACCTAGAGAGAAGGTAAATTCCGTGTTCCTCGGTTTCTTACTTTCCAGCAACTCTAATCAATAACAAAGGTGGATGATGATGATTGTTACTTTTGTTCTTAGAATAAATTTGATTTTTATAAGGAAAATGGCTAAGAAAATTTGATTTTTACTTGAACCCCTTCACTCAGATGAACAAAGAAATGAGGATATTTCAGAGGGGATGGTTTCTTAGGGTGGTTGCCCTTCTCAATCAAGTCCGCTTTTGACTTAATTCAAGTCAGCCATCCTTCTTTGACGCCCATGATTTTCTTCATTCACCAATATCCATTTTGACAGAGACTATGATGATGAGTTTCAATGCGTCTGAGTTAATTCTAGCAAATGTGAGATTTTCCGCATCTTGGCGGGGTAACCAGATGGTTATGTGATTCGTCTCTGTTTTCACATGGCAATCTGTAAGTATGCAGCCATGGCGGATTTATCCTCTTTGCTCGATTGTTTACACATCTGAGCCTCATAATCATGGCAGATAAAAATCATGGATTAAGTTCCAGATTATCATATGCTGTCTCTTGAAGATGAAAATATGATCCATTTTGAAAGGGGCTATGATGATGAGTTTCAATGCTCCTGAGTGAATATGAGCAAAGATGAGATTTTGCACCATCTTGCCGGGGCAACCGGGCCAGTCATGTGAAAAACTGAAAGTCTGATTTGACTCTGCTTTCACATGGTAACCGGTAAGTATGCAGCCATGACTGATGTATCCTCTTTGTTCAACTGTTTACATATCTGAACCCTTAGCGGTCGTGCATACTGGTGGTGGTCGCCGATATGTGTTCCGGTTACTCTATGTGGGTATTCACATGTTGGATTCAGCGATCACCTGTTATTGGCCTCTGATTTGGTTATCAGAAGCTTTAGGGTTTTCAGATGCGGAAGTGACCGGTAATCTGCCGCCGTCTCAGGTCTGTTGTTCAGACCGACGGTAACTGGCGATGGTTTTACCATCGTTGGTGGTAACCGGTTATCTATTATGTATCTCAGCGTTTTACCAAGCTCCCGATTTTGTTCTTGTCATTGTGATTATAAGTTCCTTCTATTTCAGATCGTAACAATGGTTGTTTTTTGGGTCATTAGGGCTGTGATGATGACTGACAGTCATCTGAGCCTCTATCATGGTTTTGTGACCTCCCATTGTTAGTGGCTGTGAAGATAAAATCTGAGCCTGTTATTGGGGTTTAGGGTCGTGCCAATGATAATAAAATCTAAAATGATGATGGTTATTAGCTAATCTGAGATATCCATGGGCCGGATTGTGTTGTCACTGTGATTTAAGATTGTAACAATGATTGTTGTTTGGGTCTTTAAGGCTATGATGATGACCTGGCAGTCATCTGAGCCTCCATCATGGTTTTGAGTTGACTGAATCAACCCAACACATGTGTGGACCTAAGCAAGAGACTGATTAACATGTGATAGGCGATCGGAAGAACTTCGTAAGAACTTTAGCGCTGTAAACGAACCCGAACGGTTGACTCAATAGAACCTGTGTGGTTAAAAGTGAAGTGGTTAGTTTGATTAAGCTCAGACCAACAGAAGGAAGAACTTATCAAGAGCTGAAAATTGCTATGTGATACAAGGACTCAACTTAAGTGGTTTAAAGGTGAGTTTATCGGTGTGATTCATTTTCAATTGCATTCAAGTATATATATGTAACAGTAATAGTATTTACTATTGAATATAATTTGATAATGATGCTCATACTTGAGTTTATTTTTGCAGCAACTGTTTGATACAATGTGCAACAGTTAGATGATGAATGTTTGTTGCTAAAGAGTGTTGAAAACAACCATTTGAACAGTTGTCAAAGTGTTGGAGCTGCTGCTAAACGGATTCATCGTTTCCTAGAAACGTTTTCTCTTAAATTCAAAAAGTCCAAGGTACTACGTTTTTTATGACAGTTTATTGGGGTTGAAATATAGTTATTCTAAAAAATGCATGACTACATTACGTGATTAAATCCCAAAATGAAAGTAAACAATTCACTTTTACGCTTGTAAAATTCTCCTCAGGCTGCTTTATCTGTAATTAGTTGTTTGTTATTGCAAACTGTTTCATACTAACTTTATACTATGTTGACAGGAAATGCTGGATAGTTATCTTTTTTGTGATTGTGGCAGTCTAATTAGCACATCAGTTGTATTACATCCTTATGGCATCACAAAGGAAATGGAACAAATTTGTCCAACAGAACTTTATGTTAATTAAGGGTTTTAAAGAGGAATTGCTTGCTATTCGTATGCATGCTGGATTAGCAAAAAAGGTTCTGCTTTACCATTTCAACGACATCATCACTAATGTATGTAATTTTTACAGTAGTAATTAGTTTTTTTTACATTATAACTTTTCTCACCTGTTATGCGATTTTTGTTGAACTTTTCAGGGCAACCTTTTAAATGAGTACTACAATTCTGCTTTGAAAGAAAGGAATCAGCCAGAAAAAGTTCATGATGCTGATGATATTTCAAGAGCCGAAGTTCAACAAATACGGTTCTCTGTCGTTGTAACGTTCAAGGTTCCGCCGCAACGCGCGGTGGGATAAGAAGCTAGTTGGTATAAAATAAAGAAGGATTAATTGGTAAAAGAAATTACTCTTCGTTTATGACATAATCATAGTTGACTTTTAAAAATTTGTTACACCAATTAAATGTTACATACCAAATAGGCTTGCCCAAAAGGAATTCGTATCCATTTGGTCAGTCAAACAAAAGATTTAAATTTATATATAAATTACATTATATTTAACATGCACAAGCAACAAACCAAGTTATAACAATAATTAATATTTATACTTATTTAGATATTTTTAGGTTTTTTTAGTTGTCATTATTAACTTATATCTAGGTTCATCATTTTTCTTACATAAATAACTTCTTTATACAAAATCAAGTCCTTTCTAGTATAATGTTCTTATATTTAAAAAATATTAAGCGTCATAAACTGGATTCGTACAACGGTGTGACAAGATTTGCGACCAACCAAAATACGGTACATTTATCCAGTATATAGATGGCACAAGTATTTGGCTTGACGGATATATGTATTAATATGAGTTCATCGGTTTTATTTTCTTTACCCAAATGAATATAACAACCAATGTTTTGGAAATAGGATCACGACCTCATAGGTTCACCAGTTTAACCGGGCAGCCATATGTGTACGAGGATTTTACAACAAGCCATCATCTCAAACTATGTGTGTCAGGTCGGGTTTATTAAAAAAGATAATTCAAACTATGTTAGTATCACCAAGTTAGATTTAAAATCTCCCCTTGCCTGGATTTGAACCTCTAAGAGAAGCAAAGCTTCCCACCGACCTTGACCATTAGGCTAAGAGATCATTGGTAAATAACATTTGATTTGTTAAGTGTTATCTTAAAAGATGATAACTTAAAGCTTGGGCTAAAGATGGAATGTTATTGAGAGAAAGATAAAATATTAAGAAAACAGGCCAATAATAGAACAATTGGGCCAACGATTAAGCAACGAGCCCAATGCTAATGGAATCGGGCTTTAACCAAGTGCTAGATATCTAGGTCCCTAGGATACGAGTAGTGGTGCACAAATCGGGTTTTTTTAAAAACCGGGTTTCGGGTAGGATCGGTTCGGGTAGGATCGGGTTTTACAAAATCGGGTTTTTTTAAAAACCGGGTCGGGTCCGGGTTTTCTACCAAAAATGTATACCCTATATACCCGGGTTCGGGTAGGGTTCGGGTCGGGTTTTATAAAACCCGGGTATTATAATACCCTATTTCCGGGTTCGGGTCCGGTTCTGGTATTCAACGGGTGAAAAGTGCCATTTTCATCAAAGATTTTTCGCACAAATGTATTTGTAAATTCTGTACCGCCATCACTTTGAAAAACTTTTATTTTGCGTGAAAGTTGAGTTTGAACTAGACGCAAAAAAGTTTGAAGAACCGTATAAAATTCGGTTTTGTTTTTAAGAGGGTACATCCATGTAAATCTCGAATAATCATCCACAAACACAACATAGTATTTATACCCGTCTTTGCTAATGATTGGTGATGGCTCCCATAAGTCACAATGGACAAGATCTAGAGGGTGAGAAGCACGTTTGTCATTGGTATTAAATGGCAATTTGTGAGCTTTAGCAAGTTGACATGGAGAACGAATATTAGGCTTAGGTAAAATTGACGTAAATGACAAATGACCAAGTCTTTTTAAAACGGAAATAATATCAAATGCAACATGACCCAAACGATTGTGCCACAATTTAAAGGAGGCTTTATTAGATGAACTAGAAGCAAAAAACGCAAAAGACTTGTCTTGGAGCACATAAAGGTTGTTTTCACACCGACCTTGAGCGAGAGGTTGACTTGTTTTTCGGTCCTGGATCACAAAAAACGAATTAGAGAATAGAACATCAACGGGATAGTCATTTGTAAACTTGCTAACGGAAAGAAGATTTCGAGTTAAAGAAGGAACCACCAAAACCTCATTTAATTTAACGTGTTTGTTAATTGCGACACGTCCTTTATGGGTTATTGGTAAAGAATGTCCATTACCAAAGGTAACGGATGAGGTTCTTGTGTAAGGATTAAATGAGGTTAGTTTACCGGTTTCATTAGTCATGTGGAGATCGGCCCCGGTGTCGGCTGTCCAATCGGGACTATCTTCATCCGAAACATGACATTGAGCATGGAAGGCACGTACAAGGCCTTCGTTTCCAGAAGCGGATGCAACAAAAGAGGAGAGTTTTGGATTGCTTAATGTCCGTTAGTGCGACACAACTGACAATGAGGTGGTCTACGGATTCCTTTGGATGAGTTGGATTGATTGTTACCCCGGTTATAAGAACCGGATCCTGATTTGGGCCGATTATTTGAGGGTCCGGAAGCGCGATTATGATGGTGGTGAGCGACAAAGGCAACGGACGAAGGAGTAGGCGGATGAATTGTATGGAGAAATTGTTCTTGGCTTTCTGCTTTAGTTAGCAAGTCGCTTACAGAGAAACCAGTGGGTTTTGTCTGTGTCGCTTACAGGGTGACCAATCTCCGATAATTGATCTCATAGGGCCTTGAATTTTCGGCCGTATTCGGCAACAGTAGAAGTTCCTTTAGTCAGTTGGCGAAGATTGTCACAGAGCAAGTGCATCCGTTCCAAAGATTTGTTGCTGTAAGCGGCCTCGAGGGCTGTCCAGATTTGACGAGCGGTTGAGAGACCGAGTATCTCAGCAACCGCTTCTTCGGTGGGGGGGGAGTTAAGGATAAGGACGGCATGTTGATCGTTAACGAACCAGGCCGAGTAGGCTGGATTTGGTTGTTCTTTGGAGTCAAGGGTGATGGTTTTCGGAGGTGGAGAGATAGAACCATCGATGTAACCGATTAGTTCTTGATTAGCGAGGAGGGGTAAGATTTGGTTATGCCAATAAAGATAGTTGGTGGAAGAGAGTTTGAGGGTGAGCATGTGGAGTATGGTGGCCATCGGAAGTTTAGTGCCGGTGGCGGAGGAGGAGGCTGGAATTGTCGACATGGTGTGCACGGAAAAGAAGAGGCTGAAAACACAGGAAGATGGCCGATGGTAAGCTAGGCTGATACCATGAAAGTCAAGGAATTCTCTCTTGAATTTAGAGAGATTGATGAATCATTATATACTTGATTACAAGGCTACTTACATGGAGAAGAATAAACAATCTATTAACTATACAATAAAACATAATATTCACAATAATGTAGAGGATGGATTTTAGGAATGATTATGGTGATGATGATATTGTCTGTTATATCAATATGTCGTTTACGAACTTTTATAAATCCATGCACGAAAGTCCTTTTCTAATAACAATACTAAACCCGTTAATTGAAACTTCGAGGTGTTACAAGGGGTCATCACCAATTTTGCATATAATATTCATCAGGCCCGGATAAAGTTCTAGGGAATGAGCTGGATTAATGTTCTTGAAGTGGGCTAAAAGTCAGCGGTTTCGTGGACCGGGTCAACTACAAGACACGAGGAGAGTCTTTTTCAAACCATATGATGTAGGAGCATCCATGGATCAGTTCATGGGTCACCAATTGGGTCAGGAATTAAAGGGGCCATTTGATCTAGGTATTTATGTGGTCATGATTTGGACTACCAAAGGCGGCATAGGCTTGCGGATGAAGATGATTTGGGCTGGTTTCGCAACGGATTTTGGAATGGGTTGCCCTAGACTTAAGATCAAGATATCTTATTATGTAGTTTCAATAAATATTTCGTTTCATAGTTTATCAAATTAGGGTTAGTATAAATGTTGGATTATTATTCTTGTTTAGTTAGTTTTGATTGATTTTGGTAAACATTCCAAAACTTTAAGCTTGTCGATTGAAGATTTATATTCAAACATTTGAGTTTAACCATTTTGTTCTTGAGCCATTTGAATTGCTTATGTTGTTTGTATCAGAACTCAAATTCTTCTAAACAAAATTTAAAAACGTAACTAGTATATAATCATTAAATCCAACTTTTATCGATATATAAAAAAATCTAATTAACTTAGAAAACAATGAGTTCGTGAAATTGGAATAAAATCTTTTGTTTCCTATGATACTTTTTAAAGTGTTACTCTGCGATCAGTTAAAATTGATTTATTGGAAAAAAAAAATCATATGAAACAACGTTAAGCTTATGGTATTTTTTTACGATACCGAGATCCTTCAATACGTACTGGGTTTTGTAAAATCAAATACTTTTTAACTTATAAATAACTTTTATCAAGATAAATCTTTACAACCGTTCTTTTAAGCGAAGACAAAATATCACAACTATATCATTTTGTAGGATTTTCAGCACCAACACTTTTATAACGACCAACTTTGTATAACACGCCTTTAGTTTTTATGATGATATATAAGCTGTATTTCACAGTAGGATTTTCAGCACCAGCACTTTTATACGACCAACTTTGTATAACACGTCTTTAGTTTTAATGATGATGTATAAATTGTATTTCACTAGAAAAAGTGACACGGTGAAATTATTATAGAGCCGTATTTAATTTAACAACATGCTACATGCTATAGAAGTTTAGCATCATCATCCAAAGTACTCATGGGCAAAAATAGCAACATTTAAACAAGTTGACATATATCTTTCGGCACGTCCATTTTGAGGGGCGGTATAAGGACATGAAAATCGGTGAAAAGTGCCATTTTCATCAAAGATTTTTCGCACAAATGTATTTGTAAATTCTGTACCGCCATCACTTTGAAAAACTTTTATTTTGCGTGAAAGTTGAGTTTGAACTAGACGCAAAAAAGTTTGAAGAACCGTATAAAATTCGGTTTTGTTTTTAAGAGGGTACATCCATGTAAATCTCGAATAATCATCCACAAACACAACATAGTATTTATACCCGTCTTTGCTAATGATTGGTGATGGCTCCCATAAGTCACAATGGACAAGATCTAGAGGGTGAGAAGCACGTTTGTCATTGGTATTAAATGGCAATTTGTGAGCTTTAGCAAGTTGACATGGAGAACGAATATTAGGCTTAGGTAAAATTGACGTAAATGACAAATGACCAAGTCTTTTTAAAACGGAAATAATATCAAATGCAACATGACCCAAACGATTGTGCCACAATTTAAAGGAGGCTTTATTAGATGAACTAGAAGCAAAAAATGCAAAAGACTTGTCTTGGAGCACATAAAGGTTGTTTTCACACCGACCTTGAGCGAGAGGTTGACTTGTTTTTCGGTCCTGGATCACAAAAAACGAATTAGAGAATAGAACATCAACGGGATAGTCATTTGTAAACTTGCTAACGGAAAGAAGATTTCGAGTTAAAGAAGGAACCACCAAAACCTCATTTAATTTAACGTGTTTGTTAATTGCGACACGTCCTTTATGGGTTATTGGTAAAGAATGTCCATTACCAAAGGTAACGGATGAGGTTCTTGTGTAAGGATTAAATGAGGTTAGTTTACCGGTTTCATTAGTCATGTGGAGATCGGCCCCGGTGTCGGCTGTCCAATCGGGACTATCTTCATCCGAAACATGACATTGAGCATGGAAGGCACGTACAAGGCCTTCGTTTCCAGAAGCGGATGCAACAAAAGAGGAGAGTTTTGGATTGCTTAATGTCCGTTAGTGCGACACAACTGACAATGAGGTGGTCTACGGATTCCTTTGGATGAGTTGGATTGATTGTTACCCCGGTTATAAGAACCGGATCCTGATTTGGGCCGATTATTTGAGGGTCCGGAAGCGCGATTATGATGGTGGTGAGCGACAAAGGCAACGGACGAAGGAGTAGGCGGATGAATTGTATGGAGAAATTGTTCTTGGCTTTCTGCTTTAGTTAGCAAGTCGCTTACAGAGAAACCAGTGGGTTTTGTCTGTGTCGCTTACAGGGTGACCAATCTCCGATAATTGATCTCATAGGGCCTTGAATTTTCGGCCGTATTCGGCAACAGTAGAAGTTCCTTTAGTCAGTTGGCGAAGATTGTCACAGAGCAAGTGCATCCGTTCCAAAGATTTGTTGCTGTAAGCGGCCTCGAGGGCTGTCCAGATTTGACGAGCGGTTGAGAGACCGAGTATCTCAGCAACCGCTTCTTCGGTGGGGGGGGAGTTAAGGATAAGGACGGCATGTTGATCGTTAACGAACCAGGCCGAGTAGGCTGGATTTGGTTGTTCTTTGGAGTCAAGGGTGATGGTTTTCGGAGGTGGAGAGATAGAACCATCGATGTAACCGATTAGTTCTTGATTAGCGAGGAGGGGTAAGATTTGGTTATGCCAATAAAGATAGTTGGTGGAAGAGAGTTTGAGGGTGAGCATGTGGAGTATGGTGGCCATCGGAAGTTTAGTGCCGGTGGCGGAGGAGGAGGCTGGAATTGTCGACATGGTGTGCACGGAAAAGAAGAGGCTGAAAACACAGGAAGATGGCCGATGGTAAGCTAGGCTGATACCATGAAAGTCAAGGAATTCTCTCTTGAATTTAGAGAGATTGATGAATCATTATATACTTGATTACAAGGCTACTTACATGGAGAAGAATAAACAATCTATTAACTATACAATAAAACATAATATTCACAATAATGTAGAGGAGGGATTTTAGGAATGATTATGGTGATGATGATATTGTCTGTTATATCAATATGTCGTTTACGAACTTTTATAAATCCATGCACGAAAGTCCTTTTCTAATAACAATACTAAACCCGTTAATTGAAACTTCGAGGTGTTACAAGGGGTCATCACCAATTTTGCATATAATATTCATCAGGCCCGGATAAAGTTCTAGGGAATGAGCTGGATTAATGTTCTTGAAGTGGGCTAAAAGTCAGCGGTTTCGTGGACCGGGTCAACTACAAGACACGAGGAGAGTCTTTTTCAAACCATATGATGTAGGAGCATCCATGGATCAGTTCATGGGTCACCAATTGGGTCAGGAATTAAAGGGGCCATTTGATCTAGGTATTTATGTGGTCATGATTTGGACTACCAAAGGCGGCATAGGCTTGCGGATGAAGATGATTTGGGCTGGTTTCGCAACGGATTTTGGAATGGGTTGCCCTAGACTTAAGATCAAGATATCTTATTATGTAGTTTCAATAAATATTTCGTTTCATAGTTTATCAAATTAGGGTTAGTATAAATGTTGGATTATTATTCTTGTTTAGTTAGTTTTGATTGATTTTGGTAAACATTCCAAAACTTTAAGCTTGTCGATTGAAGATTTATATTCAAACATTTGAGTTTAACCATTTTGTTCTTGAGCCATTTGAATTGCTTATGTTGTTTGTATCAGAACTCAAATTCTTCTAAACAAAATTTAAAAACGTAACTAGTATATAATCATTAAATCCAACTTTTATCGATATATAAAAAAATCTAATTAACTTAGAAAACAATGAGTTCGTGAAATTGGAATAAAATCTTTTGTTTCCTATGATACTTTTTAAAGTGTTACTCTGCGATCAGTTAAAATTGATTTATTGGAAAAAAAAAATCATATGAAACAACGTTAAGCTTATGGTATTTTTTTACGATACCGAGATCCTTCAATACGTACTGGGTTTTGTAAAATCAAATACTTTTTAACTTATAAATAACTTTTATCAAGATAAATCTTTACAACCGTTCTTTTAAGCGAAGACAAAATATCACAACTATATCATTTTGTAGGATTTTCAGCACCAACACTTTTATAACGACCAACTTTGTATAACACGCCTTTAGTTTTTATGATGATATATAAGCTGTATTTCACAGTAGGATTTTCAGCACCAGCACTTTTATACGACCAACTTTGTATAACACGTCTTTAGTTTTAATGATGATGTATAAATTGTATTTCACTAGAAAAAGTGACACGGTGAAATTATTATAGAGCCGTATTTAATTTAACAACATGCTACATGCTATAGAAGTTTAGCATCATCATCCAAAGTACTCATGGGCAAAAATAGCAACATTTAAACAAGTTTTCATCTTAATACCCATATTAATTAACATTAAAGTCTAGAATATATTACATACACCATAAAAGATAAAGTTGATTGAAAACATGATTCTCCAAAGATTAGATATTCATCTCTTAGCATTTCACTTGTTTTTTCGACAGGGTTCGATTAGTGTTTTGTTGTGTGGTTTGGAGACTTATTATAGATAAAGACACTTTTGTTTGGAGACTTCTTATAGATAAAGACACTTTTGGAACTTGTGATATTTGAAATTAGCTAATAATGGATATGATCGGGTGGTTCCGCTGATGGCACGATGATACTCCAGTGGTCCGTCAGTGATCCAAATTTGCCGTTCAAAAAAAAAAATGGATTAAGAAAATGGATTTCTTCTTGTTTAAAATCACATGAATTGATCTAATTAGCTAATATTTAATAAATGAATCTAACTTTTATTATTTCATAAAAAAATCAACCAACATAGAAAACAAAGAGTTCATGAAATGGAAATACCATCGTATATATCATCAATTAAAATTGATTCATTTGGAAGCAATCATATAAAACATAATTAAACTTTGGTAATTTTTTATGATACCAAGATCCTACAACATGTGGGTTTTGTAAAATCTAAATATTGTTAACGTGTAAATAACTTTTATCACCATAATTCTTCAAAAAGTAAAAATAAAATAACCCAACACAACACTTATAGGTAGCGCCACTCTTTGTATAACACGTTTTTAGTTTTTATGATAATATCTAAGCCGTATTTTACAAAATATGTGACTCGATTTAATGACTAGAAATTTATTTTAGAATACCGTTATAATGCCGCGCCAAATTTAAAAAATAATTAACTACAATTTAGATACAAACTAGAGAAGTTTAGCAACATCATCCAAAAGTTCATGATTTATTACAAGTACTCTTGAGGCAAAGATAGCAATATTTATATAAGTTTCTTCTTATTACCCATAAATAACATTAGATTCTATAACATGTTACATACACCATAAAAGATAAAAGTTGATTAAAACATTATTCTCTAAAGATGACTTGACATATATCAGTTAGCGTTTCACACGCTTTGGTGGAAACGATAACCTCCTGCTTTTGACTTGTTTTCCCGACATGATTCGTTTAGTGTTTGGTTGTGTGGTTGGAGACCGAAAGCTTGTAGACAAGGACACTTTTGGAACTTGGGATCTTTGAGATGACCAGACTATGATCGAATCATCTTCTAAGAAAATGGATTTCTTTTCAGACAAAATCGCTTGAATTTGATCAAATTCAGATCGGAAATCTTCATCCTTTATGTATATGAAGTTGGTGCTCATAGCTATCTATCTATTAGTAAAATTAAGGAAAGAGTTGAAAAAAATGGGACTTCACTTGTGCACTTTTATATGCGTGATGAGGGTTACAAATATTTGACGGTGGCCTTCTATATTAAGAAATATTATTTCTTTTAATAGTTAAAAAATAGCATTTAATTATTGAAAACACTAATACCAAAAAAAACAAGCAAATTCAAAAGGTAACAAAAATGCAACACATATCCGGTACTTAGACTAGACGGTATGGGGACCGTCTCCGCCCCGTCTTGCCCCAGCGCCACACCTGCACACCATTTCCGCACCCCCGTCGGCGTCATCAGCGTCCTCCTGCGGACGTTCAAGCCGGGCCTCCCCCTTCTCTCACACACATATACATACAACACACACACACACACACACACACATATATATATATATAGAGGAAGGTTAACGTACATTACGGCTTAACGTACATCACGTACGACAGGTAATTACGCACGTTCATTTTAAAATCACGCACGTTATAACTCAAAAATCCAAAATCACGCATGTTGAAACACAATAATCACGCATATTGAAAACATTAATCATGAATGTTATGGAACAAATTACGCACGTTGTCGTACGTGAAGTACGTTAAGCCGTAATGTACGATATACTTTTTCTATATATATATATATATAATTAGACTCACCCTCACACTCATCCTACGTGGCAGAGCATCCTTTGAGAACTACCTTCTCCTGTACCGATTAGCCTTATCAATGGGCGGAAAGAAATATATGACATTTAATTGGTGTAACAAATTTCTAAAAGTCAACTATGATTATGTAATAAATGAAGAGTAATTTCTTTTACTAGTTATTCCTACTTTATTTTATACCAAATTTTTTAACTATTTTTTATCTAGGTTTGAACAATTAAATATAGACACTCCCACTCAAATCCATTTGGAGTATCTATATTTAATTGTTCAAACCTACATAAAAAATAGTTAAAAAATTAATATATGATAATAAAGATAGTGAATGAACAGTGTTTAAAGACGTGGTTTTGTTTTTATTGGTTGATAAGGGCGGTTAGACCACGCGTCTGGTAGGCAGGCCCTTCCTTACCCTCCAAGATACCCACACACAAACCTTTCTCTCCACAGATAAGTTGAAAGAGAGATAGAGAGAGAATGGGTTTTAGAGGGAAGGAGAGAATCGGAGTTGAAGAAGGCTGGCCATGGTCTCCGATCGTTCGGCCATCCTGTTCTGAGTATCATGGAGGGTGGAGATTGAGGTTCTGCCGGGCGCTGCCGGTGGTTGTCATTGATGTTGTTAATGGTGGTGTTTTTGATTAATGGTGTTGATGGTGGTGGTTCCGACTAAGGGGTGTGGTGGTTGTCGACGGTGAGCAGCGGTGGTGGTGGATGTAGTCGGAGACGGTGACGATGGTTAGGGTTTCACATGTGTCGGTTGCGAGTTAGTGGTCACCGGTGAGTACCTAGAGAGAAGGTAAATTCCGTGTTCCTCGGTTTCTTACTTTCCAGCAACTCTAATCAATAACAAAGGTGGATGATGATGATTGTTACTTTTGTTCTTAGAATAAATTTGATTTTTATAAGGAAAATGGCTAAGAAAATTTGATTTTTACTTGAACCCCTTCACTCAGATGAACAAAGAAATGAGGATATTTCAGAGGGGATGGTTTCTTAGGGTGGTTGCCCTTCTCAATCAAGTCCGCTTTTGACTTAATTCAAGTCAGCCATCCTTCTTTGACGCCCATGATTTTCTTCATTCACCAATATCCATTTTGACAGAGACTATGATGATGAGTTTCAATGCGTCTGAGTTAATTCTAGCAAATGTGAGATTTTCCGCATCTTGGCGGGGTAACCAGATGGTTATGTGATTCGTCTCTGTTTTCACATGGCAATCTGTAAGTATGCAGCCATGGCGGATTTATCCTCTTTGCTCGATTGTTTACACATCTGAGCCTCATAATCATGGCAGATAAAAATCATGGATTAAGTTCCAGATTATCATATGCTGTCTCTTGAAGATGAAAATATGATCCATTTTGAAAGGGGCTATGATGATGAGTTTCAATGCTCCTGAGTGAATATGAGCAAAGATGAGATTTTGCACCATCTTGCCGGGGCAACCGGGCCAGTCATGTGAAAAACTGAAAGTCTGATTTGACTCTGCTTTCACATGGTAACCGGTAAGTATGCAGCCATGACTGATGTATCCTCTTTGTTCAACTGTTTACATATCTGAACCCTTAGCGGTCGTGCATACTGGTGGTGGTCGCCGATATGTGTTCCGGTTACTCTATGTGGGTATTCACATGTTGGATTCAGCGATCACCTGTTATTGGCCTCTGATTTGGTTATCAGAAGCTTTAGGGTTTTCAGATGCGGAAGTGACCGGTAATCTGCCGCCGTCTCAGGTCTGTTGTTCAGACCGACGGTAACTGGCGATGGTTTTACCATCGTTGGTGGTAACCGGTTATCTATTATGTATCTCAGCGTTTTACCAAGCTCCCGATTTTGTTCTTGTCATTGTGATTATAAGTTCCTTCTATTTCAGATCGTAACAATGGTTGTTTTTTGGGTCATTAGGGCTGTGATGATGACTGACAGTCATCTGAGCCTCTATCATGGTTTTGTGACCTCCCATTGTTAGTGGCTGTGAAGATAAAATCTGAGCCTGTTATTGGGGTTTAGGGTCGTGCCAATGATAATAAAATCTAAAATGATGATGGTTATTAGCTAATCTGAGATATCCATGGGCCGGATTGTGTTGTCACTGTGATTTAAGATTGTAACAATGATTGTTGTTTGGGTCTTTAAGGCTATGATGATGACCTGGCAGTCATCTGAGCCTCCATCATGGTTTTGAGTTGACTGAATCAACCCAACACATGTGTGGACCTAAGCAAGAGACTGATTAACATGTGATAGGCGATCGGAAGAACTTCGTAAGAACTTTAGCGCTGTAAACGAACCCGAACGGTTGACTCAATAGAACCTGTGTGGTTAAAAGTGAAGTGGTTAGTTTGATTAAGCTCAGACCAACAGAAGGAAGAACTTATCAAGAGCTGAAAATTGCTATGTGATACAAGGACTCAACTTAAGTGGTTTAAAGGTGAGTTTATCGGTGTGATTCATTTTCAATTGCATTCAAGTATATATATGTAACAGTAATAGTATTTACTATTGAATATAATTTGATAATGATGCTCATACTTGAGTTTATTTTTGCAGCAACTGTTTGATACAATGTGCAACAGTTAGATGATGAATGTTTGTTGCTAAAGAGTGTTGAAAACAACCATTTGAACAGTTGTCAAAGTGTTGGAGCTGCTGCTAAACGGATTCATCGTTTCCTAGAAACGTTTTCTCTTAAATTCAAAAAGTCCAAGGTACTACGTTTTTTATGACAGTTTATTGGGGTTGAAATATAGTTATTCTAAAAAATGCATGACTACATTACGTGATTAAATCCCAAAATGAAAGTAAACAATTCACTTTTACGCTTGTAAAATTCTCCTCAGGCTGCTTTATCTGTAATTAGTTGTTTGTTATTGCAAACTGTTTCATACTAACTTTATACTATGTTGACAGGAAATGCTGGATAGTTATCTTTTTTGTGATTGTGGCAGTCTAATTAGCACATCAGTTGTATTACATCCTTATGGCATCACAAAGGAAATGGAACAAATTTGTCCAACAGAACTTTATGTTAATTAAGGGTTTTAAAGAGGAATTGCTTGCTATTCGTATGCATGCTGGATTAGCAAAAAAGGTTCTGCTTTACCATTTCAACGACATCATCACTAATGTATGTAATTTTTACAGTAGTAATTAGTTTTTTTTACATTATAACTTTTCTCACCTGTTATGCGATTTTTGTTGAACTTTTCAGGGCAACCTTTTAAATGAGTACTACAATTCTGCTTTGAAAGAAAGGAATCAGCCAGAAAAAGTTCATGATGCTGATGATATTTCAAGAGCCGAAGTTCAACAAATACGGTTCTCTGTCGTTGTAACGTTCAAGGTTCCGCCGCAACGCGCGGTGGGATAAGAAGCTAGTTGGTATAAAATAAAGAAGGATTAATTGGTAAAAGAAATTACTCTTCGTTTATGACATAATCATAGTTGACTTTTAAAAATTTGTTACACCAATTAAATGTTACATACCAAATAGGCTTGCCCAAAAGGAATTCGTATCCATTTGGTCAGTCAAACAAAAGATTTAAATTTATATATAAATTACATTATATTTAACATGCACAAGCAACAAACCAAGTTATAACAATAATTAATATTTATACTTATTTAGATATTTTTAGGTTTTTTTAGTTGTCATTATTAACTTATATCTAGGTTCATCATTTTTCTTACATAAATAACTTCTTTATACAAAATCAAGTCCTTTCTAGTATAATGTTCTTATATTTAAAAAATATTAAGCGTCATAAACTGGATTCGTACAACGGTGTGACAAGATTTGCGACCAACCAAAATACGGTACATTTATCCAGTATATAGATGGCACAAGTATTTGGCTTGACGGATATATGTATTAATATGAGTTCATCGGTTTTATTTTCTTTACCCAAATGAATATAACAACCAATGTTTTGGAAATAGGATCACGACCTCATAGGTTCACCAGTTTAACCGGGCAGCCATATGTGTACGAGGATTTTACAACAAGCCATCATCTCAAACTATGTGTGTCAGGTCGGGTTTATTAAAAAAGATAATTCAAACTATGTTAGTATCACCAAGTTAGATTTAAAATCTCCCCTTGCCTGGATTTGAACCTCTAAGAGAAGCAAAGCTTCCCACCGACCTTGACCATTAGGCTAAGAGATCATTGGTAAATAACATTTGATTTGTTAAGTGTTATCTTAAAAGATGATAACTTAAAGCTTGGGCTAAAGATGGAATGTTATTGAGAGAAAGATAAAATATTAAGAAAACAGGCCAATAATAGAACAATTGGGCCAACGATTAAGCAACGAGCCCAATGCTAATGGAATCGGGCTTTAACCAAGTGCTAGATATCTAGGTCCCTAGGATACGAGTAGTGGTGCACAAATCGGGTTTTTTTAAAAACCGGGTTTCGGGTAGGATCGGTTCGGGTAGGATCGGGTTTTACAAAATCGGGTTTTTTTAAAAACCGGGTCGGGTCCGGGTTTTCTACCAAAAATGTATACCCTATATACCCGGGTTCGGGTAGGGTTCGGGTCGGGTTTTATAAAACCCGGGTATTATAATACCCTATTTCCGGGTTCGGGTCCGGTTCTGGTATTCAACGGGTGAAAAGTGCCATTTTCATCAAAGATTTTTCGCACAAATGTATTTGTAAATTCTGTACCGCCATCACTTTGAAAAACTTTTATTTTGCGTGAAAGTTGAGTTTGAACTAGACGCAAAAAAGTTTGAAGAACCGTATAAAATTCGGTTTTGTTTTTAAGAGGGTACATCCATGTAAATCTCGAATAATCATCCACAAACACAACATAGTATTTATACCCGTCTTTGCTAATGATTGGTGATGGCTCCCATAAGTCACAATGGACAAGATCTAGAGGGTGAGAAGCACGTTTGTCATTGGTATTAAATGGCAATTTGTGAGCTTTAGCAAGTTGACATGGAGAACGAATATTAGGCTTAGGTAAAATTGACGTAAATGACAAATGACCAAGTCTTTTTAAAACGGAAATAATATCAAATGCAACATGACCCAAACGATTGTGCCACAATTTAAAGGAGGCTTTATTAGATGAACTAGAAGCAAAAAACGCAAAAGACTTGTCTTGGAGCACATAAAGGTTGTTTTCACACCGACCTTGAGCGAGAGGTTGACTTGTTTTTCGGTCCTGGATCACAAAAAACGAATTAGAGAATAGAACATCAACGGGATAGTCATTTGTAAACTTGCTAACGGAAAGAAGATTTCGAGTTAAAGAAGGAACCACCAAAACCTCATTTAATTTAACGTGTTTGTTAATTGCGACACGTCCTTTATGGGTTATTGGTAAAGAATGTCCATTACCAAAGGTAACGGATGAGGTTCTTGTGTAAGGATTAAATGAGGTTAGTTTACCGGTTTCATTAGTCATGTGGAGATCGGCCCCGGTGTCGGCTGTCCAATCGGGACTATCTTCATCCGAAACATGACATTGAGCATGGAAGGCACGTACAAGGCCTTCGTTTCCAGAAGCGGATGCAACAAAAGAGGAGAGTTTTGGATTGCTTAATGTCCGTTAGTGCGACACAACTGACAATGAGGTGGTCTACGGATTCCTTTGGATGAGTTGGATTGATTGTTACCCCGGTTATAAGAACCGGATCCTGATTTGGGCCGATTATTTGAGGGTCCGGAAGCGCGATTATGATGGTGGTGAGCGACAAAGGCAACGGACGAAGGAGTAGGCGGATGAATTGTATGGAGAAATTGTTCTTGGCTTTCTGCTTTAGTTAGCAAGTCGCTTACAGAGAAACCAGTGGGTTTTGTCTGTGTCGCTTACAGGGTGACCAATCTCCGATAATTGATCTCATAGGGCCTTGAATTTTCGGCCGTATTCGGCAACAGTAGAAGTTCCTTTAGTCAGTTGGCGAAGATTGTCACAGAGCAAGTGCATCCGTTCCAAAGATTTGTTGCTGTAAGCGGCCTCGAGGGCTGTCCAGATTTGACGAGCGGTTGAGAGACCGAGTATCTCAGCAACCGCTTCTTCGGTGGGGGGGGAGTTAAGGATAAGGACGGCATGTTGATCGTTAACGAACCAGGCCGAGTAGGCTGGATTTGGTTGTTCTTTGGAGTCAAGGGTGATGGTTTTCGGAGGTGGAGAGATAGAACCATCGATGTAACCGATTAGTTCTTGATTAGCGAGGAGGGGTAAGATTTGGTTATGCCAATAAAGATAGTTGGTGGAAGAGAGTTTGAGGGTGAGCATGTGGAGTATGGTGGCCATCGGAAGTTTAGTGCCGGTGGCGGAGGAGGAGGCTGGAATTGTCGACATGGTGTGCACGGAAAAGAAGAGGCTGAAAACACAGGAAGATGGCCGATGGTAAGCTAGGCTGATACCATGAAAGTCAAGGAATTCTCTCTTGAATTTAGAGAGATTGATGAATCATTATATACTTGATTACAAGGCTACTTACATGGAGAAGAATAAACAATCTATTAACTATACAATAAAACATAATATTCACAATAATGTAGAGGATGGATTTTAGGAATGATTATGGTGATGATGATATTGTCTGTTATATCAATATGTCGTTTACGAACTTTTATAAATCCATGCACGAAAGTCCTTTTCTAATAACAATACTAAACCCGTTAATTGAAACTTCGAGGTGTTACAAGGGGTCATCACCAATTTTGCATATAATATTCATCAGGCCCGGATAAAGTTCTAGGGAATGAGCTGGATTAATGTTCTTGAAGTGGGCTAAAAGTCAGCGGTTTCGTGGACCGGGTCAACTACAAGACACGAGGAGAGTCTTTTTCAAACCATATGATGTAGGAGCATCCATGGATCAGTTCATGGGTCACCAATTGGGTCAGGAATTAAAGGGGCCATTTGATCTAGGTATTTATGTGGTCATGATTTGGACTACCAAAGGCGGCATAGGCTTGCGGATGAAGATGATTTGGGCTGGTTTCGCAACGGATTTTGGAATGGGTTGCCCTAGACTTAAGATCAAGATATCTTATTATGTAGTTTCAATAAATATTTCGTTTCATAGTTTATCAAATTAGGGTTAGTATAAATGTTGGATTATTATTCTTGTTTAGTTAGTTTTGATTGATTTTGGTAAACATTCCAAAACTTTAAGCTTGTCGATTGAAGATTTATATTCAAACATTTGAGTTTAACCATTTTGTTCTTGAGCCATTTGAATTGCTTATGTTGTTTGTATCAGAACTCAAATTCTTCTAAACAAAATTTAAAAACGTAACTAGTATATAATCATTAAATCCAACTTTTATCGATATATAAAAAAATCTAATTAACTTAGAAAACAATGAGTTCGTGAAATTGGAATAAAATCTTTTGTTTCCTATGATACTTTTTAAAGTGTTACTCTGCGATCAGTTAAAATTGATTTATTGGAAAAAAAAAATCATATGAAACAACGTTAAGCTTATGGTATTTTTTTACGATACCGAGATCCTTCAATACGTACTGGGTTTTGTAAAATCAAATACTTTTTAACTTATAAATAACTTTTATCAAGATAAATCTTTACAACCGTTCTTTTAAGCGAAGACAAAATATCACAACTATATCATTTTGTAGGATTTTCAGCACCAACACTTTTATAACGACCAACTTTGTATAACACGCCTTTAGTTTTTATGATGATATATAAGCTGTATTTCACAGTAGGATTTTCAGCACCAGCACTTTTATACGACCAACTTTGTATAACACGTCTTTAGTTTTAATGATGATGTATAAATTGTATTTCACTAGAAAAAGTGACACGGTGAAATTATTATAGAGCCGTATTTAATTTAACAACATGCTACATGCTATAGAAGTTTAGCATCATCATCCAAAGTACTCATGGGCAAAAATAGCAACATTTAAACAAGTTGACATATATCTTTCGGCACGTCCATTTTGAGGGGCGGTATAAGGACATGAAAATCGGTGAAAAGTGCCATTTTCATCAAAGATTTTTCGCACAAATGTATTTGTAAATTCTGTACCGCCATCACTTTGAAAAACTTTTATTTTGCGTGAAAGTTGAGTTTGAACTAGACGCAAAAAAGTTTGAAGAACCGTATAAAATTCGGTTTTGTTTTTAAGAGGGTACATCCATGTAAATCTCGAATAATCATCCACAAACACAACATAGTATTTATACCCGTCTTTGCTAATGATTGGTGATGGCTCCCATAAGTCACAATGGACAAGATCTAGAGGGTGAGAAGCACGTTTGTCATTGGTATTAAATGGCAATTTGTGAGCTTTAGCAAGTTGACATGGAGAACGAATATTAGGCTTAGGTAAAATTGACGTAAATGACAAATGACCAAGTCTTTTTAAAACGGAAATAATATCAAATGCAACATGACCCAAACGATTGTGCCACAATTTAAAGGAGGCTTTATTAGATGAACTAGAAGCAAAAAATGCAAAAGACTTGTCTTGGAGCACATAAAGGTTGTTTTCACACCGACCTTGAGCGAGAGGTTGACTTGTTTTTCGGTCCTGGATCACAAAAAACGAATTAGAGAATAGAACATCAACGGGATAGTCATTTGTAAACTTGCTAACGGAAAGAAGATTTCGAGTTAAAGAAGGAACCACCAAAACCTCATTTAATTTAACGTGTTTGTTAATTGCGACACGTCCTTTATGGGTTATTGGTAAAGAATGTCCATTACCAAAGGTAACGGATGAGGTTCTTGTGTAAGGATTAAATGAGGTTAGTTTACCGGTTTCATTAGTCATGTGGAGATCGGCCCCGGTGTCGGCTGTCCAATCGGGACTATCTTCATCCGAAACATGACATTGAGCATGGAAGGCACGTACAAGGCCTTCGTTTCCAGAAGCGGATGCAACAAAAGAGGAGAGTTTTGGATTGCTTAATGTCCGTTAGTGCGACACAACTGACAATGAGGTGGTCTACGGATTCCTTTGGATGAGTTGGATTGATTGTTACCCCGGTTATAAGAACCGGATCCTGATTTGGGCCGATTATTTGAGGGTCCGGAAGCGCGATTATGATGGTGGTGAGCGACAAAGGCAACGGACGAAGGAGTAGGCGGATGAATTGTATGGAGAAATTGTTCTTGGCTTTCTGCTTTAGTTAGCAAGTCGCTTACAGAGAAACCAGTGGGTTTTGTCTGTGTCGCTTACAGGGTGACCAATCTCCGATAATTGATCTCATAGGGCCTTGAATTTTCGGCCGTATTCGGCAACAGTAGAAGTTCCTTTAGTCAGTTGGCGAAGATTGTCACAGAGCAAGTGCATCCGTTCCAAAGATTTGTTGCTGTAAGCGGCCTCGAGGGCTGTCCAGATTTGACGAGCGGTTGAGAGACCGAGTATCTCAGCAACCGCTTCTTCGGTGGGGGGGGAGTTAAGGATAAGGACGGCATGTTGATCGTTAACGAACCAGGCCGAGTAGGCTGGATTTGGTTGTTCTTTGGAGTCAAGGGTGATGGTTTTCGGAGGTGGAGAGATAGAACCATCGATGTAACCGATTAGTTCTTGATTAGCGAGGAGGGGTAAGATTTGGTTATGCCAATAAAGATAGTTGGTGGAAGAGAGTTTGAGGGTGAGCATGTGGAGTATGGTGGCCATCGGAAGTTTAGTGCCGGTGGCGGAGGAGGAGGCTGGAATTGTCGACATGGTGTGCACGGAAAAGAAGAGGCTGAAAACACAGGAAGATGGCCGATGGTAAGCTAGGCTGATACCATGAAAGTCAAGGAATTCTCTCTTGAATTTAGAGAGATTGATGAATCATTATATACTTGATTACAAGGCTACTTACATGGAGAAGAATAAACAATCTATTAACTATACAATAAAACATAATATTCACAATAATGTAGAGGAGGGATTTTAGGAATGATTATGGTGATGATGATATTGTCTGTTATATCAATATGTCGTTTACGAACTTTTATAAATCCATGCACGAAAGTCCTTTTCTAATAACAATACTAAACCCGTTAATTGAAACTTCGAGGTGTTACAAGGGGTCATCACCAATTTTGCATATAATATTCATCAGGCCCGGATAAAGTTCTAGGGAATGAGCTGGATTAATGTTCTTGAAGTGGGCTAAAAGTCAGCGGTTTCGTGGACCGGGTCAACTACAAGACACGAGGAGAGTCTTTTTCAAACCATATGATGTAGGAGCATCCATGGATCAGTTCATGGGTCACCAATTGGGTCAGGAATTAAAGGGGCCATTTGATCTAGGTATTTATGTGGTCATGATTTGGACTACCAAAGGCGGCATAGGCTTGCGGATGAAGATGATTTGGGCTGGTTTCGCAACGGATTTTGGAATGGGTTGCCCTAGACTTAAGATCAAGATATCTTATTATGTAGTTTCAATAAATATTTCGTTTCATAGTTTATCAAATTAGGGTTAGTATAAATGTTGGATTATTATTCTTGTTTAGTTAGTTTTGATTGATTTTGGTAAACATTCCAAAACTTTAAGCTTGTCGATTGAAGATTTATATTCAAACATTTGAGTTTAACCATTTTGTTCTTGAGCCATTTGAATTGCTTATGTTGTTTGTATCAGAACTCAAATTCTTCTAAACAAAATTTAAAAACGTAACTAGTATATAATCATTAAATCCAACTTTTATCGATATATAAAAAAATCTAATTAACTTAGAAAACAATGAGTTCGTGAAATTGGAATAAAATCTTTTGTTTCCTATGATACTTTTTAAAGTGTTACTCTGCGATCAGTTAAAATTGATTTATTGGAAAAAAAAAATCATATGAAACAACGTTAAGCTTATGGTATTTTTTTACGATACCGAGATCCTTCAATACGTACTGGGTTTTGTAAAATCAAATACTTTTTAACTTATAAATAACTTTTATCAAGATAAATCTTTACAACCGTTCTTTTAAGCGAAGACAAAATATCACAACTATATCATTTTGTAGGATTTTCAGCACCAACACTTTTATAACGACCAACTTTGTATAACACGCCTTTAGTTTTTATGATGATATATAAGCTGTATTTCACAGTAGGATTTTCAGCACCAGCACTTTTATACGACCAACTTTGTATAACACGTCTTTAGTTTTAATGATGATGTATAAATTGTATTTCACTAGAAAAAGTGACACGGTGAAATTATTATAGAGCCGTATTTAATTTAACAACATGCTACATGCTATAGAAGTTTAGCATCATCATCCAAAGTACTCATGGGCAAAAATAGCAACATTTAAACAAGTTTTCATCTTAATACCCATATTAATTAACATTAAAGTCTAGAATATATTACATACACCATAAAAGATAAAGTTGATTGAAAACATGATTCTCCAAAGATTAGATATTCATCTCTTAGCATTTCACTTGTTTTTTCGACAGGGTTCGATTAGTGTTTTGTTGTGTGGTTTGGAGACTTATTATAGATAAAGACACTTTTGTTTGGAGACTTCTTATAGATAAAGACACTTTTGGAACTTGTGATATTTGAAATTAGCTAATAATGGATATGATCGGGTGGTTCCGCTGATGGCACGATGATACTCCAGTGGTCCGTCAGTGATCCAAATTTGCCGTTCAAAAAAAAAAATGGATTAAGAAAATGGATTTCTTCTTGTTTAAAATCACATGAATTGATCTAATTAGCTAATATTTAATAAATGAATCTAACTTTTATTATTTCATAAAAAAATCAACCAACATAGAAAACAAAGAGTTCATGAAATGGAAATACCATCGTATATATCATCAATTAAAATTGATTCATTTGGAAGCAATCATATAAAACATAATTAAACTTTGGTAATTTTTTATGATACCAAGATCCTACAACATGTGGGTTTTGTAAAATCTAAATATTGTTAACGTGTAAATAACTTTTATCACCATAATTCTTCAAAAAGTAAAAATAAAATAACCCAACACAACACTTATAGGTAGCGCCACTCTTTGTATAACACGTTTTTAGTTTTTATGATAATATCTAAGCCGTATTTTACAAAATATGTGACTCGATTTAATGACTAGAAATTTATTTTAGAATACCGTTATAATGCCGCGCCAAATTTAAAAAATAATTAACTACAATTTAGATACAAACTAGAGAAGTTTAGCAACATCATCCAAAAGTTCATGATTTATTACAAGTACTCTTGAGGCAAAGATAGCAATATTTATATAAGTTTCTTCTTATTACCCATAAATAACATTAGATTCTATAACATGTTACATACACCATAAAAGATAAAAGTTGATTAAAACATTATTCTCTAAAGATGACTTGACATATATCAGTTAGCGTTTCACACGCTTTGGTGGAAACGATAACCTCCTGCTTTTGACTTGTTTTCCCGACATGATTCGTTTAGTGTTTGGTTGTGTGGTTGGAGACCGAAAGCTTGTAGACAAGGACACTTTTGGAACTTGGGATCTTTGAGATGACCAGACTATGATCGAATCATCTTCTAAGAAAATGGATTTCTTTTCAGACAAAATCGCTTGAATTTGATCAAATTCAGATCGGAAATCTTCATCCTTTATGTATATGAAGTTGGTGCTCATAGCTATCTATCTATTAGTAAAATTAAGGAAAGAGTTGAAAAAAATGGGACTTCACTTGTGCACTTTTATATGCGTGATGAGGGTTACAAATATTTGACGGTGGCCTTCTATATTAAGAAATATTATTTCTTTTAATAGTTAAAAAATAGCATTTAATTATTGAAAACACTAATACCAAAAAAAACAAGCAAATTCAAAAGGTAACAAAAATGCAACACATATCCGGTACTTAGACTAGACGGTATGGGGACCGTCTCCGCCCCGTCTTGCCCCAGCGCCACACCTGCACACCATTTCCGCACCCCCGTCGGCGTCATCAGCGTCCTCCTGCGGACGTTCAAGCCGGGCCTCCCCCTTCTCTCACACACATATACATACAACACACACACACACACACACACACATATATATATATATAGAGGAAGGTTAACGTACATTACGGCTTAACGTACATCACGTACGACAGGTAATTACGCACGTTCATTTTAAAATCACGCACGTTATAACTCAAAAATCCAAAATCACGCATGTTGAAACACAATAATCACGCATATTGAAAACATTAATCATGAATGTTATGGAACAAATTACGCACGTTGTCGTACGTGAAGTACGTTAAGCCGTAATGTACGATATACTTTTTCTATATATATATATATATAATTAGACTCACCCTCACACTCATCCTACGTGGCAGAGCATCCTTTGAGAACTACCTTCTCCTGTACCGATTAGCCTTATCAATGGGCGGAAAGAAATATATGACATTTAATTGGTGTAACAAATTTCTAAAAGTCAACTATGATTATGTAATAAATGAAGAGTAATTTCTTTTACTAGTTATTCCTACTTTATTTTATACCAAATTTTTTAACTATTTTTTATCTAGGTTTGAACAATTAAATATAGACACTCCCACTCAAATCCATTTGGAGTATCTATATTTAATTGTTCAAACCTACATAAAAAATAGTTAAAAAATTAATATATGATAATAAAGATAGTGAATGAACAGTGTTTAAAGACGTGGTTTTGTTTTTATTGGTTGATAAGGGCGGTTAGACCACGCGTCTGGTAGGCAGGCCCTTCCTTACCCTCCAAGATACCCACACACAAACCTTTCTCTCCACAGATAAGTTGAAAGAGAGATAGAGAGAGAATGGGTTTTAGAGGGAAGGAGAGAATCGGAGTTGAAGAAGGCTGGCCATGGTCTCCGATCGTTCGGCCATCCTGTTCTGAGTATCATGGAGGGTGGAGATTGAGGTTCTGCCGGGCGCTGCCGGTGGTTGTCATTGATGTTGTTAATGGTGGTGTTTTTGATTAATGGTGTTGATGGTGGTGGTTCCGACTAAGGGGTGTGGTGGTTGTCGACGGTGAGCAGCGGTGGTGGTGGATGTAGTCGGAGACGGTGACGATGGTTAGGGTTTCACATGTGTCGGTTGCGAGTTAGTGGTCACCGGTGAGTACCTAGAGAGAAGGTAAATTCCGTGTTCCTCGGTTTCTTACTTTCCAGCAACTCTAATCAATAACAAAGGTGGATGATGATGATTGTTACTTTTGTTCTTAGAATAAATTTGATTTTTATAAGGAAAATGGCTAAGAAAATTTGATTTTTACTTGAACCCCTTCACTCAGATGAACAAAGAAATGAGGATATTTCAGAGGGGATGGTTTCTTAGGGTGGTTGCCCTTCTCAATCAAGTCCGCTTTTGACTTAATTCAAGTCAGCCATCCTTCTTTGACGCCCATGATTTTCTTCATTCACCAATATCCATTTTGACAGAGACTATGATGATGAGTTTCAATGCGTCTGAGTTAATTCTAGCAAATGTGAGATTTTCCGCATCTTGGCGGGGTAACCAGATGGTTATGTGATTCGTCTCTGTTTTCACATGGCAATCTGTAAGTATGCAGCCATGGCGGATTTATCCTCTTTGCTCGATTGTTTACACATCTGAGCCTCATAATCATGGCAGATAAAAATCATGGATTAAGTTCCAGATTATCATATGCTGTCTCTTGAAGATGAAAATATGATCCATTTTGAAAGGGGCTATGATGATGAGTTTCAATGCTCCTGAGTGAATATGAGCAAAGATGAGATTTTGCACCATCTTGCCGGGGCAACCGGGCCAGTCATGTGAAAAACTGAAAGTCTGATTTGACTCTGCTTTCACATGGTAACCGGTAAGTATGCAGCCATGACTGATGTATCCTCTTTGTTCAACTGTTTACATATCTGAACCCTTAGCGGTCGTGCATACTGGTGGTGGTCGCCGATATGTGTTCCGGTTACTCTATGTGGGTATTCACATGTTGGATTCAGCGATCACCTGTTATTGGCCTCTGATTTGGTTATCAGAAGCTTTAGGGTTTTCAGATGCGGAAGTGACCGGTAATCTGCCGCCGTCTCAGGTCTGTTGTTCAGACCGACGGTAACTGGCGATGGTTTTACCATCGTTGGTGGTAACCGGTTATCTATTATGTATCTCAGCGTTTTACCAAGCTCCCGATTTTGTTCTTGTCATTGTGATTATAAGTTCCTTCTATTTCAGATCGTAACAATGGTTGTTTTTTGGGTCATTAGGGCTGTGATGATGACTGACAGTCATCTGAGCCTCTATCATGGTTTTGTGACCTCCCATTGTTAGTGGCTGTGAAGATAAAATCTGAGCCTGTTATTGGGGTTTAGGGTCGTGCCAATGATAATAAAATCTAAAATGATGATGGTTATTAGCTAATCTGAGATATCCATGGGCCGGATTGTGTTGTCACTGTGATTTAAGATTGTAACAATGATTGTTGTTTGGGTCTTTAAGGCTATGATGATGACCTGGCAGTCATCTGAGCCTCCATCATGGTTTTGAGTTGACTGAATCAACCCAACACATGTGTGGACCTAAGCAAGAGACTGATTAACATGTGATAGGCGATCGGAAGAACTTCGTAAGAACTTTAGCGCTGTAAACGAACCCGAACGGTTGACTCAATAGAACCTGTGTGGTTAAAAGTGAAGTGGTTAGTTTGATTAAGCTCAGACCAACAGAAGGAAGAACTTATCAAGAGCTGAAAATTGCTATGTGATACAAGGACTCAACTTAAGTGGTTTAAAGGTGAGTTTATCGGTGTGATTCATTTTCAATTGCATTCAAGTATATATATGTAACAGTAATAGTATTTACTATTGAATATAATTTGATAATGATGCTCATACTTGAGTTTATTTTTGCAGCAACTGTTTGATACAATGTGCAACAGTTAGATGATGAATGTTTGTTGCTAAAGAGTGTTGAAAACAACCATTTGAACAGTTGTCAAAGTGTTGGAGCTGCTGCTAAACGGATTCATCGTTTCCTAGAAACGTTTTCTCTTAAATTCAAAAAGTCCAAGGTACTACGTTTTTTATGACAGTTTATTGGGGTTGAAATATAGTTATTCTAAAAAATGCATGACTACATTACGTGATTAAATCCCAAAATGAAAGTAAACAATTCACTTTTACGCTTGTAAAATTCTCCTCAGGCTGCTTTATCTGTAATTAGTTGTTTGTTATTGCAAACTGTTTCATACTAACTTTATACTATGTTGACAGGAAATGCTGGATAGTTATCTTTTTTGTGATTGTGGCAGTCTAATTAGCACATCAGTTGTATTACATCCTTATGGCATCACAAAGGAAATGGAACAAATTTGTCCAACAGAACTTTATGTTAATTAAGGGTTTTAAAGAGGAATTGCTTGCTATTCGTATGCATGCTGGATTAGCAAAAAAGGTTCTGCTTTACCATTTCAACGACATCATCACTAATGTATGTAATTTTTACAGTAGTAATTAGTTTTTTTTACATTATAACTTTTCTCACCTGTTATGCGATTTTTGTTGAACTTTTCAGGGCAACCTTTTAAATGAGTACTACAATTCTGCTTTGAAAGAAAGGAATCAGCCAGAAAAAGTTCATGATGCTGATGATATTTCAAGAGCCGAAGTTCAACAAATACGGTTCTCTGTCGTTGTAACGTTCAAGGTTCCGCCGCAACGCGCGGTGGGATAAGAAGCTAGTTGGTATAAAATAAAGAAGGATTAATTGGTAAAAGAAATTACTCTTCGTTTATGACATAATCATAGTTGACTTTTAAAAATTTGTTACACCAATTAAATGTTACATACCAAATAGGCTTGCCCAAAAGGAATTCGTATCCATTTGGTCAGTCAAACAAAAGATTTAAATTTATATATAAATTACATTATATTTAACATGCACAAGCAACAAACCAAGTTATAACAATAATTAATATTTATACTTATTTAGATATTTTTAGGTTTTTTTAGTTGTCATTATTAACTTATATCTAGGTTCATCATTTTTCTTACATAAATAACTTCTTTATACAAAATCAAGTCCTTTCTAGTATAATGTTCTTATATTTAAAAAATATTAAGCGTCATAAACTGGATTCGTACAACGGTGTGACAAGATTTGCGACCAACCAAAATACGGTACATTTATCCAGTATATAGATGGCACAAGTATTTGGCTTGACGGATATATGTATTAATATGAGTTCATCGGTTTTATTTTCTTTACCCAAATGAATATAACAACCAATGTTTTGGAAATAGGATCACGACCTCATAGGTTCACCAGTTTAACCGGGCAGCCATATGTGTACGAGGATTTTACAACAAGCCATCATCTCAAACTATGTGTGTCAGGTCGGGTTTATTAAAAAAGATAATTCAAACTATGTTAGTATCACCAAGTTAGATTTAAAATCTCCCCTTGCCTGGATTTGAACCTCTAAGAGAAGCAAAGCTTCCCACCGACCTTGACCATTAGGCTAAGAGATCATTGGTAAATAACATTTGATTTGTTAAGTGTTATCTTAAAAGATGATAACTTAAAGCTTGGGCTAAAGATGGAATGTTATTGAGAGAAAGATAAAATATTAAGAAAACAGGCCAATAATAGAACAATTGGGCCAACGATTAAGCAACGAGCCCAATGCTAATGGAATCGGGCTTTAACCAAGTGCTAGATATCTAGGTCCCTAGGATACGAGTAGTGGTGCACAAATCGGGTTTTTTTAAAAACCGGGTTTCGGGTAGGATCGGTTCGGGTAGGATCGGGTTTTACAAAATCGGGTTTTTTTAAAAACCGGGTCGGGTCCGGGTTTTCTACCAAAAATGTATACCCTATATACCCGGGTTCGGGTAGGGTTCGGGTCGGGTTTTATAAAACCCGGGTATTATAATACCCTATTTCCGGGTTCGGGTCCGGTTCTGGTATTCAACGGGTAGGGTTCGGGTATGCATCCGGTTGGGAAAAAACCCGCACCGGGTATTAAAAAAACCCGACCGGAACTATGCTTATAAAATGTATCAAACATAACTCTCACACATAGACATCAAATCTATTGATAAACAGAGGCACAATTTATAGTTCTTCATGTGGTTATTCTTGAACTTTATAAACAGAGGCACAATTTATTAAATACAAAAACTAATAATGATATTAAACAAACAAAGAAAATAGAAGGGCCAACATATATTGACATATTTGTTTTCACTTGTAATGAAATATACTAAATAATTAAGTAGCGATGGCAAATATCATTAGAAACCTAATAATTAAACAAGATTACATCAAAGTGCATACATAATTTTGTTAAATCTTAAGAACTAGAAGTCTTAATGCATACATAATTAAACAAGATTACATCGAAATCGGGTTTTTTTTAAAACCGGTTCCGGGTATTTATAAAACCCGGTTCCGGGTTCGGGTTCGGGTATTTATAAAACCGGGTTTCGGGAATAAACCGTGTATAAAAAAACCCGGTTCCGGGTTCGGGTTTTAGATCAAATATGCATACCCGGTCCCTACCCTACGGGTAGGGTCGGGTTCGGGTATAAAAAACCCGGGTTTTATAATACCCGGTTCCGGGTTTTTTTTTCGGGTCCGGGTCCGGGTTCGGGTTTTTTGTACACCACTAGATACGAGTACTACTTGTAAAATAAATCAGTAAAAGGAAAACTATTTACATTATTTAAAAATTGGTATTTGATATTTTTATTAACAACCTCTCACACAATAATTCTTTTTTCATAATCAAAATAAGTGTAATCGATATATATGCAAATATACATAACTTACATATAGTTCACATATTGTACTACTAGTATTGAAAACAAGAGTAATCTTAAGTATAGTAATATAATACCCAAACTTATCAGTTTGTTAATCTCATGCATATCATTTATTATGTGAGATAACTAATAAGACTTGAGAATTACATATTCTGATTCTAGAAGAGTTTCATGGGTTTATAAAATAGGCGTGCAGAACAAAATGTGTTTTATAAATTCGTCTTAAAGTTTGATTTAATGACACTAAGTACAATTGGCTCATAAATGCATTTAGTTTCTTAGTGTTGTCGACGCCATATGCTTGTTCTCCGCCGATGACCCTGTGGTCCAGCGGTGGAAAGAGTTTGGTTTCTCCTTGGAGAGCCAGGTTCGATCCCCGTGGTCTGCAGGTGAGGTGTGAGGGTTTACTCCTTAGGGAGGTTCCCGCACGAGGGGTTCCGAGTTCGAGCCTCTGTTGTGGCACCGCTGGAATACATGTGCTCCAGAGGGCGGCCTGGCTCTGCTTCGGTAGGGTGCCCGTCTCGAACCTGGGTGGCTTGCCGTCTCGGTTGCAAGTCGGTAGTGGGTTTCCATCTGATCTGCACTCTTCAAAAAAAATATGCTTGTTCTCCGTATGATCCAGTTTTTATTAATGTTATGAAAAATCTATATTTGCACTAAGAACACTTAAGTGTAGCAACAGGGCCGGCCCTGAGAATTCAGGTGCCCTGTTCAAGCCCGTAAAAACGTGCCCCTTAGGCCTTAGTGAAATAGATAATGTGAACTAATTTTTTTTTGCCGCTCGTTAATTTTTTTTTATTTTTTATTTTTGAAACTAAAATGGGTATTAAGCTAATAGGTATTGGGCTTAAGTTATAAATTTTGAAATTTATCGTTTTAAATGGATTGGGTAAAACCAATTCATACTTATCCACTTAATGATAGTGATAGTGTTAACTCACCAAACAAATTCATCTCGTGTAATTCAACTTCTCGACTTCTTTTATAATTACCTCCATTGCATAAAAACAAATTTGATTAATTACCTCCGTTGCATAAAAACAAATTTGATAAAGTCTGTACGTTTGATATTTTAGTATTTTACCAAAGTATGTTTTCAAAAAATCGTCTTCATATTATAATAATATTTTTGACAAACTAAAATAACAAATCCTAAAATAAATAATATATATTAACTAAGAAACAGTCGAACACTTCATATGTTAATAAAGTAATAATTATCCTATATATTAAAAAACAAAGCTAATGAATAGTAGTTGTCACATCATAATGAATAGTAAACTTTCCTTATTGGTTGTCATGAATAGTAAATATACATAACTTCAAGTCATCTTTTGTTGACTTTTTTTCCCTATACCCTTTTTAAGTATGTGTATATATATCCATTTTCTTCAAAGTTTGGTAGATTATTCATCATGGTGGAGTGGTTTTGTGGTTGTATGTGTTTTAAAGAGACTCAAGTTCAAATCATGGGGTCTTCTTTTTTTTTTCCCCCGTTTTATGCTTACATAACTTCACGTCATCTTCCTTTTTCTCCTCTTTAGTGGATGCTTAGACATCGCAATAGTCGCCATCGCCAGGAGTTATACTAACTCGCTTGCTACCAACGGCTCTGTTGTATGAAAACTCCACTTGTCAACTTAAAAATAAGACACTAAATAACACAGCTTTAATAACAACCAAGTATTTAGTCGCAATAAATAGTTTTACAATGACTTATTTTTGTCGCGCCGCAACGCGGCGCGCAGCATTAAAACCTAGTTTAGTTAAATCAAATAGAAGTTCATATATCCTTACAAAAAGAAATGAAACATATCTATCGAAAAAATTCACTTTGTTATTTTAGGGTAATAAAAAAAAAGAAAAAAAAACTACTCAATTGTTTTGTCAGACTTTTAGGTGTTGGGACTTGGTGGAAATAGGTTTAAGACTGTGGGGTATGGTGGGGCTTGGGTTGGGCTTGGGTTGGGGCATTAGTTGACACGTGGTTTGGGGGGGGGGGGGGGGCAGACATGAGACGACCCACATTCAACACGGTATGGTGGGGCGTGGGTTTGGTGGGCTTCGCTGGGCTGATCCGCTGGGCTGTTTGTTTTAAAACAACAAATTTAATTTTTTTTTTAATATTTTTAAATAAAGAAAATTACATAAAAAATTTCCTAACGTTTATATTTGTTTTTTTTATCTCTTCTCTCATCTCCAAGACTTGTTGCAACTCGTCACCCTGTAGGTGATCAATCGGCTGAGATGGAATTTTCAAATCATCCCGTCTTTGTTTCAGGGCATCTCTAGCTTCTTTGCTCTTTCGTTGTTCTGCCCTTTGTTGTTGGGAGACGTTGAATGTATCTAACTTGCATGCAATGTCATCCAACTGCCCTTTGTTGGGGCATATGAGAGTGTATGAAAAATGGACGAGGCATTGGATGATTGGGTGGTGGGCTAGGATTATTTTCTTGGAATGCATACGGGTTGTTCGGGTCATAAGCACGGTTATGAGGATGCATTTTTTCGTTTTGTAGAAGGAGAATTGAAGATGATTATAGAAGATGTGGTTGAATGTGGTAAAAAATGGAAGAAAAATGTGAGTTTTATAGTGAAAAATATTTTTTTTTTAAGATAGTCGTTGGCCAACGGCTAGCCCAACGGCTAGTTTGGTTTGTCCAGTGAGAGCCCGCCATGTCAGCTTGGCCAGACCGCCCCACGCCCGGCTTGAAACCCAAGCCCCAAGGGCCACGCCCCAACCCAAGCCCACCCGGGGTGGTGGCTTGGGCGTTTTACCCCAACCCACGCCCCAACCCAAGCCCCATACCCCATAGTCTAAAGCATCTATAAAGAATAAAATAAAAGAAATATATAATTTAGTTTCTTCTTCACAAAACCTGCAATTCTCACCTCCGTATGCCTGCCTGTAAAAGTTCCGATATCTTTCTATTCTCAGATTTACTACTTAGCCAAAGTTAATTTTGAAGGGTCAAACAACTAAAATATTTTCGAGCTCTAATACCTACAAATAATAAATCCGGCAGATCGTGCCTCTGGAAAAAATGGGCCCTGGCCGGTGGTCCTCCCCACCCACCCCAGGGCTGGCCCTGTGTAGCAAAATACCGATTACTTAAAGAGTGTTTGGTGGTAGTTTGAGAAATCCTAATTGTTGTCACTTAGCTTGGATTCGTTTTCTTTTCTTTCACGGGCATCATATAATCCCCCCTCTCCCTCTTATAGTCCTCACGTATGGTGTTTGCTTGGACGAATGTGCTCCACCCCTCTCTCCTATACCTCTCTCCTCCACAACAGTCGTCATACGTCGTCACGTCAATTACAAATGGCCAAGACCTCTATGGATGCTCTTATATAATAACTAAAGACTAGAGAAATTTCACCTTTTCAATGTGAAGAAATAACAGGTTTCGAACCTATCTAGCATGTAAATGGTAACATGATGTAAAAGCTTGTTTCTATGGACAATTAATGAAATCATAAGAAAATAGATAGAATATATTTTAGAAAGAGTAGACATATTTTATTGATTTTTTTTTTCTATTTGGTTTAGTTATTTGTTCTTGTTTTCCACTAAATAACAGTTTTTAGCGAAAATATATGCTTATAAACAATGCTTTATAACCGACCTAGTGCGTGTAATATATGTTTTTAGGCAATTAAGAACATAGTTGTTTTAAGCAACAAGGGAAGAAGACATGTTTAACAAACTCAAAGTAATAAAAATTAGTCCATGTATAGACATCATCATTGAAGATTGTCTTCATAACTAGGTGTTGCCCCGCCCGCGTTGCGGGGCGATGGCCGAATAATGAGTGAGTGTTAGTTAGCTCAGTGACACGAAAAATAATTAAATCGAGTAAACCAATTAAAACAAAACACTTTTATAGTTTTGATTAAAAAAAACTAAAACAATGACAATATTGTAATTTTTAATTGAGGGAATGTTGTATTTTTTGACTGGGGTAAAATCGTAATTTGTCAAAAGCTAAAGTAATGGCAGTACTGTAAATTTGACCCAGGGGCAAAGTTGTAAATTTTCACAGGGTCAAATTCGTAATTTTGAACTTGGGGTAACAACATAATATAAATTTGAACTAAGGGCACATGCGTAATTTTAAGCTGGAGGCAAAAGCACAATTTTATTTTGAACCGAGGGCAAAATCGTAATTTTGAATTGGGGGCAAAAACATAATTTTATTTTGAACCGGGAAAAAAACGTAATTTTGAAATGAGGGCGAAATCACAATTTTAAAATCACATTTTTGAATAGAGGGCAAAATCGTAACTTTTAGCTGTGGGCAAAAACAAAATTTTATTTTGAACTGGGGGCGAAAAGGTAATTATGAGCTGAGGGCAAAACCACAATTTTATTTTGAATGGAGGGAAAAATCGTAATTTTGAGCTGGGAACAAAAGCGTAATTTTATTTTTAGCTGAGGACACAACCGTAATTTTAAAAAGGGACAAAAACGTGATTTTATAATGAATATAAAATAATAAACTGGTTGGTCCAATGGGAGAGTGCCAGGCAAAGTCATAATTTTGAATTGAGGGCAAGGTCGTAATTTTGAGATGGGGACAAAAAGCATAATTTTATTTTGAGCTGGGGGCTAAAACGTAATTTTAAAATGGAAATAAAACAATAAACGTGTTGGTCCAACGGGGGAGTTATTCCCCCCAACTTACAAATGTATATGTAGTATAATATGTTGATAAATATGTTACATTTTAGTTAAAGCAAAATATATAATATTGCTTAATTATTTTGATTAGTAAGCCTCAAGAAGATTACAAGTCTATGTACTCGTACTCACAAGTCATAATTCAGTTTTATTTATGTTTTATGTTTTAAACAAATTGATTAAAAGTACATTGTGCGACAATTTATTACCTAGAGTTTATGTTGAAAATGACAAAATTTACCTATCATTCGATACTAACTTCACATAGAGAAATAAAAAATTCAACACTCATTTATTGTTATTAAGACGTGCACTCAACATAAAATTAATACATTTAATACAACTAGTATTCCATATTTATACAAACATACAGTACACTCAAACATCACTTGATACAAAAGGGGGAAAAAAGAAAAAGAAAAGAAAAAGAATATGTATAAGATTCTATTTTTTTTCAAGATAAACCTTATACTCATATTTCATAATTACTATGAGAGACATATGTAACTTATAAGTAATTTAACAATAGCCAACTAGTAAGAGATTTAGAGGCTGTTTGGCAACTTCTGAATGGTTAAGTACTGAATCAGTAAGAGGTTTAAACTATTAAGTATTGAATCAGTAAGAGGTTTGAACTATTAAGAGTCAGTATAATGCTTAACTGTTCAGAGACAAATGTCTGACCAATTCAGATTAGAGGTCTAAACCATCCAGACTTAGTATAACGTTTAAACCAATCAGAGGCAAATGTCTGAACCATTCAGATATCTGCTTGCGAAACAAACAGTCTGAACCATTAAGTACTGAACTAGTGAAATATCTAAACCATTAAGAGACTCATTAAAAGCTAAAAAAACAACCCCTTACTTAATTTTAAACCAGTTTTCACATATAGAAACATAGGCTTAACCAATAGGTTGAGGATTTCTACTTACCCCCGACTACAAAAAATTGTTGTAGTTTTCTTTACAAAATATCGACTTTTCTTTTTATGATTAAAAAAAAAAAAACTTCTAATTTTAGTCGATAAAGAAAATAACATTTTGATTTCACAAGCAGTACATTCATGAAGTGGATAATTGTTCAAAAAGTTGATGAGTGTTCACCTTTTTAATGCATTTAAATCTCTAGGCATTATTTTAGGAAGCCATATATAATGTATTTCCAAGGACCACTTTATTATACATTGCACTCAAACATCAAGTGACCCACCAATTTCAACTTCGTTTTACTCCTTTTAATATCTTGATGTATTCAAAACACACCTTCTTATATCTTGAACCACTTGATTATCTCTTGCCCGACTGAACTCATCCGGTTCAACCCAAATCGAACCCAACTCTGATGTGTCTTGAGTAGCTATTCCTAGACCAAAGGTTTATGGTCGATCATATATAATTTTTTAACGGTTAATTCACACACCTTCCGGTTCGACTTCTATATCTACACAGCTGTTTATAACAAAAGTGAAAACCCTAAATCATATGAGGAGTAACATCTTTACATCACATATTGATACCACCGGGCTAAACAAGCTCTTTGGTAGATCATGATCATAACCAATGGATGGCAAGTAAACGGGCAAACAGCTGCGCTGCAACCCCCTTTTAAATTGCCATACCGATCCTACTAAAGATGAAGCAACTCTTAAGGGTTGAGATATTACTCTTAAGGGCCGAGACGAACCTCATCATAACTAAACAAATAATGAGTAGCAAAAACATGGTGCTTAATTGTTAAAACTCAAGATCTATGGGAAATCAAGGGAATACAACTCCAATAATGTAGGAATTCATTTATATAGATAAATGATAATGTTTTAAAGAGTGTTTAACATTTTATGGTTGTAGGCACAATAACATAACAAAAATTAGTCCCATGTTGGTGAAACAATTCAACCAATAGACGTACACAAAAAACCTGACAATGGGACCAAGATACTTCATCTCCCATGTAGTAAAATACAATCTTGTTTTTGTCGGTGTGCTATATTTGAAGATAATAAATTTTGTGTCACTTGCTAGCTATTAACTTCTAGGGTAAATTATTTTTTGAGTCCCTGTGTTTTAGTGGTTTTAACTAGTTGAGTCTAAAAGCAAAAATTTTAACGACCTGAGTCCATATAAGCATTTTCATTAACCATTTGAGTCCAAATTTTAACCTTTTGAGTCCAATTTTTTGGACTCAAATAGTTATAAAATGAACAAAATTGGACTCAAAACGTTATAAAATAAATGGCTAGGGACTCAGGACGTTAAACTTTTTGATTTTGGACTCAAGTGGTTAAAACCACTAAAACACAGGAACTCAAAAAGTAATTTACTCTAACTTCTACTATATTTCTAGATTTTTTTTATAATAATGATATAAAACCTAGCGCAAATGAAATTAAGGTGTTCAATGTTCAAATCGAATTTGAAAAAATAAAAAGCCGATCCTAGTCAAATACAAATTTTGTTTTTGGTAATGTCTAGAGGCCAAATCGAGCGAGTTACGAATTTATCTTTTCAAAACCGAATTGACCCGAGTATCCAAATGAGAATTATATGTTTTTACTTTTAGTTATTTTGGTAATGTTTATATGTATAAAATAAAGTGTTTTCTTTCTAATCAAATTACAAGTTTTCGGTTCATGTTATACTTCTTATTTGGCTTGTTCGAGTTAACCCAAACTAGAAACGATTGCAAATTTCCAAATTCGGTTTGGTTTTTGCAAGTCTAATTCGAACTCAAACTCGTTTTTGAAAAAATCTCAACCCAAATGGCTTTTTGAGTCCTTGTGATTTAGTGGTTTTAACCGCTTGAGTCCAAAATCAAAAAGTTTAACGTCTTGAGTCCCTAACCGTTCCTTTTATAACGTTTTGATTCCTTGTGTTTTAGTGGTTTTAACCATTTGAGCCCAAAATCAAAAGTATAAGTGTTAAAAGTTGGACTTAGATGGTTATAAAATGAGTGGTTAGGTACTTATCGCGTTAATTTTTTTTTATTTTGAACTCAGGTGGTTAAAACCACTAAAACACAGGGACTCCAAAAGTAATTTACTCTAAAGAAAATTGTTGGATTTGTAATGCAATAAAGTGGCATTACGACTAGAGAAGTCTCACTACCCCAATGAAATATCCATTGGACCACTTCTCTAAAACATATATTCCATCAAATTCATCGTTTAAAGCTGGCCACAATCTGGACTAAAACGACTTCGTTATCTATGATTTCATTGTCATGACAACTTAAAAATTCCCTACATAATAATGTTAACTTAAATTCACAGCTACTCATGGTTCAAAATTAGGGTAACCATCAATCCATATTCCAGAAAGGTCACGGTTGGTATTATTTATGACGAGTTTAAAAAACGTTACATATTAACCATAGAATGTAGATTGTGATCAATGACAGAAGGAAATCTGTTCAAGATTCATGCACACACGAGTACCGTCTTGTGACTTTCAATTATTTGTTATTCCATTCAGCATTTAATGATTAGGACTGGCTAACTAACTTTATAGATACCGACTTTATCTCATCTCCATAAGTATGTCATAAAACATAGCGTTGTGAACCAGACAAGTTGGCTTTTGAACCGGTTCACCAAAAAAGCAAAACAAGCATTTGAGAACCGTCTTATTAGAGTGTTGATCCGAAGTAAGCTTTGGTCTAGTATGAGTGTATGGCTAAGTTATATAGCTCAACAGTTGCTAATGAGATGGGCTTTAGAACCATGTTGCCTTGCAAATCGCAATGTAATTTACAACTTTATTTGTTCTTTGTAATTGTGCTTGGAGCACAAGTTCTAACTTTATACAAGCCAATAATCTTAAATAGTATGAGTATCTAAGAAAATACTTACACACATTACATAAACACACATGTACACATCAAGGGAGTAGCTATGAAATTGTTGTCAAGGGGCTAGCTTACAATCAGACCATCTGTCAGTGGTTTCACTCACAGGGCGTGGGCAACACTACCCATGTCAGAACAAACCCACCACATTGACGCCACCATGCCATGTCGCAACCTCTTCGTCCTTTTAGGCGTGGTTAGAATCTCACTCAGCCCCTCTGTTGTGTACTCCAAGCCCAAAACCTGCAAAAGTAATGCTAAATGCATGCTAACTCGGATCCACCACACTCCTGGGTGTGAAACCATAACACTTAGTCTCATAAACATGTAATTTGTTTAAGCCTAACATTTATTTCATGTAACATAATGATGCACTTCAAGGAATGAAAGAGTTTTCTTTTAACATAATGTTTTGCTACGAGTTATTTTATTTTAAGCATCATTCGCCCATTATTTAATACCTGACCAAACGGCTAATGCCGTATCCCAAGCCCGTATAGGGAAAAGAGACTAAAAATATTTACCTGAGCTTATCTTTACAAATCAAAGATGTTTTAAGCACAACCGTTAATCAAAACAACTAATACAGGCGCAATTTACTGGAGGCTCCTAGTCTGGAATTGACGGAATTATCATCCGTTAGAATGTTAACGGGTCTTATTCAAGTCATAGGACTTGGACCGATTAACTTAAATAAAAGATACGGTTCACTAGATTAAGCGAAGACCTGGTAGAATGTGGTTTAAGCCCTCATGAGTATAATGACTTGTATAATACATGTCCATTAACCAAACTTTCTGATTAGAACTGATTTGGAAAGGTTTAAACCCGATCCAGTTAACTTATATGAATTACGCTATATAAGTCAACCATACACGCATAGGCGGTATTGGGTGATCAGATGGGTCCATGGTAAGTCCAATATGCCAAAACATGTTTATTATGTTACCCAATCAATCTATAACTTAGATTATATGTTCATTAGGTTTTAAAAATCATTCCATGCGCAAAAGGGCAATTTAGGCATTTTTAGGCATATTAAGAGGACTTTGCATAAAACCCGATAAATGATATGATCAGAAGGTATAACCCTCAGGGGTTATTGATGTGTGTGGTGTTATAGGTTTTTAATGTATATTTTAAGCTCTTTTACACTTTTTAGCCAAGTTTTAAATTTATAAAACACGATATTTACTAACACTAAACACACATATGGGCAAGTGCACCCAACATGAGCGTAGTATAGTGTTGGTAAGATACCGAGGTCGTCCAAGGACACAAGAGCTTTTAGTATCGGTTTATCCTCAACGTCTAATCAAATCAAAAGTTAGAAAAAAGGTTTTAAACTAGAAAAATAAAACTAACTAAAATGCTGAAAAATAAAATAAAAATAAAAACAGATAAACAAGATGAATCACTTGGATCCGACTCGTGTTTAGTGTAACCTTTGATTATTTCCGCACTTTTGCACTTTTTAAGAGATTATCTTAGTTATTGTAGTAGGCCCCTCTTTTGAAGGTGACGTTACCCTCAACCCAGTAGTTTGAGTCAGCAAGGATACAATCCTAAAGGGTCGGATTATTGAAAGATAATTAATTAAGTTATTAATGCATAATGTGGTAGGCCCCTCTTTTGAAGGTGACGTTACCCTCAACCCAGTAGTTTGAGTCAGCAAGGATACAATCCTAAAGGGTCGGATTATTGAAAGATAATTAATTAAGTTATTAATGCATAATGTGGTAGGCCCCTCTTTTGAAGGTGACGTTACCCTCGGCTAAGTAGTCTGAGTCAGCAGGGATACAGTCCTAAGTAGCCGGGTTAAAGTATTAATAGTAGCTTACATATGAGGGGATCAAAGAGTTTGGACCCCCGCCATCCAATACCAGTGGGTATTGAAGGAGGTCCTACTAAATTTGACCCAGGTCCTTGCAGGATCTATACACTGAACAAGGCAAGACTCTTACCAAACCGTTCCCTTAATCCCCGACCAGGTAGCCAACATATCTCCATATAGACCGTTGAGATATGAATGGTGAAAATCTTTTATTTTATATAGACAGTAAAATAATGCCAAGACACCACGTACAAACGATAAGGAAGAATCACCTTCAACATAAGAAACTAGTTATTAAAGTCATTAATACATAACCAAATAAAAAGTGCGAAAAGATTAAAAATAAAAAGTATTACACTAGACACTTGTCTTCACCAAGTGATGTAAGAGACTTAGACAAACATGGCCTTTGATTGTCAAGAACTCTTACGATCAAACTTGGATCCCGAGACGACTCACACACTCTATGATGGATGATGGTGTTGTGATGGTGGTGGGTGAAGTGTGAGAGATGTGGTGTGCTAAGGGATGGTTTGCAAATGAGCCAAGCACCCCTATTTATAGCCTGAACAGACGCTCGGGCACGGCCCCGTGTCCACCTTCCTTCTCTTTCTTCATTAATTGCAGTTTGTCTGCATTAGTTGACCACGCCCCCGTGTCCGCTGGGCACGACCCCGTGTGCAGAAGCGTATCTGTACTATCAAGATTTCCTCAGATTCTGCGAATCTTAGAGTTGACCACGGCCCCGTGTCCGTTGGGCACGCCCCCGTGGTGGGTGATAAAAGCTTCTACAACTTTTTCTTTTCTGCAGACACTTGGGCACGCCCCCGTGCTCACTGAGCACGGGGCGTGTTTAGCCTTCTGTCTTCTTGTTTTGCTTGGGAAGATGCTGTCGGGGGGTCGGGCATGCCACGTTTATTCCTTTTCTTGTATTATTGTTAGATTTAGCTGCCTTTTTACTTCTTTTGTTCATTTGAGCTCATTTAATCCTAAAAATACAAAAGGAAGACAAAAACACACTTTTTCCAACATTAGTACTAAAAAAGGGTTAGTTTTATGCCACAATTGATGTAATTTATATGTTGCATTTTGCACACATCAGTTATTCCCTACAATATCGTGATCATATTACAACTTCAAATCAGTATCTAAACTATCCTAAACGGGTCAGAATCGAAAGTCAAAGCAAAAGTCAAACTGTTTGACTTTCGGTTGCGAACCGAGCTCTAAGCAGGAAATGACGGATTGGACATGATCTAACATGTCCAAATATGTTATATAAACTGATATAGTGTCAAAAATTAAGGTTTCGATACGTAGAAGTTCATTTAACGTTAACTATGAAAATCTGCGTTTTTTACTTTTATTTAATAAAACTTTTACCCGTCATTTGACCAACTTAACATGATCTTCAGAAGGTTCCCTCTTAGGGGATTAACAACTACATTATAACGATCATGTAGCCATGTTCGATTCGAATATTGGCTTGACCAAAATGTTTGTAACCGAAAGTTAAAAGCAAAAATCAATTTGCTTAACTTTCGACTAATAACTTGTGACAACCCGCACTAAACCAGGTATCCGTACGACTTAATTAATGATTAATTACTGCTAAATTACTGTGCTTAACTGAAATTGCTGATAAACTGCTACCTGCATAATGATACATGCACTTACTTGCATCATACTTTATTTGCTGTCACTACATTATTTACATGCTGAACCTTGGTGACAAACATGATGCACAAAAAGCACAGTAGCACTAAGCGGATACACAGTGAACATGCTGATATAACCAGCATCAGGCAGACACTGCCTCTAAGGCCTGTTAAGAGCCTCAAATATCTGACTACACTGGTAGTGAGTGTAGGGTTATAAGGGTTGTGGAACTGCGTCTCTAGGAATAAGATACACTGATTTGATGTGCCTAAAACGTACTTTAAGTACAAAACACAGCACTTTGATAAATAATCCAGCTTCTAGCTGACTAGTAAAGTGCCAAAACATGGGGAAAATATTAGACACTTTCTAAAGTGTGGAAACAAAATGTGTCACTAAAAATGTTAATAACGACACTTTAAAGCTTTTGTAACGCTTTAACGGATTACTATCCAACCGAACAACCGGACTTTACCCGGAACATGAAAATATTAATATTTTCACTATTTATATTTTTTCTGAGCCAGTTAGGGTCCCTGATTACCCTAACACCCGTCATAACACGCTATATATTACTAACGGAGTTTAATACTTAACTAACCTATTTAACCTAAACTCCATCCCAACTAAGCTAGTTGAAATCGAACTAGATGCCCCCCCCATCATAACCGGCCCCCCAAACCATGGGGGACACACATGGTACAAGCTTGATTATTTAATTCCCCTTTGTCTAAAATCTAGATAACATTGCACCCAATGGTTAATCACTTCCTAATTGCCTATAAGATCTTGGAGTTACACTTATGATCTTTCACATAACATAACACACAAGACCAAACTCTCTCTCACCCTTACCCACTCTCGGCCGAACCCCACTCCTCCCACCATCATACTTTCGGTTCTTGTTCTCCACATTCCACCATCATTCAAGTGTTAAAGGTTACGTATTAGGAGCTTTGGTGCACTCGGAGCGCGAAGGACCACTTCCGTTAGCTTTTATCCACCCATTTTTCATCAAGATTCTTCCCTAGCCTTGAGCTAGAGGTATAACATTTAAAACTCGTTTTTACACTTATCTAAAGTGGTTAAAAGGAATTTTGTTGGTGAAATATCGATAACATACGTTTTGAAGCATTAAAGTCTAGTAAAAACTATAAAAATGATGGTTAATAGCTTACAACTTGTGTAAAAGTTGTAGTACTTGAAAGATGTGTTTATCTAGACCCGATCTATGATGTGGTAGCTCGGATCACCGTTTAACCCGACTTTGTAAGATCATGGATCTTCACATAAGCTCGTTTTTGGTTACCACAAGGGTTAAAAGGTGAAACTCTACCACACTAGAGACATGAACTTGTGCAAAAATATTTTACTTGTGTAAAAGTGATTTAACTTGTACATTGGTGTTTAAAACTAGCGGATCTACGTATCTGCAAGTGGTATTTTTGAAGAACCACACTTTAAAGGAATCATGTTTTCTAAAGGATGGACCTTACACTAACAAACATGATTTTATAAACCACAAGTGTGTAAACACTTGTGAAATTAAAAGATCCGACAAATAACTATTTTTGGGAAAAATGACAAGAAGTTGTAAAGACGGATTTCTCTAATCACAAGGTTATTACGAGATCAAAGTTACTTTATGTAAAGATCTACAAAATATAATGGGATTTACATTATAGATGCGGAAAAACTACAAGTTCATGCAATTATGCGATTTACATACTTATCGACTAGTTTGATGTGTCGGAAATTGTTTGATTGAATAAAGAAGTTGTTGAATTGATTTGTTAAAAGAAAATGATACGCTTGAAAGCGTGGCCACCTCCAGTTACAGAGGAAACTCTGGCGAAATTTTCTAAAAACCTAACACTTAGAATTATTTACACAACAAGTGTTAGAACTATTTTTGGACATATTTTCGAAACATAAATTTCGCCAGCACTATATTTTACTAAATATTCGGAGGTGGGATTTTCACTAAGTTAACGTGATAAATATGCTTTGTCACAACACTGTTTATGATTATTTTTGTGAAAATACATAAATATTATTTTAGTGTAAAAATAATATTTACAAGCGTTAATGATTCCAAAACTTTGCGAACGCTTTCACTATGAATATATAAGTTACACCGGTAATTACATTACCACACGATTGATAAAACGTAACTTACACACATGTATTGTATCCCCCATCCTTGGGAAGGATTATAACTACCAAGTATATACAGAACAAGCACACGAAATAGTTGTCTAACTATTTCCCAAAAACTTAAACTAAAGCTAAGGCACGGCCGTCCGTCTAATAGAATTAGCACTTGTAGGTCGTCGCACAGCTTTCAGATTTGGAGACACTTGGTAGAGACGCACTGACTGTGAGTTCATGTCCCCCTTTTCTCTAACTGTTTTCAGTTTTCTTAACTGCGGGGGTGAAATACATGTTACTTTGTTTACAAGTACTTTATACATGGTATGAATAACGTAAGGAGGTTTAGATCATGTGAATGGGTAGTTAGAACACCGAGGGACTTAAGCGGTAGATCTATCTGGGTGTAGCGAGCCCAGCTCTAGGCCCAACAGAACGGACCTCTCTGAGGACCAACAGAACGGACCTCTCTGTGGACCAACAGAACGGACCTGGAGTGACTTGGTTGCCCAACGCAAAAATCGGCTAGGGTTGTGTCTTCCTACTTGCATTTCACAACATGCTAATGGCCTTGCAAACCATTGGTGATCACAAGTCCTCTTACACTGCTACATACCAGGAAACTTTTATACTTACAAGTGTTTTACTTACTCACTTGCACATGAACTCGCTCAACATAATTGTTGATTTTTCAACTTACATGTATTTCAGGAAATTAACGAGATCTGGCACGGTATGGCATGTTTTCCGCTGCACTTGTTTCCAAGGTCATCCGGGGTTTAGGGGATGTTTCTCTTTCCTGGACAAGACACAATCCTTAAACCATGTTTATGTTACGTTTCGAGTTGTTATGTTTGTTGAACAAGGTTATGGTTGTTGGTTAAAACAATGGTACTGTATTTGGTTTTAAAAACTTAATGGATGATCTTGCATGTTTTTAACTCATATAGCTTTGGTATGATTAAGCTATGGTATTAAGAAGTCACACCAAAATTAACCACGCTTCCGCAAAGCCAGGGTGTGACAGCTTGGTATCAGAGCTCTGATCATAGCGAACTAGGATTCTTTCTCGAGTCTAGACTATGATCACTAGGGCTCTCACGAAAACATTTTTCTGCATACCACTTAAGTCCAGATCCACAACTTTTTACAAAACAAATGTTGAGCACATTTTATTCATTATAGGCTTAGTCTGAGAGACTAAGGCTCGGTCTGAGAGATCGAGGAAGTTGGCTAGTGAGACTAGGAGAGTTGGCTAGTGGGACTAGGAGAATTGGCTAGTGGGACTAGGAGAATTGGCTAGTGGGACTAGGAGAATTGGCTAGTGAGACTAGGAAAATTGGCTAGTGGGACTAGGAAGAGCAGTCTGAGAGGCTGGGAGGCTAGTGGGACTAGGAGAATGATTTGAATGCTTACTTGGTGACTATGTGATTAACTGATTATATGATTGATTATTATACGTATATGTGTTTGTGTTACAAACGTTATGCTTTCATCAAGTACTAGAAGGATGGACACTACGAATCCCATGGCCATAGTATCAGACGACATAGTTTCATCGAAGCACGAGGTGTACATTTTCGATACTACCGGCACAGACAATGACGACTTTCAGCCCTTTTGCGCCGCCTGAAGTCGTAGCAGAGTCTACTGATGGCCATCTTGTTGGGAGTTTGCCCCCTTGCCGCTTATTCTGTTGACGATATGCCCTCCCGACGTGGCCTCTGACGACGATAACGATCTACTGGAGGAGGACCCATTCGAGGGCAGGACCTTATTACTGCTGGTATTAGACTACTGCATGCGGACGCTCCTGTAGGGGAAACTCATGTCCATTCCCCTATCCCAGACTCATTTGAGTCTCTGACATCCGCATCTTCGCACATACAGGGAATGCAGCACCACTTACACGACGCCGACCCTGATATGGCATCATCAGCTACACCGGATCCCGCACACAGATTTGAGTTTGATCGCGATAATGAGGACAATTCTGTTTTTCCACCTGGTGTTGATCCAGACCATGACATTGAGTTCATGCACTTAGACCAGCCCTTGGGGGATCCTGTAGCCCCTGTCGACCCCTGTGTTTGTTGATCCAGCTAATCTTGAGATGGAGTTTTTGATCCGGAGCCGGCCGTGGCCCCTGAGCCAGGCGCTGCTCCTGACCCCGCATTGGAGCATGACCCTGTTCATGCCAATGCACCTACTGTTGCTCCTTGATTGATCATCTGCTTGGAAGAGAAAAAATTTGGGGTAACTGTGCAAGACAATTTATTATTACGGGGGCCCACGTAATAACGATTTGTAGTGCACATGAATCCTGGTGGACTCTGCGGGTCGAGCTAATGATAACCAATGTAGCAGGAAATAACTAAAACACGAATGACCGAGGCGATGTAGTCTCGAGTTCATTCTATTACGAGCAACAAGCCAAATTGGCAAGCCTATGTGAAGGCTCAGAAATTTATTTCCCCACTCATACAGTGAGTATATTTGCGTGTGAAATTGGGTGATTACATGATGGCTTATGTTACTATATACACCTCATAGACAATTGAAACATTGTCTAACACACTTCACACCACTTCGACAAAAGGGAATGTCACCCAGACGTGACACAAACACCAGAACGTTGCCAAGGACAGAAGCCGAGCTGCAAGAACGCATCTCACAGATAAATGCACGACATGAAGCCCTCCGCTCTAAGTACAACGATGGTATTACTGGAAACAACCCTCCAACTGGCTGCACCTATAAACAGTTCCTGAACTGCAAGCCTTTGAACTTTGACGGAACAGGAGGCACCGTTGCATTTGTTCGTTGGTCCGAAAAGACCGACTCCATTCTAAGAACGAGTAATTGTTCGCCCCAACAGAGTGTTACCTATATCTCGGGGATATTTCTAGATGGCACACTCTCTTAATGGAACCTCCAGGTTCAGACCCTTGGCACAGACGCTGCTTATACACTGAGCTGGGACGAGCTCAAGGAAACGATTGAGAAGAAATGTTGTTTTAGGACTGAAATTCAGAAACTTGACGTGGAGTTCTGGAAATTGAGAATGAACGAACCAGAGACTCCTGCACATGTCCAGCGATCGCATGACTCGTCTAGGGTCGTCCCCTACTAAGTCATTGATGTCGTACGATATAGTGGTGTACTTGTAAGCTTTACATTGTGGTCTCGAATTGTGGCAATACAATCGCAGTATTCTCATCACTTGTGATGATTCAATCTATTGTTTATGTCCTATAACATAAGATGTTATGTGATTGATTTGTTGATAGCATGAGATGTTATGTGTTGGTATTGTTGAATGCATACGTACGCCTCACTTGCTATGACCTAACCTATGTGAAACATCTTTTAGAAGATGCCGCCAAAACGCCCAACGCCAATGCCTACTAATGAGGCAGAGCTACAGCAAGTCATTGCAGCTGCCGTAGCACAGTACGCAGCATCTCAGCCAGGAGGGAGCGGAAGTGTTAACCAAGGCAATAACAATCCACCTCACGGTAATACCAAGCCATTTGGACCTACCATGAACTAGTTGGAGATTTTAGCGATGATGCTAATGCCAATCACATGTTTTAACATACGTGCAGGATGCACCTACAAGCAGTTTTTAGACTGCAAACCGGTCAACTTCGATGGCACAGGAGGTGCAGTTGCCTTTACCCGCTGGGCTGAGAAAACCGATTCTGTTTTACGCATGAGCAAATGCGCAGAGGATCAGCAAGTCACATACATTTCAGGGCTGTTTCTAGATGGAGCCCTATCCTGGTGGAATCTACAAGTACAAACCCTAGGCGAAGCTGCCGCCTACGCGCTGACTTGGACCGAATTGAAAGAACTTATGCGCAAAAAGTACTGTTCCCGCGCGGAAATTCAGAAGTTGGAGACTGAATTTTGGCATTTAAAGATGGATGGACCAAAGGTTGCAGAATACGTCCAAAGATTCCACGACTTATCTCAAGTGGTTCCTTACATGGTTACACCTGAATACAAGCGAATCGAGCGCTTCATTTGGGGTTTGGCTCCCCAAATCATAAGTATGGTGACCTCTTCAAAGCCTGCGACAATTACCGAAGCCATTGATTTGAGTGTGGCACTCACAGAAGAGGCAATCCGCCTGAACAAGTTTGATGAGATCAAGACGAAGAAGGCAGAGACTCACGTTGAGTCATCAGGAGGCAACAAAAGAAAGTTCTCGAATTTCAAGCAAGGCATTGGCAGTGTTGGTAAGAGAGGGGAACCAAACGCACCAGCTCAGGTTACAGCTGGCAGTGGAAAGAAAGGAAGAGGATATATGGGCACCCAGCCCAAGTGTAATGCCTGCCAGCGTCACCATTCTGGTCAATGTGGGCAAAAAGTATGTGAAGTATGTGGGAAACGTGGTCACTCGAAGGACACTTGTTGGGCCCCTGCCGGTCGGGGAGGCCAGGGAGGATATGGAAGTAGGAATGATGACCGTGGTGGGAATGGGAATCGCCCACACGGAAATTTTGGAGGAAACAGAAATCGAGGCAGCAATGCCAACCAGAACAACACCCCAGCTGGAAATGGGGGTGGAAACGGGCAGAGACTCGGATGCTATAACTGCGGGGAAATCGGGCATTTTAAGAAGAACTGCCCAACGTTGAACCAAGCCCCTGGTAGAGTGTTCCAACTCGAAGCTAGGGAAGCACGCCAGGATCCCAATGTTGTTACCGGTACGTTCCCTATCAATCAACGCTATGCATCCGTTTTATTTGACACTGGTGCCGATTATAGCTTCGTATCGTTAGAATTTAAGAATATGCTTGGGTTAGCCGCTAATAAGTTAGATATTCCCTACTCAATCGAATTAGCTAATGGAAAGTTAGTTGAAGCCAACGAGGTAATCAGAGGCTGTGTGATAGAATTAGGAGAACGTGAGTTTACTTTGGATCTACTACCAGTCCAATTGGCAAGCTTCGACGTGGTGGTAGGAATGGATTGGTTATCAGGCAACAAGGCTGAGATAGTATGTCACGAAAAGGTTGTTCGTATCCCAACCAATGATGGTGAGACCATTGTTGTTCATGGAGAAAAGCGTGAGACGCCGTTGAGGATTATCAGCTGCTTGAAAGCAAGGAAGTGTTTACAGAAAGGATGTGTTGCTTTTCTGGCACACATTGTGGATAAGAAGGCTGCTGAGCCGAGAATCGAAGACATCCCTGTCGCGAGGGAGTATCCAGAAGTCTTCCCAGAAGACTTGCCTGGACTGCCACCTCAGAGGCAAGTAGAGTTTCACATTGACTTAGTTCCAGGCGCCGCGCCTGTAGCTAAGGCACCTTACAGACTCGCGCCGTCTGAGAGGCAGGAATTGTCGACACAACTTCAAGAGTTGTTAGACAAGGGGACCGAGCCTTAGTCTCTCCTTGGGGAGCTCCGGTCCTGTTTGTCAAGAAAAAGGACGGTAGCTTCCGCATGTGTATCGACTACCGAGAATTGAACAAGCTAACAATCAAGAATAGGTACCCTCTGCCAAGAATCGACGATCTGTTTGATCAACTGCAAGGCTCAAGCTTTTACTCAAAGATCGATCTTCGATCTGGGTACCATCAGTTAAGGATACAGGAGGAAAGTATCCCGAAGACAGCCTTCAGAACTCGTTATGGACACTACGAGTTCCTTGTTATGCCGTTTGGTTTGACAAACGCACCTGCAGTGTTTATGGACTTGATGAATAGGGTTTGCAAGCCATACTTGGACAAGTTCGTGATTGTATTTATCGACGACATCTTGATTTATTCAAGGACGAAGGCTGAGCACGAACAGCATCTAAGAGCTATTTTGGAGCTGCTAAAGAAGGAACAGTTGTATGCCAAGTTCTCTAAGTGCGAGTTTTGGCTACGCGAAGTCCAGTTTCTTGGACATGTGGTTAATGGAAATGGAATCCATGTTGATCCCACAAAGATCGAGGCAATCAAGAATTGGGAAACGCCTACAACGCCAACCGAGATTCGACAATTCTTGGGCTTGGCTGGCTACTATAGAAGGTTCATCGAGGATTTTTTGAAAATCGCTCAACCGTTGACGCTCCTCACCCAGAAAGATAAGAAGTTTGATTGGGGAATCAAACAGGAAGAAGCGTTCCAGGTATTGAAAGATAAGCTCTGCAATGCGCCAATCTTAGCATTACCGGAAGGTACTGATGATTTTGTGGTATACTGCGACGCATCGCGCCAAGGATTGGGTTGCGGGTTGATGCAACGCCAAAAGGTTATTGCTTACGCATCGCGTCAACTGAAAGTGCACGAAAAGAACTATACCACACACGATTTAGAGCTTGGCGCAGTGGTTTTTGCTTTAAAGATCTGGAGGCACTATCTTTATGGTACGAAGTGTACGATCTTCACAGATCACAAGAGCCTGCAGCATATATTCAACCAGAAGGAGTTGAATATGAGGCAAAGACGATGGGTTGAATTGTTAAACGATTACGACTGCGAGATAAAATATCATCCGGGGAAGGCGAATGTGGTCGCCGATGCCCTAAGTCGAAAGGAAAGGATCAAGCCCATAAGGGTTAGAGCTCTAGAAATGATTATCCGAACCGATCTTTCCTTGCGCATTCGTGCCGCACAAAAGGAAGCTCTCAAGGAAGGGAATCTTGAAGAGGAATATCTCCGTGGGATGGAGAAGCTTTTGGTACCAAACGAGGAAGGAACGTTATGTTTTGAGAAAAGGATTTGGGTTCCTCTGTTTGGTGGATTAAGGAAAGTTATCTTCGACGAAGCGCACAAGTCACGGTACTCTATCCACCCTGGATCGGATAAGATGTACCAGGATCTCAAAAGTTATTATTGGTGGACTAGGATGAAAGGCGATGTTGCTATTTATGTGAGCAAATGTTTGACGTGCGCTAAGGTTAAGGCGGAATACCAGAAGCCTTCAGGGCTGCTGCAACAACCTGAGATTCCCAAGTGGAAATGGGAACAAATCTCAATGGATTTTGTTACGAAATTGCCAAGAACGCCAAGAGGCCATGACATGATTTGGGTGATAGTTGACCGCCTAACAAAGTCCGCACACTTTCTGCCAATCAGAGAGAAAGACAGTACCAGTAAACTTGCGGAAATATACATGAGAGAGATTGTCGCACGCCATGGAGTACCTCTCTCAATCATCTCTGATAGAGACGGAAGATTTGTGTCAAGGATATGGCAATCCTTCCAAGAAGCTTTTGGCTCACAATTAAATTTGAGCACTGCGTTCCATCCGCAAACCGACGGCCAGAGCGAGCGAACGATACAGACTTTGGAAGACATGCTGAGAGCATGTGTGATGGATTTGGGCGGTAGCTGGGACAAACATTTACCTTTGGTCGAATTTTCATACAACAACAGCTACCACACCAGTATTGGTGTCGCGCCATTTGAAGCCCTATACGGACGCAAGTGCCGATCACCACTATGTTGGGCTGACGCTGGTGATAGGCAGCTTGCTGGTCCAGAGATCGTCCAAGAGACGACAGACAAAATTGCGCAAATTCTTAAACACATTGAAGCAGCTCGCCACAGACAAAAGGCCTATGCGGATCCAAACCGGAAGCATGTGGATTTCCAAGTTGGAGAAATGGTGTTATTGAAAGTTTCACCCTGGAAGGGGGTGGCACGCTTTGGGAAGCGTGGGAAGTTAAATCCGCGCTACATTGGTCCTTTCAGAATTCTGGAAAGAATTGGAACAGTAGCATACAAGTTGGACCTACCTGCTGAACTGAATGGTGTTCACGATACATTTCATGTATCCAATCTGAAGAAAAGTCCAACTCAAGTTGACGTTGCCATTCCCATCGACGAGATTCATATTGACGACACGCTCCACTTCGTTGAAGAACCTGTTGAGGTCACGGATTGGAAAGTTAACAAGACCCGCCGGAGCAGTGTCAAACTCGTCAAAGTTCGTTGGAATGCCAGACATGGTCCTGAATTCACCTGGGAACGTGAGGACCGGATGAAAGAGAAATACCCCCACTTATTTCCTAAGAACTCTGCATCTACAAGAAAAACTTAAATTTCGGGACGAAATTTATTTAACGGGGGGAGAATGTGACAACCCGCACTAAACCAGGTATCCGTACAACTTAATTAATGATTAATTACTGCTAAATTACTGTGCTTAACTGAAATTGCTGATAAACTGCTACCTGCATAATGATACATGCACTTACTTGCATCATACTTTATTTGCTGTCACTACATTATTTACATGCTGAACCTTGGTGACAAACATGATGCACAAAAAGCACAGTAGCACTAAGCGGATACACAATGAACATGCTGATATAACCAGCATCAGGCAGACACTGCCTCTAAGGCCTGTTAAGAGCCTCAAATATCTGACTACACTGGTAGTGAGTGTAGGGTTATAAGGGTTGTGGAACTGCGTCTCTAGGAATAAGATACACTGATTTGATGTGCCTAAAACGTACTTTAAGTACAAAACACAGCACTTTGATAAATAATCCAGCTTCTAGCTGACTAGTAAAGTGCCAAAACATGGGGAAAATATTAGACACTTTCTAAAGTGTGGAAACAAAATGTGTCACTAAAAATGTTAATAACGACACTTTAAAGCTTTTGTAACGCTTTAACGGATTACTATCCAACCGAACAACCGGACTTTACCCGGAACATGAAAATATTAATATTTTCACTATTTATATTTTTTCTGAGCCAGTTAGGGTCCCTGATTACCCTAACACCCGTCATAACACGCTATATATTACTAACGGAGTTTAATACTTAACTAACCTATTTAACCTAAACTCCATCCCAACTAAGCTAGTTGAAATCGAACTAGATGCCCCCCCCATCATAACCGGCCCCCCAAACCATGGGGGACACACATGGTACAAGCTTGATTATTTAATTCCCCTTTGTCTAAAATCTAGATAACATTGCACCCAATGGTTAATCACTTCCTAATTGCCTATAAGATCTTGGAGTTACACTTATGATCTTTCACATAACATAACACACAAGACCAAACTCTCTCTCACCCTTACCCACTCTCGGCCGAACCCCACTCCTCCCACCATCATACTTTCGGTTCTTGTTCTCCACATTCCACCATCATTCAAGTGTTAAAGGTTACGTATTAGGAGCTTTGGTGCACTCGGAGCGCGAAGGACCACTTCCGTTAGCTTTTATCCACCCATTTTTCATCAAGATTCTTCCCTAGCCTTGAGCTAGAGGTATAACATTTAAAACTCGTTTTTACACTTATCTAAAGTGGTTAAAAGGAATTTTGTTGGTGAAATATCGATAACATACGTTTTGAAGCATTAAAGTCTAGTAAAAACTATAAAAATGATGGTTAATAGCTTACAACTTGTGTAAAAGTTGTAGTACTTGAAAGATGTGTTTATCTAGACCCGATCTATGATGTGGTAGCTCGGATCACCGTTTAACCCGACTTTGTAAGATCATGGATCTTCACATAAGCTCGTTTTTGGTTACCACAAGGGTTAAAAGGTGAAACTCTACCACACTAGAGACATGAACTTGTGCAAAAATATTTTACTTGTGTAAAAGTGATTTAACTTGTACATTGGTGTTTAAAACTAGCGGATCTACGTATCTGCAAGTGGTATTTTTGAAGAACCACACTTTAAAGGAATCATGTTTTCTAAAGGATGGACCTTACACTAACAAACATGATTTTATAAACCACAAGTGTGTAAACACTTGTGAAATTAAAAGATCCGACAAATAACTATTTTTGGGAAAAATGACACGAAGTTGTAAAGACGGATTTCTCTAATCACAAGGTTATTACGAGATCAAAGTTACTTTATGTAAAGATCTACAAAATATAATGGGATTTACATTATAGATGCGGAAAAACTACAAGTTCATGCAATTATGCGATTTACATACTTATCGACTAGTTTGATGTGTCGGAAATTGTTTGATTGAATAAAGAAGTTGTTGAATTGATTTGTTAAAAGAAAATGATACGCTTGAAAGCGTGGCCACCTCCAGTTACAGAGGAAACTCTGGCGAAATTTTCTAAAAACCTAACACTTAGAATTATTTACACAACAAGTGTTAGAACTATTTTTGGACATATTTTCGAAACATAAATTTCGCCAGCACTATATTTTACTAAATATTCGGAGGTGGGATTTTCACTAAGTTAACGTGATAAATATGCTTTGTCACAACACTGTTTATGATTATTTTTGTGAAAATACATAAATATTATTTTAGTGTAAAAATAATATTTACAAGCGTTAATGATTCCAAAACTTTGCGAACGCTTTCACTATGAATATATAAGTTACACCGGTAATTACATTACCACACGATTGATAAAACGTAACTTACGCACATGTATTGTATCCCCCATCCTTGGGAAGGATTATAACTACCAAGTATATACAGAACAAGCACACGAAATAGTTGTCTAACTATTTCCCAAAAACTTAAACTAAAGCTAAGGCACGGCCGTCCGTCTAATAGAATTAGCACTTGTAGGTCGTCGCACAGCTTTCAGATTTGGAGACACTTGGTAGAGACGCACTGACTGTGAGTTCATGTCCCCCTTTTCTCTAACTGTTTTCAGTTTTCTTAACTGCGGGGGTAAAATACATGTTACTTTGTTTACAAGTACTTTATACATGGTATGAATAACGTAAGGAGGTTTAGATCATGTGAATGGGTAGTTAGAACACCGAGGGACTTAAGCGGTAGATCTATCTGGGTGTAGCGAGCCCAGCTCTAGGCCCAACAGAACGGACCTCTCTGAGGACCAACAGAACGGACCTGGAGTGACTTGGTTGCCCAACGCAAAAATCGGCTAGGGTTGTGTCTTCCTACTTGCATTTCACAACATGCTAATGGCCTTGCAAACCATTGGTGATCACAAGTCCTCTTACACTGCTACATACCAGGAAACTTTTATACTTACAAGTGTTTTACTTACTCACTTGCACATGAACTCGCTCAACATAATTGTTGATTTTTCAACTTACATGTATTTCAGGAAATTAACGAGATCTGGCACGGTATGGCATGTTTTCCGCTGCACTTGTTTCCAAGGTCATCCGGGGTTTAGGGGATGTGTCTCTTTCCTGGACAAGACACAATCCTTAAACCATGTTTATGTTACGTTTCGAGTTGTTATGTTTGTTGAACAAGGTTATGGTTGTTGGTTAAAACAATGGTACTGTATTTGGTTTTAAAAACTTAATGGATGATCTTGCATGTTTTTAACTCATATAGCTTTGGTATGATTAAGCTATGGTATTAAGAAGTCCCACCAAAATTAACCACGCTTCCGCAAAGCCAGGGTGTGACATAACTAGCCTAAAAAATGAAACAAAACCGAGTTAGAACACTTACAAGTGTTCAAAGGAGTGTTATAACTCCAGGAGGAAGCCTTTTATCAAAAGTAGAAGCTATCCAAGAAGATTTAGAGTGAAAAAAGTGAAAGGTGCAAGAAATGAGGTTGATGATCACCTCTATTTATATTTAAACAAGGGTCACAAGATCATGCCAAGTGTTCACAAGGTTCTCCTGGTGTTAATGTAAGGACTCTAAAAAATGTCCCAAAATTTACTCGTAAGTGCGAACCCGGACCCCTGAAACCCTAATACACATGAAAAATCAAGAAAACAAGATTCATGGTCTTCAGGCGGGCCGCGTCAAAGTGAAGTTTGACCGGATAAGCGTCCAGATCCACGTGTTGTCCACCTGGCACACCTACTGATGACCCAGCAACCTTACACGTAGACTAGGTGGCCACGCGGGCCGCGTAAAGGTCGAGCAAGGGTTCACGCGGGTCGCGTGAGACCCAAATTTCACCTATAAATAGATTTGATCAGGAGCAGTTCAATGGTGTCGAAACCATTTCACAAAAACGAAAGCACACTGCACAAATTCGAAATTCACTTTTATAATAGCGAGGCGCTGCTACGATACAGGGTATTAACTCGATCGCTGCTACGATTCAATGTCCGATAGATTGAAACTATCCGATGGATGTTTAAGTGCTGCCCACATTAGGGCCATACTTTGTCATTAGTCGTGAATTCGACGGATGTTTAAGTATAGCACTTTGTCATTCGTTGTGAGGGTTTTAATCTCGTGAGTTATATTAAATGCTGTATTAGTTACTGACCTAGTTCGTGTGCATTGTTATTTAAATTAGGTTACAAGGCTAATTAGTAGGCTAAACTCTGCCCGTATAAATCTGCAATGTGAGTCATTCTCTTTTATTAAAAGTATTTTACAATACTCCATTTTCAAATGTTATAATTACAGGGATTAAGTCATGGTTATCTTGAATCACTGGCTAATTGGGGTATTGTGCACATTACTAATTTCTCACAGTTAGGCTAATAAATCCTAACCGTGATAATCATCACTACTTGGGGAAGGACCCAATAGTGGTATGACCATCGTCACCAGGTGACACGGCGCCAGATAAAAATAAGATAAAAGCCATTGTAATCGCTCTTATGCTGTAATTTATAACTATGTGTCATTTTATCAAAATGAGTGACTCACCAGTATTTCCCCGCGGATAAAATATTTTTAAAACATGTTTCAGGCGACCTGCTGTAAATCAAGGAAAACGTGCTACGGAGCACTAACAAGCTTGAAGAGGTGGCTCAGTTAAAATAAATAAACATGTTTTATAAATCAGGAAATTTCCTAGTAAAATTCCTCTATTGTAAATTACGGGGTTTATCCCGAATTACGAAATAAAATAATCGGGCATTTTCAAGTTCAAAAGATCCTGTAAAATCTTCCGCTGTCGCATCAATTAATAAATACCACGGGTTCCTGTCCCGCGGCTCCTGACCGGGTCAAACCGGGGCTGGGGTCGTGACAGGAAAAGGTGGTATCAGAGCCACTGATTTAAGCCTATTAAGTATTTAAAATACTTAATTTTCCCGATTATCATCTTGTAATTGTGTGTTTTTAACTGACTACTTGTTAGTTACAGTATGGGTAAGCAAAGAATGTCGGATATCTATCTTAAATTAGATAGTTCACTAAAAGATAAGGGAACTTCATCCCAATCAAATTCCTCAAGATACTCAGCAGATACTGAGGAGGGAATATTTGTTCGTAAGGCACAGTATGAGAAACCACTTACCCCTAATAAAAGAAGTTTGATTATTAGAAAAGGTCAAGAGAAAATGAGGAAGTCACAACCAAAAGAAGGAATAATTAATAAGGAAGCACAGGAAATAGGCAATAACCCACCATGGGAAGATAAGTTAGATGAACAATGGGCAAATCTCTATATGTTAGCCACTATAGCAGTAAATGCTAACTTATAGTTTAAATCGCCAAACCAGTACCATCACTTATGTCACCTACAAGCCAGAAACTTTAATATTTTAGTTGTACTAAAAATAAATATTTTGTTTCAATAAAATGGTTTGTTAGATATTCGTAATTAATATTAAATTTTCTGCTTTCCATTCTGTGATTTTGTGAAAATTTAATTTATAAAATTTTAACCTAAAATTTTGTATGTTTCTTCATAAATGCTAAACAGCATGAATGAATTATCTGAAGCTCTTGAGAATCTCAATCTCTATCATGTGAAAGTGGAAGTTTCCAGAGACTTTACTGGTTACTTGGCCGATGTTGAGGAACCTATGGAATTCCAAGCTCTACCTCCAGAGAAATCAAAGCCTAAGAAAAGAAGAAGATTTGTGGGATGGAGGCGTGTGCGCAGAAGGAAACCAGCAACTAGGAGAATTCCCAAGATAGAAAATCCCATGGATAAAGGAAAAGGGATCGAGATTGGGGAAAGTTTTAGGCAAGTAGAAATAGAAATTGGGGAAAGTTCTAAGCAAGCCGAGGAATTGCCACTGCAGGAGGAACTAGATCGCATACTGGCAAATTGTGATATCCTTAGGCCTATCAATGAAAACCTCTTCCCTTATCCTGCTGAAACCCAACTTCCAATAAACTTGGAACCGGCCATCCCAGACCCTCTTATCCATACCCAACCTCTAGGAGAAATGGACGAATGGTGGACCAACGACTGGCAGTTTCAAAACCTCCTAAATAATCCTTATACCTTTTTCCCTCAGTTCGACCCAGAACCTGCACCAAACCCACCAATGAGTAATGAAAACTTAGCTGAACTCCGCCATTTTGGCGAGGAGCTGATAGATGCAGGGAATAGGATCCGGGATCTGGGAGAACAAATCTCCTGGAAGTACGACGAGAGAGAACGTCGCTTCTGAGGTGCCAGCTGACGAGGGATAGTGTGGTTGTGAAGCTATGGCTGTATAATAATAATAAAAATATAACTCTATAAAATAACCTAAAAATAAAACTTTTGTAAGATAACCAGTTTGTACTGATGCCTATTATATATAAAATATCGAAAGTCGAAAGATTGACAATTTTGACTATACATGTTAACCTGATTATGTGCAATTATTTGGTTATGTTTGGTTAATTATTTCATACTAATTACTTATATAAATTAATTACCAGATGACACACGCTGGTAATGAACCCGATAATGAAGTTAATCAATCTGAGCATAATAATGAAGATCAATTTCTGAATAGGCAAGATATCGAGAATATCGTTGCTCAGGGAATAACCAATGCTATTCCAGCAATACTTGCTGCTGCTCGAAATCCAGTTGAACCTCAACAAATTATTCCTAGCAAACGCACACAAGGTGACAATTTCAGTAATAGTATAAACGGAGGCGGCAACCATACTAATAACAACAATGATGAACTGCAAGTCCCAATTCTCAAAAGAATGAAAGCTGCAACGCCTGGTTGCACTTATAAAGAATTTCTTGCCTGTAAACCAGCTGAATTTGCAGGCAATGAAGGGGAAACTGCAGCACTGTGTAGGTTGGAAAAAAACCGAAGCAGTAATTATGATAAGTAAATGTGTCGAGGAAGACAATGTCATGTATGCGTTGCATCTGTTTAAAGAAGGGGCGCTAGAATGGTGGAATACAGTACTTCAAGCCAAAGAAAGAAATATGGCCTATGCCATGAGTTGGGAAGAATTTAAGCAGCTAGTAGAACGAAAATTCTGTCCCGAATATGAAAAGGAACAAATGACAAATAAGTTCTTGAACCACCGGATGGTGGATGTAGACTGTCGAGGATATACTTCGACATTCTTCGAGTATGCGAGAGTGGTACCAACCCTGGCTTCGCCAGAACCGGTACTTATTTCCCGTTATATTTGGGGATTGATTGGCGAAATTCGAGATATCGTCAAAGCTGCTAGACCACGCACTATTGATGATGCTGTGGAATTAGCTAACACCCTAACTGACGGACTGGTACGTACAAGAGAAGAAACCCGGAAAAAGGAAGTGGCCCAAAAGATTACCCAGGGATTCCGTGTGAGTAATCGTAACAATTTCAAGAGAAAGGGAACCGGGCAATCTTCCATTGTTCCATTTTGCAATGCCTGTAAAAGGAAGCATTTCGGAAGATGCAAAGGATATTGCAATTTCTGCAAAATCCCGGGGCACCAAGAAGAAGATTGCAGGAAGAAGAAAGCAACAGTTTACTACAACTGCGGTGAAGCTGGACATTTTAGGCCAGACTGCCCTAAATTGGCCAAATCAGCTGACCACAAAGCCAAACCTGCAGAAGGAGCTACCAAGAAGAACGTAAGAGCCTTCCAGTTAACTACTCAGGAAGCAGAACTAATTCCTGACGTAATAGCTGGTACGTTCCTAGTTCACAACGTTTATGCAAAAGTATTATTTGACTCTGGTGCAAACCAAAGTTTTATAAATACTTCATTCTGCCAAGTTCTTAACCTACCTTTAACCAAACTTAGACAAATTTTTACGGTAGAAATGGCAGATGGGAATTCTGTTAACATAGATAGAATTTTGCGAGAAGGAAAGATAGAACTTGTAGGTCATAAATTTTCTGCAAACTTGTTACCTATGAAGTTAGCCGAATTCGATGTTGTATTAGGAATGGATTGGTTAGTAGCCAACCATGCTCGAATTCTTTGTGATAAGAATTCCATAGAAATTCATACACCCACAGGAGAATTAGTGGTGATTACAGGAGATAAGCAACGTAAGCCAATGAAGTTCATTTCAGTAATGAAAGTTGCTAGTTATGAACGAAAGCAAGGGATAGTGTATATAATTTCAAGCATCATTAACACTAAGGGTAAGGAACTCAAAGAAATTCCAGTAGTATCAGAATACCAAGAGGTATTCCCAGAAGAACTACCTGGATTACCAACTGATAGGGAAGTAGAATTTAGAATTCATCTAATTCCTGGAACTACACCGATAGCCAAGGCACCTTATCGGTTAGCACCCACTGAAATGCTAGAATTGAAAAAGCAATTAGATGAATTATTAAGCAAAGGATTCATACAACCTAGTTCATCCCCTTGGGGAGCACCAGTGTTGTTTGTGAAAAAGAAAGATGGTTCGATGCGAATGTGTATCGATTACAGGGAATTGAATAAGGTTACAATTAAGAATCGATACCCATTACCTAGGATTGATTATCTCTTTGATCAATTGCAAGGAGCTAGATACTTTTCTAAGATAGATTTACGCTCTGGATATCATCAATTGAAGGTACAAGAAGAAGACATACCTAAAACTGCTTTCAGAACTAGGTATGGTCATTATGAGTTTACAGTCATGCCCTTTGGGTTAACAAATGCTCCTGCAGCATTTATGGACATGATGAATAGAATCTGTAAACCGTACTTGGATAAATTCGTAATTGTCTTCATCGACGATATACTTATTTATTCCAAAAGCCAGGAGGAGCATTGTGAGCACCTGCATGCACTCTTAACTTTGTTAAGAAAAGAGAAACTTTACGCCAAATTCTCGAAGTGTGGATTTTGGCTACAAGAAGTGCAATTTTTAGGTCACATGGTGAATCACGAAGGCATTCACGTAGATCCTTCTAAGATAGAAGCAATTACCAAATGGAAGGTTCCGCAATCAGCTATGGAAGTTAGAAGTTTTATAGGTTTAGCCGGATACTATAGACGGTTTATTAAGGATTTTTCCAAGATAGCCGTACCATTAACTAAGTTAACCTGTAAAGCAGTTAAGTTTGAATGGGGACCTAGACAAGAAGAGGCTTTTAGGATTTTGAAGCAAAAGCTAACAAACGCTCCAATTCTAGCCTTACCAGAAGGAACATAAGATTTTGAAGTATACTGTGATGCTTCAAAGCTAGGATTAGGATGTGTGCTAATGCAACGCAAGAAGGTAATTGCGTATGCATCAAGGCAATTGAAAAAGCACGAAGAAAATTATACGACTCATGACTTAGAATTAGGAGCCATAATTTTTGCCCTTAAGATTTGGAGACACTATTTATATGTAAGTACGTTTACTGTCTATACAGATCATAAGAGCTTAAGATATATATTTGGGCAAAAAGAATTGAACATGAGACAAAGGAGATGGATGGAAATCCTAAGTGACTACGACTGTGATATTCAATATCATGAAGGAAAAGCAAACGTAGTTGCTGATGCTTTAAGTCGTAAGTATCATGAAAAACAACGACGAGTTCGTGCTCTTAGATTAAGTTTACAACTAGACTTAATGGAACAACTGAAAAGCATTCAAGAAACAACAATCAAGGATGAAGCTGAAGGAATAAAGGGACGAATAAAGGAATTAGAGCAAGGCAGTGATGGAATTTGGAGATTCCATGAAAGAAGAATTTGGGTACCTAAGCAAGGAGAATTAAGAAATAAGATCTTAGAGGACGCTCATAAATCTAGGTATACCATGCATCCTGGTAACAATAAAATGTACCAAGATTTAAGGAATAACTTCTGGTGGATAGGAATGAAAAAGGACATAGCCAGATATGTTTCTAAATGTCTTACTTGTTCACAAGTTAAGGCAGAACACCAGAAACCTTCAGGTCTACTACAACAATTAGAAATGCCTGTATGGAAATGGGAACTCATAACAATGGATTTTGTTACTAAGTTACCCAAAACCAGAAAAGGTAATGATGCGATTTCGGTAATTGTGGATCGATTAACCAAATCAGCTCATTTTCTACCTATGAAAGAAACCTTTAGCATGGAAAGGTTAGCCAAGTTGTATGTAGATAAAGTCGTATCCTTACATGGAGTCCCACTCTCCATTATATCGGATAGGGATAATCGTTTCACTTCCCACTTCTGGACAAGTTTCCAGGAAGCAATGGGAACTCGACTAAATTTAAGCACTGCATATCATCCTCAGACAGATGGACAAAGCGAAAGGACGATCCAAACCCTGGAAGACATGCTTAGGGCATGTGTGATAGATTTTGGTGGAAACTGGGATGATCATCTACCTTTAATTGAATTCTCCTATAACAATAGTTATCATTCAAGCATTGAAGCTGCCCCGTTCGAAGCACTATATGGACGTAAATGCAGAACTCCAGTCTGCTGGGCAGAAATAGGAGAAAGTCAATTATCAGGTCCTGAAATAGTGCAAGAAACTACCGATAAGATTACTCAAATCAAGGAAAGGCTAAAGACGGCTAGAGATCGCCAGAAAAGTTATGCAGACAATAGACGTAAGCCGTTAGAATTTCAAATCGGAGACAAGGTTCTCTTAAAAGTTTCTCCTTGGAAAGGAGTGGTTCGGTTCGGTAAGAAAGGAAAGCTGAGTCCAAGGTACGTAGGACCATTTCCAGTAACCCAACGTATAGGACCAGTTGCCTATCGCTTACAACTACCAGAGGAGCTCGCTGGGGTACATGACGTATTTCATATATCCAATCTCAAGAAATGTCTATCCGACGAATCCTTGGTAGTACCTCTTCAAGATGTAGAGGTAAATAAAAAGTTAAAATTTATTGAGAAGCCATTACAAATAGAAGACAGAAAGATTAAGTTTCTCAAGCACAAGCGACTAGTGCTAGTCAAAGTCAAATGGGATTCTAAAAGAGGACCCGAATACACTTGGGAACTGGAATCGGAAATGAAGCGAAAGTATCCTCACTTATTTCAGTAAATCTCGAGGACGAGATTTTAAATAAGGAGGGGAGGATGTAAGGACTCTCAAAAATGTCCCAAAATTTACCGTAAGTGCGAACCCGGACCCCTGAAACCCTAATACACATGAAAAATCAAGAAAACAAGATTCATGGTCTTCAGGCGGGCCGCGTAAAGATTAAGCATAGTCTATGCGGGCCGCGTCAAAGTGAAGTTTGACTGGATAAGCGTCCAGATCCACGTGTTTTCCACCTGGCACACCTACTGATGACCCAGCAACCCTACACGTAGACTAGGTGGCCACGCGGGCCGCGTAAAGGTCGAGCAAGGGTTCACGCGGGCCGCGTGAGACCCAAATTTCACCTATAAATAGATTTGATCAGGAGCAGTTCCATGGTGCCGAAACCATTTCGCAAAAACGAAAGCACACTGCACAAATTCGAAATTCACTTTTATAATAGCGAGGCGCTGCTACGATACAGGGTATTAACTCGATCGCTGCTACGATTCAATGTCCGATCGATTGAAACTATCCGATGGATGTTTAAGTGCTGCCCACATTAGGGCCATACTTTGTCATTAGTCGTGAATTCGACGGATGTTTAAGTATAGCACTTTGTCATTCGTTATGAGGGTTTTAATCTCGTGAGTTATCGTAAATGTTGTATTAGTTACTGACCTAGTTCGTGTGCATTGTTATTTAAATTAGGTTACAAGGCTAATCAGTAGGCTAAATTCTGCCCGTATAAATCTGCAATGTGAGTCATTCTCTTTTATCAAAAGTATTTTACAATACTCCATTTTCAAATGTTATAATTACAGGGATTAAGTCATGGTTATCTTGAATCACTGGCTAATTGGGGTATTGTGTACATTACTAATTTCTCAAAGTTAGGCTAATAAATCCTAACCGTGATAATCATCACTACTTGGGGAAGGACCCAATAGTGGTATGACCATCGTCACCAGGTGACACGACGCCAGATAAAAATAAGATAAAAGCCATTGTAATCGCTCTTATGCTGTAATTTATAACTATGTGTCATTTTATCAAAATGAGTGACTCACCAGTATTTCCCCGCTGATAAAATATTTTTAAAACATGTTTCAGGCGACCTGCTGTAAATCAAGGAAAACGTGCTACAGAGCACTAACAAGCTTGAAGGGGTGGCTCAGTTAAAATAAATAAACATGTTTTATAAATCAGGAAATTTCCTAGTAAAATTCCTCTATTGTAAATTACGGGGTTTATCCCGAATTACGAAATAAAATAATCGGGCATTTTCAAGTTCAAAAGATCCTGTAAAATCTTTCGCTGTCGCATCAATTAATAAATACCACGGGTTCCTGTCCCGCGGCTCCTGACCGGGTCAAACCGGGGCTGGGGTCGTGACAGTTAATTAGTGTCTAATGAGGTGGAAGAAGCAGGAGAATGGTGGAAATTCGTGAGAGAGTTGTCACAAGGCAGCAGCTGCTGTGGCACCCGGGGAAAATCCACAGTCATCCTGATCTAACACCTTGCTGCTTTGGGTTACTTATCAAATTTCAGGATGAAATTTCTTTCAAGTTGGGGATGATGTGACAACCCGAGATTTCAAGGTCTTTCCTCTACGCATCACTTGTTTCACAATCTTGTTTTCACAATTCATTTTACGTTGTATCATGTGCACGATATTTGAATGACTAAAGTATTGTTACGTTTGGGTGTTACATGAAAACTTAGGAGTTGTTTAATGTTTAGACATAACATGTTTATGTTTAACTTTGGGCTGCACAACACACTTGAATCACGAAAGACCCAAGTTGACGAAGAACTAGGGTTCTTCGTCCCAAGCACATGTCGACGAAGAACTAGGGTTCTTCGCCCCAAACACCCATGGCGAAGAAGGTTCTTCGCCAAGACGTCCTTCGCTGGAAAGGGCTCTCGGCCCAAATCTTTTTGAAGCCCAAGAGGGGCCCGGCTCACCTATTCGATCATATACATGCTTAGGGTTTTTATTATCCCACGAAACTCATTCTGTTGCAAACCCTAGCACCCTCTCCTTTCTTCCCTCGGTCCGACGGCAGCCCCTTCTTGTCGAAGCTCTCTTCCTCTCGACGTCACCATCCTTGTACACGGTTAGTATGTTCATCATTAAGTTGATCTACATTTGTTAAACATAACTATGTGCTAGTGATTATGTTGAATATGGTTGAACTGACTCTTGGTGATTATATGGTTATAATCAACTGTGTGATTGATCTAGGAGTATACTTGGTGATTAGTTGATGATCTAGGGCTGCTCGAGTGAAAACTCTTAATGGTTAACAAGAATAGATCGGTTGTTTCTGTGGAATGTTATTAACATGTACTATTAGAACATGGTTTAGGGTTTAGTCTATCACTTGATGAATCTAAGATTTGCGCACGATAATGTGAGCAGTGGTTTTGTGATTACATGAAATAGTGTTAATATCGTTCATGTGCTAGCATTTCATCATGTATTGGATATGATGTAGTGATAAATCGAATATGAGAAACTGTGGCTTAACTGATGTCGATGATGATGATTAGGGTTATCGTAAATCATAGAATCTGATTAGTGTTTGCGTTGTTGATGAACAACTGCAATTAAGGTTGTTTGAACGTGAATAAGAACATGCTAAATTGTGCCATTTGATTTGCTAACTGTTGTTACGAGAATAATGGGGAAACACAGAAGGAAATCATGAAACTGTTGAAGTGCAGCGACGAAGGATTCCCCAACGAAGAACCTAGGTCGAGGAAGAACTAATTCTTCATTGACTGGCTTTTGACGAACAACTAAGGTTCTTCGCCACCATCACTTCTCGACGAAACATGGTTCTTCGCCAAGAAGGCATTCCACGAAGGACTGGTTCTTCGTGGAGATGCTGCAAAAGAGTAATTGGATAGAACAGTTTAAACAGTAAACGTGTCCACATAACATGCATTAACATAAGGTTTCAAATAGTTTATGATGAGTGTGATGATGAATGTCTATGTTGATGAAATTCTATTTGCTGCCTGTTAATAATATTAATTATGACTGAGGAAACCTGAATTGGCTTTTATGAGTAGCAAACTTAACTGTTAAGTGCAGTTATGTAACATACACGTGAAGTGTGGACTTGTATGAGATTCGAGTATTTGTTGTGTCATACGGTGATCCTTGCGGTAAATGTAATCTGTGAAAATATGTAATTTATTTGATTGTGAAACTGATTTTTATTGGTAACCACGGTAGGGTTTGGTTGACCAAATTGGAACGGGTAACTTAACATACCGAGCAAAACTAAGGTGAGTTCTCTTCTCTTTACAAGCATGCGTCCGGTGGGGACAATCAAACAGGCAAACAAATAAACGGACTTTCATAAACCCATATCCTTGTAGGGGATATGAGGCAGTTTTCACAAACCCACATCCTTGCAGGGGATGTGAGGCAGTTTTCATAAACCCATATCCTTGTAGGGGATATGAGGCGGTTTTCAGTAAATGTTGATGTTGGATAATACACTCACTTTCTATCACTTAAGTCCCACCATACTACCGAACTAGTTTCTTGTAGGGCAACGGGGTTATTAGTTGATAGCGCTATTAGGTTTGGCACCCTCACGACGTACCTGGATAGGACGGGCGTGAACTAATAACTTTAAAATCATGACCAATGTTTTATAGAGCATTGAAGAAGGGCAAAAAGGACCCGTCTGCGGTATCGAGTTATTATCAACATAACATAAATCAATACTTGGTAACAAACAGTTAACAAATCAGTGAACTCGCCAGCGTTATGCTTATACACTTTTCTGCATGCTTGCAGGTCCATAGGTACACTTATTTGGAACTTGCAGTCTGGGATGCTGGAGTGGTCATGGGTCGAGATACATGGAATCACGAGACAAGTCTAATGACTATCACATACTCTGATTTTGAGAAACATAACTAATGATTTATGCTTCCGCTGAACATGTCGAACATCATAAATGTTTTGTAATACTTTATTTTAATGAACGAAAGCTTTATTTGAAATATTATTATGAGTTCAATGTGATTGGTGGCTAGATCCTGGTACGTCACACGCCTCGCAGGGGTTTCCGCTTGGGGTATTTTTGGGGGTGTGACAGCTACAGCTGCCAACTGCATATACTGCCAGCGACCCTCTTGTGGACCGTAAAAGGTGAAGCCTTACGGTCCGCATGAGCTTCTGGTTCTCACAGAATTCAAATGACTTACGGATCGTAAGGCATATGCCTTGCGGTTTGTAAGGGACCTTCAGAAGCCAAAAGTTTGGCAATTTGTTATATTTTGTGACAACCCGAATATTTAAGGTTAGCACTACTTTAATCCCACAACCTTTGGCGTGTGTTTTTGTGTTTAACTGCCTATTAATTGTGACCATGTAAGACTTACTCGACTACACTCGTGCACCACTAAATGTTTACGTGTGGATATTGATTGATTATACATGGAACGGTTAAAGGTTTATACGTGTCGGTTAGTTAATTCAGGAAATGGTTACTAGCTTTACTGGGCCGCAAATTTACTGGGCACACACACATTCATCTCGGCCTCTCGGCCCACACTTTAGACCATGCCCGAGGCCCAACAGACATGTTATACGTATACATGAGGGATGGGGATGTTGTTACGTGACTATTGGAGAAGTAACAAACCCTAACACTCCTTTTCTCCTCTCCTTGGATCGACAACAACCCTCTCCCCTCCCTCGAAGTCTTTTAACGGCCCAATAGAATTGAAGGTACATAGTTGGATAAAGCTTGATAACTTTGAATAAGAAAAATGGCGGCCCATGTGTGTAGTCTTGATCTAATCAAACCATATGAGTATTCTAATAATGTTGTCATTAAAAGTCAAGGCTATAATGAGTATTAAATAATGCTATGATGATTTGTGAATTTAATTGAAATCTGAATAATTTGAATGGTGATCAAGAATAATGATGTTAATTAGTGATGATAGTGATTAGGGGTTATTAGTGGGCCATGAAAGCTGTGAAGTTATGATTGATACTCAATTCGAATGACTATGAAATTGCTAACTGATAACTTGTTATTGTTTGAAATTAAGAATGCAAGATTGATTGTTCTTTTGGAAACTGTTATGCGCATGTCTTTTGAATTCACGATTGGAACTTTATGACTGATAGTGGGCTGCTAATAAGTGTTGGTTAAGTGGGCCGAAACTTTAATATACATGGACTCAAATAACAGTGTTGGTATATATGTATAGATGTTAGTGGGATTGGATTGAAAATGAAGGTGTATGGGAGGGTGATTGTGGTCGTGAATGATGGAGGAAGAAGGAGGAGTTTTGGTGAAGTTAGAAAGTGTTAAAATGATAGGTATGAACTAATGGTTCTTACAAAAGTTTTCAACATCAAAATAGCATATAGCATATTTGTGGGCATATTCTATAACAAGATCTTATTAAATATAACAAAGAAATCAAGGGTGGGACCCATGTCCCCTAAACGACCGCCAATGGGGGGGGGGTAAAGTGTAACTTGTAATGGTTAGTTACTTGATTTAGTTAGGATTCAATGGTGCTAGTTAGGTATTTTATGTATTTAATGTTTATTGGATGTAATATGATGTTCGGTGATCATAACTAGCTTCGTAACATACAAATAGTGCTTCTAGTAAAAATTTGATGTTTCGGGTAGTGTCCGGTTGTTCGTTTCGTTACTGTTCGTTAAAGTGCTGAATTGCGCAGTTTAGTGTGCTTTATGTTGTATTTTATGACAGTTTCGGTTCCCGATACTTAGGAAAGTATTCTGGATCATTAGAACACTTTTCTGCATTATATTTAGATGTTAAAAGCTGATTTATTGCTGAATTTGTTTATTTTCTGCAGAATTTTGCAGTTTTTGTGTGTTTCTGGCACTTTCTGGTACCTATGTCATTACTAGGAAGGCAGTTTTGTAATCCCTACTTTCCTACACACTATACTAGTGTAACACTTGGTCCTGGGGCTTATTTTGTGTCTTAACCTCATGTCTGTCTAAGTACTGAACTCTCGCCAGTACCTCTAGTTTATCTGAAAACTGTGCTTACTCTATTCTGTGCATTCATAGATCTATATTGGGTTGCAGGCAGTAATGACAAAAGTCTTGCAACATGAAATGCCATTGTTTGTATATAACAGAAATCAGAAGTTTATTCGTCTTTTAAACTAGATCATGCACAGTCATTAAAGCACATATTACTATTTAATTATGGTACGGAATGTACGAAAAAGTGCCAGTTGTCACATTCTCCCCCCGTTAAAAGAATTTCGTCCCGAAATTCAAGCGATGCCATCGGTCGTTGGGGATTTGTGAACCAAATGTGGTCACTTAGGCTTAATTTGGTCTTCACGTTCCCAAGTAAACTCTGGGTCATGATAAGAATTCCAACGAACTCTAACAAACCAATTATGACTTCTCCGGGTCTTGCGGACTCCCAGTTTGCAACCTTAACAGGTTCTTTAATAAATTGGAGTTTGTCATTGACGTGAATCCTGTTTGCGGGAATAACGACTGTTCCCAGAGTCAGGCTCTTCTAAAGACCAGACATGTGGAATGTGTCGTGATCACTACTGATCTTCTCTGGAAGTTTCAGTTTGTGAGCAATGGTCCCTGATCCTTTCTAGGATCTCAAAAGGTCTAATATACCGTGGGTTCAACCTCCCATGCTTTCCAAATCATACCACGCCTTCCCAAGGCGAGTCACTCATTAAAACCATACTTCCTATCTTGAATTCCAACGGTTTCCGCCACTCGTCGGCGTAGCCTTTCTGTATACCGCGTGCCGTCTTGACATGATCACATATCTGAATGATCTTGCCTATTGTTTTTCCTAAATCAATTTGGGTCAGCAAATCGTTTATCTCCGGTCTCCGCCCAACACGAAGGGGGACCGATACTTACGTTCCTATAAAGCTTCACACGAAGCGGCCTAAACGGCGGTGTGATAAATACTATGGTAGGAAATCTCCACTAAGGGCTAGTGGGTAATCCATCTTTTCATCAAAATTTATCACACACGCACATAGCGAATCTACCAAAGCCTGTATCGCTCGTTTGCTCTAGCCGTCCTCCCGAGGGTGAAATGTAGAACTAAGGTCCAATCATGACCTAAACACCTTTTGAAACGTCTGCCATATCCTTGGCATAAAACGACCATCTCGGTCGGACAAGGTAGAATCAGGCACTCCACGACGTGCCACAAACTTTCTAGGCTAAATCTCTGCTAATTCCCTTGCGCTGTCCTCTTCACTGCTCGGTAGGAAGTGTGCAGGCTTGGTGTATCGGTCAATACTCACCCAAACCATATCGTGACCTCTTTGGGTTCTTGGTAGCTTGTAGTGAAATCCATTAAGATTCGTTCTCACTTCCTCATGGGAACCTCAGGTTGTTGCAGTAGCCCTGATGGTTTCTGGTATTCTGTCTTAACTTTGACATGAGTAAGACAGCCACCTATTTATGTAGCTATATCAGCTTCCATCTTGGGCCATCCTTCAAGTCTTGGTACCTCTTATCAGATCCTAGGATGGATCGAGTAACTCGACCTATGAGCCTTGCCCCAAAATAAACGTTCGTAAACTGTCACGAAACGGAACCCAGAGTCTATCCATGAAGTACAAGGTTTCATCTTTCTTAGGCAATAATTTCATTTCCCTTCATGTTTCACTTCAGCTTGAAGGTTCTCTGATTTGAGCGCCTCTTGCTCAGCTTCGCGAATCCAAGTGACGAGATTCGTCTGTATGGTCATCTCTATGGCTCGCACCCTTAGAGGCTTTGCGCGATCCTTGCGGCTTAAGGCGTCTGCTACGACGCTTGCCTTGTTCAGGGGATACTTAATCTCACAGTCGCAATCATTCAGTAGCTCAGTCCATCTTCATTAATTTTTAAGTCTTTATGATCTACGGTGTGCTGCAACCCTTGTGATCAGTAAAGATCGTGCTGCGTTTTCACACAGGTAATGACGTCAAATCTGCGACGCGCAATTACTATACCTAGTTCAAGGTCTCTCCTTATGATCCTTTAATCAACGTGACGCGTATGCGATGACTTGGTCTCGTTGCATCGGCGTGCAACCAAGACTTTGTCGAGAAGCATCACAAGATAAATTGCAGATGTTGCTCATGACCTTCCTTGGTTGTTGAACATGTAAGAATGTAGTCAATAAATATAATCATGATCTATCCTGGTATGGCTTACACATTTGATTCATGAGGTCCACGAATACTGCCGATTGCATGTGTTAAGCCAAACATCACGTCAAGGAACTCACAATGCTCGAAGCGAGTCCTAAAGGTCGTTTTAGGGATACTTTCTTCTTGTACTCGTAGTTGAGGACATCCTGACCTCAAGTCACTCCTCGAGTAGTAACTAGAACCTTACGATTGGTTCAACAAGTCGTCAATCCTTGGCAATGGATACCGGTCCTTGATATCCAATTCTCTGAAGTTGATGCCAATTGGAAACTGCCAACTTTCTTCTCGTGTCCTTAACTAAGGACGTCACATCCCCAATTCCATCTTGGAATAGTAGCTGGGACCTTGTAGTTGATCGACAAGTCATTAATTCTCGGTAAGGGGTACCGATCCTTGATGGTTAGTCGTCTATCTCCATGTAACTTATGCGTAATACTTTTCCATTTTAATTCTTCTGAGTTCCTTTCAGATTAGGCTGTGTACGTGCGTGAAAACTGCCGTCCTACTTCCTAATGAATATAACCGGGGCTTCCCATAGTGAGAGGTTTGGCCTGGTAGATTTCCTCTGTCTAGCAGCTCTTGCCGTTGCACCGGAGGCTCATGTATCTCGGACAAAGCTAGTCCGTAAGGCGTCATCTGACTCCGGTGTCGCTCCTGGTACTAGGTTTATCCTAAACTCCTCTTGTTGCTGTGGAGGTATTCTTGGAAAGTCTTCAGGAAAGGCTTATGGAAATTCCTCCACCACGGGGTTGTCTTCTAGCTCCAGCTCCTTGGTCTCCTTATCGGCAACATGAGCTAGGAAGGCTATGTAGTCTATTCGGAGGCGCTTCTGTGTTTCTATGGCCACTGTGAGGTGTCGTAGATCCACTGCCTTATGGGGCCTAGTGCCCTTGCATCTATTGCAAAAAGATTGTGTACTATGAGTGTTTCATTATTCGCAAGAGGGATGCGAATGATTTTTCCTCATGTCGAACAACTTCTGCTCTAACCTTGGATATCCATTCCAAGCTAACTACAATATCGTGACTTCCTAAGTCAACGATAGTGGAAGGTTCCTGCCTCCTTAGTTCTGAAGGACAATCTTTATTTATCTCATTCGCTTTAACTAACCTTCTATATGCCAATTCTATGGAATACGGGGCGTCTATTCTACTTGAAACTAGGCCAAGTAGTTTCTTAAGTTCTAAGCATACAAGGTTAAAGTCGGTGCTAGTATTAATCCATGAATAGATGCATAGAGTTGGTTAATAGGGAACGTACCCGTAACCGCATCTGGATCCTGGCGTGCTTCACGGGCTCCGATCGTGAAGACCCTTCCTTGTTTGGTTCTTCCTAGGGCAACCCTTCCTAAAGTGCCCTACTTCACCACATCTGTAACAACCTGGAACTTTACCATTATCTCTTCCGTCTGGATCCTTTGCCCAACAGGCATCCTTGCTGTGCCCTTCTTTTCCACACTTTCCACACTTAGGCTTCAGACATCGACCTTCATGGTAAAAATTGCATTCCTCGCATCTCGGCTTATTCCCCAAGTAAACCTTACCACCGGCCTTATTAGTGGCTCCATAAGCCTTCCTGCCACGAGGCGGGTTCACTTCCCTTCTTTTGTTTGCTTTAGAGCTTCCATAGCTGACTTGGGTGCCTATCTTTAGGTTCGAAGACTTCCTTTTCTTATTGCCCGAAGACTCCACATGAGTGCCTTTCTTGTTTGTCTCAGATTCCGAAAACCTTCCCGTATGTAGAGCTTCTTCAGTAAGTGTGACACTTAAATCGATAACCTCTGTGATGGTTGGAGGCCTTGAGGTAGTAACCATGCTCATGATTTGCGGTGCAAGTCCATAAATGAATCACTCAATCCTCTTGAATTCCGGCTTGACTAAGTAGGGAACGAACCTAGACAAGTCATGAAATCGTTGGACGTACTCAGAAATCTTCGGCCCGTCCATTTTCAAATTCCAAAACTCAACCTCAAGCTTCTGGATTTCGGCCCTAGAATAGTATTTCTTCTCCATCATTTCCTTGAGCTCGTCCCAGCTCAGTGCATAAGCAGTGGCTTCTCCAAGGGTCTGAACCTAAAGGTTCCACCAGGAGAATGCGCCATCCAACAACAATCCTGAGATAAAGGTAACACTTCGCTGGGGCGAACAGTTACTCATTCTCAGAGCGGAGTCAGTCTTTTCTGCCCAACGAGCAAATGCAACGGCACCTCCTGTGCCGTCAAAGTTCAATGGCTTGCAGTCCAGGAACTGTTTATAAGTGCAGCCAGTTGGAGGGTTACTTCCAGAAGTGCAACCGCTGCGTTCAGAGCGGAGGGCTTCATGCTGCGCTATAGCTTGGGAAATGTGCGCATTGAGTTCGGCCTCAATTAACGTAATGGTGTCCGTGTCACGTCTGGGCGGCATCTTCTTCTGCCAAAAAGGTATGGGGTAGGTTAGACAACATTCCATAATTGCCTATGAGGTACATATTACCACAAGCAAACATGTAATCACCCAATATCACATGCATATATACTCAACAATGTATAAGTAAGGGAACAACCACTGAGCTTTCATATATAGGCTTGGCAACTTGACTTATTGTTTGTGATGGGGAAAACAAAATGAACTCGAGGTTACATTACCCCGGTCATACAAGTTTCAAAATATGAAAGTGATAGTTATTTTCCTTCTACATTGGTTTTCTTAGGTCTTTAGCTCCACAAGACGGATATACTTTCCATGAGACGGGGGCTGTACATACAGGTGTGTTAGAGAGTGTAACGTCACTGAATCCTTCTCGGGCGTTAACCATCTTCTCTTGCTTAGATATCGGTTCCCAAAAGGCTCGTAGACGGGTAGAAGTGTCAGACACGAAGTAGGCAAAGACAGGTTTCCTACTTTGTAAAGTGCTAAGGCAATGGTCTAGGTGTTGTTTTACCAGATGAAGGTGTGAACACCTATAGATTATTTTTGGAGGGATGGTGATCATTAGCCTGACCCGCAGAGTCCACCAGGATTTCCATGCACTACAAGTCTTGCACAGTTACCCCGATTTTCCCTCGTCCAAGCAGATGATCAACCAAAGAGGGGACACTACTGTCCTTATACCTCTGACATGGAAAGGACCATTGCGGTGGTCCACGCGCTAACATTTGTCGTCGTTACGTGCGAATAAGCACGATGATTAAACGTAATAGGAATAAGGAGAATTCTTAGTAGTTGGAGGGGCACCTCTAAGATGAATACTTCATCTTCCTAGTCCGGACAAGAGCGTCTTCAATCTTGTTTCAATAGCCACAGGGACCTCGTCCTGCTGATGAGGGTGTTGTCCAAGGTTGCCTCATCCACCTCGCCATCACTACCGTAGTCAGGCACCTTCACATTCGAGAGGGAAGAACGGCCATCTCCTACGGAAACAAGCTCAGAATCTCATCTGGTAATCACTCCAGTTATGAGCTTTGTAGTAAACGCGAGGTTGATAGCTTCATCGTGCGAGTCAAGAACAATAATAGGATTCAAAGTCGAAGGTATCTCATTCACGTCAATAATTATTCCGTACACTTATTCGTATATATATAAATATCAATAAATAAATATGTTACTTAGCATAAACAGGCAAATAGATGCATCATATCACATATAACTCTCGTTTATCCTTTCGGGGGGGGGGGTCATTTTGCCTTTGCCAAGTCTATCGCACATAGACTATGCCTTAATTGGCACCTTAACTTGGGGTATTCTCCTCCCTACTAATGTCCTTGCCTTGTCTTTTCCTTGAAAAACGTTTGACTCATGGATCTTGACGCTTACGTGAATGCAATGAAAAACGTTTTCGTGGAAGAGTCCTAGTGATTGTAGTCTAGACTCGATAAGGAATCCTAGTTCACTACAATCGAAGCTCTGATACCAAACTGTCACACCCTGACTTTTGCAGAAGCGTATGATGTGTGACTGGTTTAATATCATTGCATTCAATCATAATAAACAACTATATGATCAAAACGATGTTCATCCATTCATAAAGTTTAAAGTATTACAAACACCGGTTATTTAAGTTTTAAAACACAACCTTCGACTAGTCACAAACCAACAAAAGTGGATGACATCTAAGCTTGAAATATACTTCTAGAAACAACACCCGCGCCCAAGATCCAACCTGTTACCTGAAATACATGTAATTTTGGAAAACATCAACAAAAGTTGAGCGAGTTCATGCGTTTTGTATGAGTACTGAAAACCTTGTAAACCTTTGAGAGACTCCTTTAAAACATGTGAAGACACAGGGAGCACTCAAAATGAGTAGGCTTATACCCTCGTCGATTCCCTCGACTATTTCGAATTCCCCTTCGACTATGTCAATTCACCTTGACTATGTCAATTTCCCTTGACTATGTCAATTCACCTTGACCATGTCAATTTCCCTTGACTATGTCAATTCACCTTGACTAATGTTGATTCACCTCGACTGGGACACCGAAGCACTCAAGTGGTCACAAGTACCATGAGTGGGGTTCGATCGTACCCGTTAGATCTAACCTTCGTCCCTAATTAAGAGTTAATGGCATTTCAAATTCAAACTATGCTCACATGATCTAATAGGTTATTTCATAGTCAATTCATACCGTTTAAACATTCGTAACATGTATTCCACCCCCGAGAGTTATAAATCCGAAAATAGTTAAGAGAAAAGGGGGACATGAACTCACTAGTTTGCGTTCTTCAATCCGACGTTACTCAAGCTGCTACTAATGTGCACGACTACCTACAACGTACTACGGTCTATTAGACGAGCGGGTCGTGCCTTGACTTAGTATTAATTAGTGTCTTTGAGTTATGTTCTTTGCGTCTTCAACATTATTCCAAGTTACATAATTATTTGTTAAAATAATAAATATTTTAACTTAAATTATATTCATTAAATTTTGGAATAATTGTTATAGCAATATATTTTAACTTAATACTTTTCAAGTATTTATACTTGTAATTTCCTTCCCAAGGATGGGGGTATCGTATACTTGTATATTTTTGCCATGTATTTGGGGTCGTATTCCGGTGTGTATTTATACGTACGAGAATACGTATCTTTATTGTATTTATTAAGTATTCTTATACTTAATTTCGTATTAATTATTCTAGAATATTATCTTTAATAAAAGTTCACCAATATATATTTCTAAAATATATATTTCAATAAATATTACTTAGAAAAATTATTTATAATTTTCCTTTGGCAAAATATTTGTATTTTCATATATGTTCCAAAAGTAATATATTTTCAAGTCCAACTTAGAAAATATATATAAACTTATCTTTCTTCAAAAACGATATATTTCATATTTAACTGAGAAAATATATCTTTCACCAAAAAATAGTGTATTTCATGTTTGTTGAGAAAATATATATATTTCTTTCAAAAATAATATATCTTCTATAAATTTCCAGAAAAATATATATTTATACTTGCCAAAAATAATATATTTTTCTTTTGTCAAACATATGATATATTCTTGTAGTAATTGTAAAAATCATATTTTTATTCACTCGGTGTCCAAAATATTATTTACCAGATATACATATGAATATTATTTCCGGAGTGCTTTGTAAGTTATATTCTCTAGTTCGGTTTCACCAATATTTTGTTTATAACTTGTATATTCATATTCTTGGAAGTTTGGTAATATTTTGGATTTTTGGGTATTTTGATGAGTTATATTATTTCATGTCCTAAAATAATATAACTAACACACAAGTATACAAACAATCACACACATGGTGACCTCTAACTTTATATTTTTCTAAATACATATTTAGTCATTTTTATTTATAAAAACCAACCTCCAATATTGATAAGTTTTGAACAAAAATCTATGGAAAAATTTATGTAAAAAACCATGGTTAAAATCTACTTACAAACACTTGTTTAAAAATATTTTTCTAAGTGTTTAAATTCTACAAAAATTTTGCCATAGTTTCCCCTTAAAAATGGAGGTTTCCATGCTTTCAAAGCATATCATTTTCTTTTAAAATCATCATCAATCATCAATAAATCATTCAACACTTACCATGTGCCAAAAATATGAAGTTTACACTATGTCATGAACTTGAAACCTTGTAAAAATTTGTAGTAACTTATGTAACACCTCGTAAATTCATGTCCAATATTATATTGACACGTGTCATGGACTTTGAACGACTTTGAACGTGTAAAGGATTAAGTTAAAGGGACTAAAGTTGACAAACAAGGAATCTATGTGTGTAAAAGGATTCAAAGTGTCAACAATGGATAAATGTACCTTTCAATAACCATACAAGATGTTTATAACCTTAAACGAATGAATTATGGATCATACGAAGCCAATTGTGGAAGAAAGTGAGAGATTACAAACTACAAGGGTTAAATGTGTCAACATGTTTAATTTATACCTCTGAGTGATCTTTTCGCGAACCCGAAGCTTTGTAACGATTAATTATGCTCACTAGAATAAGTGATAAAAATTTCACGAGGTTTCGTTAAAGTATGAGAAAGTTATGATAACATTCGTATACGAAGGGTTAAAAGCGTCAACGTTGAAATTTATGACTTTTCGGGTGATCATAAAGTTAACCAAGGACTTAACAAAGTTTGTATATGTCTTGGAGCCCTTAAAAGTTAAGTTAAAGGGTCAAAAATGCAAGAAATAAAGTTAAAACCACGTTTACAAGGACCAGGGACCTAAAGTGCAAATAATGAAACATTTTTAACCTGATCCGGGGAACCATACCGGTCGCGTAAGCCTTCATAAGGTCTTACGCGGGCCTCCTGGGACTGCCAGCGACATAATAAGCTTGGCAGCTGCCAGTTCAGGCTGTTAACCGACTTCAAACGCTTGTTTTACATACCAGGGGCTGCCCCAATGGTATTTCATGCATAGGGGGCACCTGTAAGCATCTCATAACACTTGTAGACTTCCTTGGCATGATCCTAGGTGATCAAAATCACTATATAAGAAGCTTTAATGTTGCAACATTGTGACACTCACTTGCAAACACTCACAACTTCAATTCTGAAGATTCCTGGAGCTCAAGACCTGTTCCTTGAAGTCATTAGTCGTGCATAGGACTATTGTAAGCTTCCTTAACCCTCCTTAATTCAGTTTTACTTAGTTAATTAGCCTAGAGTCAAACCGTCGTAATTAGAGTTTGACTTCGTGATTAATTAAAATTTGTCCAGTCAAATCTCGAATTGAAAGTACCTATGAGTTGGTAATTATGTGGGTAATAAACCCTTAAAAGGGCACCCTCTGATTCCCACTCTAACTAGGTCAATTTTCGGGTCAAAGTTAATCTTAAAAAGTCAACAGAAAGCTTATTTTCAAATAAACGCATAATTAACAATGTAGAACCCATGCAACCTGTTTTATCACTAATATAACTTGGTAATTAATGTAAGAACATGTCTAAACATGTTCAACCCGACAATTTTCAGTTTAGGCTCGGTTCAGACCCGAAAGTCGCATAATTTGACTTTTGTTTTGACTTTCAGTTCTGACCCAATGTAGCATGTTTTAGAAATGCCTTAGAGCTTTATTTGGACCAGGTTACATGTTAGTATAACCCTCTGTGATTATACAACTTGGTTCATTAGTTATCCGATTCATATGCATGTTTCCGTTATATGCCTAAATGTTGACTATTATGCCCTTTTGACCTTAAAACAAGAATTTTGAAAATATGAGTGGACAATAATCTTTATTACTAATATATATACTTGTCCCTAAATTTTGACATCAGTTTGAGGTCTAGATTAGGAGTTATGCTCATTAGCGTAAATGAAAAGATTTTTATTAATTAAACGGCGTAATTAGCATATAGCCTATCTAAACCCAATTTTTGATACCAAAATTTTTACCCACTGATGTAATATAATATTTTGATATTTTTGAAGATTTTTATTTAATTTTAGGCTGAGCATAACATAGGGTTATAGCTTTGATCCGGTAATTGTCGGTTTTGCCCTTTTGGCCTATAAAATGAGTTTTACAAATCTTGTTGGTACCAAACCTTTTTCTTCTGATCTAATATGATAAATAAAATATTTTAAGCCTTCTGGAATAATAAAAATATCAGTTTTTCATATAAAACCCGGAAATCGCTTAAAACCGTCTTTTTACGCGTTCTTAACGCATATATGTATTAAAACTATTTTAAATATATAAGACTTGATACCTACTGATATTTTAAGTAAATTATTATACTTTATCAGTAAGCAAAAGTTTTATACTCAGAATTCCAGATTTGACCTTTAAACCTTAGGTGAAATTACCAAAATGCCCCTTCGGTGCATAGTTTGGTTATAAATGGTAAATTTCACATATATGTAATACCCTACTGATATAACCTATTAAATTAAGTATATTTACTGATTATATCAGACCTAAAACTCAGATTTATATTAAATATCTTTTATAACCTTTTAAATGACCAAAATACCCCTACGGGGCATAATTTGTGTTAAAATTCGTTTTGGGGCATAATAGGAGATATCTTACTGATGTCACGACATATTTAAGGCATATTAACTTAGGAAACCTGTATATGACTCATATGGTTACCCGTTACGCATTTTTCGCATTCGGCTCGGTTTATGTAACTAGTTTGCATAAATTGACCGAAACGGGTCAAACCTTATCATTTTTGTCTCAAAATCCGGAATGTGTTTAGTTTACCCATATTAAACAAGTCTCCAAACTTGTCGGGTCTAAATCACATTCTATTCCGGTCTTCGCTTAATCGTGCGTTTGAACCGTATCTTATTTTAAAACTAACCGGTCTAAGTTTAGGCTTAATTAAAGACCCGTTAGGAACCTAATAGGTTATTAAAAACCTTTGTTCCAGATTAGGAGACCCAGTAAAAGCTTCTTGCACTTGCTGTTTGTGAATTATACTTGCTTAGGTAAATACTTTTAACTTATTTTCCCTTATAGGGGCCTGGGGTACGGTATATAAAATACCGCTTGGTCGGGCATTGAATTTTTTATCGTATGAAGGTTAATTTATTGATATGACCCGTTTAAATTGTTTTGTTTGCTTAAAGCCTTTGGGGGGTTAATGACCATGTCCCGGATATCCTTGGCATCATTTTAAGAAATGGCCACGACCTAAGCACGGGGTGTAGGCGTACACCCGACAGTGCATATATAAATAATAAGGTATAACCGCCGGTTTCGGGAATAACTCGCCGCGGGACTATATCATGTGGTGTGTCTATTAATCTTTAACCCGGTGTCAATCCGGGCTACTGAACGTATAACGAACATGTAATTCTTTTACAAGTTTATATATAAATAATTATCCCAAGTTATAAAATGTTTTGTGCTTTGTGCATTCAAATCAAATTTTCTAAACCTTTTCAAAATGAGTCAGTTAATTGTATTTACCAGTGTAAACTGACGTATTTTCCCAAAAAGGTTAAGTGCATGTACTAATCGAAATAGGCTGGCCTCTCCTTAGCATCAATAAGAGTCTTGCAAGCTTGGATGCATTTTAAATCTGATGAACTATGTTTCCTTTTTATTTGATCCGCCTGTGGATCCTTTACAGTCCGTTTGTAATACTTTGATATTACTTTTTATTCGGTTTGTAATGTGATTCATCTTTTGCTTCCGCTGTGCATTTAAATTGTGTTGTTTGACTATGATGATATCAACTACGTCACGATACTCCCCACCGGGCCCACCGGTAATACGTGGAAATATCGGGGTGTGACAGGTTGGTATCAGAGCCAACTTTGAGTGAATTAAACACTAGCCTTTTTGTGTTTAATCTCAATGACACAGTTTGCACAATCCTCGATTTCCGAGTCTAGACAAAAGAACTTAGGATTAATCCAAATTTGTTTTATTTCTAACTTTGTCTTTTATATTTTCTTGTTGTATCCTTTGTTTGTTTTGACAGGTTCAAAAAAATGCCACCAAGAATGAGTGGGAGAGGAAGAGGCAAGGGGCCTCTCGTCGCCCCGAATGATCATGAGGCCGGGCTTTCGCACCGGCGAACACCATCTGATTCTCTAAGCCGGAGTCCTCAAGATAACTGGAGGACCTATATTGAACCCGCAAGACGCTCAGTTTCGCTGAGCTCCTCCCCTTCTTTCCAAAACTCCTTTGGGCCTCAGTCTGAAAACGAGCCCCATAATTCCCACCATTCTTATATACCTCTCCAGGGCCACAACTCACCCTTCGATGACCCAACGCCCTATTTCCAGAGCCGGTTCAACCCGGCAAACTACATTGAAGAACCAGTGGGATTTAACCCATTAGGACCTGAAGACCACTTCTCGGGCGACCATGCGATAAACATGGACGAGGACACCGATCCCGCAGAGCCACCGTACGGAACCCCTACGCACCCCATCGAAATTTCGGATGGGTCACCCTTTCGGGGCTCACCTTATAATGGTCCCGATAGCTACGAGGCGAGGTTCAACCAGATCGACTGGGTGTTTACTCCCAGTTACCACAACTCACCGCAGCAGCACAACCACAACAGGATCCCTCCGAGGATTCCCGTTTTGTAGCGGTCACTCTGTCACCACCTCCAGTGAAGCAACAGCCTCCGGAGCCATCGAGGCGTAGGAGAACAACCGCACGGATGTCCTTGCGAGGGGGATTCCGTATCAGCACTCCTCAACCATCTAGTGGCAGTCATTATCCGCCACTATACGAAGACCCACAGATGGGTGGGCCTTCGAACCCCGTTTCTGAGGTGCAGTCTGCGTCGGTCGCACCGCCACCAGTGGGTTTTAACAACCCAATTCCTACATACGCCGGCTCAGCGGCGTACAACCCTTTTGAGCAGCCGTGTCACACCCTGGCTTTGCGGAAGCGTGGGTTTATTTAGTGTGACTTCTTAATACCATAGCTTAATCATAACAAAGCTATATGAAAATAAAACCATGCAGATCATCCATTGATTTAAGTTTGAAAAGTAAAATACCACAACATTGTCTTAATACGTTGACACATGCAACGGAAATTACAACTTAATAACATAAAAACTTTGTTCTTAAAACACAACCCCAAATATAACATAAACACTTGTTTAAGACTTGCGACTCGTCCAGGTAAAAGTCGCAATCCCTAAACGTGGATGATCCCGTAACTCTAACACAACGGGAAAACGTAGCATACCGGGCCAGATCCTTAGTTCCCTGAAATACATGTAAGTTGGAAAAATCAACATAATGTTGAGCGAGTTCATGTGTAAGTGAGTATGTAAAACACTTGTAAGTATAAAAATCCCTGGTATGTAGCAGATAAGGAAAAAGAGATCACCAATGGTTTGCAAGGCCATTGATATGTGTGAAGTGCAAGTAGGAAGACTCAAACCTAGCGGATTTCGCGTTGGGCACAAAGTCACCCCAAGGTCCGTACTGCTGGGCCTGGGGTTGGGCTCGCTACACCCAGATAGATCTACCGCTTACGTCCCTCGGTCCTACAATGAGGATTAATGGCCTCCAGTTCCCGCCTACCCACTCACATGATCTAAGTAGTAACCCTCCTTACGCTAACCATACCATGTATAAAGTACTCGTATCATAGCAACATGTATTTCACCCCCGCAGTTTAGAAAACTGAAAACAGTTAAGAGAAAAAAAAAGGGGGACATGAACTCACAGTAATGCGTCCTCGATAACAGCAACTCAAACTCGGTCTGCAGCACGACAACCTACAACGTGCTAATATCTATTAGACGAACGGCCGTGCCTTAGCTTAGAGTTTTAACGTTCTTGGGGAAATAGTTAGACAACTATTTCGTGTTTATATTTCTTGGTTATCGTGTAAATAGATTCATTCCCAATGATGGGGTATTCGTACATGTATTATGTATTTGGTGACTTAAAGTATTAACAAAATACATTTATAAGTCTCATATCCAACACTTTAAAGTTTTATGTCAAAACTCATGGCGAGGTTTAATTCCGAGAAATAAAAGTAAACATACTTGTTAGAAAAATAGTTTTTCTAAGTCTTGGTATTTTTAGAAAAATTCGCCAGAATTTCCCCTAGAACGGGAGTGTCCGTGCTAATACGCACATCTTTTTCTTTTTGAAATCAACCCATGATCATCAACAATCAACCCTTACGTTTTAACACGCAAAATACTACCCTTGTCGTTTCATTCTCAATATGTGAAAAACTGGACTGTTTTCGGACGAGTAAATAAAATACTTAACTTATTCCAAAAATTCTCAAATTTTTGCAGAAAGTCCTAATCGACCCACAAATTATTGTGTAAAAATTTCGGGGTCTAGTTCATTATCAGTAATTTATAGAAAATCGTTTACCGAACTGTGATCAGATTTGTTACATTCTGATCACAGTTTACGGAAAAATTCGTCAAAAATTCCTCGGAAGTCTGTTTATCGAAATTCCAGTTCGAGGGTCACAAATACATCCGTGACCATCTTTGATAAAAGTTTCAGGGGCTGGGTCGGTTTAGGTTTCAAGTTGTGACTGAAAACGTATGACCCATTTTACTGCAGTTAAAATCAGCCTTAGCTGCTGTCACGAAAACAGACTTTTAAAATAGTAACCGACCTCAGAAAAATACGATTCCAGCGCCATTTTCTTCGTTTTTCGAAAAGACACGATTTAGGCTTTTGAAATTCCGTTTTTCGAGTTTTTAAAGTCCGTTTACAGCCTGTTGAAGGCGGCTGAAAAAGTACATCAGCATGTTATTTACGTCTTAAATGTTACTAAATCGTGTTAATAAGTGTCCGATTAACGGGTTTAGCAAGAATACAACTTTTAAACACCGAGTATGATTTAACCAACCCTCAAACCAACAAGATTCCGCTTCATGATTCAGACATAAGTAAACTTTTATGTAGCTTTTATGTTCATAACACATGTGTCATATTTTTCTAGTGTTCTTGTAATTTAGGAATTTAAACAACAATACATCATACTACATGTCATAATTTCGAACAAGATGAAACCAAGTGTAAGGAAACTTACTACTAGCCTCTAGCTAGGGAAGAATCCAATGAAGAAACGTGAAGAAAAGATGGTGAAAACGGCTAGAACAATGCTCCTTTGAGGGTTCTTCAAGATGTAACCTCCATTGATCCTTCTAAGCTTGAATGGAATGTATAAGATGAAGAAGATGATGATGTTTAGAGGTGGTGATGGCGTTTTCGGTTTGGGCAGCCGAGACAAGAGGGAGAGAGAGTGAAATGGATGTGTAATCTTGTGAAATGATAAGTTGTAAGACATGGCCATACTTATACATGATTTAGTTACTTCTACAAGCAAGAGATCCAATAAACAATTGAATTATAATCTTTCAAGATATAAGAGGTATGGTAATATGACATGTGGGGTCCCATCTTGGGAACTAAATCGTTGGGGGGGGGGTAGCTTAGTGAAAAATTGTAACTAGAATGTAAGCATAGTTAGATGTAAGTAATGTGGTGACATAAGTTAGTTGGTTTATTTTTTTGCGGGTGTTATGGCATACGGGGATCATGACTAGCCATAACTAATAAAACAAAGTGTCTGTCAAAAATTTTGTGTCCCGGGTAATGTCCGGTTATACGATTAAATACCGTTCCGTTAAAGCGTTTAATTAGTCCGAAAGGACCTTTTTATGTATATTTTTGCAACACAAATTATTCCCGGCACTTAGGAAAATATATGGGACCGTTCTGCCATGTATTTGCATTTTATTAGTAATTTAAAATGCTGAGTTTTGTATTAAAGTGCAGAATTTTGTACTTAAAGTACGTTTTAGGCACATCCGGTCATTATAAACTTCACCTAGTGACGTAGTTCTACAATCCTCACCTCCCTACACTCACTACCAGTGTAGCAATCTATTCCCGGCTCATACTGGCCTTAGAGGCAGTGTCTGCCTGATGCTGGTTATGTCAGCATGTTTAATGGGTATCCCGTAGTGTGCTCACTGTGCTTGTTGTGCATCAAGGTTGTCACTGATGTTTGTGTATAAATAATAGAGTGACAGTATAAAATGTGATGCATGAGCATGTATGTAACAGAAACCAGTAAGCAGTTTAAGCACAGTTTCAAGCAAGCACAGAAATTAAGCAGCAATTAAGTATTAATTAAGTCGTACGGATACCTGGTTTGGTGAGGGTTGTCACATTCTCCCCCCGTTAAATAAATTTCGTCCCGAAATTTGAGTTCTGCTACAAGATGCAGGGTTCTTAGGAAACAAATGGGGGTATTTCTCTTTCATTCGATCCTCACGTTCCCACGTGAATTCAGGTCCATGCCTAGCATTCTAACGAACTTTGACGAGTTTGACACTGCTCCTGCGAGTTTTATTAACTTTCCAATCCGTGACCTCAACAGGTTCTTCAGTAAAATGGAGCGTGTTGTTGATATGAACTTCGTCAGCAGGAATGATCACTGTATCTTGTGTTGGACTTTTTCTCAAATTGGATACATGGAAGGTATCGTGAACACCAGGGAGTTCAGTAGGTAGGTCCAACTTGTAGGCTACAAGCCCAATCCTTTGCAGAATTCTGAAAGGGCCAATGTAACGCGGATTCAACTTCCCACGCTTTCCGAAGCGTGCCACCCCCTTCCAGGGTGAAACTTTCAATAAAACCATATCTTCAACTTGGAATTCCAAGTGTTTCCGGTTTGGATCTGCATAGGCTTTCTGTCTTTCGCGAGCCGCTTCGATGCGTTTTCGAATCTGCGCAATCTTGTCTGTCGTCTCTTGGACGATTTCGGGACCAACAAGCTGTCTATCACCTGCGTCAGCCCAGCATAGTGGTGATCGACACTTGCGTCCGTAAAGAGCTTCAAATGGCGCGGCTCCAATACTGGTGTGGTAGCTGTTGTTGTATGAGAATTCGGTCAGTGGTAAATGCTTATCCCAGCTACCACCAAGATCCGTTACACATGCTCTCAGCACATCCTCCAATGTCTGAATAGTTCTTTCACTTTGGCCATCAGTCTGCGGATGGAATGCAGTGCTCAAATTCAATTGTGAGCCAAAAGCTTCTTGGAAGGATTGCCAAATCCTTGATATGAAATGTCCATCTCTATCAGAGATGATCGAGAGTGGCACTCCATGACGTGCAACGATTTCTCTCATGTATATTTCCGCAAGTTTACTAGTATTGTCCTTCTCTTCGATTGGCAAGAAGTGCGTGGACTTTGTTAGGCGGTCAACTATCACCCAAATAGTATCATGGCCCCTGGGCATCTTGGGCAGTTTCGTTATAAAATCCATTGAAATCTGTTCCCATTTCCACCTGGGAATTTCAGGTTGTTGCAGAAGTCCCGAAGGCTTCTGGTATTCAGCTTTAACCTTGGCGCACGTTAAACATTTGCTAACATAAACAGCAACGTCGCCCTTCATCCTGGGCCACCAATAATAATCCTTAAGATCCTGGTACATCTTATCCGCACCGGGATGTATAGAGTACCGTGATTTGTGTGCCTCCTCAAAAATAACTTTCCTCAAACCACCAAACAGAGGAACCCAAATCCTTTTCATAAAACATAGCGTTCCTTCCTCGTTTGGCGCTAATTGCTTCTCCATCCCACGGAGATATTCTTCTTCAAGGTTTCTTTCCTTAAGAGCTTCTTTTTGCGCGGCACGAATGCGCAGGGAAAGATCTGTCTGGATAATCATCTCCAAAGCCCTAACCCTTATGGGCTTGATCCTTTCTTTACGACTTAGGGCATCGACGACCACATTCGCCTTCCCTGGATGGTACTTTATCTCGCAGTCGTAATCGTTCAATAATTCAACCCAACGTCTTTGTCTCATGTTCAGCTCTTTCTGGTTGAATATGTGTTGTAAACTCTTGTGGTCTGTGAAGATTGTACACTTCGTACCATATAGGTAGTGTCTCCAGATCTTTAATGCGAATACCACTGCGCCTAGTTCCAAATCGTGAGTGGTATAGTTCTTTTCATGTACTTTCAACTGACGTGACGCGTAAGCTATAACTTTCTGGCGTTGCATCAAAACGCAGCCCAATCCTTGATGTGAGGCGTCACAGTATACCACGAAATCATCTGTACCTTCCGGTAGTGCTAAGATCGGCGCATTGCAGAGCTTATCCTTTAACAACTGAAATGCTTCCTCCTGTTTGATTCCCCAATCAAACTTCTTATCCTTTTGCGTGAGAAGTGTTAGTGATTGAGCGATTTTTGAAAAATCCTCAATGAACCTTCGATAGTAACCAGCCAAGCCTAAGAATTGGCGAATCTCGGTTGGCGTCTTTGGAGTTTCCCAATTTTTGATCGCTTCAATCTTGGTGGGGTCCACATGAATCCCATCCCCATTCACCACATGTCCAAGGAATTGGACTTCACGTAGCCAAAACTCGCACTTAGAGAATTTGGCATACAACTGCTCCTTTTTCAGCAACTCCAAAATAGCTCTTATGTGCTGTTCGTGTTCAGCCTTTGTCTTTGAATAAATCAAAATATCGTCGATGAATACAATCACGAACTTATCGAGATACGGCTTGCAGACTCGGTTCATTAGGTCCATAAAAACAGCAGGCGCGTTTGTCAACCCAAACGGCATGACTAGGAACTCGTAATGTCCATAACGAGTTCTGAAGGCTGTCTTCGGGATGCTCTCTTCTTGTATTCTTAGCTGATGGTACCCAGATCGAAGATCGATCTTAGAGTAAAAGCTTGAACCCTGGAGTTGATCGAATAGATCATCGATTCTTGGCAGAAGGTATCTATTCTTGATCGTCAGCTTATTCAACTCCCGGTAGTCAATACACATACGAAAACTACCGTCTTTCTTTTTGACAAATAAAACTGGAGCTCCCCAAGGTGAGAAGCTTGGTCGGATGAATCCTTTGTCAAGTAACTCCTGGAGTTGTGTCGACAACTCCTGCATCTCTGACGGTGCAAGTCTATAAGGTGCCCTAGCTACAGGCGCGGCGCCTGGAACTAAGTCAATGTGAAATTCCACTTGCCTTTGGGGTGGCAATCCTGGTAAGTCCTCTGGAAAGACTTCAGGATATTCCCTCACGACAGGGATGTCTTCGATTTTCGGCTCAGCAGCTTTCTTATCCACGATGTGTGCCAGGAAGGCAGCACATCCCTTTTGTAAACACCTACGAGCTTTCAGGCAACTGATAATTCTTAAAGGCGTATCCCGCTTCTCCCCATTAACCACAATTGATTCTCCATCTTCGGTTGGGATACGAACGACCTTTTCGTGACAAACAATCTCAGCCTTGTTGCTTGATAACCAATCCATTCCTACTACTACGTCGAAGCTCCCCAGTTGGACTGGTAGTAGATCCAAAGTAAACTCACGCTCTCCCAACTTGATTACACAACCTCTGACCACTTCATTGGCTTCTACTAACTTTCCATTCGCCAATTCGATTGAGTAAGGAATATCTAATTTACTAGCGGCTAATCCAAGCATATTCTTAAACTCTAATGATACGAAGCTATAATCGGCACCAGTATCAAATAAAACGGATGCAAAGCGTTGGTTTACAGGGAACGTACCAGTAACAACATTGGGATCCTGGCGCGCTTCCCTCGCTTCGATATTGAAAACCCTTCCACGCGCTTGATTCAATTCTGGGCAGTTCCGCTTATAATGCCCCATATCACTACAGTTAAAGCAACCTGGTCTTTGCCCGTTTCCTCCACTATTTCCAGCTTGATTGTTGTTGTTTCGGTTCGCATTACCAGCTTGATTCACATTGTTGCCTCGATTCCCGTTTCCTCCATTGTTTCCCTGTGGGCGATTCCCAATACCACCACGATTATTATTTCTATTCCCAAATCCTTCTTGGCCTCCCCGGCCAGCACTAGCCCAGCAAGAATCCTTCAAGTGACCAGTCTTTCCACAAGCTTCACATACTTTTGGCCCGCATCGGCCAGGATGATGACGTTGGCAGGAGTTACACTTGGGATGTGCACCCATATATCCCTTTCCTTTCCTTCTAGTACCAGTCGTAGTTTGGACTGGCACGCTTGGTTCTCCTTTCCTGCCATCACTGCTTGTGCCTTGTTTGAAATTCAAGAATTTTCTTTTGTTATCCCCGGACGACTCTACATGAGTCTCCTTCTTCTTTTGCTCAACATCAGAAAACTTGTTTAGGCGGATCGCCTCCTCAGTGAGAGCTACGCTTAGATCGACCGCCTCAGTGATTGTTGTCGGTTTTGAAGAGGTCACCATACTAATGATTTGAGGAGCTAAACCCCAGATGAAGCGCTCAATCCGCTTAAATTCTGGCGTGACCATATAAGGTACCACTTGTGATAGGTCGTGAAACCTCTGAACATATTCCACAATTTTCGGACCTTCCATCTTCAAATGCCAGAACTCAGTTTCCAACCTCTGGATCTCAGCGCGAGAACAATACTTTTTGCGCATGAGCTCTTTCAGCTCGTTCCACGTCAATGCATAGGCTGCGGCTTCACCAAGTGTTTGGACTTGTAAATTCCACCATGACAGGGCTCCGTTCAAGAATAGCCCAGAGATGTAAGTGACCTGCTGATTAGGAGCGCATTTGCTCATGCGGAGAACTGATTCTGTCTTTTCTGCCCAACGAACAAAAGCAACAGCACCTCCGGTGCCATCAAAGTTTACAGGTTTGCAGTCTAAGAACTGCTTGTAGGTGCACCCTGCACATACGTTACAATATATGAATGGCATTAGCAAACTTGCTATAGATATCCAATGTATCATGGTATGCCTTAATAACTTAGTATTACCATGAGGCGGATTGTTGTTGTCGTTAATGTTTGAGCTGCCTCCGCTGGGTCCTCCTTGAGAGGCGGCGTATTGCGCGATGGCGCAGCGATGATTTGTTGAAGTTCTGCCTCGTTGGCAGGCATGCGTGGATCACGTCTCGGTGGCATCTTCTAAAAGATGGTTTACGTAAGTCAGGTCATGGTAGGTAAAGTGTACTTTTATAACGATAGTAGTAATACATAACATCTCATGTTAAAATAAACCAAACATATAACATCTCATGTTATAAACAATCAATCACACAACATCCCATGTTATAAATATATCAATAAATCAGCCATGCATGTAATGAGAATACTGCGATTAAGCTTTTATATAACCAAGACCACGATTACAATGTTTACAAGTTCCACAATTGTAACATACATCCAAAAAGGGACCAAGGGTCACAACGCCCTTGCCCGAACATCTAAACATATACAAATACCAAACATCAAAAGTCAGAATCATCAGGTGGTCTTCAAAAAGCTATGTAGCCGACTTAATCGCCGTCTTCTCATCAAAAGTGGTGGTACCTACATCAAACCAAAAGAGCCCTCATGCTACTGCTGGTGGAGGGGGAAAATGAAAATAGAACAAACTGCGCATGAGGAGCCAATCCTCCTCCATGGCGTGGTGAGAACGTGACAGACCCTCTATCTGCTGCTCCAAGATCTGGACACGACGCGTCAGTGCGTCATGCTGTAGCATAAATGAAACGAGGACATCCTCCGTGGAAGGCCCGACAAAATAGGGATGGTATGGATCTGTCGGCGGCATGACGGATGATGATGTCCAGAGAAAAGGCTCGCTGGATGGAGTAAAAGGTGGTACAGCGAACGGTGGAACAGGGGGAACAGTAGTATGGTGAGGGATCTGCGGTGCAAACTGATCCCCTCCGGTCAGAAAAGGTACATGGCCAAAAGGCTGATGAGAGGGGCCCTCTCCAGGACGTGGCGGAGGGATCTCCTGGAGAAAAGTGACGGGCAGATCCGCGCGATGCGCATCAGTAGTGTGTGTGGGGAATAAGGATGCATCAAAAGGAGCTAAAGCTGGTGCATCTGGTACTACAAAAGGCGGAACATCATCATCGGCCTCTATCCACCCATTCCGGGTGTCAGCATACTGAGGGTCGACATGAGCCGCGAAGAGTGCATGGTCGGGCTCTAGAGGCACCGGGTCAGGAATAGGAGCAACAACATCAAGCTCAGCGGGTATATCAGCATGAATAGGTGGTGGAACAGTGGAAGCTACCGACTCAAAAGAATCAGGAATCGACGAATCAGAATGGGCCTCCTCAACAGGAATCTCAACTAACGGAGGAGCGACATCGTCTGCAATCGGGGCCCCGCCCTCATGGTGGTCCTCAGGGGGACCCGCGAATAGATCGAGGTCGTCATCGAACTCAAAATCGTGTGGCAAATCCTCTGCAGCAAATGCAGCGTGTGGAACAGGAGCAGGGATCTCCACAAGAGGTAGATCCCCGGCAGGAACACCATCAGCATGAGGTATATCATCCCCAAAATCGGGTATAGCAAAAGGCTGGAATGCATCCTCGTCAGTGCTGTCTGTATCTGATGTATGAATCTCTGAATCAGTGTACATCGGGTCGTCAGAGTCTACTGCCACTGGGTCTGAAACCCCACTCGGTGAAGACATAGTGTCTGTAATACAACCATAGATATGCACATATATCAATCATATAATCAAGTAAACACATTAGTCACCAATAAGCAATCAATTAGTTCTCCTAGTCCCACTAGCCTCCCAGCCTCTCAGACTGCTCTGCCTAGTCCCACTAGCCTCCCAGCCTCCCAGACTGACTCCCTAGTCCCACTAGCCTCCCAGCCTCCCAGACTGCTCTTCCTAGTCCCACTAGCCTCCCAGACTGACTCCCTAGTCCCACTAGACAACTACCTCAGCCTCCCAGACTGAGCCTATAACTAGCAAATAAAATGTGCTCAACATTTGTTTGTAAAAACATTTTGGATCTGGACTTAAGTGGTATGCAGTGTAAAAATGTTTTCGTGAGAGCCCTAGTGATCATAGTCTAGACTCGAGAAGGAATCCTAGTTCTCTATGATCAGAGCTCTGATACCAAGCTGTCACACCCTGGCTTTGCGGAAGCGTGGGTTTATTTAGTGTGACTTCTTAATACCATAGCTTAATCATAACAAAGCTATATGAAAATAAAACCATGCAGATCATCCATTGATTTAAGTTTGAAAAGTAAAATACCACAACATTGTCTTAATACGTTGACACATGCAACGGAAATTACAACTTAATAACATAAAAACTTTGTTCTTAAAACACAACCCCAAATATAACATAAACACTTGTTTAAGACTTACGACTCGTCCAGGTAAAAGTCGCAATCCCTAAACGTGGATGATCCCGTAACTCTAACACAGCGGGAAAACGTAGCATACCGGGCCAGATCCTTAGTTCCCTGAAATACATGTAAGTTGGAAAAATCAACATAATGTTGAGCGAGTTCATGTGTAAGTGAGTATGTAAAACACTTGTAAGTATAAAAATCCCTGGTATGTAGCAGATAAGGAAAAAGATATCACCAATGGTTTGCAAGGCCATTGATATGTGTGAAGTGCAAGTAGGAAGACTCAAACCTAGCGGATTTCGCGATGGGCACAAAGTCACCCCAAGGTCCGTACTGCTGGGCCTGGGGTTGGGCTCGCTACACCCAAATAGATCTACCGCTTACGTCCCTCGGTCCTACAATGAGGATTAATGGCCTCCAGTTCCCGCCTACCCACTCACATGATCTAAGTAGTAACCCTCCTTACGCAAACCATACCATGTATAAAGTACTCGTATCATAGCAACATGTATTTCACCCCCGCAGTTTAGAAAACTGAAAACAGTTAAGAGAAAAAAAAAGGGGGACATGAACTCACAGTAATGCGTCCTTGATAACAGCAACTCAAACTCGGTCTGCAGCACGACAACCTACAACGTGCTAATATCTATTAGACGAACGGCCGTGCCTTAGCTTAGAGTTTTAACGTTCTTGGGGAAATAGTTAGACAACTATTTCGTGTTTATATTTCTTGGTTATCGTGTAAATAGATTCCTTCCCAAGGATGGGGTATTCGTACATGTATTATGTATTTGGTGACTTAAAGTATTAACAAAATACATTTACAAGTCTCATATCCAACACTTTAAAGTTTTATGTCAAAACTCATGGCGAGGTTTAATTTCGAGAAATAAAATTAAACATACTTGTTAGAAAAATAGTTTTTCTAAGTCTTGGTATTTTTAGAAAAATTCGCCAGAATTTCCCCTAGAACGGGAGTGTCCGTGCTAATACGCACATCTTTTTCTTTTTGAAATCAACCCATGATCATCAACAATCAACCCTTACGTTTTAACACGCAAAATACTACCCTTGTCGTTTCATTCTCAATATGTGAAAAACTGGACTGTTTTTGGACGAGTAAATACAATACTTAACTTATTCCAAAAATTCCCAAATTTTTGCAGAAAGTCCTAATCGACCCACAAATTATTGTGTAAAAATTTTGGGGTCTAGTCATTATCAGTAAGGCAAGGTTATTGCCTGCGCTTCTCGACAGTTGAAGGTGCACGAGAAGAATTACACCACCCATGATTTAGAGTTGCGTGCCGTTGTATTTGCACTAAAACTGTGGAGGCATTACTTGTATGGCACCAAGTGCGTGATCTATTCTGATCACAAAAGCCTTCAACATCTGTTCAATCAGAAGGATTTGAACATGAGGCAGCGGCGATGGATGGAAACTTTGAATGATTATGACTGTGAAATACGATACCATCCAGGCAAGGCAAATGTGGTTGCCGATGCCTTAAGTAGAAAGGAAAGGGTGAAGCCCATAAGAATCAATGCCAAGAGCATTGAATTAAAGAATAGTTTGAATGAAAGGTTGTTAGCTGCGTAGAAAGAAGCTGTACTAGAAGCTAACTATCCTGATGAGAAGCTAGGAGTAACTGCTGAACAGTTGTCCTATGGCAAAGACAGAATCCTGAGATTAAATGGACGAATATGGGTTCCAATTTATAGAGGACTTAGGGATATGATCCTCCAGGAAGCCCACAGTTCTAAGTACTCCGTTCATCCTGGAGCTGATAAGATGTACCAGGATCTGAAGGCAAATTTTTGGTGGATAGGCTTAAAGAAGTCTATAGCTACCTATGTAGCCAAATGTTTGACGTGCGCGCAAGTTAAAGCTGAACACCAAAAGCCGTCAGGTTTACTACAACAACCTGAACTTCCCACCTGGAAGTGGGAAATGGTGACAATGGATTTTATCACCAAGTTACCAAAGACAAAGAAAGGGAATGATACTATTTGGGTGATAGTGGATAGACTAACTAAGTCAGCTCACTTCCTACCTATTAAGGAAACACATAGCTCAAATAAGTTAGCTCAGCTGTACGTGGATGAGATTGTATCTCTCCATAGAGTGCCAGTGTCTATCATTTCTGATAGGGATACAAGGTATACATCGCATTTCTGGAAAAGCTTTCAGCAATCCCTAGGCACCCGACTGAACTTCAGCACTGCATATCATCCGCAAACGGATGGTCAAAGTGAGCGAACGATTCAAACACTGGAAGATATGTTAAGGGCTTGTGTTATTGACCTAGGTGGAAGTTGGGATGAAAATCTTCCATTGATCGAATTTTCATACAATAATAGCTATCACTCAAGTATCCAAGCTGCACCTTTTGAAGCTTTGTATGGACGAAAGTGCAGAACGCTAGTTTGTTGGGCAGAAATTGGAGATGTCCAACTAACAGGACCCGATATAGTCCTGGAGACGACCGACAAGATTGTACAGATACGAGATCGTCTCAAAGCTGCCAGGGACAGGCAGAAAAGCTACGCAGATTTAAGGCGTAAACCTCTAAAGTTCGAGGTAGGTGACAAGGTTCTTCTTACAGTGTCACCCTGTAAGGGAGTGATGCGATTTGGTAAGAAAGGTAAGTTAAGTCCAAGATATATAGGACCATTCGAGATCATCGAATGTGTCGGAACAGTGGCTTATAAGTTAAATTTGCCTGAAGAGCTCAGTGGTATTCATAACGTATTCCACATCTGCAATCTGAAGAAATGTCTAGCTGATGAGTCACTAGTCATGTCACATAAGGATGCGCACATAGATGAGAGCTTAAAGTTTGTTGAAAAAACCTTGTCGATCGAGGATCGACAGGTCAAGAAGCTTCGAAGGAAGCAAGTGCCAATTGTAAAGGTTAAATGGGATGCCCGTAGAGGTCCCGAGTACACGTGGGAGGTAGAGTCCACAATGAAAGAGAAGTACCCTCATTTGTTTCAGTAAATCTCAAGGTTGAGATTTCTTTTAAGGGGGTGAGGATGTAACACCTCGTAAATTCATGTCCAATATTATATTGACACGTGTCATGGACTTTGAACGTGTAAAGGATTAAGTTAAAGGGACTAAAGTTGACAAACAAGGAATCTATGTGTGTAATGTTATGGGTCATTTTCTGAGCATACATATCCTGACCAATATCCTGCCTTTATTTGTTTATTTGTGACCAGGATGCTGGAAGAGGATATTGCTAACATCTTGGGCGATATCCTGAGGTTTATTGAATTAACCACGTGCAGGTTAAAGGCTGAGACTTGCTAACGGTCAAGTGGACTTCTTCTCCTCAAGACTCGGACGTGTTTGTTGAAGGAGAGACGTTGAACCCGAAAGACCAGGTCTACAACGTTCGATTAAGGAATATTCGGTGGATCCCGGAAGTTTAGGATAGTTTGTTACATTATCTTTACTATAAATAGATGGGGGCGGATCAGTTTAAGGCACACAATTTTCACCAACACTCTCGAACACTTTCACTCTCTAGCTCATTGCAAACACCACACTTGTATTCAAATTTCATTGTAACACATAGTCGATCCGCACCACATCCTGCACTGTATCCTGACGTTTGAAGTAATAAGAAGAACAAGGCAGCTGCGATTGTCAGCTCCCGAGGTTTTATGCCAGCGATCTAGATTGATCAAGGGCTTTCCTCGTACATCTCGTGTCGTTTACTTTCCTTTTGCTCATAGTTTGATCATAGATACAGCTCTATATCCTGAGCCGTATCCTAAATACTGATTTTCTAAATAACTTAACAATCATATTTTTTACACATATTTCTAGCACACTACCTCACTTAACTAATTTGATCACTAAATTGCTTAGGTAATTTTTGACCAAAACAATTTGGCGCCCACCGTGGGGCAAGTAGTGCTCTCTTTACTAAAATTTTTTGTGAAATCGCTAATCGGCTTTTTATTTTCAAAACTTTTTGCCACATTGTCCATAATGGCCTCAAGATCAAACATGAGTTCCTCTACTGTGTCTGCTATGACTTCTGCTACTACTGGTTCGGTGCTTCCACCACCTCCTCCAAGGATGCCAGCCTCTTCACGACCTCAGGATATTATCCCTACTCGCAGTGTTCAGGAATCTGCTCCCGTTCTAGCTTCTAATGATGAAATTCTTACTTTATTTGGAAGTATGCAGGAACAAATGAGGCAGCAACAGGAAACAAACCAAATGCTTTTAAGGGAAATACAACTCCTGAAGACTGGCTCGAGCAGATCTGCTGAAGATAATGTCACTCCATTACATCCCAGAACATTGAACTTTAGTTCAGCTGTGTATACTGAGGATAACAGGGGGAATATTGTGCCCAGCCTTCCTCAGAATCATACTCCTGAAATACCCTCCTCGGTCAGGATGTCAACCATGAGGAGTTCAGGATATGCTTCAGGATATGGGCAAAATCCTCCAACGGGTAACGTGTCAAACAATAATAATACTCATGCTACTAACAATAGTGGATCTTTGCAGGATACAGGTGTAACATCAGCACTTACTAGGGAACTTCAGAAGTTGAAGGACATGATATCTAGTGTACCTGGGGTGGTCCAGCCGATCCCGGAAGTGTCCCAGGACAGCCACAAGATATCTCGGTTTGCATATCCTATCTGTGATGCTGAGATCCCAAAGAGATTCCAAACCCCCCAACATGAAGCTTTATGATGGGACTACGGATCCTGAGGAGCATATTGCTCAGTATAGGGAAAGAATGGAGATTAACCCTATCCCTCCGGAGCTCAAGGAAGCGTGCTTGTGCAAGGGATTTGGTTCCACTCTAACAGGATCAGCCTTAAAATGGCTGTTAAACGTTCCTCCTCACTCAATTACTTCGTTTGCTCATTTGGTTAATTTATTTAACAGTCAATTTTCTTGTAGTCGGAGTTTTGAGAAACTAACCAGTGATCTTTACAGGATAACTCAAGGGCCTCAGGAATCCTTGAGGGATTATGTGAACAAATTCAGTCGAGAATCCTTGGATATCCCACATCTTGATGTTGCAACAGCTGTGCAAGCTTTTAAGATGGGATTACAAAAGGATTCTCAGTTTTATCAGGATCTTGTAATGAATCCCTGCAGGAATCTCGACGAAGCTCGTAACAGGGCTTTGAGATATATCCGTCTGGAAGATGACAGGAAGATGCAAGAAAGGATGAACTCATCTAACACTTATGAGTCAACTAACAGGAAGTCAGAATCCTCATTCAAGTCATATAGGCCTAAGCCATATGGTAGAAATGAGAACAAGAGAGTGAATGCTGTCGAAGATGAGGATCCTGAAGAGTATCCTGAGTTGTCTGAATATTGCTTTTCTGTTAACATTCCTGAATTGATGTATGCCATGCAGGGTCTAGGAGACAAGGCTAGGTGGCCTCGAAAGAATCAACAAAAGGCTGACTGGAAAGATAAGTCAAAATGGTGTGCTTTCCACGAAGATTTCGGACATGTAACTGAGGATTGCATTGCTCTAAGGAAAGAAATAAGCTATCTTCTAAGCAAAGGATATCTGAAAGATCTCTTAGGAAGAAAGAAGAATAAGGGTCAGGATACTGAGAAGGATCCTGAGCGAGCAGCATCACCTCCTGCGGATGCCAAGATAATCAACTTCATTTCGGGAGGATCCGACATTTGTGGAACTTCGTATTCGGCAGCAAAGAGACACGCAAAGGAAGCTAAGGCCGAAAGGGGAGACAAACCTGTCAGGATGACTACCCTTACGACTGACAAAGTGATCACTTTTGATGCTGATGACAGGGATACTGTCCAGGATCCTCACCATGATGCTCTGGTAATAACGTTATATGTGGCTAACCATTTTGTACGCAGGATATTGGTTGATAATGGCAGCTCCGTCAACATAATCCAACTAGAAACTCTGAAGAGAATGAATGTATCTCCAATGGATATCACTTCAAAGTCTACCGTGCTTGTTGGGTTCAGTGGAGAGGCTAGAAACACAGTGGGAGAGATAAAGTTGCCAGTATACGTTGAAGGAGTCAACTCGATACAACGTTTCTGTGTGATGGATTCTCTATCCTGCTATAACATCATACTGGGAAGACCGTGGATTCACGATATGAAGGCTGTGCCATCAACATATCACCAATGCATCAAGATACCTACCCCTTGGGGAGTTGTCAAAGTTGATAGTGATCAGCAGGAGGCGAAAGAATGCTACTCATCCTCGATGAAATCCTCAACCAAACCTAGTGCAGCATAGCATTTAAAGACGCGGGCCCAGGATATCGTGGAGGATCCGGAGCAGGATGTGAAGAAAATTATCCTGGACCAGGATAATCCCGATATTTCGGTGCTCGTAGGGACCAATATCCCTCAGGATATTGAAGAACAATTAATTAACTTTTTGAAATGCAGGATGTCAACGTTTGCATGGAAGCATGAGGATATGACAGGCATATCCAAAGACATTATTACTCACAAGCTTGGAATTGATAAATCATTCAAGCCTGTGCAGCAAAAAAGAAGGAAGTTTGCTCCTGAGCGGAACACGATTATCCAGGAGGAAGTTGAGAGATTATTGAAGTCCAGGATGATCAGAGAGGTTAAGTTCCCAAGGTGGCTAGCAAACGTGGTTGTAGTACAGAAGAAAAATGGGAAATGGAGAGTTTGTGTGGACTACACAGACTTGAACAAAGCTTGTCCTAAGGACCCATTTCCTCTTCCCCACATTGATGCAATGGTAGATGCCACTGCCGGGCATGAAATGCTGACCTTCATGAACGCATCCTCAGGATTTCAACAGATCCAAATGGAGCCTTCTGACCAGGAGGATACTGCCTTCATGACACCAACAGGTATTTATTGTTATACAGCTATGCCTTTTGGTTTGAAAAATGCAGGTGCAACATACCAAAGATTGGTAAACATGATGTTCAAAGACAAACTGGGGGACACCATGGAGGTATATATCGATGATATGGTGGTGAAATCTAAAAAGGCTGAGGATCACCTCCAGGATATCAAGGGAGCATTTGATATCCTGGATCGATACAACATGAAGCTGAATCCTGCTAAATGCCATTTCAGAGTGGGGGCAGGAAAGTTTCTTGGATATATGGTGACAAAAAGGGGGATAGAAGCAAGCCCAGAGCAGATCAAAGCTATCCTGGATATAAAATCACCCTCAAATATGAAGGACGTACAAAGATTGACAGGCCGAGTAGCAGCTTTAAACAGGTTTATCTCGAGATCCTCAGAGAAGTGCAAAGATTTTTATGATATCCTGAAGAAGAACAAAAGATTCGAATGGGGGGAGAAGCATGAAGCAGCTTTGCAGGATTTGAAACGATATCTCTCAACCGCACCTTTATTGATGAAGCCTGAAAATGGTGAACCACTATCCCTATACCTTGATGTATCAGGGAATGCTGTAAGTGCCGTTCTTATAAAAGACCATGAAGGTCAGCAATATCCTGTTTACTATGTAAGTAAAAGTTTGTTGGATGCTGAACTGGGTACTCTCATTTAGGAAAATTAATATTAGCTCTAGTCATGGCATCAACGAAACTTAGACATTACTTTGAGACACATAGGATTCAAGTTAAAACAAATTATCCTGTAAAAAATGTGCTTAGGAAACCAGAGATGTCAGGCAGGATGGCCAAGTGGTCAGTAAAGTTAAGTGCTTATGATTTAGTATATGAACCTAGAAATGCCATAAAGTCTCAAGCTTTAGCTGACTTTGTGGCTGATTTCAGTAGTGATATTCAGGATGAGGTAGACCTAGAAGTTCAACAGTTAGGAGAATCCTCAGGATCCTGGACATTATATACTGATGGTGCATCTAATGTAAGAGGAGTAGGATTAGGAATACTACTAAAATCGCCACAGGGGGACATATTACCCCAGGCTATTAGGTGTGAATTCCCTGCTACTAATAATGAGGCAGAATATGAAGCTTTAATTGCAGGATTAGAATTGGCTAAGAGTATAAGTATCAAAAATTTGCAAGTATATGTTGACTCTTTGTTAATTACTAACCATTTTAATGGATCCTATGCAGTTAAGGGTGAGAAATTAATCGAATATCTCGATATTCTCAAAAAATTAGCAGGATATTTCGATGTTCTTATACTTGAACAGGTACCAAGGGAGGATAATGCTGAAGCGGATGCCTTAGCAAATTTGGGATCATCGATCAGGATACCTGAAGGGACCCAAATACCAATATTACATGTCTTATATCCTGCAACGAATCCTCAGGATAAAGAAGTAGCGGGTATTCAGGATCCTGGAGCAGAGCATCCTGAAGAGGATCCTAAATCCTGGACGGCTCCAATCATGAGATATCTCAAAGAAGGACACATCCCTGGAAATGAAAATCCTAAGGCATTTAGGATGAAGGTATCACGATTCACTATTATAAATGATATTTTATACAAGAAATCTCTAGCAGGACCGTATTTGAGGTGCTTGGAGGATCCTGAAGCCAAAGAAGTACTTCAGGATATACATGAAGGGGATTGTGGTGACCATGCTGGGGGCAGGTCGTTATTCTCAAAAGTATTAAGGACAAGATATTATTGGCCAACAATGAGAAAAGATGCCGCAGAATATGCTCGAAGATGTGACGCATGTCAAAGACATAGTAACATACTGCATCAACCTGCTGAACCATTGTATCCTATTGTTTCCCCTTGGCCATTTATGAAGTGGGGAATGGATATAGTGGGAAAGCTACCAAAAGCTCCGGGAGGAAAAGTCTTTATGCTAGCAATGACGGATTATTTCTCTTAGTGGGTTGAAGCTGAAGCATTTGTTCAAGTTAGAGACCAAGAAGTAGTATCCTTCATAAAGAGGAATATCCTGACCAGATTCGGAGTACCAACTGAGATAATCTGTGACAATGGTTCTCAGTTTATAAGCAAGAGAACTACTGACTTTTGTAAGAGTTGGGGAATCAAAATGATAACATCTACTCCAGTACATCCTCAAGCGAATGGACAAGCAGAATCCTCAAACAAGATAATTGTCAATAACTTAAAGAAAAGGCTTGGGGCCAAAAAAGGAAGATGGGCAGAAGAATTACCCTTTGTTTTGTGGGCTGATAGGACAACGGTAAAGAATGCAACAGGCCAAACCCCGTTTTCCTTGGTATTTGGAGCAGAGGCGATGATTCCAACGGAAATGACAATACCTACTGCAAGATCTACCCTAAGTGATCCTGAGCAGAATCCTGGAGCCTTGAGTCAGGATTTAGACACTATAGATGAGAAGATAGATGCGGCAAGGCTAAGGATGGCAGCATATCAACAGAGAATATCCAGGGCATATAACAAGAATATTAGGACCAGAAGATTTAAGGTTGGAGATTGGGTATTAAGAAAGGCTTTTCAGAATACTACTAATCCTGCCGATGGTAAGTTAGCTCCAAAATGGGAAGGACCATACGAAGTTGAATCAGAAGCAGGGAAAGGAGCATACAGACTCAAGAATATGGAGGGGGATATGCTACCGAGATCTTGGAATGCTATACACCTTAAGCTCTATTTCAAGTGAGTTTAGAATTTAATTTCTAACTCAGGATGGTATGAATTCTACCTTTTTTAAATATGTTTGGTTTAATTTGTTCTTTATAACCCAATACTGACTTAAGCATCGGAGGGGTGTTAGCCAAGCTAACACCCACCTTAGTTTACAATTGTTTTGCAGGATATGTTTCAGGATATAGCTCCAGGATATGTACTCAGGATAACTCGAAAGATTAGAGGATTGGCCCCCTCTCTCACGTATAAGGGATCTTGATCCCTTCACAGGTTTAAAGGTATTCACCTTTCTTCCGAATTGGGTTTAAACACCCCGCCTGGAGCGCAAGTTATTCAGGGATAGTTCAAGGTGGCGGGACCAGTCCATGTAAAAGTGGCTGACAATTTCGTTACTGTTGGCTATATCCTGAATCCTAAAGGTATATGAGGATTGATCACCCTCTCTCACGAAAGGGTATTTTCATACTCTCTAAGGTTTAAAGGTTTTCACCTTTCTAAGTCTTGGAGTTTATACACTCCCGCCTGTAGCGCATGAAAATTTGGGATTTTCCCCAGGATACAAGGAATTTATCTCCAGTACATTCTTGGGTTTTACCCCTGTGACGTGAAAAATTGCCTATACAATGGAAACTGACATTCAGAAGATTTCTAAGTATTTGAAGACATTGTACACAGGGGACATTCCTATCGAGGCAAAGGTGTAAAGCTAAAAGGATAAGGCTCGGAACTAATGCACTAAGTGTCTCAGGCAGGGGACATCTTCATTGGAAGAGTTGCAAAGGGATTGAAGTTTGGTAATAGGTTTATACCCTATTCCTGGTATGATCTTTCCTTTGTAAACATCGTCTAAATTTTCAGTAACATTATGTTAAGTATCCTGATATATATTCTCAAAATCCTTTTAAGGATATTTGGTTAAGGTGTTTGAAACTAGTATTAGTTTGGAACTTTGATCATTTAATTATTATTGAAAACTGGTTTTGGAAAAATAGATTGTTTTTCAAAAGCTTTTTGCAAAGTTGAACGAGCATTTGGGGGTCCTACCTAATAAAAAAGTTTTTGTAACATATTGTTGAGCATATTGATCAGGATATTTTTATAAGATGACAATACAAAATTTTTACAAAGCTAAGAGTTACACTAAGTAATGCAAGACAACAGCAAGTAAGTCAAAAGATAGTTATATTATTAACAAGTCAAAAGTTGTGCTTTTGGTTTCACCTCAAACCGAGGCCCATCCGCCAAAAGCACAATTAGTTTTTACCATACTTGTGTAACGATTGCAGGATATATCTCAAAACAGGACCTGTCCACCTGCAACCGTTATCGCGTTCAAAACGAGTTATACTAATTGATGACCAAGGGCTTCGTCCTAAAACCTAGGACCCATCCACCTTTGGTCATCACATTGTTCTAGTGCAGGAAATGTAAATTGTTCGAAAACAGGAAAAGTAAATTGTTTATGCAACCACAACCATGAAATTTAAAAGTGGGCTCCGGCCTTGGCACGTATATCCATCATCGCCCACTCCGCTGCCTAAGGGGCAGCACCCTCTTGAACGGCAACCCCCTTCCTAGCGTTCGCACCAGCATCGGCCTCAGGATTCTTCTCGGCATCATTACCAGCATTGGCCGCTTCCTCTGCCGCCTTAGAAGGCTCTTCACCAGTATGTTTTGCAGGATGAGCAACAGGATGACCTCCGAGGCCCTGTAGTTTCTCCTCCCAAGCCTTTACATTCCAGGAGGGGCATTCAAAACCCAAATCCATGGCCTCATAAGCCATCCTTATCCTGGCTTGGAGAAGAGAGACGACCACGGATGCTTTGAGACTATCCCGATATGAACTCATATTCTGCTGATATTGGAGAAGGGCGGCATCTAGCTTGGCTTGAGCATCCTCATTAGCTTTGTGAAGGGCAGCTTGATGTTCCTGAGTCATTGCCTTGTATTTGTCTTCATAATGTTGGGATTTGGCAGCCGCAATGGTTCCTTGGTCAGCTATGGTGGCCTCAGCTTTCTCCAGCCTGATCTCCAACATCTTGTTAAGCCCGCAGGCGTCTTCATACAAGTGCATAAGACGATCCAGACCCTATTGATAAAGACACAGGTATTGATGTAAAAAATAAGCAGGATAAGGACTAACATACTTGTGCAGGATATTGAAAAGAAAATTCTACCTGTTTGAGGAATGAGGTGGCTTCGTTGAACCCATGATTCTCGAGAGAGAATGTTTCAGAAACAGCTGGGGAGTTCGTCTCCTTTCTCTTCCGAGAGCTGGATGCCCGGGTCCTGGATACCGGAGGGCCTTTGGGAGCAGAAACAGTCTTCGAGGAGGTAGGCTTTGGTGTAGCAGACGGCTTTGGCTTGGATTCTTGTTTGATGGGTTCAAGGCTGGAGTAGCAATCCAACTCGTCAAGTTCGAAACCTTCAAGGTTGACGACTGGTACTACACAAGGGAAGATATTCTTAAACTCATCATACTTTCGAAAAATAATTAATATATGTTGAGAATGTGCTTACCAGACATTTCTGAGCTTGATTTCTGGCTTGAATCTGTAAGAGACAGGGAGAAAGTTCTTTCACTGGCAGGAAGACGGTAGATTTCCTTGATCTTGGATTCGGATTCTGCACTGGGAGGCACTAAATCTCTGAAATTCGCTGCATAAAAACATCAGGATATAAGTCCGGGATACAGTTTGAAGATATAATTGGGGATATTCCTAAAACCCTAAATCCTACCCTTGGTTAACCATTTAACCGGTAGATCGAAACCCTTATCAATAGAGTCTCTTTTTACGAAAAAGAATTTTCATCGCCATCGATCCTCGTTCTTAGTGGCTTTAAGAACCAGAGGGTTCTTGGAGGTAGTAAACAGAAGAAAACGGTGATTGCCGTGGGATCTCAACCGGTATGCTATAGGGAGGTCTTCAATAAACAGGTTGGGAAAATGACGAGACTTGATTTGATCCAGCACTATCAAGACTCGGCAGACCATTGGCATAACCTGGGCGTAACTGAGGCCGGTGAGGTCGAAAAAGCTAGAGATAAAGGGTGGAAACGGGTACCGGAGTCCAAGAGAGAAGGGGTAGGCGAAGAAACAAACCCACTCATCGGATATCGCGTCTGATCGGGCTTCCCGATCAAAAGGGCGAAAGACTGTTCTGGTGGGGAAGGCGCCAGAATCTTTAAGAGCAGGGATGTCGGCATTGTTGAAGCAGCAGATCTCCTTTGCTGGATCAACAATGAAATTCTGACTTACGAGGCTTGAGGCTGGTCGGTCCGATCGGGATTTCGTTCGTGGTGCCATGAAAAGTATTGAGCAAACTAAAAGAGATTCAAGAAAGAAGGATAAAAAGAAAAATACCTGATGTCCGCTTGAAGATAAGGATAACCGTAATAAGGAGTCCCTCGGTTAATATAGGATGAATATAGGGGGGTAAAGAGTAAATAATGCTTTGGAAGTTGCACCGCTGTCATTTCAAGGGTCTAGTCGTATTAATTGCCTTAAGTTATGAGGTGAAACTTTTGAAATATATCCGTTGGATTGGTATCCCAACCGATATATTTGGGGACAATTGTTATGGGTCATTTTCTGAGCATACATATCCTGACCAATATCCTGCCTTTATTTGTTTATTTGTGACCAGGATGCTGGAAGAGGATATTGCTAACATCTTGGGCGATATCCTGAGGTTTATTGAATTAACCACGTGCAGGTTAAAGGCTGAGACTTGCTAACGGTCAAGTGGACTTCTTCTCCTCAAGACTCGGACGTGTTTGTTGAAGGAGAGACGTTGAACCCGAAAGACCAGGTCTACAACGTTCGATTAAGGAATATTCGGTGGATCCCGGAAGTTTAGGATAGTTTGTTACATTATCTTTACTATAAATAGATGGGGGCGAATCAGTTTAAGGTACACAATTTTCACCAACACTCTCGAACACTTTCACTCTCTAGCTCATTGCAAACACCACACTTGTATTCAAATTTCATTGTAACACATAGTCGATCCGCACCACATCCTGCACTGTATCCTGACGTTTGAAGTAATAAGAAGAACAAGGCAGCTGCGATTGTCAGCTCCCGAGGTTTAATGCCGGCGATCTAGATTGATCAAGGGCTTTCCTCGTACATCTCGTGTCGTTTACTTTCCTTTTGCTCATAGTTTGATCATAGATACAGCTCTATATCCTGAGCCGTATCCTAAATACTGATTTTCTAAATAACTTAACAAGCATATTTTTTACACATATTTCTAGTACACTACCTCACTTAACTAATTTGATCACTAAATTGCTTAGGTAATTTTTGACCAAAACATGTAAAAGGATTCAAAGTGTCAACAATGGATAAATGTACCTTTCAATAACCATACAAGATGTTTATAACCTTAAACGAATGAATTATGGATCATACGAAGCCAATTGTGGAAGAAAGTGAGAGATTACAAACTACAAGGGTTAAATGTGTCAACATGTTTAATTTATACCTCTGAGTGATCTTTTAGCGAACCCGAAGCTTTGTAACGATTAATTATGCTCACTAGAATAAGTGATAAAAATTTCACGAGGTTTCGATAAAGTATGAAAAAGTTATGATAACATTCGTATACGAAGGGTTAAAAGCGTCAACGTTGAAATTTATGACTTTTCGGGTGATCATAAAGTTAACCAAGGACTTAACAAAGTTTGTATATGTCTTGGAGCCCTTAAAAGTTAAGTTAAAGGGTAAAAAAATGCAAGAAATAAAGTTAAAACCATGTTTACAAGGACCAGGGACCTAAAGTGCAAATAATGAAACATTTTTAACCTGATCCGGGGAACCATACCGGCCGCGTAAGCCTTCATAAGGTCTTACGCGGGCCGCCTAGGACTGCCAGCGACAGAATAAGCTTGGCAGCTGCCAGTTCAGGCTGTTAACCGACTTCAAACGCTTGTTTTACATACCAGGGGCTGGCCCAATGGTATTTCATGCATAGGGGGCACCTGTAAGCATCTCATAACACTTTTAGACTTCCTTGGTATGATCCTAGGTGATCAAAATCACTATATAAGGAGCTTCAATGTTGCAACATTGTGCCACTCACTTGCAAACACTCACAACTTCAATTCTGAAGATTCCTGGAGCTCAAGACCTGTTCCTTGAAGTTATTAGTCGTGCATAGGACTATTGTAAGCTTCCTTAACCCTCCTTAATTCAGTTTTACTTAGTTAATTACCCTAGAGTCAAACCGTCGTAATTAGAGTTTGACTTCATGATTAATTAAAATTTGTCCAGTCAAATCTCGAATTGAAAGTACCTATGAGTTGGTAATTATGTGGGTAATAAACTCTTAAAAGGGCACCCTCTGATTCCCAATCTAACTAGGTCAATTTTCGGGTCAAAGTTAATCTTAAAAAGTCAACAGAAAGCTTATTTTCAAATAAACGCATAATTAACAATGTAGAACCCATGCAACCTATTTTATCACTAATATAACTTGGTAATTAATGTAAGAACATGTCTAAACATGTTCAACCCGACAATTTTCAGTTTAGGCTCGGTTCGGAACCGAAAGTCGCATAATTTGACTTTTGCTTTGACTTTTAGTTCTGACCCAATGTAGCATGTTTTAGAAATGCCTTAGAGCTTTATTTGGACCAGGTTACATGTTAGTATAACCCTCTGTGATTATACAACTTGGTTCATTAGTTATCCGAGTCATATGCATGTTTCCGTTATATGCCTAAATGTTGACTATTATGCCCTTTTGACCTTAAAACAAGAATTTTGAAAATATGAGAGGACAATAATCTTTATTACTGATATATATACTTGTCCCTAAATTTTGACATCAGTTTGAGGTCTAGATTAGGAGTTATGCTCATTAGCGTAAATGAAAAGATTTTTATTAATTAAACGGCGTAATTAGCATATAGCCTATCTAAACCCAATTTTTTATACCAAACTTTTTACCCACTGATTTAATATAATATTTTGAGATTTTTGAAGATTTTTATTTAATTTTAGGCAGAGCATAACATAGGGTTATAGCTTTGATCCGGTAATTGTCGGTTTTGCCCTTTTGGCCTATAAAATGAGTTTTACAAATCTTGTTGGTACCAAACCTTTTTCTTCTGATCTAATATGATAAATAAAATATTTTAAGCCTTCTGGAATAATAAAAATATCAGCTTTTCATATAAAACCCGGAAATCGCTTAAAACCGTCTTTTTACGCGTTTTTAACGCATAGTATGTATTAAAACTATTTTAAATATATAAGAATTGATACCTACTGATATTTTAAGTAAATTATTATACTTTAGCAGTAAGCAAAAGTTTTAAACTCAGAATTCCAGATTTGACCTTTAAACCTTAGGTGAAATTACCAAAATGCCCCTTCGGTGCATAGTTTGGTTATAAATGGTAAATTTCACATATATGTAATACCATACTGATATAACCTATTAAATTAAGTATATTTACTGATTATATCAGACCTGAAACTCAGATTTATATTAAATCTCTTTTATAACCTTTTAAATGACCAAAATACCCCTACGGGGCATAATTTGTGTTAAAATTCGTTTTGGGGCATAATAGGAGATATCTTACTGATGTCACGACATATTTAAGGCATATTAACTTAGGAAACCTGTATATGACTCATATGGTTACCCGTTACGCATTTTTCGCATTCGGCTCGGTTTATGTAACTAGTTTGCATAAATTGACCGAAACGGGTCAAACCTTATCATTTTTGTCTCAAAATCCAGAATGTGTTTAGTTTACCCATATTACACAAGTATCCAAACTTTTCGGGTCTAAATCACATTCTCTTCCTGTCTTCGCTTAATCGTGCGTTTGAACCGTATCTTCTTTTAAAACTAACCGGTCTAAGTTTAGGCTTAATTAAAGACCCGTTAGGGATCTAATAGGTTATTAAAAACCTTTGTTCTAGATTCGGAGACCCGGTAAAAGCTACTTGCACTTGCTGTTTGTGAATTATACTTGCTCAGGTAAATACTTTTAACTTATATAAAATACCGCTTGGTCGGGCATTAAATTTTTGATCGTATGAAGGTTAATTTATTGATATGACCCGTTTAAATTGTTTTGTTTGCTTAAAGCCTTTGGGGGGTTAATGACCATGTCCCGGATATCCTTGGCATCATTTTAAGAAATGGCCACGACCTAAGCACGGGGTGTAGGCGTACACCCGACAGTGCATATATAAATAATAAGGTATAACCGCCGGTTTCGGGAATAACTCGCCGCGGGACTATATCATGTGGTGTGTCTATTAATCTTTAACCCAGTGTCAATCCGGGCTACTGAACGTTTAACAAACATGTAATTCTTTTACAAGTTTATATATAAATAATTATCCCAAGTTATAAAATGTTTTGTGCCTTGTGCATTCAAATCAATTTTTCTAAACCTTTTCAAAATGAGTCAATTAATTGTATTTACCAGTAGAGGTGCACAAACCGGTTAATTTTAATAACCGGTTCGGTTAACCAGTTATACCGGTTAATTTGACTTTTTGACTTTAACCGGTTAATGCTTTAACCGGTTATTACTTTAACCGGTTCGGTTAATTAACCGGTTATTTTCGGTTATTAACCGGTTTTTTTTGCCTTTTTTTTGAATTTTTCGGTTATTTTTTCGGTTAACCAGTTTATCGGTTAAAAAACCGGTTTAAAAAAAAACCGGTTAATAACCGGTTATTATACTAAACACTTATAACCGGTTACTAACCTACGGTTAAATAACCTATTGGACCGGTTATTCCTAAATCGGTTATTAACCGGTTACGGTTTCGGTTAATAACCGGTTACAGTTAATTAACCGGTTATTTTGTGCACCTCTATTTACCAGTGTAAACTGACGTATTTTCCCAAAAAGGTTAAGTGCAGGTACTAATCGAAATAGGCTGGCCTCTCCTTAGCATCAATAAGAGTCTTGCAAGCTTGGATGCATTTTAAATCTAATGAACTATGTATCCTTTTTATTTGATCCGCCTGTGGATCCTTTACAGTCCGTTTGTAATACTTTGATATTACTTTTTATTCGGTTTGTAATGTGATTCATCTTTTGGTTCCGCTGTGCATTTAAATTGTGTTGTTTGACTATGATGATATCAACTACGTCACGATACTCCCAACCGGGCCCACCGGTAATACGCGAAAATATCGGGGTGTGACAACTTACTAGTGTATTTAGTAAGCTTAGTTTCCCTTTAAAGTGTGATTATTTATTTAAAAATATCATTCTTGAAGAGTTTAGATCTTCACAACTTGTATGAAGATTTTCTAAAAATATTTCTTGTTGTATTTTTCTTGTTAACAATATGTTTCTAGCTTTGATTTAACACTTAAAACATGTTTACTTCCTTTAAAAATCATGATCATGTTAGTTCTTGTAATAAACTTTAGTTTCTTGAAAATATTATTCTTGAAATCTTTTATTTTCAAGACATGTAACTTGTAGAAATAATCATCATGCACTAAAACAAGTTTATTTTCAAGTTCATGATTTACATAAAGGATGATCATTACAAATTTCTCAAGATCTATCCTTACACTTGCTAGATCATGTGTTTAATCATCATCTAGCAAGGTTCTTATGATGATCAACATCATAAACACAAGAAATCAACATTCAAGTATACTACATACACTTAAAAACAACTTGATCTTCATGTTTTAGAGCTTTATGTTCAAGTTTATGCTTATGTTTCTTCATGATCTTTATGTTTAACATCTTATATCGTCTTTTAACCAACATAATATGAAGTAAAATGAGATCACAAGAGTCTTACTACTAGCACAAGGCTAGGGATGATCAAGAGAAGAAATTAGGTGGATAAAAGCACTAGAGAGAGGTCTTTCAAGTTCCGTTGCTTGCAACCTTCTTAGATAAGCCCGAGACACCTTAGAATCACCTTGGATTACTTGGGATTGGATTGAAAATGAAGGTGTATGGGAGGGTGATTGTGGCCGTGAATGATGGAGGAAGGAGGAGTTTTTGTGAAGTTAGAAAGTGTTAAAATGATAGGTATGAACTAATGGTTCTAATAAAAGTTTCCAGCATCAAAATAGCATATAGCATACTTGTGGGCATATTCTATAACAAGATCTTATTAAATATAACAAAGAAATCAAGGGTGGGACCCATGTCCCCTAACCGGCCACCAGTGGGGGGGGGGGTAAAGTGTAACTTGTAATGGTTAGTTACTTGATTTAGTTAGGATTCAAATGTGCTAGTTAGGTATTTTATGTATCTAATGTTTATTGGATGTAATATGATGTTCGGTAATCATAACTAGCTTTGTAACATACAAATAGTGCTTCTAGTAAAAATTTGATGTTTTGGGTAGTGTCCGGTTGTTCGTTTCGTTACTGTTCGTTAAAGTGCTGAATTGCGCAGTTTAGTGTGCTTTATGTTGTATTTTATGACAGTTTTGGTTCCCGATACTTAGGAAAGTATTCTGGATCATTAGACCACTTTTCTGCATTATATTTAGATGTTAAAAGCTGATTTATTGCTGAATTTGTTTATTTTCTGCAGAATTTTGCAGTTTTAGTGTGTTTCTGGCACTTTCCGGTACCTAATGCATTACTAGGAAGGCAGTTTTGTAATCCCTACTTTCTTACACACTATACTAGTGTAACACTTGGTCCTGGGGCTTATTTTGTGTCTTAACCTCATGTCTGTCTAAGTATTGAACTACCGCCAGTACTTCTAGTTTATCTGATAACTGTGCTTACTCTACTTTGTGCATTCATAGATCTATATTGGGTTGCATGCAATAATGACAAAAGTCTTGCAACATGAAATGCCATTGTTTATATATAACATAAATCAGAGGTTTATTCGTCTTTTAAACTAGATCATGCACAGTCATTAAAGCACAGATTACTATTTAATTATGGTACGGAATGTACGGAAAAGTGCCAATTGTCACAACACTCGTCCTATCACCTTTAAGTCCCATCTTGTTGTTACCAGAGCGGTAACGGGGTATTAGTTGGTAGCGCTACTTAGGTTTGGCACCCTCACCCCGTACCGGAGAGGACGGGTGTGAACTAATGACCCAGTCATGCCCAGTGCTTTGATAGGAGCACTAGGGAATGGGCAAAGCATACATCAGGAGCCATCTTGTATCCGGGGTATTATCAACATTGTTATCAATGAATGGAACTAAACACTTGGTAACTAACATTTTCGTAAAACTATGAACTCACCAGCGTTGTCTGATACACGTGTGTGCATTGTAACACCCCGAAAATTTACGTCCTATAATGTCTTGACACGTGTCATAACCTTTGAACGTGTGAAAGAATGTTCTTGAAGGACTAAAGTTGACAAACAATGAAACTATGTAAATATAAGGGTTCAAAGTGTCAACAATGAATAAATATACTTTACGTTAACCCTACATGATGTTTATAACCTTAAACGAATGGATCATGGATCATACGAAGCGAATTGTGAAAGAAAGTGAGAGATTTCAAACTACAGGGGTTAAATGTGTCAACATGTTAAGATGTACCTCTAAGTGACCTTTTAAGCAAACCCGAAGCCTTGTAACGATTAAATATGCTCACAAGAATGTACCATAAAAATTTCACCAAGTTTCGTTACCGTATGAGAAAGTTATGATAAAATCCGTGTGTGAGGGTTAGAATCGTCAACATTGAAATTTAGGGCTTTTCGGGTGATCACAAAGTTACCCGAGGACTTAACAAAGAGGGTATAAGCCTTAAAGCCCCACATGTTAAATATTAAAGCCTCAATTTGCAAGAAACAATGAGAAAGCGATGTTTAGAAGGACCAGGGACTGAAATGCAAATAATGGAAACTTGTTGGGCTGGTCTTCTTCACCCTCGCGTAGCGCGAGCAGATAGGCCCCGGCAGTCGCGCTACGCGACTGCCTTGTCTGAACAGAATGTTATGTACAGCTGTGTGTTGATGTTTAAACCGACTTAAATGCCATTTTTCCATTCCATGGGCTTGTCTAAGGTGGTATTTAGCATGTAGGACACATGTTGATCACTTGGTAACACCCATAGACCTATGTGTTGATCATCCGTGATGTTTGAAATTTCATAAATAACCCACATTCATCATTCATCATTCATTTCATCTTCTGGACATTTACAAGAGCTCAAGAACTGATACAAGCATTCCATATCATCCATTAGTCGTGAGTAAGTGCCTTTGATCCTTCTTGTTTGAGTTATACTTAGTTTATAGCCTAGAAATCAAACCGTCGTAACTACGGTTTGACTTTGTGATAAACCACAATCGGTCCAGAGATTTGTCGAATCGAAAGTTGTTATAAGTTGGTATTTATATGGTTAATAAACCCCTAAAAGGGCACTCACTGATTCGAATCCTAACTAGGTCGTTTGTCGAGTCCAAGGTTGTCCGAAAAAGTCAACAGAAACCTTAATCGCATATTTAACGATACGGAAGGCGTGTAACCTGTTTTATCAGTCATACAACTTGAAAATAAGTATAATAACTTGACTAAGCTTGTTTGATTCGACAACTCTATGTTTTGAACCGATTCGGAACTGAGAGACGCAAAAGTTTGACTTTTGCTTTGACCTCAGATCTGACCCGGTTTAAATAGATTTAGACATGCCTTAGGGTTCCATTAGGACCTAGTTACATGTGTGTATAAGCCTCTGCGTTTATACCACTCGAATCCCTAATCGTCCGATGTTTCCGTTAATCGCCTAAATATTGACCGTAATGCCCTTATGACCATAAAACGAGATTTTTGGAAATATGAAAGTGCCATAATCTTAGTTACTGATTATTATGCATGTCCCGAAAATTTCACGTTAATCGGAGGTCTAGATTAGGAGTTATGCTTAATGACGTAATTAAGAACGCTTTCATTAATTAAACGGCGTCATTAGCATAAAACCTATCTAAACCCAATTTTTGACACCAAACCTTTTACCCACTGATGTAACATAATATTTTGGGATTTTTGAAGATTTTTAATTATTTTTAAACTGATCATAAGCTTGGATTAGCGCCTTAATTCGGTTAATACCGAATATACCCTTTTCGGCCATAAAATGAGTTTTACAAATCCTTTTGACGCCAATCCAATTGCTACTGATTTTAAATATTAAATAGAGTGTTTTGAACCTGTTTAATTGATCAGGAAACTCAGAATCGTATTTTAAACCGTACGTCGCTTAAAACGGCTTTATACGCGTATTATACGCATAGTTTGGGTTTAAAAACTATTTTGACATATAAGACTTATAACCAAATATTATAACCTGTTTAAATAAGCCATTTTACTGATGTAACCAGACCCGGTTCACAGAAACCTAATTAAATCCTTTTCTAATCTTTAAAATGACCAAAATACCCCTACGGGGCTTATTAAGAGATTAAACTCGTTTGGGGCGTCACGGGTGATATACTACTGATGTCACAACTTATTTAAGGCATGTTAACTTAGGAAACCTGTTTAGGACTCTTACGGATACCCGTTACGCTTCATGCGCGTTCGGTTCGGTTTATGTAACTAGTTTACATAAATTAGCCGAAACGGGTCAAACCTTATCGGTTTTATCTCAAAATCCAGAATGTGTATCATATACCCATATTAAGCAAGTCTTCAAACTTGTCGGGTCTAAATCACATTCTATCCGGTCTTCGCTTAATCATGCGTTTGAACCGTATCTCCCTCTTGAAAACTAACCGGTCTAAGTCAAGGCTTAATTAAAGACCCGTTAGGATTCTAATAGGTTATTAAAAACCTTCGTTCCAGATTTAGGAGCTCGGTAAAAGCTATCTGTACTTGCTGATTTGATACGGCTGGGATTGAATTTATATTTAAGCTCAGGTAAATACTTTTAACTTATTTTCCCTATACGGGCTTGGGGTACGGTATATATAAAATACCGCTTGGTCGGGGCGTTGAATCTTTGATTGAATGAATGATAATGAAAGTATTGAGACGTCTCGTTTAATATTGTTTTGTTTACTTAAAGCCTTTGGGGGGTTAATGACCGTTGTCCCGGATATCCCTGGCATCATTCTACGAATGGCCACGACCTCAGCACCTGGCGTAGGCGTACGCCGTTGGTGTCTCCTAATTATAGTGGTGTGTCGATTAATCTTTAACCCGGCTCGATCCGGGCTACTGAACGCATAAGGAACATGTAAATCCCTACAAGTATTATATTAATAATTATCCCAAGTTATAAAATATTATTTGTGCCATGTGCATTCAAATCAATCATTTTCTTAAACCCTTTTTAAAATGAGTCAGTTGATTGTATTTACCAGTGTAAACTGACGTATTTTCCAAAAAGGCTAAGTGCAGGTACTAATTGGAATTGGCTGGCTACTCCTAGCATCAATAAAAAGTCTCGCAAGCTTAGATGCCTAAAGTCTGTTGAACCATGTTATTTTATTTGCGATCCGCCTGTGGATCCTTTACTTCCGTTGTAATACTTTGATGTTACACTATTACGGATTGTAATATATTTATCCTTTTGCTTCCGCTGTGCATTTATATATTGTGTTGTTTGACTATGATGTTGCCAACCACGTCACGTTACTCCCCTACCGGGCCCACCGGTAACACGTGGAAATTTGGGGTGTGACATGCATGCTCGCAGGTTATAGATTATGTGGATCGTGGGACTTGCTGTCTGGGATGCTGGAGTGGTCATGGGTCGTAAAGCATGGGATCGCGAGATAAGTCTAAGGGTTTTTGTTCATACGGTTTACGTAACACTTAACAAATGATTTATGCTTCCGCTGAATATGATGAGTTATGCTTTATGTAATGTAATACTTTACCCTAATAAATGAAAGTTTTTATTTCATTCATGTATGAGTTCAATGTGATTGGTGGCTAGATCCTGGTACGTTACACGCCTCGCGGAGGTTCCTGCATGTGGTGTTTTGGGGGTGTGACAGTTTGGTATCAGAGCCACTGGTTATAGTGAACTTGGTTTTAAAACGTTTTGTAAAACCAGACTATAACCGAACAGTTCTGAATACGTGAATACGACCATGACACTCAGCTCCAGATTGCAAGGTTCGTCTTTCTCACTTGTTGCATACATTACATGACTAGTACACATTTGTTTATGACGTAACATACGAACACACACTTGTCACTATAGCATGATGGCATGGATTGCTTGCTTACATTATGATGCGTTGATAGTATGTCATAGACTTGGGATTTTTGTGACCTCATTACTTTGACAACCTCCGTTTGATATCTGAGTTTGAAGAACCATTTGACACGAGTTAGGAGGAACTGAGATGAGCATGCAAATCACAATATTATTGTGGGTGCTCACATAATAATAATGTGGGGTGCATGTGAGTCCCAATGAGGCTTAACGAGTGAAAAAGGCGTTCTGTTCTGTTATTTAATCAGTGTGAAATGTAACAAATCTATGGGAGTCCTAGCAATGATTGCCTCCTACTTGAACGTGGTCTTTTCACTCCTCTCTGAACCCTTACGAATCTCGAAGCTATCGTGTATTACTTGAACACCCATCTGAACGCCTAGCGAACTGTGTAGAATGTTAGGTGCTAGTACGAACGTCCCTGAGTTGGATGTCGCAGCGTCGAATGATTGGTCGATACCTTTCTCACTTCTATTCGTTTGCTAGAACTCAATGTATTGACATCTTAGATCCCGAAGTGCGATCACTTCTGCAACACTCTCGTAACACACCATGTATTACTCAATTAACTTGCTAGATCGATGCATAAGAGGATGAGCGTAGTATCCCATCGACCTCAGTATTAGAACGGCCTTGGTTACCAGCAACGAACGCCAGCAAATTAACTTCAATCGAATTCTTAGCCTTAGTCAGCAACTTATGGGAGTCAACTCTTACGAATTACTCGGGACGTAAACGATGACAATTGACTATGGTGTGGAATGAGTAACTGCCAGCACAATGAGGACGTGACACGGAATGTGAAAAGATGGACCCTGTTGGTGAATGGTCGCAGGAATCCGTTTCAAGCAACGACATTAGAGACAACAGTCACGGCGACATCAAGGTACTCGTGCAGTATGGAAATGAAGGTGCCTACGACATGGATTGGCCATTGTTAAATCGAGTCGACAACAATCAAGGGAACGATGGCAGTGCTAGAAATCCTTGTAACGAAAACAACAACACTGGAAATGATGTTCGTGGAAGGGCATTTAGGATTGGCGTGGGCGACGCCATGATTATAGCAACATGGTGGTCTGCACGTCCTTAATAATTAAACGCTTCGTCTCTGTTCTGTTTAACCCTGATGCTTCTTGAAACCAAACCTGTTGTGGAATCGACTGATGGCAAGTCAATTGAAGCCTCAGATGTTCGTTGGGATGTAAACTCGACCTTGTGGGACAAGTGTTTGACAACGACCTTCCTTCTACTATCCTTGAGAGTTTTGATGCAGTAGTCAGTATGGATTGGTTATTCAGATATCTCGCAGATATACCCTGTGAGAAGAAAATTTTGCGTATCTCTCTCTAGTGGAGAATCGTTATCTGTTCTAAAGCGTTAGAGTGGTGCAAAGGTTAGCGCCATTTCGGCCATGGAAGCCCAGAAGTGCCTACGGAGGGATTACCCCGCTATGTTAGCGCTCGTTACTGATTATGAGACTAAGGAGAAGAGGATCGAGGATCCACCAATTGTTCGTGATTCCTTCCAAAGTGTTACTCTAAGAACTTTCAGGTTTACTTCCACAACTGTTAGGTAGAATCTCAGTTTGATCTCATGCCAGAGGCAACCTTGATTTATCGTACTCCTTACCATCTTGCACCAGGAGGGTTGCAAGAACTGTCAAATCAACTACGGGAACTGTTGGATAGGAGTTTTGTCGGACCTAGTTTTCGCTCTGGGGAGCCCCGATTATATCCGTGAAGATAAGCCTTATCGTTGGACATGTGTACTGATTATCGAGAACTCAGCAAGGTGACAACCAAGAACCGTTTGTCTCGACCATGTATTGACAACCTGTTGACGAGTTTAGAGGGTCAAACTTCTATCCGAGGGTTGACTAACGAACGAACTATCATCAGATGGAAGTCCAAGGGGAGAATGTTCCTAAAGCGGTATATCGAACGCTGTACGGTCATTACGACTTTGTATTCTACGACCTTTGGGTTAATCAACACACCAGCAGCTTTGTGGATCGCATGGATCAACCGTGTTTATTGAGGACGCTTTGAATCATTTCCAGGAGAAAGGAACATCATGGGCGGAATTTGTAACTTATCTTAGAGCTCTTGAGGGAGGAGCCACTTCACGCGAAGTCTTGTTAAATGTAACCCCTGGACTCGACAGGTACATTTTTGGTCGTTTAATCAACGAAGTGGGAATACACGTGGATCTCGCGAAGACCCATTTTGTTAGAAACTGAACGACACCAATGATTCCTTCGGGGATACAGTAATCCCTTGGTTTCGTTAGATACTATCGCAGATCCATCGCAGGATTTTCGAAGATTGCGCAGCTCTAATCTCTTTAACACAGCAAGGTGCTGTGAATTCGTGGAAGATAAAACAGGAGGACGCCTCTTCAGCTTTTGAAACTCAACTCTACAATGCACTGAGTATTGTCTTTACCCGAGGGTACGGGTGATCTGGTGATATACCATGATGGTCCGAATCAGAGTCTCAGTTACACACCGATGCAACACGAGAGGGTGATGGCTTATGTGGTAGATTAACAGGAAGAGTGGCACGACTCACAACCTGGGGTGGAAGCCACGATCTCGGATTTGAGCTGGAGGCATTACTTGGACGGTACCAAATGCACTACTTAGACCGATCACAAGGGCCTTCCGTGTACCTTTGTTTCGGAAGAGCTAAACATGTAATAGCATCGCTGGATGGAACTTTTGAATGATTACGACTGTGAAACCTGAACGTGCACGAGCTTTGCAGCTCACTATCGACTCTAACTTACCTAGGGGTGTTCCAAACCGGATATCCGAAAATTCGGATATCCGAATTTCGGATATCCGAAATTTTCGGATACCAGATTTCACTATCCGAATCCATATCCGAAATTTCGGATATCCGGAATTCGGATATCCGAAATTTCGGATACGGATTCAGATAGTTAATCGGATATCCGAAAATCCAACTTTTTATTTAATTTTTATTTTTTTATTATTTTTTTTTCATATTTGGAAAAGGATATTTTGGATAGTTTTGGATATCCGAATATAAGTTTTCGGATATTTTCGGATATTTTTCGGATATTTTCGGATATTTTTCGGATATTTCGGATATTTTCGGATATTTTCGGATGTTCGGATATCCGAAAATTTTGAAAATCACTATCCGAATCCGAAAAATTCGGATATCCGAAAAATTCGGATATCCGATTTTTCGGATATTTCGGATATCGGATATTTCGGATCGGATTTTCGGATACGGATAGTTTTGAACACCCTTAAACTTACCTGATCAGACTCGCTCTGTTCAATCTGGAGAACTGAAGGAAGAGAATTTGCAAGTTAAACCCATGCGGGGCATGGAGAAGCAACCGTTGGCAGGTCGGACGATATCCGCTACCTCATGGAACGAATGTGGGTCTCATTATACGGCAACTGTAGGGAACTCGTGTGGAGCAAAGCACATCGGCCTTGATATTCTAGTCGTCTGGGTTTTGATGAGAGATATTAGGATCTATAAAATCTTGTACTGGTGATCGGGCATGAAGGCCCACCTAGCTATGTATGTGAATGATGTTTGACTTGTGGGAAAGTCAAGGTGGAGTATCAGCAACCAGAAACGCCTATATGGAAATGAGAACAGACTGCCATGGATTATGTCACTAGTCTACTTACAACTCGAAAATGAAACAATATCACCTGGGTGATCATTGATGATCTCACGTTACCAGCACACTTTCTTGCAATCAAGGAAACTGGCGAGTCTTCACAGCTGTGAATGTTCCTCTGAGAGAGGCGGCTTTTAGGCACGAGGTCCCAACTCCTGTTGCCTCTGATTTTGATCTATGCTTGATTTATGACAAGCAACACACAACACCCTTGGCTCACGTCTAGACATGAGCATTGGACAAAAGGACAAAGTAAACGAACCATCCTTACACTCGAAGACATGCTGCGAGCATGTGTGTGATTGGCTTTAGTGAGAATCGGGACGACATTTATCTTTGGTTGAGTTCTACTGTAGCAGTTACCATCCTAGTATTCAGACAACTCCGTTGTCGAATAAATGCTTAGGTTATGGCTCAAGCCTTGGTATGATGATATGTGGTATTTATGTAATGATTAGGGTGTTGTATAAATGAACATGGCATTAAATTAGTTGTGATGATAACAGTTAGCAAGGATTCAGAAGTTAAATTAGGATGTCTAAAACATAGGCTAGGGTTCAAATATATATTAGAATTAATGAATATGACGACATGATAGAAAACGATGAATCTGATTATGTGGTTGCGAGCATTTAACAGTGAACAAGAGTTCCTTAATTTAGAGATGCTTGTGCTAATGGAATGTTGAAATTGAATTGCATGATGCTGGCTGTTATCGATGTGTGTGCATGTAGTCAATGTGTGATCCATAATCAATTTTGATGTAATAGTAGTGGATATCCTAATCAACTTTGATGCTAATCAGTTTTAACGCTCCAATAGAATTGAAGGTACATGGTTGGATAAAGCTTGATAACTTTGAATAAGAAAAATGGCGGCCCATGTGTGTAGTCTTGATCTAATCAAACCATATGAGTATTCTAATAATGTTGTCATTGAAAGTCAACGCTATAATGAGTATTAAATAATGCTATGATGGTTTGTGAATTGAATTGAAATCTGAATAATTTGAATGGTGATCAAGAATAATGATGTTAATTAGTGATGATAGTGATTAGGGGTTATTAGTGGGCCATGAAAGCTGTGAAGTTATGATTGATACTCAATTCGGATGACTATGAAATTGCTAACTGATAACTTGTTATTGTTTGAAATTAAGAATGCAAGATTGATTGTTCTTTTGGAAACTGTTATACACATGTCTTTTGAATTCACGATTGGAACTTTATGACTGATAGTGGGCCGCTGATAAGTGTTGGTTAAGTGGGCCGAAAATTTAATATACATGGACTCAAATAACAGTGTTGGTATATATGTATAGATGTTAGTGGACCTGGACGGTTTATGGTGCATTAGCTGGGTTTCATGTGAACTAAGCTGGATATGGGCCGACCCCTTTCACATTGGGCCGATCCAGTGTGTAGGCATTAAGGGTGCAGCATGTTGAGTATGTTTACATTTTAGGTGCACATTGATATTGTTTGTCTGTATGTTTATGAAACCATGAAATAGTGAAGTTGTGATGCCAAAGGAAACAAGGAGTGTGTGGGCCGAAGTCCTGTTTGTAAACTGGGCCGATCAGCTATATATGTGTGTATATGCAGTCTGTTGATTGAGGATCCATTTATGTTGGGTGCACATTATGATTATGTGAATATGTGTTTGATGGCAGACATGTTTTAACGGATATAAAGATATATTATTACGTGTGTGTTATTATATGACAGCTTGTTAACCTGGATTACTTAAACCTTGAGTTGTTTGGAAACACTAGGACATTGCATGACACTACATACGTGTACTTACGTTTACTATATATTAGGTCGCGTGTAACGGGTTTAACATTTAAAGTGTAGAAGTACATAATCATAAACCAAGCAAAACTAAGGTGAGTTCATTCCTCTTGAGCATGCGTCCCGGTGGTTGGGACAGTCATTGGGTATCCCTGAGAGGGATGGGTTTTTGGGTAAATCAAATGGGTATTCCTGAGAGGGATACATCCTGTTGTTGAAATCTGGAATGTTGGATAATACACTCGTCCTATCACCTTTAAGCCCCATCTTGTTGTTACCGGAGAGGTAATGGGGTATTAGTTGGTAGCGCTACTTAGGTTTGGCACCCTCACCCCGTACCGGAGAGGACGGGTGTGAACTAATGACCCAGTCATGCCCAGTGCTTTGATAGGAGCACTAGGGAACGGGCAAAGCATACATCAGGAGCCATATTGTATCCGGGGTATTATCAACATTGTAATCAATGAATGGAACTAAACACTTGGTAACTAACGTTTTCGTAAAACTATGAACTCACCAGCGTTGTCGGATACACGTGTGTGCATGCTCGCAGGTTATAGATTATGTGGATTGTGGGACTTGCTGTCTGGGATGCTGGAGTGGTCATGGGTCGTAAAGCATGGGATCGCGAGATAAGTCTAAGGGTTTTTGTTCATACGGTTAATGTAACACTTAACAAATGATTTATGCTTCCGCTGAATACGATGAGTTATGCTTTATGTAATGTAATACTTTACCTTAATAAATGAAAGTTTTTATTTAATTCATGTATGAGTTCAATGTGATTGGTGGCTAGATCCTGGTACGTCACACGCCTCGTGGAGGTTCCTGCATGTGGTGTTTTGGGGGTGTGACATATTTAATCCCCCAACTTCCATACTTCCACATATGTACATAATTGGTCCCTCTTGTCCAACTTACCAGGAATATTTGAGAGTTAAATTTACACGTGTTTCTATATTATTCGTCATGAATTTTCGTGGTATTACATTTCCTTGGATGGGTTGACCCCAATTTCTGTTAAAGATCAACTAATGCCTGTGTTGAGGACAAAATGTAACGTTTCGTATTTTCATGCTTTCTATTTTGAAAGCTTGTATTCGTATTTCATTTCAATCCTTGTAATCTGAGATTTTTGATCAATGGAAATCACATTTTTATCATATATATTTATTCATGCATACTCAATACATAATCAATCATGAATACGCGCATTCTTATACAAAATCGAGACACACTATATGTTTATACAATGTTTGGATTATAATCATACTTGCATCATGCTTACAATATGTCCAAGTTACACTTTGAGACCCTAAAATCATGTTTATCTTTAAGAAAAAGGCCCTAAATAACAAACAATACAAGTTCAAGGTTGAAAATGGAAATATTGTGTTCTGGATGCCTTACTGATCGCAAGACAAGGAGCCTTATGGTTCGCAAGCATGTCTGGGTGAGCAGAATGCCCACCAGCTCGTGAATTACGTCTGATTTTCACTTTTCAACCACTTAAACTCTCAACCAACTTCATTAAAACACAAACCCTTATCCACCACTATAAATCTAAGCCTCCCACACCTCCTTTTCACTTTCCACACTCTAAATCTACTCTCAAACACTCCAAACATTTAAGATCTTGCTACTTTGGCAGATTACACACAAGTCCAAGATAGTGAGTTTTGGACCTTCTTCTTCATCATTTCTTCTTGTTTCTTGCCTTCAACTTACTTGGATAACCTCTAGGAGTGTTTCCACAAGTTTACCATGGTAAACTAAGTTGGAACATCACCATTTTGAGGCCCAAAGTTGGATTTAAATTCTATTTTTGTCAAACTTTTTAAAACCTTGTTCATCTTACTTCATTTCTTGAACATCTTCAAGTTACCACAAATACCATTGTTTAGATAGGTTGGATTGATGATTGTTCCAGAAATGATAGTTGTTTTAGCTCACCTTCTAAGTCACCAAACAACTTCCAAGCAACAAAGTGAACAAGACTACACCAAGTCTCCAAACACTACCCATGTTTGGAATTCATTCGTCTAGTCAAGTCACTTGGTTGTTTATGTGAATTAGATGATTTAGTTTATGCTTTTCATACTTGTATTCATGACCATCCGAATCATCCAAGTGATGATTTGTGCATTGGTGAATTATAGGGTTAATGGATTCACCCAACCCATGCATGACCATACTTGACAATCTATGACTTTGACACAAAATATAACTATATACATATAAGCATACTATCTAATCCGAAATCAGACGATGATACCAACCAAAATAATGGTTGAATGTTGTTGTAAGGTGGAACCTATCTTAGTTTTAGCTTCCTCATTTTGGACTTCCAATGAGTATTACATCCATGAAGAACACTAACAAAAATGGTGTCAAAATGGGTATCTAAACAAGATATATTTTATGTATTTTCGTATTTAAAATCCCAAATGCATTCCTATCATCGGCTCCCAAGAACTTACACACCTTTTTTTATCCTTTTAGGATAACTCGGTGCTCCATCCTCCAAAATCATTCAACTAACCTTTGTGGAAAGCATACGCAAACCGTGAGTATACTTGACCCATTTACGCTTTAAACCACTTTGGGTTGCAATATGTATCATTATGAAACTCACAATCACACATACAATTATGCTTAAACAAACACTCAATCCATCAACATGCTAATTGTTATGATATTTGTTATACATGCTAGGACACAGTATATGTATCACTATCTATCATTAACTTGAATAAGCCTACCTTAACACGTATAGTGCTATAGGAGTAGCACACCGCCCCGTTTGTTGGGTCACTATTAAATATTCAGTCTTTATGGTCTGATTGTTGTGATGATAAGATTATGCTAGTGGATGCTTTGGTTTGATTTATAGTTCATGTAAGCTAGTATGATTTATATAACTTAGTATACAATTGCCATGTGGATTTGAGACATTCTCTATACCTATGCTATGTAAACCAAACTTGTATGCTCACCAACCCTTTTGTCTTAACGGCTACTTTATATACATAATTGCATGATACTGATAATGAAATGACAAGAAAAACACTTAGGACAGACTAGAAACTCATCCAAAAATTTCATTTTATGTTTTCTCATTATGTTGTTATGTTATTTCCCAATATGTTGTACTTTCCTTTTAAGACGACGTACCTTTTAGTGATGGTATGAAATTGAATTGTTAAGCTATTATCACAATCATATTGTTATGTTGTCTTTGAACAATCTCTTTCATCTCACTCTGATGTTTCCACCATCGGTTGGGGTGTGACACAAAAAACGAACTTGAAGCTACAATACATCAACTAGAAGCATCAAAAGATGAGCTTGAAATTGTGAATGAAGTTGTTGTGGATAACTTGAAAGTAAAGGAAAATTAATTAAAAACAAGGAAAAGATATTTGGTTTTTAGCTGGTTTTTTGTTGTTGTTGTTGTAATTCTTAGAGTATGTTGGTGAGTGTTTTGTTTAGTAGGTTTAGTTGATGGTATAAACTTTTGTAATGAAGTACCTTGCTGAATTGAAATGAAGATTATGACCATTTAGCTTTGTAATAAAGTATTTTTTTTACCACATTATGGGAAACAAATGCACAAATGGAGTGGTTATGACCATATGAGACATAAATGCACATATGTCCATATCAAATGCATAAATGTGTAGATAATGACGATATGAGATACTAGTTTGGAACTTGCATTGAGATCAAATGCACATATGTGTAGATAATGACCATATGAGACACTAGTTTGGTCAAAACTGATGTACTTTTGGACCATTTGAACACATGCCAAACTAATTGACCGGCGTCGAAGGGTTTGGTCAAAGATAGAAGGAAAAGTATGGTCCTAATTACCTCAAACTAGATAGCAAGTGGCAAGAAGGGTGTCGAATCCACGAAGAGTCTGTGGTTCGTGTTCTTAGTTATATGTTTGGAATCATAAGCAATTTAGATTCAATCACATAATTAGATTTGGAATCAAAGTAAACAATTGGTATTAACGGGGTTGAGACTAAAGACTTAAGCATCAACAATCATCAACATCAATTAATGGACAATAGTATGCTTTATCAATCAAGAACATGAACAAACCATAAATCGAATTGAAGTTTAATTAGTAGAATGCATTTCATAACGTCAATGATGCTAGAATTCTTCAACAATTATGAATCCCAAACAATACAAACACAATCAAAACAATTGTTCAAATACACAACTGCCAAATCAAATAATCCACAAACCAATTAGTGTAATAAGAACCCTAGAACGCTTACAAAATCTACACGTGGGATGAAGCTTGATGGATTAGCCGCTCATGATAGAAGAAACTTGAACTTGGGAAGAAATCATCTTGAAACTAGGGTTTGAATATTCAATTTTCGGTGTTGTGGGATTAATTCGGTGTTTGAGATGATAAGAGATAATTAGAAAAAGGCTTCAACCACTCCCTTATAACCCCCCCCCCCCCCCCGATTCGAATCATAGTCAAAATCAAGCATTGAACCAGAGTTAAATGACAAAGGACCAAAATTCGCGTTCCTGAAACAGTTAACGGTGTCGCCGACAGTGGTTATGCTCGGCAGCGACGAGCAAAGTCTCATCTCTCATGTTTCTTCGATTCCAATCCCCTTAGCTCCATTCCAAAGCTCCGTTAAGCTTCAAAATGCACCTTAAACCCATAAAAGCTTGCAAAACACAAACCATGTCAAAGTAGTGTATTCAAGAACTTAAATTTTTATAATTTCACGAATTTAAACATGAAAAGCTAAGGACTTTCACCCACATATCACATCCCCACACCTACCTTTTGCTTGTCCTTAAGCAAACTCGTTATTTACATTTACATTAGCCAAAGCAAAGGAAGACATATTCGATTCTCGTTACTCATAAGTTAAGGTCCATGGTCATACCCGGTTCACAAGTTTCGCAATCAAAGAGTTTACTCAACAATTAAATTGATGTAACAATAAGCACAAAGTAGTTACCCGAGATTAACTTCCTTTTGGAGATGATAAACAAGCAGGCACATCCCTCACACTAATCTCTCCACTCGGTTTCATAGTTTGACTAACATTGGTGCACTAGTATAATAATATGCGGTTTTGATGTAACATAAAGGTTGTTTTGTGCAATTTTGTATTATTATTATTATTATTATTATTATTATTATTATTATTATTATTATTATCTGTTAAAAGAAGTTGATCATATAAATAATTGGCACATGCGAATGAATGATTTTTCATTAGAAATACAAAAGAAAATTTAGTCTGTCTTCGTCCAGATTTATATACAATTTATTAAACTACTCAATAATAAAGCAAATTAAGTTTCGAGTTGCTACATTTTCTGTACCTTGTATTTGGCTATAACGATTAACGAATATACAATTTTCAATTATCATCATAATAATTTGATAGTAGATTAGCCATTATTAAATACTATGATAGTAGATTAGTCATTATTAAATATTATAACTATCGTACATGAAGAGGGAAACCATCATTATTTTTTTCAAAATGATTACCTCAACTATTTTTAGTGTTCTTTTCTAATAAATCATCAAAGTTTTATGGATTTAATAACCACCTTCAACTCTTCAAGTAGAGAATAACTTATAACATACTACATTGAAACGTGGTGGTTTTTTTTTTTTTTTTTGGTGATTTAGTGGATTAGAAAACAATGGGGTGGACGATCATATAATCGTATTGTATATTAAAAATTAATAAAAAAGATACAAATACTTATACGTTTCCCATAAATCCTTAAAGTTGGTTATTTATTCATCCCGGCCTCTAAAAACATAATTTATTTGATAAGATACATGATTAACTGCCATATTGACTTAACTAACTAATCATTTCATTATAAGATAATGACTTAATTCTGTTTTTTTCGTTAACCCGATTATGAAAAACCTCAGAGAATCATTATTTTAATTTGTAACTATTTGATTTAATAAAAGCTAGCTAAAATAAAATGTAATTTATCCTATGGGTGTGCTTAAATAATTAGAATACAATAATATTCTTTTAGTCACGTACTAATAAATTATAAGCCTCCTAGCTCCTATCACGTCATGCGTGACATCATTTTTTTAATTAGCTAGCGTTTGAGTTTTTAGATCGGAGTTTATTTGATATGTGGACACTTGGACACGATAAATGTGAAATTTGCAAACAAATACAAAGTATCAAAAAATGTGGATTATCTTTAATTTAAAAAGTGTATACACCTCGATTTAATTTATTAGCATGGTTATCCAACTTTTGGTATATATTGATCATTGGTTTGAGTTATGTTACGTTTAGTTTTTGATATATGATTTTTAAATGAAGTTTTCCAAACAATTGAATTTGAATCACATGTTACATTTAGTTTTTGATATATTATTTTTAAATGAAGATTTCCAAACAAGATTGAGTTTAAATCGCTTTAACTATAATGTGTGTACACAGGTATATATTGTTTATTAATAAAACTATGTTACTACTAAATAAATAAGTATCACTGACGGAACGTTTTTGAAGGCAATTATGCATAAGTGATTACTGACAACACTAACAAACCTAAAAATTGAAAATGATGAACTAATAAAACAGTTGGTGATTTTCGACTGATAACATATGGATTACCGATATACTACAACTGCAAAAAAATCTGACATGCATGCTGCCATAAACGTTCGTTTGTGGTGACATTTAGTTGACACGTGTATATAATTGATGTTGATTGTAAATATTTGATGATCGACGCTATATGATTGATGTCTTGCATTTGTTGCTAAAGTTATTGATGGAACCTGTCAGCACGACAACGTAACAAGAATTGATGGAGTCTTATGCCGGTATAAACCTGCTTGGCTAGCTGACAAGCAAATGAAGTTTGCCTCACTTCAAAATTGGTGTTTATATTGATGATAATGTTGACCTTACGAATTGATGTTTTGTATGCTTTATACAATTTATCAACGTTTTCCATTCGAATGTAACTCGATGATTTTAACATAAACTATAAGTCACTCAGTGTAGCTTACTTTTAGCATGCATATCAGATTGACATGTATTGATGCAAGATTGGATGTCCCTCGGCATGGAGTGATGGCTACCTTACTCTAAAATCTAGCATCCTGGAAACTTTAATTGGCCCTAATAATGTTTAAACTTCGGTAACTTGATTTATTGGATTTTTTTTAATGTTGTCCCACAACGCATTTATAACCTTTAACAGTTTAAGAACTATATTTCAATGTAAGGTCCCTGGGTTTGGGACCTTACATAAAGAGTATATATTTTTACACTAAAACTGATAACGTAAGTATTTGATGTATACACAAAAGTTATTCTTATTTTAAATTGCCTTTCTTCTCCCCGCTTATGAGGGCTGAGGGTGTTACCCTGAAAGGAAAATTAGCACCCAAGCTACATCATTCTTCGACATGGTTGAAATGGATTTGGCGCTGCGCACCGCCTCTCCCATCCTGCTGCTTCATCCCACGACCCACTTTCCTTCTTTGTATTTTCCTGACTTTGGCACCACCACAATGCTTCCCATTCTGATCCACCATATCTCTCAGCCGAATATATTTCGCTTTTGCATCCCTGTCCAAATTAAGCAAAGAGCAAAGCAGCACCCCCTACCCTAAAAGCTAACCACCGAATGAGATAAATTAGGCCTTTGTAAGATTCAAATTGAGTATCTTGATATTCAATTTAATACAGGGTTGATTAAATATATTTTGGGGGTGTTTGGTGTTGCGTTTTCAAAATAGATTATGCGTTTTCAAAATAGATTTTGCGTTTTCAAAACTGCGTTTTGAAAAAGCATGTAGGTATATGCTTCAACAAAACTGCGTTTTTGAGGCAGATAATCACTTTTTCATCCAAACACTTTTTAGATTATTTATGTTTTACAAACGCAATAATCAAATAATCACTTCAAAACGTAATCCAAACACCATCTTAGTTCGCGTCTTGTTCTTGATTTTTTAGAATAATCTAGGTTTAGTCTGATCCAAGTAAAACTTGTAATATGGAACATCTTCGCATAAAGTTCATGTTCGATCTAGTCCTAACCTAAGCCCAACTCAATCCAAAAGGATTGAGACCGGGCCCACCTTATATTGGTTAGGTATTAGGGTGCATGGTATGGCTTCGGTGAATGGTTCGGGGATGTCATTCACCCATCGGTGAACCATACCCCCTAAATCGGTGACCCCCATTAAGTGAATATGGATTGTTTTTTCGTGAATAGTCACCGAAGTGATTGATGAGAAAGGTGAGCCAATTTCGACCGTTGCATATATAACTCAAATACCCTAGAGTGATTGAATCATACCTAGTGATTGAGTGCAAAATGGGGAGTGGAATGGGGAGTTGACATGACATAATATTATTGAGTAGAGAATCACTCAAACACCCTAGAGTGATTGAACCATACCCCCCACCCTTAGGTTTTGATTTTTAAAAAATTTCAGGTTCAATGATTTCAACACCCACGCACCCCTTGATAAACCACATCAGATTTGATCCATCACGTTACTTATTGAATTTGTGATATACATATGTTACATGTGTCTCACGATTAATTATTCATTTAAATTTAGTTATGTAATGAACTTCCTCATTATGTATGTATTTATTTAAAAACTTTTAAAGTTCAATGGTTCAAGTTTAACTATATTATTTAGAACTAGCAGAGTGCCCGCGCGATACGGCGGGGGCGAAACTTTGCATTGCGACACTCGTTTCTGGTAGTTTTCTTATTTGTATAATATTTATGATAACATTATTGTGGTGGATATATGTCATAAGTTTTCACATATGTAAAAGTTTTGTTCTTTTATAAAAAAATAATAATCAAAAGACAAAAAATATTGTTTTTTTTTGTATAAAAATTAATAATCAAAAGACAAAAAATAAAAGATAAGTTGTTATAATTGTAAAGTTTGTTTATTTTATTGGTTAAATTATAAAGTATAATTTTATTCTTTAAAGTTCATAACTTTTTATAAATATCCACGTAGTACTCATCCAATAAACTTTAAGTTTAAAATTTTCGTTTTTATAAAAATAAAAAATAGTATTTGACTCGTAAGTACGTTTTAGAGCTTTAACTTAAATTGTTAAATTTTGGTTTTTTTACAAATATAAAAAATTTATATTTTTATAAGATTTCAATAACTGTTTTTATAAAAATAGGATGATAAGAGTTTATATCTTTATTAACTTTATATCATACTAAGTTCAAATTTTTAGTTTCTAACTAATCTTATCTATATGAGTCTACTTTTAACTAATAATCCCTAAAAATATGCAACACAATCTACTACTATGTATCTAGTCAAGTTGGTAAATAATTATTTTAGAACTGACTAATATTATCTATAACAATATAGTTGAACTTATAATTCCTAAAAATTTGGAACCCAGTTTAGAATTTATCTAGTAAAGATTGTAAATTTCTGGAGTATTTTATTTATATTACTTGTTATAAAAATGTTTATAAAATAATTATTTTTTATTAACTTTATATCATAGTAAGTTCAGTTTTTTAGTTTAGCTTTAAAGTTTATTACTTTATTACTTTTTAATTAAAAAATGCAAATTATTAGATCAATATCCAAGAATAACTGCAATAATTATTTTTTTTATTAGTTGACTTATAATTCCTAAAATTTTGGGACATAGTTTACTATTTATCCACTAAATATCGTAAATTAGTATTAAATATTTCCTAAAATTTTGGGATATAGTTTAGTATCTATCTACTAATATCGTAAATTAGTATTAAATAATTCCTAAAATTTTGGAACATAGTTTATCTTCTATCTACTAAATATCAAAGTTTTGTTTTGTTATAAAAATTAATAATAAATAAAGTATAGAAAAACTGTTTTAAACATGTAAAGATTTGTTTGTTAATAAAAAATACTAAACAAATGAAAAAAAATAAAAAATAAGTTGTTATCGTTATTAAGTAAGTTTATTTCGTTGGTGATATGATAAAGTTTATAATTTTATTGTTTAAAGTCCATAACTTTTTTAAATATCCACATCATACTCATCCAATAAACTTTAATTTTAAAATTTTTGTTTCTGAAAAGTAAAAAGTAAAAAATAGTAGGTGACTTGTAGGTACGTTTTAAACACCTTTAACTAATGTTAAATTTCATTTTTATAAATATTTAAAAAATCATATTTTTATAAAACAGTTTTTATAAAAAAAATAGGATGTAAAAGTTTATATCTTTATTAACTTTATCTTTTTATTTAAGAAATACAAATTATTCGAAAAATCTATAATATTATATAATTATTTTTTCATATCTCGTGTCGTCCAACAGTTTTTTTTATAGAAGGCACTAATGGATATATACGAAATCCTCGTGGAACATGACTGTTAAATTGAATAAGTTTAGTGTGCTTTGTAAATACAATCATGAATTTACTCCAAACCAAGAGGTAGTTTTCATGTTTTGGCCATTCTTGGTAATCGAATTTATCTCTTTGGAAATGATCAAGTACGAACATGTAAATTATATAATACGAACATGATTAAGTACTAAAGTATATTAGTTCAATCGAGATGTAAATTATAAGTGCAATAAAATAACACAAAACATAAACTTCAAATATAAAATAAACTTTATTATTCATGAGATAGTCTAGATCAAACAAAAACAACTGAAAATGAAAAAAACATAAAAACACTTGATATATTTCATCTAATTTCTCTTCTTTTTTTATTCGTTTTCCTTGTTTGTGCTCGAATCAGCAGTATCATCTAATTCATCTTCTTTCTCATCGTCCTCAGAATCATCTAAATTTATAACATCGACCCATTTCCATTCAGAGAGTCTCTTAGATCTTTTATTTTGATTCTCATACTTCCGATCCTTAAAAAACAAAAAATTAATAAAAAGGTTAAAAAATGATTAAATAAATTTTAAAAAAAGAACAAATATTGAATAAAAAATTTAAAAAAGATTAAATAAATTTTAAAATTACCTCTTCACTAAATTGACGTTAAAGATTAGACTTATATGGACTGAACATTGCACCATAACAAATAATTTCAACACTATTATCACCATCATCCTACAATAAAACACCAAATAATAACATAACGAACTTGTTAATATGAAAGATTATAAGCGAAAATATTACTTAAAAACTAACAAAAGCTTGTTCGACAACTAGGGTGTTTAAATTGGTGTGTTGAATCTGAAAAATCAAATTAGTTAGTATTCACATAAAAGTAAATAAAAGAAAACAATTATTCATTATTGCGATATAACAAAACTTATCATAGAACCGACCTTAGATTTTTCAATATCGCATGCTTGTTTTTTCGCATCAAGTGAATTCAGAACTAGCTCCATATTTTAATTCTGTTTAGCAATAGAAATGTAGAATTGTGAGTGTTTGCTATGTATTTATAGTAGTCCATTAGGGTTTAGTTTTAGATTGGTCATCCATTTATTTAGGAAGTTTGTTGTGAGTTTTAAGTTTTTAAAATAAGATGCACATATCCTGTTTAGTTTGTTGTGCCATGTTTAATAGGAAGTTTGTTGTGAGTTTTATCTATACTATATTAAACATGTCACAACAAACTGACTCTGTATAAGTAAAATTAGGGAATATTTTAGTTTATTAATGCCGTTCAAAACAAAAAACTTGGGTAAAAAACAAATGTTAATGCACGGTTGCTAGGTAATGGTCAAAGCTGGCTTGGGTAAAAAACAAATGTTGGCTTTAATCAATTGTACATTTACGCATCGGCTATTTGTACTTTATGAACGCACGGCGAAACTAAAAAAGACAACTATCGAAACGTTTAAAAAAATGTGCCGATCGCCATGGTACCTTCAGATTTTTTTAAAACATTATGGGTTGTAAGATATCGCAGGAATACGTTAAAGAATTAAAGAGGGGGGGAGTGTAACTAATTACCCATAATTATGTTAAATGTCAAGGATTTAAATGTAATAGATTGAGGGACTAAAAAATAATTATTGTTTAAAAGACCACTTTACCCTCATTTTAGGGGTTTATTTATAAATAAAAGGGGAAGAAGTTCTTAACTTTTAGGAATCCTTGCCTCCTGTATTATAATATAGTATAGATATATAGTCATGTATAATTGTTACCATATGTAGGTTAAAAGACCATTAACAACGAGAACTAAGATAAGTTAAAAAAGAAGAACAAACAGAAGGTTATTTTTATATGAATATATTTACATAATATAAATTAGCAACATATTGTTGCATGGTGGTGTTGTACTTAATGCATGGGGGTGTTTTTCAAAAAAAAATTGTAATTTTTCACTTTCAACCCAAAGGTTTTCATCTTTTTTATTTTAACCCTCTTAATTTGTTAACTTTTAACCCAAAACTTTTCATCTTTTGTAATTTAACCCAAAACTTTTTTATTTACAACTTTTGTCCCCCATACTTTTTATCTTTCACAAGTTTTTCGTTTTACGTTTTTGGTCTATTTTTTCACATTTGACAGGTATGTCGCAACGTTTCTATTTCCCCCTTTGACAAGTTAGCCGCAACGGGCGGATCCTACATCGACTTAGTTATTCTTTTCTACATTTTTATGCGAGTTAACACGGCGCAACATGCATGTGTGGTTCAACGTTTTTACGTCTATTTTTTCCATTTAACAAGTTTGTCGCAACGCGTGGGTCCTAAATCGACATAGTTATTTTTATATGTTATATGTTTCGGTCTTATTTTTTCGCATTAACACGCCGCAACTTCAATATTGGTGGTTGCTACCAGCGGTGTGACATTGATGTTATTTGACATAGTTTTAGGCCCCCGCCGCAACGCGGGGGTGCTTAATTCTAGTTATAATGAATATATAAGTTCTTATAAAAGCTAAGTATTTTCATTTTTTCTTTTCAATAATAAGAGATTTCGATTTCTAATTTCTATTATTGAATGTTTAAGACTACGGATTTGCTTGATTATTAAAATGATATATAACTATAAGTATATAACGGATTTGCTTGATTATTAAAATGATATATAACTAATAAGTATATAAATTTTGAGGAGTAACGCGTATACAAGTTGTAATTAGGTAGGGAAGAGGACAGGATAAGTAATTAAATATGACAAGGGACATTCCATGGGACTGTGCATCCCCCACAATGGCTTTCAATGTCTCATTTTCTACCAACATTTAGAATCGTATTTCTTTTTTTTTTCTTTTGAACAGCCATAATATACATCTTAATATCTAGCGGTGAAGATTCATCTTATTTTATTATCATTATTACTAATATCTTTATTATATTGCATAGTATTGGGTCCTACATAATAATATACAATTATACATTAAATAAATCCTTGTTGTAATGCGTTGTCAAAAATAATGAATATTTATTAAACTCGTGTAATTAAACTTTATATTCTTGTGTTACATCTTACAATAAAAACAACTTATAGATTTAGATATGCCACTAAAGAGTACTTAAACAGTTTATTATTTATAGATTTACATATGCCACTAAAGAGTACTTAAATAGTTTATTAGTTATTTATTATTGTTATTCAGTGAACACTACTCAAGCACGTATTGATTACAGATTTGTTACAGATGTGTCTATAGCTTGGATTCGCTTGGTTTCGACCAATCGATCGGATTCACGAGAATAGTGAAAGGGGATCAGCAAGGGTCACTCACGAAAATTGTGGTTATTTAGGGGGTGTTTGGGGTTGAGTTTTGAAAATAGATTATGCGTTTTGAATAATCAGAATCAGATAATTAGCTGTAACAAAAGCTGCAGAAAGATAGTGTTTGGATTTGATTATGTTGTTTGATATCACAATAATCAGATAATCAACTATTTGAGTGTTTGGCAAGTATATATATTTTTAAAAAAATAAATAAGTGAAAACGTAAAAAATCAGTTTTTGGATTATCACGTTTTCCTGCAGCAAGGGGTGACCTACTTATGGATTATCACGTTTTGAACTCTACAAAACGTAAAAAATCACTTTTTATTAATTTTTTACCAAACACTCAAAATAGATTTTTTGCGATTTCAAAACACAATAATCAAATAATCAGGTTGAAAACGCAATCCCAAACACCCCCTAAAGTTAACACCATGACCAAAAAATAAAAGGATGGTGCTTTGTGGCCTGTTAGTGGTTGTACAAACAGTAACACGTGTAGTATAGTGTGCATGTCATTGTTTATAATAAGGTGTTATGTCTTGTTTCATTGTGTAAAGTTATTGCTTGCTAAAGTTATGTGTCTTACGTGTATATTGTGTTTATTGCTTGGTTAAGTTTATGATTGCCTTTATAAACTAGAATTCACTCATCGTAGCTGACTTCTAGTATGCATATCAAGTTATTAAAGCTATTTGAGCTTGTGAGGTTTTTAGACTAGGCAAATGAAAGCTTCCGATGGAAGGCTGGAATCCCATCTATCTGTTTAAATTTATAATTTGTTAAAGACTTGCTATTTTTATTTATGTTTTGCAAACCGGATGTGATAACTTAATGTTTCCGCTACGTTTGAATAGAATTTGCGATTACAAAATATCTGTCAAAATATAAATCCAACAACTTAGACCTCGATTTAGGGAGTTACATAAATAAAAGAATTTAAAACTCGTACCCAAAAGGCCTTTAAAAAAATGTACATAAATTATCATTATCATTATCAATATATATTAATTCATAATATTGGGAGGAATAGTGATTTTTTTTTGTCTTTTTATGGTTTTGTCTTGTGTGTGTGTTTGTAATAAAACTTTGATTTTTTATAATTTTGCCACAAAAAATAAATGAGTTTATTTTTTGTTACTTTTGTTTTACGTTTTTCCCGGATTTGGTCGAAGTTCGGTTGGTACTTAGCACTGTGTTTGGTGGTCACATTCGGTCCCTTACATTTTTTTACCCCCTTGAGTTCTAATACGTGTCGGTATACATTCTATTTTGACTACATTTTATTTCATGTGAGTCACTTGGTGCTAGAAACTCGTGTTTTTATTTTATGTTTTTCTCGGTTTTGATCGTCGTTTGGTTGCTACTTAACATGGTTTTATATCTCCCTACAATGCTGGTAGCACAGTTTTACGTCCCTCACCGCAACGCGGGAGAGCTAAGACTAGTTATTAATTATTAGTCTACCTTTGTACATCATAATACAAGCTAACCATCTTTGACTTCAAAGTTACAAAAAAAATTATAGTAGCAAAACAAGATTATTAATGACATCCGAAGGACCACCAAACACCCATATTTGGTCAAATATTTCAGTGATTTGATTATTATGGGCTACTGGCTACCAAATAAGTGCAGTCGTGTGCTTTTCGGTTAATATGTATACATACAGTTGTTGTATAAAAATCATGAAGTAAACTTTTTGCTTCTGCTTTGGTGGTTATATAATTATGAATCCCACAAAAAAAGTTAAAACTAATAATGGGGATCAAGTAGTCCCTTTGTATGTTAATATGATTTTGACATAACGTAGCTCTTAGACGAAGTGTCTTGTTTACATTACATCTTTTTGGACACACTATGTATGAAAAAAGACGTGGATGGGAAGGCTTCAAAAATCCTCAAGACAGTCTCATTTTCTTACTTTATAAAAGATCAATCTAACCTAGATATATAATGCTTTTTAAGGGGAGAAGATATTTATTTTAAAAGGTGTTTTGAAACCAAACATACTGATTAACCAATTTCTCATAAAAACTAGGTAACATCATAACCAATTTTAACATTAAAAAGGTGTAGAGAAATTATTAGAAATGTTGTTCAAATCTCTATCTTTGACGCATACAAGCATCATTGATATAAATTTATCAATATTATAAAGTATAAACATAAACAAATTTAACAATTAAGTTAAAAATTATAAGACTATAAAGAGTTAAAGCCTATAAAATTATTAAATATAGCAATACAAATGTATAAATATTACATGATTACTAGTGTATACGTAATCAATATATGTGTTAAACACACATGTCTAAATGTTTTGTTCGGTGTAATTTAGGAGAAGTATCTGTAAGATTAAATATATTATGTTTAATATTTAATCTATAGCCATTATAATCATTTACATAATAAAGATCAAAATATATAATAACCTATTATTTAAATTAGTTGGTAATTGTTGATGGACCATATTACCCTTAGTAACTAATTAGGTTTCCTCCTGGGTGCTTATATAAGGAGAATTAAGTGGAGGTTAAAGGGTTACTCAGTTACACACCCCATAAGCATAACATCAAATTCGTCCTCCATCTCCTAGCCGATACCCTTTTCGGTTCTCTAAGCCCCATCATCAGTCAGCACCCTAAGGAGGAACCAGATCAAGATGACAAGCATGTCGAACTCCATTACTGGATTCTCCACTGGACTTTCTGCTGTGACAGGTATGTTTTACTGTTTTCCCTCATGCTCAAACAGAACTGAACCAACATGTGGTATCAGAGCATATGTTGATTAGTCGGTTCTGTTTTCGTATCCATTAATTCTGGGATTGAAACTTGGAAAACGAATTTTTTTTGTAACTTTAAAACTATAACAGCCGGTTTCGAGTCATGAAGATCGACTCGAGATCTCTGTTTTCGGGAAAAAGATCAATTATATGTTCGTTCAAAATCAACTGGGTAATATTATAACCGAAATCTGTTTAAGAAAGGCTTTAAAATTCAGGTTTCGGGTTCCAGAATTTTATTTTTTATGTTTAGGGTTCATCGCATGTTCTTAGAAAATTCGAAAATTCTGTTATGATTTGGAATATGATTCGGATTATTAAGTGTTTTTTTTCCTATTTTGATCTAATTTTGTCCTCTTAAATTTCCGAAAACTGTTATTAGATAAACAATTATGATTTTCGAAATATTTTGTAAAAATTAGATCAGCACTGAAATAGGAAACATTATCACATAATCCCTTAGATTTCGAATTTGCAGTTATGTTATCACAATTCACAGCTGTTAACAGGAAGTTTCGAGACCATCAGATTGCGACTCGAGACCATCAGTCTCGACTCGAGACAACAAGGTCTCGACTCGAAATCATCAGGCCATTAAACCATTACAACTCGAGACAGAGGTCTCGACTCGAGACCATTAGATCTCGACTCGAGACCATAACGTGACAACTCGAGACCATAACGTGTCAACTCGAGACAAAGGTCTCGACTCGAGACCATAAGGTCTTGACTCGAGACCATAAGGTCATAACTCGAGATAAAGGTCTCGACTCGAGACAACAAGGCTGTGACTCGAAACCTCATTATTTTAAGCTGTTTAAGGTCTCGACTCGAGACCATAGTTCGATCCGCGCTAACGGGTGGTTTGCTATTAAATAAATGGTTTTGTAATTTACTTAGTTAATTAATCAGAATCAGATAATGTTTTGCAAAACCAGAATAGCTTAACTTGAATGAGTTTTTGATATATCATTTCTGGCCAAAGCTGACTTGATACATCTACTTATCGTTCAAGTATTACGAAAGCTATGTTGTGTGTGCATCATAAGCATGAATGTCTTAATTTCTGGCCAAAGCTGATTTAATTCATTCATAGATGGCATACTCAACAAGTGCATAACTAAAGTGATTGTTTCAATTTCTGGCCAAAGCTGATTTGTTACAAACACTTTGCACATATGCTTAAATGATTACACTTCTGGCCAAAGCTGTTTTGTCTTCGTTTAAGTAGAACTTTTTAGCTAAGTCTATTATTTTGATGTTAGTAATAGACAATATCACAGCTTCATAATGTAAAATGGTCATTATTTATGCCTGCCTTAGTTTAACGTGCCCTTAGATCACATTAGGATTTCTTCATTAGTATCATAACTTGCTCATCTTATTTCCACTATCAGCGCCCAATTGCGGGATTCCACCTTTAACTGGTGATAACTTTGCTGCATGGAAGGATGCTCTCATGCTTACTCTTGGGCTGCTGGACTTTGATTATGCTCTAAGAGAGAATAAGCCAGCGGACCTTACTGCCACAAGTACTGCTGCTGAGCAGTTAACTCATGATAAGTGGACTAGATGTAACCGCATGTCTCTCATGTTTATGAAGTAGTCCATCAGCAATGCAATCAGAGGAGCTATTCCTGATTCTGAAGATGCTAAAACCTACTTGGAACATGTGGAGGCTCAGTTCAAGGGGACGTCTAAAGCACACGCTAGTACTCTTATCCTCAAGCTGGTGACAACTAAGTATGATGGGAGGAGCGGCATTCGCGAGCACATCATGGTGATGAACGACATGGCCAATAAGCTGAAGGGGCTGGAAATGGAAATCAGTGATGGTTTCCTTGTTCATTTCATCATTACTTCGCTTCCTTCGTCATTTGAAGCATTCAAGATCAATTACAACACTCAGAAGGACAAATGGATGATGAGTGAGCTGGTCGCCATGTGCGTACAGGAGGAAGAGCGTATGAGGATGGATCGCCATACTGATGTTGCAAACTTCACTACCACCAACTCTAAGAAGAGGAAGAACAATTATCAGAGGAAGGATGCTTCAAAAGTCCAAAGGCCTAACCCTCATCCTAATACAAGTGCACCCTCCAGCTCTAAGAACTCCTTAGGCAGTATCCGCTGCAAGTTCTGTAAAAAGACAGGACACATGTAGAAGGAGTGCCCTGATTTTAAGGAGTGGCTGGCTAAGAAAGGTAACGATTATTTTATGATACTTGAGTCCTATAATTTAAGTGTTCCTGCTAATTCTTGGTGGTTTGATTCTGGTTCTATGGTTCATGTTACCAATTCTACTCAGGGATTCCTTACAATCCGGAAGCTGGAAAGAAACCAAAGAACGCTTAAAGTTGGGGATGATCGAGAATTAGAAGTGAAGGCCATTGGAACATTACAATTAGTTATGAAAACTGGTTTATGTATTAAACTTTATGATACCTTATATGTTCCTGAGGTAACTCGGAACCTTGTATCAGGACCAAAGTTAGACATGGACGGTTTTATTGTTTCCCATGGTCATCGCAAACTCTCTATCCTTTATGATTCTGTTCTTTATGGTACTGGTATTCTGGATGGTGGTCTCTATAGATTAGAACTAGAAGATAACTTTTCCAAATCTTTGTTGTCATATAACATTAATGAATCACCCACAAAGATGGAAGAGAAACGAGACTTAGAAACTTCATCCATGTTGTGGCATCAGCGTTTAGGCCACATTTCAAAAGAACGATTAAATCGTCTTGTGAAGGATGAAGTCTTACCTCCTCTCGATTTCTCTGATTTTGGAACATGTGTCAAATGTCTTAAGGGTAAAATGACATTAGCGAATAAGAAAGGTGCCACTAAGAGCTCTAATTTATTAGAACTCATTCATACCGACATTAGTGGTCCCTACCAAATCGTTGGCATAACAGGACATACTTCATTTATCACTTTTATTGATGATTATTCTCGTTACATGTACTTGTATCTAATTAAGGAGAAATCTGAATCTCTAACAACTTTTAAAGATTATAAGGCTGAAGTTGAAAAGCAATTAGATCGTCAGATTAAAGTTGTGAGATCAGATAGAGGCGGTGAATATTATGGAAGACATACTGATGTGGGTCAAGCTCCTGGTCCATTTTATGAGTTTTGTAAGAGCCAGGGGATTGTGAACCAATACACCATGCCTGGTACACCTCAGCAGAATGGTGTGGCTGAAAGAAGAAACCGTACCCTTATGAACATGGTGCGCAGTATGTTAGCCAACACTAATTTACCATTATTCCTCTGGACTGAAGCGTTAAAAGCAGCTGTTCATATACTCAATAGAGTTCCTTCTAAGTCTGTCCCTAAAACTCCTTATGAACTTTGGACAGGAAGGAAACCGAGTCTTAAATATATGAAAGTATGGGGCTGCATTGCTGAAGCAAAACTTTACAATCCTTTCCTAAGGAAACTTGACCCTAAAACAGTTACCTGTTTCTTTATCGGGTATCCTGAGAACTCTAAGGGTTATCGTTTCTATTGTCCTTCTCATGTCACCCGTGTTGTTGAAACCAAGCGTGCCGCGTTCCTGGAGGATTTCAAGGTCAGTGGGAGCAGTACCAACCCTTACGAAGAATTGCAAGAAGTACAAGACGCGGGGGGGGGGGGGGGAGAGACTCGTCGCTTACCATTACTCCGATTACTCCTCTTGTACCCAATGCTACTACTGTACCTGAAGCTACTGCACCAACTCCAAATTCACCTCTACAATCAGAACCCATTATACCTCATGACGAAGGCACATCAAACGCTCAAAACCAAGACAACGCTGAACCCGATAATCCACTCAGGAGGTCATCTAGGCAAAGAAGGCCTACTAATTGGGATGATTATGTTACCTACCTGACTGAAATGGATGCTGGAAAGCTCAATGATCCTATCTCTTACAATGAAGCCATTAGCAGTGATCAGTCTTCTGAATGGAATAAAGCGATGATTGATGAGCTTGAATCCATGAAGAAAAATGACGTTTGGGATTTGGTAGAATTACCCAACGGAGCCAAACCCGTAGGATGCAAATGGGTATTCAAAACAAAACTGGATCCGAATGGGAACGTTGAACGCTACAAAGCGAGATTGGTTGCAAAGGGCTACACTCAGAAAGAGGGAATTGATTATCAAGAGACGTTTTCACCTGTCTCTCGTAAAGATTCATTAAGGATCGTCATGGCCCTAGTAGCTCATTTTGATTTGGAGCTGCATCAGATGGACGTTAAAACCGCTTTCCTTAACGGAGATTTGGACGAAGATGTTTAACATGAAACAACCTGAAGGCTTTAAACCTGAAGGTCAGGAGCATCTAGTCTGTAAGTTGAAGAAATCCATTTACGGGTTAAAACAAGCATCACGTCAATGGTACCTCAAGTTTGATGAAGTCATGAAGAAGTAAGGTTTTATGAAGAATCAAGTGGATCAATGCACCTACCTCAAGATGAGTGGGAGCAACTTTACTATTCTTGTCCTTTACGTAGATGATATTCTATTGGCAAGTAATAGTTTAGACATGTTGCATGAGTCGAAGCGGTTACTTTCGCATAACTTCGACATGAAGGATCTCGGAGAGGCTTCTTACGTCATTGGCATCGAAATTCACCGAGATAGACACAAAGGGATCTTAGGATTGTCCCAAAGGGTCTACATAGATCGTGTCCTTACACGATATAACATGCAACAGTGCAAACCCTCCGTCGCTCCAGTAGTTAAGGGAGATGTTTTCGGTTCATTCCAGTGTCCGACAACAGAGGTTGAGAAGGAGCAAATGAGCCAGATACCTTACGCGTCAGTAGTCGGGAGCTTGATGTATGCTCAAGTCTGTACTCGTCCAGATATCGCTTATATTGCTGGAATGTTAGGCCGTTATCAGACTAATCCTGGCCTAGATCACTGGAAAGCAGCTAAGAAGGTACTTCGATATCTGCAAGGGACGAAAGACTATAAACTGACTTATAGAAGAAGTGATCATTTAGAAGTGGTGGGCTATTCTGATTCTGACTTTGCCAAGTGCAAAGATGATAAGAAATCCACTTCGGGCTATATCTTTATGTTAGCAGGCGGCCCTATCTCATGGAAGAGTCATAAACAACAGTTGACCACAACTTCCACAATGATGGCAGAGTACATTGCTGTTTATAACGCAACCTGTCATGGAATGTTACTTAGAAATCTGATCACTGGACTCAAAATTGTTAATTCCATTTCTAGACCATTGAAGCTTTACTGTGATAATTCAGCTGCCGTTAGTTTCTCGAACAGTAACAGTTCGACTGGAGCTGGTTTATATCTCGATACAAAATATCTGTTTGTACGTGAACGAGTTGAGGAAAATAATCTCTGTATCGAGTATATTAGTACTAAGGATATGCTTGCGGATCCGATGACTAAAGGTCTCCCTCCTAAGGTTTATGAAGAACATGTTCGTAATATGGGATTTAGTAAAGACCTTATTTGAGCATATTGTACTAGCTTATGTTTTATGTTAATGAAATTTCCTCAGTTTGATTTTGTATGTCTCTTAGAATATGTTCAACCGGTATAATGGCATATTGACAAATAAAGTTACAAATCAAACAAAGGGCTTACGCGTATTTTGATCATGACGATTAGGTTTTAAATTAAGGCTATAGTATGATTAATGGGGGTCCTGGGTCGCATAATGATTCAACGGCTGTATTTCTCTGCTATAGTACTTGTTTAAGGCTAAAATGAGTGTTAACTCCTGATCAGGCTTATCTAATACTCATAGTAAATGATTACTCGGCTAAGTGGGAGAATGTAAGATTAAATATATTATGTTTAATATTTAATCTATAGCCATTATAATCATTTACATAATAAAGATCAAAATATATAATAACCTATTATTTAAATTAGTTGGTAATTGTTGATGGACCATATTACCCTTAGTAACTAATTAGGTTTCCTCCTGAGTGCTTATATAAGGAGAATTAAGTGGAGGTTAAAGGGTTACTCAGTTACACACCCCATAAGCATAACATCAAATTCGTCCTCCATCTCCTAGCCGATACCCTTTTCGGTTCTCTAAGCCCCATCATCAGTCAGCACCCTAAGGAGGAACCAGATCAAGATGACAAGCATGTCGAACTCCATTACTGGATTCTCCACTGGACTTTCTGCTGTGACAGGTATGTTTTACTGTTTTCCCTCATGCTCAAACAGAACTGAACCAACAGTATCTAAGCGATGTCATTCTAAATGTTTTGGTTGGTGTAATTTAGAAGAAGTATCTAAGGGTTAATAGGTATAAGGATTTTTAAATACAAGTCTTAATGCATACTTCACAATTTAACTTCATAACTCTTACTAAGTAAAAAACACAAATTGCCAAATAAAACACTCCCACTATGACGTTTCATTCAAAACCATGCATTAAACATATATATTACCTAAAAAAAGTCAAATACAATAAGTACAAAACCAAACCGTATCAACCAATTGTATAAACTAAAAAGAAAACATCAAATCATATCAACCGAACCGAATAGTTTTAGTCGCTCAAACAACCAACGAAACACCGAAAGAAAACATCATGTTCACAATAAAAAACAAAAACATATGGGAGGAACTTTAGACTTTTATATTAGAGTAACTTGCAATTTTACCCCCATGAGGTTAGATGCGATTGGCAACCTTACCCCCTAATACGAAAATCTTGCTGTCTTACCCCTCAACTATTGAAAAATGCTACAATATTACCCCCCGGTGTTAAAATCCGTTTAAAGTCAACGTCACTTATTAACGGTCAAAGGGTATAGTCTTTTCCACTTGTGTTTGATTGTTTCCTCAATACAACACCATATATTATAAACTTCACTTTGACCTTACCCCCAAGTATTACGACATCCTAATATCCAAATCCAGTTTCCTCTCATCTATACGACATCCTCCATCTCCAAACACCACCTCCACTTCGCCGGTCACCCACCCTCATCAAGCACCGGCCATCGCCACCACTCACACGATCCATCTCCGTCGCTGGTCACCCACCATCGTATTCCTTCTCCACCCTGAACCCCAATCGTCGTCGGACACTTCTTCTGCCGCACACAGTCATCATCACCGGCAGGTCGCCACCCTGAACCACCACCCTTCTAAATTCAAAATCAGATTGAATCGAAGTATTAAACATCCACACCCTTTGCTAATTTCAAAATCAGATCAATCTGAATCGTTCGCGCCAATCAATACAAAACCTTGCAAGCTTAGAGATTGTGATAGGAGCAGGTCCGAATCCCATTGTCATCGATGGTTCAAGAATCGTGGAAATCTGAATTTATCCAAGCTTTTCTAGAACTATTCGTATTTAATTTGATTTGAAATGGTATATTTTGGTAGATATAATTTTCCCTAATTAAAGAATTCAATTCAATTAAAGGATAACAGGATAAGGGTGTTATCCATTCAGGTTTGATTATTTTTTTGGTTTACTTGGTTTGATTATTAAAGCTGATCTGAACGGAAAAACGACTCCAGCTCTGTATATACTAACGATTCAGATCTGCGACACTTGAACAGAGAAAGGGAGACATCAGCGGCAACGACGGTTACGATGGTGAAGGTGTAGGTTTGGTGGTGACCTGAGTTCTTGGCTGGTCGGTTCTGAAGGTCGCCGGAGAAGGGTTGGATGATGGGTGATGGTTGTTGGCTTGAAGAAGAAGAGGGTATGAGGGGGGGTAATACGTTTTCTTACAACAAAGCATAGGGGGTAATAAGAAAGGATAATATAGTCATTTAACACCGGAGGGTAATACATTTTCTTACAACAAAGCATAGGTGTAATAAGAAAGGGTAATATAGTCATTTAACATCCCAGTTAACAGAACTGTTAAGTTTTTTAACACCGGGGGGGGGGGGGGTAATATTGTAGCGTTTTTCAATAGTTGAGGGGTAAGACAACAAGATTTTCGTATTAGGGGGTAAGGTTGCCAATCGCATCTAACCTCAGGGGGTAAAATTGCAGTTTACTCTTTATATTATTATGTATGTATAAATATAATTAGCGTCTTTTATGTAATTCAGATTAATCGGGTTTACCCGATTAACATTTTTTAACCCAATTACCGACCCAAATACTATATATTTTCGGGTTTCGGGTTAATCGGGTAAAACCATAATCAAGTTCGGGTTAATTTTATTTGGTTTGGTTAAAAAAAGACACCCCTAGGTACCAGGGGTGTGTCAGGTAGTGGTTTGGTGTATAGTGTGTATAACGGCAACTCCGCATTGCATTCGAATAGTTGGCTCGAATATAGGAGCCAATTTGTATGGTGATGTTACAGTTCCCCAACGGGGGTAGTGGGCTCGGATATAGGTAGCCGATTTAGATAGTGGTGTTACAATTCCCCAACGGTCAATTTGATCATTTAGTATATGTAAAAATAATTTTATTTTAACTATAAATACCAATTCCATAAAAAAACTCGTTTCAATTATTTTTTACACCCAAAATAACAATTTCATACTCTCAATTCTTCTATCTATAAACATTTTTTTATTCAAAATTTGTACCACAAGATGAATCGTAAGTTATTACCTCCGCCCGATTCATTGGATGAGTTAGACTTTCATTTTATAGTTTAAGATGCATAATTTTGATTCTTTAGTTAGATCAATTTTCGCACCTATTTGTGCCCTTAGCTTCAGTTCTTCCTTTTTTAAATTTGCAATTTCAAAAATCTGTCAAACCCATAATATAGAACATCTGTATAAAATAGGAAGAAAACTAAATATACATATTTTCATATATGATTTTTTTTTGTCGAAAATATATCAAAAAAATTAAAAATTAAAACTTCAAGCAAGATCAATGAACATCAATCCCGTACATACAACATCATCAACACACATAAGTCTAAATATCACCTAACACCGAGTTAGCAATGTTATGCGCAACTCCGTAATAACATGAGTTCTAAACATAATCCCTTGTAACAACCCGAGTTTACAAACAATCGATCCGCCATATCTCGTCGTAGGCTTGCTATTTCGGTATTTCCGACCAGTTTTGGCAAGCCGATGGAACGATCTTAGTTCTCGATGGAATGCACTTCATCTGCTTCGTACATATCAAGTTAATAAAGTTAGGGTAACATTTTTACAAAGACATGTCTTATAACATATGTTGTATTTTAAATTACGAGTCTGGTAATTTAATAAAAAGGTTTGGTCATAAATTGAAGTTGAGCAAGGGCACAACTAGGGTTAGGCATGTTTCTTTCTCTTAAGAGTTAGATGTGACCTACAACCATGCCCACAAACTAATGATGACATTTGTCCATGTTGGATCATAGCACTGTAATTAATATTGCTACATGTTTGTGTCTAACTAGTTTGCTTCATGTCCTTGGCTTGCACTTGGCCATGCCCAAAGCTTTGCACTTCAAGTTCAAGACGTTTTTGTGTCAAGTTTCCATCAAAGATCATGGCTCCATTTCACTACTTCTAACATGGTGACATCTGTTTTGGATGACAAAGAAACATTTTGTCTTCTAAACAGTTAGTGATTGGCTTATAAAAGAACCGTATTAAACCTTTTAATAGTAAAAAAAAATAAAATATTATACCATGAAAATGAAATAAATGTAAATTATGTAAATTTTGCAACACATTTCGGCGTATTTATTCAACATAATTTCTCTGAAGAAATATGTTAGCAAAGTATTACAGGCTACATTATTCTAATAATTTGTTGGTAGCCGCCCTTTATTGTAATTGATAGTAATTTTCGGTCGGTAATTTTCTTTCAAATAACAAGTCATGTTACATGATTAGTGACTTATGTTTGGTGACAAGTTAACTAACTCACCGTTATGATCTTAATGAGACATATTAGATCTTAACCAAACATATTAGATTATACCAAGTTAATATATATTCACACCTCAAGTAAAAATTTTGTTCGACACCATGTGTACATGATATAATCTTTATAAAAGATCTTTCCCAAAATGAAAAAGAAAACAAGAATATTTTCATCTAGTTTAACATGTCAACAATTGAACATTTTCATATACACAAATAAAATTATTCTTGGTTTTTAGGGTTATTGGATTTTATCACCCCAAACTATCGGCTATTGGTCGCTGCCACCCCCAACTATCACTTTGACATCCGTCACCCCCAATTTAACACTTAGTGTGTTCTGTCAACACGTTATTAACTTATCACTCGTTTTTGATCATGTTACTATACTTTTGGGGGTGTCATAGGGATCTTAGGAAGGTTTTAGGGATCTTAGAAGACTCCCAAAAGTATAGTAACAAGATCAAAAGTTGATGATTAGTTAACGACGTGGTGACAAAACACACTTAATGTTAAGTTAGGGGTAGTAGACGTCAAAATGATAGTTGGGGGTGACAGCAGCCAATAGCCAATAGTTAAAGGTGATAAAATCCAATAACCCTGTTTTTTATATTTTACTTTCACTTCTAACACTATTGGTTCCCCCGCATACTAGGTTATCACCTGTGAATACTCACGGGCTCGACTATTTAAATTTTTTAAAACTCAAATGTGTGTGTATGTGTATATAGAAAAAGTGTATCGTACAAAATGTCTTAACGTACGAAGCATACGTTATGGCAAGTTCGCATGTTATAACCCCATAAAGGAATCACAAAAGAAAAATATGTTAACAAGTGATTAAAAGAAAATTAACATCATCAATAAAAAATTGAATAACCAGCAAATAAACATGCTTGAATCGGACAACAAAAGAGGAATTTAACATAGAATTTTGCAATTAAATATGAATCGGTGAACTAACCATAGTAGATCTAATTGTTTATTAAACATAGAATTGCATACCATCTAAACCTTAAATAACCGAAACATGACTAAAAAAGAAACAATACATCGAAACACAAAGTCCAAAAAGACTAAAGAACATACCTACAATTGTGGATGATGAATCAAAGAAGAAGTAGAAGAATCGAAGAAGCAGACGCACGGTGCAAGTATCTAGGGTTTGTGAAGGAGTAGATGTAGGGGTGTTCATCGAATCGAATATCGAATTTTCGAATTATTAGAATCAAATTATTTGAATAATTTTTATTTTCTCTTGAATTCGTATTCGAATTCGATTAAAACTTACCGAATTCGATTCGAATTCGTATACAAATAAAAACTCAATTCGTATTCGATTCGTATTCGATTAAAAATTCGAATCGAATTCGAATAAATTCGATTTAATTCAGATCCTTTAAAACCATGTAAAAAACTATCAAAATGAAACATAAATTTTAAAGCAGCCATAAAGCACGATATTACATTAAAAAATTCCAAATAAAGTACCATAAGTCTAAAATTCAAAACGAGAAGTCGGGAATAACCACTCCACCTTACAAGTTATATTTTTAGGGTTATTAATCTATTGATAGATTTGTTATTTAGGTTTTAGTTATAGGCCATGTAGTGAGTTTGGTAATGGGTAATTTTAATACTTGGACAAAATTTGAAAATAATTTATAGTATAGCTTAATAAAAGTTATATATGCATTATATAAAAATAATAAATAAAATGTATAATTTTTATTCGAATTTCGAATCGAATCGAATTTGAAATTATAAATTCGTATCCGATTCGTATTCGATTTACTTGACTCGAATTGAATCGAATTCGAATTCTTTTAATCGAAATGAATTCTTGATATTCGAATCGAATTTAAACGAATTTCGAATTTTTCGAATTCGAAACGAATTCTGAACACCTCTAAGTAGATGATCCAAGGGTCAATAATTTTCTTAGGTGATTACCATGAAATTAAAACATATCATCAATAAACAAATACTACTTGATTGAACATGGATGCAATTAACAAGAAATATGAAAAACAAATGAATTTAAACCATACTTTGGATGATCAAACAAGAATCGAAGAAGATGGATTGAGTCAGAAATCACGTTTATGGATTTATGGAAGACCGATTTCTCAGAATCGGCCGAAAGGATTTAGGGTTTGTGAGAATTTTAGTAGGTGAATGCGTGTTGAGAAAGACAGAAAAAGCTGAAGAAGAATAAATTAGGGTTGCCAATTAGTAGGTGAATGCATGTTGAGAAAGACAGAAAAACCGACCCCACCGCACCCCCTCCGGCAACGACCCAACTCCGAGCACCCAACCCCTTACCGCTGTTGCTCTGGCCGTCCACCGAACTCCAAGCAACAAAACCACATCATCAACATAAGCACAGTGACGGTGAGCATCAAATAGCTAAGAAAATGCAGAATATGAATAAGTAATAATTTGTTATTCTGAATGGATGATATGTGTGACCTGATGAATTAAGAATATGTGGTGGTGGTGGTGGTGGCGGCGACGGTGGTCAAGATGAAGTGGGTGGTAGGTCCCACATAAAATCATGCCTGAGACATTGGATGAGTCTGCCTGAGGCATTAAATGAGTCTGCCTGAGGCATTGGAAGAGTCTCTGCTGGGGCATTGGAGGAGTCTACCTAATCATTGAGACATGTGTCACTTCCATATTTAAAGACGCATGAGGGGTCTTGAAAGAGGCATCCCGCACATTTGAATCTATGATGCCCTGCTCCAAGGAGGCATCAAATGGCCATTTTGGTAAGTCAAAGAAATTCTTAGCTATTTTGGTAATTAGCTCTTAAAAAAAAGAAGACAGATTGTAAGACTAGGTAATTGGTATGTGTTAGGTGGTATCAAATCTTAACATAGGTTGTATACATGGTGTATGAACGTTAAAAATTTTGTATCGATTGCTCTTGCAATCAGTTTAATATGTGTTATACAACTTCTTATGCACGTTTCTAAATTTTTATGCATCGTATTTTCATTTATCATAGAGTAGAATATATGTTGATATTCGGTCAAATAAGGTTAACGCTTTGTTGTGTTTTCTCAATAAAATCATTACGAAACATGACGTTGTCTGATCCTACTTTTATTCGTGTAAGCCTGATGGTTTTTTACGACCTTTTTGATTTCTGAGTGACATTTGCAAACCTGTTGCGCTGTATCAATTTATGGATTTGCCGTCGAAGTCGCGCCGCATCGCAGACGGATCCAAATACTAGCTAAATTTGGTAGCTTTAGCTTATTAAAGTCTTTTAAGTTTCAATTTGTTAAAAGTCTCATAACACTAAATTTTCTTTTAAATTTTAATTTTATTAATTTTGACACTGTTTTAATCTTTCCGTTGGCTCCAAGCCTCCAATATAGTATGTTTATATATATTCTTGGAACCTTAATAAAATATGTTATATTTTATACTATTTCATTAATTGAATTGCATAAAATGTTATATACACTCATACATACATAGAAAAATTGATGTATATACAGTGATATGTTCCCAACCGCCCTCTTCCTCTTTGATTACACAGACTGTCAGGGAACTAAAGAGCCCCCTTCACATGACATGTTACATTTTTAGGTCCTTACAAGATAAATCAATTGTTTCTTTTGTTTAATAACATAATATATTATAATATATATATATATATATATATTTAATACTCAAAATTTCTTTATAACACCTAGGAAAGTTAAAATTTATTGTAGATATAAATGGGTAACAAACTGCGTCGTAATCCCTTTTTAAATTCGACAACGTTATAAGTTTTTTTAGATAATGTAACTTATTGTAATGTACTCCAACATACGAAATACATATGTTGCAAAAAGAAAAGGAAATGTAACTAAAGGGATGATGAGTAAGCATATTATAGAGTTCGTATGATCAATATGTCTTGTTTTTTTCAACGGTGAGAATCTTTAACTTGTTGTGAGAGAGATCTCACACCCTCCTAAACAGAGGGCGAACCCTACTCTGGCTAGACTATGTTGTCTCTGCATATTGATCGAAGAAGAACATGTGAAAGCGTTAATTATGGTATCAAGAATTAATGTGTTTCCTCAAGAAAGTCAACATTTGGGAGAAGGGGATGGTGGTCAGAAACTTCAAAAAGGGGGAAGAACTTGAGTCTTAGATCTGTCAATCATCATATCATGAATATTTTAGACTATTTTGTTAGTTCAACTTGTATCCAGTTGATACTGAATACAGGTAGTTATAACTGCAACACTCACTTATTAAAATACTTGATGGAATGATATACAATGACATTACTGAAAGTTGTAAAAGCTTTCAAACATGTAATCTAACTTTAAAAAACATCAAAAAGGTCGCAATAAATATGATAGAAGATGCGTTACGTATTAAAGTACATATTGTTAGTAACATCACGGGTTTGAAGCCTAGCGATATCAAGGTATGAAGAAATTAAAAGGTGTCACTCCTCATGAGGTTGAAGGTTCAAGTTCCATTTTGGACAAAAATGCAGATATAAGAGTATGATTGGAAGGTGTGTGAGCTAGCTGTAAATAAACAAAAACATCACGAACTACATTTTTACTAACAATATTAATCGCTACGAGTCATTATCTATAGGTGAGAATTATATGCCATTACGCTACAGACTCTTTAATATTAATATTCATTGGTTATACCCTTTTTGCTATTCAAAAAAGGAGTAACGACACAGCTTGTTGCCCATTTACCATCTATTTCGATGTAAATAAGACGTTTATGATACTACAGTAGAATTAACCATATTGTCAGTACTAAGATTTTTGCTATATTTTTATCAAAGGCAAGATATAATAACGGTTGAGTATAATGTGTATATACAGTGGCGGACTCAGAAATTATTTGTTGGGGGTGCGGATGAGGTTGTCAACCATATTTTCAAGGGGTGCGGTCGGGTTTTTTTGCCTAAAATATACACTAAATTTTTATTTTCAATGGGTGCGGCCACCCACCCTGGCCAAAGAGTAGGTACGCCACTGATATAATGACGGTTTTATGCTTATATATTTTTTCTTCATAATCTTTAGGTACACAGGTAGCATCTGCGTAAGTTATAACCTTCGATCAGTTCTCTTTTTTGCTTTTTAGTTCAAAATAATTTAAAATACACATTTTATACATAAGTTCTATATTAATTAAAAAGTGAAAAGCTTTCTATGTATAGTAGCTAGTTGTTTAATTGATTGTATAGGCCTTTAAACGATCAAAGGACCACAAGTGCCGTTTGGCTACTTCCCCTAATCATGCCATCTTCAATTATTTTTCTCCAAATTAAAGCACTTGTACCAGCTTCTTTAATAATTTACATAGATATCTTTATTTTCCAAATTCAGTGTTCTTCTCTAACTTAAACTATATAATGCTTATTACATGTATCTTTTTTTATTAAATAAATTTAGGTATCCAAACATTAGAATAACTGTTACATATAGCAAAGCCTTTAAAAACACTTAGGTTGAGAAGTGGAAGGTCTTGAGTTCAAGTCCCACTAACGACAGGGGATTAAAAGAAATTAGTCGTTAAAAAAAAGCAAAACGATGAGGATGCGTCGTACAAGAATTTATATTTCTCCCTTTAAAGAAACTGTAAGAGAAATTTGATTTGCTTTATAACTTAATTAATAAATGTATTATTTATTTATCTATCAACTGAGAGAACTTTCTTAATAGGCACAAAGTATTTAAAAAAAATTATTTTGAAAAGATATTTATTAAATTAAAGTAGTTATTAATATTTTTTTTTATTAAAGGTAATATCATTCCACACGAAAAAAAAGCAATTACAAAGCAATGGCAGGTAGTCGGGCAACAAGTTGCCCCGCCACCCCCTTTTGAATAGAAAAACCAATTCTACTAAATACAAAGTTTGAAACCTTTAGCGACGAAGAATTACTATTAACGACTTTTTGAACCCGATTCAAGAGTCGCACAGCGTCAGGAGCGAGACCACCAAAGGTATCAAACGCAAACGGGACAAACACATGTTGATTCTCCCGGCAGGCTTTCTCATGTTTTGCCACTTTGCTCGCCTCTGCCTTGAGCACCGCTTGCCCTACGACAAAGCCCTTGTCCTTGAGCCCGACAAGGGGGGAGACTCCAGTTAGATCTACACAAGCGTGTTTCCCCCTTCCCATCCAAACACAAGGATGTCTGTCGGCCGTAAAGTGGACCTCCCCTCTAAGGGGTCAGTCAGGAAATTTACTGGAGCCTCCTTTTTGGCAGAGATCCCGGCCCGCTTAAGAAAATCGCATAACACATTTCTAACCCAATCATGCCAATATTTAAACCCTGGTAGCTCTTTACAGTGGATCGCGTGCTCGCTGAAAGAATCCAAACACGCTTTGCGGCATACCGGACATGGCTCGTCAACTGGGAACAAATGAATCATCAGTCGGTATCTAAGGATAGCACGGTATTCCACAGCCGACATGTATTGCCTCAAGCCTTCAATAGGTGCGACAGACAAAAAATCCAGAGCATGTGGGGCAGACAAAAAATCCTGAAAACAAAAACAAAAAGGTAAATTGGAATTGACATTTTAACAATCAAGATAAAATTGGGATAAATAATTTAAAAGCATTTGATTAGACATACAAAAGTGGAGTATATTAAATGCAAAGAACTAATTTTTTTAATTTGATAATTTTAGAGAGCGAACACAAATAAAAAAGATTTAAGGGGTATGTTTAGTATCACTTTTAGAAGAAAACCTTCCATGTTTTGTAACTTAAAAGACAAAGAAGCTAGCATTTTGATGGATGGGTACGTGTTGTGCATTCTTGTTTATTATTAGAAACTGATATTTCAAAATGCAAGATATAATTAGCATTTGTTATGTTTACAATAGTTCTTATGTTATTTACGTTTTGAGTAGTTTTTATATACTCTTTATAATTTGAACCATACATCCGAATAAGAAGGGGATTGCAAACTCGAAGACAAGAGATTTTCAGATCATGATGATACGACAACTTGGAACTTGTGCATAGATCGAAATCGCCTTGACATACCTAGAATATAAACTTTCTCCTTTACCTTTTTAGCATATCTTGTGACATCATCTCAACTACTAAGATCTCCTCACATGAATGCAAGGCACAAACCCCTTGGTTCTCCCTCAATAGACCTCCCTTTAAAGGGAGAGATATGAACAAAAGTAAAGAGAGAAGAAGATTTGATCTAGTGTTATTCTATATCTCCATGTACTTAACATATTCATACAAGTCATTATTTCATATGGCTTTCTCAAATTCAACTCATACTTGGCCGAAGAATCGTTAAAACCTTCGATTGAAGTTAATTGCATACCCTAAAACAAGGACCAACTTGGCCATTTTAGTAGGTTCCTTATAGGCTTTACATGATTGCAAAAGTTGGTCGCTTCCTAATCGGATTTGAGAGTACTCGGGAGTACTCAGCCTAGGCGGAGATTACTTGGGGAGTAATTAGCCTAGACGAACAGTACTCGGGCCTCGGTAACCTACCTTGTAGCGAGTACTCGGAGCCTAGGCGAGACTTTTACAACCATGGGCTTTAGCTTGAATCCCCTCTAGTCATATTGTTATTGTATTTAACACATTAGACCATGGATTTTCATGTTATGAATTTATATCGAGATAGTTGGTAAACGGGCAACAAGTTGCGCCGCTAACAATATGTGAATGTCTCTGATATAGGTTGGCTAAGAGAAGCCTATCGCCGTGTCCAATCAAGAACTACCAACTAAAAAACGTTAGAATTTTACATTCCCATATGTAGTTAAAAAATTAGTTTTGATTATTTATTAATTATCTATTGTACGCTTTCAAATTTAATATTTTTAGGTTATTTTTGTTGGAAAAATAGGTGAAAATAACATTTTTCACAAATATAGGAAAATGATTTTTTCCTATTTTGGACTAGAAATAAATATAATAAAATGAACGGGTTTTATATATTTATTTGTGGGTTTGTGTTCTATGTTGGGAGAGCTTCGCAACGAACTAAACCGCGTCCAAAATGGAGCTAAGATGAATGAGATATCGATGCTCAAAGTTGGGTGTTTGGAACATTCAATGCTGAAACAAAAGGGAAAGTAGCACCTTGTCCCACATCGGATGAGAGATGGAACTTAAATGGGTATTTAAGGTGGAACTCTCCATCCTTATTGTTTCATGGAAGCACACACTAGTGTCCTCGCGAAGGGTGCGGAGCACCCTAACTCGCACTCGCACACGCTCGCGCGCGCGCGCGCGTGGCGTGGGCGATGAGGCGCACTTTGCACTTTGCACTTCGCATCGCCGCGAGCCGCTTGAGAGCCGCCTTTGTATTTTTGACCGCGTGCGCGTGGTGGAGCACAAGGGTTGCAAGGACCAAGTGGTAGGTGATGCGGCAGTCATGCGCATGCGCGCGCGAGTACATGGCACGGAGGCACGCGGGTGCACGCATGGTGCATGGGTCCTGCTGTGTCGTGCGCGGCGCACCAGAGTGAGCCAATACGGCGCGCTCGTATAGGCTCACAGGTGACGTGGCGCACGCGCGCATGGACTTGAGCCAAGAGGACGCACCTCACAGGTGACGTGGCGCACGCGCGCATGGACTTGAGCCAAGAGGACGCACCGCACAGGTGACGTGGCGCACGCGCGCATGGACTTGAGCCAAGAGGACGCACCGCACATGGTGACGTGGCGCATGCGCGCATGGCTGTGAGCCAAAAGGCCGCACCGCACATGGGGGTGCACACCTGGGCGTGCGCGCGCGCAGAAAGCTTCCAGCATTGAATAACAGAGCAGTTTCAGTCCAGCTTTGTAACTGATGAGTTAACTGGCTTTGACTGAGAATTAAATGACGTATTAAATTGCATTGAAGACGTTTAATGCAATTTAAACCTCTCTTTAATTCGTTTTTTGACTGTTTCGACTTAGGAGCTGTATATATACAGCTCCATACCCACTTCAGAAGGATACCAGTAACACAACAGCAAACTATAATTTCTCTCAACAGTCTTCTGATCTTCTTCCTGCAAGTTTTCAAGGTAGCCTTCGGGTTGTAGGCTAATTCCGGCAGTACTACTGCTCCGGCTGTTGTACCCTGGGAAACAAAACGAGTACTCCTGGGAGACTCGGAATTTGTTTTAAGGGAAGCGTGTTAAACACGTGCCTCAGCCACTCTGCTTCTACACCATTCTTGCATTTTGATTTATTTTTCAGTTGTAATTGTACCTGTAATTTTGCTTTCTTTATTTCTGAATTGTAATCGTATAATTAAATTTGTTTATTTTATTTAATTTATGCGAACGGTTCCTACAATTTTAACTCAACATCAATCATTTGAACAAAAATGAAATAATGAGACCTAAATATTGTTTTACAAAGAAAGAATAGGGTAATAAACTAGTAACTATTAAAATTTGTGACACTTGAATTATTTTATTTATCATAAACATAAAAATATGCCCTGGATCCTTGATGATTTACTCACCAAATACCACCACGTGTTTGCATATGATCCGTTAGTTCATTATGCACCAAGATACAACCCTTTCTTATATATGCACATGAACCTCTTTCCACTTCTCCTCTTTCTTATTGCATCTCTCTCTCTCTCTCTCTCTTAAGTAAGAAAGAAAGACTTGAAAGTACAAGCAAGAAGCAGTAGGAAAAAAGACTTTTGATTATTAAATCTAAAAGAAAAGCATGATGCACCTCAAGGAAACTGAGTTATGCCTTGGCTTGCCTGGAGGAGGGTGTGAAGCAGATACAGCTTTAAAGGTCACAGGAAAACGTGGCTACTCACAGACTGTTGATCTTATGCTTAACCTTCAAACCAATGATCAGTCGTCTTCAACTGATCTCAATGATAACAAGTTGCAGAATTCAACTAAGAACAACAAAGATCCCATCAAACCACCAGCCAAGTAAGCTGCTTTTTTTCAAGTTATACAATACACACACACATATGTGTGTGTGTGTGTGTGAGCATATAAGTTTATAACTCATGTGTGGATTAAAGTTTCATGCTTACATATATATACACACCTTATGTTTTTTTTTTCTAATATAACAGTTTGTTAAATTATATATTGATACATACATACAAGTATATGTGTGTCAATCTAAATATTTAAATAACTTTATATAGATTGTTAATTTACAGACATATAGTTTATTTTTCCATAATACATATAAATGGATAATATTGATGTGAGATTAAAAGAGCTTAAGAGGAGTCTTGATGGATATATAAATCTATATATATGATATCAAGAGAACATGAATTTTCTTGTAACATATACTATATTAATATTAAACTGAGTGTTTATGACTCTTTAACTTAATGTTGTTCTTCTATTTAATTTCTTTATTATTTGGATTAATAGGGCACAGGTGGTAGGATGGCCACCCGTTCGAAACTATCGCAAGAATGTGATGGCTCAGAAGATCAACAACGAGGAAACCGAGAAGGTGGTGGCAGCCACAGCGGGTGGAGGCAGCACCGCGGCGTTTGTGAAGGTTTCCATGGATGGAGCACCTTATCTTCGCAAGGTGGACCTCAAATTGTATGAGAGTTATCAACAACTATCTGATGCTTTGGCCAAGATGTTTAGTTCATTCACCATGGGTACACACATCTTTATTTCATTATTGATTGAATTAATAAAATTGCATGTTCAAGTAGTTGAAATTTAATTTAACAATTTATAGAATCTCAACCCACAATAATTTTTTTTTTCAAAAACACGATATAATTTAAATTAAAACGGAAACAAAGACGATTACAAACTAATGGCAGGTAGACGGGCAACAAGCTGCGCCGCTACCCCCTTTTGAATAAGAATTAAGTTTTGTATCATAAATATTAATCAAAACAGTGAGCATTTCTACCTTTTCCATACACATATTTGGGTTATTTTAGATCTAATTTAGTGGTAAAAAAAGATCTTTTAATTTGTTAAATATTTTTCCATTTAACTCTACAAAATGGGTGTCTTGAAATTATAATTTCATGAGTTTTAACTATAGGACAATTAAAGTAATTGTTGAAGTAACTTATAAGGTTATTATACATCAAGTTAAGTTATCATCACCTTGTTATGATATATTTTTATTTAATTAATTTTTTTTGTTGTAAACATTGCAGGAGATTATGGATCCCAAGGGATGATAGATTTCATGAATGAGAGAAAGTTGATGGATCTTCTTAACAGTTCTGAATATGTTCCAAGTTACGAGGATAAGGATGGCGATTGGATGCTCGTAGGCGACGTCCCATGGCAGTAAGTGATCTTCATCCTAATCGAAATTCGTTTAACGAATTAAACAACGATTCTCATCAATCACAACTCGTCTTTTGTCCAGAATGTTTGTTGAATCTTGCAAGCGACTTCGAATCATGAAGGGATCAGACGCAATTGGACTAGGTAATTAAGCAAATCCGGATTACATAACCATTTTTTTCCAATTATTATTCGGTAGTGAAATAATTAAAAACCCTAATCTTGGAAACATGTAAAAAACTTGATGTAATTAATCTTAATATTAATTTGCAGCACCGAGAGCGATGGCGAAATGCAAGAACAGGTGCTAAACTTATGTTTAAAGCAAACCCTAATCTTGATTCAAGTTCATGGCAAATTAAGTATGATCATCAAAGAACATGGATGGGATCAAGCATATTATGTTTTAATGTGTTTGAAATTGTTTCTTTTTTTTTTTCATTTTTGTTTTTTTAAGAAAAGAACTTAATTAAGTTTTATAGTATATAGAATTTGTTAAAAGGTGAATTTCGGACATTTGTAATGGATAAAAAACAATATTTAATCTTCTACGTCTTGGTTACCTCATGAAACTTATTTGGAGTGTTTAATTTGTTGTTCATGTTTACAAAAGTTGTTATTCATGGTGTATTAAATTGCTGTCATGTCATAAATTGTATGTTTTCATAATCCCATACAAGCATACTGCACCTCTGATTTTATGTAATTTCTGTCGATAGATCTAATTTCATGTATGCACATTACTAATTTTTTACATTAAATAAAATGAATATTTAATCAACGATTATTATTATTATTATTATTATTATTATTATTATTATTATTATTATTATTAATAATAAAGCATGGGTTTATAATAATAAATAGCCATGCCCCAAGTGGTAGGGAGGGAACAAATGCATGTGCATGTTTATGGAATTATGGGGCTGCTCATCCATGACCATTTACTTTTTATTTATTTTTTTATATATAATAAAAAGAACAATAATTTAGAAAATAATTTCGTGGGTATTATGATCAATTAATATGCTTCAGTAGAAGTGTTATTCTTAGTTATCTATAGTGTGTATTTATAGAAGAATTTGAGAGACTTTGTTATAATATTTTAATATTTTTAGTAATGCTAAAGTTTTTATTAAACAATATTATAAGTATATAATTTAGAATATTGTATTTCATTGTTGAAATGAAAGAACACGCAACTAACATTTTAGCTTCAAATTTAATGCATGTTTGTACTTTTAGGGAAAAAATTAATTTATGTATGTGTTTTGTTTGTGTCGGTCAACTTGTGTGAGTTTCTATGTTTGTATGTGAACAAATCCATCCAATTAGAACTATTTATGTATACGGATATACAAAAACTAAAAGTTTTTCTGTTGAGAATTCTACAAAAATGGTTAGAAACATGACTTGACACATGTTTGGTCATATGAAAGTGTATTCGCCAAATTAACCAATTTGTACTCATGAATATCATGTCCTGATCATTCTAAAAACCTAAAGCTCCTTTAAGAAAAAAGATATTTAATTTAAACTTAAGGATTATAACCTTCATTCCACGTATAAGGCTAAATGGTGTGGGGTCATGGTTGGAAAATTATTCGTCACATAGGAACATGAATGGAAGGCTAAACCACCCTCTTGCGTGATCCACCATGGTTTGCATGGATTAAACCATGGTCCTCCTTTCCATTTTTAAAGAAATCATTACCTTTTTATTTAGACAAAGATAAACTAAAATAAATAAGAGGTTAGTGGTTTGGGTCATGACCACACCCTTAGAATATTGGTTTTGGATGATGGATTAGAGGTGGGTGATATGGCATTGACGTGGAGGGTCATGGTGGTTATAAGGGTCATGATCACACCCTATAGCCTAGTGATGGACTTTGATAAGCTTCCAAATTCAATGACAACACGGTTGTGTTAATTATACATGTGATATATATATATATATATATATATATATTTTGAACGCCAAATTTAAATTACTGATAAACCACTGGAGTATCATCGTGCCACTAGCAGATGTGATGTTTTTTTAATTTTGAACGTCAATTTGGATCATTGATGAACCACTGGAGTATCATCGTGCCACCAGTAATCATATCCACCTCTACTAGTCAATAATGCATATACACCAACTCGCTCGTAGCTTTGTTTTAAAGTTCAGCTCCAAATATTTTTATTAAACGTAAATTTCGTTTTAAAGAGATGAAATTAATTAGTATGTGATGGTGGTTAGAAGCACATGCATGTCCCGATGTGTGTTGGCTTTGGAATTCTTTAATAAAATTATTTATGGGATCACTAACAACTAATCACATTTTTTTACAATGATTCACATGTCTAATATAATGCTAACCAAAATTGGTCATCTTCTCAGTTCTCACCCAATCAAAAACATTCAAAATCATGATGATTCTTTCATCATTCAAAATGATTCTGATTGATTTGAGTTTTTCTCATAATCGAAACTATGCATATGCATTATATAAAACACCCTAATTTAACTAAGGTCTGTTCTATTCGCACACGCCATTTGTCTTTTTGCACACCTAAAGCGCCGCGCTATGGCCAAAGCGCGGCGCTTTGGGTGTGCAAAAAGACAAATGGCGTGTGGAGTGGAGTTTGTGTTGTTTTTTTGTTGGAAATATGTGGGATGTGGGTTAGTTTGGTAGTGTTTTTTGGAGGAAAAAATTGTATTTGAATTTTATTATTATTATTATAAAATCTTAGTATTACATATAATTCATAGTTGTTTTATAATTACGTTTTTTTACGTCATTATTTTTATAGAACGTATGTAATATAAGTGCGTCTTTATAAAATGTTAACCTAGTTTATTTTGTTAAATTAAACGAACACGTTAAATAAAATGTATAGAAAGCCATAAGAATTAAACGTAAACAATCCAAAACCAACGTGATGTAAATAGAAGATTAACTGTAATATATATATATATATATCAGTTTGTACATACAAAACAAAAAGGTATACCTGAGTACATAATACATAACAAAACACTATACAAACAAACTAAGGTACTAATCCTCGTGCGGTGGGGACGGTGGGAGGGGAAGTGGAGGCAACCCGGCGAGCTCTCGTAGAGCAACGAGCGTCTCGACCATCCAGTCAATGAGTGCGCCCTGGCGTCTGAGGCGCCGGTCGAAGTCCCGAGCCACCTCACGCGCTGCCGGAGGCAGGTCAGCGTAAACGTGCTGCGGGTACTGTGGCGGCTCAGGAGCTAGCTGAACTGGTGGTACCGGGATCTCCTCGACATGCTCCTCCTGAGCCGGATCCTCGAATACAGGCTGAGCCTGAGCCTGAGCCTGAGGCTGGCCCTAAGGCTGATCGAGGCCCAGAGCCTGTAGCTGAGCCTGCCGAGCGGCCTCCTGAACATGAGCAGGCGCTAACACTCCATCCCTCACCTCAATAACAACCGGGATGACCTCCGGCAACTCCTCCGCATGCCAAATCTGCCCGTCACGGCCCCTAAACCTCAGACCAACATCAAAGGTACGGGTGATCTGTATGCTAGATACTGACGCGCGGCCCAACCTAGTTGACGGGATCGGATCGGACAGCTCCGGATCACTCTCGGGCACGAGCCCTAGCGAGCGTGCAATGGCGGTGATGTATGAGCCACCGTGCAGCTTCCCGCGGAGCTGCCGGTGGTATGCACCTGCAAAGTAATCAGCCAGGCAGGCTGCTAGATCGCAGGTCTGGCCGCGAAGTAGGCAGTATAGAAAGAAAAGGTCACTGAGGTTGACCTTCTCCCTGCTGGTACCCCGCGGCATGATAGATGACCCGATAATATGGTGCAGGTATCGGTACAAGGGGTCTCTAATGGTGGTAGCCTTTTGCGAGGATTTCCCAAAGGGAACCCTGGAAATGGCCCTCCAGAAACTAATAAGCGTCTGCCTGTCCATCGCCCTGACCCCCTGTGTATATAAATCAGTATCAAGCTCGGGCTCTGTGTACAAACCTGAATGGACAGCAAAGTCCCGCACACTCATCTCAAACTGCTGACCGGCGAGACGGAATGTAACCTCGTGGACTGGAAAATCCGGGTCCTCCACGTAATCCGCCGGATGCGGCGCGTATGTAAACGTAGAAAGAAACTCGACCGTAAGCTCACGGTACGAGTCCTCCATCGCTAGCTGAAAGAGGCGCGACCAAGGAGTATCTAGTCCAACTATAGCACGTGTCCGCGCGGCCTCTCCCACAGTCTCCAGCAGGTCCCAGTCTATCCCTACATACCCCCCCAATCTCCATGGTGCGCAACCTAGCGCATCTCCTCGCCGCCCGTGACCCCTGCTCAAACTGCAGGTACGGACATACCTCTACCTCTACCTCAGCCTCCATCTGCTCAATATCCTCCGCCTCCTCGTGATCGGAATCCATCCCTGCACGTTTAAATACAAATACAATATTAAACAATATCAAATACAAGTTATTATTAATAATTCTAAAAAATTTAAATAATAATAAACAATTCAAACAATAAAGATCATTTTAATATTATTAAAATACAAATAATATTATTTATTTAAATTGTATTTGCATTATTAAACAATAATATTGTATAAATAATAATAAACAAATAATACTAAAAACAAAAAAAAAAAATTAAACATGAACCAAAGCGCACCGCTTTGGCCTCCGAGCAGCGCTTTGGTTCTTCGTTTTCAAACCAGAAACCCAGCCACCGATCAAACTCAACCCAATCAACTAACATTCAAGTATAAAAATTGAACCAAAACAATAAATGTACTTCGATCGTACCTAATAGCGTTTGAAATATGGAAAAACACGATCGCGAGTTGAGTGTGTGTAATCGCACCTTTTTGTGTGTGTGTTTGTGTTTTGTGTTGAAATGGGGGAGAAGCCACCCCGCTTCAGGTTAAACGAGGGACCAAAGTGTAACACCCCGAAAATATGAATCCTTATATTAAAATTATAATGAAATAACAAACAAGAATTTACCAACTAGGAACTTAACCTAGTTAAATTCAAGTCTTGAAATAATTCATAACATGGTTAAAATACTTAAACTTAAAGGAAAATCATAGTTGAGGGTTTAAACTTGTCAAAAGTGAAAGATAATTACTAATAGTAACAAAACCAAACCAAACACACAAAAACTTGTGTGTCTGGTCGACCAAGAGAAAGGGGGCGACACAGGGGATTCTCCAACCCTAGCTTCACACCAAAATCTACTAAATTGAAGCCTCAAATCTGTTTCAAATCGAATTCTAAACATGAATTAGTGATCACCTCGTCATAGGGATCAAAAGGTATATATAATTTTGATATTTTGATTCACCATAAATTCTAGGTTAATGGTGAATAACTGAAATTGAACCTAGATATGTCATGCATGAATGAATCTTGAAGTAATATGTTGTTTAGGATTAAACCCTAGATGATAAATTGTGAAAATCATTGCATGTTACTTGAAGAAATTACAATCACCATTGTAGGTGATTTATGATATTGTAAAGACTAGACAAGTACTAGGATTATGAATTTTAATCTAGAGAAAAGCTGAATGGTATGAGGAAATTCAGTAATTTGAATGTTTAAATGAGTACAAATTGCTTAATTAAAGTGAAATTAGATGTTAATTACAAACCATGAACTTGGTAATAATTATAGAAGAATCTGACCCGTTAGGTGTTTGTTGAAATGCCTAAGAGAGGATTTAAATGATAAAAATTATGATGAAAACGCAGATTTGATCATGTTTCACAATGATATGATTATGGTCATAAAAAGAATTCTAAACAAGCTGTAAACTGAATCTTCTAGGCAAAGAGTCCGGATCATCAAGCGGACAAGCCGGAGGGAATTCACGGGGGAAAAACGTGCTCTAAAGGTACGAAATTACCGTTTCGTTACATTATGAATTATTTGTTAGTTTTATGTTGTAGTTTTGAAAACATGGTAAACAAGATAGATCAATACGTCACGGAAGTGACTTTTCGTCTTAATCAAGTGAGACGGGTCAAAACAATTGTTAGAAATTGGATTTTTGAAATGCCTTGTTTGATGCCTCTTGGCATCCAAACGGGTCGAACAATCAAGTAAGGCATGATTAATGCTTCGGAATATGATAGATTGTTCTTTGATGATTGGTTAATATATATATCATATAAGAAATACGAGGTTTTAATGTTTCGGTATCATAGAAAAACAGAAATTCGAGAGTTAGAAACTTGGTGTAATAAACAAACAAAACAAAACTTGAAATTCCAGGTACTACCGTAAATTACGGTAGTACCGTAATTTACGGTAGAAGTTAAATGTTTACGGTGGTATTCCCCTGGTTTACGGTGAACCAAATATCTCCAGAACTCACCGTAAATTACGGTAATACCGTAATTTACGGTAAATCCAGAAAACTTTAATTTTTTTTTATTTTTAATTGATGATTGGATCATATGTTTAAGTCTTATGTATCAAAGTCAAAACTAATGTTTAATGGTTTTGACCCTAGGTGGTTAGATGGACCTTACGGATGGTGGTCAAGCAACGTCGAAGAACCGAACACGATTTTTGAAGCTTCCGCTATGTGTTTAATCTTACTTAAATTTTGTTCATGGGTTGTAAACAAATTCTCAAACAACTTTTGTATGTTCTAACTTAGTCATTAGTCGACTAAGGCTTATGATACTTCTGAAACTTATGTTAAACTATTATCTTTTGGTATAAATAAATGATTAATTCAAGTATAAATTTAAGGGTGTTACAAGTTGGTATCAGAGCTCAAGGTTGTCAATAAGTGTTCGGTTCAAGCTTGATCGATCGTCCGGTAAGAACTAACTTATTTTGTTAATAAATTATGTACTACGTAAAGAATAAGAAATGAACAATATGCATGAAAAGAGTGTGTAAGCTCACTCAAAAACAAGAAATGCATGAAACAAGAATGATTAAATCAAGTTACGAACTTGATTGAATTGAAACAAGAATGATTAAATCAAGTTACGAACTTGATTGAATTGAAACAAGAATGATTAAATCAAGTTACGAACTTGATTGAATTGAAACAAGAATGATTAAATCAAGTTACGAACTTGATTGAATTGAAACAAGAATGATTAAATCAAGTTACGAACTTGATTGAATTGAAACAAGAATGATTGAATCAAGTTATGAACTTGATTAAATCAAAACAAGTGAAGCATGTGTTATAAATGGAATGTTTAACAATCTATGTAAACATTTCAGAAATAGAGATGGCTGATGGAGGTAATGATAATGCGGTGCCAAGAGTCACCGAACAAATGAGGGAAGTGATTGCCGAAGAGGTTGGAAAGGCGATCGAAAACAGTTTGCCGGGCTTTATTGATAAAATTCAAAACACAATTTTATCAATAATAGAAGAGAGAATCAAGAAATTGGAAGATGATTCCAATTCAGCAAAGGAAAAGCATGGTGGACGAAAGCCTTGTTCATACAAGGAATTCATGGCCTGTAAACCCCCAATATATAATGGGGAGGTTGATCCAATTGTGTGCCAACGATGGCTAAGTGATATTGAAGGAGTATTCGAGAGAACTCATTGTGATGAAAATGACTACGTAGCTTATGGTACGGGTCAATTAAGAGGTCAAGCGAAAGACTGGTGGGATAACAAAAAGAAGGAGATTGGAAGTGAAGCGGCTAACGCCATGACATGGGAGGAGTTTAAGACGCCGTTTCTTAAACACCATAGTCCCAAAGCGGTCATAAATAGAATCAAGGAAGAGTTCATGCAACTCAGACACAAGGGTGAATCCATAGACAAGATCACGGGGATGTTTATGGACTAGATAAAGTTCTGTGATGATTTGGTGACAAACGAAGAACAAAAGGTATATTACTACCATAACATGCTAAGTGCGGAGTATAGAGAGTTCATAACCCCTTCAAAATACGAGACCCTTACCGAGATTGTCAATGCTGCTCGGGAAAGGGAGATCGAACTGAAAAAGAGCATAGAACGGGGTGAACGAAGGGCACAAGATGTGAATCCAAGCCCTACTAAGAAGGCACGAACGAACGAAAGCGCAAAGAAATCTGATACGAAAGGCGGGTCGCCAAGTTGCAGAATCTGCGGGAAGGGTCATAAAGGCGAATGCCGTTACAAGGATAAGCCTTGTCCCATATGCAAGAAAACGGGACATATGGCTATATCATGCCCGGAGAAAGTGACGGTTTGTTACAATTGTTATCGAACGGGCCACAAAAAGTCCGAATGCCCGGAACTGGTTTGAAAGAAGGATGGGCAGGAACCGAAAGGTGAAGCCCCGAAAGCAAAGGCAAGATCTTTTCAACTAACCGCCGCAGAAGAAAAGGTTGAACCTGACGTGGTCTCAGGTATATTTGCTGTAAATTCGATTCCTGCACACGTGTTATTTGATACGGGTGCGAATAAATCCTTTGTTTCATATGGATTTATTCGACATCCTTCATTTGTTCTAACAAAATTACCTGTGCCTTTAGAACTAGAGATAGGTAATAACAAAAGCTTTATTGTTTGTGATGTATGTAAAAACTGTAAACTGAGCATTGACGACGAAGAATATTCGATAAACCTAATTCCGATGTCAATGGGAGAATTTCAAGTAGTCGTTGGAATGGACTGGCTATCACAACACCATGCAAAGATTGTGTGTTTTCGTAAAGAGATAAAACTAACATCTCCGAACGGGAAACACGTCACCATTTATGGCGAAAAAGGAGGCAACCCTATAGTATGCTCAATGTTGAAAGCTCACAAGCTTATGAAGCGAGGATGCAAGGCATTCATAATATACGCTAATGAGCCCGAAAAAGAATCACGAAATATTGGAGAGGTACCGGTAGTACGTGATTATGAAGATGTGTTTCCGGAGGATTTACCGGGGATACCGCCTGAACAGGAAGTAGAATTCGGGATCGAATTGATTCCGGGCGCGAAACCCGTAGCAAAAGCCCCGTACCGACTTGCACCGTCGGAATTACAAGAGTTGATGTCTCAAATCCAAGACCTGCTTGACAAGGGATTTATAAGGCCGAGTGTGTCTCCTTGGGGCGCACCGGTGTTGTTCGTAAGAAAGAAAGACGGGAGCATGCGCATGTGTATCGATTATCGGGAGTTAAACAAACTCACGGTAAAGAATCGATACTCGCTTCCGAGGATAGATGATTTATTCGACCAACTACAAGGTGCGAACTGGTTTTCAAAAATTGACCTTAGATCGGGGTATCACCAATTAAAGGTCAAAGAAGAAGATGTGCCGAAGACGGCTTTCCGCACGAGATACGGACATTACGAATTCCTCGTGATGTCATTTGGGCTAACAAACGCACCCGCGGCTTTCATGGACCTCATGAACCGGGTTTGCAAACCAATGTTGGATAAGTCGGTCATCGTGTTTATCGATGATATCTTGGTGTATTCGAAAAGTGAAGCTGAACACGCACACCACCTACAAGAAGTGTTAGAGACACTTAGACGAGAGAAGTTGTATGCAAAATTCTCTAAATGTGCCTTTTGGTTACGAGAGGTACAATTTCTCGGCCACGTCAAAAGTGCCGACGGAGTATTGGTGGATCCGTCAAAGATAGAAGCTGTGTCAAAATGGAATAATCCGAAGAACCCTTCGGAAATTAGAAGCTTTTTGGGGCTTGCGGGGTATTATAGGAGATTCATTCAAGATTTCTCCAAGATTGCGTCGCCGCTAACAAAGCTAACACGGAAGAAAGAAAAGTTCATTTGGGGTGCTGATCAAGAGAAAGCGTTTCAAACGCTAAAAGAAAAGTTAACTCAAGCTCCGGTATTGACATTTCCGGACGGAGTCGAAGACATGGAGGTTTATTCGGATGCTTCACTATCGGGACTCGGTTGCATGTTGATGCAACGGGGCAAGGTAATAGCCTATGCCTCGAGACAATTGAAGATACACGAGAAGAAATATCCCACACACGATCTCGAGTTGGCGGCGGTAGTGTTTGCATTAAAAATATGGAGGCACTACTTGTATGGGGTAAAGTGCACCATATTCACCGACCACAAGAGTTTGAAATACTTCTTCGATCAGAAGGAGTTAAATATGCGACAAAGGCGATGGCTGGAAACGGTGAAAGACTACGATTGCGAAATACGTTATCACCCAGGAAAGGCTAATGCGGTGGCGGATGCTTTGAGCAGAAAAACGAATTATGTCCCGATACGAGTAAGATCGATGCAACTCGTGGTAACCTCGGGTATACTTGAACGTATTCGAGAGGCGCAATTAGAAGCAGTAAAAGAAGAGAATTGGAAGAAAGAAAGAATAATTGGTCAGTTGAAAGATTTGTCGGATGGGAATCACGGGTTAAAGACTCGATCCGGAAGGATATGGGTCCCACATACCTGTGGAGTGAAGGCGCTTCTACTTAATGAAGCTCATAAATCCCATTATTCAATTCATCCGGGTGCGACCAAGATGTACAATGATTTGAAACAAAATTATTGGTGGCCCGGAATGAAGAGGGATGTGGCGAAGTATGTGGAAAAATGCTTGACATGTTTACAAGTCAAGGCGGAGCATCAGAAACCGTACGGCAAACTCCAACCGTTAGAAATTCCAGTTTGGAAATGGGAACATATCACAATGGACCTACTAACCAAGTTGCCTAAAACGAATCGTGGTTTCGATGCCATATGGGTAGTGGTGGATAGATTGACGAAAAGTGCTCACTTCATTCCGATTCGTGAGACTTATACGTCAGAAAAGATGTCAGAGGTTTATACCAATGAAATCATAGCACGTCATGGGGTACCGGTGTCCATCGTGTCTGATAGGGATACCCGGTTTACTTCGAATTTCTGGCGAGATTTCCAAGAGCAAATGGGGACCAAATTATTCATTAGCACTGCGTACCATCCTCAAACGGATGGACAAACTGAAAGAACGATACAAACATTGGGGGACATGCTACGGGCGTGTATAATCGACTTTGGAGGCAGTTGGGATGTTCACCTACCGTTAGTCGAGTTTTCATATAACAACAGTTACCAATCTAGTATTAAGATGGCACCATACGAAATGCTTTATGGTAGGAAGTGTCGAACCCCGGTATGTTGGGGTGAAGTGGGTCCACGTGAACTCGCCCACCAAGATACAGTACGAGCCACGAATGAAAAGATCGATATTGTTCGGGCACACTTGAAAGCGGCTCAAGACAGGCAAAAGGCGTATGCTGATAAAAGGAAAAGGCCAATCGAATTCCAAGTTGGTGACATGGTCATGCTAAAAGTTTCCCCATGGAAGGGCGTTATTAGATTCAGAAAAAGGGGGAAGCTAAGCCCAAGGTTTATTGGGCCATTTAAAATTATCGGGAAAGTTGGCAAGGTAGCTTACCGTCTTGAATTACCGGAGGAGTTAAGTGGAATCCATGGCACGTTCCACGTGTCACAACTAAGAAAGTGCTTAGCAGACGAAACGGCCTATATCCATTACGATGATATCGAAGTGGATAATAGTCTGAATTATGCGGTGAGACCGGTGGAGATTTTAGACCGAAAGGTCAAACATTTACGAAATAAACAAATTGATCAAGTCAAAGTCAAATGGGAACATAGGAAAGGTTCGGACACTACGTGGGAGTCCGAAGAAGAGATGCGACGCCTTCACCCTACTTTATTTGGTACGTAATTCGGTTTCGGGGACGAAACCCTTTTAAGGGGGATGAACTTGTAACACCCCGAAAATATGAATCCTTATATTAAAATTCTAATGAAATAACAAACAAGAATTTACCAACTAGGAACTTAACCTAGTTAAATTCAAGTCTTGAAATAATTCATAACATGGTTAAAATACTTAAACTTAAAGGAAAATCATAGTTGAGGGTTTAAACTTGTCAAAAGTGAAAGATAATTACTAATTGTAACAAAACCAAACCAAACACACAAAAACTTGTGTGTCTGGTCGACCAAGAGAAAGGGGGCGACACAGGGGATTCTCCAACCCTAGCTTCACACCAAAATCTACTAAATTGAAGCCTCAAATCCGTTTCAAATCGAATTCTAAACATGAATTAGTGATCACCTCGTCATAGGGATCAAAAGGTATGTATAATTTTGATATTTTGATTCACCATAAATTCTAGGTTAATGGTGAATAACTGAAATTGAACCTAGATATGTCATGCATGAATGAATCTTGAAGTAATATGTTGTTTAGGATTAAACCCTAGATGATAAATTGTGAAAATCATTGCATGTTACTTGAAGAAATTACAATCACCATTGTAGGTGATTTATGATATTGTAAAGACTAGACAAGTACTAGGATTATGAATTTTAATCTAGAGAAAAGCTGAATGGTATGAGGAAATTCAGTAAATTGAATGTTTAAATGAGTACAAATTGCTTAATTAAAGTGAAATTAGATGTTAATTACAAACCATGAACTTGGTAATAATTATAGAAGAATCTGACCCGTTAGGTGTTTGTTGAAATGCCTAAGAGAGGATTTAAATGATAAAAATTATGATGAAAACGCAGATTTGATCATGTTTCACAATGATATGATTATGGTCATAAAAAGAATTCTAAACAAGCTGTAAACTGAATCTTCTAGGCAAAGAGTCCGGATCATCAAGCGGACAAGCCGGAGGGAATTCACGGGGGGAAAACGTGCTCTAAAGGTACGAAATTACCGTTTCGTTACATTATGAATTATTTGTTAGTTTTATGTTGTAGTTTTGAAAACATGGTAAACAAGATAGATCAATACGTCACGGAAGTGACTTTTCGTCTTAATCAAGTGAGACGGGTCAAAACAATTGTTAGAAATTGGATTTTTGAAATGCCTTGTTTGATGCCTCTTGGCATCCAAACGGGTCGAACAATCAAGTAAGGCATGATTAATGCTTCGGAATATGATAGATTGTTCTTTGATGATTGGTTAATATATATATCATATAAGAAATACGAGGTTTTAATGTTTCGGTATCATAGAAAAACAGAAATTCGAGAGTTAGAAACTTGGTGTAATAAACAAACAAAACAAAACTTGAAATTCCAGGTACTACCGTAAATTACGGTAGTACCGTAATTTACGGTAGAAGTTAAATGTTTACGGTGGTATTCCCCTGGTTTACGGTGAACCAAATATCTCCAGAACTCACCGTAAATTACGGTAATACCGTAATTTACGGTAAATCCAGAAAACTTTAATTTTTTTTTATTTTTAATTGATGATTGGATCATATGTTTAAGTCTTATGTATCAAAGTCAAAACTAATGTTTAATGGTTTTGACCCTAGGTGGTTAGATGGACCTTACGGATGGTGGTCAAGCAACGTCGAAGAACCGAACACGATTTTTGAAGCTTCCGCTATGTGTTTAATCTTACTTAAATTTTGTTCATGGGTTGTAAACAAATTCTCAAACAACTTTTGTATGTTCTAACTTAGTCATTAGTCGACTAAGGCTTATGATACTTCTGAAACTTATGTTAAACTATTATCTTTTGGTATAAATAAATGATTAATTCAAGTATAAATTTAAGGGTGTTACACAAAGCGCCCCGCTTTGGCCAAAGCGGGGCGCTTCAGTTCAAATTTTCGGGCAAAACACCCCTCTTAGGTCAAAGCGCAACGCTTAGGGCCTTTTTTAAATTTTTTAATATTGTTTTTAATTCACAAACGCGTCGATAATAGTCTAAATTTTACGCTTTTTCCATTATACATCATTTTTAATATATATGGACTATACTGCAAGTTCCGGATCAAATCGGTTACGTGTGATGTCGTGTTCCATTATATCGTATCATTTTGGTTTGAAAGCACAAGTACTCCTATGAGTAGTGTTATGTGTATCAGGCGCCTACCGTACATGTACATGACGTATTTTTTTCATTAATTGTAGTATTATGATGTATATTGTCATTTTTGGGTCGTACAAGTGCGTATTGAATCTGATTGGGTCGTGTCGGTGACATTCGGTTTTTAACGTGATGTAACGCATATATTGAACAAACGTACTCTTGGATTGTAAAAGAATTAACGTGATTATTATTAAACACATTTAACATACATCTTGAACATATGGGGTTACATTAAGGTCCGGGGGACGATACGTAAGCATTTCGTACGCGTTGATCTGATCCCTGTATAATGTATGCCAGGCTGTTGCGCGCTCTGTTATGTTCGCTGTCCAGAGTAGGTTTGGGGGAGGCATTGGATAACATCCTCCAAGCTCTACATGTATGAAATGCCCACCGTCGACGAACACAACCGCAACCACCAGGTGAGGTTGCTCAGCTTCGTTTGGCCCGCCCACCAGAAGGAAAATTGTATCGTTCCCACGAATGTCGAATGTGTGAACAATCACACCGTATCGTTGGGCAATAAGAAACCCCGTCTTAGGCATCGTCATGTAATTTTCGATAGCTGCTCGTCCCACCCCCTTGAAATGGATCCGTCTAACCAGCGCATCATAATGTCCTATGTTTTCCGGATTGAAAACCTGCCTCCAAAGCGATTCGTTCATACGTAACTCCATTATAAGTTGTTTCCGGATCATCAAATACGTATTTTGTTTCATTCCTAACCCAACAGCCACCGATCGAAACCCACAATGACCATCTGGTTTCACGTCCTTTATTCTCACGATGTATGGATGGATCACTTTGGGAATCTGAGATGCGTAGTTGCGGATCGCTATATCCGTCTTAGGACCGAGGTTGATCATCGGGAAATCAGGGTGTAGGTTGAGCGGTTTGGTATTCTTTTGTCTTCTAGAATATTGGGATGATACGTACGAGTTGTGACGGGGAAGATCGTCTGAGGCCTCGACCCAAGTTTCTTCCGACGGAATGTACGAGCTTTTTCTAGCGGCTTCAACCTTCCTTTGTTCCTGCGTTTTCAATGTTGGGCGACCACGAGTTTTCTTCAGAACAACAGGAGGTTTTTTGTTATTGTTCCCTGGATTGAGGATTTGCTGAAACTTTTCAAAGAAGCTCCTTTTCACTTGAGGGGGTGTTGGATCGATCTGTTGTTTCAATTTTTCAAATTCCGCGTCTACATCGATATCCTCTATCTTATTCCTTGCAGGCTTGAAGTCAAGCTTCTTCCAGAACACGTCTATCAAATTGATACGGATTTGCTGACCTGTGGACGAAAACAAATTAGGTGGCAAAATCATAACGAAAAAGGTCAAAATATTAATTACCGTTATTTTCCAACTTTTCCAAACGACAGGCACATGGCAAACGACAGCTGGTAAAAAGTTGGCAACCACAGCTTGCACCGTAGGCTCTCAACCCATCTTCCTTACGTTTTAGTTCCATATTCAAAAGCTCAATCGCAAATATTGAAACCTTTCTGAGAATATTTGCAAGCATGGGATGATCCTTGTGGTGCTTCATCACTTTTCGGAGGCTTGTTTCAAAGCTACTTCTAATCTCGGCGTATTATCTATCAACAACATGATCAACATACAGTACAAGTTTATCCAGTGTGTTGCGATGACTTGGAAAGTGACTTTTTAGTGTTGCATGCATGCCCTCAACCCTGTTGGTCGTAGTTTGGTGAAAGTTAATAGTTTTGTTAGTCCAGCAAGATACAAACTTTTCACGGTACGGATCAAACCAGGATTTCATCAAATAATCAAAAACCTATGAAATTAAAAAACGTAAATAGTCAGTTTTTGTTATTATATAAAATTTGAACATAATTATGTAAGAAATACTCACGTTCACGGCCATCTTCTTTCAGCTGTGCTTCAAGGTTTTCCAAGTTATACTTGTATATTTCCTCGGTCGTAGACTCGCACAATGTCCAAAATGTACGTACGAATTCTTTCCACTGCTTGTCAGAGAATTTCCTCTTGCTGTTCTTATTAATATTTTGTTGAATATGGAACCGACAAAGATATTTATGCGCTTTTGGAAAAACTTGTTCACACGCGTTAATTAGCGCAAATTCCCGGTCTGTTAAAATCACGCGCGGTTCCATACATCCTACCAGCATAGACTTGATCCTCTACAACACCCATAGGTAGTTCTCTAACTTCTCAGCGAAAATTACCGCACAAGCAGCCGTAAACGATTTGTTTGTCGACGTCATGCCTACGACCTGAACAAATGGCAGGTTGTACATGTTCGTTTTGTAGGTGGCGTCAATCATTAGCACATGCGGGAAGGCACACCACATAGTGAATGATTTTTTGTGAACAAAGAAGTCATCTTCAACTGCGTTCGATATCTCATTCGTGCGCATGTAATAAGTGTAATCTTTTTCGAGAAGAATGTTTTCAAGTTTTTGCATCAGAGACTTACCGACATTTTTTCCGGCGTTGATCTTCTGAACAGCGTTGTGTATATCTTTCGGAATAAGCTTTCTAGCCGGATTGTTTTTCGTCAGCGTTCGCCAGATACTGTGGTTGGGAATATCTTGCTCTGCCAGCTCCTTAACCAGTTTTGTATCCTCTGAAGAAAGCCTTCTTGCATACGCGTGACCCTCTAAGTTTTCAATAGGAGTGTGGTTATGCTTCGCCTTCGTCACCTCGATCCTCCAAACACTTCCGGATGATTCCGAAAACCCGATCATCTCGAACGGGCAGCCTATTTTCTTGCTACCCTTTTCCTCTGTGTAGCTATACTCTTATGCTCCCCACCAAAAGTACATTGAAACCAAATCTTGTAATTCTCTCCTCTTTTATTCGACCTCTTAATCACAATGAGGTAACCATTGTCTTTTGCCGTGTCTTGTACCCAACGCACCAACTCTTTACGTGACGAAAAGGTCTGCATTGTATCAAACGAAAATGTAACCGGGTAACAGCCTTCCTCGTCAACAGACACATCCTCCAAATAGACTTGATGTTCAAAGCTCTGTTGACACCCGTAACTGTGGTCTAGATAACACTCCTGCTGTACAAAGCTCTGTTGACAACCGTACGGATATTCAACCTGAGGATACGCTTCGTCTCCGTAACCGTAATTCGAATAACCTTGTTGTGCGTAAGGGTCCTCCACAGGGGTATTCAAATCCAGCTTCACCGTGTTATCACGATAACGAATGCCAGATACAATCTCCTCCTCCCTCAAGTTGGACGAGACCGGTTTCTCATACGAGTCAGAAATAGCGGTCCCCTCGTAAGAATCAGGAACAACTGACTCGTTAGAATATTGACCGAAAAAATAGTTGCTTAACCACGACATCGTTTTTTCAAGACACGTAACTAATACAGCAAAACCGCGCGTTATTTTGAAGAAACACAAGTAAAACAACAAAACCCCCGTATGTTTGGAAACAATATATTGAGTGATTTAGAAATCGAATACGTTAACTGTTGTGCCTGACCAGCTTTTAAAAGCAAACAGTTGGGGTCGAAGCGTCGCGCTATGCCCATAGCGTTGCGCTGCGCTTAGGGGTCACGCGACGCCTAAAACCTACTATTAACTTTATGTCATCTCAAACATAGTCAATTATGTGTCTCAAACATCAGTCAAATCACCTTTTGTCGACCTAAGCGCGGCGCTTTGGCCGTGTGAAATTAATTTTGGCCTTGTGTAAATAGCATGATCCTTTAACTAAAGATCTAAATTTTCACACTATTTTTTTATATGATAAAGTGGGAATAAGTCTAAGGCTATCCCAATTCTCCGGTGGCACGACGATGACGTCAATTTCGGATTAGTGTGCGAGGTTTCGTCGGTTTACTACTGGCAGTGAATCTTGATATTACCTTTCATTCTAATTAGGTTTGGCTCATCCATTTGCCTCCTAGAGTTTGGATGGAGGGAGCGGCGGGCGCGGCAGACGGAAACGGGGAGGGGAAGGGTCGCGCTGATTCCGGTTATTGTCAGCAAACTCCGATGACTAAGTTCTTTGTTTCCAACCTCCCGGCGGGTGGCACTCCATAGGAATTGTCTTGCTTCATGCAGAGATTCGGGGAGGTTTCAAAGTCTTACGTAGCAAGGAAGAGGGACAAGGTTGGGAACAGGTTTGGTTTCATTACCTTCAAGGATGTTAGGGAGTGGAAGGAATTGGAGAAGTTGCTTAATGGGGCTAGCATGGGAGGGAACAAGCTTAAGGTGAACGTCGCCAGGTTCGCCGTCGAGAACAACGGTTTGGAGTTTGGTAAGGAGAAGTCAAGGGTCAATGTTGGGTCTGGATTGGGGGCCATTCCTACAGTTGGCAAGAATGTCTACGCTCAGAAAGATTTCAGGTTGTATAGTGACGTGGTCGCTCCTAAGCTTGTTAGGGACGGAACGTCGGAAACAGAAAGAGGAACGGATGGTGGAAGAAGGGAGAAGGTTCTGGAAGTCTCTAATTTGGAAAGCGCGTTTGACAAGCTTCATCGATCGGCAGTAGTGGGGAGGACGATGGATCTGGATACCCTGATTTACTTTGATCGTCTCTTTCGGATCGGTAAGGTAAGTTATCTGAATATTCAGTACCTTGGCGGTCTGTCGATTCTCGTTTCTTTCACGAACTCGGATGTTGCCGGCGAGTTCTTGAAGAATAAAGAGCTTTGGGGACCCTGGTTTTCAAAACTGGATTTGTGGGAAGGTCAGGTTCTTCCTATTGAACGAATTGCTTGGTTGAGGGTGCAAGGGATCCCGCTTCACCTCCTAGACTCTGAGCTGCTGCGGAAGATGGGTATCGAGTACGGCAAAACTTTATTCGTTCCTAAGGACATTACGGAAGAACCGGACCTCACGTCAAAGTGCGTGGGAGTTCTGGCCGGTAACGAGTCTAGGATCAAAGAATTTTTAAGTTTGAAGTGGAAAGGAAAGCAGTTTAGAGTTTGGGTTTCGGAGGAAGAAAACAAGTGGATCCCGGATTGTTTGGGAGCGCCGGTTGTCACGTCGCCGGAAAATGGGTGCGGCGATTCAGGCAGAGAGGATGTTTCATTGGGAAAGGAAAAGTCGCCTGGAGAAGATGAATCGAGTGACGGTTCGGAACTCAAAAATGATGTGCACAAGTCCAATGAGTTTTTAAGTGAGGTAGGGACCACGCCGATAGATATCTCCTCGGGACCAAGTGCAGGGAAAGGTTTTAACTCTCCAGTTAGCTTTCATTATTTTGGAGCTGTAGATAAGGACAAAAAAAGATGGGTAACTCTTGTGGGCTAAGAAGTTTCAAAAGAAGGAAAGGCAAAGCCCAAGCCAAATCGGTGGGCTCCTCATCCGAAAACATACCTTCTAAAAGGATGAGAGCCCAGATGGAGGAAGAAGATTTTTTTGGTCTAGATGAGATTTTAAACAAGGGACCTTTTTACTTTCATGGTCTGAGGTCGGAGAAAATAATTACAGGGGATCAGCAAGTTGAGGAAGGGGAAGATGGTACGGAGACTCTATCGTTGGATCTGAACCGGAGGGCTCCTTCTTCTTCGGGTCTGGCGGCTTCTCAGGTGAAACAGGGTATTGGCGATCAGGATCGGAACAAGGAGGTAATCTTTGGTTTTAATTTGGTAGAGGAAGTGGCAGCGACTATTAAATTGGGAGCTCAGCTTGGAGTGGATATGCAGTTTAAGGAGAAGATTGTGGCGGATTCTATCGAGGATGAATGTATTAATGGGGTTCTCTCATGAATTTCCTTTCTTTAAATGTGAGAGGTTTGGGGGGGGGGGGGGATCAGAAAGCTAGATGGATCAGTAGCTTGCGTTCGATATATGGTGTCAATTTTTTGGCAATCCAAGAAACTAAATCTTCCGTTTTAAACGATGTTCCTGTTATGAAATTTTGGGGAGATAGGAATTTTAAGATGGATTTTATGGGTTCTTCGGGTCAGTCTGGAGGGTTAGCCTATGTGGGATCCTTCGGTTTTTTCGGCTGACGGAGTGATAAAAAATAGTAATTACTTGGTTGTTAAAAGGTGCATAAAGGGTTGTGGTTCTCGATTGAGCATCATTAATGTTTATGCTCCTCAAAGTAGTCCAGCTAAAAAGGCCCTATGGGACCAGCTAGAGGTGGACGTGGCGGGTTGGTCAGGTCTCTATGTTTTGGTTGGGGATTTTAACGCTGTCAGGTTTCCTGATGTCACGGCCCCCGTCCTGGTTTTACCCGGTTCAGGAGCCGTGGGACAGAAACCCGCGGTATTGATGTTTAATTTGGCAGCGGAAATTTTAACAGGATCGTGAAAACTGAAAATGCCCAATTATTTTATTTCACCAATTGGGACAATCCCGTAATTTACAATAAAGGAATTTCACGAGGAAATTCCCTGTTTTACAAAACATGTTTATTTATTTTACTGAGCCACCTCCTCAAGCTTTTAGTGCTACGCGGCACATTCCCTGGGTCACAGTAAATCACCTGAAACATGTTTAAAAAGATTTTATCAGCGGGGAAATACTGGCGAGTCACCCAATTTGTACAAAATGACACTTCGTTATAATATACAGTATTAAGGGTGATTAAAATGTTTTTATCAACCAATTACCCCAAATCGGTATTTGTCACTTAACTGGATCTGTGACTATGGTCAGATCACCCATTGGCTAACCCGTTGTCCAATGGTGACGGGTATCAAGTAATGTACACAAAACCCCACATACCGGCAGTAATTGAAGATTACAAAGACTTAATCCCTGTAATTATAACTTTGAAAACAAATAGGGTTTTGGAAACAATTTGGTAAAAAGAGAATGACTCACATTGCAAGTTTAATTGGACAGAACTTGGCCTACTGATTTAGCCTTGTAACCTAGTTAAATAACAATGCACACGAAACTAGGTCAGTAACTTAATACAACATTTACGATAAACTCACGAAATCAAAACCCTCACGACGAATGATAAAGTATAGCCCGAATTCGGGCAGCACTTAAACATCCATCGGATCGGTTTCAATCGATCGGACATTGTATCGTAGCAGTGATCGAGTTAATACCCTCTACTCGTAGCAGTGTTTCCCTAAGCGAAATTATGATTTTGGGCAGTATACTTCGTCTTTTGAAATGATTTTTCGAACACAGATGAAAGCCCCATGTCCGAGTAATTTATAGCAAAATTTTGGGTGTTACGTGGCCCGCGTAAACCCTCTCAACATTTTACGCGGCCTGCGAGGGCCACCTATTCTACGATTAGGGCTAGCGTGTCACGCGTAGGCCCGCCACGTGTCAGACACGTGGCACAAAGCACGTCCGAGTCATCTGTTGTGCTGTCGCGGCCCGCGTAGGCCTAGCCTAAATCTTACGCGGCCCGCGAGAAGTCCATAATTTTTTAATTTCTTGGTTTTTCATGGGAACTAGGGTTTTAGGGGTCCGGGTTTTCACTTACGGGTCGTTTTGGGACATTTTTTTGCAGGTTCTTACATCCTCCCCACCTTATTTAGAATCTCGTCCTCGAGATTTACTGAAATAAGTGAGGATACTTTCGCTTCATTTCTGATTCCAGTTCCCACGTGTACTCAGGTCCTCTTTTCGAATCCCACTTGACCTTGACCAGTACTAGTCTTTTGTGCTTGAGAAACTTAATCTTTCTGTCTTCTATTTGAAGTGGTTTCTCCACAAATTTTAACTTTTCATTTACCTCTATATCTTGAAGATGTACTACCAGAGATTCGTCAGATAGACATTTCTTGAGGTTAGATACATGAAACACGTCATGTACCCCAGCTAGCTCTTCTGGTAGTTGTAAGCGATAGGCAACTGGTCCTATTCGCTGGATTACTGAGAATGGTCCTATGTACCTTGGGCTTAGCTTTCCTTTCTTACCGAACCAAACTACTCCTTTCCAAGGAGAAACTTTCAAAAGTACCTTATCTCCAACTTGAAATTCCAGCGGCTTGCGTCGATTGTCGGCATAACTTTTCTGGCGTTCTCGAGCCGTTTTCAGTCTTTCCTTGATTTGAGTTATCTTGTCGGTGGTTTCCTGTACAATTTCAGGACCTGATAATTGACTTTCTCCTATTTCTGCCCAGCAAACTGGAGTTCTGCACTTTCGTCCATACAGTGCTTCGAATGGGGCAGCTTCGATGCTTGCATGGTAACTATTGTTATAGGAGAACTCGATTAAGGATAGATGATCATCCCAGTTTCCACCAAAATCTATTACACATGCCCTGAGCATGTCTTCCAGGGTTTGGATCGTCCTTTCACTTTGTTCGTCTGTTTGGGGATGGTATGCAGTAATTAAATTTAATCTCGTCCCCATGGCTTCTTGGAAACTTGTCCAGAAATGTGAAGTGAAGCGACTATTCCTATATGAAACAATGGAGAGTGGGACTCCATGTAAGGATACTACTTCGTCTACGTACAATTTTGCTAACCTTTCCATGCTAAAGGTTTCCTTCCTGGGAAGAAAATGGGCCGATTTGGTTAATCGATCCACAATTACCCAAATCGCGTCGTTACCTTTTCTGGTTTTGGGCAACTTAGTAACAAAATCCATTGTTAGTAGTTCCCATTTCCATACAGGCATTTCTAATTGTTGCAGTAGACCTGAGGGTTTCTGGTGTTCCGCCTTAACTTGTGAACAAGTTAGGCACTTAGAAATGTATCTAGCTGTATCCTTTTTCATTCCTATCCACCAGAAGTTATTTCTTATATCTTGGTACATCTTGTTATTACCAGGATGTATGGTATACCTAGATTTATGGGCTTCCTCCAGAATCTTATTTCTTAAGTCTCTGTGCTTAGGTACCCAAATCCTTTTCTTGTGGAATCTCCAAATTCCATCAATCCCTTGCTCTGGTTCCTTTATTCGTCCTTTCATTCCTTCAGCATCATCCTTGATTGCTGGTTCCTGAACATTCTTCAGTTGCTCAATTAAATCTAATTGTAAACTTAATCTAAGAGCACGAATTCGTCTTTGTTTTTCATGATACTTACGACTTAGGGCATCTGCGACTACATTTGCTTTTCCCTCGTGATATTGAATATCACAGTCGTAATCACTTAGAATTTCCATCCATCTTCTTTGCCTCATGTTTAATTCTTTTTGCCCAAATATATACCTTAAACTCTTATGATCTGTATAAATTGTAAATTTACTTCCGTACAGATAGTGTCTCCAAATCTTAAGGGAAAAAATTATCGCTCCTAATTCTAAGTCATGAGTAATATAATTTTCCTCGTGCTTCTTCAATTGCCTTGACACATACGCAATTACCTTTTTACGTTGCATTAGCACACATCCTAACCCTAGCTTAGAAGCATCACAGTAAACTTCAAAATCTTCTGTTCCGTCTGGTAAAGCTAGAATTGGAGCGTTTGTTAACCTTTGCTTTAAAATCTTAAAGGCCTCTTCTTGCTTAGGTCCCCATTCAAACTTAACTGTTTTACAGGTTAGCTTAGTTAATGGCACAGCTATCTTAGAAAAATCTTTAATGAAACGCCTATAGTAACCAGCTAACCCTAGAAAACTTCTAACTTCTGTAGCTGATTGTGGGACCTTCAATTTTATGATTGCTTCTATCTTAGAAGGATCTACGTGAATACCTTCGTGATTCACCATATGTCCTAAAAATTGCACTTCCTGCAGCCAAAATTCACACTTCGAGAATTTGGCATAAAGCTTTTCCTTTCTTAACAAAGTTAAGAGTGCATGCAGGTGCTCACAATGCTCCTCTGGCTTTTGGATTAAATAAGTATATCGTCAATGAAGACAATGACAATTTTATCCAAATACGGTTTACAGATCCTATTCATCATGTCCATGAATGCTGCAGGAGCATTTGTTAGTCCAAACGGCATGACTGTACACTCGTAGTGATCGTACCTAGTTCTGAAGGCAGTTTTAGGTATGTCTTCTTCTTGTACTTTCAACTGATGGTATCCGGAGCGCAAATCTATTTTAGAAAAATATCTAGCCCCCTGAAGTTGATAAAAAAGATCATCGATCCTAGGTAACGGGTATCGATTCTTAATCGTAACCTTATTCAATTCCCTGTAACCGATACACATTCGCATCGAACCATCTTTCTTTTTCACAAACAACACTGGTGCTCCCCATGGGGATGAACTAGGTTGTATAAATCCTTTACCTAGCAATTCATCTAATTTCTTTTTCGATTCTAACATTTTGGTGGGTGCTAACCGATAAGGTGCCTTAGCTATCGGTGTAGTTCCAGGAATTAGATGAATTCTAAATTCTACTTCCCTATCGGGTGGTAATCCAGGTAGTTCTTCTGGGAATATATCCGGGTATTCTGATACTACTGGAATTTCCTTAAGTTCCTTACTTTTAGTATTAATAACTACCGAAATCATATATGTTATTCCTTGTTTTCTTGCATAACTGGCCACTTTCATTACTGAAATGAATTTCATTGGCTTTCGTGGCTTATCTCCTGTAATCACAATTGTTTCTCCTATGGGGGGGTATGAATTTCTATGGAATTCTTATCACAGAGGATTTGAGCATGGTTGGCTACTAACCAATCCATTCCTAACACGACATCGAATCCAGCTAAATTCATAGGTAACAGGTTTGCAGAAAATTTATGGCCTAAGAGTTCTATCTTTCCTTCTTGCAAAACCTTATCTATGTTAACAGAATTCCCATCTGTTGTTTCTACCGTAAAGACTTGTCTAAGTTTGGTTAAAGGTTGCTCAAGAGCTTGGCAGAATGAAGTATTTATGAAACTTTGGTTTGCACCAGAGTCAAACAATACTTTTGCGTAAACGTCATGAACTAGGAACGTACCAGCTATCACATCAGGAATCAGATATGCTTCTTGGGTTGTCAGCTGAAAGGCTCTTGCGTTTTTCTTAGTAGTCCCTTCAGCAGGCTTGGCCTTGTTGTCAGCTGGTTTGACCAGTTTAGGACATTCTGGTCTAAAATGTCCAGCTTCGCCGCAATTGTAGTAGATCCTTGTTTTCTTTCTGCACTCCTCCTCTCGATGCCCCAGAGCTTTGCAGAAGTTGCAGACTTCATTACATCTTCCAAAATGTTTCTTTTTACAATTTCTGCAGAATGGCGGGGTGGAATGTAACATTCCTATTTTTATATAAGAATTATAGGTTTGGTTAAATTTATTAACCACTAGTAACTAGTAACTAGTTTATTTTTAATATAAATATTCAACCCAAATAGTTTTTAAACACTATTTTATATAGTTGGTTGAAATATTATATTAAATTGGCCTGTATATGAGTGATCTTTCTATTAAAATAAAAGTGTACAAAAACTTATATTATTAGATAGGTAGCCTACGGGTAAGTTGACTGTAAGAAATATGAAGTACCTAGACGGGCCTAGGAACCATATAATAATTAAAATATAAAAATACATTGTATTTTGAACCTACTCTGTTTTTAATGAAACTTGGTTCAAAATGTAGACAAAAATATTCTCGTTCTGATGACATATTTATTATTTTATAAAACGTTATATTTTAAAAGTTATACGCGCCAAATAACTGAAGCAATTAAATTAATTATAATATATAAATTTATAAAATAATATAATAACAATCAAAACTTTCGTATGAAATATAATAATAAAATAATATTCCAATATTCAAATGAAAGGTGTAGTATAGGCTAGTATACGTGTCAGGTGAAAAGAATAATTCTACAAAATTGAAATTTAAGTGGTAGATGTGTATGATTGAAGTAATTCATAAGGCTACGTGTCTAAAAATGGAAAGAAAGGAATAATGACAAAGACTCTTTGAAAAAGCCTATAAATAAAGAAGTTAACATTTCTCAAATCCATTCCTGGCACACATTATATGTCGCCATATCTCTCTCACATATATATTCTTATTTATATTACTTTACCCCATAATAATAATAAGGCTCTGCCCCGTTTTAAGTGTTTTAACTCCCGATCACCGCTACCCTTTCCGATTGATCTGAGCCCCATAACACATGTCAAGGCTCTGCCTGACTAAGTTCGTTGGGGTTCTGTCTCGTGACATAGGGACAAGGTTGAATGAGGGGTACTATACTTAACCCAAGTGCATTATATATTTTTAAATAGCTCAGAAGTTATACCCAATATTCTACCAAGAGACTTTCTAGTTGAACCCTAAAGTTACAAAGTGGGTCCATTCTCTTTTCTCACTATTTTATTCCCTTGTTCTTTGTGATATAATTATATTAAAAAATGTTCCAAATTGATCCATAAGTAAAAACCCGGACCCCTGAAACCCCAATCCATATCAAGAATCAAGAAAATCAGATATGTGGTCTTCTCGCGGGCCGCGTAAGGAATAGGCGAAAGGTCACGCGGGCCGTGACAGCTTGTAGGTCTCCGGATATGCATGAAGCCCACGTGTCGTCACATGTGTCGCGACCACCGGTGACTCAGCAACCTCCGATCTGATCCACACTCCCACGCGGGCCGCGTAAAGGTTGGCCGGGAGTTCACGCGGGCCGCGACAGGCCTGAATTTCACCTATAAATAGCCTAGCTCAGGAGCTTTCATTCTGTGTCAAAATCAAAACTCAAAAACGTATTCCCACTGCTCAAAATCACAAATTAGCATAACGGGGTGCTGCTACAATACCGGGTATTAACTCGATCGCTGCTACGATTCACTATCTGATCGATTGAAATTATCCGACAGGATGTTTAAATGCTATACTTTGTCATTAGTCGTGATTCCGACAGGATGTTTAAGTACCACCCGAACTCGGGGAATACTCTGTCATTCGTTGTGAATCCGATGGATGTTTAAGTGATTGCACTTTGTCATTTGTCATGAGGGTTTTAATCTCGTGAGTTATCGTAAATATTGTATTAGTTACTTACCTAGTTCGTGTGCACTAGGTTACAAGACTAATCAATAGGCTAAGCTCTGCCCGTATAAATCTGCATGCTTATAATGTGAGTCATTCTCTTTTTATCAAATTTGATTTCAAAATCATGTTTATTTTCAAGGTTATAATTACAGGGATTAAGTCTTTGTAGTCACCAAATTACAGCCGGTATGTGGGTGTAACACCTCGAAAATTCACGTCCTATAATGTGTTGACACGTGTCATAAGTTTGAACGTGTGAAAGAATACTCTAGAGGGACTAAAGTTGACAAACATGAAAAGTATGTGAATATACGGGTTCAAAATGTCAACAGTGAATAAATATACTTTACAGTAACCCTACATGATGCTCATACCTTCAAACGAATAAATCATGGATCATACGAAGCTAAATATGAAAGAAAGTGAGAGGTTACAAACTACAGGGGTTAAATGTGTCAACATGTTTAAAGTATACCTCTGAGTGACCTTTTAGCAAACCCGAAGATTTGTAACGATTAATTATGCTCACTAGAATGCACGATAAAAATTTCATAAAGTTTCGTTATCGTATGAGAAAGTTATGATCAAATTTGTATACGAGGGGTTAAAAGCGTCAACGTTGAAAATTATGACTTTTCGGGTAAACATGAAGTGACCAAGGACTTAACAAAGTGGGCATAAGTCGTAAAGCCCTTATAGGTAAATTTGGAGGGCTCATAATGCAATTTATATAGTGCATGACCCTTCGAAAGAGCCAAGAGCCAAGATACAATAATGGAAAGATTTGAAATCTGACGACAGGATTCAGGCGGGCCGCGTAAAACTTAACAAGACTTTAAGCGGGCCGCGTCAGACGCCCAGATGCAGAAACTTTAGACAACAGCCTGTTTTCACGCGATAACCGACCCAAAACAGATATTTTCACTACATGGGTGACCCCTAAACAGTCCTAGGCACTTAGGGACATCTGTGGATGATCCATGGCCATTGCTAGCATGATTTGTCAACAATCTATGAGATTTTGAACACTATATAAAGGCCTTGTGTTGCAACTTTGTAACCACACCTTCCATCTGCATTTCTGATCATTTCTGGAGCTCCAAAGCAGACTCAAGTGATCACTAATCGTGCATAGGACTTCAGTAAGTATGCTTAACCTTTCTTAGTTGAGTTTTTACTTAGTTTTAGCTTAAAAGTCAAACCGTCGTAATTAACGGTTGACTTAGCGATTAATCATTGTTGGTCCAGTGATTAGTCGAATTGAAAGTAGTTATAAGTTGGTAACTATGTGGGCAATAAACCCTTAAAAGGGTACCCTCTGATTCCCACTCTAACTAGGTCAAATGTCGGGTCAAACTTGTTATTAAAAAGTCAACAGAATGCTTAATTTCCAATTTATGCATAATTAGCAATGTAGAACCCATACAACCTGTTTGATCATTAATATAACTTGGTAATGAATATAAGAACATGTCTAAACATGTTCAACCCGACAATTTTCAGTAGAGACCCGGTTCGGAACCGAAAGTCGCATAAATTGACTTTTGCTTTGACTTTCAGTTCTGACCCGTTTAAGCATGTTTTAGAAATGCCTTAGAGCTCTAATTGGACCAGGTTACATGCTAGTATAACCCTCTGTGATTATACACCATGGTTCATTAGTTATCCAATTAATATGCATAATTCCATTAATTGCTTATATGTTGACCATTATGCCCTTTTCACCATAAAACATGATTTTTGAAAATATAAAAGAGTAGAAACCTTAGTTACTGATTTATAAACTTGCACCCAAAATTTGACATCAGTTTGAGGTGTAGATTGAGAGTTATGCTCATTAGCGTAATTAGAAAGCTTCTTTAGCGATTAAACGGCATAATTAGCATATAGCCTATTTAAACCCACTTTTTGATATCAAACTCTTTACCCACTGATGTAATATATTATTTTGGGATTTTTGAAGATTTTTAATTAATTTTAGGCTGAGCATAACTTCGGGTTATAAGCTTAATTCGGTAATTGTCGGTTTTGCCCTTTTGGGCTATAAAATGAGTTTTACATATCTTTTTGACCCCAAACCTTTTGCTACTGATTTGGTATGATAAATAAATTATTTTAGACCTTCTGGGATAATAAAAAATATCAGTTTTCTATATAGAACCCGGAAACGGCTTCTAATCGCCTTTTTAAGCGTTTTTAACGCATAGTATGTACTAAAACTATTTTAAACATACACGGGTTGATACCTACTGATATTTTAGGTAAATTATAATATTTTAACAGTAAGCAAAAGTTGTTTAACTCAGACGTCAGTTTTGAGCTTTTCGGCTTATGTGAAATTACCAAAATGCCCCTACGGTGCATAGTTTGGTTATAATTGATACATTTCACATATATACAATACCCTACTGTTATAACTTAGTAAATTAAGTATTTTACTAATGATATCAGACCTGTAACTCAGGAAAATACTTAAACTCTTTTATAACCTTGAAAATGACCAAAATGCCCCTACGGGGCATAGTTTGTGTTTAAACTCATTTCGGGCATAATAAAAGATATCTTACTGATGTCACAACATATTTGAGGCATATTAACTTAGGAAACCTGTATATGGCTCTTACGGTTACCCGTTACGCCTTTTGCGCGTTCGGTTCGGTTTATGTAACTAGTTTGCATAAATTTGCCGAGACGGGTCAAACCTTATCGTTTTTATCTCAAAATCCAGAATGTGTATAATATACCCATATTAATCAAGTCTTCAAACTTGTCGGGTCTAAATCACATTCTATCCCGGTCTTCGCTTAATCGTGCGTACGAACCGTATCTTTAAAACTAACCCGTCTAAGTTTAGGCTTAATTAAAGACCCGTTAGGATTCTAATAGGTTATCATAAACCTTCGTTCCAGAATAGGAGGACCAGTAAAAGCTACTTGCATTTGCTGTTTGTGAATTATACTTGCAAAGGTAAATACTTTTAACTTATTTTCCCTTATACGGGCTTGGGGGTACGGTATATAAAATACCGCTTGGTCGGGCATTCGACCTTAATCGATTGGTGGTTAAGTATTATCGAGATGACCCGTTTAAATATGTTTTGTTTGCTTAACGCCTTTGGGGGGTTAATGACCATGTCCCGGATATCCTTGGCATCATTTTACGAAATGGCCACGACTTAAGCGCAGAGTGTAGGCGTACACTTGTCAGTGCATGAATAAATTATGTGGTGTGTCTATTGATCTTTGTTGGTGCAGTCATCTGTCGTCTTCGTCTTATGTCGAGTCTCTGGTTGCGTTGCGGATCTGATCAAGTGACATCACTAATGACATCATCATGTGATATCATTAGTGATATCACATTCATGACATCACTCACTAAAGACAAAACAAAATACAATGCATGAATTGAAACAGATTGTTAATTTGATAGATTTCGCTTCAAGGTTTCGCTTGAACAGGATTTGTTTACTTCAAGCGAAACTTAGGTACTATATATAGGTGGTCATACATGTCATTTGTAACAGTTTTAGAAATTCTACACCGAGGTGCTGCCGGTGTGAAGAGTGTTTGTAAACGACGTCAGATTAATACAATCAGTGTTAAAGTGATACGCAAGCTGTTTCGACACCCGTTTCTTAGTTTCCGCCTCTGAAACGGAGTAAATCTCTTCTGAACGACTCATTCGGGTCGCAAACCGATCCTACAATTGGTATCAGAGCTCAGGAGGAAGAGATTTCGCCAAAACAGCTCGTTTTCATCACTTTTTCTGTTTTTCTACACCTTCTTTCAAAATCGAACAAACTTTTACGGTTAAAATCAGCTAAAAATTACATATCTTATGCGTAAACATGTTCTAACCAATCCTTGAAAGTTTCAGAACGTAATTCGGTCATTTACTCGTTCAATCGGACCAAAATTTGATTGAATTTGCTGACATCATCAGATTTAGCTTGAAATTGCTCATTGATTTCGCTTGAAATCACGATTTGTGACTGGATTTCGCTTGAAAAAAAAACGAGAGTTTGAAGCGAAATTGAGGATTTCGCTTGAACAACAATTTGAGTCGGTTTGGAAATTGCATCGTGTTGCGTGAAAATTAAATTGAGATTGTCAGTATCATGTGATTGCTTTGTTCGAGAAATTGATACATGTGTTGTCAGCTTTATTCTGAATACATGTGATAGATGTGCATGTGAAACATTTAAATTGTTGATTATCCATTACATAGTCTGTATACACACATCGGCTAAATAGATTTCTAAAAGTACTTGTCAGTAACCATGTGCTCTTAGTTAAAAACAATTTAGTACAAAATGAGATAAGGATTTACCGACATAAAGTGATTGTCAGGCAATTAATGTTGTTGTCATGTTGAAGTAGAATTCAAAAAGTAATTGCCATTTTATTAAAGTTGTTGACGGAATAGTGATATTTGAGGTCCATTTATATGCAACTTTGAATTGAATTTGTTGAATTCGATTTTCAGCATGAGTTAAAAGTGTGATCAGGTCGTTTGAAATTGATTCAGTTTGTTTGAGAAATTTTTCGATTTCAAAACATGGATATCAATTTCTTTAAGATGACAAGAGAAACTATTGATAGAATAAATGTATTAAATAAAGAATTTGATTCATTTTCAGGTTGTCCAGGAGAAAGTACAAAGAGTATCATTGAGAGGTATAGCCATCTTGTTCGCTCAATGTCTGAGAAAGGTATTAAAAAGGAATCAGAAGAATGGGTTGAAAAATTTGTCAGTGCTTTACCTCGAGAAGAATGGGAAAATTATATCTTAAACTTGAAGACTTCTGGAGAATTTTCCCAACTGACAATTAGTCCACTCATTAAAAAGATTGAAGAACAGATGGTGATCAATGCTGAGAAGAAGAAAAGTCAAAGTGTAAAATCAATATTAAAGAAGAGTAAGAGTAAAGGTGTTCAAGTGGGAGAGGAACAGACTGAAGAGATTTCAGTTATGAAGGATGAAAAGAAATCTGTTGATGAACAGATTCTTGTTTTGAAGGAAATTTGTGAGAGGTTGAAATCAGAAAATGACAAACTGTTAAGTAATTTGAACAGTTTGACATTGGAAAACAAATTTTTGAAAGAGAAAGAAAAGGATTTTGAAAGCAAAAAGAAATCTTCAGAAGATGAAGATTTCTGGATAAAGCTGGAGAACAAAAATTTGAAAGTCAATGAAACAAAATTTCAAGAACAGTTAAAAGTTTTGGAAAATGAAAAATCTGTTCTTGAAAACATGAAAAATGAAAATGAAAAATCAATCAAGTCTCATCTTGAAAGAATATCTCAGCTTGAAAATGAAGCTGAGAATTCGAGGAACAAAATTGATGAGCTTGAAAAGAAATTGAAAGGTTTTGTGACTTCATCTGAGTCTTTGAATTATCCCTGTCCAAAACCGATCAATTCCGTTCCTATGAGTGATTGTGATGAGAAAACTGATGATGAAAATGAGGAGTTTTATTCAGCAGACGAGTCTGATTCAGAGTCTGATGTTGAAAATGAGAAAAAGAAAACATTTTTGAAATTAAAAGAAATGTTTCAAGAAACTGTTCTACATTCTACTGAAAAAGGTGAATGCTCAACGCAAAAACCTGTAAAGAAGAATGTGGAACAAAAACAAAAAGATAAAAAGCCATCAGTTCAATCATCCAATCGCAACAAAAATCCACAAAAATTTAAAAATGAAAACTCAAAAAATGTTGGTGAAAAGTGGTGCAGGTTGGACCATAGTGCTCAAAAGCCAAATCCAGCTTACAAAAGGAGAGATGGATATCACCAAGCCAAACAGTGCTATGATTTGAATGTTTGGACTGAAAATGGTGACTGGTACGATAACAGAGTGTGTTACAGATGCGGCTATCAAGGACACATTGCTGTTAACTGCCAGAGTTGGAGTTATGAGACGAGAAGATGCTATAACTGCCAAATCAGAGGTCACATTGCTAGAGATTGCTTAATGAGATCAATGAGAAGATCGAGGGTTGAATCTCAGAAGCAGGTAAAGATTCCAGTCTCTGTCAAGCCCAAAGAACAGAAAGTTCAAGAACGTAAAGTTCAAGAACCGAAAGTTCAAGAAACGAAAGTAAAGCTTTCTCAGGGGCAAAAAGACAGACTGAGGAAGAAGAGGAAGAAGGCCAGAGAGTATCTGGAAAGGATTTTGTCCTCGGATACAACTGGTAAAACAGATAAAAGTTCTGATAAATCGTCTTGCTCACCAAAGAACAACAAATCAAGCAAAACGCATTCATCAGATACAAATCTGAGGACGAAAGAGGAAAAGAAGAAGAAGAAAGTTGTTGGCAATGAATCTGTTTCTTCAGAAACAAAGGAGCAACATGTCGGCGATGAATCTGGCTCATCAAAGTCAGACAAGCCACATTCAGGCAATGAATCTGGTGTGGTAAAGCCAGAAGAGCCAGTTGTTGAGGTAAAGAATGAGAGTTCTAGTCTAACAATGGATGAGGCAAACTTTCCACCATTGTTAAACAAGAATTCAAAATCACCCAAGATCAGTCAGGCTTGGGTGAATCTGTTTAAATGAAAAACCTGACTTGCCGGAGTTCCCAGGTTGGTAAGCGTGGAACAGGAATCGGCACATTTCTTGAGAAATTCACTTTGGTGATTTCGACTTACAAGTGGTAAATCAGGGACATTAAGTTGTACTTGATTTTCTACAAGTGGTATTTTGAAGAACAAAATGATGAGTTTAACCCCTAACCTACAAGTGGTTGTGAAAATCAACAAAACTAATTTTCCGGAAAAACCATTTTGATTAAAATAAACTTAAGTGTTTTGAAATCACTATGGGAAAATAGTTTGTTGTGAGGGGGAGTTCTGATTGTTTATGCCAAGTGAATGGCGATTTGATGCGATTCGATATCAGTTGTCAAGGTTGTGTACAGTTTATTTTCAAATTTCCTAAAATGTGTTTGCATTTTAGGGGGAGTAAGAAATTTTAGAAAATCAAAAAAAATTTGAAAAATGTCAAAAACATTGAAAATTAAAAATGAGTTTTGTTGTCAAAAAGAGGAAATGATAGTACATCAGTGGACTATCACAACACGCTAAAGAAATGGAAAGTTAAAATGTGATAAACGGTCTCACTAAAAGATGTGACGGTAGGCTCAGCTAGACTAGTAGATTTGCGATAACGATACAAACCTAAATGAAAAAGCCTAGTTCTAGTGGGAAACATGGTCAAAAGCATAGTACTTAGTTTTGTCCTTCTTGACTGTGTACCTACTCGGTAATCGCTGATTGTCGTAAGACATAAAACTGGTTAAGTTTGTGAACTTTCACAACTTTGCTAAAAAGTCGCTGTGATTGTGCATTTTATTTTGCAAAGATTTAAACTTGTTTTATTTCTTTATTTTGTTTAAGCATCGGACATCCTCTGCGTATACGTGAGTATCGACCTGGATGTTGTTGCCTAAACGTTCTGCTTTATTTTCTTTGGTGTTTCGTTTAAGCTTTGGATCACCTCTGCGTATACGGGAGTATCGACCTGGTGGTTAAAGCCTAAACAACTTCAACTTATTTTTATTTTCTTATTTTGTTTAAACATTGGACTTTCTCTGCGTATACGGAAGTATCGACCTGATTGTTAATGTTTAAACATTCTGCTTTATTTTCGCACAAATCACAGTTGATAAAGTTTAAAGGCATTATTTGAGTCAGTGTATTGCATGATGAGGGGATATGCTGAGATCGTGGGGTCCATAAGAACTTAGTGCTATCTAAATGTACCTTAAAGTATCGGTAAGCATTTCGAAAGTTTTTAGATTGAGTTTAAGTGGACAACAATATCGTCAATCAATGTGAATCGTTTAGAGCCTAAAATGAAATCAAGCTTAACGGTGTTGGTGATTGGTCTCAAAAACTGATATGATCTTCTTGCACAAACTCACAAAAATATGTTTGTACATATTTCATTTCTGCATTAAATTTATGTTATTGCATTTTTGTTTCATATTTTGAAAAGTCCAAAAATATTTTCGACAACTGTTGTTGAAGAGCTGATTTTCAAAATTTCAAGTGCTGAACATGATGAACTGGTTTGGGAGTGTGCGTTTAAAAGAAGAAACTGATTTTGAAAAAGAAAAGTTTGATTAGTTAATCAAGGTCATTAATTTGAACTTGATGTAACTATTTCTAGTAAGTTTTTCTTATTGATTTAAGTGAAAACTTATGTTTTGATGAGGAAATGTGTGCAGGAGTTGAGCTTAAACAGAATTAAAACCAGGGATTGATCTCAAGGTGATAGCTAATTCCAGACGGCGATCCCATCATGATGAGAGGGGGAGTCTGACGAGGTTAGAGCCAAAGAGAAGATCCTGATATATGCGAAGAAAGTGAACAGACTGATAAAGACTGAAGATGCGAAGACTCGATACTTAAGACTCGTCAACATCTGAGGGGGAGTCTGTTGGTGCAGTCTTCTGTCGTCTTCGTCTTATGTCGAGTCTCTGGTTGCGTTGCGGATCTGATCAAGTGACATCACTAATGACATCATCATGTGATATCATTAGTGATATCACATTCATGACATCACTCACTAAAGACAAAACAAAATAAAATGCATGAATTGAAACAGATTGTTAATTTGATAGATTTCGCTTCAAGGTTTCGCTTGAACAGGATTTGTTTACTTCAAGCGAAACTTAGGTACTATATATAGGTGGTCATACATGTCATTTGTAACAGTTTTAGAAATTCTACACCGAGGTGCTGCCGGTGTGAAGAGTGTTTGTAAACGACGTCAGATTAATACAATCAGTGTTAAAGTGATACGCAAGCTGTTTCGACACCCGTTTCTTAGTTTCCGCCTCTGAAACGGAGTAAATCTCTTCTGAACGACTCATTCGGGTCGCAAACCGATCCTACAATCTTTAACCCGGCACGAACTGGGCTACTGAACGCATAAGGAACATGTAATCCTTTTACAAGTTTATATATTTAAATAATTATCCCAAGTTATAAAATGTTTGTGCCACGTGCATCCAAATCAATTTTTAATCATTTTTAAAATGAGTCGGTTAATTGTATTTACCAGTGTAAACTGACGTATTTTCCCAAAAAGATTAAGTGCAGGTACTACTCGTAATAGGCTGGATTTCTCCTTAGCATCAATAAAGAGTCTCGCAAGCTTAAGATGCCTAACGTCTGTTGAACTACAGTTTCCTATTTATTTTTGATCCACCTGTGGATAAACTTTCGACTGTTGTGATACTTGATATTACAATTTATTAAAGTTGAAATATATCTTTCATTTGCTTCCGCTGTGCATTTCAAATATTGTGTTGTTTGACTGTAACGTTGCCAACCACGTCACGATACTCCCCCACCGGGCCCACCGGTCAAACGTGGAAAGTCGGGGTGTGACAGGTTGGTATCAGAGCCAACATTGAGTGAATTAAACACTAGCCTTTTGTGTTTAATCTCAATGACACAATTGCACATTCCTAAAATTTTCGAGTCTAGACAAAGAACATAAGAATAATCCAAAATGTTTTTGTTTTTTTCTTAACTTTGTCCTTTATATTTTGTTGTCATCTTATGTTATATTGACAGGTCTAAATATGCCGCCAAGATTTTTCAGACGAAGAGGACGAGGCAAGGGGCCAATCACCGCCCCCAATGATCATGAAGTCGGGCCTTCGCGTAGGCAAGCTCCTTCTACCACTGCGAGTGCTGATCCTCGAGAGAACAGGAGGAACCTTTTTGAGCCTGCTAGACGGTCTGTCTTGCACAGTTCAACGCCTCCCTATCATAACTCTTATGGGCCACAGTCAGAAAATGAGCCCGATAACCCACAACCTTCCTATATACCTCTTCAGCGATCCCTATCGCACAATTCCTTTGGCAACCCCACACCTGTTTTTCGGGGCCGGTTTAACCCGGCAAATTACATACAAGAACCAGTGGGTTTTAACCCATTGGGACCAGAGGACCACTTCTCCGAAGACAATGCGATGGACATGGACGAGGACACAGATCCCGTCGAGCCTGCAACCGGGACCCCCAACCATCCTATCGAGGTCTCTGATGGTTCGTCTTTTCATGGATCACCCTACCGTGGTCCGGATAGTTACCAGGCACGGTTTAACCAGTTCGAGTGGTATTTTACACCCTCGCATCATTCGTCGCCTCAGCAGCAGCAGCAGGATCCCTCTGGGGATTCACGATTTGTGGCAGTCACGCCACCGCCTCCACCGCCGCCAGTTCATTAAGCACCTCCAGAACCACCGAGGTGTAGGAGGACAGGCGCGCGAATGTCCGCGCGTGGAGGGGATTTTCACTTCAGCTTTCCTCATCACTCAAGTGGCAGTCATTATCCGCCACTACAGGAAGACCCGCAAATGGGTGGACCTTCAAATCCAGTTGTACCGCAGCCACCACCGATGGGTTTTGATAACCCGATTCCTGCCTACACTGGTTCAATGGCATATAACCCGTTTGAGCAGCCGGTTCACACCAACTATAATTACGCGGAAGCCGACCCATATTTGGTAGCAGCCAACTATAACGCCCTTCATCCTGAAGGACCGTATGGAGCTCCATGGGGAGTAGGGTACCCAACTCATGGGTACCAAATACCTGCTAGACCTATAATTCGGCAACAATCGCAGCCGCCACGGTTTTCCCGACCCGAACGGGAAGAAATTCTTCAAAGGTTAGACCAAGTCGAGCAAGATTTTCACAGAGATCGTAGGGAGCGACAAAGTTTCTTCCAGGGATTGGCAAGTTTAATAAAAGGGAAGAGCAAGAAGGACCATTGAATCCTTCAATTATTGATTGTATTTTACTTGTTCCAGTTGAGCCCCTGCGTGGGTCTGTCTTACTGTTTTTACCCCTGCGTGGGTATGGTTATTTTGAGCCCCTGCGTGGGCCTATCTTTATGTTAACCCCTACGAGGGTATGTTGTTTGTTTAAGTCCCTGCGTGGACTAGTATTTCAGTTTGACCCCTGCGTGGGTATATTGTTCTGTTAAAAAGTCTCGTTTAGGGCGATGTGTAATCTATTAATAATTAATGGAATGTTTAGTTTATAAATTTCATTTTTGCCATTATATGCATAAATAAATTATATATGAAATAAATGAATCAAAATCATTCCTTTTAAAAAAAATAATCTGCCTATTTAATTATTAACTAAGAATCTTAAAGGTATAACCTACCCTGCATGTCATTATAAAACCTGGCCAAGATGGTAAAACCTGTTAAAAAGATTCAAATCCCAGTTAACATCTGAAAACATGTTAACTCTCCTGGCAGAAGTGATTCGTTAAAAATCACACACGTCATTTTTATATAAGGATTTTTCCAAAGATTCCTAACCCAACATAATGATCTATGAATCATGGGTTTAAATCATCAATTAAGATGATCATATTTTGACCATACATTGGTAATATAGTGCCTACGGGCCCTGCTCATTTTCATATGAGACAAAAGACAGTAATAGTCTGCGACCCTGTCTGAAAAAGGTAAAGAACTATGTTCAAACCTTCATGCCTTGATTCTCTGAAATCATGGCTTATAATTTAAAATGTCCCTGTGACTAGGCCTTGTGTGCTAATAATACTGTTATTGTTTATAATTAGGATAAATTATAATAGAAAATCCTAAATAAATGTGAGTAACAAATTAACCAAATGTGGTCTATGTTTACCATGGTTAATGAATTACCCTAAGGGGCAATTCCATAATAAACTCCCAAATAAACTATTGTCATTGTCTTATGTAACAGTTCAAATTAAAATGGCTGACTCGGACGAAATTAATAGTCACCCAAGGGAGAATAATGATAATGCCCGAGTTAATACAACGGGTGCTGAACTACAAGCGTTAATAAACAACGTTGTTACAAAGGCCTTAGAGCGGCAGTATGAAGATTATAGCGGGACTCGAAGTAGGACCCTATCTGCACCGCATTCAAAGCCGAAGACTCATTCTGAGGCTCACAGCAAGCCACCACCCTCCAAGAAGGATGAACCAAAGAAAGATGATGACGATCGTCACTCTTCTAATCATCAAAGTGTTCCATCTCAGAAGGTCGTACTGAACCAAGGACCCCGCGACAAGGGTTGCTCCTATAAATACTTTGTTTCATGCAAACCCAGGGATTTCACTGGGGAAAAAGGAGCCATTGACTGCATGACGTGGTTAGATGAGATGGACACAGTAGTAGATATCAGCGGGTGCGCTGAGAGGGATATAGTCAAGTTTGTGTCTCAATCGTTCAAAGGTGAGGCCTTAGCCTGGTGGAGATCGTTGATCCAAGCTACTGGGAAGATTCCACTGTACAACATGTCATGGGAACAATTCGTTGCCCTCATCAGGGAGAACTACTGTCCTTAGCACGAGGTCGAAAAGATTGAGTCAGATTTTCTTTCATTAGTAATGACAAATCTAGATTGCCAAGCTTACCTCACGAGCTTTAATACAATGTCGAGGTTGGTTCCGTATCTGATGACCCCAGAACCCAAAAGAATAGCTCGTTTCATTGGGGGTTTAGCCCCAGAGATAAAGGCAAGCGTGAAGGCCTCTCGACCAACTACTTTCAGATCTGTGGCTGATATATCTTTGTCCCTCACACTGGACGCGGTCAGACAAAGATCGCTGAGGAACAAGGATGCAGAGAAAGGGAAACGTGAAGATGACAATTCACGGAGGTCAAACAAGAAGCACCGAGGAAACAGTGACAACAAGAAGGGGTCAGAATCTAAGAAAGATGGGCATCAAACTGGTGATAAGCCCAAGTGCAAAGTCTGCAAGAAACAGCACTTCGGGAAGTGCAGGTTTGAATCGAACTCGCAGACACAGACGAGAACTTTTGCATGTGGGATATGCAAGTCCAAGGAGCACAAGACCTTGGATTGCAAAAAGTTAAAGGATGCAACCTGCTACAGCTGTAATGAGAACGGGCATATCAAGTCCAATTGCCCAAAATACGCAAAGAAAGCTGATGAAGGAAAGAAGACCAATGCTAGAGTCTTCAGAATGGATGCAAAGGAAGCAGTACAAGATGACAATGTGATAACAGGTACATTCCTTATAAATGATGTTTATGCAAGAGTGCTTTTTGATTCAGGAGCTGATAAATTATTTGTAGATAATAAGTTTTGCAAATTGCTGAATTTACCTGTTAAAACCCTAAGAGTGAAGTATGAGGTGGAATTAGCAGATGGCACCTTAGAAACCGCCTCAACCATATTAGATGGATGTTTCATATCCATTAAGAACCACTCTTTTCCTTTGTCCCTACTTCCTTTGAAGTTAGCCGGTTTCGACATAGTTCTGGGTATGGACTGGTTATCTCGTAACCAGGCCCAGATAGTCTGCAATAAGAAGCAAGTGGTGATCAAGACTCCGTCTGGTGAGTCACTTACCATACAGGGAGATACCCGGTATGGACTGCCTGAGCAAGTGACTATGCTCAAGGCCTCTAAGTGTTTGAAGAAGGGTTGTGTCATCTACATGGCACAAGTGACTATTGATGAGCCGAAACCTAAGATGGAAGACATCCCCGTCATTTCTGAATACCCTGAAGTTTTTTCTGAAGAACTACCTGGTTTACCACCAGATAGGCAAGTGGAATTCAGAATTGACATCATCCCTGGAGCAGCACCTGTTGCTAGAGCGCCTTACAGGTTGGCACCAACAGAGATGAAGGAATTAAGAGCACAACTAGATGAATTGCTAGCTAAAGGTTTCATTAGACCTAGTTCGTCTCCATGGGGAGCGCCAGTCCTGTTTGTCAAAAAGAAGGATGGATCGATGCGTCTGTGCATCGATTTCCGTGAGCTTAATAAGGTCACTATAAAGAATAGGTATCCTTTGCCCAGGATCGACGATCTGTTCTATCAATTGCAAGAGGTAAGTTACTTCTCGAAGATTGACTTAAGGTTAGGCTACCACCAACTGAAGGTTAGAGATGAAGACGTACACAAAACTGCATTTAGGACTCGTTATGGTCATTACGAGTTCCTAGTGATGCCTTTTGGGCTCACTAATGCACCTGCCGCGTTCATGGATCTCATGAATCGCGTCTGCAAGCCTTACTTAGATAAATTCGTCATCGTTTTCATCGACGACATTCTCATTTACTCGAAGAACCAAGCTGACCATGAGAAACACCTTCGCTGTATTCTTAAACTTCTACATCATGAGAAACTCTACGCCAAATTTTCAAAGTGTGAATTTTGGCTTCGAGAAGTCCAATTCCTTGGACATGTGGTTAGTGAGCGTGGTATCCAAGTGGATCCCGCTAAGGTGGAAGCAGTTATGAACTGGCAAGAGCCGAAGACGCCCACATAAATTCGCAGTTTCTTGGGTTTGGCAGGATACTACAGACGCTTTATCGAAAATTTTTCAAGGATTGCTGCGCCCCTAACTTCTTTGACTAGGAAGAAGATTAAGTTCGACTGGGGACCCAAGCAACAAGAATCCTTTGATATCCTTAAGCAGAAGCTGAGCAACGCGCCTGTACTAACATTGCCTGAAGGTACCGAAGATTTCGTAGTGTACTGCGATGCATCACACACTGGCATGGGGTGTGTGCTTATGCAGAAAGGCAAGGTTATTGCCTATGCATCACGTCAATTAAAGGTGCACGAAAAGAACTACACCTCCCATGACTTGGAGTTGGGTGCCGTTGTATTTGCACTAAAGCTATGGAGGCACTATTTATATGGTATCAAGTGTGTGATCTATTCTGATCACAAGAGCCTCCAGCACCTGTTTAATCAGAAGGATTTAAACATGAGGCAGCGCCGTTGGATGGAGACTTTGAATGATTATGATTGTGAAATCAGATACCATCCCGGCAAGGCGAATGTAGTCGCCGATGCCTTGAGTCGAAAGGAAAGGGTAAAACCCATCCGAATCAATGCCAAGAGCATTGAAATAAAGAACAGTTTGAATGAAAGGTTGTTAGCTGCACAGAAGGAAGCTGTGTTGGAAGCTAACTATCCCAATGAAAAGCTAGGAGTAACTGAGGAGCAGTTATCTCTTGGTAATGACGGAATTCTGAGATTGAATGGACGAATATGGGTTCCAGTTTATGGAGGACTTCGAGATGTCATCCTCCAGGAAGCCCACAGTTCTAAATACTCCGTTCATCCTGGAGCTGATAAGATGTACCAGGATTTGAAAGCAAATTTTTGGTGGATAGGCTTGAAGAAGTCTATAGCCACCTATGTAGCTAAATGCTTGACATGTGCACAAGTCAAAGCTGAACATCAAAAGCCGTCAGGTTTGCTACAACAACCTGAACTTTCCACATGGAAGTGGGAAATGGTGACGATGGATTTCATCACCAAGTTGCCTAAAACCAGGAAAGGAAATGACACAATATGGGTGATAGTTGATAGACTGACTAAGTCAGCACATTTCCTACCCATTAAGGAGACCTATAGCTCCGACATGTTAGCCCAACTGTACGTAGATAAGATTGTGGCTCTACATGGCGTACCTGTGTCTATTATCTCTGACAGAGATACTAGATACACGTCACATTTTTTGAAAAGTTTCCAACAATCTCTGGGCACGCGTTTAAATTTCAGTACGGCTTACCATCCTCAGACGGACGGCCAGAGTGAGCGTACTATCCAAACTTTGGAAGACATGCTTCGAGCATGCGTGATTGACTTAGGTGGTAGTTGGGATAACCACCTGCCGTTAATCGAATTCTCCTACAACAACAGCTACCATACCAGCATTAAGGCTGCGCCCTTCGAGGCCCTATACGGTAGAAAGTGCAGAACGCCCGTTTGTTGGGCGGAAGTTGGAGATGTCCAATTGTCAGGACCAGAAATAGTCTTTGAAACTACGGACAAGATTGTCCAGATTCGTGACCGCCTGAAAGCTGCCAGGGATAGGCAGAAAAGCTACGCAGATTTAAAGCGTACGTAAACCTTTTAACTTCGAGGTAGGTGACAAGGTGTTACTTAAAGTATCACCCTGGAAGGGAGTGATGCGATTTGGTAAGAAAGGCAAGTTGAGCCCGAGATACATAGGACCGTTCGAGGTCATCGAACGTGTCGGATCAGTTGCCTAAAAGTTAAACTTACCTGAAGAGCTCAGTGGTATCCACAATGTATTCCACATCTGCAATCTGAAGAAGTGTTTCGCTGATGAATCACTGGTAATACCACATACAGATGTGCATATAGAAGAGAGCTTGAAGTTTGTTGAAAAACCTGTGTCGATCGAGGATCGACAGGTTAAGAAGCTTCGAAGGAAGCATGTGCCTATTGTAAAGGTAAAATGGGATGCCCGTAGAGGTCCCGAATACGCATGGGAGGTTGAGTCCACAATGAAAGAAAAGTACCCTCATTTATTTCAGTAAATCTCGAGGTCGAGATTTCTTTTAAGGGGGTGAGGATGTAACACCTCGAAAATTCACGTCCTATAATGTGTTGACACGTGTCATAAGTTTGAACGTGTGAAAGAATACTCTAGAGGGACTAAAGTTGACAAACATGAAAAGTATGTGAATATACGGATTCAAAATGTCAACAGTGAATAAATATACTTTACAGTAACCCTACATGATGCTCATACCTTCAAACGAATAAATCATGGATCATACGAAGCTAAATATGAAAGAAAGTGAGAGGTTACAAACTACAGGGGTTAAATGTGTCAACATGTTTAAAGTATACCTCTGAGTGACCTTTTAGCAAACCCAAAGATTTGTAATGATTAATTATGCTCACTAGAATGCACGATAAAAATTTCATAAAGTTTCGTTATCGTATGAGAAAGTTATGATCAAATTCGTATACGAGGGGTTAAAAGCGTCAACGTTGAAAATTATGACTTTTCGGGTAAACATGAAGTGACCAAGGACTTAACAAAGTGGGTATAAGTCGTAAAGCCCTTATAGGTAAATTTGGAGGGCTCATAATGCAATTTGTATAGTGCATGACTGTAACACCCTTGCTTGTTAAATACAATATTTTATATAAGATTCGTAAAAATGCATGTTTATATGATTACACGTAAGTATGTCAATACGTGTTTACTAAAACTTTTACAATTTAAAAGTTTACAACAACTTAATGTAATTGAATTCATCGTTTTAAAAGATACGACGAAACGCCGCGCGGAAGCTTTTAACTTTATCGTGTTCGGTTCTTTTTCGAGCTTGATCTTCATCCGGGCACTCTTGGCAATCACCTATGATCAAAACCAACTTAAAAGTTAGTTTTGATAGTTAAATAAAAAGTTTAAACAAGTTATATGGGTCAAACAAACAAAATTAAACATTTTTCAAGTTCAAGAGGGGCTAGGCGTCACGCCTAGGGGCTAGACGCCCCACCTAGCCCCCTTTTTGGCAGATTGTTGTTATTATGTTGCTGTACATATTCAGCATGACTCGATTTCACAGAAACGAGCATAACTCTCTCGTTTTTAATCCGTTTTACCCGATTCTTTTTCCTACGCGTCCCTAATTTAATTCTCCATCATATGGAGTTAAAATCCAACATCCAACATAATAATTTTTGAGACTTCTAAGCCTTCGACTAGTTACCTTTTTATCGCATTTTAACCCGTTTATGCATTTTATCAAACAAACATGTTTGTTTGATCCCAAGTTCTCATGATCTTCTTATTTTCGATATATCCTATTATATTAGGTTCTATTTGCGGGTTTCTTACACAATCTTAACCTATTTTGCATATATACTTGTTTTGACCCGTTAAGGGTGTTTAACATTTGCAAGCTTTAAATCCCGCTTCAATTAGTTTACATCCTATCCCCATTTTTATACGTATCCCAAGGAATCCATTTAACAAAACGCTTTACTCTAAACAACTCTTAAAGGTTGTTTGCCCAATTTACCCCTCAAGGGCCTTTTGGTCAATTTTAGTCCTTCTTTTTGTAACGAAGGACTTTCACTAATAGTTGACCAAAATATCACTTCTAACTACATCCTTATATTTGCGTACCTGGCTCGGGTCAGACTATTGACCCGTTTTAATACCTTGCTTCAACAATTTGCATATTTCATAGCAACACTAACTCGTAGGCCGCTTTTTCCTGTAAGCATAAGACTCGACAAGTGCTTATTAGTCGTGATTTATCAAATGGTATTAACATTACCATTTGACCCGTTTAGTCTAAACGACCAACCATTTTGCGCTTATATTCCAATGGTATTTATTTACCATTTTATTAAGTAAGTCATTTCGGATTCCTTACCATTTGGTTATGACTTTTAAATCCGTTTCGTACACGTTAACCCAACATGGCTTATGCCAATTGGTGTCGTTTTAAACTTCAACCCATATCCATTTATACATGACGAAATCACCATTTTTCCATTTGTTTTTATTCATTTAGGCCTACTTACAAAGTGGCCATTCAAAGATTCATTTTATATATGTCATCTATGACCAAATGTCAATTTCGCATTTTTGATATGTTCCGACCCGTACCACTTCGTGTCGGAACCAAAGTTCGAATACAACTTTTGCCGTAATTGTAACCGAGAATTAAATGCATATCTTGCATAAAGGGTGTAAGCTTTACTTACCTCTTATCCGGTTTGCGCTTTTCGTCTCGTACTTGATTTGTTTGACCCGCTTTCTCCCCAAGCTTCACCTAGCTTGTTAAGCGCCAACTATTATTTCATCATTCACAAGGTGGTTAGTTTAATCATGACTTAGTACGATTATTCCACCTTACGCATTTCTATATCCAATTATCATTCATCACAACACATTATATAATCAAGTTCTTCATATGAACTAGTAGGTACTCAATTTCACTTAGGCATTACATCGAACACCTTATGAGCATGAAATTTTTACTACTAGAAATCAAGCTCATGACTAACTATTTAACCAAGATTTAAACATCTTTTCACATGTTCATGACAAATCTTCATATCAACAAATCCGGATTTGCTTCATAGAGCTCTAATACACTAAGTTAACAAAGATAATCCTAGTGTTTAACATAATTCTCCAAAACCCACTTGACACATGAGAGTATGATCATGAATTCACAATCATGAACATCAATTTAACAAATAAATGACTAGGGTTTACTCCTAGACATAGTTTCATCCCTAATTTCATCCAAATAACGAACATGCAAGCTCAGATTCGAATCTCATAAGTTCATCTAAAATTTAAGATGGAACCACATAGCAAAATTTCGCATACCTCATGATCTATTTATTGAGGTGATCACTAATCTATGCTTGGATTTCGATTCGGAGCAGATTTGAGCCTTCAATTTGGTGAAAATGCAAGAGCTAGGGTTGTGAGGGGAGTCTTGGTCGCCCCCTGTGTTCTTGATCGACCAGACACCCCAAAATGGGTGTTTGGTGTTTCTTTTTTTTTTATTAACTTTCAAATTTAACAACATAAGCCCCTTAACTTTAGTTTGGTTTATAACTTGATATTTTGTTCTTTCATTTAATTACAAGACTTGTACTAGGTTATTTATTTCCTAGTTACTTGATCTTGTTCTCGACCCGTTTTATTTTAAGTCCCGTTAAATCTCGGGCCTTTTACATACTTTGCTTTCTCAAAGTATTTCTCATCCTTTTAATAAATATTAGATTTATTTATTCATATCCTAAAATTTACCGGGTAAGTTTTACCACTAACTGTATTTTACCCGTCCTGTAGTATTAACGTGGTTTGATTACCAAACCCGTTTTCGGGGTGTTACAAGTCTACCCCCCTTAGAGAGGTTTCGTCCTCGAAACCTTTTCTTACATAATTCATTGAGTTTAACTCAATATATTCGATCCGAGAAATCCTTTAAACATTAATTATACTTTTATCCAATGGTTAATATTACCAGAAAAGTATGGTAACATTTTTTTGGTTACTAATTGTCTACATAACTCATACGACACAGTGCAACTTGAAATAACGTAATCTCGTTATTTCTACTAGTTTAGTTAACTTAGCGATATCCATCGCTTTCATATACTATCGAATTCTTTATGAATCCGTTACTTTGACCCGTTTAAAGGTCTTTAGTGAAATCTTTCACTTTTAGCAACAATTTCTTTTGTTTTCAAATTTATTTATTCGGTTCAGTTATACCGAATCCACCGCTTACAAGCAAACCAAATTTTCTTGATTTGAATTGCTGACCTTAACCGGTCTCACTAACTAGACTTATTAGCCCAGTTACTTTTTACCGCTCGCTTAGTTATAATGTGATTTTACTTCACATTACATTTCCTAACCGTGATCGTGTCACATCATGTTTAATTTATATCAACCTTTCATTTTCGAAAACATCACTTTTCGAATATATCGTCTTGCACCTATCAGTGTCAAAACTTGAATCTTTCATGCTTACTTTTCAAATTCCTATCAGAATTTATATTTGTAAAAATGTTATTTCTTACTAAAACTGAATTTTAGTCTAACGTTTTTCTCTTTAACTATGTCAATTACTCATATTAAGGAAATTGACAACTCATAATTTATTGTTTTCCATTCTCATTTTACGCGGGGAATCGTAACAAGTTCCCTCACCTTACACTATTGACCCATAGGCTCCTTCACTTAACCTCGTAGGCTATTTCCTTAAGCTTTCATCTCTTTAAGACGAGGCCCTTATGATCCCTTTGCTTCAATTCATGACCCGTGGGTCATTTTGGCCCCGTAGACCTTTACACTAATTAATATCCCGTAGGTTATGATGATCCCGTAGATCATCTTTTATTCTAGTCTTTATTCAATTGTCTATTTATACATATATAGCTTTAAAGCATCCTTTGTTATGTTTGGAATCATTTAATTTTGCTTTTGAACTTTAGTTGACCTTGACCGTAGTCTAAGGTTTCATTTGTTTACTTTCGGACTATCTTTTCCGACTTTACGACTTCTAACATCATTTACACGTCGGTTTGTCCTACGCTTACCGTTACCCGGTTCATACTTATACTCCTTTACAACCCATTACCCGGGTCCTTCTATCTTATTGTTTTTAGCTTTCCGGTTTCACCGGTTTGCGTTTTCCTATTATATTAAGCGTTATTCCTTAATTGACTCGTTTGACTCATTTTGGGTGAATTTTCATCACTTATGAATGTCAAACTTCATTCTTTATTTGACCCGTCCAACTTTGAAATGGTTGAACGTAATTACCAAAATTTATGTTTGCGAAAAGTCTTGTCATCTTTTAGTCATGACTCATATTCCGAGTCTTTTGACTTTCTATTTCGCGTTCCTGTTTCTTAGTCTACGCATGCGTTTAATTCCTTACCCATCAACCGGGTGTTTTACCGAAATCGTTATCATTGCACCCCCCCTTCCGGTATGCATTAAGACTTTGTTTCGATTTACTTGGTCATCTTAGCGAAATCCGTCGCTTTTATTCGACCATGTCTTTTATTCTTTATGTGACCACCATTGGCGGCCTCATTAATTATGAGTGACGATTATCATCATTATCCTTGCTTTATTACGACTAAAGTTAGCAACCTTGATTATCTTTTTCGTGTGGGCAACACCTTTGTTTTTATGACCCGGCAGTCATCTATACTTTGGTTTTACTTGCCCGTTTTGTTCACCATGGCCCCTTCGTCCAAGATGACTTATTTTCGTGAATTTTCTTTTGATCATTCTTTTATATCATCATTTACATTAATCCTTGTCCCTTCTATCGGGCTCATTATCCTAATGTAATACGCTTCCGTCACCCGGCTGTGCGTTTACATTATTTTCAACTATTTTGTTCATTTGTTTCATTTGGGTATTTTTTTTTAATTTGTCCCATTCACCTCGTCCTTACTACATCGGATGTAAATGTGTCCGCTATAAAAAGTTCATGGTATCATATGCCACTACTTACTTGGCCAGAGTAAGCGATTAACACATGACACGCATGACCTTTTTATAGTTTTCACATCACGCCCTATGTAAGTAATGCCTCTATTTGTTTCTCTTGGAAACAATATCCCGAATACATTTTCTATTCGGATTTTTCCAAGTTTTTAATCTACATATGTGTTTTGGTCAAAAACTACCGAAGCAATTTAGTGATCAAATTAGTTAAGTGAGGTAGTGTGCTAAAATTATGTGTGAAAAATATGTTAACCAAGTTAGTTATAAAAACAGTTTCAGGATACGGCTCAAGATATAGAGCTGTATCTATGATCAAACAATGAGCAAAAAAGTAAAGGTTGACACGTGATGTACGAGGAAAGCCCTTAATCAATCTAGATCGCCGGCATAAAACCTCGGGAGCTGACAATCGCAGCTGCCTTGTTCTTCTATTACTTCAAATATCAGGATACAGTGCAGGATGTAGTGCGGATCAACTATGTGTTACAATGTAATTCGAATACAAGTGTTGTGTGTAGTGTTTGCAGTGAGCTAGAGAGAAAGTGTTTGAAAATGTGAAAGTTGAGTGCCTTAATCTGATCCGCCCCCATCTATTTATAGTAAAACAAATATAACAAACTATCCTAAATAACCGGAATCCAACTAATATTCCTCACTCGAACGTTGTGGACCTAGTCTTTCGGGTTCAACGTCTCTCCCATAACAAACATGCCCGAGTCTTGAGGAGAAGAAGTCCATCTGACCGTTAGCGAACCCCAGCCTTTAACCTGCACGTGGTTAATTCAATATTCCTCAGGATATCGCCCAACATGTTAGCAATATCCCCGTCCAGTATCCTGATCACAAATAAACAATAAAAAGCAGGATATTGATCAAGATATGTATGCTCAGAAAATGACCCATAACAATTGTCCCCAAATATATATGTTGGTATACCAATCCAACGGATATATTTTAAAAGTTTTATCCCATAATTCAAGGCATTTAAAACGAAGCGACGGTCAAGATCACATCATAACCTCCAACGCGCTTTTAGCTCAATGGAGATCCACAATGCCCCTATATCTTCTCTCTTCTTGTTTGAAAAGCAGATATCTCCAACAGAGTCTCCAGGTAATTCCCCATTTCTCATTCACTTTCTGTCAATTTTTCTTGCCTTATTCGTAATGGCTGCCGAGACCTTCACCCAGCAGAATCTCCTCAAAAATCCTGAAAAGGAGGTCTGCGCTTTCGACAACGCAGACATCGCGGCTTTGAGAGCTTCCGGTGCTTTCCCTGATAACACAGTCTTTAGATCGTTTGATCGGTCAATTCGATCGGATGTTTCTTCCACAGATTAGGTCTGCTTTCCAGCATACCCTTTTTCGCTGGGTCTTCGATACCCCTTTCCCGAATTCATGATGCAATTCTTCCGAACCACCGGCATCTCTTTTGCTCAAACCATGCCCATGGTTTGGAGAGTATTAATCGTACTTAACCAAATCAAAAACCTTCATTGCCCCGACCTCTGCATCGAGGATCTGCCTATTGCTTATCGCCTCCGATCCCACGGCTCTAGCCGGTTCTTGCTTTTTTCGACCTCTAGCAAACCCCTTATTCTTAAAGCCACCAAAAACGAAGATGGATGGCAACGCAAATTTTTCTTTGTCAAACGAGACTCCATTGCTGAGGGTGCCAGCCTTCCGGTGGAGTGGTTAACCACCGGTAGGGTCATAAATGTTCTCATGTACCTTTAGATTTTTATCTTTTACTAATATCCTTCTTTTTTATTCTTATGCAGTGAATTTCAAGGAAGTAGCTCCCCCTACCGCTGAATCAGAGGAAAGAATCAAAACTGTTTACCAATTACCTGCAATAGACAGGAGTTTCACCACACACGTCCCGAGTTCCAGTCAATACTCCTCATCTGAATTGTCTGGTAAGGATTACTTTTAAAATAGTTAGTTAGTATAGCATAATAGAATGAAAAGTAATAATAATGCAAAAAAATTTCCTTTATGCAGCACCGGCCAAGATCCCTGAAGTCTTTGACCTCGACGAGTTGTACAGTTATTCTGATCAGGTTCAGGTCAAGAAGGAACCTAGTCCCAGGGCCGCAGCCTCATCCAAACCCAGTGGTTCCAAAGCCATTGTCATCAGCAAACCCTTGCCAACTACCAAGCCCCGGAGCTCCAGCTCTCGTAAAAGGAAAGAGCCCGATTCCCCCGTCATTTCTGACACTTTTCCCTATGAGAAGCACGGGTTCATTGAAGCTAGCGGGTTTATGACTACCTTTCTTAACCAGGTTAGTATTCTCAAACCACGTCATGCAGCTTACATCATTTACAAAGATTTATCAATATTAATACCTGTCCTCTTACTTTCGCAGGGTCTTGAGCATCTGGTTCATCAATATTAATACCTGTCCTCTTACGATGCTGAGAGGGATGCTGAGGTGGATCCTGAGACGGATGCTGCTGAAATTAAAGCGAACGAAGATAGTACTGCCCCCTAAAACTTATTTCCTTTTGTTTGAGCAATTTTATGTCTTATGAACAATTTTTATTTTCTGCATTAAAACAATTTGATAACCGAAGGCGGATGGGTCCTGGGTTTCAGGATGAAGCCTTTGGTTATCAGCTAGTACCGTTTATTTCCAGTAATTTCATCTTTCATTTTTCTTGCTATCACTTTCTGGTTTTCTTATTATAGACCTTAGTTTTGCAAAATATAGTCAGTGATATATTACCAAAACTTTTATTAATTCAATCACCTTTAGAGAAAAATAAAAGATAGTTCATTTTAAAACCTGTTATGACGATACTAACTTAATTAAAGTTTCAAACTAGTACCAGTTTCATATATCTTAATCAAATATCCTGAAAAGTATTTTGAAAATATATTTTGAGAATATATCCCGGGAATTTATCCTAATCAGGATATTTAACCGTTTACCAAACATAGTATAACGTTTACAAAGGAAAGATTATACCAGGAATAGGGTACAACCCTATTATCAAACCTCAATCCCTTTGCAACTTTTCCAATGAAGATGTCCCCTGTCTGAGACACTTAGTGCATTAGTTCCGAGTCTTATCCTTTGAGCTTTACACCATTGCTTCAGTAGGAATGTCCCCTGTGTACAATGCCTTCAAATACTTAGAAATCCTTTGGATATCAGTTCCCATTGTGTAGACAATTCTTCATGTCACAGGGTAAAACCCAAAAAATGTATTGGGGATGAATCCCTTGTATCCTGGGGAAAATCCCAAATTTCCGTGCGCTACAGGCGGGAGTGTATAAACTCCAAGACTTAGAAAGGTGAAAACCTTTAAACCTTAGAGAGTATGAAAATACCCTTTCGTGAGAGAGGGTGATCAATCCTTATATACCTTTAGGATTCAGGATATAGCCAATAGTAACGAAATTGTCAACCACTTTTACATGGACTGGTCCCGCCACCTTGAACTATTCCCGAATAACTTGCGCTCCAGGCGGGGTGTTTAAACCCAATTCGGAAGAAAGGTGAATACCTTTAAACCTGTGAAGGGATCGGGATCCCTTATAGGTGAGAGAGGGGGCCAATCCTCTAATCTTCCGAAGTATCCTGAGTGAGCATCCTGGAGCTATATCCTGGATCATATACTGCAAAACATCCTTAAACTAAGGTGGGTGTTAGCCAAGCTAACACCCCTCCGATGCTTAAGTTAGTATTGGGTTTCAAAGAACAAATCAAATCAAACATATTTAAAAGAGATAGAATTCATACCATCTTGAGATAGAAATTACATTCTATTCTTACTTGAAATAGAGTTTTAAGTGTATTGCATTCCAGGATCTTGGTAGCATATCCCCTTCCATATTCTTGAGTCTATATGCTCTGGATATTCTTTGTTGATATGCTGCCATCCTTAGCCTTGTTGCATCCCTTTTTTCATCTATAGTATCCAAATCCTGACATAAGGTTTCAGGATTCTGTTCAGGATCCCGTAGGATAGATCTCGCAATAGGTATCGCCATTTCCGTTGGAATCATTGCTTCTGCTCCAAATACCAAGGAAAATGGGGTTTGGCCTGTTGCATTCTTTACCGTTGTCCTATCAGCCCACAAAACAAAGGGTAATTCTTCTGCCCATCTTCCTTTTTTGGCTCCAAGTCTCTTCTTTAAGTTATTGACAATTATCTTGTTTGAGGATTCTGCTTGTCCATTCGCTTGAGGATGTACCAGAGTAGATGTTATCATTTTGATTCCCCAACTCTTGCAAAAGTCAGTAGTTCTCTTGCTTATAAACTGAGAACCATTGTCACAGATTATCTCGGCTGGTACTCCGAATCTGGTCAGGATATTTCTCTTTATGAAGGATACTACTTCTTGATCCCTGACTTGGACAAATGCCTCGGCTTCAACCTATTTGGAGAAATAATCTGTCATTGCCAACATAAAAACCTTTCCTCCTGAAGCCTTTGGAAGCTTTCCCACTATATCCATACCCCACTTCATAAATGGCCAAGGGGAAACAATAGGATACAGCGGTTCAGCAGGCTGATGTAATATGTTACTATGTCTTTGACATGCATCACATCTTCGAGCAAATTCTGCGGCATCTCTTCTCATTGTCGGCCAATAATATCCTGTCCTTAATACTTTTGAGAATAATGACCTGCCCCCAGTATGGTTACCACAATCCCCTTCATGTATATCCTGAAGTACTTCTTTGGCTTCAGGATCCTCCAAACACCTCAAATACGGTCCTGCAAGAGATTTGTTGTATAAAACATTATTTATAATAGTGAATCGTGATACCTTCATCCTAAATGCCTTAGGATTTTCATTTTCGGGGATGTGTCCTTCCTTGAGATATCTCACGATTGGAGCCGTCCAGGATTTAGGATCCTTTTCAGGGTACTCTGCTCCAGGATCCTGAATAGCCGCTACTTCTTTATCCTGAGGATTCGTTGCAGGATATAAGACATGTAATATTGGTATTTGGGTCCCTTCTGGTATCCTGATCGATGATCCCAAATTTGCTAAGGCATCTGCTTCAGCATTATCCTCCCTTGGTACCTGTTCAAGTGTAAAAATATCGAAATATCCTGCTAATTTTTTGAGAATATCGAGATATTCGATTAATTTCTCACCCTTAACTGCATAGGATCCATTAAAATGGTTAGTAATTAACAAGGAGTCAACATATACTTGCAAATTCTTGATACTCATATTCTTAGCCAACTCTAATCCTGCAATTAAAGCTTCATATTCTGCCTCATTATTAGTAGCAGGGAATTCACACCTAATAGCCTGGGGTAATATGTCCCCCTGTGGCGATTTTAGTAGTATTCCCAATCCTACTCCTCTTACATTAGATGCACCATTAGTATATAATGTCCAGGATCCTGAGGATTCTCCTAACTGTTGAACTTCTAGGTCTACCTCATCCAGAATGTCACTACTGAAATCAGCCACAAAGTCAGCTAAAGCCTGAGACTTTATGGCATTTCTAGGTTCATATACTAAATCATAAGCACTTAACTTTACTGACCACTTGGCCATCATGCCTGACATCTCTGGTTTCCTAAGCACATTTTTGACAGGATAATTTGTTTTAACATGGATCCTATGTGTCTCAAAATAATGTCTAAGCTTTGTCGATGCCATAACTAGAGCTAATATCAATTTTTCTAAATGAGAATACCTAGTTTCAGCATCTAACAAACTTTTACTAACATAATAAACAGGATATTGCTGACCTTCATGGTCCTTTATAAGAACGGCACTTACAGCATTCCCTGATACAGCGAGGTATAGGGATAGTGGTTCACCATTTTCAGGTTTCATCAATAGAGGTGCAGTTGAGAGATATCGCTTCAAATCCTGCAAGGCTGCTTCATGCTTTGCTCCCCATTCAAATTTCTTATTCTTCTTGAGGATATCATAGAATTCCTTGCATTTTTCCGAGGATCTTGAAATAAATCTGTTCAAAGCTGCTACTCGACCTGTTAACCGTTGAACGTCCTTCATATTCGAGGGTGATTTTATATCCAGGATAGCTTTAATCTGCTCCAGGCTTGCCTCTATCCCCCTTTTTGTCACCATATATCCTAGAAACTTTCCTGCCCCCACTCCGAAATGGCACTTAGCAGGATTCAGCTTCATGTTATACTGATCCAGAATATCAAATGCTCCCTTGATATCCTGGAGGTGATCCTCAGCCTTTTTAGATTTCACCACCATATCGTCAATATACACCTCCATGGTGTCCCCCAGCTTATCTTTGAACATCATGTTCACCAATCTCTGGTATATTGCACCGACATTTTTCAAACCGAAAGGCATAGCAGTATAGCAATAAATACCTGTTGGTGTCATGAAAGCAGTATCCTCCTGGTCCGATGGCTCCATTTGAATCTGCTGAAATCCTGAGGATGCGTCCATGAACGTTAACATTTCATGCCCAGCAGTAGCATCCACCATTGCATCGATATGAGGAAGGGGGAACGGGTCTTTAGGACAAGCCTTATTCAAGTCTGTGTAATCTACACAGACTCTCCATTTCCCATTTTTCTTCTGCACTACGACCACATTCGCCAACCATCTTGGGAACTTGACTTCTCTGATCATTTTGGACTTTAACAATCTTTCAACTTCCTCTTGGATGATTATATTCCGCTCAGAAGCAAACTTCCTTCTTTTTTGCTGAATAGGCTTGAATGACCTGTCAATTCCAAGCTTGTGAGTAATAATGTCTTTGGATATACCTGTCATATCCTCATGCCTCCATGCAAACGTTGACATCCTGCACTTCAAAAAGTCAGTTAATTGTTTTTCAATATCCCGAGGGATATTGGTTCCTACGAGCACCGAGATATCAGGATTATCCTGATCCAGGATAACTTTCTTCACATCCTGCTCCGAAGCTTCCAAGGTATCCCGGGCCAGCATCTTTAATTGCTATGCTGGATTAGGCTTGGTCGAAGATTTCATTGAGGATGTGTAGCATTCCTTCGCCTCCTGCTGATCACTATCAACTTTGACGACCCCCCAAGGGGTTGGAATCTTGATGCATTGGTGATAAGTCGAAGGCACATCCTTCATGTCATGGATCCATGGCCTGCCTAGTATGATGTTATAGCAGGATAAGGAGTCCATCACACAGAAGCGTTGTATCGAGTTGACCCCTTCAACGTATACTGGTAACTTTATCTCTCCTACAGTATTTCTAGTTTCTCCACTGAAACCAACGAGCACAGTGGACTTCGAAGTAATGTCCATCGGAGATACATTCATCCTTTTCAATGTTTCAAGCTGAATTATATTGACAGAACTACCGTTGTCCACCAATATCCTGTGTACAAAATGGTTAGCCACATATAATGTTATTACCAAAGCATCATGGTGAGGATCCTGAACAGTATCCCTGTCATCACTATCGAAAGTGATCACTTTATCAGTTGTGAGGGTAGTCATCCTGACTGGTCTGTCTCCCCTTTCACTCTTAGCTTCCTTTGCATGTCTCTTAGCCGCCGAATACGAAGTCCCACAAATGTCGGATCCTCCTGAAATAAAGTTAATTATCTTGGCATCTGCTGGGGGTGATGCTGCTCGTTCAGGATCCTTCTCGGGATCATGCCCTTTATTCTTCTTTCTTCCCAGCAAGTCCTTCAGATACCCTTTGCTTAACAGGTAACTTATTTCTTTCCTTAAAGCAATGCAATCCTCGGTCATATGTCCGAAGTCTTCATGGAAGGCACACCATTTGGATTTATCCTTCCAATCAGCTTTCTGCTGGTTCTTTCGAGGCCACCTATCTTTGTCCCCTAAACCCTGCATAGCATACATTAACTCAGGTATATTAACAGAAAAGCAGTATTCAGATAAGTCAGGATATTCTTCAGGATCCTCGTCTTCAACAGCATTCACTTTCTTGTTATCATTTCTGCCATATGGCTTGGAGCGATATGGCTTATATGAGGATTCTGATTTCCTGTTAGTTGATTCATAGGTTGAGGTAGAATTCATCCTCTCCTGCATCTTCTTGTCATCTTCCAAACGGATATATCTCAAAGCCCTGTTACGAGCTTCATCGAGATTCCTGCAGGGATTCATTACAAGATCTTTATAAAACTGAGAATCCTTTTGTAACCCCATCTTAAAAGCTTGCACAGCTGTTGCAACATCAAGATGTGGGATATCCAAGGATTCTCGACTGAATTTGTTCACATAATCCCTCAAGGATTCCTGAGGCCCTTGAGTTATCCTGTAAAGATCACTGGTTAGTTTCTCAAAACTCCGGCTGTAAGAAAACTGACTATTAAATAAATTAACCAAATGAGCAAACGAAGTAATTGAGTGAGGAGGAACATTTAATAGCCATTTTAAGGCTGATCCTGTCAGGGTAGATCCAAAACCCTTGCACAAGCATGCTTCCTTGAGCTCCGGAGGGATAGGGTTGATCTCCATTCTTTCCCTATACTGGGCAATATGCTCTTCAGGATCCGTAGTCCCATCATACAGCTTCATGTTGGGAGTCTGAAATCTTTTTGGGATTTCAGCATCACAGATAGGATATGCAAAGCGGGATATCCTGTGGCTATCTTGGGATACTTCTGGAATTGGCTGGACCACTCCAGGTACACTGGATATCATGTCCTTCAATTTCTGAAGCTCCCTGGTAAATGTTGACGTCATACCTGCATCCTGCAAAGAGCCATTGTTGTTAGTAGCAAGAACATTATTATTTGACACATTACCGGTCTGAGGATTTTGGCCATATCCTGAAGCATATCCTAAACTCCTCACAGTGGACATCCTGACCGAAGAGGGTATCTCAGGGGTATGATTCTGAGAATGGCTTGGGACGATATTCCCCCTGTTATCCTCAGTGTAAACTGCGGAACTGAAGTTCAAAGCCCTGGGCTGTATAGGAGTGACAGTTTCTTCAGCAGGTCTACTCGAGCTAGCTTTTAAGAGTTGTATTTCTCTTAACAGCATTTGGTTAGTCTCCTGTTTCTGCCTCATTTGTTCCTGCACACTTCCAAATAAAGTTAGAATTTCATCATTAGAGGCTAAAACGGGAGCAGATCCCTGAACACTCCGAGTAGGGATAACATCTTGAGGTTGTGAAGAAAATGGCATCCTTGGAGGAGGTGGTGGAAGCACCGAACCGGTGGTAGCGGAGGTTGCAGCAGTCATAGTGGAGGAGCTCATGTTTGATCTTGAGGCCATTGTAAACAATGTGGCAAAAAGTTTTGAAAATAGAAAACTGATTAACGATTTCACAAAGATTTTTAGTAAAGGTAGCACCACTTGCCCCACGGTGGGCGCCAAATTGTTTTGGTCAAAAATTACCGAAGCAATTTAGTGATCAAATTAGTTAAGTGAGGTAGTGTGCTAAAATTATGTGTGAAAAATATGTTAACCAAGTTAGTTATAAAAACAGTTTCAGGATACGGCTCAAGATATAGAGCTGTAACTATGATTTTGAAAATAGAAAACTGATTAACGATTTCACAAAGATTTTTAGTAAAGGTAGCACCACTTGCCCCACGGTGGGCGCCAAATTGTTTTGGTCAAAAATTACCGAAGCAATTTAGTGATCAAATTAGTTAAGTGAGGTAGTGTGCTAAAATTATGTGTGAAAAATATGTTAACCAAGTTAGTTATAAAAACAGTTTCAGGATACGGCTCAAGATATAGAGCTGTAACTATGATCAAACAATGAGCAAAAAAGTAAAGGTTGACACGTGATGTACGAGGAAAGCCCTTGATCAATCTAGATCGCCGGCATAAAACCTCGGGAGCTGACAATCACAGCTGCCTTGTTCTTCTATTGCTTCAAATATCAGGATACAGTGCAGGATGTAGTGCGGATCAACTATGTGTTACAATGTAATTCGAATACAAGTGTTGTGTGTAGTGTTTGCAGTGAGCTAGAGAGAAAGTGTTTGAAAATGTGAAAGTTGAGTGCCTTAATCTGATCCGCCCCCATCTATTTATAGTAAAACAGATATAACAAACTATCCTAAATAACCGGGATCCAACGAATATTCCTCACTCGAACGTTGTGGACCTAGTCTTTCGGGTTCAACGTCTCTCCCATAACAAACATGCCCGAGTCTTGAGGAGAAGAAGTCCATCTGACCGTTAGCGAACCCCAGCCTTTAAACTGCACGTGGTTAATTCAATATTCCTCAGGATATCGCCCAACATGTTAGTAATATCCCGTCCAGTATCCTGATCACAAATAAACAATAAAAAGCAGGATATTGATCAAGATATGTATGCTCAGAAAATGACCCATAACAATATGCAACTTTCAATTTCTACATATTTGTTGCATATTACTATTTGTGCAATTATATTTAAAATGTGCACCTGGTAATGCTTGCCTTAACGGGCTTTCTTGCCATTACTTATTTGCGATCGTTACGCGATTTAGGTCCTTGATGAGTATGCTCTTCTTGTCATATCTCGGACCGTTCCATCATCATATCCACAATTCGTTTGACTCTCGTCGTCTTCAAACGCGAGTGTCCTTCAATTAAAACATTCACAAAAGTTAGTAACATCAACTTCAATAATCGCCCGTATTATAATACAAGGCTTTTTCTACTATACGCATCAACGCGCGTATTTTCGTCAACTATATCAATCATTTTAATTGGGGTAACGTGTATCACGCGATAGCCCTATGTGTTGTTTACAACACTATAGCATGCTAAACTATTAACATACATGTACTTACCGGATTTGCGATCAAGCCTCGAACCGAACACTAATCTTTATCAAGAGCTTAAGGTTTAAGTCCAAGCATGGTTTTCCCCACCATACTTGAATCTCTTAAACCAGGGCTCTGATACCAACTTGTAACACCCTTGCTTGTTAAATACAATATTTTATATAAGATTCGTAAAAATGCATGTTTATATGATTACACGTAAGTATGTCAATACGTGTTTACTAAAACTTTTACAATTTAAAAGTTTACAACAACTTAATGTAATTGAATTCATCGTTTTAAAAGATACGACGAAACGCCGCGCGGAAGCTTTTAACTTTATCGTGTTCGGTTCTTCTTCGAGCTTGATCTTCATCCGGGCACTCTTGGCAATCACCTATGATCAAAACCAACTTAAAAGTTAGTTTTGATAGTTAAATAACAAGTTTAAACAAGTTATATGGGTCAAACAAGCAAAATTAAACATTTTTCATGTTCAGGGGGGCTAGGCGTCACGCCTAGGGGCTAGACGCCCCACCTAGCCCCCTTTTTGGCAGATTGTTGTTATTATGTTGCTGTACATACTCAGCATGACTCGATTTCACGGAAACGAGCATAACTCTCTCGTTTTTAATCCGTTTTACCCGATTCTTTTTCCTACGCGTCCGTAATTTAATTCTCCATCATATGGAGTTAAAATCCAACTTCCAACATAATAATTTTTGAGACTTCTAAGCCTTCGACTCGTTACCTTTTTATCGCATTTTAACCCGTTTATGCATTTTATCAAACAAACATGTTTGTTTGATCCCAAGTTCTCATGATCTTCTTATTTTCGATATATCCTATTATATTAGGTTCTATTTGCGGGTTTCTTACACAATCTTCACCTATTTTGCATATATACTTGTTTTGACCCGTTAAGGGTGTTTAACATTTGCAAGCTTTAAATCCCGCTTCAATTAGTTTACATCCTATCCCCATTTTTATACGTATCCCAAGGACTCCATTTAACAAAACGCTTAACTCTAAACAACTCTTAAAGGTTGTTTGCCCAATTTACCCCTCAAGGGCCTTTTGGTCAATTTTAGTCCTTCTTTTTGTAAAGAAGGACTTTCACTAATAGTTGACCAAAATATCACTTCTAACTACATCCTTATATTTGCGTACCTGGCTCGGGTCAGACTATTGACCCGTTTTAATACCTTGCTTCAACAATTTGCATATTTCATAGCAACACTAACTCGTAGGCCGCTTTTTCCTGTAAGCATAAGACTCGACAAGTGCTTATTAGTCGTGATTTATCAAATGGTATTAACATTACCATTTGACCCGTTTAGTCTAAACGACCAACCATTTTGCGCTTATATTCCAATGGTATTTATATACCATTTTATTAAGTAAGTCATTTCGGATTCCTTACCATTTGGTTATGACTTTTAAATCCGTTTCGTACACGTTAACCCAACATGGCTTATGCCAATTGGTGTCGTTTTAAACTTCAACCCATATCCATTTATACATGACGAAATCACCATTTTTCCATTTGTTTTTATTCGTTTAGGCCTACTTACAAAGTGGCCATTCAAAGATTCATTTTATATATGTCATCTATGACCAAATGTCCATTTCGCATTTTTGATATGTTCCGACCCGTACCACTTCGTGTCGCAACCAAAGTTCGAATACAACTTTTTCCGTAATTGTAACCGAGAATTAAATGCATATCTTGCAAAAAGGGTGTAAGCTTTACTTGCCTCTTATCCGGTTTGCGTTTTTCGTCTCGTACTTGATTTGTTTGACCCGCTTTCTCCCAAGCTTGTTAAGCACCAACTATTATTTCATCATTCACAAGGTGGTTAGTTTAATCATAACTTAGTACGATTATTCCACCTTACGCATTTCTATATCCAATTATCATTCATCACAACACATTATATAATCAAGTTCTTCATATGAACTAGTAGGTACTCAATTTCACTTAGGCATTACATCGAACACCTTATGAGCATGAAATTTTTACTACTAGAAATCAAGCTCATGACTAACTATTTAACCAAGATTTAAACATCTTTTCACATGTTCATGACAAATCTTCATATCAACAAATCCGGATTTGCTTCATAGAGCTCTAATACACTAAGTTAATAAAGATAATCCTAGTGTTTAACATAATTCTCCAAAACCCACTTGACACATGAGAGTATGATCATGAATTCACAATCATGAACATCAATTTAACAAATAAATGACTAGGGTTTACTCCTAGACATAGTTTCATCCATAATTTCATCCAAACAACGAACATGCGAGCTCAGATTCGAATCTCATAAGTTCATCTAAAATTTAAGATGGAACCACATAGCAAAATTTCGCATACCTCATGATCTATTTACTGAGGTGATCACTAATCTATGCTTGGATTTCGATTCGGAGCAGATTTGAGCCTTCAATTTGGTGAAAATGCAAGAGCTAGGGTTGTGAGGGGAGTCTTGGTCGCCCCCTGTGTTCTTGATCGACCAGACACCCCAAAATGGGTGTTTGGTGTTTCTTTTTTTTATTAACTTTCAAATTTAACAACATAAGCCCCTCAACTTTAGTTTGGTTTATAACTTGATATTTTGTTCTTTCATTTAATTACAAGACTTGTACTAGGTTATTTATTTCCTAGTTACTTTATCTTGTTCTCGACCCGTTTTATTTTAAGTCCCGTTAAATCTGGGCCTTTTACATACTTTGCTTTCTCAAAGTATTTCTCATCCTTTTAATAAATATTAGATTTATTTATTCATATCCTAAAATTTACCGGGTAAGTTTTACCACTAACTGTATTTTACCCGTCCTGTAGTATTAACGTGGTTTGATTACCAAACCCGTTTTCGGGGTGTTACAATGACCCTTCGAAAGAGCCAAGAGCCAAGATACAATAATGGAAAGATTTGAAATCTGACGACAGGATTCAGGCGGGCCGCGTAAAACTTAACAAGACTTTACGCGGGCCGCGTCAGACGCCCAGATGCAGAAACTTTAGACAGCAGCCTGTTTTCACGCGATAACCGACCCAAAACAGATATTTTCACTACATGGGCGACCCCTAAACAGTCCTAGGCACTTAGGGACATCTGTGGATGATCCATGGCCATTGCTAGCATGATTTGTCAACAATCTATGAGATTTTGAACACTATATAAAGGCCTTGTGTTGCAACTTTGTAACCACACCTTCCATCTGCATTTCTGATCATTTCTGGAGCTCCAAAGCAGACTCAAGTGATCACTAATCGTGCATAGGACTTCAGTAAGTATGCTTAACCTTTCTTAGTTGAGTTTTTACTTAGTTTTAGCTTAAAAGTCAAACCGTCGTAATTAACGTTTGACTTAGCGATTAATCATTGTTGGTCCAGTGATTAGTCGAATTGAAAGCAGTTATAAGTTGGTAATTATGTGGGCAATAAAACCTTAAAAGGGCACCCTCTGATTCCCACTCTAACTAGGTCAAATGTCGGGTCAAACTTGTTATTAAAAAGTCAACAGAATGCTTAATTTCCAATTTATGCATAATTAGCAATGTAGAACCCATACAACCTGTTTGATCATTAATATAACTTGGTAATGAATATAAGAACATGTCTAAACATGTTCAACCCGACAATTTTCAGTAGAGACCCGGTTCGGAACCGAAAGTCGCATAAATTGACTTTTGCTTTGACTTTCAGTTCTGACCCGTTTAAGCATGTTTTAGAAATGCCTTTGTAACACCTCGTAAAATCATGTCCAATGATGTATTGACACGTGTAATAAACCCTAATGAAGTCAAATAGTAAATTTAAGGGACTAATTTTTCGAAAAATCGAAAAACCTTGATTTAGAAAGGACTGGGAGTGTTTGTATACCTAAAATAAGTTTCTAAATAACCTCTCACGATATTTATATTCACAAATGAGCCACTTGTCGATCGAGTGTAGCCGTTTGCATAATTAATTGAAAGTTTGCGCAATGAAGGGTTAAAAGCGTCAACATGTTAATTCTTACATCTGAGTGACCTTTTAACAATCCGGGAGCTTCATGAGATTTGATTATATTCTCGGGAATGCCAACAATTGGCCGTCTAAGGTTTTGATGCATTTAAGTAAAGTTATGCGCAACTTTGCAAGTTAGAGGGGCTAAAAGTGTCAATATGTTTAATTATACCTCTGAATGACCTTTTAGTGAACCCAAAGCATCGTGATGTTTAATAATACTTTCAATAATACCTAATATGGATTAGATGAGGCTTCAATACTATTAAATGATGAGATGCGCAAGTTTGCGCAATAGATGGACCTAAAGCGTCAACTTTTGAATCTACGCCCTTTGGTGACCATTTAAGCGAACGGGAGCATAGTAACATTTATGTATATGATGTGGAATGACCAATATGGGCCATGGAAGGCTTGGTTATCCTTAAACAGCATGTCGCGCTACTTTGCGCAATTAAAGGGCTATTTGCGTCAAATGGCAAAAGTATGCCGATTCGTAGGGTTTCGAACCTTCTGGAATATGAACAGGAGTTAAACATACCCTATTAATTCTTTATATATCTTTGATATAGGCTTAGAGGTGTTTCGTGCGCAAAAATAAACTTTTATGTCATGCAGGGACTAAAAGTGTCAAAAAGTGCACAAGTTTGCATTTTCGCGCATATCTCACATTCTGAATATCTTCGGACACCCAAAAATTTATGTTAGCACTAAAATATTTTATTTTAGGGTTCGGCTTGATAAAATTCCTTTCGTCGCGTAATTTGGATCGTTTTTAGCGTCCGTTCGTGTTAAGTCGTAATTAGACGAACAACGTGACCGTACGTCCAAACGAACCGACATCCGACATGTTTTTGAACATGTTTCATGTCCCCTATGTTTAAACACCATAGTGAATCCTTAAAATGAGTTTAACAGGCTTTAAACGTGCCTAAAATGACTTTAAAGGCTCACAGGGATCATTTCTGTCATTTTTAAAACTGTTGCTGCTGGTGTGGACATGCAGGCGGGCCGCGTGAGTGTCCTGGATTCCCTACGCGGGCCGCGTGGGTTGATCTGATGTAGAAACAGCTGGTAACAGGTTGTTTCTTGCTGGCTTTTGTTCTAGATGGTTTCCAACACTCACAAACTCGATTCTAGGGGCTGCCCATAGTATGATAAAACCACTTAACACAAGTCATGATCTGAATATAGCTCCCCGACACTTGTCGCGATCCTACGAGGTCCCGAAAAGTATATAAGGAGGTGGGTTTTTCACTTTCACTCACACCTCATTCCATTTTTCTGGTTGCTCTCTCATTCTTGGAGGATCTTGAACTCTTTGAGAACCTCCCTAAGTCCTTTGGACTCTTGTAAGTATCCTTTCGTGCTTAGTTTAATTCGTTTAGCGTTTTAAACCAAAAAGTCAAGCGTTTTCGATAAACGCTTTGACTTTTAAACGGTTGAGCCATTGCTCGTAACGAACATGGCTACGTGACCGTAATTAGGTAGGTGTTTAACCCTCAAAAGGGCACCTCCTAATTACCACGTTTACTTAGTTTAATTGTCGGGTTAAATAAAAGTCAAACGGGTTTGTTTTAAATAAAATCCATAACTAATTCATAAAGATCAGTTTTCTCACTTTAATAACTTGGTAAATATTAGTTGAACATGTCTAAGCATGTTCAACCCGACAATTTCAAGTTTAGGCTCGGTTCGGGATCGAAAGTCGCATAGTTTGACTTCTGCTTTGACTTTCAGTTCTGACCCGTTTAAGCATGTTTAAGAAATGCCTTAGAGCCTTATTTGGACCAGGTTTCATGTAAGTATAACTCTCTGAGATTATACAACTTGGTTCATTAGTTATCCGATTCATATGCATGTTTCCGTTAAGTGCTTAAATGTTGACTATTATGCCTTTTTTACTATAAAACGTGATTTTTGAAAAAGTAAAAGAGTAGAAACCTTAGTTACTAGTTTATAAACTTGCACCTAAAATTTGACATCAGTTTGAGGTCTAGATTAAGAGTTATGCTCATTAGCGTGATTAGAAAGCTTCTTTTTAAATAAATGGCGTAATTAGCATATAGCCTATCTAAACCCACTTTTTGATATCAAACTTTTTACCCACTAATGTAATATAATATTTTGGGATTTTTGAAGATTTTTATTTAATTTTTGGCTGAGCATAACATAGGTCTCTAAGTTTAATTCGGTTAATGCCGGTTTTGCCCTTTTAAGCCATAAAATGAGTTTTACAAATCCTTTTGACCCCAAACCTTTTTCTACTGATTTTATTTGATAAATAAAATATTTTGAGCCTTCTGGAATTATAAAAATATCAGCTTCCCATTGAAAACCCGGAAATGGCTCCAAATCGCCTTTTTAAGCATTTTAACGCATAGTTTGTACTAAAACCATATTAAACATATAAGGTTGATACCTACAGATATTTTTAGTATATTTTTATATATTAACAGTAAGTAAAAGTTTTTAAACTCAGGTTTCCAGTTTTGACCTTTTAAGCCTAAGTGAAATTACCAAAATACCCCTAAGGTGCATAGTTTGGTTTTAAATGATAAATTTCACATATAGGTCATACCCTACTGTTATAACTTATTAAATTAAGTGTATTTACTGATTATATCAGACCTGAAACTCAGAATAATAATTAATCTCTATTATAACCTTTAAAATGACCAAAATACCCCTACGGGGCATAAATTGGTTTTAAATTCGTTTTGGGCATAATGGAAGGTATCCTACTGATATCACAACATATTTAAGGTATATTAACTTAGGAAACCTGTTCATGACTCTTTTGGTTACCCGTTACGCACTTTTCGCGTTCGGATCGGTTTATGTAACTAGTTTGCATAAATTAGCCGAAACGGGTCAAACCATATCATTTTTATCTCAAAATCCAGAATGTGTTTAGTTTAACCTTGCTACACAAGTATACAAGCTTGTCGGGTCTAAACCACATTCTAATCCGGTTCTCGCTTAATCATGCGTTTTGAACCGTTTCCTCTTTTAAAACTAACCGGTCTAAGCATAGGTTTAATTAAGACCCGTTAGGAATCTAATAGGTTATTAAAAACCTTCGTTCCAGATTTAGGAGCCCAGTAAAAGCTATATGTACTTGCTGATTTGATATACGGCTGGGATTGAATTTATATTTAGCTCAGGTAAATACTCTTAACTTATTTTCCCTATACGGGCTTGGGATACGGTATTATAATAATACCGCTTGGTCGGGTATGTAGTCATTTAAATCGGATTGTGATTAATGTATTTACATAACTCGTTTTATTCTGTATTATTTGGTGTATGGCCTTTGGGGGTTAAATGACCATGTCCCTGATATCCTTGGCATCATTCAAAGAAATGGCCACGACCTAAGCACGGGGTGTAGGCGTACACCTGACAGTTGCATTATGTAAAAACTGGTAATCCACTTAAAGGAATCAACCTTGTGGGCATTATACTTGTGGCGTGTTAGTTAATCTTGACCGGCTCTACCAACCGGCCCTGACGGACGACAAATAAGTAAAACTGTATACAATATTATTTTTAATAATTGTCCCAAGTTATAAAAGAATTTTTGTGCCATGTGCATTCAAATCAATTTTTCTAAAACATTTTCAAAATGAGTCAGTTAATTGTATTTACCAGTGTAAACTGACGTATTTTCCAAAAAGGCTAAGTGCAGGTACTATACGTAATAGGCTGGCTACTCCAGGCATCAATAATCAAAGTCTCGCAAGTTCTAGATGTTAAAGTCTGTTGAACAAAGTTTCTTTTTATCTTTTGATCCGCCTGTGGATCTTTTACATTCCGTTTGTAATACTTTGATATTACTTTATATCGGTTTGTAATATATTTTATCTTTGCTTTCGTTGTGCATTTATAAATTGTGTTGCTTGACTATGATGATATCAACTACGTCACGATACTCCCCACCGGGCCCACCGGTGACATGTGGAAATATCGGGGTGTGACAGGTTGGTATCAGAGCCAACATTGAGTGAATTAAACACTAGCCTTTTGTGTTTAATCTCAATGACACAGTAGCACATTCCTTGACCTTCTAAGTCTAGACTTAACATAGGAATACCCTCATCTCTATTCGGAGAATTATTGTTTTCAATTCTATATATTCTAATATGTCGCCAAGCAAAGAAGCCACAATGGAAATTCTCCCCATTTGAAGCCTAGGGAAGGCCGAGCTTCGTAATGCGACTAGGATTAGCGTGCAACCAAGGAGAAAGCATTCAGAAATAAAATGAAGAAGAAACTCCTTTTGCTGAAGTTCGTTTCCTTAGTAAGTCCTTATAAGGGCATACTTATCTTTCAGCCCCTTCATGGACAACATTATTCCTTCCAAGACCCGTTCAGGGCAATTCTGTACCTCTTTTTAAAATCATTGGAATGATCATCTAAATTTCATTATATGTGAATATAATATATGAAATAAATTAAAATAACATTCCTTTTATAAGATCTACCATTATAATAAAATGGCAAAATCTAAAAAGAACAAGACCTAGCCCATGTGTCTTTTTAAAAACAGGGTCGAGATGGCAGTTCCTCAATTTAGATTCAGATCCTTATTAACATCTCAATTTAGGATTGTTCTGCGTTAATTATTAAAAAGAATCTTAAAGGTAAACCTAGCCTATATGACAAGGCCAAGATGGTAGAACCTATTCAAGAGATTCAAATCCTTGTTAACATCTGTAACATGTTAACATTCCTGGCAGACGTGGTTCGATAAAATCGCATAAGTCATCCTTAAATTGGATTACTCCAATTTTTCTTATTAAAATAATCATCCCTTAAGGATGAAGTGCCCACGGGCTATAATTAACGTCCTCTGAGACTAAAGACAGTCGTAGCCTACAACTCCCTGTCAAGAAAAGGCAATAAACAACGTTCAAGCCTGAATCCCTTGATTCTACGAGAATCATGACTTATAAATTAAGCTTGTCCACGTGACTAAGCCTTATGTGCTATTACTAACTTATAATTTAGGATTAATAGAGAAAATCCTGAATAAGATAAATACCATTCCTTTCCTGCCAGTATAAATATTAAAAGAGAATCTTAAAAGGTATAACCTAGCTTGAATGTCATTAAAGACCTAGCTAAGATGGTAAAAACCTGTTTAAAAAGAGATTCAGATCCTTGTTAACATCTCCCGGCAACAGTGATGCGATAAATCACACTTGTCATCTTTATACTAGGAAATTTTTTCTAAACCCCTTAGTAGCATAAATGATCAATAGGAATCATGGCTAATAAACGTCGAACATGATGAGTACATCAAAACATCCACTGGGATGAATACCTTCGGGCAAAGATGTATGTATGAAAAAGATAGTTTTATTTCATAACTTCTTGTCAAGACAATGAACTATGAAATTTTCCGATCCAGAGGAATCATCGATTATGTTTTAAATTTTTCCCTAGTGACAAGGCCCCTGTGCCATCAAGAGTCCTTTGGAACAAGCCCACGTGCTATATAAAATGTCGGTACGACATTGACGGTCGTGATTTAGGTCCACTGTCTACTAAATATGAAGGATCATATTCCGTTTACTCGCCAAGGATGGTTTATTTAAAAACCTAGGCAAAACATAATCAAATAAATTTAATACTATCTAACGCCTATATGGTTTATTTGTACCATGGCTAAATAATCATCAAATTCGACAATTCACCATATACTTAAACCAATTATTACTACTTGGTTTGTAGCCTTCAAAGCTTCACCATGGCTGACCCATCTGAAGCTCACAATCATCCAATTGATCAGAATAATGATGCAAGACTGAACTTAACGGGCACCGAGTTACAGGCTATGATAGATACAGTCGTAAACAACACTGTGGACCGTGTGTTGAAGGATCATAAGCGAAAGTGCGATGATACCCCAAATAAAGGTTGTAAAAAGGGTAAGACCAATTCAAGCTATAACCAGTCCAAACCAAAGGATGCAAAACCCGAATGTAAAACCTGCGGGAAGAAGCATTTTGGAAAATGTTTCTATGATCAGACCGGGGGATGTGTCATCTGTAAGGAGACGGATCACAAGACCCATGAATGCAAGGAATTGAAGGGCAAACAGCAGACCGGTGAAAAGACCAGATGCAAAACCTGTAAGAAATACCACCTCGGGAAATGCAGGTTTGAATTTCAGCCTCTACCCTGTGGAATCTGCAAGTCCAAAGAGCATAAGACCTTGGATTGTAAGAAGTTGAAAGATGCGACCTGTTATGGTTGCAACGAGAAGGGGCATATCAGGACTAATTACCCGAATAAAACCAAGAAGCCTGAGGCGTCTAAGAAGACCGAAGATGGAAGCTCTCAAGTGGATGCTTAAGAGGCTATTCAGGATGACAATGTCACAACAGGTACTTTCTTTATCAATAACGCTCATGCTAGAGTATTATTTGATTCAGGTTCAGATAAGTCTTTCATAGACAATAGATTTTACAAATCATTAAATCTGCCTGTTAAAACTCTAAGCGTTAAATATAAAGTAGAATTGACCGGTAGTACCTCAGAGACTGCTCCAGCAATATTAGATGGATGTTTATATCCATTAGGAATCATTCTTTTCCGCTGTTCTCATTTCCATTTAAATAATAAAGGAATTCGATATAGTGAAAAGAATGAATTGGTCGTCTTAAAAGTCAAGCCCATATTGGGTATGATAAGGAGCAAGTAGTTATCAAGACCTCTTATGGTGAGCCTTTGACAATTCAAGGAAACACTGGGTATGGATTGCCTAAGCACTTGTTGAATTTGGTATTTAATAAGCTTCGAGTATGGAAAACTCAGAAGAGACATACAAAAATCGTGATGCTGGAAACGCGACAAATGCTAATGGTGCATCAGATGTGAACCTCAATATTACTGAAGTTAATCTCCAAAACTGCAATTAACGCAGCTGTTAGAAAGGCTATGAGAAAATTCATGGAAAAGTTTCAAAGCCTGCTTATTAAGAATCCATTATGGATCCACCTCAGCTACTCACGTTTTATAGATTAAGAAATAACCAGTCAAGGCTGAGACTGCCCTAAAATTTGTCAAAGATTTTACAGTTAAGATTAAAAAGGGTTAAGAATGGAGGCATCTAACCTTCCTGATGGATGATTAGAGGCAGTTCACGTTAATAACGACGCCAGATAAATCCCATATTGTGATTTTATTGCTAAGAGTTACGTTGGTTTAAGATACCGCTAAGTCTCTCATAAGACCATAAGCTTAGCAAACTTTTAGAAATTATTTTTCCGTAAGAACCCCAGATGTTAGGTGTAAGGTAAAACTTACAGGCAAAATCATAAGAACCATTTCTCATGTTCCTATCAGAAACCTTCAGTAGTAGAATTTTAGAAGTATCCTCTCTCTAAGAGGAAGTGCGTCAGCATACATAGTTGATATCTCTTTGATCTCTATCGATTTCAAATACCAGACAGTATGATAAAAGCGCCATATGAGGATTGATGTATCTCAATAAGTTCCATAGATTGCTTCCATGCCTGATCAGTATGGAGGTTTAATGCATGGAACCACAAGGATATTCTAATGGTCATATGGTACTAAAGTCAACTAATGGTATTCAAAGAAGATATCCAGAATGAAATTGTCCAAGTAAATGTTCCCGATTAAGGAATTCATGGACTTGTAACATAAATGTGTCACTTATCTGACACAGAATATGATAGATGAATTGGAGCCTAAGATTTGGAAAAATCTCTGTAAGCTCTTTGTATCTTGATTATCTCCTCCTAAGATTACCATGTTTACCTCCTGAGAGGCAAGTAGAGTTAAGATTTATATCCCACTTAGGGCTGTATTATTATAAAATCTCCAAGACGGCTAGTACCATCATTGGAAGAATCAAAACCCTGATTAAGTAAGTTTTTAAAATAGAGGATTCATATAGCCTAACTCAATATCCTGAGAATTCGGTATAGTTAATTAAGAAAGATGGTTCATCTTGCTTATGCATTGATTACCGCAACCCTAATTAGGCAACCATTAAGAATTGCCATCAGCTGCCCAGGATCGTCTATTTGTTCGACTAACGACAAGGATTAACTATTCCTTAAAGATTAGTTTTAAGCAATGGTTGGAATAACCATCTCACCTTAAAATAAGCTTTTCTATAATAGTTGTTATATAAGAATCAAGGCTGCTTCCTTGGAGACCTTGTATAGATGAAATGTTAAAACAATTATTATTGGACAAAAGATTAGTAAGTCTAATCTGAAAGTTGCATTGGAAACAATAAATAAGATCAAATAAATCCATAATCATCTGTAAGTTGCCATTATTTGGCAGAAAATGAAGATTAATGGAAATAGCAAACCTCCTAAGTTCTTGTTAAGGAATAAGGTTCAACAAAAGATATCACCCTGAAGGGTGTACCAGTTTGTTAAATTATCAGGCTAGTTAAGCTCTGAATATATAGAATTATTCGAAGGAAATCGAATGTATCAAGATCAAATAGCTTATAAGCTAAACCTATTTAAGGAGCTTGAAGGAGCTCGCGTGAGTGTCCTGGATTCCCTACGCGGGCCGCGTGGGTTGATCTGATGCAGAAACAGCTGGTAACAAGCTGTTTCTTGCTGGCTTTTGTTCTAGATGGTTTCCAACACTCACAAACTCGATTCTAGGGGCTGCCCATAGTATGATAAAACCACTTAACACATGTCATGATCTGAATATAGCTCCCCGACACTTGTCGCGATCCTACGAGGTCCCGAAAAGTATATAAGGAGGTGGGTTTTTCACTTTCACTCACACCTCATTCCATTTTTCTGGTTGCTCTCTCATTCTTGGAGGATCTTGAACTCTTTGAGAACCTCCCTAAGTCCTTTAGACTCTTGTAAGTATCCTTTCGTGCTTAGTTTAATTCGTTTAGCGTTTTAAACCAAAAAGTCAAGCGTTTTCGATAAACGCTTTGACTTTTAAACGGTTGAGCCATTGCTCGTAACGAACATGGCTACGTGACCGTAATTAGGTAGGTGTTTAACCCTCAAAAAGGCACCTCCTAATTACCACGTTTACTTAGTTTAATTGTCGGGTCAAATAAAAGTCAAACGGGTTTATTTTAAATAAAATCCATAACTAATTCATAAAGATCAGTTTTCTCACTTTAATAACTTGGTAAATATTAGTTGAACATGTCTAAGCATGTTCAACCCGACAATTTCAAGTTTAGGCTCGGTTCGGGATCGAAAGTCGCATAGTTTGACTTCTGCTTTGACTTTCAGTTCTGACACGTTTAAGCATGTTTAAGAAATGCCTTAGAGCCTTATTTGGACCAGGTTTCATGTAAGTATAACTCTCTGAGATTATACAACTTGGTTCATTAGTTATCCGATTCATATGCATGTTTCCGTTAAGTGCTTAAATGTTGACTATTATGCCCTTTTGACTATAAAACGTGATTTTTGAAAAAGTAAAAGAGTAGAAACCTTAGTTACTGATTTATAAACTTGCACCTAAAATTTGACATCAGTTTGAGGTCTAGATTAAGAGTTATGCTCATTAGCGTGATTAGAAAGCTTCTTATTAAATAAATGGCGTAATTAGCATATAGCCTATCTAAACCCACTTTTTGATATCAAACTTTTTACCCACTGATGTAATATAATATTTTGGGATTTTTGAAGATTTTTATTTAATTTTTGGCTGAGCATAACATAGGTCTCTAAGTTTAATTCGGTTAATGCCGGTTTTGCCCTTTTAAGCCATAAAATGAGTTTTACAAATCCTTTTGACCCCAAACCTTTTTCTACAGATTTTATTTGATAAATAAAATATTTTGAGCCTTCTGGAATTATAAAAATATCAGCTTCCCTTTGAAAACCCGGAAATGGCTCCAAATCGCCTTTTTAAGCATTTTAACGCATAGTATGTACTAAAACCATATTAAACATATAAGGTTGATTCCTACTGATATTTTTAGTATATTTCTATATATTAACAGTAAGTAAAAGTTTTTAAACTCAAGTTTCCAGTTTTGACCTTTTAAGCCTAAGTGAAATTACCAAAATACCCCTAAGGTGCATAGTTTGGTTTTAAATGATAAATTTCACATATAGGTCATACCCTACTGTTATAACTTATTAAATTAAGTGTATTTACTGATTATATCAGACCTGAAACTCAGAATAATAATTAATCTCTATTATAACCTTTAAAATGACCAAAATACCCCTACGGGGCATAAATTGGTTTTAAATTCGTTTTGGGCATAATGGAAGGTATCCTACTGATATCACAACATATTTAAGGTATATTAACTTAGGAAACCTGTTCATGACTCTTTTGGTTACCCGTTACGCACTTTTCGCGTTCGGATCGGTTTATGTAACTAGTTTGCATAAATTAGCCGAAACGGGTCAAACCATATCATTTTTATCTCAAAATCCAGAATGTGTTTAGTTTAACCTTGCTACACAAGTATACAAGCTTGTCGGGTCTAAACCACATTCTAATCCGGTTCTCGCTTAATCATGCGTTTTGAACCGTTTCCTCTTTTAAAACTAACCGGTCTAAGCATAGGTTTAATTAAGACCCGTTAGGAATCTAATAGGTTATTAAAAACCTTCGTTCCAGATTTAGGAGCCCAGTAAAAGCTATCTGTACTTGCTGATTTGATATACGGCTGGGATTGAATTTATATTTAGCTCAGGTAAATACTCTTAACTTATTTTCCCTATACGGGCTTGGGATACGGTATTATAATAATACCGCTTGGTCGGGTATGTAGTCATTTAAATCGGATTGTGATTAATGTATTTACATAACTCGTTTTATTCTGTATTATTTGGTGTATGGCCTTTGGGGGTTAAATGACCATGTCCCTGATATCCTTGGCATCATTCAAAGAAATGGCCACGACCTAAGCACGGGGTGTAGGCGTACACCTGACAGTTGCATTATGTAAAAACTGGTAATCCACTTAAAGGAATCAACCTTGTGGGCATTATACCTGTGGCGTGTTAGTTAATCTTGACCGGCTCTACCAACCGGCCCTGACGGACGACAAATAAGTAAAACTGTATACAGGATTACTTTTAATAATTGTCCCAATTTATAAAAGAATTTTTGTGCCATGTGCATTCAAATCAATTTTTCTAAAACATTTTCAAAATGAGTCAGTTAATTGTATTTACCAGTGTAAACTGACGTATTTTCCAAAAAGGCTAAGTGCAGGTACTATACGTAATAGGCTGGCTACTCCAGGCATCAATAATCAAAGTCTCGCAAGCTCTAGATGTTAAAGTCTGTTGAACAAAGTTTCTTTTTATCTTTTATCCGCCTGTGGATCTTTTACATTCCGTTTGTAATACTTTGATATTACTTTATATCGGTTTGTAATATATTTTATCTTTGCTTCCGTTGTGCATTTATAAATTGTGTTGTTTGACTATGATGATATCAACTACGTCACGATACTCCCCACCGGGCCCACCGGTGACACGTGGAAATATCGGGGTGTGACAGCCTTAGAGCTCTAATTGCACCAGGTTAAATGCTAGTATAACCCTCTGTGATTATACACCATGGTTCATTAGTTATCCAATTAATATGCATAATTCCGTTAATTGCCTATATGTTGACCATTATGCCCTTTTCACCATAAAACGTGATTTTTGAAAATATAAAAGAGTAGAAACCTTAGTTACTGATTTATAAACTTGCACCCAAAATTTGACATCAGTTTGAGGTGTAGATTGAGAGTTATGCTCATTAGCGTAATTAGAAAGCTTCTTTAGCGATTAAACGGCATAATTAGCATATAGCCTATTTAAACCCACTTTTTGATATCAAACTCTTTACCCACTGATGTAATATATTATTTTGGGATTTTTGAAGATTTTTAATTAATTTTAGGCTGAGCATAACTTAGGGTTATAAGCTTAATTCGGTAATTGTCGGTTTTGCCCTTTTGGGCTATAAAATGAGTTTTACTTATCTTTTTTACCCCAAACCTTTTGCTACTGATTTGGTATGATAAATAAATTATTTTAGACCTTCTGGGATAATAAAAAATATCAGTTTTCTATATAGAACCCGGAAACGGCTTCTAATCGCCTTTTTAAGCGTTTTTAACGCATAGTTTGTACTAAAACTATTTTAAACATACACGGGTTAATACCTACTGATATTTTAAGTAAATTATAATATTTTAACAGTAAGCAAAATTTGTTTAACTCAGACGTCAGTTTTGAGCTTTTCGGCTTATGTGAAATTACCAAAATTCCCCTACGGTGCATAGTTTGGTTATAATTGATACATTTCACATATATACAATACCCTACTGTTATAACTTAGTAAATTAAGTATTTTTACTAATGATATCAGACCTGTAACTCAGGAAAATACTTAAACTCTTTTATAACCTTGAAAATGACCAAAATTCCCCTACGGGGCATAGTTTGTGTTTAAACTCATTTCGGGCATAATAAAAGATATCTTACTGATGTCACAACATATTTGAGGCATATTAACTTAGGAAACCTGTATATGGCTCTTACGGTTACCCGTTACGCCTTTTGCGCGTTCGGTTCGGTTTATGTAACTAGTTTGCATAAATTTGCCGAGACGGGTCAAACCTTATCGTTTTTATCTCAAAATCCAGAATGTGTATAATATACCCATATTAAGCAAGTCTTCAAACTTGTCGGGTCTAAATCACATTCTATCCCGGTCTTCGCTTAATCGTGCGTACGAACCGTATCTTTAAAACTAACTGGTCTAAGTTTAGGCTTAATTAAAGACCCGTTAGGATTCTAATAGGTTATCATAAACCTTCGTTCCAGAATAGGAGGACCAGTAAAAGCTACTTGCATTTGCTTTTTGTGAATTATACTTGCAAAGGTAAATACTTTTAACTTATTTTCCCTTATACGGGCTTGGGGTACGGTATATAAAATACTGCTTGGTCGGGCATTCGACCTTAATCGATTGGTGGTTAAGTATTATCGAGATGACCTGTTTAAATATGTTTTGTTTGCTTAACGCCTTTGGGGGGTTAATGACCATGTCCCGGATATCCTTGGCATCATTTTACGAAATGGCCACGACTTAACACTTGTCAGTGCATGAATAAATTATGTGGTGTGTCTATTGATCTTTAACCCGGCACGAACCGGGCTACTGAACGCATAAGGAACATGTAATCCTTTTACAAGTTTATATATTTAAATAATTATCCCAAGTTATAAAATGTTTGTGCCACGTGCATCCAAATCAATTTTTAATCATTTTTAAAATGAGTCGGTTAATTGTATTTACCAGTGTAAACTGACGTATTTTCCCAAAAAGATTAAGTGCAGGTACTACTCGTAATAGGCTGGATTTCTCCTTAGCATCAATAAAGAGTCTCGCAAGCTTAAGATGCCTAACGTCTGTTGAACTACAGTTTCCGATTTATTTTTGATCCACCTGTGGATAAACTTTCGACTGTTGTGATACTTGATATTACAATTTATTAAAGTTGAAATATATCTTTCATTTGCTTCCGCTGTGCATTTCAAATATTGTGTTGTTTGACTGTAACGTTGCCAACCACGTCTAACGTTGCCAACCACGTCTAACGTTGCCAACCACGTCTAACGTTGCCAACCACATCACGATACTCCCCCACCGGGACCACCGGTCAAACGTGGAAAGTCGGGGTGTGACAGTGGGGTTTTGTATACATTACTTGATAAACTTCACCATTGGACAACGAGTTAGCCAAGGGGTGATATGACCATAGTCACAGACACCATTGGACTATGAGGTTACCAATGAATGGTCGAGTGACAAATACTGTGGGTAGTTGGTTGATATATGGAAACAATGTAATCGCTCTTAATACTGTAAATTATAACAAACGGGTCGTTTTAGTAAAAAGAATGATTCACCAGTATTTCCTGCTGACAAAACCTTTTTAAAACGCGTTTCAGGTAATTACAGTAGATTGGAGTAAGAGATGGATACGGCACTGAAAGGCTTCAAGAAGTGGCTTATTTTATTAATTAAATCAAATTATGAAATATTGTTTTATGTAATTGGGTTTATCCCTTATTAAAGCTACCTTTGTAAAACATGGGTTTATCCCATCTCTTTAATAAATAAAATCCGGTGTTTTCTAAACTCTGATATTTTTCCTAACTCACGGTCCTGATGAAATTTCCGCTGCAATATTTTTCAAAATAATCACCGGTACCACTTGGCTGTTCGCGGCTCCCAATTCATGGCATAAGCCACATCACTTCCCTTGGCTTGTAGTACCGTGTTCCTCCATTCTAACGCTCCTTCTTTAAAAAGGTGCGACGCATTCATAACCTTGTCTTCTTCGGCACATTTACTTATTTTAATTACTGCTTCGGTTTTCTCTAACCAACGCAGTGCAGCAGTTGCCCCTTCGTTGCCTGCAAATTCGATCAGTTTACAGGCAAGAAATTCCTTGTAAGTGCAACCAGGTGTTGCAGCTTTCATTTTCTTAAGAAATGGGGCTTAACCACATCATTATTATTTTTTCCGCCTCCATTTACACTGTTACTGAAATTGTCGTCGCGGGTACGTTTGCTATGGTTGGCTTGTGAAGGTTCAACGGGACCTTTGACAGCAGCGACGATAGCCGGGATAGCATTGGCTATTCCCTGGGCAACGATATTTTCTATGTCTTGCCTATTAAGAAAATGATCCTCATTGTTTTGCTCAGATTGGTTAACTTCGTTAGCTGGCTCATTAACGGCGTGTTCCATCTGATAATTAACAATATATATATAAATAATTGGCACAAAATAAATAATAACTAATCACAATAAAACAATCACATATAACCATGTCAACACGTATAGCCAAAATTGTCGACTTTGCAACTTTCATATTTATATATATATATATATATATATATTAGTATGCATCGGTACACACTAGTTATATTACAAAAGTTTTATTGGAGTTGTTTTACATGATTATAGTTTTAGTATTTATTATTATTATTTTATTATTATTAAACACACAACCACAGATAACCAGCCCTTCAGAAACGACGCTCCCTCTCGTCGTATTTCCATGAGATCTTCTCCCCCACATCTCGAATCCTATTTCTTGCGTCCACTAGTTCTTCGCCATAACGGCGAAGTTCAGCTAAGTTTTCCGTGCTCATAGGTGGGTTTGGTGCAGGCTTAGGGTCAAACTGGGGAAAATAGACGGTGGGGTTATTCATGAAATTCTGAAATTGCCAATCACTTGTCCACAATTCTTCCAATTCTCCGGGTAGAAGTCGGTGGTTGACAATAGGATCTGGGATAGCAGGTTCGAAATTAACTGGAAGTTGTGATTCAGCGGGGTAAATGAAGAGGTTTTCATTGGCAGGTCCGATGAGGTCACAATTTGCCAGTTTGCGATCAAGCTCCTCCCACGGTGGCATTTCCTGGGCTTGCTCAGAACTTTCCCCAATATCCTTTCCTTTCCCTTTTTCCTTCGGATCCTCAGTCTTTTTAACCTTTTGTGCAGCTGGTTTCTTCCTACGCCCACGTTTCCAATTCAGGATTCTCCTCCTCTTTTTCGGTTTTGGTTTCTCCTGCGGCTGGGCCTGGAATTCCATAGGTTCTTCAGTGTCAGCCTGATAACCGGAAAAGCCCCCGGGAACTTCCATGTTAGTAGAATAAATAGTAAGATTCTGAAGAGCTTCAGACAACTCATTCATGCTATTAATATATATAAAGAAAACACAAAAATCCTAGTTAGAAGGTTCTTTATTGCAAGTTAAATTTTCACAGAATCACAGAAGGGAAATTTGAAAAATTAAGTATTTCTAAATACTTAATTAGCTTAAATAGTGGCTCTGATACCACCTTTGTCTGTCACGGCCCTCGTCCCGGTTTTACCCTGTTCAGGAGCCGCGAGACAGAAACCCGCGGTATTGATGTTTAATTTGGCAGCGGAAATTTTAACAGGATCGTGAAAACTGAAAATGCTCAATTATTTTATTTCACCAATTGGGACAATCCCGTAATTTACAATAAAGGAATTTCATAAGGAAATTCCCTGTTTTACAAAACATGTTTATTTATTTTATTGAGCCACCTCCTCAAGCTTTCCCTGGGTCATAGTAAATCACCTGAAACATGTTTAAAAAGATTTTATCAGCGGGGAAATACTGGCTAGTCACTCAATTTGTACAAAACGACACATCGTTATAATATACAGTATTAAGGGTGATTACAATGTTTTTATCAACCAATTACCCCAAATCAGTATTTGTCACTTAACCGGATCTGTGACTATGGTCAGATCACCCATTGGCTAACCCGTTGTCCAATGGTGACGGGTATCAAGTAATGTATACAAAACCCCACATACCGGCAGTAATTGAAGATTACAAAGACTTAATCCCTGTAATTATAACTTTGAAAACAAATAGGGTTTTGGAAACAATTTGGTAAAAAGAGAATGACTCACATTGCAAGTTTAATTGGACAGAACTTGGCCTACTGATTTAGCCTTGTAACCTAGTTAAATAACAATGCACATGAAACTAGGTCAGTAACTTAATACAACATTTACGATAAACTCACGAAATCAAAACCCTCACGACGAATGACAAAGTATAGCCCGAATTCGGGCAGCACTTAAACATCCATCGGATCGGTTTCAATCGATCGGACATTGTATCGTAGCAGTGATCGAGTTAATACACTGTACTCGTAGCAGCGTTTCCCTAAGCGAAATTATGATTTTGGGCAATATACTTCGTCTTTTGAAATGATTTTTCGAACACAGATGAAAGCCCCATGTCCGAGCAATTTATAGCAAAATTTTGGGTTTTACGCGGCCCGCGTAAACCCTCTCAACATTTTACGCGGCCCGCGAGGGCCACCTATTCTATGATTAGGGCTAGCGTGTTACGCGTAGGCCCGCCACGTGTCAGACACGTGGCACAAAGCGCATCCGAGTCATCTGTTCTGCTGTCGCGGCCCGCGTAGGCCTAGCCTAAATCTTACGCGGCCCGCGAGAAGTCCATAATTTTTGAATTTCTTGCTTTTTCATGGGAACTAGGGTTTTAGGGGTCCGGGTTTTCACTTACGGGTCGTTTTTGGACATTTTTTTGCAGGTTCTTACACCTGAGGATCGGAAAAATACGTCATTCAAGCCTTTATGTGCTAGTAATTTCAACTCTTTTATTTTTAACTCTGGGCCGTTGGAATATAAGATGACTGACAGGCAATTTACGAGAAGGAGCGGTAACAGAAGTGTAACGCCCCAAAATCCGAATGTTAATATTTGTCGTGTGTTCATAAATGACACGTCATGAAATAAATAACTAGGCTATTTAACCTAGTTAAGGGTAGGGTCAAAAGTATTAAATGATAAAGGTAGTGTCAGTTATGTCTTAAAAGGCAAACCCGAGGGGCTAGAGTGGAACAGATGAAAGTTTACTACTAATTAAAAGGTCAATACACACACAAACACCCACATACGTGCGTGTTCTTGAAGCTTCAGGAGCTCTCAAGAGCTCCAAACCCTAGTTCCACTAAATCACCAAATTAAAGGGTGAATCGAAGCTCAAATTCAAGAAGGAACACGGATTAATGATCACCTTCACGAGGGGATCATAAGGTATGTCTTAAATCTAAGATTTGTGATCATGTGTAAAGTGGGTTATGTTCTAATCCATGAGTTTAAGTGGAATTGAGCATGAGTATGTGTTATAATCAACATATAGAACATGAATTATGAATGGTTTGTGCTAATTTGATGTTTAGATGATAAACCCATTAGTTATGGTGATGAAGATGACTAGACTCATCACCTATGTCCAATTCTTGTTGAAAGAATGATGTATTATGTGGGTATGATGAATTCTTGTTAGATGAATTAGGAGGAATATGATGATGTTATGTTTGATGTTCATTTGGAATGATACATGATGATTAGTAGTAGGTTTTTAGGGGTTATGTATGAGTTTAGAAGATTTGTGCATGAATAAGTTGTACGTTATGCTTAAAAGGTAGTACGTGCATCAAGTGTATGATAAAATGTATATAATGTCGTCCGTATAGTCGATTATGATGTTACGGGCATATGTTGATAAGTCGATAGTTACATATGGTTAATAGTTGACTTTTGGAAGTCAACAAGTATAAGAAACATGATTTGACTCGTTGTTGTAAAAGCAGGATTATAGGAAGTCGTTTGATAAATGTTATGTTAATATGTGTTAATTTTGATTACCCGATGAATTACGTGTGTTGGAAAGGATATGAAGTTGATTATATGCTTTAATGCTTGTTAGAAATGATTAAGGAAAGTTAAGTGTGAATTATGCGTGATATGATTGTTACATGTACAAATGAGTATGCTAATGAGAGCGTGGTTTCGATGAAATGAAAGTATAGGAATCACGTCGAGACGGACTCAAGCATGAGGTGTTAACGGGTCAAGAAGCGGTAAGGAATCGGATACGAGCACGGACGTATAAGGTAAGTGATTTCTGTAATCACTTCTTAGTTCGATTAAGTAATATGAAGTTGATTAATTAGCTAAACATGATGGTTGAGGTTAACTAGGTGGCGTAGCCTTTCGTCGTAAGTGATGGGATTAAAGTTGACCAAAATGCCCCTGATGGGTATTTTGGGCAAACGATCTTAAAAAGTAGTTTAGAATCAAGTTATTCGATTAGTGTAATGTTTTGGTCAAGTATGAAAGTGAGGAGTATGGTTTTGTAAGTCAGAAACGTTTTAATGCGCAATTACCCTTAACGGGTCAAAATAAGCTTTGAGCGCAAATAGGTGAAATAGGATGTAAGGTACACGAGAAGGAATTAGTTTATGACAAATGACCTTGATATTATGAATTCATATGAAGTTAAGGTCAAACAAACAAGTTATATGATAGAATTATGAACGGGTCAATTCTTGGTAAAAAGGGTAGTAAGCCGAAGACTTAAAAGACTGGAATTTTGTTAATCCGGATGTCGGATCTTAACATCATAAGATGGAGAATTAAATTACGGACGCGTAGGAAAAAGAATCGGGTAAAACGGACTAGTAACGAAGAAGTTATGACCGTTTCCGTGAAACGCGGACGTGCTGAAAATCTGCAGCACAGCAACAATAACATTCTGTCGTTTTGAGGGCGTCGCGTCACGCGACGGGGGGTCGCGCGACGCGACAGGTCATGTTTCTCCGAAAAATTGTTTCGTGCCTCGTTTTGTCTTGGGAACTCGTTTAAACGCGTTTCAAGTTACGAATGACTAATTTAACTTACGTTTTTAGGAGCACACGTGTATGTACATATGTAGATAGGCAAGTATGTATGATGTGTGTATCTATATACGCATGTAGAAGGGTATGTAGGCATGTATGCGCAAACGTATGTAAGATCTTAAGTGTGTGAGCAAGTACACGCGGATATATGTAGACGTATATGAGGAGGCACGTATGAGTTAGGTATGTTGCAATAGGTGATCGTAAATATAATGTAAGTATGTATGTAGGTATATACGTAGGTATGCTTTATAAGTCTAAGTGTATGTATGTAGGTGTGTATGTAGAAAGTACGTATATGTACGCAAGTGAGTATGTACGGATGTATGCACGTATGTCGGTTTGTGGGAAGACATGTAATAAGTAGAAATGTATGTATATATGTATGAATGGATGTATTTAGGTATGCATGTACGTAGGTACGTATGTATGTTTGTAGGTACGTATGTATGTTTGTAGGTACGTATGTATGTAAGTTGTTTTGTGTGATCGTAGGCATATGTATAAGTTTGTATGAAAGTGTGTATGCATGCATTTCATGAAATTGAGTACTAACGATAATAATAGCGTGTTTGGTGAATGAAGTGTAACGCAGGAATACCAAAGAAGTCTCACCACGGATCGTATGGTTTGAGGAAAGCCGGGATGTAAAGAGTTAATGAAAGAAAATATAAATGCAAATAAAGCTTATTTGTTTATGATACGTACTAATGTTATGAAATTTTATGTGGTGAGCGCAGGTAGTACAAGCCATGAGGATCACCAAGGAACAGAGATCGAGGATCGAGTCAATAGAGAGATTGTACGGGAACGATGATGTATATATATTGTAGTAAAAACATAAACCATGTTTTTAAGTTATTAAATAAGTCGAATAATGGATTTATGAGAAAGACTTATGTTAAAGTTAAACTTTAAATAGGTTAAGGTATTTTTAAAGTAAGAAATTTTATGGTTCGTGTTTCCGCTGCGACTTTTGTCATGTACGATTTAGGGTGTAAAAAGTTGGTATCAGAGCCCTGGTTTGAGGGAATCAAGTACGAGAAGGTAAGTACTTGAACTCAAACTTGTGTGCTCTGGAGATAAGAAATCCGTACAATCTAAGACTCGATCAAGATCCAAAGGTAAAGGCTAATGTAAGTATGTACTTATGTATACGTATAAAGAAACTGACGGTTTTGTATGTGCAAGGTAAGCATAAGTGTTGGAAGAGGATGATCCGTGAATGCAGTCTAGGATGAACACTAAGGCAGGCAAAGAGGTAATAAGACAAGTAGGCAAATGAACTCAGGTACGTAAATTTAATATGTGGGTGTAAGTAATGGTAAAAATTCATTAAGGGAAGGAGAATTTAAAAAAAAATGAAAGACAATGATTGTGTAGTAATGAAGTACTGGAAGTGATACACGCGCCGAAACCTAAGTCTACGGACATAAGGTGACAATTACATGAAGGCACGAAACTACTATGTGGATTGTGTACCTGGCCAGTACACGAGAAACGTATGACGTTCGTGAGATCATGATAATTGTTACAGGTATGTCCGGTAGAGTTAGGTAGCAGGCGGGCGTGTGGGTGAAATGGGAAGTAAGACTCTTGGGAAATGGAGAGTACTATGAAAGAATGAAAAAAAAAACATGCCTGATAAGAATGAAGAATGTTGAATCCGTAATTAAGCACGGATCAACAAGATATGAATGATATGTTTGAATCCGTGAGACGGATTCAAGGCGGAAAGGCATGGATGATATGTTTGAATCCGTGAGACGGATTCAAGGAGGAAAGGCATGGATGATATGTTTGAATACGTGAGAAGGATTCAAGGATGAAAGGCATGAATGATATGTTTGAATACGTGAGACGGATTCAAGGATGAAAGGCATGAATGTAATGTTTGAATCCGTAAGGCGGATTCAATGAATGAAAAAGCATGAATGATGCGTCTGAATCCGTGAGACGGATTTAAAAATATAAAAAGATGAAATTAATCCGCCTAAGAAGATGTCGACAGTTTGACCATGATTGAGTCGAACGGGTCATAGAAATAAGTATAAAGAAAAAGGTGATAGTATAATAGACGAAGTTTTGTATAAGTTACGTGTTAGATGTGCTAGTAATTGACTCTTAGAAGTCAGAATGCTGACGGGCTGTGACCCGAACAATAACTTGAGTATGGGCGGGAATGGTAAGCTTAGTAAGAAATATTGAAACGATGTAATAAGGTCTTTGCAAGTAAGCATGAATGGAAGTAAGTACTAGCGTGTACTTCAGTTGGCGAAATGATTAATAGAATGAAAGGATTGCATGTAAGAGTTAGAATGTGTGGTACGTTATAGTAGGTACGTAGGAAATTGTAGAAAAGTTATAGGTGGGTAATCACCTAGTGTAATGAATGTTTAAATGACATATGCTAATCGCTGATTTTGTTGATGATAATGTTAGAACTATTGATGAGATGAAACCAATCGTATTGGTGAAAGTATGTGCACGAGCGAAAGCTCATGGCAGGGATGGATGAAACCTGGCCTGTTAAGGCTAGTGCTCAAGGAGAAGATGATCGATCTGGGTTGCGGATCGTGGTTTGGGAAAATGAAAAAGAGGTTAGTAAAATGTTTAACTCAGGTTGGAAAGATGTGAACTATTTACATACGTAAATTAAGTAATGCATAAAATGAAAGCAATATGTGAAATGAATGAAATGATTTAAAGATAATATAAAGGTAAGCAAGGTATACGTAAATGTGGAAAATGCAGAATAAGGTTAACGTTAAAGTTAAGCATATATGAGTATGTATAGATTACAAAGTAAGGTCGTTTAGTCGACGAAAACGATATGAACGTGCAAATAAACAGAAAGAATGTTAATAATGAAATGTTGGAATTTTTTTTTAGTAAACAAAAGGATATATTGCACATGATGAAGGAATATTTGAGCGAGGGATAAACCACTAGCTATGAAGGTTGTTAGAAATTAGCGCTATTAGTAAAAGCGACACTAATAAGAAGCCGGAACGGGTTCTTGAAGCTAGAAGATTCTCATTAGGATGGGCTAGTGGTCGTATAGATGGATTGGAAGAAAAGATAATGTGTGTTCGATGAAAGTAAGAAAGGTTTCGGGGACGAAACCTCATTTAAGGGTGGTAGACTTGTAACGCCCCAAAATCCGAATGTTAATATTTGTCGTGTGTTCATAAATGACACGTCATGAAATAAATAACTAGGCTATTTAACCTAGTTAAGGGTAGGGTCAAAAGTATTAAATGATAAAGGTAGTGTCAGTTATGTCTTAAAAGGCAAACCCGAGGGGCTAGAGTGGAACAGATGAAAGTTTACTACTAATTAAAAGGTCAATACACACACAAACACCCACATACGTGCGTGTTCTTGAAGCTTCAGGAGCTCTCAAGAGCTCCAAACCCTAGTTCCACTAAATCACCAAATTAAAGGGTGAATCGAAGCTCAAATTCAAGAAGGAACACGGATTAATGATCACCTTCACGAGGGGATCATAAGGTATGTCTTAAATCTAAGATTTGTGATCATGTGTAAAGTGGGTTATGTTCTAATCCATGAGTTTAAGTGGAATTGAGCATGAGTATGTGTTATAATCAACATATAGAACATGAATTATGAATGGTTTGTGCTAATTTGATGTTTAGATGATAAACCCATTAGTTATGGTGATGAAGATGACTAGACTCATCACCTATGTCCAATTCTTGTTGAAAGAATGATGTATTATGTGGGTATGATGAATTCTTGTTAGATGAATTAGGAGGAATATGATGATGTTATGTTTGATGTTCATTTGGAATGATACATGATGATTAGTAGTAGGTTTTTAGGGGTTATGTATGAGTTTAGAAGATTTGTGCATGAATAAGTTGTACGTTATGCTTAAAAGGTAGTACGTGCATCAAGTGTATGATAAAATGTATATAATGTCGTCCGTATAGTCGATTATGATGTTACGGGCATATGTTGATAAGTCGATAGTTACATATGGTTAATAGTTGACTTTTGGAAGTCAACAAGTATAAGAAACATGATTTGACTCGTTGTTGTAAAAGCAGGATTATAGGAAGTCGTTTGATAAATGTTATGTTAATATGTGTTAATTTTGATTACCCGATGAATTACGTGTGTTGGAAAGGATATGAAGTTGATTATATGCTTTAATGCTTGTTAGAAATGATTAATGAAAGTTAAGTGTGAATTATACGAATGATATGATTGTTACATGTACAAATGAGTATGCTAATGAGAGCGTGGCTTCGATGAAATGAAAGTATAGGAATCACGTCGAGACGGACTCAAGCATGAGGTGTTAACGGGTCAAGAAGCGGTAAGGAATCGGATACGAGCACGGACGTATAAGGTAAGTGATTTCTGTAATCACTTCTTAGTTCGATTAAGTAATATGAAGTTGATTAATTAGCTAAACATGATGGTTGAGGTTAACTAGGTGACGTAGCCTTTCGTCGTAAGTGATGGGATTAAAGTTGACCAAAATGCCCCTGATGGGTATTTTGGGCAAACGATCTTAAAAAGTAGTTTAGAATCAAGTTATTCGATTAGTGTAATGTTTTGGTTAAGTATGAAAGTGAGGAGTATGGTTTTGTAAGTCAGAAACGTTTTAATGCACAATTACCCTTAACGGGTCAAAATAAGCTTTGAGCGCAAATAGGTGAAATAGGATGTAAGGTACACGAGAAGGAATTAGTTTATGACAAATGACCTTGATATTATGAATTCATATGAAGTTAAGGTCAAACAAACAAGTTATATGATAGAATTATGAACGGGTCAATTCTTGGTAAAAAGGGTAGTAAGCCGAAGACTTAAAAGACTGGAATTTTGTTAATCCGGATGTCGGATCTTAACATCATAAGATGGAGAATTAAATTACGGACGCGTAGGAAAAAGAATCGGATAAAACGGACTAGTAACGAAGAAGTTATGACCGTTTCCGTGAAACGCGGACGTGCTGAAAATCTGCAGCACAGCAACAATAACATTCTGTCGTTTTGAGGGCGTCGCGTCACGCGACGGGGGGTCGCGCGACGCGACAGGTCATGATTCTCCGAAAAATTGTTTCGTGCCTCGTTTTGTCTTGGGAACTCGTTTAAACGCGTTTCAAGTTACGAATGACTAATTTAACTTACGTTTTTAGGAGCACACGTGTATGTACATATGTAGATAGGCAAGTATGTATGATGTGTATCTATATACGCATGTAGAAGGGTATGTAGGCATGTATGCGCAAACGTATGTAAGATCTTAAGTGTGTGAGCAAGTACACGCGGATATATGTAGACGTATATGAGGAGGCACGTATGAGTTAGGTATGTTGCAATAGGTGATCGTAAATATAATGTAAGTATGTATGTAGGTATATACGTAGGTATGCTTTATAAGTCTAAGTGTATGTATGTAGGTGTGTATGTAGAAAGTACGTATATGTACGCAAGTGAGTATGTACGGATGTATGCACGTATGTCGGTTTGTGGGAAGACATGTAATAAGTAGAAATGTATGTATATATGTATGAATGGATGTATTTAGGTATGTATGTACGTAGGTACGTATGTATGTTTGTAGGTACGTATGTATGTTTGTAGGTACGTATGTATGTAAGTTGTTTTGTGTGATCGTAGGCATATGTATAAGTTTGTATGAAAGTGTGTATGCATGCATTTCATGAAATTGAGTACTAACAATAATAATAGCGTGTTTGGTGAATGAAGTGTAACGCAGGAATACCAAAGAAGTCTCACCACGGATCGTATGGTTTGAGGAAAGCCGGGATGTAAAGAGTTAATGAAAGAAAATATAAATGCAAATAAAGCTTATTTGTTTATGATACGTACTAATGTTATGAAATTTTATGTGGTGAGCGCAGGTAGTACAAACCATGAGGATCACCAAGGAACAGAGATCGAGGATCGAGTCAATAGAGAGATTGTACGGGAACGATGATGTATATATATTGTAGTAAAAACATAAACCATGTTTTTAAGTTATTAAATAAGTCGAATAATGGATTTATGAGAAAGACTTATGTTAAAGTTAAACTTTAAATAGGTTAAGGTATTTTTAAAGTAAGAAATTTTATGGTTCGTGTTTCCGCTGCGACTTTTGTCATGTACGATTTAGGGTGTAACAAGAAGGAAACTGAGTAAAATTGACAGATTTCTTGTTAGTGCTGATTTTCTCAACAGGTGGCCAGAGGCTTGTCTTCGGGCTTTGTCGAACAAATTGTCGGATCATTGCCCCTTATTGTTGGTAACTAAGGATTTAAATTTTGGTCCTAAACCCTTCCGGGTTTTTAACTCTTGGTTTGGTCGTGATGGTTTCGAGGAAACCGTAGTTGAGGCAGCTTCGGCTTTTGTGGGTTCCGGATGCCCGGATATAGTTTTTTGCAATAAGCTCTGTTTTATTAGAAATCGGATTAAGTCTAGGGAAAGTCGGGACTTGTTGGACGAGGAGGAGTGGCCAGTGACTGAAATAAAGAAAGTGATCAATGACTTCGAAGAAAACAAATCTAAGGACATGAAGCAACGTTCTCGGGACAAGTGGATTAGGGACGGGGACGAGAATACTAAATATTTCCATGTCTTGGTCAATAATAGGAAGGCGAAAAATGCGATTCATGGGTTATTTATTGAGGGTTCTTGGTGCGATAAACCTAGCCGTATTAAAAAATTCATTTTTGAATTTTTCAGGGATAAATTCAAAGAGGAGGTTGAGTTTAGACCGAGCTTCATTTGTGAAAACTTCAAGACATTGTCGGAGACTGAAGGGGCTTTTCTTACTCAGAATTTCAGCAACGATGAAATCAAGAGGGCCATTTTCGAGTGTGGGGACAACCGGTCGCCCGGTCCTGACGGGTTCAATTTCAGGTTCTTTAAACACTTCTGGAGGTTATTCGAGTCCGACTTCAATAAAATTTTGCAGGATTTTTTCGATTCAGGAAGGATTAGTAGGGGATGTGCTGCACTTTTATTGCGTTGATCCCTAAATCCAAAGACCTGGTTGGTTTGGGGGACTTTCGTCCTATTAGCTTGGTTGGGGTTATTAATATGATGATATCTAAGATCTTGGCCAACAGAATGAAACAGGTGCTGGGGAGTATTATTTTCGAATCTCAATCGGCTTTCTTAAAAGATAAGTTTATTCTTGATGGTCCTCTTGTGTTGAACGAGGTCTTTTCCTGGTTGAAAAAATGCAAGAAGAAAGCCTTTGTGCTCAAGATTGATTTCGAAAAAGCTTACGACAACATAAATTGGAACTTTGTGATTGGTGTTCTTGAGCAAATGGGTTTCCCGCCTCGCTGGTGCAGTTGGACTCGTGGAGTCTTGTCTTCGGCTAGAGCATTGGTTCTTGTTAATGGTTCCCATACGTTTGACTTCCCCTGCTTCAAAGGTATGAGACAAGGAGACCCGCTTTCTCCTTTTCTTTTCCTAATGATGATGGAGGCTCTCTCTCAGTTGCTTGACAGAGCGGTTGGTAAAGAGATTTTCAAGGGGATTCGGTTGCCTAATGGTGGGCCTTGTGTTTCCCATCTCCTTTACGCTGACGATGCTATTATTATGGGAGAAATGGTCCGGAGCCAACGTGATTAACGTTATTCGGGTTTTGAGATGTTTCCATACTTGTTCTGGCTTGAAGATAAATTTTTTCAAGTCGAATATTATCGGCATAGGGGTTGATAGTCAGGAGGTGGATTCTGTGGCGGCGTTCATTGGATGTAAAGCGGCCGATTTTCCTTTCAAGTGTTTAGGGATCACTGTGGGAGCGAATATGAACAGAGTTACCAACTGGAGACCGGTGTACGGAGTTTTTGAATCGAGGTTATCCTTATGGAAATCTTCGGTGATGTCCATAGGGGGAAGGGTGACTCACATTTAAGCGGTTTTGGAAAGTCTTCCTAATTATTTTTTTCCCTTTATAAGGCTCCGATGAGGGTAATTAAAGATCTTGAAATGTTAATCCGAAAGTTACTTTGGGGAGGTGCTAGTGACAGAAAGAAAATGCATTGGGTTGCTTGGGAGAGAGTTGTTTCTCCTGTCTGGGCTGGGGGCCTTGGCCTCTGCAGTTTGGAGAAAATTAACAAGGCCCTTCTTGCCAAATGGGGGAGATTCAAAGCCAAAAGTGATAGCTTCTAGGTTAAAGTGATTAACGCCCTTCATCGTCATAGATTGTCTTGGGACTTCCTCCCGGTGCGGTCGAATTTAAAGGGAGTGTGGAGTAACATCTGTAAGGTATGTTCAAAGTAACTAGGAGACAATATTTCTCTCAGAATTTTAATGCAAGGTGAGGTCGGGGACGGGTCAGAAGTTGTCTTTTGGTTAGATCCTTGGTTACTTCCGAAACCGCTGAAGGGGGAGCTTCCTAATTTCTTTCGGTTGAATTGGATAAGAAATGTGGAGTCAAGGACCGGAACGTCAGTCTTGTGTCCAGTCCGAGTGGTAGATGGGAATGGGGGCAAATCCGGACTCTAACGAGGAACTTGCTGAATGGAGCTATCTATGTAGTTTACTTCACCCGGTTTCTTTGACTGTTCGGAAAGATAGATGGAAATGGTTGGGGGAAGGGGCGGGCAGATTCTCAGTTGGGGCGGTTAAAAGGCTGTTCGAGTTGAGCTCAGATTATAGCTCTCGATTTGTTTGGGACTGGTGCAAATGGTTACCTAAGAGATGTAATCATTTTGCGTGGAGAGCTGAATTGGATAGGATTCCGACGAGAGCGGCGCTTCTAAGGAGGAATATTCATGTAGAAGATAGTAGTTGTCCTCTTTGCAACATGGGGATTGAGACGGTTGACCACTTGTTTACCTCTTGTTGGGTTTCGTCGGTGATAATGGCAGAGAATTCAAGCTTGGTGCAAGATTCCCAATCTTGTCGTTTTCTCATTCCGGGATGTTTTGGAGGCTCAACGGTGGTGCAGCTTGGACGGTCAGAAGAAGGAGGTGTTCCACGGCATCGTTATTCTTGCGTGTTGGAGCTTATGGAAAGCGAGGAATGATTTGGTTTTTTCGGGAAAGTATGTTAATATCAATGAGATTTTTAGCGAAATTAGAGCTTTAGGTTTTGTTTGGTTTAAAAATAGATCGAAGAATAGGAATATTACATGGGAGCCGTGGTGTGGTTTTGTAAATATGTAATGGGGGTTTGGCCGCTCGGTTTCGAGTTGGCGGTTTTTAATGAAGTTTTCCTTTCAAAAAAAAACTAAAGATCTATAAGTTTTTTTCATAGCAAATTAGCAATTCCTAGATATGTAACACCCTGATTGATGCATAAATATCGGGATGATACGAAATTGTTCACAAACTCATGATTAATTAAAGTTTCAATATTTCATGAAAAACCAAATTAAATAACCATCCAAAGAAAACAAATAATTCAAACACGACAATTGTTTCATATTAAAATTTAAACTAAGTCCTAGCTCCTATGTGATTCAATGCTCAAAGACATCTTGTATTATTTTCTAAAACATGTTAAGATAAAAGGGTCAACTATGAATAGTTTGTGAGCATACATAGGTTTTGCATATGAAAGATATGTTAAGCAATTAGCATGTCAAAGTTTATATAAAACTATCTTGTGAAAACAAACACTTTGGAATGAATGATGGAGTACAATCAAACCTAAAGGACTGGCATAAGTTCAACTCCACAAGTTAACCAAAAGTTGAATGGTCGTTGAATAGGTTTGTCATACCTATAACGCTATAATCTATAACAGTTAGTTTCATCAAAGTTAATGATTATATTGTTTATTAACGTTACAAAATAATGTTTAAGACAAGAAGTATTAAGATAACATGGTATGGCACAAGTAATTGCTAAAGTTTAAGTAATTGTACATGTTTCACCCAAAAAGTTTAAATGAAAAAGGCTATGTAAACTTACCTGGATAAAGCTAGCAAAATAGTTGTTGATGCATATAACGTTGGAAAATTCCAAAGAATTATCCTAATTGATTTAAGATATATAGTTTAGTAGAAGGGGAATTCGTCCATATAAAATGACTGAATTGCCATTCTCGTTGACAGAAAAAATGAATGAAGTTAACCCAGTTGACTAAAATGGCAACGGAGAAACTTTTTTGGACCCACGGACAAAAAATGAAACATTTGGACTAAACTGACAAAATGACTCAAACCATAGGTACTAAAATGGCATTTAACTCTTTTGTTTTTAGTTCTATGTTGGGGAATATGAGATATGGGCCTTTCAAGAATAAAGAGTGAAGAAGACTTATGCAATTTAATTGGGCTAGGGCACTTGGGCTTTCGAGCTTGGGCACTAGAGGTTAACTAAGCAAAAAAAAAAAAATCACTTGTGAAAATACATGGATGAGATGAATGGACGGCGGGCCTGTGCCCACCCTACCTTCCATATAAATCCACATCTGATGTTTGATGAGAATTTTTACCATACTACTTACCTGATCTTACCAGTACCATGCTAACCAGTGTGATGATGTAAAACTGATGAGAACTATTACCAGACTACTTACGTGATCTCACCAGTACCATGCTAACCAGTGTGATCATGTAAAACACAACTTGCGCCAGTCACTGGGCTAGCCTCAAAGGAGTGAAAGGCAAAAAAACCAATGAAGCTAGATCCGAACCCGAGCAGAGGCGAAGGTTAGTTGTTACCCGGGGGTGCACCCGCCCACCCCAATGTTTCGGTTAGAAGTGTATATTTTCCGATTTTTTGTCCGGAAATTTTAAAAATTATATAGGATCGCCTCCCCCCAATTATTTTTCCTAAATATTTATACAATATATAAATTAAAGTAAAGTTCGTTACTACTTTGTATATCCTAAATATTTATACAATTTAATTAAAGTAAAGTTTGTTACCACTTTGTATATAAGTGATGGGTAGTTTTGTAAATATATTTTAACTCTTATTTGTTTAACTCTAGATTACCCACCACACAATAAACTTAATCACAATTTTTTATGTGTAAGGACGGGTCCTTTGAATGAATGAAATTTTTTTAGTTTTATTTAGAACTATTATTATTTGACCTGACCCGAATCGATAGCCGACCCGACCCGAAACATAACGATAGGAAAAAAAAATTGGGTCTCATCACTTTACGCCCCATCGAAGCTTTTGGTCAAGCTCCGCCACTGAACCCGAGACCATTGCTAGAGAGACTTAGGGGTTGTTTGGTAGCCTCTTAATGATTCTACGAGGAGGCTACCAGGTAAAGTGTATCCGGTTTACTTAAAAGACACATCTTAATGGTTCATAGAGCCTCTTAATGAATTAGTTTTAGAAACATGTTGACCGATTTAAAGGTTACCTCTAATCGCTTAGGCCTTATAATGGCTCAGCACAAGGTTGCCAAACAGCCCCTTAGGCGCTTACCACTAAATCACCCCGGTTAAAACGCTAACCTTACTTTTAATACTGTACAATTGTACAAATCAAAACTGATGATGTATAAACCACCTCTCATGTGAAAACATTAGTTCTCATATAAAAATTTAGACAAATTTGGTGTACTTTGATCAATATGCCCAACAAAAACTGAATGAAAAAGTTATCGAAATAAACCTTGTATCAAATCATTCATTTTAGTATTGAGAGACCAAGAAAACCGAACTAAAACCGATTAGATCATGTTATATTTTGTTAGCCGTTGGCTTTTATATGTTAGATTTCTTTGTATGTCAGATAAATGATTTTTCATTTTTGTTGTTTTCAAATGTCAGGATCGAAATCAGAGAATAAAAAGAGGCAAACCATCTAAACCGTGGGAGACCGGCTACTTTAACGTTTGGTTTTGATGGTTTATCGTTTTGACGATCAGAACCTGAAACTGACTGTGTGAACCTAACCAGCCATGTTAATCGAACGGCAACAATCTTAGGTCATCTGTAATAGCTAATGCCCCCTAAGGGGCATTTTCCGCCACATCAGCATCATAATTCCACTTTCAAAAAATGAGTAATGGTTAACGCCTGCCCTTTTAATCATTACTTTCCAAATTTTTTTCTCCTCATTTGGCATTATACTAGAAACGACCCTCCCTCTTCATGCCCTTAGAAAGCCCAAAGGGGCGGTGTTGGGGGCATTATCAAGCCCATTCACACTGCTATAATGCCCATTACGCATGGTCTTAGGTTATTTCTCGTAAATGTTTTAACCAACATCAGTGGTTTATTGAGTCTTAAACAAAGACTCAAAATACAGCCCATATACCTAAAAACAAATCAAGAAAGACAGGCCCAATAGACTACCAAGTACCAACAACCCACTCACCACTAATCCACTCATCTATATCACATGAACCAAAATCGCTCAGCTTCCAAATCTAGGCTCTTTAACCCAAGCCCGGTCCTTTAGGCCCATATTCCATTAGTAATAACAGAATAACAGGCCCAATGATCAAGATTTGCAAAATGCATGTAGGGTTTCATCAAGGGCCTTTCTGTCATAATCTCCTGTGAAAACACAGCTTCCTAATGGGCCTTTTTATCAACCTGTTCCCAAAAAAAAAATAATGAGAAATAAAAAAAGAGTTGAAACTTGAAACAAGAAGCTTTTGGTATTTTAAGGTTTAAGATAACTTTGGGTTAACTAACCTCCATGACAGATTTAAACATGTCTACCGCCATCATCTCAAGAGGAGTAGTTGGCAGTTTCGCTTGTTTTAAAATGTTGTTGACTCGTTCGACAATCGAGTCATCAATCCAACCAAGGCGGTATGACATGTCAACCGCCATTACCTGAACTTTTGTCCTTACTTTGACTGAGCTTCATAATAGGCTCGGGCTCGGCCCGGCTCGTTTACACCCCTACTCACACTCCCACAATCGAAACCACACGATCCATGTTTGGTTGTAATACCCGTTTTCAGCATTAAAAACTGCAAGTTTATTGAAGAGAATGTAAAATATTAGATTTGACAATTATGAAAATGATATGAAATTTAGGTGTGAAAGTTACATGGGATGAATGTTACAATTTAAACAGCGGCGGACCTAGAAATTATTTGCCTAAAATATTTTCAAGGGGTACGGTCGGGTTTTTTGCCTAAAATATACACTAATTTTTTTTTCAAGGGGTGTGTCCGCCCACCCACCCACGACTATGGATAGGTCCACCCCTGAATTTAAATAATATGTTAAGGTTTTGTCAAGAGAGGTGAAACTTTTAAGGATCAAGGGACTTATAGATTGACATCACATCCTTGTAAACACATAGATAAAAAAGATAGGATGGGAATAAAGGGCTATGACCAAGTGACTAAGATTTTTGGTGTATATCATCACCTCTTCATCTATACAAACTCCTTCATTACATCTCTTGAATTTGTTTACAACTCATAGTAAAGGCAAGAGTGATAGGTATAGTTGTAGGACCATAATAGTAGACGAAGAGATCAACAACAAAGAGGAAGAGATTTGGTGGATTATACGCAGGGCCGGCTCTGGGCCCGGCAAGCCCGTGCTGACGCCCGAGACCCAAAATTTCAAAGGGCCCGAAAAGTCTTTATAAGCTTGTATATATTTATTAAATTATATATTTAGTATATTCATCCGTTTATTATGTAACAAAATATTGGTGGTGTAATGGTAAAAACCATCTCAAAATAATGTAACGGTCACAAGTTTGAGTCCTTGCTTCATCACTAAGTTTTTATTTTTGTAATTCATTTACCCTTTTAACCATAATTTTGGGCCCAACTCTTTTCGTCGCCCGAGGCCTAAATTTTTTCAAGAGTTTTCGGGGACGGCTCTGATTATAAGTTGGGTCAGTTGACATAGTTGCGATTATAAATAAACCTGGTTAACGTCAAAGGACATACAATGCAAGATTCTTAAAACCAAAAGGATGAACGCTGACATTTTTAAAACTAAAGAACGTCCGTTGAACAATGGTTTAAACGTAAAGGACAAAAAATGCAATTTATAAAAAATACACTAAACTTAGGAACCAACAACTTATAATTTAGAGTAAAAGGCCAAAATGGTCCCTGACAAAAGTGAAACGTTTTGTATCTGTGCCTTTAAGGTTTCATTTTTGTTGTCATTTTCATCCAATTGGCAAACTAGGTTAGAATTTTCAATCAACTTCTCCTTTTTTTGTCTTTTCCCTCATTTAATTAAAAAATATTATGGCATAAAATGACGATTACACCCTTCATTTAAATGAGGAAAAAGACAAAGAGGAGAAGTTAACAGAAAATTCTAACTCAGTTTGCAAGTGAATAAAAATGGCAACAAAAATGAAATCTCAAAGACCCATAAACAAAAAGTTTCATTTTTGGATCGAAGTGACAAATGTGGCCTAAACTCAGAGACCATTTTAGCATTTTACTCTATAATTTGCAATAAAAATCTAGGGTTATGATCAAATAGGAAGTTTATTTTGGCTAGGAAGGATAGGAAGCAATAGGATTAGGACATGTGGCAAAATTTAAAATAAAGAGGAAGGGTATTTTAATCAATCTTATCCTTTCTTCTTCCTTCTTCTCCCCAGTAACTTCAAAACCCACCATTTTCAAAACCCACCATCTTCAACCATTTCTTCACTTTCTATCTCAATAATCACTACATTATTGTGCGATTTTCGTCACCAATCAATGATTCAAACCCCCGATCAACGTGTTCTTCAGCTTTTTTGAAGAAAACTCAGTTTAATTTCATACAAAATCTCGTTTTTTTTCGGTGATTTTGAAGATAATCACTCGATCCGTTCGATTCGATCGCTGATAAGTGTTTGAATCATTCAAATTTCGTCAATCGTTGAAGAAATCGGCTTCGGTCCATGTAAGAAATTCTTTAATTTCATTTTTATGATCTAGGTTTTTGATTTAGTCATTGCGTTTTACGATCTTGGCGGGGGTCCGGGGGCAGCGCCCCTGGTAGCAGGGTCCCAGGGGCGGCAGAACATTTAATTTTCTGTAAATTGTCTCTGGAAAACTGCATCAGAACATTTAATTTTCTGTAAATTGCCTCTGGAAAACTGCATTCGTAGACAACCTTTTGATCTCTACTTCCTGGTCCAGACAATTCACAGACAAAACTATTGTCCTGGTTCAATGCGTTTTAGAGAGAGAACAGTTTCTTTGGTGTTTTTAGGCCATTGCGTTTTAGAACTAAGACATTTTTATGTGTTTTCTGGCCATTGCGTTTTAGAAAAACACATTTTTGAAGTGTTTTTAGTCATTGCATTTTAGGTAAAACACAATTTTAGGTGTTTTCAGTCCATTGCGTTTTAGAGAGAACACTTTCTTTTGTTTTTTTAGGCCATTGCGTTTTAGAAAGGAGACAATTTTAAGTGTTTTCTGGCCATTGCATTTTATAAATAAGACATTTCTTTGTGTTTTTTGTGCATTGCGTTTTAGGTAAAACACATTTTTATGTGTTTTCAGTCCATTGTGTTTTAGAAAACATACATTTTAAGTGTTTTCTAGCCATTTCGTTTTAGAAATAAGACATTTCTTTGTGTTTTTTGTGCATTACGTTTTAGGTAAAACATATTTTTATGTGTTTTCAGTCCATTGCGTTTTAGAAAGTACATTTTCTTTTGTGTTTTTAGGCTATTACGTTTTAGAAATAAGACATTTCTTTGTGTTTTCTGGCCATTGCGTTTTACAAATAAGACATTTCTTTGTGTTTTTTGTGCATTGCGTTTTAGAAAAATGTCATTTTTTAGGTTTTTTTTTTCATTGCATTTTACTGTAACACCTCATAAAATCACGACCAATATTATGAAGACACGTGTCATGGACTTTAACGTGTAATAGATTGATCTGGAGGGACTAAAATTGACAAACAATGTAAATATGTTAGTAAAAGGATCCAAAGTGTCAACATGACATTCTTGTGCCTCTGATTGACCTCATACAACGTTCATATTCTTTAAAGAATAATTTGTCGAACATTGGAAGTCGTTTGTGCTTAAATTTAGGATCTTACCAAACACAGGGGTTAAAAGTGTCAACATGTTAAAAGTAACCTCTGAGTGACCTTTTAACGATCCCAAAAACATTGTAATAATTATATATTTTGCTCTCAAGAATATTGGATATTAATTTTGTGGAGTTTCGAAGAAAACAAGACTTTTCGGGTAATCGTACAACTAACCGGGAGCTTAACGGAGTTAGTTTATGACCCAAGGCCCTTAAAAGTTAAATACGGGGGTCCTAAATGCAATAAATGGAAGTAAAATAAAGTTTAAATAGACCAGGGACTGAAATTGCAAGATTTGCAAAGTTTTTACCGATTCTCCCCATTATCGCGAGTCTCGTAAGTCAAGACCAATGCTTACGCGGGTCGCGTGAGAGTGCCAGATGCAGAAAAACAAGACAGCTGCAAGTTCAGTCAGTTCCACTGCCTTTGCATGTCTCAAATCGATACCAGGGACTGTGCCAATGGTTTTTCATGCACTAGGGACACCTGGAATCATCAGGGATCAGTGTAGGGACATGTGGATTGATCATATGTGATGGAAATTGCTATATAAAGGACTTGTAGTTCACTTGTTCATTTGCACAATTCATATTCACTTCAAATCACTTTCTCTGGAGCTTTCTGGAGTTCAAGAGAGTTGTCTTCTGTTCTATTTTCGTGCTAAGGACACTAGTAAGTATTCTTAGCTTCTTAAGTTCAAGTTTTATTAGTTTAATGACCAAAAGTCAAAGACTATCGTAATTAAGCTTTGACTTAGTGATTAATCACTAATGGTCCAGCCATTATTCGAATCAAAAGTGGCTATGAGTTGGTAATTATGTAGGTGATAATCCCTTAAAAGGGCACCTACTGATTCTCACTCTAACTTGGTCAATTGTCGGGTCAAACTTATTATTAAAAAGTCAACAGAATCCATTTTTGCAAATAAATTCATAACTGATAATGTAGAAGTTATGGAACATGTTTAAACACTAAAATAACTTGGTAAATAATATAATAACATGTTTAGGCATGTTCAACCCGACAAGTCTGAGTATAGGCTCGGTTCGGAACCGAAATTCGCAAAAGTAAACTTTTGCTTTGACTTTCAGTTCTGACCCGATTTAGCTTGTTTTAGATATGCCTTAGGGTTCCTTTAGGACCATAATATAGGTTAGTATAACCCTCTGAGGTTATACAACTTGGTTCCTTAGAAATCCTAGTTCATTGCATGTTTCCGTTAAATGCCTAAAAGTTGACCATTATGCCCTTTTGATATTAAAACGAGATTTTTGAAAATGTGAGAGGACAAAAACCTTTATTACTGATATTTAAGTATGTCCTAAAAGTTTGACATCAGATTATGGTCTAAAACAGGAGTTATGCTCGATATCGTAAATTGAAGTCTTTTTATTAATTAAACGGCATTTTTAGCATAAATCACATTCAAACCCAAATTTTGTCACCAAACTTTATACCTACTGTTACTGATATAATATAATATTTAGGGATTTTTGGGAATTTTTACTGAATTTTAAACTGATTAAACCATAGAGTTTTAATGTAAATTCGGTATTGACGGTTATGCCCTTTTTGCTAATAAAATGAGTTTTACATAACATTTTGATACCAAACCTTTTTCTACTGATTTCATATGTTAAATAAAATATTTTAAGCGTTCTAGACTGATTAAAATCTCAGCTTTCCTTATATAACCCGAAAACCATCAAATACCGACTTTTACGCTTTTTAAACACATAGTATGGGTTAAAACTATATTTGACACTTAAGACTCATTACCTACTGATGTTTTAAGTAAATTTTTATACCTTAACAGTAAGTAAAAGTTTTGAACTCAGATTTCCAAATTTGACCCTTAAAGCTTATGTGAAATGACCAAAATGCCCCTACGGTGCATAATTTGGCCATAAAGGATAAATTTCACATATATACAATATCTTACTGATATGACTTGCAAAAATAAATATTTTTACTGATCATTTTAGACCAGAACCTCAGATTACTATATAACCTCTTTTATAATCTTTAAAATGACCAAAATACCCCCACAGGGCTTAAATTGATTTTAAATCCGTTTTGGGCATAATGGAATGTATCCTACTGATATCACAACATATTTAAAGCATATTAACTTGTGAAACCTGTACATGACTCATTTGGTTACCCGTTATGCATTTTTCGCGTTCGGTACGGTTTATGTAACTAGTTTGCATGAATTAACCGAAACGGGTCAAACCTTATCATTTTCACTTCAAAATCCAGAATTTGTTTAGTTTACCCATATTATACAAGTCTTCATACTTGTCGGGTCTAAATCACATTCTAATCCGGTCTTCACTTAATCTTGCGTTTTGAACCGTAAACATTTCATTAAAACTAACCGGTCTAAGTTTAAACTTAAGTAAGACCCGTTCGGAATCTAATAGGTTATTAAAGCCTTCGTTCCAGATTTAGGAGCCCAGTAAAAGCTATTTGCACTTGCTGATTGTTATACGCCTGGGATAAAAATTATATTTTGCTCAGGTAAATACTTTTAACTTAATTTCCGTTATACGGGCTTGGGATACGGTATTATAATAGTACCGCTTGGTTGGGTATGAAATCGTACGATCAGATTGTGATTAAAAAGATGCATAACCCGTTTTAATCTGTTTTGTTTGATGCAATGCCTTTGGGGGGTTAATGACCATGTCCTGGATATCCTCGGCTCATTTATTAAATGGCCACGGCTTAAGCACGGGGTGTAGGCATACACCTGATAGTTGCGTATGTATAAACGGTATCTCACATCTCTTGTGGGCATATACTTGTGGTGTGTCAATTAATCTAATCCGGCTCTTCTAACCGGTCCCGAATAGACGACAAACATATAAATCTGTATACAAGATTATTTTAAAATAATTGTCCCAAGTTATAAAATATTATTTGTGCCTTATGCAATTAAATCAATTTTTATGAACACTTTTCAAAAAGAGTCGGTTAATTGTATTTACCAGTGTAAACTGACGTATTTTCCAAAAGGTTAAGTGCAGGTACTAAGCGAAATGGGCTGGCTACTCCTAGTATCAAATAAAGAGTCTTGCAAGCTTTTGATGCTTAAATCTGTTGAACAATATTTCTTTTTATTTTGATCCGCCTGTGGATCTTTTTACAACCCGTTGTGCAAAACTTTATGTTATTTTCGAATCGGTTTGTAATATTTCTACTTTAGACTTCCGCTGTGCATTGAACTGTGATTATTTGACTATGATGATATCAACTACGTCACGATACTCCCCACCGGGCCCACCGGTAATACATGGAAATATCGTGGTGTGACAGGTTGGTATCAGAGCCAACATTGAGTAAATTAAACACTAGCCTTTTGTGTTTAATCTCAATGACACAGTTGCACATTCCTTGACTTCCGAGTCTAGGCAAAGGACTTAGGACTAATCCTAATCTTTTATTTTGTCCTTTATTGTTTTCCTTTGTTGTTTCTTTTGTTTGTTTTGACAGGAACTAGAGAATGCCGCCGCGGATTAGAGGAAGAGGAAGAGGCGGAAAAGCCCCAATTTTCACAAGTCATGACCACGAGGCCTGGCCATCACACCGGCGAACTCCTTCAGCAACTATGAGCTCTAGTCTTCAAGAACACTAGAGGACATATTTGGAACCCGTGAGGCGTTCTGTCTCGCTAAGCTCTTCGCCCTCGTATCACCACTCCTTTGGGCCACAATCAGAAAACGATCCCAATGATTCTCACCACTCCTACCTTCCATTGCAGCGGTCGAGTTCACATCGGGCTTTTCAGGACCCAACCCCGTACTTTCAGAGCCGGTTCAACCCGGCGAACGTGATTGAAGAACCAATGGGCCACAACCCATTAGGACCAGAGGACCACTTTCCTGGAGCCCAGGATATGGATATGGACGAGGACCCAGATCCAGAGCCTGCCGAGCCACCTACTGGGACGCCCACGCATCCCATAGAGATTTCAGACGGGTTATATTTCCATGGCTCGCCTTATAGAGGTCACGATTCATTTGCTCAATGGTGGAGCAATTATCAATGGGAGTATACACCTTCCCACCACTCATCACCACACCAGCAGGTCCCCTCTGAGGACCCACATTTTGAGGCAGTCACACCACCGCCGCCGCCAGAGCAACAACCGCCTCCGGAACCACCAAGGCGAAGGAGATCAGGAGCACGGATGTCCGTGTGAGGGGGATTCCACTTTAGCTCCCCCAACACAGCAGCAACAGCCGTTACCCGCCGCTGCTTGAAGACCCGCAGATGGGTGGACTTTCAAACCCAGTTTCAGAGGTCGACTCTCCGCCAGTCGCACCACCATCACATGCAGGTTTTGATAACCCAATACCTTCTTACGCCGGTGCAGCGACGTATAACCCTTTTGAGCAGCCAGCTTATTCTGGCCACAACTACTATAATGCCCCCGATGTTGACCCGTATCTCGTGGCGGAAAACTAAAATGCTCTTCATCCTGAAGAGCCTACGCAGCTTCCTACCAGACTGGGTACCCAGCTTATGGGTATCAATACCCACCACCTCCTCAACCTCTGCAGCAGCAGCAGCCGCAGCCACCACAGATCCAACCACCGCAGCAGCAGGAGATCCTTCAGAGGTTAAACCAGGTGGAACGGGATGTTCAGAGGGAGTGTAGATGCCGTCGGGGTCTACTTAAGGGTTTGGCTGATTTAATCAAGGGGAAGAAGGGAAGGGATTACTGAAATTCCTTGTTTGTTTTGTAATTTTCATTTTCAATTAAGTCCATGTGTGGACATTTATTTATGTACCTAGTCCCTGCGAGGACTTGTGTTTTCATTTTAGCCCCTGCGTGGGTAGTTTATTTATGTAAAAGTCCTGTTTAGGGCAATTATGTACTCCTTTTAAATTTAGTGGAATGTTTAAATTTTAAAAATTTCATTTGTCATCATATGCATGAATATAATATATGAAATAAATCAAAATATCATTCCTTTCGTAATTATTCTGCCAATAAATGTTGAAACAAAATCTTAAAGGTAAGACCTAGCCCATATGTCATTTTAAGACAGGGCCATAATGGCAGTCCCTTTTTAAGATTCAAATCATTGTTAACATCTGAAAACATGTTAACACTCCTTGCAAATGTGATTCGATAAAATCACAGAAGTCATCCTTATATTGGATTCTTCCAATTCCTTTCTTTTATATTACTTAAACATCCATTAGTGATGAAGTGCCTACGGGCCATAATTATTGTCCTTTGAGACAAAAGACAGTTGTAGTCTACGACTCTCTGTCAAGAAAAGGTGATGGACTATGTTCAAGCCTTAATGCCTTGATCCTATAAGATCATGGCTTATAATTTATAACTGTCCTTGGGACTAGGCCTTTCGTGCCACTCTAATATTTAATGAATTATAACTAAGGATTAATTATAACGAAGATCCTGAATAAATGTGATTAACAAATTAACCAATATGGCTTATTGATACCATGGTTAATGAATCATCAAGAATGATAATTCTGTTATAGACTTCTGAATAAATCATTATCATTATTTTTATGTCGCAATCAAGCTACATGGCAGAATCAGAAGAAGTCAACAGTCACCTGAGGGAGAATCATGATACTACCAAATTCAACGTAACTGGTGCGGATCTTCAAGCATTGACTGACAATGTTGTTACTAAAGCCATGGATAGGCAGTTTAGAGAATCAAGTGGTACTCGGAGCAAGACCCTATCTGTACCTCATCCTAAACCACCCTCTAAGACTCATGTATCTCATAAGGACGAATCTCATCATTCGTCAAACCAAAGGAGCGTTCCATCCAACTAAATCGTGCTCAATCAGGAGCCGCGTGTTAAAACATGTTCATATAAGTATTTCGTCTCCTGCAAGCCCAGGGATTTCACAGGAGAGAAAGGAGCCATTGATTGCATGACGTGGCTAGATGAGATGGATACAGTGGTTGATATTAGTGGTTGTGCAGAACAGGACATTGTGAAATTTGTTTCACAATCTTTTAAAGGAGAAGTTTTAGCTTGGTGGAGATCCCTAATCCAAGCTACAGCGAAGATCCCATTGTATAATCTGACTTGGGATCAGTTTGTTGCTTTAATCAAAGAGAATTTTTGTCCTCAACATGAAGTTGAGAAAATAGAGACTGACTTCTTGACATTGGTCATGAGGAACTTAGACTGTCAGGCATATCTTACGAGTTTCAACACCATGTCTCGATTGGTTCCTTACTTGGTTACACCAGAACCGAAGCGTATAGCTCGTTTTATTGGAGGTCTAGCTCCAGAAATTAAAGCAAGTGTGAAAGCATCTAGACCCACCACTTTCAGGTCGGTGGCTGATTTGTCGTTATCTCTTATTCTCGATGCGGTCAGGCAGAGATCGCTTAAGAATTCCGATGAAGGTGTTGGTGCACTTGTGTCTGTACTTTGTCTGTATTTTGTCATGATGTAAAACGATGTCTTCATGAGTCCTGTAAGTTTGACCAAGTCAACCATCCTCCGGTTTGACTTGGCCAAACAGTTTGAACATTGTTTGTTAGATGGCTGAGTCGAAGGATAGATCATCGAAGGATTGCTTATATCCTTCGATGGGCTCGAAAGATAGCCTTCGATTGATGGACCTCGAAAGATCCCATCCTTCGAGGTACATGTTGATCATTCGAGCTGTTTCTGGTCGATAGATGATCTTTCGATCATCTATCTGATCCTTCGACTCAGACCTGCTGTTTCGGGTATATATACCCTTGTAGTGTGTTCATTTCAAGTAGGTCAGGAAAGTTAGACATTGGAGACACATAGAGAGCATTCTGTCCAGAAACACACACACACGAAAGTTAGAGAGAGTTTGCAGAATACATCTGTAAACCTTGTGCTTGTAACCGAACCTTTCATACGTTTAATACAAGTGGTGTTAATCGGTGAAGTTCTTGTGTTGTGTTTGTGCTTGTTCTTGCTTGTTCTACTCCCGGTTTGCATGCTAGCTTGGATTCCGCACTCGCTAGTGTGTTAGATATAACAAGGAATAGGTTAAACCTCAACCTCCGAGGGACCTACAAGTGGTATCAGAGCCGTGGCTCTTTTCCTTGTTAAAAACCGGGTTTTTACAAGCTTTGGAGTGTTTTTGGACAAAAACTCTCCTGGTTTTGCTGCTGTTTTCTGTGTTTTCTCGCATTTTCAGACGTTTAAACGTGGTCTAAACTTATTACATGTGTTAAAGGAAGGGTTGGGTAACTTAAAAAAAAAAAAAAAAAACTGTTTTTAAGGTATTCGGTGATTTCCGGCCATAATTCCGGCTTCTCCGGTGACCGGTTTCTGGGTTCGAACCTTCGATTTTTGGGTAATATTTTATGTGTTCAAATCTGCTTTTGCAGAAAATGATGGTCTGAACCATACTTTCTGCGAAAGATCTCACCAACCCATCACCTTTTTCACCAACCTGTCACTCTTTGTCAACTGTGTCAGAGCAGTTCGAAAGATATCCTTCGAAGTCGAAAGATCATCTTTCGATCAGTGGAGGTTCGATAGATCATCATCCTTCGAACCAAGGAATCATTTCGAAAGACCATCTTTCGATCAGTGGAGGTTCGATAGATCTTCATCCTTCGAACCAAGGAATACTTTCGAAAGATACATCTTTCGTTTTACTACTCTTATTCGAAAGACCAGGATCCTTCGATTGGGGAGTCTTTCGAAAACAAGTGTTCGAAACTCAACAGTGATCTTTCGGTTACTGTTGATCCTTCGAACAACTGTGATCCTTCGATCAAGTGTTCATCTTTCGATCCATAGTCTGTTTATGTTTAACAAGTTGTAATTTTTCAGGTATTATTTTTCTTGATCAAAAATGAATTCGGCCTGGGGTGTTCCCTTACCTGCATCTCCTGCATGGGCCGAATCTCCCGTACCTGTATCTTCGCAAGCTAATGCTATATCTACCGGTCAATGGGCATTCGTATCAAATCAAACTCCAAGTGTTCAAAGCATTTTGTTAAGCGAGAGTGAAACGGGAAGTTTGAATAGGCCTCCAAAGTTGATGCACTTAAGTGAATATCCGGGATGGTTTGATAGATTTCATACATACGTCCTTGGTCAAAATACAGAATTGTGGTTGCGTTTCATCACAGATTTTGATCAAACAATAGAGCTTGCCGCTTCATCTGCTGCTACGTTTGCAGATCTTACGGAAGATCAGAAGAAGGTCTATGATTTGGAAAAGAAGGCATATGCCATTCTTACTCAGGCGTTAAGTAAAGATATTTATCATCAATTTGTCAGTCACAAGACAATGAAGAAGTTGTGGGACGCATTGAAGATAAGGGGCGTAGGAAATGAAGCGACACGTCAATTGAGAAAAGACCTGCTAAAGAAAGAGTTTGATGGTTTTACTTGTATGGAGAATGAATCTTTAGGAGATTTGACAAGTCGATTCAATCATTTGCTGACTGAATTGGGAAATATTGGGGTTGTAACAACTTCAGCAGAGATAGTGAAGAAGTTTGCAGATGCACTGCCACCTCAATGGAATAATTTCTTAGAAATCATGAAGTACAATGGCACTTTGGATACAACAAACTTCAATGACTTTGCTCAACTCCTGGAAAACAAGAATCAGGAAGAAACTCTCAAGGCAAAAAGAGTTCCAGTGCCACAAAATCCTGAAATGTATTATGGAACTTCTGGCACTTCTACAAAACCTTCTTCACACGCTCCAATTCAAACAGCATTTGTATCTAGCACTAGCTTGTATGGCCTTCCTCCTCCAACAACAGACATGTATGGAGTTCCGCTTGAACCAGTCCCTCAATCAGTACCACAACAGCAAGTCCAACGACCTATCAGAGCGACAGACATGTATGGGAATCCTCTTCCTCCTCAACAGCAAGCGTGTTATGGAAGTACCTCATCTGCTGGTCAACAATCAAAGCCAAATACAGTACGGCTCGACACCTCAAGCTTTTCTAAAGTCAGTGTGGAAGTAGCAAAGGAACACATGGAGCTGCTAAACACTTTGGTGAGCGCATACTGTGGATTAGTGGAAGGTCAGATTGGCAACATTAATCTGACTCAAGAAGACTATCAGCAGATCGATAAAGAGGAGATGGAGATGATGGACATCAAATGGGCCTTTGCCAGTGCTGTTAGACGAGCAAAGGATTTCATGGAAAGAACTGGCAGAACCAGCTTGGAAAGCAAGAAAGACACCAAGTATGGGTTTGATAAACAGGCTGTTAAATGCTTCAATTGTGGTGAACGTGGTCATTTCAAGCGTGAATGTACGAGGCCATCTCAACATGGAAACCAGAATCCTTTTAGAGGTCAAGGCAACCAACAGAACCAGAACAGAAACAATGTTCATACGTTGGTGCCTGTCAACAACCAGACTCAAGCAGGACCATCAAATGCCAACCAGGCACTTGTGGTTCAAGTAGATGAAGGTTGTGATTGGTCTATTCAGTTGGGAAACGATGCTCCAGATGGAACAGCTTGTTTTGCTGAAATTGTCAAGAATCTTAAACACACCAGTGGTGGAGAATCTTCCACCAATGGTGATGAGTCTTCTGAAGATGAAAACAGCTCAGGTTACAGTGGAAGTTCAGATGAAGAGTCCTCGGGTTCAGGGAATGATCAGGAAGATGACACATCAAGTGTGTCAGTCGATGCAGTTATTGATGAACTTTTGGATGAAGCTGCAGCAGGAATTGAAAGAAGATCTATTTTGGTGGATCAAGCTGCTTATTCTTCGTCTTCTCTCCATTCAGCCTTTATGGCTAATGTCGACAGTTCATCAAGTCAGGTATGTGTCGATAAACCCACTTCTGATAGCTGTGATAACTGTGATAGTTTGCATGTTAGATGTGCTGATTTAGAAGCAAACATGTCTGAGTTGCAAGGCAAACATGATGCTGTACAAGCTAGTTTGTTTGACTTGCAAGACAAACATGTTTCTGTGAATGATAGGTGGTGTGAACTGCAAAGCAAACACGAGGCTTTGCAAGAGAAATATGATGTGACATTCATCCACAATCAAAAGTTGACCGTTGATCTTTCCAAGTGCACTGAAGCCAACATGTTTTATGAAAACCATGAAAAGGAATTTAAGTCAATGATTGAAACGTTAAAGAAAGATAAAACAGAGTTGACAAAAATGGTTTCCAGAAAACAAACTGACATTAACCTGTATATAACTCGTCTTGAGGTAATGCAAAAAGAGATGGCTTGTGTTAAAACTGAAAGTGAGGCGATCCAGCTTAAGCTAGACAGTTATTTGAGCTCTAGTTATGTGTTGGATCACATCATTGATGTACAGAAAGAGAAACGGGATGTCACATGCATAGGTTACAAGAAATGTCCACCACCCGTGAGAAATAATTATGATGCCATGCCTGATGAGGAATATAGAACTCACTTTGAACCATCTGTTCCTCTAGATGTTAATGAATTTGCAACAGGACTCGGATACAAGAAAGAAGTATCATCAGATTCGGATGTGTCAGCAGATACTTTTGTAACTGCTGAACCGAATCAGACTCCTCCAGTTGTGATTGAGGATATTGATTCTTCTGATGATGAATCTGATGATACTGATTCGGAAAAGTCTGATGCGGTAGTCAAAGAAGAGGACATACCTCTTGAGAATCATATTCTATGTGATCCTCCCGCAAAACCTGCTAAGACTGTCCCAACCGAGTCCACATCTGCAAAAGAGTCGGAGAGTGTGGAGTTGCTGTACACTCTGGTTGGTGATGATAAAGTTTATTCAGACAAAGATTTTCCTATTAAGAATGTTAATCAAACATTAATCAGTAAAGTCTTTGAAAATTCAACAAGTAAGTTTTTGGGAAAGACAGGATCACGTGTTACAGTAACACAGTGCCCTCCTATCCCAAAGGCCGAAGTTCGAAAACAATTTGGCAATCAAAAATTACCAACAGTGCAAAAACAGCAAAATCATGCCAAACCAAAAGGGAAATTACCGGCTCAAGGTCAAAGGAATCCGAATCAAAAGAAGAAAAAGAATGTGAACTTTGTGAAATCTAAAGGAACGGACAAAATTGAAACGTTTGAAAATCAATCTATCTTAGATTTTGTCAAGAAAGCAACTGTGATGAAAAGAAATGAACCAAGTTGTTCGAAACCTAGTACTTCGAGATCACAAAGTTCATCTTCATCATCGGCAAGACGACCACATGATACTTCGGGGTTTGTTGAACGAAGATCATGTTTTGAATGTGGTACAATTGGGCATATCGTTCGAAATTGCCCGTATCTTCATAAGTTAAAAGGAAAAGATGATGATCCCCGTGAACGCAATCACCAACAGCGATCTGTTTCTGTAAAACAAGATCCCCGACTTGTAAGAGAAAGGGAAAAGAAACAGAAACGCCAACAAGTCAAGGTGGTTGAAAAAGCACTTAAAAATGAAGTGGTTCAAAAACAATCGGTTCCAGTCAAACCAGAAAGTTCAAAATTTTCAAAAATTTCAAACAATCAAACTGGTATAACAAAACAGACATGGAAACCTAAAATAACCACAAATTCAGGGGGACCATCACAATTTTCAAATCATCAAAGAATAGAGGTTATTGTTATTGATGAAAATGGAAGACCCAAGACCACAATGGCTTGGGTCCCCATCTCCAACTAATTATGTGAGTTCATGTGCAGGGTGTTCCAGGAAGAACTGTCAGTAGTCATTGGATTGTTGATAGTGGGGCATCCAGGCACATGACAGGCGACATGAAGCTTCTCTACGACGTCAAATCTATTAGAGGAGGTTATGTTGCTTTTGCTGGAGATAAGGGCGGATATATTACGGGTGAAGGAATGATTTCCAACGGGGTTGTTAGCTTTGATAAGATCAACTTCGTACAACAACTTGATCACAATCTTCTTAGTGTTTCTCAAATTTGTGATAAGCAGTTCTCAGTACACTTTGATGCAAATGGATGTTATGTGCTGAAACCCGGCTTCAAAATTCCGAAAGAATGGATTCTCTTGTCGGCTCCAAGGATAAATGATCTGTATGTCCTTGATATGAGCCAAGCTATCACTACGTCTGCACAAGCAACTTGTTTCGTTTCCAAAGCCACAGAAAAAGACACAATCTCTTGGCACAGACGAATGGGTCACATTCACTTACGCAAAATGAATCATTTGGTGTCAAATGAATTAGTGAATGGTGTTCCTCTTAAAAACTTTCATCTTCAAGACATCTGTGTCTCGTGCCAGAAAGGAAAACAAACGAAGAAGCGACATCCTTCAAAGAAAATCAACACGGTGGCAGTTCCTCTTGAACGTTTGCACATGGATTTGTTCGGTCCTGTCAAGCACAAAAGCATCAGGAATCATCAATATTGCCTCGTGATAACTGATGATTATTCAAGATTTTCTTGGGTGGCGTTCATGGCACATAAGAGTGAAACCTTTGGTATTATCAAAAACTTGATCATTCAGATTGAGAATCTATATAAGTTGAAGGTTAGGCGGATACGTAGCGATAATGGTACTGAATTCAAAAATCATGCCATGGCGGAGTTTTGCACTTCAAAGGGTATTCTTCACGAATTTAGTGCAGCTTATACTCCTCAACAGAATGGCGTCGCTGAACGTAAGAACCGCACATTGATCGAGACTGCTAGGACAATGTTAGTAGAGTCACAATTGCCGATTCCCTTCTGGACTGAAGCTGTGGCCTCTGCATGTTATACGTTGAACCGAGTCCTTACAGTCAAAAGGCACAACAAGACCTGTTTTGAGCTTCTTAACAAACGGAAACCAGATTTGTCATATCTTGAACCGTTTGGAGCTCCGTGCACAATGATCGATCCTAATGGAAAGTTTGGGGCAAGAGCCATTGAGGGATACTTTCTTGGGTATTCCACCCCAAACTTAAGAGTCTGGAATCTAGAGACTAAAAGGGTCGAGGAATGGTCTGAAGTCAGAGTACAAAGGCACACTTTACCAGTCAAAAATCCTGGTCAGCCTTGGATGTTTGAGTACGATGACTTTTTCAATTCGATCAATGTTGAAGCAGTTGAAGAAAATGCTGCAGCAAGGATGTTTTTCGAGAGTGACAATGCAACAGATTCACCGTTGGTTCGTCCCATTATTGTCAATCAAGAACCATCTTCAGTGAACAACAATGCTCTCGACAATGAGGATTTTCACGATGCTACCGAATTGAACGAATCTTCAGAGGATGATGAATTTCTCGATGCAGATCAAGAAGCCCCAATAACAGCAGTTCATGGTACTTCAGAGGGTACACCTCCAGTGGGCGTCCCTGGAACAGCTGAAGCTACTGCATCATCCTTTTCGTCAATTCCGGGCCTTGAATTGATTGTTGATCTCAATCTCAACAATCTGGGTACAAACATTCAAGTTCAAGATAATCCAGAGACAAGGATTCACAATACCCATCCTCAACAAAACATCATCGGAAATGTACAAAGTGGCGTTCAAACAAGAAACATGTTGCGAAACAACAATAATGCAGGCTTGTATGCGGCGATTAGAGAATCTGGTCAACAAAATGATTGGTCTTTCGCGTGTTATGTCTCACAGGAAGAGCCAAGAACTTGGAAAGAAGCTTTGAAAGATAACTCTTGGGTTGAAGCAATGCAGCAAGAACTGCAGCAATTCCAGAAGCTTGGTGTCTGGAAACTCGTAGAGAAACCTGCTGGTTACAAGAAGATTGGTACCCGTTGGGTGTTTAAATGCAAAAAGGATGACCGTGGAATCGTTATTCGAAACAAAGCAAGGCTAGTCGTTCAAGGTTTTCGTCAGATAGAAGGAATCGACTACAACGAAGTGTATGCACCTGTTGCACGTCTAGAAGCAATTCGGATCTTTCTGGCTTATGCCTCATTCAAAGGTTTCAAGGTATACCAGATGGACGTGAAAAGTGCATTCTTACATGGTGTGGTAGAAGAAGAGGTGTACGTCGAACAGCCTCCAGGTTTTGAAGATCCTATCCATCCCGATCGGGTTTGGTTGCTCAACAAAGCTCTCTATGGTCTTCATCAAGCACCGCGAGCTTGATACGCAACCTTATCTAATTATCTGCTGGAGAATGGATTTCGAAGAGGTCTTATCGATTGTACTCTTTTCGTCAAAGAACAAGATGGAGATCTTCTACTGGTACAGGTATACGTTGATGATATTATATTTGGTTCTACTAATGATGTTTTGTGTAGGAATTTCGAGCGCATTATGCAGGATAAATTCGAGATGAGTGCTATGGGGGAAATGACTTTCTTTTTGGGCCTACAAATACAACAAACTGAGTCTGGGATATTCATCCATCAGACGAAATATGTTGGTGACATCTTGAGCCGGTTCCAGATGTCTGATGCAACGCCCATCGGTACCCCATTGCCGCAAAATCACGGAATTACTCCAGACTTGAAGGGTCAAGATGTTAGCCCCTCACACTACCGCGCGATGATCGGATCTCTTATGTACCTCACAGCATCAAGACCAGATATAATGTACCCAACGTGCCTGCTTGCCAGATATCAAGTCAACCCGAAGGCCTCACATCTTGCAGCTGTAAAAAGGATTTTTCGTTATTTGAAGGGTTGCCCTGACACCGGTCTGTGGTACCCTAGGGATAATAACTTTGACTTGATCGCATTCAGTGATTCTGATTTTGGCGGATGCAAAATCGACGGCAAATCCACAACGGCTGGATGTCAGTTTTTGGGAAATCGCCTAGTCACATGGCAGTGCAAGAAGCAGACGTGCGTCGCTACATCAACATGCGAAGCTGAATACATTGCTGCCTCAAGTTGTTGCTCCCAAGTCCTGTGGATACAACAACAAATGCGTGATTACGGTTTTGAATTCCTAACTACTCCTATTTACGTTGATAATTCTGCAGCCTTACAGATCACTAAAAATCCTGTGCAGCATTCAAAGACTAAGCACATCGATATTAAGTATCACTTCATACGTGATTGCTTTGAGAAAAGGCTAATCGATGTCGCTTATGTCCACACCGATGACCAACGTGCCGACCTTTTTACCAAAGCATTTGACAAATCAAGATTTGACTATTTATTATTGGTAAACGGCATTAAGGTCAAGCAAGAGTAATACCAACATCGGAAAATCATTTTTGTAAATATCTTTGTGTTTTAAATTTGTCTTAGTTTATTGATTTTAGGGGGAGTAAATCCAAATTTGAAAAACCAAAAACATCGTAAAATTTCAAAAACGCAAAAACAATAGAAAAACAAAAATGAGTTTCCTGGCGAGCAAAAGAGAAAATGATAGTACATCAGTGGTCTGTCTAAACCTCTTTGAACTGAAATGTAAAATGTAAAATGTTAAGCAGCTCTATATAAGTTGTATCGGTAGGCTCACAATCATTTTAAAGTGTGCAGGGTGATATAAACTTAAATCGACTGAAGACTGGGTGGGAACCATTCATTGGCATATGGTCTTAGTACCGAAATTTCGTTTGATAGATTGCCGAGGTTCTGAGATATTCGGTCTTTATGCTGCTTATCATCTGGGTATCATGGTTGTATCTTTTACCGAAAAATAACGGGGACGCAAGTCTAGATCTTCCATGATACCATACATACGTGTACATATTGCATTCGACCTCAATAAGTGATCAACAATCACATGTCCAAACAAAATAAGTGATAATATATCACAAATTCTTTATCCGGGAGTCAAGTTCGTCTCTCTGCTGTACGAAAGTACTGACCTGTTCACGGACTTGCTCCTGTGCCCTCATGCATATGAAAATCAAGTTCCTCATCAATAAGTGATTCTATCACATAGGGCTTGTTTTCAAATCAAAATAAGTGAGAATCTCACATCATATACGGTCAAACAGATGATAATCGGTATACTCACCGGTAAGATGAACCCTCGTGCATACCTTTATACGGGAATGTGTCGTGATGTGGATGAACACCGGTCGGTAAGTATAAATCATACCTTAACGTATCCCCTCGCCATGATTACAAATGATAAGTTGAGCTTATGTGGACAACAATACCGATAATCGTTATAGGATGCTTATCTTAATGTTAACTAATTGAACAACAAGAGCGTTTTGGCATGACCGTACACTGATATGATTCTCTTACCCTCGAAACTCGCAAAAAGAATGTCTGTAAATATTTATTTAATGCTTTCAGTTTCTGCAACTCTGTATATATTTATTTACTGCTTTCAGTTTTTAAATTTGAAATATTCAAAAAGCCAAAAAGATTTTATTTCTATTTTATTTTCGATCGTACGATGTTGGATCTCGAGTCTTCGTTACCTGAAACCTGAACGAAAACCGAAACGACTAAATCTTCATAAACGGTCGAAATTTGCAAAGAGTTGAAAGTTAAAACCGAAATTGATAAATTTATTAAACTTTCATGCTGTCGGACGGTGTTTGATTGAACAATGGTCACATGTGTGTCGTTTACTTATGATGTTCCAAGCAGTTGTTCTCATTACGCGTTTAGATTTCTTGCTTGTGCAGATTCTAAAGGCAAGGAGAACATGGTCGATGACAAGCTTCGGAATGAAGACACGACGTGAAGGCACTCAAGTGATGCAGATGATCGAGTTGCCGCTGACCATCATCAATACCACAAGGATCTCACTTCATAACGAACAAGTATTTCACAAGCATAACTCAAGGGGGAGCTTATGTTAAGGGGGAGTTTGTCAACACACTTCCTACATGAAACGGGGAGTTTGTTGGTACACTTTCTGCTTTCAAGACGTGAAGACTTTAAAGATCCTCCGACATTGAAGACTTGAAAGGACGTCAAAGTTGAAGACACAAAGATCGAGACAAAGCTAAAGTTATAAAGATCGAGACAAAGCTAGAGACAAAGCTACAGCCAAGGGGGAGTTTGTTGGTGCACTTGTGTCTGTACTTTGTCTGTATTTTGTCATGATGTAAAACGATGTCTTCATGAGTCCTGTAAGTTTGACCAAGTCAACCATCCTCCGGTTTGACTTGGCCAAACAGTTTGAACATTGTTTGTTAGATGGCTGAGTCGAAGGATAGATCATCGAAGGATTGCTTATATCCTTCGATGGGCTCGAAAGATAGCCTTCGATTGATGGACCTCGAAAGATCCCATCCTTCGAGGTACATGTTGATCATTCGAGCTGTTTCTGGTCGATAGATGATCTTTCGATCATCTATCTGATCCTTCGACTCAGACCTGCTGTTTCGGGTATATATACCCTTGTAGTGTGTTCATTTCAAGTAGGTCAGGAAAGTTAGACATTGGAGACACATAGAGAGCATTCTGTCCAGAAACACACACACACGAAAGTTAGAGAGAGTTTGCAGAATACATCTGTAAACCTTGTGCTTGTAACCGAACCTTTCATACGTTTAATACAAGTGGTGTTAATCGGTGAAGTTCTTGTGTTGTGTTTGTGCTTGTTCTTGCTTGTTCTACTCCCGGTTTGCATGCTAGCTTGGATTCCGCACTCGCTAGTGTGTTAGATATAACAAGGAATAGGTTAAACCTCAACCTCCGAGGGACCTACAGAAGGGAAAAGGAAACGTGAGGATGAGAACTCACGTCGCTCTTATAAGAAACATAAGGGGAACTCTAATCACAAGAAGAGTTCAGGGTTCAGAAAGGATAGCCAACAGACGGGTGAAAAACCCAAATGTAAGTAATGTCAGAAGCATCACTTTGGAAAGTGTAGGTTGGAATCAAAGTCGCAGTCGCATACAAAGACTTTTGGATGTGGAATCTGCAAGTCCAAGGAACACAAGACCTTGGATTGCAAGAAGTTAAAAGATGCAACCTGTTATGGCTGTAACGAGAAGGGGCATATCAAGTCCAATTGCCCAAAGTATGCAAAGAAACTGAAAAGGGTAAAAAGACCAATGCTAGGGTCTTTTAAATGAATGCACAAGAAGCGGTTCAGAATGACAACGTTATAACAGGTACTTTTCTTATCAATGATGTTTATGCAAGGGTATTGTTTGATTCGGGTGCAGATAAGTCGTTTGTGAATAAAAAAAATTTGTAAGTTGTTAAATTTGCCTGTTAAAACCCTAAGCATAAAGTATGAAGTAGAATTGGCCGATGGTACCCTAGAAACTGCTTCAACCGTGTTAGATGGATGTTTTATATCCATTAGGAACCACTATTTTCCACTATCTTTGCTTCCTTTGAAATTGGCGGGATTCGACATAGTGATAGGCATGGATTGGTTATCTTCTAACCAAGCCCAGATTGTTTGTGATAAGAAGCAAGTGGCTATCAAGACTCCGTATGGTGAGCGACTTATGATACAAGGAGATACTCAGTACGGGTTGCCTAAGCAAGTGTCTATGCTTAAGGCATCGAAGTGTTTAAAGAAGGGTTGTGTCATTTACATGGCACAAGTGACTATTGATGAACCAAAGCCCAAGATCGAAGACATCCCTATTATTTCTGAATATCCAGATGTATTCCCTGAAGAACTACCTGGTTTACCCCCAGATAGGCAAGTGGAGTTCAGAATTGATATCATTCCTGGTGCAGCACCAGTAGCAAGAGCACCTTATCGGTTGGCACCAACTGAGATGAAGGAGTTGAGGACTCAGTTAGATGATTTGTTGTCAAAGGGTTTTATTCGACCTAGCTCATCTCCTTGGGGAGTGCCTATACTGTTTGTTAAGAAGAAGGATGGATCAATGCGTCTATGCATTGATTATCGCAAGCTGAACAAGGTTACAATCAAGAATAGATATCCATTGCCCAGGATCGACGATCTGTTCGATCAACTGCAAGGGGCAAGTTATTTCTCCAAGATTGATTTAAGATCAGGATACCATCAGCTGAAGGTTAGAGATGAAGATGTGCATAAGACTGCTTTCAGGACAGGTTATGGTCACTACGAGTTCTTGGTAATACCTTTTGGGCTCACTAATTGTCACGGCCCCTGGACCGGTTTGACCCGGTCCAGGAGCCGCGAGACAGAAATCCCGTGGTATTTATTTAATTTGGCAGCGGAATTATTAACAGGATCGTTTAAACTTGAAAATGTCCTATTATTTTATTTCATAATTAGGGATAAACCCCATAATTTACAATAAAGGCGATTTCACTAGGAAACCCCTATTTTACAAAAACATGTTTATTCATTTTATTGAGCCACATCCTCAAGCTTGTAGTGCTACGCGGCACTTTTCCTTGATCACAGCAGATCACCTGAAACATGTTTTTAAAAAGGTTTTATCAGCAGGGAAATACTGGCGAGTCACTCATTTTGCACAAAACGACACATTGTTATAATATACAGTATTAAGGGTGATTACATTGTTTATATCAACCAATTACCCCAAATCGGTATTTGTCACTCGACTATATCTGTGACTATGGTCAGATCACCCATTAGCTAACTCGTTGTCCAATGGTGACGGGAAACAAGTAATGTATACAAAACCCCACATACCGGCAGTAATTGAAGATTACAAAGACTTAATCCCTGTAATTATAACCTTGAAAATATTTAGGGTTTTGTAAATCAATTTGATAAAAAGAGAATGACTCACATTGCAGATTTAAACAGGCAGAGTCTAGCCTACTGATTAGCCTTGTTAACCTAATTCAAATAACAATGCACAGGAAAACTAGGTTAGTAACTTTAATCCAACTTTTTACGACAACTCACGAGATCAAAACCTTCACAACGAATGACAAAGTGCGATACTTAAACATCCATCGAATTCACGACGAATGACAAAGTATAACCCAAGTTTGAGCAGCACTTAAACATCCAATGGATTGGTTTTTATCGATCGGACATTAAATCGTAGCAGTGATCGAGTTATTACCATGTTATCGCGGCAGAATTCATGCTAGTGTGTGTTTTTGGAGTATTTAGACGATATCTCAGGGTACAATTTGAGTTTTTACGTCGAACCAACGCCAGAAATCAAGTCCCACACTCCTCTATATATACTGGAAAAACAGCCCCCTCGCGTGGCGCTGTCGCGTGGCGCGAGGGGCACCCCCTACCATAGGGTAGCCCCGTGTCCCAGTAGCTTGGGTGAGTCGACCGTTTCTCAAATTTCGATTTCTATCAAAAACTGTCTAGATAATACCGACTAGAAAATACCCCCCTGAGTTTTAGGGGCCCTGATCCTGATTCCGATTGTTCTGAAAAATTTAGGGGTCATGCCGTATCACTTGGGGGTCTTAATTAGGGTTTCCTATTGGACAAAATATAATAAGAAATAATAGTTTTGGTGAGAGTTGTTACATCCTCCCCACCTTATTAAAATCTCGTCCTCGAGATTTACTGGAACAAGTAGGGATATTTTCGCTTCATTTCTGATTCCAGCACCCAAGTGTACTCTGGTCCTCTTTTTGAATCCCACTTGACTTTGACTAGTACAAGTCTTTTGTGTTTTAGAAATTTGACTTTTCTGTCTTCTATCTGCAGTGGCTTTTCAACAAATTTTAATCTTTCATTTACCTCTATATCCTGAAGAGGTATTACCAGGGATTCGTCAGATAGACATTTCTTGAGGTTGGATACATGAAATACGTCATGTACCCCGGCTAGCTCTTCTGGTAGTTGTAAGCGATAGGCTTCTGGTCCTATTCGCTGGATTATTGGGAATGGTCCTACGTATCTTGGACTTAGCTTTCCCTTCTTTCCGAACCGAACTACTCCTTTCCAAGGAGAAACTTTCAAAAGTACCTTGTCTCCGACTTGAAATTCCAGTGGCTTGAGTCGATTGTCTGCATAACTCTTCTGGAGATCTCGAGCCGTCTTTAGTTTTTCCTTGATTTGAGTGATCTTGTCGGTAGTTTCTTGTACTATTTCAGGCCCTGATAACTGACTTTCTCCTATTTCTGCCCAGCAAACTGGAGTTCTGCATTTTCGTCCATACAGTGCTTCGAATGGGGCAGTTTTAATGCTTGCATGGTAACTATTGTTATAGGAGAATTTAATTAAGGGTATGTGGTCATCCCAGTTTCCACCAAAATCTATCACACATGCCCTGAGCATGTCCTCCAGAGTTTGGATCGTCCTTTCACTTTGTCCGTCTGTTTGAGGATGATATGCAGTGCTCAAGTTCAGTTTAGTCCCCATGGCTTCTTGGAAACTTGTCCAGAAATGCGAAGTGAAACGACTATCTCTATCCGATACAATAGAGAGTGGAACTCCATGTAAGGATACTACTTCGTCTACGTACAATTTTGCCAACCTTTCCATGCTAAAGGTTTCCTTCATGGGTAGAAAGTGAGCTGATTTGGTTAATCGATCCACAATTACCCAAATCGCGTCATTACCTTTTCGGGTTTTGGGCAACTTAGTAACAAAGTCCATTGTTATCAGTTCCCATTTCCAAACCGGCATTTCTAATTGTTGAAGTAGCCCTGAAGGTTTCTGGTGTTCTGCCTTAACTTGTGAACAAGTTAGACACTTAGATACATATCTAGCTATGTCCTTTTTCATTCCTATCCACCAGAAATTATTCTTCAAATCTTGGTACATTTTATTATTTCCCGGGTGTATGGTATACCTAGATTTATGGGTTTCCTCTAAAATCTTATTTCTTAAATCTCCTTGTTTAGGTACCCAAATCCTTCTTTTGTGGAATCTCCAAATTCCATCAGCTCCTTGCTCTAATTCCTTTATTCTTCCTTTCATTCCTTCAGCATCATCCTTGATTGCTGTTTCTTGAATATTTTTCAGTTGTTTCATTAAATCTAATTGTAGATTTAATCTAAGAGCACGAACTCGTCTTTGCTTTTCATGATACTTACGACATAGGGCATCTGCAACTACATTTGCCTTTCCTTCGTGATATTGAATATCACAGTCGTAGTCACTTAGAATTTCCATCCATCTTCTTTGTCTCATGTTCAATTCTTTTTGCCCAAATATATATTTTAAACTCTTATGATCTGTATAGACAGTAACTTACTTCCATACAGATAATGTCTCCAAATCTTAAGGGCAAAAATTATCGACCCTAATTCTAAGTCATGCGTCGTATAGTTTTCCTCGTGCTTTTTCAATTTCCTTGAGGCATACGCAATTACCTTCTTGCGTTGCATTAACACACATCCTAATCCTAGCTTAGAAGCATCACAATATACTTCAAAATCTTCGGTTCCTTCTTGTAGGGCTAAAATTGGGGTGTTTGTTAATCTTTGCTTTAATATCCTAAAAGCCTCTTCTTGCTTAGGTCCCCATTCAAACTTAACTGTTTTACAGGTTAGCTTAGTTAATGGCACAGCTATCTTAGAAAAATCCTTAATAAAGCGCCTATAGTATCCAGCTAAGCCTAGAAAACTTCTAACCTCCGTAGCTGATTGCGGGACCTTCCATTTGGTGATCGCTTCTATCTTAGCAGGATCTACGTGAATACCTTCGTGATTCACCATGTGTCCTAAAAATTGCACCTCCTGTAGCCAAAATTCACACTTTGAGAATTTGGCGTAAAGCTTCTCCTTTCTTAACAAAGTTAAGAGTGCATGTAGGTGCTCACAATGTTCGTCCTGACTTTTGGAATAAATAAGTATATCGTCGATGAAAACAATTACGAATTTATCCAAGTATGGTTTACAGATCCTATTCATCATGTCCATAAATGTTGCCGGAGCATTTGTTAATCCAAAGGGCATGACTGTAAACTCAAAATGACCATACCTAGTTCTGAAAGCAGTTTTAGGTATGTCTTCTTCTTGTACCTTCAATTGATGATATCCGGAGCGTAAATCTATCTTAGAAAAATACCTAGCTCCTTGGAGTTGATCGAAAAGATCATCAATCCTAGGTAATGGGTATCGATTCTTAATTGTAACCTTATTCAGTTCCCTATAATCGATACACATTCGCATCGAACCATCTTTCTTCTTTACGAACAACACTGGTGCTCCCCAAGGGGATGAACTAGGTTGTATGAATCCTTTACTGAGCAATTCATCTAATTGCTTTTTTAGTTCTAACATTTCAGTGGGTGCTAATCGGTAGGGTGCTTTAGCTACTGGTGTAGTTCCAGGAATCAAATGAATTCTAAATTCTACCTCTCTATCTGGTGGTAATCCTGGTAATTCTTCTGGGAATACATCTGGGTATTCTGAGACTATAGGAATTTCCTTAAGTTCCTTACCTTTAGTGTTAATGATTACCGAAATCATATACACTACTCCTTGCTTCCGTTCATAACTAGCAACTTTCATTACTGAAATGAACTTCATGGGTTTTCGCGGCTTATCTCCTGTAATCATAATTACTTCTCCTGTGGGTGTACGAATTTCTATGGAGTTCTTATCACAAAGGATTCGAGCATGGTTGGCTACTAACCAATCTATTCCTAACACGACATCGAATCCAGCTAAATTCATGGGTAATAGGTTTGCAGAAAATTTATGACCTGAAAGTTCTATGCTTTCTTTTTGCAAAATCGTGTCTATTTTAACAGAGTTCCCGTCTGTCGTTTCTACTGTAAAAACTTGCCTAAGTTTCGTTAAGGGTAGCTTAAGAGCTTGGCAGAATGAAGTATTTATAAAACTTTGGTTTGCACCAGAGTCAAATAATACTTTTGCATAAACGTTGTGAACTAAGAACGTACCAGCTATCACGTCAGGAATCAGTTCGGCTTCCTGCGTAGTCAATTGGAAGGCTTTTACGTTTTTCTTGGTAGTTCCTTCTGCAGGTTTAGCCTTATTATCTGCTGGTTTAACCAACTTAGGGCATTCTGGTTTGAAATGCCCAGCTTCTCCATAGTTATAGCAGACCCTTGTTTTCTTTCTGCAATCTTCTTCACGATGTCCTATAGCTTTGCAGAAGTTGCAGGGTTCATTACATTTTCCAAAATGTTTCTTTTTACAGTTTCTACAGAACGGCGGAGTGGAAGATTGCCCTGTTCCTCTTCTTTTGAAATTACTATTATTACCCACATGAAATCCTTGGGTAATTTTCTGAGCCAATTCATTCTTCCTATTTTCTTCTAGCGTACGCACCAGTCCGTCAGTCAAAGTGTTGGCTAATTCCACCGCACCATCGATTGTGCGGGGTCTCGCAGCTTTGACAATGTCACGGATCTCGCTAATTAAACCCCAGATGTAGCGAGAAATAAGTACCGGCTCTGGCGAAGCCAAAGTAGGCACAATTCTAGCATACTCGAAGAATTTCGAAGTATACCCTCTGCAGTCAACATTCACCATCCGGTGACTCAGAAACTTATTCGCCATCTGATCTTTTTCATATTCTGGGCATAATTTTCTTTCCACCAGATGCTTAAAATCCTCCCAACTCATGGCATAGGCCATGTCACTTCCCTTAGCTTGTAACACCGTATTCCACCATTCTAACGCTTCTTCTTTGAAAAGGTGAGAAGCATACATGACTTTATCGTCCTCGGCACATTTACTTATTTTAATTACTGCCTCGGTCTTCTCCAACCAACGCAGCGCCGCAGTCGCCCCTTCATTGCCTGCGAACTCAACAGGTTTACAGGCAAGGAATTCCTTGTAAGTGCAACCAGGAGTTGCAACTTTCATTTTCTTAGGAATTGGGGCCTGCATCACATTATCGTTGTCGTTATTATTAACGTTGCCGCCTCCATTTATGCTATTACTGAAATTATCGCTGTGAGTGCGTTTACTGGGAATAATTTGTTGAGGTTCAACTGTATTTCGTGCAGCAGCAAGAATTGCTGGAATAGCATTGGCTATTCCTTGAGCAACGATGTTCTCGATATCTTGCCGATTTAGGAATTGATCTCCATTGTTTTGCTCGGATTGGTTACCCTCATTAACTTGTTCATTACCAGCGTGTTCCATCTGGTAATATATATATATATAACTTATTAGCATCAACGTAAATTAATAACCAAGCATAATAATAAAACAATCGCACATAATCACATCAACACATCAAAATTGTCGATTTTTCGACTTCCGTTTTTATATATTGTAGTATGCTTCAGTACACACCCGTTATCTTACAAAAGTTTTATTTTTGGTTATTTTACATAATTATATTTTTATTATTATATTATTATTAAACACACGTTCCCACAACCACATACGATTCCTATTAGCTGGTATTTCAAAAACGACATTCCCTTTCATCGTATTTCCAGGATATCCTCTCCCCTACTTCCCGGATTCTATTTCCGGCGTCCACCAATTCCTTGCCATAATGTCGGAGTTCCGCCAAGTTTTCTGCACTCATAGGTGGGTGCAGTGGAGGTTCAAGGTCGAACTGAGGGAAAAATGTATTAGGGTTATTGAGGAGATTCTGAAACTGCCAGTCGGTGGTCCACCACTCTTCTAGTTCTGCTGGTAGAGGTTGGATGTGAATAATAGGATCTGGGATCTCAGGCTCTAGATCAACTGGAAGTTGTGCTTCCGCTGGGTAATTAAAGAGGTTTTCACCGGGAGGTCCGATGAGGTCACTCAGTGCTAGTTTATGATCCAACTCTTCCCAAGATGGCATTTCCTGGTCTTGCCTAGAACTTTCTCCAATCTCTATTCCCTTGCCTTTATCTTTGGGATCCTCCGTTTTTATAATTTTCTGTGTCGCTGGTTTCTTCCTGCGCACACGCCTCCATCCCAAGAATCTTCTTTTATTTCTCGGTTTGGGTTTCTCCGGAGGTTGGGCTTGAAATTCCATAGGTTCGTTAGTGTCGGCACAATAACCTGTAAAGTCTTTGGAAACTTCCACCTTCACAGAATATAGATTGAGATTCTGAAGGGCTTCAGACAACTCATTCATGCTGTTTAGCAGATATAGAGAAAACACACAAAATTCTAGGTTAAAATTTTGTAAGTTAAATTTTCAAAGGCTAATATATACCCATTCAAGTATCCTTGTTCAAAATAGAAAAATGGCAAACATTGACACTTTTGTATATATATGTTTATTTAATGGACAAAGTTTCTTTATAGTTTCTGGCTTATGGATGATATGGGTGCTAGTACTGGGTCAAGGTTTTTGGCAGTTTAACTTAATTAAAAGTTAACATTTACTACTGTAGTGGCTAACATATAGAGATCTGCCCATTTTTCATCCAGTTCATCTTCCCATGGTGGGTTATTGCCCATTTCCTGAGTTTCCTTATTAACCTTCACTCCTTTCGGTTGTACCTTCTTTATTTTCTCTTGACTTTTTCTAATAATCCAACTTCTTTTCTTAATGGTAAGTGGTTTCTCAAACTGTGCCTTACGAACAAATATTCCTTCCTCAGTATCTGCTGCGTATCTTGAGGAATTTGATTGAAATGAAGTTTCCTTATCTTTTGATGAACTATCTAATTGACGATAGATGTCCAAAATTCTTTGCTTACCCATACTGTAAACTAACAATTAGTCAAATAACACAAAAACACATAATCACAGAATAGCAATCAGAAAAATTAAGTATTTCTAAATACTTAATTGGCTTAAATCAGTGGCTCTGATACCACCTTTTTCCGTCACGGCCCCCGGCCCGGTTTGACCTGGTCCAGGAGCCGCGGGACAGAAATCCCGTGGTATTTATTTAATTTGGCAGGGGAATTATTAACAGGATCGTTTAAACTTGAAAATGCCCGATTATTTTATTTCATAATTAGGGATAAACCCCATAATTTACAATAAAGGGGATTTCACTAGGAAACCCCTATTTTACAAAAAACATGTTTATTCATTTTATTGAGCCACATCCTCAAGCTTGTAGTGCTACGCGGCACTTTTCCTTGATCACAGCAGATCACCTGAAACATGTTTTTAAAAAGGTTTTATCAGCAGGGAAATACTGGCGAGTCACTCATTTTGCACAAAACGACACATTGTTATAATATACAGTATTAAGGGTGATTACATTGTTTATATCAACCAATTACCCCAAATCGGTATTTGTCACTCGACTATATCTGTGACTATGGTCAGATCACCCATTGGCTAACTCGTTGTCCAATGGTGACGAGAAACTAGTAATGTATACAAAACCCCACATACCGGCAGTAATTGAAGATTACAAAGACTTAATCCCTGTAATTATAACCTTGAAAATATTTAGGGTTTTGTAAATCAATTTGATAAAAAGAGAATTACTCACATTGCAGATTTAAGCGGGCAGAGTCTAGCCTACTTATTAGCCTTGTTAACCTAATTCAAATAACAATGCACACGAAAACTAGGTTAGTAACTTTAATCCAACTTTTTACGAAAACTCACGAGATCAAAACCTTCACAACGAATGACAAAATGCGATACTTAAACATCCATCGAATTCACGACGAATGACAAAGTATAACCCAAGTTTGAGCAGCACTTAAACATCCATTGGATTGGTTTTTATCGATCGGACATTAAATCGTAGCAGTGATCGAGTTATTACCCTGTTATCGCGGCAGAATTCGTGCTAGTGTGTGTTTTTGGAGTATTTAGACGATATCTCAGGGTACAATTTGAGTTTTTACGTCGAACCAACGCCATAAATCAAGTCCCACACTCCTCTATATATACTGGAAAAACAGCCCCCTCGCGTGGCGCGAGGGGTACCCCCCTACCATAGGGTAGCCCCGTGTACCAGTAGCTTGGGTGAGTCGACCGTTTCTCAAATTTCGATTTCTATCAAAAACTGTCTAGATAATACCGACTAGAAAATACCCCCCTGAGTTTTAGGGGCCCTGATCCTGATTCCGATTGTTCTGAAAATTTTAGGGGTCATGCCGTATCACTTGGGGGTCTCAATTAGGGTTTCCTATTGGACAAAATATAATAAGAAATAATAGTTTTGGTGAGAGTTGTTACACTAATGCACCAGCAGCGTTCATGGACCTCATGAATCGCGTTTGCAAGCCCTACTTGGACAAGTTTGTCATTGTCTTCATTGATGACATTCTTATTTACTCGAAAAGTCAAGCCGATCATGAAAAGCACCTTCAATGTATCCTTAAACTTCTTCAGCAAGAAAAGCTCTACGCCAAGTTTTCAAAATGTGAGTTTTGGCTTCGTGAAGTCCAATTTCTTGGACATGTGGTTAGCGAGCGTGGTATCCAGGTGGATCCCGCTAAGATTGAAGCCATCATGAATTGGCAAGAGCCAAAGACGCCCACGGAGATTCGCAGCTTCTTGGGTCTGTCAGGATATTATAGGCGTTTTATTGAAAAATTTTCAAGGATTGCAGCACCCCTAACTTCATTGACCCGAAAGAATATAAAGTTTGATTGGGGTCCTGAGAAACAAGAATCCTTTTAGATTCTTAAGAAAAAGTTGAGCAATGCTCTGGTTTTGACATTGCCCGAAGGAATTGAAGAATTTGTGGTATACTGTGACGCATCGCACACTGGGATGGGTTGCGTACTCATGCAAAGAGGCAAGGTCATTGCCTATGCTTCCCGACAATTAAATGTGCACGAAAAGAATGACACCACCCATGATTTGGAATTGAGTGCCGTTGTATTTGCACTGAAGCTTTGGAGGCACTATTTATATAGCACCAAATGTGTGATCTATTCTGATCATAAGAGCCTTCAACACTTGTTCAATTAGAAGGAACTGAACATGAGACAGCGTCGATGGATGGAGACACTGAATGATTATGATTGTGAAATCCGATATCATCTAGGCAAGGCGAATGTAGTCGTCGATGCCTTGATCAGAAAAGAAAGAGTTAAGCCCATTAGGATCAACGCCAAGAGCATTGAGTGGAAGAACAGCTTGAATGAAAGGTTGTTAGCCGCTCAAAAGGAAGCTGTGTTAGAAGCTAACTATCCGAATGAAAAGTTGGGCGTAACTACTGAACAGTTATCATATGGCAAAGATGGGATTCTAAGATTGAATGGACGAATATGGGTTCCAATCTATGGAGGACTTAGGGATGTGATCCTTCAAGAAGCCCATAGTTCCAAGTATTCTATTCATCCTGGCAGTGATAAGATGTACCAGGATTTAAAGGCAAATTACTGGTGGATAGGTTTGAAGAAATCTATAGCCACTTATGTGGCTAAATGTCTGATGTGTGCTCAGGTTAAAGCCGAACACCAGAAGCCGTCAGGTTTGCTGCAACAGCATGAACTTCCCACTTGGAAGTGGGAAATGGTAATTATGGATTTTATCACTAAGTTACCAAGAACAAAGCATGGGAATGATACTATTTGGGTTATAGTAGATAGACTGACCAAGTCAGCCCACTTCTTACCTATTAAGGAAACATACAGCTCAGATAAGCTAGCCCAGCTGTACGTGGATGAGATAGTATCTCTCCATGGAGTGCCAGTATCCATTATCTCCGATAGGGATACTAGATATACGTCTCACTTTTGGAAAAGCTTTCAGCAATCATTGGGCACTCGATTAAACTTCAGCGCTGTTTATCATCCTCAGACGAATGGGCAAAGCAAACGTACAATTCAAACACTCGAAGATATGCTACAAGCTTGTGTTATTGATTAAGAGGAAGTTGAGATGATCATCTTCCGTTGATTGAATTTTCATATAATAATAGCTATCATTCGAGTATTCAAGCTGCACCTTTCGAAGCTTTGTATGGAAGAAAGTGTAGGACGCCAGTTTGTTGGGCGGAAGTTGGAGACGTCCAACTAACAGGACCTGATATAGTCCTGGAGACGACAGATAAGATTGTGCAGATATGTGATCGTCTCAAAGCTGCCAGGGATAGGCAGAAAAGCTACGCAGAAAAAAGGCGTAAACCTCTGAAGTTCGAGGTAGGTGACAAAGTGTTACTTAAGGTATCACCCTGGAAAGGGGTGATGCGTTTTGGCAAGAAAGGCAAGCTGAGCCCAAGGTACATAGGACCATTCGAGATCGTTGAATGTGTCAGAACTGTAGCTTACAAGCTAAATCTGCCAGAAGAACTTAGTGGGATACATAATGTATTCCACATCTGCAACTTAAAGAAATGTCTAGCTGATAAATCGCTAGCAATGTCGCACAAGGACGTGCAGATAGATGAGAGCTTGAAGTTCATTGAAAAGCCTTTGTCGATCGAGGATCGACAGGTTAAGAAGCTTCGAAGGAAGCACGTACCGATTGTGAAGGTTAAATGGGATGCCCGCAGAGGCCCCGAATACACCTGTGAGGTTGAATCCACAATGAAACAGAAGTACCCTCATTTATTTCTGTAAATCTCGAGGTCGAGATTTCTTTTAAGGGGGTGAGGATGTAACACCTCGAAAAATCACGACCAATATTATGAAGACACGTGTCATGGACTTTAAACGTGTAATAGATTGATCTGGAGGGACTAAAATTGACAAACAATGTAAATATGTTAGTAAAAGGATCCAAAGTGTCAACATGCCATTCTTGTGCCTCTGATTGACCTCATACGACGTTCGTATTCTTTAAAGAATAATTTGTCGTACATTGAAAGTCGTTTGTGCTTAAATTTACGATCTTGCCAAACACATGGGTTAAAAGTTTCAACATGTTAAAAGTAACCTCTGAGTGACCTTTTAACGATCCCAAAAACATTGTAATAATTATATATTTTGCTCTCAAGAATATTAGATATTAATTTTGTGGAGTTCCGAAGAAAACAAGACTTTTCGGGTAATCGTACAACTAACCGGGAGCTTAACGGAGTTAGTTTATGACCCAAGGCCCTTAAAAGTTAACTATGGGGGTCCTAAATGCAATAAATGAAAGTAAAATAAAGTTTAAATGGACCAGGGACTGAAATTGCAAGATTTGCAAAGTTTTTACTGATTCTCCCCATTATCGCGGGCCGCGTAAGCCAAGACCAATGCTTACGCGGGCCGCGTGAGAGTGCCAGATGCAGAAAAACATGACAGCTGCAAGTTCAGTCAGTTCCACCGCCATTGCATGCCTCAAATTGATACCAGGGACTGTGCCAATGGTTTTTCATGCACTAGGGACACCTGGAATCATCAGGTAGGGACATGTGGATTGATCATATGTGATGGAAATTGCTATATAAAGGACTTGTAGTTCACTTGTTCATTTGCACAATTCATATTCACTTCAAATCACTTTCTCTGGAGCTTCCTAGAGTTCAAGAGAGTTGTCTTCTGTTCTATTTTCGTGCTAAGGACACTAGTAAGTATTCTTAGCTTCTTAAGTTCAAGTTTTATTTCAACCGAATAAAATTCATTTCAACCGAATAAAATTGTAATATTAAGTATCACAAAATAGTTGAAAATAATCCACAGGTGGATCAAATAAAAAGAAACATTGTTCAACAGACTGAAATGCATCCAAGCTTGCGAGACTCTTATTGATGCTAAGGAGAAAGCCAGCCTATTCTAGTAGTACCTGCACTTAATCTTTTTGGGAAAATACGTCAGTTTACACTGGTAAATACAATCAACTGACTCATTTTGAAAAGGTTTAGAAAGTTGATTTAAATGCACGAGGCACAAACATTTTATAACTTGGGATAATTATTTGAATATAATCTTGTAAAAGAATTACATGTTTCTTATGCGTTCAGTAGCCCGGGTTGACACCGGGTTAGAGCTTAATAGACACACCACATGATATAGTCCAGCGTCGGTTTATTCCCGAAACCGGCGGTTATACCTTATTATTTATTTATGCACCGTCGGGTGAACGCCTACACCCCGTGCTTAGGTCGTGGCCATTTCGTAAAATGATGCCAAGGATATCCGGGACATGGTCATTAACCCCCCAAAGGCTTTAAGCAACAAAACAATTTAAACGGGTCATTTCAATTAATTAACCTCTATTCGATTAAAGATTCAATGCCCGACCAAGCGGTATTTTATATACCATACCCCAAGCCCATATAGGGAAATAAATTAAAAGTATTTACCTTTGCTAGTAATAATCACAACAAGCAAGTGCACGTAGCTTTTACCGGGTCTCCTATTCTGGAACAAAGGTTTATAATAACCTATTAGAATCCTAACGGGTCTTTAATTAAGCCTAAACTTAGACCGGTTAGTTTTAAAGGAAGATACGGTTCGAACGCATGATTAAGCGAAGACCGGAATAGAATGTGATTTAGACCCGACAAGTTTGAAGACTTGTATAATATGGGTAAACTAAACACACTCTGGATTTTGAGATAAAAATGATAAGGTTCGACCTATTTCGGCTAATTTATGTAAACTAGTTACATAAACCGAACCGAACGCGAATAACGCATAACGGGTAACCGAATGAGTCACGAACAGGTTTCCTAAGTTAATATGCTTTAAATATGTTGTGATATCAGTAGGATACCTTCCATTATGCCCAAAACGAGTTTAATCTCAATTTAAGCACCGTAGGGGTATTTTGGTCATTTAAAAGATTATAAAAGAGATTAATTATAATTCTGAGATTCGGGTCTAAAATAATCAGTAAAAAAACTTAATTTAATAGGTTATATCAGTTGGTGATAAGTCTTATATGCCAAAATGGTTTTAAACCCATACTATGTGTTTAATACGCGTAAAAAGCCGTTTTAAGCGATTTCCGGGTCATAACTGGAAATCTGGGTTTTCTGATCAGTTTATAAAGTTCAACCTACTTAATTTATCATATAAAATCAGTATCCAAAGGTTTGGTGTCTAAATGTTATGTAAAACTCATTTTATAAGCAAAAAGGGTATAATCGGTATTTACCGAATCAAGGCAATAACCTTAGGTTATGATTAGTTTAAAAATAATTAAAAAAATTTAAAAATCCCAAAATATTATATTGCATCAGTGGATAAAAGGTTTGGTGTCAAAAATTGGGTTTAGATAGGCTTTACGCTAATTATGTCGTTTAATTAATAAAAAGCTTTCTAATTACGCTATTGAGCATAACTCCTAATCTAGACCTCCAACTGATGTGAAATTTTAGGGACATGTTTATAAATCAGTAACAAATATTATTGTCCTCTCACATTTCCAAAATTCTCGTTTTAAGGTCGAATGGGCATATTGGTCAACATTAGGCATTTAACGGAAACATCGGACAATCAACGAGTTAAGTAGTATAAACGCAGAGGGTTATACTATCATACAAGCTGGTCCTAAAGGAGCTCTAAGGCATTTCTAAATCCATCTAAATCGGGTCAGAACTGAAGTCAAAACAAAAGTCAAAGTTTTGCGACTTCCGGTTCCGAACCGAGCCTAAACAGAAAATTGTCGGATCAAACAAGCTTAGACCAGTTCTTATACTAATTACCAAGTTATATGAGTGATAAAATAGGTTACACGTCTTCTACATTGCTAATTATGTGTTAATTCGAAAATTAAGTTTCTGTTGACTTTTTATAACAGACTTTGACCCGACAAATGATCTAGTTAGAGCGGGAATCAGAGGGTGCCCTTTTAAGGGTTTATTGCCCACATAATTACCAACTTATAACTACTTTAAGTTTGACTAATCACTGGACCATTAGTGATTAATCGATAAGTCAAACCTTAATTACGACGGTTTGACTTTAAGCTAAATAACTAAGTAAAACATGATTAAGGAAGGTTAAAGAAGCTTACCAAGGTCCAATGCACGACTAGTGATGCTTAGGAGGTGGTCTTGAGCTCCAGAAATCCTCAGGAGTGAAGTATGGAATGAGTGCATGAATGTTGCAAACAAGGACCTTTATATACTGAGTTTAATCTCACTAGATTATGACAAACAAGTCTAAGATTGGTCCAAGATGCATACAAGTGTCCTCCTAAGCCTAAAAACCAGTTGGGACAGCCCATGGTATGCAAAACAAGCAATAAGAGTCGGTTAAACGGGCTGGACAGAAACCTGTCCATGTTTTCTGTATCGGGGCGTGCCAGGTGGCCCGCGTAAGGCTATGCCTGGGCTTACGCGGCCCGTATGGGACCTGGCTCCAGGTTACACATGTTTCAATTATTGCACTTTTGGCCCCCGGTCCTTTTAAAAGTTGTTTTGGCTTCTTGTTTTTCACTTTGAGCCCTCTAAATTGATTTCTAAGGACTTCAATACTTATACCAACTTTGTTAAGTCCTTGGTTATCTATTTATTACTCGAAAAGTCTTAAATTTCAACGTTGACGCTTTTAACCCATCGCATACGAATTTTACCATAACTTTCTCATACGATAACGAAACTTGGTGAAATTTTTATCATGCATTCTAATGAGCATAATTAATCGTTACAAAGCTTCGGGTTTGCTAAAAGGTCACTCAGAGGTATACCTTAAACATGTTGACACATTTAACCCCTGTAGTTTGTAATCTCTCACTTTCTTTCACAATTGGTTTCGTATGATCCATGATTCATTCGTTTAAGGGTATAAACATCATGTAGGGTTATTGTAAAGTATATTTATCCATTGTTGACATTTTGAACCCTTATATTCACATACTTTTCTTGTTTGTCAACTTTAGTCCCTCTAGAGCATTCTTTCACACGTTCAAAGCTTATGACACGTGTCAATACATTATAGGCATGAAATTACGAGGTGTTACATCCTCACCCCCTTAAACGAAATCTCGACCTCGAGATTTACTGAAACAACTGAGGGTATTTTTCTTTCATTGTGGACTCTACCTCCCACGTGTACTCGGGACCTCTACGGGCATCCCATTTCACTTTTACAATCGGTACATGCTTCCTTCGAAGCTTCTTAACCCGTCGATCCTCGATCGACACAGGCTTTTCAACAAACTTCAAGCTCTCATCGATGTGCACATCTGTATGTGGTATGACTAGTGATTCATCAGCTAGACATTTCTTCAGATTGCAGATGTGGAATACGTTATGAATACCACTGAGCTCTTCAGGCAAATTTAGATTATACGCCACTGATCCGACACATTCGATGATTTCGAATGGTCCTATGTATCTAGGGCTTTACTTGCCCTTTTTTTCCAAAACGCATTACCCTTTTCCAGGGTGATACCTTAAGTAGTAGCTTGTCACCTACCTCGAATTTCAGAGGTTTACGCCTTAAAGCTGCGTAGCTTTTCTGCCTATCCCTGGCAGCTTTGAGACGATCTCTTATTTGCACAATCTTATCTGTCGTCTCCAGGACTATTTCAGGTCCTGTCAGTAGGACATCTCCAACTTCCGCCCAACATACAGGTGTTCTGCACTTTCTACCGTACACGGATTCGAAAGGCGCAGCCTTAATGCTGGTATGATAGCTATTGTTATAAGAGAATTCGATTAATGGCAGGTGGTTATCCCAACTACCACCTAAGTCGATCACACATGCACGCAGCATGTCTTCCAAAGTTTGGATTGTACTCTCACTCTACCCGTCCGTCTGAGGATGGTAAGCCATACTAAAATTTAAGCGCGTGCCCAAAGATTGTTGGAAACTTTTTCCAAAAATGTGATGTGTATCTAGTATCTCTATCAGAGATAATAGACACTGGTACGCCATGCAGAGATAAAATCTTATCTACGTATAATTGGGCTAACATGTCGGAGCTATAGGTCTCCTTAATGGGTAGGAAATGTGCTGACTTAGTCAGTCTATCTACTATCACCCATATAGTATCATTTCCTTTCTTTGTCTTTGGTAACTTGGTGATGAAATCCATTGTCACCATTTCCCATTTCCACGTGGGAAGTTCAGGCTGTTGTAGCAAACCTGACGGCTTCTGATGTTCAGCTTTGACTTGCGCACACGTCAAACATTTAGCTACATAGGCAGCTATAGACTTCTTCAAGCCTATCCACCAAAAATTTGCTTTCAGATCCTGGTACATCTTGTCAGCTCCAGGATGGACGGAGTATTTAGAACTGTGGGCTTCCTGGAGGATAACATCTCGAAGTCCTCCATAAACTGGAACCCATATTCGTCCATTCAACCTCAGAATTTCGTCCTTGCCATAGGATAACTGTTCTTCAGTTACTCCTAGCTTTTCATCAGGATAGTTAGCTTCCAGCACAGCTTCCTTCTGTGCAGCTAACAACCTTTCATTCAAACTATTCTTTATCTCAATGCTCTTGGCATTAATTCTTATAGGCTTTACTCTTTCCTTTCTACTCAAGGCATCGGCGACTACATTCGCCTTGCCAGGATGGTATCTTATCTCACATTCATAATCATTCAAAGTTTCCATCCAACGTCGTTGCCTCATGTTCAAATCCTTTTGGTTAAACAGGTGCTGGAGGCTCTTGTGATCAGAATAGATCACACACTTGATACCATATAAATAGTGCCTTCATAGCTTCAGTGCGAATACAACGGCACCCAACTCCAAGTCATGGGTGGTGTAATTCTTTTCATGCACCTTTAACTGACGTGAAGCATAGGCAATAACTTTGCCTTTCTGCATAAGCACACATCCCATCCCGGTGTGTGATGCATCACAATATACCACAAACTCTTCTATTCCATCAGGCAATGTCAACACAGGTGCATTGCTTAGCTTCTGCTTAAGGATATCAAAGGATTCTTGTTGCTTCGGTCCCCAGTCGAACTTAATATTCTTCCTAGTCAAAGAAGTTAGGGGTGCAGCAATCCTTGAAAAATTTTCAATGAAGCGCCTGTAATATCCTGCCAATCCCAAGAAACTGCGAATCTCTGTGGGCGTCTTCGGCTCTTGCCAATTCATGACAGCTTCAACCTTAGCGGGGTCTACCTGGATTCCGCGTTCACTAACCACATGTCCAAGAAATTGGACTTCACAAAGCCAAAATTCACACTTAGAGAATTTGGCATAGAGCTTTTCTCGATGAAGTAGTTTCAGAATGCAATGGAGGTTCTTCTCATGGTCAGCCTGACTCTTTGAGTAAATAAGAATATCATCGATGATGACGATGACAAATTTATCCATGTAGGGCTTGCAGACGCGGTTCATGAGATCCATGAATACGGCTGGTGCATTAGTGAGTCCAAAAGGCATCACTAGGAACTCGTAATGACCATAACGAGTCCTAAATGCAGTCTTATGTACATCTTCATCCTTGACCTTCAGTTGATGGTATCCTGACCTCAAGTCGATCTTGGAAAAGTAACTTGCTCCTTGAAGTTGATCGAACAAGTCGTCGATCCTGGGCAATGGATACCAATTCTTAATAGTAACTTTGTTAAGTTCTCGATAATCGATGCACACACGCATCGACCCATCCTTTTTCTTCACAAACAGGATTGGTGCTCCCCAAGGAGATGAGCTAGGTCTAATAAATCCTTTGCTTAACAAATCATCCAGTTGAGTTCTCAACTCTTTCATCTCCGTTGGTGCCAATCTGTAAGGCGCTCTTGCAACAGGTGCTGCTCCAGGAATAATGTCAATCCTGAACTCTACTTGCCTATCTGGGGGTAAACCAGGTAGTTCTTCAGGGAATACTTCTGGATATTCAGAAATAATAGGTATGTCTTCGATCTTAGGCTTTGGTTCGTCAATTGTTACTTGCGCCATGTAGATAACACAACCCTTCGTTAAACACCTTGATGCCTTGAGCATGGACACTTGCTCAGGCATTCCGTACTTAGTATCTCCTTGGATCGTCAAAGGCTCGCCATGAGGAGCTCTGACAACCACTTGCTTCTTAGCACAAACGATCTGGGCTTGGTTGCGAGACAACCAATCCATGCCTATTACTATATCGAAACCAGCTAATTTCAAAGGAAGTAAAGACAACGGAAAAGAATGGTTCCTAATGGATATGAGACATCCATCTAACACGGTTGAGGCGGTTTCTAAGGTACCATCAGCTAAGTCCACCTCATATTTCACACTTAAGGTTTTAACAGGTAAATTCAGCAACTTACAAAACTTATTATCTACAAATGATTTATCAGCTCCTGAATCGAATAGCACTCTTGCATAAACATCATTTATGAGGAAGGTACCTGTGATCACATTGTCTTCCTGAATAGCTTCCTTTGCATCCATCCGGAAGACCCTTGCATTGGTCTTTTTCCCATCCTCAGTCTTCTTTGCAAGTTTTGGGCAGTTGGACTTGATATGCCATTTTTCATTGCAGCTATAGCACGTAGCATCCTTGATTTTCTTATAGTCTAGGGTCTTGTGCTCAGAAGACTTGCAAATCCCACATGCCCTTGGCTGTGACTTGGATTTCGACTCATATCTGCACTTCCCGAAGTGTTGTTTCTTACAGATCTTACAATTGGGCTTATCACCCGACTGATGACCATCTTTCTTAGATCCAGAACCCTTTTTGTGGTTATTGATTCCCTTATGTCTCTTATCCGATCGTCGTGAGCTATCATCCTCACGCTTCCTTTTCTCAGCATCAGTGTTTCTTAGCGATCTCTGCCTGACCGCGTCCAGAGTAAGAGATAATGCTATATCAGCTGCAGACCGGAAAGTAGCTGGTCTAGAGGCTTTCACACTGGCCTTAACTTCTGGGGCCAAACCCCCGATGAATCGAGCTATCCTCTTGGGTTCCGGCGTCACAAGATAAGGAACCAACCTTGACATGGTGTTGAAGCTTGTAAGGTAGGCTTGACAATCCAGGTTTTTCATAACCAGAGACAAGAAATCAGCTTCAATCTTCTCAACCTCATGCTGAGGGCAGTAGTTCTCCTTGATCAATGACACAAACTGTTCCCAAGTCATATTGTACAATGGGATTTTCCCTGTAGCTTGGATCAAAGACCTCCACCAAGCTAATGCCTCACCCTTGAATGACTGAGACACGAATTTCACCACATCCTTATTAGCGCAACCACTGATATCTACCACAGTGTCCATTTCATCCAACCATGTCATGCAGTCTATAGCTCCTTTTTCCCCAATGAAATCCCTGGGTTTGCATGAAACAAAATACTTATAGGAGCAACCCTTATCACGGGGTCCTTGGTTTAGTACGGTCCTTTGAGATGGAACACTCCTTTGGTTTGATGAGTGATGGGAATTACTGTTGTGAGCAGTGTGAGTTTTAGAGGGTGGTTTAGAGTGTGGTGCAGATTGGGTCCTTACATGGGTACCACTGGATTCATGGAACTATCTATCCAAAGCTTGAGTAATGGCATTGTCTATCATTGCCTGCAGTTCTGCACCCTCTACGTTAATTCGGGTATTATCATGATTCTCCCTTGGGTGACTGTTGATCTCATCCGAGTCAGCCATGTAGTTTGAACTGTTACATAAGATATTGACAATAATTTATTTGGGAGTTTATTATGGAATTCTCTTTTATGGCAATTCATTAACCATGGTAAACATAGACCATATTTGGTTAATTTGTTAATCATATTTATTTAGGATTTTTATTATAATTTATCCTAATTATAAAACAATAACAGTATTATTAATGGCACAAAAGGCCTAGTCACAGGGACATTTTAAATAATAAGCCATGAATTCAGAGAATCAAGGCATTAAGGTTCGAACATAGTTCATTACCTTTCTCTGACAGGGAGTCGTAGACTACTACTGTCTTTTGTCTTATATGACAATGAGTATGGCCCGTAGGCACTACATTACCTATGAATGTTTAGTATGTGATTATCTTAATTGATGATTTAAACCCATGATTTATAGATCATCAGGTTAGGATAGAAATCTTTTGAAGAATCATATTATAAGAATGACATGTGTGATTGTAACGAATCACGTCTGCCAGGAGTGTTAACATGTTTTCAGATGTTAACAGGGATTTGAATCTTTTTAAACAGGTCTTACCATCTTGGCCAAGTCTTATAATGACATGCAGGCTAGGTTATACCTTTAAGATTCTTATTTAATATTTAAATAGGCAGATTATTTTAAGAGGAACGATTTTAATTTATTTATTTCATGTATAATATATTTATGACAAAATCAATTTTTTTTAAATTTAACATTCCATTAAACATTAAAGGGAGTACATATTGCCCTAAACGGGACTTTTAACAGAAATAACTTGCCCACGCAGGGGCTAAACTGATAATACAAGTCCTTGCAGGGACTGATTACTAAGATAGGTGTCCACGCAGGGACTAAAGAAAGACAAGTCCACGCAGGGACTGAGTACATAGGTAAATGTCCACGCAGGGACTTGATTGAAATAAGGAAATACAACAATACATATAGGGATTCAATGATCCCTCTTCTTCTTTCCTTTTTAACAAGTTTTTCAGGCCCTTAAGAAATCCTCGGTTGTTCCTACGCTCTTCCTGAAACTCTCGTTCCACCCTGTTTAGCCTGTGGAGGATTTCCTCCTGTTCCGGTGGGGAAAACCATGGTGGTTGCGGCTGGTGCTGAATCGGAGGTCGAGCAGGTATTTGATACCCATGAGTTGGGTATCCCACTCCCCAAGGAGTTCCATATGGTCCTTCAGGATGAAGGACGTTGTAGTTTGCTGTTACAATATATGGGTCGGCTTCAGCATAGTTGTAGTTAGTGTGAGCCGGCTGCTCAAATGAGTTGTACGCCGTTGAACCGGCGTACGTAGGAATCGGGTTACCAAAACCCACTGGTGGCGGCGCAATAGGTGCAGAATTCACCTCTGAAACTGGATTTGAAGGCCCACCCATTTGTGGGTCTTCATGCAGTGGCGGATAGTGACTGCCACTTGAGTGATGGGGGGTGCTAAAGTGAAACCCCCCTTCTCGTGCGGATATTCGTGCGCCTGTTCTTCTATGCCTTGGTGGTTCTTGAGGTGCTTGATGAACTGGCGGCGGTGGTGGCGGTGGCGTGACTGCCACGAAACGCGAATCCTTGGAGGGATCCTGCTGCTGCTGCTGGTGAGGCGATGAATGGTGAGAGGGTGTAAAATACCATTCATACTGGTTGAACCTTGCTTGGTAGCTGTCAGGACCACGGTAGGGTGACCCACGGAAGGATGACCCATCAGAGATCTCGATGGGGTGAGTAGGTGTCCCAGAAGGTGGATCAACAGGATCCGTGTCTTCATCTATATCCATTGCATGGTCTCCTGAGAAATGGTTTTCAGGTCCTAGTGGGTTAAAACCCACTGGTTCTTCAATATAGTTTGCCGGGTTAAACCGGCCCTAGAAGACAGGAGTGGGGTCGCCAAAGGAATGGTGCGAAAGGGATCGCTGTAACGGCAAGAAGGAGTGGCGTGAGTCATCAGGCTCGTTCTCTGATTGCGGCCCAAAGGAATGGCGGTAAGGAGGTGTTGAGCTAATCGAGGAAGATCGCCTAGCGGGCTCCAAATAAGTCCTTCGGTTTCCTTGAGGATCGGCACTCATGGTAGCAGAAGGAGTTCGCTGGTGTGAAGGCCCGGATTTGTGATCGTTGGGGGCGTTGATTGGCCCCTTACCTCGTCCTCCTCTTCGAAACCTCGGTGGCATATTTCCTGTCAAACAATTGAAAGATACAACAAAGAAATATAAAGGACAAAGTTAAAGTTAAAACAATTTGGATTAGTCCTAAGTTCTTTGTCTAGACTCGAAAATTTAGGAATGTGCAATTGTGAAACTGACATTAAACACAAAGGCTAGTGTTTAATTCACTCAGTGTTGGCTCTGATACCAACCTGTCACACCCCGATATTTCCACGTATTACCGGTGGGCCCGGTAGGGGAGTATCATGACGTAGTTGATATCATTATAGTCAAACAACACAATATTTAAATGCACAGCGGAAGCAAAAGATAGATTCATTTCAACCGAATAAAATTGTAATAATAAGTATCACAAAATAGTTGAAAATAATCCACAGGTGGATCAAATAAAAAGAAACATTGTTCAACAGAATGAAATGCATCCAAGCTTGCGAGACTCTTATTGATGCTAAGGAGAAAGCCAGCCTATTTCGAGTAGTACCTGCACTTAATCTTTTTGGTAAAATACGTCTGTTTACACTGGTAAATACAATCAACTGACTAATTTTGAAAAGGTTTAGAAAGTTGATTTAAATGCACGAGGCACAAACATTTTATAACTTGGGATAATTATTTGAATATAATCTTGTAAAAGAATTACATGTTTCTTATGCGTTCAGTAGCCCGGGTTGACACCGGGTTAGAGCTTAATATACACACCACATGATATAGTCCCGCGGCGGTTTATTCCCGAAACCGGCGGTTATACCTTATTATTTATTTATGCACCGTCGGGTGTACGCCTACACCCCGTGCTTAGGTCGTGGCCATTTCGTAAAATGATGCCAAGGATATCCGGGACATGGTCATTAACCCCCAAAGGCTTTAAGCAACAAAACAATTTAAACGGGTCATTTCAATGAATTAACCTCTATTCGATTAAAGATTCAATGCCCGACCAAGCGTTATTTTATATACCATACCCCAAGCCCGTATAGGGAAAATAAGTTAAAAGTATTTACCTTTGCAAGTAATAATCACAACAAGCAAGTGCACGTAGCTTTTACCGGGTCTCCTATTCTGGAACAAAGGTTTATAATAACCTATTAGAATCCTAACGGGTCTTTAATTAAGCCTAAACTTAGACCGGTTAGTTTTAAAGGAAGATACGGTTCGAACGCATGATTAAGCGAAGACCGGAATAGAATGTGATTTAGACCCGACAAGTTTGAAGACTTGTATAATATGGGTAAACTAAACACATTCTGGATTTTGAGATAAAAATGATAAGGTTCGACCCGTTTCGGCTAATTTATGCAAACTAGTTACATAAACCGAACCGAACGCGAATAACGCATAACGGGTAACCGAATGAGTCACGAACAGGTTTCCTAAGTTAATATGCTTTAAATATGTTGTGATATCAGTAGGATACCTTCCATTATGCCCAAAACGAGTTTAATCTCAATTTAAGCCCCGTAGGGGTATTTTGGTCATTTAAAAGATTATAAAAGAGATTAATTATAATTCTGAGATTCGGGTCTGAAATAATCAGTAAAACAACTTAATTTAATAGGTTATATCAGTTGGTGATAAGTCTTATATGCCAAATTGGTTTTAAACCCATACTATGTGTTTAATACTCGTAAAAAGCCGTTTTAAGCGATTTCCGGGTCATAACTGGAAATCTGGGTTTTCTGATCAGTTTATAAAGTTCAACCTACTTCATTTATCATATAAAATCAGTAGCCAAAGGTTTGGTTTCTAAATTTTATGAAAAGCTCATTTTATAAGCAAAAGTGTATAATCGGTATTTACCGAATCAAGGCAATAACCTTAGGTTATGATTAGTTTAAAAATAATTAAAAATCTTTAAAAATCCCAAAATATTATATTGAATCAGTGGGTAAAAGGTTTGGTGTCAAAAATTGGGTTTAGATAGGCTTTACGCTAATTATGTCGTTTAATTAATAAAAAGCTTTCTAATTACGCTATTGAGCATAACTCCTAATCTAGACCTCCAACTGATGTGAAATTTTAGGGACATGTTTATAAATCAGTAACAAAGATTATTGTCCTCTCACATTTCCAAAATTCTCGTTTTAAGGTCGAATGGGCATATTGGTCAACATTAGGCATTTAACGGAAACATCGGACAATCAACGAGTTAAGTAGTATAAACGCAGAGGGTTATACTATCATACAAGCTGGTCCTAACGGAGCTCTAAGGCATTTCTAAATCCATCTAAATCGGGTCAGAACTGAAGTCAAAACAAAAGTCAAAGTTTTGCGACTTTCGGTTCCGAACCGAGCCTAAACAGAAAATTGTCGGATCAAACAAGCTTAGACCAGTTCTTATACTAATTACCAAGTTATATGAGTGATAAAATAGGTTAAAGGTCTTCTACATTGCTAATTATGTGTTAATTCGAAAATTAAGTTTATGTTGACTTTTTATAACAAACTTTGACCCGACAAATGATCTAGTTAGAGCGGGAATCAGAGGGTGTCCTTTTAAGGGTTTATTGCCCACATAATTACCAACTTATAACTACTTTAAGTTTGACTAATCACTGGACCATTAGTGATTAATCGATAAGTCAAACCTTAATTATGACGGTTTGACTTTAAGCTAAATAACTAAGTAAAACACGATTAAGGAAGGTTAAAGAAGCTTACCAAGGTCCAATGCACGACTAGTGATGCTTAGGAGGTGGTCTTGAGCTCCAGAAATCCTCAGGAGTGAAGTATGGAATGCGTGCATGAATGTTGCAAACAAGGACCTTTATATAGTGAGTTTAATCTCACTAGATTATGACAAACAAGTCAAAGATTGGTCCAAGATGCATACAAGTGTCCTCCTAAGCCTAAAAACCAGTTGGGACAGCCCATGGTATGCAAAACAAGCAATAAGAGTCCATTAAACGGGCTGGACAGACACCTGTCCATGTTTTCTGTATCTGGGCGTGCCAGGTGGCCCGCGTAATGCTATGCCTGGGATTACGCGGCCCGTATGGGGCCTGGCTCCAGGTTACACATGTTTCAATTATTGCACTTTTGGCCCCGGTCCTTTTAAAAGTTGTTTTGGCTTCTTGTTTTGCACTTTGAGCCCTCTAAATTGATTTCTAAGGACTTCAAGACTTATACCAACTTTGTTAAGTCCTTGGTTATCTATTTATTACTCGAAAAGTCATAAATTTCAACGTTGACGCTTTTAACCCATCGCATACGAATTTTACCATAACTTTCTCATACGATAACGAAACTTGGTGAAATTTTTATCATGCATTCTAGTGAGCATAATTAATCGTTACAAAGCTTCGGGTTTGCTAAAAGGTCACTCAGAGGTATACCTTAAACATGTTGACACATTTAACCCCTGTAGTTTGTAATCTCTCACTTTCTTTCACAATTGGTTTCGTATGATCCATGATTCATTCGTTTAAGGGTATAAACATCATGTATGGTTATTGTAAAGTATATTTATCCATTGTTGACATTTGAACCCTTATATTCACATACTTTTCTTGTTTGTCAACTTTAGTCCCTCTAGAGCATTCTTTCACACGTTCAAAGCTTATGACACGTGTCAATACATTATAGGACATGAAATTACGAGGTGTTACAGGCTCCTACTGATTCTCACTCTAACTTGGTCAATTGTCGGGTCAAACTTATTATTAAAAAGTCAACAGAATCCATTTTTGCAAATAAATTCATAACTGATAATGTAGAAGTTATGGAACATGTTTAAACACTAAAATAACTTGGTAAATAATATAAGAACATGTTTAGGCATGTTCAACCCGACAATTTTGAGTATAGGCTCGGTTCGAAACCGAAATTCGTAAAAGTAGACTTTTGTTTTGACTTTCAGTTCTGACCCGATTTAGCTTGTTTTAGATATGCCTTAGGGTTCCTTTAGGACCATAATATAGGTTAGTATAACCCTCTGAGGTTATACAACTTGGTTCCTTAGAAATCCTAGTTCATTGCATGTTTCCGTTAAATGCCTAAAAGTTGACCATTATGCCCTTTTGATATTAAAATGAGATTTTTGAAAATGTGAGAGGACAAAAACCTTTATTACTGATATTTAAGTATGTCCGAAAAGTTTGACATCAGATTATGGTCTAAAATAGGAGTTATGCTCGATATCGTAAATTGAAGTCTTTTTATTAATTAAACGGCATTTTTAGCATAAATCACATTCAAACCCAAATTTTGTCACCAAACTTTATACCTACTGATATAATATAATATTTAGGGATTTTTGGGAATTTTTACTGAATTTTAAACTGATTAAACCATAGAGTTTTAATGTAAATTCGGTATTGACGGTTATGCCCTTTTTGCTAATAAAATGAGTTTTACATAACATTTTGATACCAAACCTTTTTCTACTGATTTCATATGTTAAATATAATATTTTAAGCGTTCTAGACTGATTAAAATCTCAGCTTTCCTTATATAACCCGAAAACCATTAAATACCGACTTTTACGCTTTTTAAACACATAGTATGGGTTAAAACTATATTTGACACTTAAGACTCATTACTGTAAGACCCTAATACGTATTTGACAAAAAGTCGCAGCGGAAATTCGTGCCATAAAAATTTCTTTCATTAAAAACATCTTGACTTACTTGAAAGTTCGTTTTAATATGTATCTTTTACAAAAATAAAGTATAAGTCCTGTTTGCTAAAGCACATACTCAATTATCCCCGTACAATCTATCTTGTGACTCGGTCTTCGATCTCTATTCTTCGTGATAACCGCCCGTGATTCGTACAACCTGCACTCACCACATACATTCATAACATTAGTACACAATACATAAACAAGATTCAATCTCGTACACTTCCCATTTCGTTATCTTTCTAACTTTAAGCATTTCATTCGTGTATCCATATCCTGGTGAGGCTTCAATAATGTACCTGCATTACTTTTCATTCTCAAGGCACGCTATTAATAAAGTATTACTCGACGTATCTAAATCATGCATACATACATTCTTACATGCATACATACACATCTACATACGTACATACCTTCCTATATCTCTACATACATGTATACACTCACACGTACCTTCATATATACAATATACACATCTACATATGCACATACATCACTACGCCTCTACATACGTACATATACACATACGTATCTTCACATATACATAAATACACGTCTACATACTTACATACATTACTACGTCTCTACTTACTTGCATACACTCATACGTGCCTTCATATATACTTAAATACACGTCTACATATGTACATACACCCTTACGTACACGTTCAAGATCTTATATACCTCTGATATATCCATACATTAATTACATGGTACTTAGACTTAGATTTATAGCCCATAAACATCAAAGGAACGATCAAAATCATGTTTGGGAGGCCCGTCGTGGTCCACGGATAACAAACCGAAGCCTATTATACCCAAATCAACTTAGATAACAAATTTCAGGTTTTTGAACATGGGGAGGCCGTCGGCGACGGCCCTTGCAAGTGCCCGTAGCCCAAAACTTCCGGAGACAGCCAAATAACCCGTCAGCCAAAAACTGACTTTCCAGAGGGCGTCGGCGACGGCCTCTAGAAAATGTGTTTTTCCTGCTATGTTGTTTCGTCGCTCGTACGCACTAAAACTCGCATAACTTTCAACCCGTTTATCCGTTTAACCTCACGTTTCTTCCTACATGCTCGTAAATTAGTCCTTTACCCTATGGACTCAAAATCCCCCATCCGGATTAAGGAAATTCTTAACTTACGCACTCTCGGCTTATTATTCATTTACGAATTATTCGACCCGTTCATGATTTCACCAAACTACTCATTTGTTTTAGCCCAAAACCTTCATGAACATTATAACTATAATACTTTTACATTATCCGGGGTTTCGTACTTGGGATTTATGCACCTGATACCCGGTATGCGTTAAGCTTATTCATTTCATTCATTTATACGAAAACAAACTTGGTTAATACAATTTCAAATCGCGAAATTGTTTGTCCATTAACCATAACTCACAACCGAGTATTTATACTATTAATTCGCGCCTCTGATTCTTGATTAGCGTACTTATGTACCATTCTACCCATACCCGGTTATAGTACCGTAATCATTACTTATACAACCCTTCCGGTATAGTAATAAAACCACAATTTGACCCATTACATCTACTTAGCGAAAATCATCGGTTTCATATGAGCCATCCTTATTTGTCCTCAATTATCATACTTAATTAACTAGCACATAACTTTACGTAAACAACTAAGAAGTGATTACGGAAATCACTTACCTCGTGCGTCCGAGTTCATGTCCGTTATCTTGCCTCCTTTTGATCCGTTAACCTTCTATGCTTTTATCCGTCTTGATATGATCCCTATACTTTCACATCATCGCAATCACATTCTTATTAGCATACATGATTACGCATTTTAACGATCATATCAAATGCATATTTCCCATTTGACTTTCATTAGTCGATTCTAGCAAACATAAGACATATTCCCAAATTCACATCCTTTCAAATTTATATAATTCACCATGTCATTCCATATAATGCGTATTGATGTAACATGTACCGTACGACTTCCTAATATCCTACCTTTACAACAACAAGTTAAATTATGCCTCCTATGTGTAGTTGACTTTCAGAAGTCAACGGTTTATCATATGAACTTCCAACTTATCCACATATATCTATAACATCATTTATGTTATATCAATGACACACTATACATCTCTTACTCACGATGAAAATGTGCTCACAATCACATAATCACCTAGTGATATTAAACACAACGTACAAGTCCTTAATGCATAGTCTTGACCAAGACATACATTCAACCCGAATTCTTGTATAAGTTCCATCTAAAGCACATTCTTCAAGTTAGTATACTACTAATTACATCATTAACTCATCTCATTCATATATACATCAAGCCATTTCATACAATCTCACATCTTAACTTCACTTAGACATTTCATCATACACTTGGTGTGCGTACACCATTTAGTGCACATTGTACAACCAATTAATGCACATTCTTCCTAGTTCATCCATGAATTAACATAATCTTTCACAAATCCTTATCATAACCAAGCATCATATGTTTTTATATCAAATTATCCATCTAACTACTTTCTGTAACGCTACTCTAACATCAACATTACACAATTCATCATAAATCTTCACTAGACTTCATCTTCCTACAAATTCTAAGTGGGTTTTATCCCAACTCATCAATACAATCAAAATTAAGCACAATACAACTTTACATGTTGATATTATCTAGTATTCATGCTCAATTTCATTGAACATTCACGGATTACACATAACCCACTTCATCAAAATCACCAAAACAAGAAATTAAACTTACTTGATGTCAAGCACACTTAGCTAATCAAAGTTCCTGCCTCATGCATTCGATTAATCTTTGATTTCTCTTTCAATTTGAGGGATTTAGGGATGTTAGGGTTTTGAAGGGAAATGTTTCCCCTGGCCTCATCTCACGATCGCACATACACACATATGAAGCACTGCCATTTTTTTGTTAAGTGTTTTGATGACATATTTTTCCTTTTAACCCCCTCATCTTTTCATAACATGTCACTTTCCCCCATTTCTACATACTAACCTAGTAAACCTTCATGTATACATAAGAATTTTAGATTTACTAAAATTTGTAAAACTTTAATAATGGTAGAATTTTATGTATACCATTTCTTTTCGTCAAAATTTTGCAATTAAAACATTATAATATGTCTTACGAAATTTGGGGTGTTACAATTACCTACTGATGTTTTAAGTAAATTTTTATACCTTAACAGTAAGTAAAAGTTTTGAACTCAGATTTTCAAATTTGACCCTTAAAGCTTATGTGAAATGACCAAAATGCCCCTACGGTGCATAATTTGGCCATAAAGGATAAATTTCACATATATACAATATCTTACTGATATGACTTGCAAAAATAAATATTTTTACTGATCATTTTAGACCAGAACCTCATATTACTATTTAACCTCTTTTATAATCTTTAAAATGACCAAAATACCCTTACGGGGCTTAAATTGATTTTAAATTCGTTTTGGGCATAATGGAGGGTATCCTACTGATATCACAACATATTTAAGGCATATTAACTTGTGAAACCTGTACATGAATCATTTGGTTACCCGTTATGCATTTTTCGCGTTCGGTACGGTTTATGTAACTAGTTTGCATGAATTAACTGAAACGGGTCAAACCTTATCATTTTCACTTCAAAATCCAGAATGTGTTTAGTTTACCCATATTATACAAGTCTTCATACTTGTCGGGTCTAAATCACATTCTAATCCGGTATTCGCTTAATCTTGCGTTTTGAACCGTAAACATTTCATTAAAACTAATCGGTCTAAGTTTAAACTTAAGTAAGACCCGTTAGGAATCTAATAGGTTATTAAAACCTTCGTTCCAGATTTAGGAGCCCAGTAAAAGCTATTTGCACTTGCTGATTGTTATACGGCTGGGATAAAAATTATATTTTGCTCAGGTAAATACTTTTAACTTAATTTTCCGTTATACGGGCTTGGGATAGGGGTGAGCAGAAAACCGAAATAACCGAACCGTAACCGAAAAAACCGACAAAACCGAACCGAAAAAACCGAACCGAAGTAAAAACCGACGGTTCGGTTTTCGAATTTTTAATAACCGAAAATTTCGGTTCGGTTTTTGGATATCCATTTCCAATAACCGAAAAAAACCGAACCGAACCGATAGGTTACAAGGCCCGATACATATGTTTTATGTTTAAGTTGTTAACTTGTTAGCCTTAATCCTTTAACAGTTTAACCCACACTAGTTGTTAATATGTTATAGTCTTTAACCCATCCTAGTAGGCCCAGCCCAATACATAACATTAATAAAAACACACAAGGCCTAATAATCAAATGAAGTTCAAAAGTTTGTAACTATTAATGGAAATCCTTGTTAGTTGTTACATGCATGTTAGTTTTTAGTTGATGATATAATATACATAATCTACTGATGTCTTGTGTAGTTGGTAAAAACTAGTTAAATTCTAAATCAAGTATTTATTAATTAGTACACAATCATATGATAGCACACTGCACATCTAGTAATGAAAGAAAAAAAACGATTATTTAACCGAAATAACCGAAACCGAACCGAAACCGAAAAAAACCGAACCGAAATAACCGAAACCGATCGGTTATAGAAATGTAAAAACCGATTATAGCGGTTTCGGTTTCGGCTCAAAACCGAACCGAACCGACCTTTGCTCACCCCTAGCTTGGGATACGTTATTATAATAGTACTGCTTGGTCGGGTGTGAAATCGTACAATCGGATTGTGATTAAAAAGATGCATAACCCGTTTTAATCTGTTTTGTTTGATGCAATGCCTTTGGGGGGTTAATGACCATGTCCTGGATATCCTCGGCTCATTTATTAAATGGTCACGGCTTAAGCACGGGGTGTAGGCATACACCTGACAGTTGCGTATGTATAAACGGTATCTCACATCTCTTGTGGGCATATATATACTTGTGGTGTGTCAATTAATCTAATCCGGCTCTTCTAACCGGTCCTGAATGGACGACAAACATATAAATCTGTGTACAATATTATTTTAAAATAATTGTCCCAAGTTATAAAAGATTACTTGTGCCTTGTGCATTTAAATCAATTTTTATGAACACTTTTCAAAAAGAGTCGGTTAATTGTATTTACCAGTGTAAACTGACGTAGTTTCCAAAAGGTTAAGTGCAGGTACTAAGCGAAATGGGTTGGCTACTCCTAGTATCAAATAAAGAGTCTTGCAAGCTTTTGATGCTTAAATCTGTTGAACAATATTTCTTTTTATTTTGATCCGCCTATGGATCTTTTTACAACCCTTTGTGTAATACTTTATGTTATTTTCGAATCGGTTTGTAATATTTCTACTTTAGACTTCCGTCGTCCATTGAACTGTGATTATTTGACTATGATGATATCAACTACGTCACGATACTCCTCACCGGGCCCACCGGTAATAGATGGAAATATCGGGGTGTGACATTTACGCAACTGGGTTTTAGAAAAAAAATTTCCAAAATATAGCAACAGTATACTCGTTTTAAAGATAAAAAACGCTCGTTTTTTTGTGCAGTTTTTATAAAAAAAATAATGTCGTATGAAAGAGTTATTAACGTTTAAAAAATGAGGGGAATTGGAGGAGGGAGAAACTATTGCCTTGGATTGACTAGAATGCCCCTAAACAAACTTACGCTCCTCTTTTCTTCCCTTCAATTTCACTCATTTAATCTTAGCCATTAATTAAATAAATGAATGGTCAAGATTACTTCCTAGGCAAATAAACTTTCTATTATATTCTAAATCTAAAAATCTAATTTTCATAACTTCTATAATTTAACGAAGACTTTATATTGTTGTTGACTTGGAGTCATTGTCACACTTGAGTTTAAACCAGCCGACCCGACGGTACCACCACTCACGACGGAACAACCCATGACCACGACGGAGAACACACAGCTCTCCTCCTTTTGATCCTCAAATCACCACAACCTAACCTAACCTATCACTCAACCACCAAACCCTAACCCCCAATTCAAACCATGACGCCATCATCCACAGCAGAATCCACCACCGAGATCCGCCACTCAATCCGCCCATGGTCCTCCTTCCTCTCTCTCTCCTCCTTCTCTCTCCCTCTCTCTCTCCCGGACCTCTCTCTCCGCTTCAACAACAACCTCTACACCTTCCGTGCCAATTACGCCATCCTCTCTCTCCTCATCTTCATCCTAACCCTAATTTTCCGCCCAATCACCGCAATCATCTTCCTCATCCTCATCGCCACCTGGATCTACCTCCTCGTCGCCAGAGACACACCGTTAGTCGTTCTCGACTTCGAAATCGGCGATCGTATGGTTCTGATTGCGTTAAGTGTGATCACAATCGTTTCAGTTGCTGTTGCTGGTGTTTGGTGGAACCTGTTTGTTTCGATCTTGATATCGGTTCTGGTGATAAGTTTACATGCGATATTGATGACTCCTGATGATTCTGAATCGCCGTATGGAGCTTTGCTTAATGTTGTTGATGAAGATGGACCTTCAGGTGGAGCTTACATGCAGGTTTGAAGTTTGGTTGACTTGTTGAAGAAGAAAACGTACTCGATGTTTGCGCAAATTATGAAGTATAATCATGTTTATTGATTATTGCTAATAGTGTTAATGTGTAAATCGAGATTGATTTATGAAGTATAATCATGTTTTCTTTGGGAAATTACTTGTTATTGCTCTAATGTTCTTGATTTGGTTTTGTCTTTGTTCAATTTGTGTTCCGGTTTTGATTGAATGTGAACCACAGAACGAATAGCGGTAAATAGCGATAAGGTACCTAATATGCTACATAGCGAATAGCGATAAATGGCAATACACTAAAAAAATAGAGTAGATTACAAAAATCGTCCTTTATGTATGTCTCATATTGCAAACTGTGTCCTTTGTCTTCAATAATTACAGAAAATGTGCTCGATGTTTGTGCAAGTTATGTCCTTTAGCACTAACTCAGTTAATTTTTTGTGGTTAAATCTGACCAAATGGACCCCACATGAGGGTGTTTTGGTTATTTTACATTCATGTGGGGTCCATTTGGTTAGATTTAACCACAAAAATACCCTCATGTATGGCCCATTTGTTCAGATTTAACCACAAAAAAATTAACTGAGTTAGGGCTAAAGGACATAACTTGCAAGGGTTTGCAAACATCGAGTACGTTTTCTGTAATTATTGAAGACAAAGGACACAGTTTGCAATAAGTGATATACATAAAGAACGATATTTGTAATTTACTCGAAAAAATATATGTATATTATATCAAGATAACCTTTATATACACTATTTTATATGTATATTTAACAAAAACCTAAAATTCAGTTGTTATATATAGGGCTGTTCAAACTGCTCGACGATCGAGGATCGCTCGACGATCGCTCGAAAAATGTTCGAAAAATGCCCGTTCGATTCCCGCTCAGTTTGTAAATGAGCCGCTCGGATCGGTTCGATTCAAATTCAATCCAAGCATGAGCAAAGGTCCGCTCGCTCGTCGATCGCTCGGTTTCGCTCGAATTATTTTTATTAATAATTAATGCTTGTGTTTATAGGTTATATGTTGATTTGAAGTTGAATTTTGTGGATAGAGATGATCAAGCTTGAAGAAGAAGTTTATGGCTTTTAAACTAAATGACAATTTGTATTTCGCACTTTATTTTGTGCTTCTTGATGTTGTTAAGAACATTTTTAGAATCATGATTTTAGTTATGTATTGCTTTGGTTAGTAAAGTGTTGGACATGTTTTAATTAAGTTAGGATTTGTTTTTGTTGAACGCAACCTTATAATTCAATAGAACGAAACTGAGCGAAAACGATCCGCTCGATTTTTGTTAGGATTTGATAAAAACCGAGCAAAACCGAGCGAAAATGATCCGATCGATTCAAATTCAATCCGAGCATGAGCATCACTTTTGTGCTCGGTTTTGCAAATTCGATCTGATCGGATCGGATAGGTTGTAATTCAATCCGAGCATGAGCAGACCCTCAATCGGATCGGATCGGTTCATGAACACCCCTAGTTATATAGCTATATTTAGTTGTATATTAAAAGAACAAAAAAAGTTAAATGTCGCCACCATCACTATCTATCGCTCGCTGCAGAGGCTATAGCGAGGCTAGACCTATACGATACACTATTCGCTATAGCGAGTGTAGTGATCGCTATTGACAACTGTGATGTGTAGTAGTAAAATAACAATGTGGGACTGAGAATTTATGTTGTTTTGTTTTTAGTTTTTAAATATAAGATTATTTGCAGTGAAATAACTAAAAATGCAAAAGTTACTGGTACGTCACGGCGTTGTCACGCAGTATGTGAAGCTTTAACTACATTACACGTTCACATGGTGTAGAATAACAAATTTTTCAATCATCGGCGTCCCATTATGTTCTCAATCAACACGATTGCCAACGATTAGAAAGGATTAACATCGGTTAATGGTCCGGCGCCCCTAATGGCAGACCAGGCGGTGTTTAGCGCCCCTCTTCGCTAGTTTGGCATGGTGCGTGAATCCAACTTTGTAGCGTGTGTCAAGTATATGTCCGGTCCCAACCTGATGGACACCCTTTGTGAGCAAATAATATCAAGTGGGAAATGAACAAAATGATAAAAAGACATAATTTTTTGTTGTGGCTTGCATGCATGTTCTACAATTCTACTAGATACAAATGACAACTTGATAGAAAATATTCCCTAAAAGATTTCAAACAATCAAAAGTGGATATATGCCAAACAGATTTCGGGTTCTACCATCATAAGCTAAGCTGTCACAGCCTAAAGTTTGGTAAACCACATTAAAGGAACGTCGTGCATGAATCTACTAGTCGACGAAAGAAACTAAGAACTGCCGAAAAATAACATTGAAATGAAAGAGAACAAACCCGCTACCAGAATTACCACTTCACAATGTCCTTTTTACAACAGAACATCAAACTTTGCAGAATTACTAGTCATGAGAAGTCAAACGTTAGAATCACGCGGAAACAATACTAAACCGGGCCCAAGTAATGTCCCTCCAAGCCCACGACAGCCTGGAACTCCTTCTGGGCCTCCATGTACTTGACCCCGATCACAACGCACCTCAGAGTCACATCCTTCTCAATTCTGGACCCAGTTTTCACATTCAGAAAACACGGGTTTTCCGCAATCTGATATTGGTAATCAGTCATTTTCTGATTAGATAGGTAAAGATTCTCAATCGGTCCACACCTCAGGAAAACTCCGTGTTTTAGAATCTTGTGAACCACTCCTTCTATGACTTCGCCTCTGAATACCTTGAAGCTCAAGCAAGTGAAGTTGACCGGAAATAAAACGTCACCGGTGTGTTCTCTTACCTTCCCTTCGCCAATTTTGTCGAGAGTGGTGACTGCTAAAAGGTATCCGAGATCTTTGGTTGCTTTCTTGGCGGAGAAGTCATCCAACACACGAACCAGAATCGCCTTTTGCAACATCAATCCTTTGATGTCGAGATTTTCAGCTGGTATGACCACATTCCAGTTCAACTGTACCTTGAGAAACATTTTTCAGCCTTACCCCACCTGTTATAATGAAGACAAGAAACTGGCATTAAAACTTAGTGAGATACCATATATAAAAAGGGGGCCTCAAGTCTCTTTTAATGTGATTCAGAGATACAATAAAGAGCATTAACAATCAACAGCAAAGCAGAACAAAGAAGAGAGAACTTTTGTCCTTACTTTGACTGAGGTTTTTCATCAATTATGGCAGCGTGTGTTGGTGTATGTCGGTGCGTGTCTGTGTGTCTGGGTGGGGGCTGTTTCTATACTTGAAATGAAAGCTGAGAGTAAATAATGAAGCCTTGATCTAAGCAAGGATAGGGGGACTGCCGAATGACATGTATGGCAACAAAGGGGGGCCGGTTGATCAACACTAAATGAAAATAATAAAAGACACAAGGGACGTAAAGAACATGGACTGGAAATTAGGTATGGTTGAATCAACATCATTGCAACTAGGGGTGCAAACGAGCCGAGCTGCTCGAGATTGGCTAGAGGAAAAGCTTGAAACAAGCCTAGCCTTATCGAGCCCGAGCCGAGCTTGAGCCTAAAATAAAGCTTGTTTGTTTATCGAGCCCGAACTCGAGCCTGGCATGTGAAGCTCGTCAGGCTCATCGAGCCTTAGTGTAATATTAGTTTTTATTAATTTTTAATAACATTTACCCCTTATTTAAAGTTTTCTAGTAAACGAGCCGAGACGAGCTTATTTAAACTTGTTTACGAGCCCAGCCTGAACCTAATGATAAGCTTGTCTAGTAAACGAGCCCGAGCTTCACTTATCGAGCTCGCGAGCCTAAACAAGTCTATTATTTAAATTATTTTTTATTTAATATATTAATAAATAGATAAATAACGAGCTGAGCTTCAGCTCGAGAAACTACCAACGAGCCAAGCTCGAGCTCTCATAAGTTAAACAAGCTCAAGCTCGAGCCTGTTCGAGCTCGGGCTCGGCTCGTTTGCACCTCTATTTCTTTATAAACTATTCTTTTTAATTGTGATTAGTTTGAACCTATAAGAGAGTTATTAAGGCTATAACAAAGCCATTAGCAAGTTGTTCAAACCTACTATCTTGTAAAACCAGCAACATACTAGACTGCATGATGGGTATGTCCTGAACGCTAAGCTAGAACGAGTCGTTTTAACTTTTAAGCATAGAACGAAACAAATATGGATAGCTGGGTTGACTGTAGACATCTTTTTGCCATTTTTGAAACAAAAAAAAACATAAATAATTACAGCATTATTATGATTTTAAAATATATTATTAAGTTAGTTATACACAAAACTATTTAGAAGGTTGTATGCATTGAAAATAAACTTACGACAACTCTGAATGTGTTTTGACCCATATGATACGTCCCCTTTTAGCTAATTTTTTTTATCTATTTGGCCCATTTGAGATAAAACACAACCCAATACCATAACAAATATCATATAGTGTGGCTAAGTAAAAGTACGCGAAAAATTACTAATAAACTACCGATAACAAAAAGTAGTTATACCACTACCAATACTAGTAATAGTAGTAACATAGAAAAAAGAAAAGAAAGGCTGCTAGCTTGTTATATACATAAATATTATAGCATATAACAAGCCTGCATAAAACAAAAGATGTTTTATAACACATCAGAGATTCCGTTTTGATAGCATTATACACGCATGACAGTGGAATAACTAATGCACAACATCAATTTATAACATCTATACACATCAAACTATTAGAAGTCAGGTAGAGAACGAGAACCATTAACAGAGACATGAACAATGGATGCTGATATTAAATGCTCAAGTTTCTTTTCATGTGATTTCATTCCTAATATCATCTGAAAGTTGCAGTGTGTTTTTATACAATTATGACAATGAAAAACCTTATTTCACATCCCTTGACTTTTAGAATTTGCATTACTTCAAAGTGCGGCTGGCGCGTTGCGTTACACTTCCAATATTTCAACAGAACAGAAAGAGTAAAGTCCACCGGATGGTCCCTGTGGTTTACCAAAATTTTGGATTTGGTCCCTTGCTTTCCAAAAGTACACGGATGGTCCTTGTGGTTTACAATTTGTAACGCATTTAGTCCCTAGCTTTTTCCAAAAGTACATGGATGGTCCATGTGATTTGCACTTTGTAACGCATTTAGTCCCTAACTAGGACCTGCTAAAACCTTTAGATTTGTTGACCGTGGACTAAATGTGTTACAAAGTGCAAACCACAGGGACCATCCATGTACTTTTGAAAAGTTAGGAACTAAATCCAAAATCGTGGTAAACCACAAGGACCTTCCGTGTACTTTACTCAAACAGAAATGAAATTTTCCATTTAGAATCTATTTCAAAATATGACAATATAATAAACCATCATCATACTCATTTTATCTCACCAATAGCAAAGCTAAGGTAGGGTCTGAGAGTGTTAAATCTAGACAGCCTAACTTACCTCTACCCCATAAGAATAGAGAGGTTGCTTCCAATGAGACCCCCGGTAAGCCGGTCCGATAGCAGTTTTGCATCAAACCTTGGACATAAGGCACATCACACTCAGCAATTGGGACAAAAGCTAATTATTGCATGTACCCCTTGTCTTTCGGCTATTAACGCCACCACATGATGCATGATTAACCGTCCCTCGCTTTTTAACGTTATTTTCACAAAATTAGTAAAATAAAGTTAAAATTAGTACACTTTCAACCCCCCCCCCCCCCCCATCACACACACATATATACATTATATGCACATACCGCAAGCGGGGGTAAGACAGTATATGAACCGAACAAGGTTATAAGAAATTAACTGTACTTATAAATCTACTCCATATACCCACCCAACCACTATCAATCTGTTGAACAAAATTTCTCCTGAAACCCTAATAATTCCAAAAGAAAACTAACTACCATCTCAATGATCACATAAACAGAACACGCATGCAGATCGTCTACATATAACAGAAAAACAGAAAAATTACTTGAATTAGATAACGAATATATGAGCGATTACAACTATTTTTCCCTAATTTGACAAGTAGAGTAGCCAAAAATAAAAAATCAAGCAATCGAACTGACAAAATGATACTTACAGTTACGTCGGCTGTACGGGTTCCTCCGGTGTGGAAGCGGTTGCGTGTGGCCGTTTCGGTGGGGTTTATCGACGAGTCACGGGGATGAGTGTGTTTTGATTATTTATCAGTTAAATCAGCAGTGGATTTTCTGATGTGTGTACCTATCTACAAACCATTTTGCCTGTTTACACACCAAAAAATGTGTTTTTTGTCCTTATATGCACACCCTGCAGTGTCGAACTGTGGCCAAAACATGGCGTTTTGGTCCGGTTAACCAGACAAAGACTGACGGGTCTGTTGACCGGACCAAAACGCCAAGCTTTGGCCGCGTTTTGGTCCTATCAACCAGACAAAAGACTGACACCCGGTCTGGTTGACAGGACCAAAACGCTGCCAAGCTCAGTGTTTTGGTCCGGTCAACAGACCCGTCAGACACCCGTCAGTCTTTGTCTGGGTAACCGGACCAAAACGCCACGTTTTGGCCACAATTCGACACTGCAAGGTGTGCATATAAGGACAAAAAACACCTTTTAAGGGTGACTATACACGTGTGTAGATAGTTTGGCCCTTCTTTTATTTGTGATGATGCTGTAAAAAGTTTTTTTGTTTTTTTTAAATAATCACACACAAAGTGTAGCACTTTTATTTGTGACCGACACTCGACATGTTAAAATTTTCAAAATAGGACGCAACTTGAAATAAAAATGACTTCTCGGAATGTTTATGGGTATCCTTAACAGTATATTATTATATGTTTTCCACAAATTATCAATTGTGTAAGTTTGGTTGTCTCCGGATGATAATATTTGAGAGCTCGATTTGCCAACCATTTTCTATGTCAAATGAAATGATTGTTGACGATTATTGATTCGTTGTTCACTCTTGAAAAGTTAGATAAAGAAAGAAAAGGTGATTCGCAATTGCATACTTCAAGAACACCCATGCCAAATATAAGAGTTTGTCAAACGTTTTGAGGTATGACTTAATTTAGTCACGATGACACTCCAATCATCATCATCATCGTACTCAGTATATCCCACCTATAGCAAAGCTAAGGTAGGGTCTGAGGAGGGTGGGATGTAGACAGCCTTACCTCTACCCCGTAGGAATAGAGAGGCTGCTTCCAATGAGACCCCCGGCTCGATTGTGGTTTTGCATCAAGCCTTGGACATAAGGCACATAACACTCAGCAATTGAGACAAACGCCAATTGGTGCATGTACCCCCTTGTCTTTCGGCTATCAACGCCACCACATGATGCCTGATTAACGATCCCCTCTTTTTAACGTTATTTTCACGAAATTAGTAAAATAACGTTAAAAATTAGTGCACTTTTGCTTTTGCCCCCCCGAGCGCCCACACATATATTACATTATATGAGCAGACCGCAAGCGGGGCTCTCACGATGACACTCCAATGAGGGTAGAAAAGGAATGGCTCATCAACTCTAAGAAATTACCTATATTAATAGATAGGATTAAGTTGAGGGGTAGTTTGGTACATCGCCACTATCATTTGGGACCTCATCATGTCGGCAATATATTATCACATTCTTGAGATGCATATACCCAAGGCTTGATTTCTCTGGACACGTATTATAAACTGTGGGATCAAGCCTACGCCGGTAAGCCACCACCTCTAAGGGAAATCGCATTTAAGCCTCAACTATAACAACCCTCGAAAACGCCCTAAGTTAACCCGTATGCCTGTAAACGAACCCATGAAACCCTTATTTTATAAAAAAAAACAAATAAAATAATGAATACTGTCTGGTCGCGGGTCGCGACAGATTCCCTTAACTCTCTCGCGGGGCGCGAGATGCCCATGTCTTGCCGAACACCCTGAATGCCACGTGTCTGGTATCGTGTTAGACCTAGGTGATGAATGGTCAAACCTAGCTGTAGCTAGGTGACCCTCGCGGACCGTGAGAGACGGACCACAACGGGTAGCAGGTCGCGGGGCGCGAGAAAGCTCCTATTTTACTATAAATTGAGCTTCAGTTCAGCCTTTCAATCTCGTTCAAAATCTTCTTTCTCTTTGTCTATATTATAGCCAAAAATAGTTCGGTATTATACCCCTAAAACACGAAGTTCTGCCCCGTTGTAAATATTTTAAACCCAATCACTAATTCGTTACCCTACCCGATTGATTTAGGACCCACCAACACATGTCAAGGCTCTGCCTGACTAAGTTCGTTGGGGTTCTGTCTCGCGTTGTATGGCTAATGTGATTTGGGTTATCTTACTAACACATGTGCATTGTATGTTTTTACTAGAAACTCAAGAAAATAATCAAGAAATATTACCAGGAAGCCATAGAAATACCTAAGTCTACAAAGTGAGTCATTCTCCTTTTGTCACATTTTGTGATGCCATTATTTCAAATGTTTTACAAAACCCTGAATGTTTATCAGTTATAATTACAGTGATTAAGTCTTTGTATTCTACAATTACTGGCAGTATTATGGGGTTTGTATACAGTACTTGATAACCTTCACAATTGGGCACGGGTATCCAATGTGTGATATGACCATAGTCACAGATCCGTCAAGTGACAAGTACTGAACGAGTAATTGGGTAGATATAAACATTGTAATCGCTCTTAATACTGTAAAGTTATAAAAGCTCATTTTTATAAACTAGAATGTACTCGCCAGTATTTCTTGCTGATAAAATGTTTTTTAAACGCGTTTCAGGTAACTTAATGTGAAGCTATAAGAAGCCAGCTATGGAGCACTGAAGGTTTAAAGAAAGTGGCTATAAAAGTTACCTAAATAAATAAAAGATTATTATTATTATGGTAATTCTGAATGATTTTACAACACACTAAAGATGCCTATAAATACAACAACTAGGCTACAATCTAGAGAGAGGAATTCTCCTCTTTACAAAAATAAAAAGATTGCTCATAACTACAATTTATTCACAGTGTCTTGAGATTGATTTGAGGCAATCATTTCGATATTGCCTAATACCCCCCGTCAATGCAAGTTGGGGGTGGTCCGAGACGAAGCATGGATCGAAATTTTTCAAACAACGGTTTTGGAAGACTTTTGGTGAAGATATCCACGACTTGGTGATCTGTGGAGATGAACTTGGTGTTGAGACGACCGGAGGCCACCAATTCACGAATAAAATGATAATCGATGTCTATGTGCTTTGCCCGCTTATGAGAAATTGGATTTTGGCTTAGAAATAAGGCACTCTTGTTGTCACATAGTAAGGTTGGACGCCCCGATGGTAATGCTTGAAGTTCACGTAGGAGATGAGTGACCCAAATCATTTCTGCAGCCGTGTTCGCCATCGCTCTATATTCGGATTCACAGCTTGATCTAGAAACCGTAGGTTGCTTCTTAGCACTCCAAGAGACCAAGTTTCCACCCAAGTATATGCAGTAGCCATACGTTGATCTTCTAGTGTCAATGCATCGCGCCCAATCTGCATCCGGAAAACCTAATAAAACAGTGTTAGGTGGTCTATCAAAAGTTAGGCCATGAGAGAGAGTGCCTTTGACGTATCGAAGAATTCGTTTAACTAGTTGAAAGTGAGTGATGTTGGGGTTTTGTAAAAATTGGCTAGCTTGATTGACTGCGCATGAGAGGTCGGGACGGGTGATGGTGAGATATTGTAGTGCGCCGACGAAAGATCTGTAAAGGGGAGGATCATGGAATGGTTGGCCATCGGTAGTGAACACATCCTTTGATGTAAGAGGAGTAGTAATGGGTTTAGAGTCAAGTAAGCCGGCTTGGGAGAGAATATCGTAAGCATACTTAGATTGGTTTAGAAAGAGACCCGATTTGGTGTGAGTTACCTCCAAACCAAGAAAAAAATTTAGCAAACCAAGATCCTTGATTTTGAATTCGTTGTGAAGACGAGATGTAAAATTGTTAATGAATGTGTCATTATTACCGGTGAGAACAATGTCGTCTACGTAGACAAGGAAGTAAATTAGGATCCCATGGTGGTTGTAAACAAATAAAGATGGGTCGGTTGATGAAATAACACTTCAAATGGAGAGGTGTTGTCAAGAAGTTTTGTGGGTAGACGATTTATAATGTAAGTGGCGGATGTAAAAGCATCAAACCATAGACTTAGTGGGGCATGGGCATTGAACATCATAGATAATCCGGTTTCAGTAATGTGGCGGTGTTTTCGTTCCGCTCTTCCATTTTGTTCCAGAGTGTGTGGACATGAGATTCTATGATGTATGTCGTGTTGTTGAAAACAAGTTTGTACTTTGTGGTTTGTACATTCGGTTCCTCCATCGCTTTGAAAAACTTTTACATTTGAGGAAAATTGATTTTGAACAAATGTTAAAAAAGTTTTGAGAATGACGGGAAATTCCGACTTTGCCTTTAAAGGATAGAACCAAGTGAAACGGGAATAATCGTCTACGAATATGGCATAATACCGGTAACCATCGGTGGATGGAACCGGTGCGGGTCCCCAAAGATCACAGTGAATGAGGTCCAAAACATGTGATGCACGTTTATTGTTTTCAATAAAAGGTAAGTGTTTTGCTTTGGGTAATTCACAAGAATTGCATAATCCCGGTTTGGGTAACAATGATGTAACAAACACCTGACCACGTTTATTCAAAATTGAGATAGTATCAAAAGAGACATGTCCAAGGCGACTATGTCGTTTATCGAAAGAAGCACGAAGATGCGAAGCCGAGAGTGCGGCAACTAGAGACTTGTGCCTTTGAGTGAGAACGTAAAAGCAATTTTCACATGTGCCTTTAGCTATAACTTCCGCCGTTTTTCGGTCCTGAATTTGAAAATAATTGTTAGAAAATAAGACATCAACCGGTGAATCACTTGTTAATCTACAAATAGAAAGTAATTTTTTTGTGAGATTTGGAACAACTAAGACATTTTGTAAAGAGATTTTGTGATTCAGATTTGTGTTGCCGATGTGGGTAACCGGTAAAGATTCACCGTTACCGAAAGTAACACGAGTGTTACCAGTTTGAGGTTTAGAATAATTTAAACCAAAGGTTGTGGGGAGCATGTGTGGCAGTACCTGAATCCGCAGTCCAATCCGGAATGGTGGAAGCGACATTGCATTGATGTTACACCCTTGTTATTATTTTAAAGGTTTTCGTATAAATAACGAAAATAAACATGTAATTACGATTAAGTATCGATTAAATATCCTTAGAAAATACGAGTAATCTAAAACTTTTACAATTTAAAAGTTTTCAACATAATATAAATAAGTTCGTCGTTTAAAAGTGATGACGAAACGCCGTGCGGAAGCTTTTAACTTTATCGTGTTCGGTTCCTCGTCGAGCTTGATCCTCATCCGTGCACTATTGGCATTCACCTAAGACCAAAACCAACTTAAAAGTTAGTTTTGATAGTTAAATAATAAGTTTAAACAAGTTCCATGGGTCAAACAAACAAAAAAATAACATTTTTCCTGAATTGGGGGCCTCGCGTGACGCCTAGCCCCCTTTTCAGCAGAATGCTTCTTAAACAGTTGCTGTACATAACCAGCTCAACCCGATTTCACGGAAACGAGCATAACTCTCTCGTTTTTAATCCGTTTTACCCAATTCTTTTTCCTACGCGTCCGTAATTTAATTCTCCATCTTATGGAGTTAAAACCCAACATCCGGATTAACAAAATTTATGACTTTTAAGTCTTCGGCTTACTACCCTTTTTACCAAATATTGACCCGTTCATTATTTTATCTCACCAACAAGTTTATTTGATCGTTAAACTCATGAAATTCATTATTTCAATGTCTCCTATTATATTAATCTCAAATCATGGGTTTCTTAAGTAATAAAATCTCGTTTACGCTTAAATGCATATTTTGACCCGTTAAGGGTATTTATGCATTTTAGTCTAGAACTTGTGCATTTCTTTTGTCGCTACAAAAGTTCCATATCTAATTAACTACAATTATTCCACCACAACTATTTTGTGGTGGATTTATCATAATGAACCCTTTTTTCCCAATTTTACTCATCGGTTGGTCATTTTACGAAAATGGCCATTTTTGAGCATTTGACCCGCGAATGTGCATTCCTATGACCTTGTTCATGTCTAATGACTCCATAATCTTTATGCAAGTTCTTAAACGACCACTATGAGTCGTTTGCCCAATATACCCTTCAAGGGTGTTTTGGTCAACTTTAGTCCCTCACTTCACGATGAAGGACTTTTGCTAAATATTTTGACCAAAATTGTATGTTTAACCAAAAAGCTTAGTTATACGTACCTGGCTCGGGTCAAAGTATGACCCGTTTTATACCTCGTTTTCATTATCACACAATCAATGGTGACGAAATTATCCGATTTGCTAATCGGTCCTTTTAACATAAGACTTGACAACCACATTAGTCGATATTGTCAAATGGTGTTATCACCACCATTCGACCCGTTTGGACTATATGCCCAACGTTATCTATTTAATCAAAAACATCGCTCTTGATTTCCAATTCATACATCCATCCCATCCCGGATTTTATTATCATACCCTTTTTCTTTTAAACTCCTTTCTTACAATTTCAACCCATTTCGGCTTACGCCATGGGTATCCTTTTAACCTTGATTTACATTAGTCGACACTTAACCAATTTCCATTTTTGCCCTTTTCCCTTCATTATTAGATTACACTGCAAGGTAATCTTAACAAAAATCCATATTTCCAATAGTATCGTTATCACATTTACAATGTATCAAATAAACGAGTATTCTACATAAGTGTGTAAATTACACTTACCTCGCATCCACGCCACGCTTTTCTTTCCGTACTTGCTCCGTTTGACCCGCTCCCTCCTCCAAGCTTTCACCTAGCTTGTTACGCGTCAAACTATTGTCAATCATTTACAAGGCGGTTAAATTAGTCATTAACAATCACGACTATTCCACCTCACTTATTTTCTATGTCGAAGCTACTGTTCGACTTCATGCTTAGTCAACTTAATTTATTCAAAGTTAACTACTTTCTATCACATGGTTTACAACATTTAGTCTAAATCAACATAGTATTTAGAACCCTTATCACTTCACATCACGCGTAATTGCCATATCATTCAAATACGCGTTTTCACTCTAAATTTCAACACTTTAATTCTCATTTAGGCATTTTAACAAACACCTAATGTGCATGATTTTACATATTTACTAACTAGTTCATAACTAATTATTTTCACCAAGATTTACATCAAAATCAAACCTCTATGTCTAGCGTTCATGAACTACATCAAGAACTTATATCATAGCAACCAATATTTATCAATTTAACACCCTAATCCGAGTGTTCATCTAAATTTACAAAACCCATTTAACTTATCAATGGATCATCATGAATATCATAGATTATCCAATAATCCAACATGTTATTGACTAGGGTTTACTCCTAGTGATGTGTGCAAAATGCAACATATAAATTACATCAAATAAGGCATAAAACTAACCCTTTTTAAGTACTAATATTGTAAAAAGAGTGTTTTTGTCTTCCTTTTGTATTTTCAGGATTAAATGAGCTCAAAACACAAAAGAAGCCAAAAGACAGCTAAATCCAACATAAATACAAGGAAAGGAACATTAGTGGACTGCCCGACCCCTCAACGGCATCTTCCCAAGCAAAATAGAGAAGACATAAGACTGAACACGCCCCGTGCTCAGCCAGCACGGGGGCGTGCCCAAGAAGCAGCAGAAAAGACAAATCTATAGAAGCTTCTATTGCCCACCACGGGGCCGTGCCCAGTGAACATGGGGGCGTGTCGAAAGTACAGCAGGCGCATTAATTGTAATTGCGAATTACAATTAATGAGGAGAGAGAGTGTCAGACAGGCACGGGGCCGTGCCCAGCGGACACGGGGCCGTGCCCAGCTCTCTGTTCAGCCTATAAATAGGAGTGCTTGGATTCATTTCAACTCATCCCTTGGCACACCACCTCTCTCACACTTCATCCACCACCCACCACCATCACAACACCATCATCCACCACCATCATCCATTGTCCATCGTAGAGTGTGTGAGTCGTCTCGGGATCCAAGATTGATCGTAAGAGTTCTTGACAATCAAGGCCATGTTTGCCTAAGTCTCTTACATCACTTGGTGAAGACAAAGTGTTTAGTATAATACTTTTTATTTCTAATCTTTTGCACTTTTTATTTGGTTTTGTATTAATGACTTTAATAACTAGTTACTTATGTTGAAGGTGATCTTTCCTTATCGTTTGTCCGTGGTGTCTTGGCATTATTTTACTGTCTATATAAAATAAAGGATTTTCACCATTCATATCTCCACGGTCTATATGGAGGTATGTTGGCTACCTGGTCGGGGGTTAAGGGAACGGTTTGGTAAAGGTCTTGCCATTGTTCAGCGTTTAGAGGTCCTGCAATGGACCTGGGTCAAATTTAGTAGGACCTCCTTCAATGCTTCACGGTATTGGATGGCGGGGGTCCAAACTCTTTGATCCCCTCATAAGTTAACTACTATTAATACTATAACCCGGCTATTTAGGACTGTATCCCTGCTGACTCAGACTACTTAGCCGAGGGTAACGTCACCGCCAAAAGCGGGGCCTACCATAATATTGCATTAATAACTTAATTCATTATCTTCCAATAATCCACCCTTTTAGGATTGTATCCTTGCTGACTCAAACTACTGGGGTGAGGGTAACGTCACCTTCAAAAGATGGGCCTACTACAATAACTAAGATAATCTCTTAATTATGTGCAAAAGTGCGGAAATAATCAAAGGTTATACTAGATACGAGTCGGAACCAAGTGATTCATCTTGTCTATCTGTTTTTATTTTTATTTTATTTTTATTTTCAGCATTTTAGTTAGTTTTTATTTTTCTTAGTTCAAAACATTTTTCTAAACTTTTTATTTTGATTAGACGTTGAGGATAAACCGGTACTAAAAGCTCTTGTGTCCTTGGACGACCTCGGTATCTTACCAACGCTATACTACGCTCAACGATGGGTGCACTTGCCCATATGTGTGTTTAGTGTTAGTAAAATATCGTGTTTTATAAATTTAAAACTTGGCTAAAAATAAGTGTTAAAAAGGGCTTCAAATATACACCTAATATATATAACACTTTCACGCACATCAAGTTTTTGGCGCCGTTGCCGGGGACACAAGGATTTTAAGAAAGTTAGGAATCAACGGCCTAATCATTTTTATTTTTATTTTTAATTTTTTTTAGGACTTTCTTAAGTTTTTCAGCTTCTGCAGAGCTCAGCACGGGCCGTGCCCGCTGAACACGCCCCCGTGCTAAATCATTGGAACTGGCAATCCTGTTTTACGTCAGACAGTAAGCTGAACACGGGGCCGTGCTCACCCAACACGCCCCCGTGCCCAAGATTCACTTACTGAAAACAGAACCGTTAGATCCCGGCGGTTGGTAATTTCTGACATAAACATGAGTGATAGTAATTGTTTTTACTTTCGGCACTCTTATGGTACGTGGTGTCAATTATGTGGTGGCAAACATGAAGAAGTAGAATGCTACTTTCTAAATTATAGGCCCCACTACATGGACCCACCGACTTCTTATAACCTTAAGAGGGGCGAAAGTAAAAATAAGCACTATTTCTCCCTCGAATGCGCCCAGCCAGATATTCTAGGGGAAATGCTCCTTGACGAGTTATTTCAACTAGAAAAGCTAATTCTGAATTGGTTAAAAGAGCTTAGGAAGGATTTTATTGATCCACCCCAAGACGATGACCATGACGAAATGCTGGAACCGCATTCCGACAACCTCGTTGCTCCCAAAATACCTTCGTACCTAGCAAAGACTTGGACGATAGTCGTCCCTGTGTCGATTGTGCCGTGAAGGACTCTCCATCGACTTCGTTCGGTGCATACATAGACCTGAGCGATTCGACATACACCTTCTTTAACGAGAGCCCGGGAAAGGGTTGGACTTGTCCACCTAGAATGAAAATAGGAATTACCCTCACCGACAACCTCTTGCGTTCTCGCCTTAGTCTAGGACAATTAAGGTATCTTAGGCACTTTGGGGTTGTTCCAACCAATCAGGAGCCACCCGATACTAACGAGTTCCTTAAAAAACTAGACAACTTCATAAAACAGTCCCTCGACACGGGGCCGTGTCCAGCCAACACGCCCCCGTGTCCATCAAAAGATTCCCTTCTGATTAGTACATCAGAATACGGACAAACTGTGTCAGAACTCTGCCTGCACACGGGGCCATGTCCACTGGACACGGGGCCGTGTCCAGGATGCTGTCGTTTTCTATAAATGCAGCCAAGAATTCTGCACATTTGGACCAACTTGGGACAGAGATTTGCAGGAATCTTCTCTCAAACTATCCTAGGTAAGTCTAAAAGAAGGTTCCAACAACCCATCTTGTCCTTTCCTCTTTTAGCCATTTCCTTCTTCTCCATCTTTCTCCAAGAACTACCATTAAAAGTTTAAAATCTTCCAACTTTGTGGTAAGGATTAATGAGTTTTGTTCAAGGAATCTTGGTAAAAACATGTTATGTAACATTGTTTTAAGTTATTAGCAACTAAAAAGACCCCATAAGTTCAGAAAATAACTTAAAAATCCAAGTTTCCTTGCTCCAAAATTCTGCAGAAAGATGAACACGGGGCGGGGCCGTGTCCGGTAACTGTTTCATTAAATAAACTTTTTCAGTTTATTTTTCGTAGGATGTCGACTGAAAACAGCGAAACATCTTCTGTGCATTCGTCAAACAGCCGAAGAGGAAGGAGACCCTCCATTGAAGCTACACTTGTGCACTATGTGATAGCATTAAGGGAGGCTCTCGACGAAATGACGTCAGTAGAGGAGGTCCTAATCGACCGTATTAACGATCTTACGATGGGACTTGAAAACAGCTTCCAAGAAATTAACCTCTTGCACCAGAGGTTAAATATTCTTGTAGCACCCCCGATGGAACCAGTCCTTCCTCAACAGGATTGGAACCTGGCACTCGGAATCAACAACCCTACCGGGTGGGAAGACTTTCCGGCGGAACCTCCCGTGGAACACCAACAAGAGATCCCGGTGGAAATCGAACCTCCTCAAACTAATGCCAATGAGCCTTCTTTTCTCCTTCCAAGGGAAGTGGAAGAGTGGCTCGCCGACATATGAGGAGAACCGCACGCGGAAGAAGGAGTTCAAAAAGGCCTTGTCTAACCAAAATTAGTTACTTCTTGGAAATTTTGCTAATTAAAATAAAGTAGAGGCTAGAACTCCATGGTTTATTATTTCCTTGTTTTATCTAGTTTAATCTTAATTTAGGACTATGTAAGGTCTCTCTATGATTGCAATGAAATGATGGTTTTTAAAGTCTGGATGGTTTTTAATGAATAAAACACACTCATGGTGGAAAGGGATGAAAAGGGGAATGAGAAAAATAACCTGATGCACAAGAACAAGGCAACCCGACAATTCTCTCCATTTCAAAAGGTTCAACACGGGCCGTGCCCAACCAACACGGCCCCGTGCTGAACCACCTGCAGAAAAACGCCCAGTTCAGGTACCTGGACACGGGCCGTGTTCACCCAACACGCCCCCGTGTCCAGACTTCTGCTTCTCTTATTTCAATTTTGTTACTGGCACTTGAACACGGGGCCGTGCCCGGATAACACGGGGCCGTGTTCAGCGCCCAGTAACACAAATTTTTTGCTTTTTACACCGTTTTACGCATCTAATCAACCTAAAAATTTATTTTTGGGACACATTGAGGACAATGTGTAATTTAAGTGTGGGGGGGATGCTAAAACCTTGAATTTTGCAAGTCCTAAATACAAGCCTTACACAAAACTCTATTGGAACCGCTAATCACCCCAAATTTTTTCAAAAATTTCATTTTTCTTACTTGTCTAGGTTTAACTCGGGAAATTCAAGTTCTCAAAAAGGTTATATTTTTACGAATTTACAACCGATAGCGTAGTGATAAAAAGAACTAACATAAGAAAATTATGAAAGGGCATGACAAACTTAGTTAAAATTTGATTATATATACTTGATCACATAAAAACCCATTCCCACAAAAGTGAGTTTTGAGCCTTTATTGAGCATACAATAACATATCATTAGACTAAATGCTCATTTTTCGTTTCTTGTGTGAATAGCCGCTTGGTTCTTACAACTCTAGAACTTGCCATGACGATGCATTCCCGGTCCTTATCAACTTAAACCCGAGTAAGTAAATGATGGAGGCATTAGGACTAACCCTTTTTATTTCTACACCATTATTTTTCTTTTTCTTTACCACCTACCCAAAAATCCCCCTAGTTAACCCCTTTGAGCCTAAACATTTTCATTTCATCACCCAAACAAAAAACCTTTTTACCCACCAAAACTTTTTTATTTTTAACCCTTTGTTTTAGTAACAAGTTCGGTTTTTCGTAAAAAAAAAAATGTGTTGATGATGAAGCAAAAAGAAATAAACAAACAAGTTCATCAAAAATAACTTTGTTTGAATAAAAGCTTCATAAAAAAAATAGAAAATCTTACGAAAACTGACACTTGTTACGCTTTTCGCCCTTTTTCTACTAACCACTAATTAAAACCAATAATATAAGTTTCAATTTTAACAACATTGGCCCCTCTAATTTGGTTAGTTAATTAAGTAGGGCACAACCTACTTATTTCTAACAATATTCCCCACTTATTAACTAGGTTAAACATTCCTAATTAAATTAGTGGGTTTTGGGAATCTATGACTAAGTTTAGTTTAAGTCCCGTTAACTCGGGCCTTCTATAAACGTTATTTCCCAAACGCATTCTTTTTTTTTTTACCACTAACGGTTCTTTGGCCGTCCTTTAGTATTAACGTGGTTTGATTACCAAACCCGTTTTTGGGGTGTTACAATTGAGCATGAAATGCGTCGGCTAAATTGGCATCAAGAGAAGGAGCTTTTTGAGCAAATGAGGCGAGTTGAGGGCAAGCACTCGCTTAGTGTCCATCCCTTCGGCATAGTTGACAATGAGGAGTTCGTTTGGTGTATGTTCCACGACGACCACGTGAGGAGGATGAGGTGTTACGACCTCGACCACGATGAGAAGTGGACCGGTGGTTGAATGATTTGGGTTGGTTAGCATAAAGGCGGCTTGAGGGGTTTGAGAGCCATGAAGTTTTTGGATAAACATTTCTTGGTTTTCCGCATTAGCGAGAAGATCACGGAATGAAGGTGCTGGACGAATTGTTCTTTGGGAGGTTGAGAAGTTTTCAAATGATGCACCGAGTCCACAAAGGAAATAGTGTCGTTTGTCTTCGTCACTTACCGGGTGTCCGATAGCGGCGAGTTGGTCTGTTAATGCCTTGAATTTACGACCAAACTTAGAAACTGAAGATGTGCCGTTTTGAATAGTGCGCAAAGAGTCTTGAAGATTATGAACTCGTTCAATAGAACAGTGGCTGTAAGCATCAGCAAGTGCCTTCCAGACTTGGGAAGCAGTCTCATGACCGATGGTTTCGGCCATTGCTTCTTCAGTGAGAGTCGAATTTATTAATAAAATGACTTTTTGGTCAGCCGTTTTCCAAGTCGTGTAGGCAGGATTGGGTGAGGTTTTATCATTTGTTGTGATGGTTTCGGAAGGGGGTGGGCTAGAACCGTCGATGTGGCCAAAAAGTTTAAGGTAGGATATCACAGGAGAGATTTGTTTCTCCCATGGTAGGTAATTTGTGGAGTTGAGTTTGATATTGATAAAGTGGCTTAAGGAGTGGAGAGGGATGGCACTTAGGTCAGATGTGTCAGACATGGTAGAGAAGAAGAAGAAGGACAAAAAAGATTGCTGAAGAAGAAGAACGACAGGAAGATTGAAGGAAGAGAGGAGGATCTTTAGATGGCTGATACCATATTATTGTGGTAATTCTGAATGATTTTACAACACACTAAAGATGCCTATAAATACAACAACTAGGCTACAATCTAGAGAGAGGAATTCTCCTCTTTACAAAAATAAAAAGATTGATCATAACTACAATTTATTCACAGTGTCTTGAGATTGATTTGAGGCAATCATTTTGATATTGCCTAATATTTATGATTTCAGCAACTAGGGTTTATCCCTATAAAGATGTTTGAATGAAACATGGGTTTTATCCCATTTGTTTATTAAAAAGTTTGGTGTTTTGAATCTCTGAAATTTATTTCCTAACTACGATCCTGATGTCGCGGCTCCCGCTCCCGGGGTGGGGGGTTGTGACATCAACAATTAAGCACCTATATCAGAACATGTTTTATAATTGCAAGTCTCGTGACTTGAGTGCCTATTTCCAAACATGTGGTATATGCATTTGGACTTCAGCCTAATGTAACACCCCGAAAACGGGTTTGGTAATTAAACCCCGTTAATACTAAAGACGGGGAAAGTACCGTTAGTGGTAAAAGTAAACTAGCAAATATTAGGAATAAATTGAATAATCCTAATATTTATTTAAAAGTGAATAAGAGCTTTCCAGAAAATAGAATGGATAAAAGACCCGATTTAACGGGACTTAAAGTAAAACGGGTTATGACTTCCCGAACCTACTAAACTGACTAGGAATAATTCAAACCTAGTTAGATAGTGACTTATGAGTGGGTTAAAACCCTTAAATTATGAACTAAGGGAAAATGAGGGGCCAAACTTGTTAAACTTGAAGCTTGATTTATTAAACACAATAATTAAAAACAAACCAAACACCCACTTGGGGTTGTCTGGTCGTAGAAGAAGCAGGGGGGCGACATGGGTTTTCTTCAAACCCTAAAATCCTCACAAAACTCCCAAATTGGAGCCTCTAATCAAGTCCAAATCGAATTTCAAGCACAAATTCATGAACACCTAGTTGAAAGGATCACAAGGTATGTAAAATTGTGATGTTTTGATCCATCTTAAATTCTAGGTTATTTGTAAGAAACTGAAATTGAGCTTGATTATGTCATGCATGGATGAATCTCGAAGTAATATAATGTCTAGGAGTAAACCCTAGTCAATAACATGTTGGATTATTGGATAATCTATGAAATTCATAATGATCCATTGATAAGTTAAGTGGGTTTATTGACAATATGATGAACACTCGGGTTAGAGTGTTAAATTGATGAAAATTGATTGTTATAATATAAGTTCTTGATGTAATTCATGAACACTAGACTTAGAGGTTGATTGTTATGTAAATCTTGGTGAAAATAACTAATTATAAACTAGTTAGTAAATATGTGAAATTATACACATTAGGTGTTTGTTAAAATGCCTAAATGAGAACCAAAGTATTGAATTTAGAGTGAAAACGCGTATTCGAATGATATGGCAATTACGCATGATATGAAGTGATAAGAGTTCTAAATACTATGTTGATTTAGACTTAATGTAGTAAACATGTGATTGAAAGTAGTTAACTTTAGATAAGTTAAGTTAACTAATCATGAAGCCGAATAGTAGCTTCGGCATAGAAAATATGTGAGGTGGAATAGTCGTGATTGTTAATGACTAATTTAACCGCTTTGTAAATGTTTGCCAATAATTTGACGCGTAACAAGCTAGGTGAAAGCTTGGAGGAGGGAGCGGGTCAAACGGAGCAAGTACTGAAAGAAAAGCGTAGCATGGATGCGAGGTAAGTGTAATTTACACACTTATGTAGAATACTCGTTTATTCGATACGTTGTAAACGTGATAACGATAATATTGGAAATATGGAAATTTGTCAAGTGTCGACTAATGTAAATCAAGGTTAAAAGGATACCCGTGGCGTAAGCCGAAATGGGTTGAATTTGTAAGAAAAGAGTGTAAAAGAAAATGGGTATGGTTATAAAATCCGGGATGGGATGGATGTATGAAATGGAAATAAAAAACAAAAAACGATGTTTTTGATTAAATAGAATATGTTGGGAATATAGTCTAAACGGGTCGAATGGTGGTGATAACACCATTTGACAATATTGACTAATGTGGTTGTCAAGTCTTATGTTACAAGGACCGATTAGCAAATCGGATAATTGCGTCACCATTGATGGTGTGATAATGAAAACGAGGTATAAATCGGGTCTACTTGTTGATCCGGGCCAGGTACGCATAATTATGTTGTAGTTAAAAGTGCTATTTTGGTCGAATAAATTGAGAGAGAGTCCTTCGTCATAAAAGGACTAAAATCGACCAAAACGCCCTTGTAGGCTAAATGGAACAAACGACCCTTAAAGGTTGTTTGGAAACGATTTTTATGACTAGGTAAATACTTAGAACAAGTATAGAAGCTGAAAGAGGTATTGTATTAGCTAAATGGCACTATTTGAGTTTTTGCCGTAAAATAACGATTCGAGAGGTAAAAAAAATTGGTTTATATTGATCACAACATTAAACCTACCTTAAATACAGTTGGGGTGGGAGAATATAGAATAAGAAATGTGGTAATGAAATACTATAAGCAATCGAAAGCTATTTTAGGCTCGAAAGTGCTTAAATACCCTTAACGGGTCAAAATAAGCATACGGGCGAAAATGGGTTTAAATTGTGTAATAAACCTGTGATTAGAACCTAATAAGGTATATAACAATTATTTGAAGAAGTGTAGGTGATGCAGGAATCAAACAAATATGTTTGATTGATAAAATGCATAAACGGGTCAACATTTGGTAAAAAGGGTAATAAGCCGAAGACTTAAAAGTCTTAAATTTTGTTAATCCGGACGTTGGATTTAAACTCCATATAATGGAGGATCAAATTACAATCATGTAGGAAGAAACGGTAGGTCAAACGGATAAGCGGATTGAAAGATACGAAAGTTTTCGTGTCAATAAACGGCAAATGGAAAGGCTAAATGCAGGGGCCACCGTAAATTACGGTGTCCACGGTAATTTACGGTGGAGCTGAAAATGTTACGGTGGTTTTCTTCTGATTTACGGTGGAAGATTAAAGTTTCAGGGGCTACCGTAAATTACGGTACCCACCGTAATTTACGGTGGGCCCTGTACAAAAATGTATTTTTAATCAAGTTTCGCTTCTCGGATTCGTTTAGACACATTTTAATCTCCGTATGACTAAAACATTTCATGTTTATGAAATGTAGGTACATTTTGGATGCCGAAAGACGATCAATCTCAACGAAGAACCGAACACAATAAAGATACATGCTTCCGCACATTGCATCGTCGTATTTTTTGAAAACGACGAATTCGATCACGTATGTTGATTAACTTATGATTTGTAAAAGTTTTAGTAAACCCGTATTTCCGATGTATATGTAATCGTAATTACATGATTGTTTTCATAAAATATTCGTTAAACCTTAAATTATAAGAACGGGTGTTACAAGTTGGTATCAGAGCCTTGGTTTAAGGGATTCAAGTATGGCGGGAAAGCTATGCTTGGACTTAAACCTTACGCTCTTGATAAAGATTGGTGTTCGGTTCGAGGCTTGATCGCAAATCCGGTAAGTACGTGAATTTTAATAGTTTAGTATGTTAAAGTGTTGTAAACAACACATAGGGTTATCGTGTAATATACGATACCTCAATTAAATAATAGATATAGTTAACAAAATTACGTGCGTTAACACGTATAGTGGAAAAGCCTTGTATTATAATACGGGCGATTATTGATGACGACACTACTAACTTTTGTGAATGTTTTAATTGAAGGACACTTGCATCTGAAGATGACGAGAGTTGGACAAATTACGGATATGAGGATGAAACAGTCCGATGTATGACAAGCAAAGCATAATCATCAAGGATCTAAATCGCGTAGCGATCACGAACAAGGTTAACGAAAAAAGGAGAGCCTGATAGAGCAAGCATTATCAGGTGCACGTTTTAAATTATTGTATAAATAAGTAATATGCAACAAATATATAGAAATTGAAAGTTGCATATGTAGATTGAAAACTTGGAAAAACCTGAATAGAAAACCTATCCGGGATATTGTTTCCAAGAAAAACAAATAGAGGCATTACTTACATGGGGTGTAATGTGAAAATTATGAAAAGGTCATGTATACCAGGTGTTGATCGCTTACTCTGGTCAAGTAAGTAGTGAACACGTGGTACCATGAACTTCTTATGATGGACACATTTATGTCCGATGTAGTAAGGGTGGGGTGAATGGGACTAACATAAAAGTACCCAAATGAATCAAATGAGCAAAATATTTGATAATAATGTAAACGCACAGTCGGGTGACGGAAGCGTATTACATTAGGATGATGAGCCCGAGTGAAGGGACAAAGATTAATGTAAAATGATTAAGGTATGCAATTGGGAGGGGTGTGCTTACACTCGAACCCGGAGAATGCAAATATGACTCTTAACGGGCAGATTTTGTAAAACACCGAATTTGAGAACAAAGTAGGAATATAAAAGCGAAACGAAGTCATAATGCATACCATAAGGGTTGCAATAATAACGACTTCGGTAAAACACCCGGTTGGTGGGTAAGGGTTTGAACACATGCGTAGACTGAGAAACAGGAACGCGAAATAGAAAGTCAAAAGACTCGGAATATGAGTCAAGACTAAAAGATGACAAGAATTTTCACAAACATAAATTTTAGTAATTACGTTCAACGATTTCAAAGTTGGACGGGTCAAATAAAGAATGAAGTTTGACATTCATAAGTGATGAAAATTCACCCAAAATGAGTCAAACGAGTCAATTAAGAAATAACGCTTAATATAATAGGGAAAACGCAAACCGGTGAAACCGGAAAGCTAAAAACAATAAGATAGAAGGACCCGGGTAATGGGTTGTAAAGGAGTATAAGTATGAAGCGGGTAATGGTAAGCGTAAGACAAACCGACGTGTAAATGACGCTAGAAGTCGTAAAGTCGGAAAGGTTAGTCTGAAAGTAAACAAATGAAACCTTAGACTACGGTCAAGGTCAACTAAAACTCAAAAACAAAATTTAATGATTCCAAACATAACAAAGGATGCTTTAAAGCAATATATGTATAAATAGACAATGGAATAAGGACTAGAATAAAAGATGATCTACGGGATCATCATAACCTACGGGGTATTAATTAGTGTAAAGGTCTACGGGGCCAAAATGACCCACGGGTCATGAACTGAAGTAAAAGGATCATAAGGGCCTCGTCTTAAAGAGATGAAAACTTAAGGAAATAGCCTACGAGGTTAAGTGAAGGAACCTACGGGTCAATAGTGTAAGGTGAGGGAACTTGTTACGATTCCTCGCGTAAAACGAGATCGGAAAACAATGAATTAGGGGTTGTCAATTTCCTTGATATGAGTAATTGACATAGTTAAAGAGAAAAACGTTAGACTAAAATTCAGTTTTAGTAAGAAATAACATTTTTATAGATATAAATTCTGATAGGAAATTGAATAGTAAGCATGAAGGATTCAAGTCTTGACGCTGGTAGGCGCAAGACGATATATTCGAAAAGTGATCTTTTCGAAAATGAAAGGTTGATATAAATTAAACATGACGTGACACGATCACGGTCAAGAAATGTAATGTGAAGTGGAATCACATTATAACCAAGCGAGCGGTAAAAAGTAACTGGACTAATAAGTCTAGTTATTGAGACCGGTTAAGATCATTTAAGTAATTTGGTTGCTTGCAAGCGGTGGATTCGGTATAACTGAACCGAATAAATGAATTTGAAAACAAAAGAAATTGTTGCTAAGAGTGAAAGATTTCACTAAAAGATCTTTAAACGGGTCAAAGTAACGGATTCATAAGGAATTCGATAGTATATGAAAGCGATGGATATCGCTAAGTTAACTAAACTAGTGGAAATAACGAGATTACGTCATTTCGAAGTTACACTATATCGTATGAGATATGTAGACAATTAGTAGCCCAAAAAGATGTTACTATACTTTTCGGGTAATACTAACGATTGGTTAAAAAGTATAAGTAATGTTTAAAATATATCTCGGATATAATACATTGAGTTTAAACTCAATGAATTATGTAAGAAAAGGTTTCGAGGACGAAACCTCTTTAAGGGGGGTAGACTTGTAACACCCCGAAAACGGGTTTGGTAATTAAACCCCGTTAATACTAAAGACGGGGAAAGTACCGTTAGTGGTAAAAGTAAACTGGCAAATATTAGGAATAAATTGAAGAATCCTAATATTTATTTAAAAGTGAATAAGAGCTTTCCAGAAAATAGAATGGATAAAAGACCCGATTTAACGGGACTTAAAGTAAAACGGGTTATGACTTCCCGAACCTACTAAACTGACTAGGAATAATTCAAACCTATTTAGATAGTGACTTATGAGTGGGTTAAAACCCTTAAATTATGAACTAAGGGAAAATAAGGGGCCAAACTTGTTAAACTTGAAGCTTGATTTATTAAACACAAGAATTAAAAACAAACCAAACACCCACTTGGGGTTGTCTGGTCGTAGAAGAAGCAGGGGGCGACATGGGTTTTCTTCAAACCCTAAAATCCTCACAAAACTCCCAAATTGGAGCCTCTAATCAAGTCCAAATCGAATTTCAAGCACAAATTCATGAACACCTAGTTGAAAGGATCACAAGGTATGTAAAATTGTGATGTTTTGATCCATCTTAAATTCTAGGTTATTTGTAAGAAACTGAAATTGAGCTTGATTATGTCATGCATGGATGAATCTTGAAGTAATATAATGTCTACGAGTAAACCCTAGTCAATAACATGTTGGATTATTGGATAATCTATGAAATTCATAATGATCCATTGATAAGTTAAGTGGGTTTATTGACAATATGATGAACACTCGGGTTAGAGTGTTAAATTGATGAAAATTGATTGTTATAATATAAGTTCTTGATGTAATTCATGAACACTAGACTTAGAGGTTGATTGTTATGTAAATCTTGGTGAAAATAACTAATTATAAACTAGTTAGTAAATATGTGAAATTATGCACATTAGGTGTTTGTTAAAATGCCTAAATGAGAACCAAAGTATTGAATTTAGAGTGAAAACGCGTATTCGAATGATATGGCAATTACGCGTGATATGAAGTGATAAGAGTTCTAAATACTATGTTGATTTAGACTTAATGTAGTAAACATGTGATTGAAAGTAGTTAACTTTAGATAAGTTAAGTTAACTAATCATGAAGCCGAATAGTAGCTTCGGCATAGAAAATATGTGAGGTGGAATAGTCGTGATTGTTAATGACTAATTTAACCGCCTTGTAAATGTTTGACAATAGTTTGACGCGTAACAAGCTAGGTGAAAGCTTGGAGGAGGGAGCGGGTCAAACGGAGCAAGTACTGAAAGAAAAGCGTAGCATGGATGCGAGGTAAGTGTAATTTACACACTTATGTAGAATACTCGTTTATTCGATACGCTGTAAACGTGATAACGATAATATTGGAAATATGGAAATTTGTCAAGTGTCGACTAATGTAAATCAAGGTTAAAAGGATACCCGTGGCGTAAGCCGAAATGGGTTGAATTTGTAAGAAAAGAGTGTAAAAGAAAATGGGTATGGTTATAAAATCCGGGATGGGATAGATGTATGAAATGGAAATCAAAAACAAAAAACGATGTTTTTGATTAAATAGAATATGTTGGGCATATAGTCTAAACCGGTCGAATGGTGGTGATAACACCATTTGACAATATTGACTAATGTGGTTGTCAAGTCTTATGTTAACAGGACCGATTAGCAAATCGGATAATTGCGTCACCATTGATGGTGTGATAATGAAAACGAGGTATAAATCGGGTCTACTTGTTGATCCGGGCCAGGTACGCATAATTATGTTGTAGTTAAAAGTGCTATTTTGGTCGAATAAATTGAGAGAGAGTCCTTCGTCATAAAAGGACTAAAATCGACCAAAACGCCCTTGTAGGCTAAATGGAACAAACGACCCTTAAAGTTGTTTGGAAACGATTTTTATGACTAGGTAAATACTTAGAACAAGTATAGAAGCTGAAAGAGGTATTGTATTAGCGTAATGGCACTATTTGAGTTTTTGCCGTAAAATAACGATTCGAGAGGTAAAAAAAATTGGTTTATATTGATCACAACATTAAACCTACCTTAAATACAGTTGGGGTGGGAGAATATAGAATAAGAAATGTGGTAATGAAATACTAGAAGCAATCGAAAGCTATTTTAGGCTCGAAAGTGCTTAAATACCCTTAACGGGTCAAAATAAGCATACGGGCGAAAATGGGTTTAAATTGTGTAATAAACCTGTGATTAGAACCTAATAAGGTATATAACAATTATTTGAAGAAGTGTAGGTGATGCAGGAATCAAACAAATATGTTTGATTGATAAAATGCATAAACGGGTCAACATTTGGTAAAAAGGGTAATAAGCCGAAGACTTAAAAGTCTTAAATTTTGTTAATCCGGACGTTGGATTTAAACTCCATATAATGGAGGATCAAATTACAATCATGTAGGAAGAAACGGTAGGTCAAACGGATAAGCGGATTGAAAGATACGAAAGTTTTCGTGTCAATAAACGGCAAATGGAAAGGCTGAATGCAGGGGCCACCGTAATTTACGGTGGACTACGGTGTCCACCGTAATTTACGGTGGAGCTGAAAATGTTACGGTGGTTTTCTTCTGATTTACGGTGGAAGATTAAAGTTTCAGGGGCTACCGTAAATTACGGTACCCACCGTAATTTACGGTGGGCCCTGTACAAAAATGTATTTTTAATCAAGTTTCGCTTCCCGGATTCGTTTAGACACATTTTAATCTCCGTATGACTAAACCATTTCATGTTTATGAAATGTAGGTACATTTTGGATGCCGAAAGACGATCAAGCTCAACGAAGAACCGAACACAATAAAGATACACGCTTCCGCACATTGCATCGTCGTATTTTTTGAAAACGACGAATTCGATCACGTATGTTGATTAACTTAGGATTTGTAAAAGTTTTAGTAAACTCGTATTTCCGATGTATATGTAATCGTAATTACATGATTGTTTTCATAAAATATTCGTTAAACCTTAAATTATAAGAACGGGTGTTACACCTAAGCTGAGATTTCCAATGGAACGACCATCAAGACTAGGGGCCAATTGTTGCATTTCTGAGTCTATCTTTGGATATTTTTTATATACATGTGGGCTCTAACCTAAGCAATCACATCCCAATAACACTTTTCAAGTCTCAAGGGTTGGATACTAACCTCTATATAGGAGGCAAATCTTTGCTTCTTAGTCATACGTTTAGGTACAATTTTGACTCACTACCTCTAGGTAAAATGATCCTCGAGCCACAAGGACTAGATACATATCTCCAAACATGTATACCTGGTTTTAGACATGGGTCCGAATGATGACCTTATTTTGGACACAAGTCATGTATCAAAGACTTGAACAACCTTCTATAGAAGTTTTACTATTTATGAATACCACATGGACGAATCAGTGTCCACTAAGGAATAAGTCCTTCGATAAACAAGTCTTGAAAATCATCTTCGAGCCATTACTATTTGAAATAGTCAACAAGTTCAGACACCGATACTAAAAGAAAACAAATTACGAGTCTTGTCTCGCATAAAAGGCTAAATCATATTAGAGTTAGTCTATTACTTTCCACATTGGCATCAATAATAATATTAATATTATTTTATGAATATACTAAGTTGTTTTAAAGAAATCTCATATTTTATTAAGTTATGTTTTTAACGGTCAACGAATTCTTCAAATAGGCTACTAGTGAAATTCACCAATCGGGATATACTCGCCTCCGAATCAGGGAAAACACTCACCTAGGGCCGAAGCCCGTGAACACTCGCCCGAAGGCACAACAATGCGGTGAGGTAAATTCCACTCAGTTCAAGGATCGAACTAGCGATCTACACATTTTCGCCTAGTCTCCCATCATCACCAGATGCCGCAGAAAATAATAAGGAGATCAAGAATCAAACTTGGATTCCTTAGAACATCAAGTCTTCCCCTTACCACGCAACCACTCATTGACAATTTTTTATGGGTCCTAATAATCCCACATGGTAAATCTTATTCTCACATGGTGTATACGGGCCGTATAAGGTTATACGGCCGTATAGAATAAAATGAACTGACAAAGCAGTCTTTGTCAGTTTATTTTAAATGTATACGGGCCGTATAACCTTATACTGCCCGTATACACCATGTGAGATAAGCTTTTAGGGTGGCCTTATATAATGCTCGTATAATGTTATACGGCCCGTATACATTTGGTCGTATAACATTATATTGCTCGTATAATTTTATACGGCTCGTATACATTGGTCGTATAACATTATATTGCTCGTATACAACTTGTATACGGCTCCTATAATGTTATACTGACCGTATACATGTAAAACAAAAAAAAACATTCCATTGCATTTATTTTTATGCAACAACATTCTATACGGGCCGTATAATGTTATACGGCCCGTATATACCTAGGGATGTGAAAATAAGAAAATAGGGGATGTGGAAATAAGGGGACCTTTTTTATTTAGCTATGTAGTCAACTAATTTCAAACCATACTCATTATTACATGTAGTCAGATTTTAGGTCTTATAATTTGACCGAGTTTTCAAACACTTCATACCACCCCATTTAATGATGATATCAATTTAGTACGTCATTCAATAAACGGTTCAAAAATACTAAAATAAAATTATATTTTAAATTTTAAATCAAACATAAATCGTTTCAGAAAATTCAAATATCTCAATACAAGGTTGGGTTATAATACAAATGATTTAAAAATAAAAAAGATAAAAAACCACGAAATAGTGACAAATGTTTAAAGAATAATTAAGTGTGAAGGGTAATTTTGTTTATTGAACAAAAAGAATATGTATATGCAAGTCACATGTTATTTTCCCCTCACTTTTTAAATGTATGTAACTTTTTTATATATCATTTGTTTTTTAAAAAATTATACCATAAAATCGAACGTATTTTTATCTTTAAAATGAGTACCCTATTGTTATAGTTTAAAAAAAATATTGAAAACCCAGTTGTGTATTACACAATGAACATAACGTAAAACATAAGGGTGGGAGGGGCACTCATCTCTTAGGGGAGTGACCTTTCTTACAAAAAAAACAATCAGCACGCACCGTGTCAACCCCCCCTTAACTCCCCCCACACCCTCAATTTGATGGCGGCACTCCTCTCTTGGGGGACTTGTTTTTTTATTCAAAAAGAAAAAAAAAAGAAAAGAATTTGATTGGTTGAAAAACTTGTGGGCCACCCTCTCTCTCCCTCCCTTCATGCGGTAACCTCTCACCGCTCCCCCTCCTCGCTTGTCTTCCCCGATTTGATGGCGGCGGTGTTCCCGCTCGGGGACTTCACTCACCGATCCCCTCCCCGAGAAGTGCCCCGCTCACCCTAATAAGTATTAAACTAAAAACACAATGGAAAGTAACAAAAAACACAATCGATGACAACAGTTAAAATACACAATAGACATAATGTAAAACACAATGAGTATCAAACTAAAAAATAAATGGAAAGTAGACTAAAAACACAATTGATAATAGCAGATAAAAGACACAATGGACAACAGATAAAAGACACAATGAGCATCAGACTAAAACACAATTGACAACAACCAAAAAACACAATAAATAACATACTACGACACATTGAACATCAGACCAATGTTGTAGAAGGCGCTAGGCGCTAGTCGGGCGGTGAGGTACAGCCTAGGGATTAATCGGGATTAACCGGGATTAATCGTGATTAATCGGAATGGGATTTTTATATGTATTTTTTCAAAATTATATATATATACCCAATAATATAAAAATAATACTTCAAAATTCACATAAATACTTCAAGTTTCAGATAGTATGGTTCGATTTTGACCGATTTTGATCAATTCTGACCGACTAGGACCGCCTAGGACCGATTTTGTCCGATTTTGTCCGATTAATGTAGACCGCCTAGGACCGACTAGGACCGACTTTGACCGACTAGGACCGCCTAGGGCCGCCTAGGACCGATTACCGATTAATGGACCGACTAGGCTAAAATTAATCAGTAAACTAGCGCCTAGCGCCTAGGCGGCGATTAATCGGCCGCCTAGGCCGATTTCTACAACAGTGCATCAGACTAAAAACACAATGAAGAACTGAATAAAACAAAATAAACAACAAATTATTATATATATCAAATGATAACACCACTTTGCTACAGTGGTGTTATCATTTTTTTTCCTTTTTTTTTACTTTTATCATTTAATTTTCAACATTTACTCTTACAACCCCTTAACTTTCTAAATACTTTTTAATCGAGTTTTACGTCATTATTTTTATTTACGTGTCGATATATACTTAAGTTGATTTACATTTCGACATGTTTTTTTTGTGTTTATTTACGATTTTACCCCCAGTATAAAATTTGTTTTAATATTTTTTACAAGACTATGGTAGTGTTTTGTTTTAACTGGTTGGTTCGATTTAATTTTTATTCGTCATGCCCATGGGAGGCTTTGATGGTGTGCGGGGAGGACCTCCGCACAAGGCCCACGATTTCGAGGGGCATGCGATTTAAAAAAAAAATCCGATACGTATATGTTATTTTTTTAAATAGTAAACACATACCACTTCCAATATAGGCCCATTTACAAATCATTTTTTATGGTTTAGAATATAGGCCAACGGCAGTTTTTCCATCGTTTTAGTTTTTTTAGCAAAAGTACGGTAGTGATACGTGGTCGAAAACCGGTGATCGTAATTGCTTAATTTGATGTTTTTACACAAGTTTTAGTTTCGAATGGTCTACTGGAGTGTTTTGCAGGTCTAGCAGAGTTTAAGGAGCTTTTCGGGAGCTTTACGGGTCACCGGAGTGAAAAAGGAACCACCGGAACGCGAAACGGATCAACCGGGAGCACGGAACGCGAAAAACAGAAAGATGGGATTCCGGGCACCGTCGCCGACGCCCATAAGGGCCGTCGCCGACGGTATGTGCAAAGTGGCGTCGCCTGATTTGACCGTAGACAGCGCGTTAAGCCGTCGGATCAAGTCGAACATCTACACACCGTCGCCGACGGGACATCAAGCCGTCGGCGACGGCTCTCCTATATGCTGTCGCGAATTTTTGTTATTCCTTGGTCTTGGAACGAATCTTTGGGGTTGTTGGTCATCAATTTCGGGAGTTACACATTGTGTGGAGTTTGAAACTTGTTCTTGGAGCCACAATTGACCTATCATTCACTTACCATCCACCTTACTTCATCTCTACAATTCGAAATCATCACCATCATCTCAATCAATCCATCAATCATCAAACCCTAGTTCACCAATCCATCATCCTTCTCATCATCACCATTCCATAAACCCTAATTCTCCATCATTCCTTCATCCTACAAGCTTCAAGATGACTCCATCCGCATTCCAAGCATCCGGTGATCAAGTTGCATCAACCATGAGCGGCTAATCATCTCGGTTTCACCCCGGTGTAGGTAGTTGTTACTTTTAGGGTTTCAATTTGTTCTTATTTCATCTTAGTGACAATTTGTATTTGGTTTTTGAAACTTTTGACAATAGTATTACATTTGTTACGAATTCGTAAATTGTCGAACGATGTTAAAAGTTATGACTTTGCGAAACGGTGATATGTAATTGTACGTTGTCGTTGTTAGGATTTACTTGTGTTGATTACAAAGTGTCTTTTTGTCCGTTCTTCGGGGCGTTGATAGCTAGTAGCACCTAAGTCACGGTACACTAAATCCGTTAATCGAATGCATTTGAGTTGAAACTAAAACTTGTAGAAATCCTAGGTTAACAATTACCGAAACCGGGTGTGATTCCTTTTTATTATTATTGTTCTAGTATCCAAATTTCCTGCAAGCGTTAATTAGTAGTTGTTAATTAATTAATCCAATTCCAGTAGTTCAAATTCACATCTTTCTACTAAACAAAAATACAAAAATATCTGGCAAGCTTCATAATTGTGACAATTCTTTATAATTCAGTCAAATCCATACACAAACCACATACTCTTCGTGGTTCGACCCCTTACTACCACTAACTATTTGTTAAGGGTAATTTGGGCTTATAAATATTATCTTTGACCGGAGCGCGACACTCCGATCAAATTTTGGCGCCGCTGCCGGGGAGTGCGTGCGCTTTGTGTTTGGATATTGTTTGAATTTGTGTGATTATCTGTTTAATTTGTTTAGCTTTCTTTTTGTACTTGTCTTTTTCCTTGTTACGCGGGGTGTGTTACTTGTGCAGATTACAGGTAGTGCATGCATACGCGGAACTCCGGGAGGACTTCACCTTTAGTCTACGAACCGGAAATCGAACGAGTTGCAAGAAGAAACCTAGCAAGCCGGTTAGAAGCAACACTTGCTTCTAATCAAACCAACCAAACACCACAACATACACCATCCATTGAAACTGGTTCAATGGCAAACCAAAACTCCAATCACCCAAACCTCAACCAAAACCAATTTCAATCCCGAGGAACCTTTTATCCTGCTCCAAATATGCAACCCATGCCTCAAGAGCAACCGGGTGGTAACAACAACAATGGACCACCTACACCACCTTTCCAAAACCAAAATCCCAACAACAATCAAAGAACACCTCAACAACAAAATCTTCATAGACACAACTCCCTACCCATTAACCTAGATGACCGGAATGTCAATTCCGACCGACGGGGAAATCGTGATCGCGGCAATCCCGCAAATGAAGACCCATTCTTCAACATCGACGATTTGAGGAATGCAATCCCCGATGATGAACCTTATAGTGTTCCCGGTTATCAATCGCCGGAACATGTGAGTGTTCATACGAAAAATTCGGATGATGGGGGATATTATGATGATAGGGCTAACGATGACGAAGATTGGGGCTATGTGAATAGGGGAAACGTCTACAATGCAAGAAGGTATGATGATGAGGAATTTGGCTATCAAAATGCCAATTACGTTGGGAACGATGAATATGGTTACGGAGGTGGAAGAAATGATGGTTATGGGAACAACCGTCAACCACGAAACAATGACCAACGGAACCGGAATGATGGGTTTTATAATAACAACAACAATGCAAACCCTAACCGGATTCCTCGTTTCGTGGGAGGTGGTAACCCAAGGGATAATAGAAGAGAGGATAGACGAGATGATCGAAGAGGTGAAAGACGGGATAATAGAAGACCGGTCGATCAAGAAGTTAACGGTCCTCATCGTCATCAACGACCTCCACGGGGAGTGAATGATCGTTTTAGGCCGGTTGTCACCGAGAACGACTCACCAATCGTTTATGAGAGGAGGATGTTTGATTGTAAACCACATTACATCAACATACTTCCTCATTTTAATGGAAGATCTAACGATGAACCGTATACACATTTGACGGAATTTTCTTCGGTTTGCAGCACTATCGGAGGTCACAACTTTGCTTTAGATGAGGTCAAACTTCGACTATTCCAATTTTCACTGAAGGATAAGGCAAAGCAATGGTTCCTCACACTTCCCGCAAATAGTAATCGCACTTGGGGAGAAATGCAACAAGCGTTCTTTGATGAATACTACTCAATGGCGAAGACCGATGACGCTCGTGATGAAATTAGGTCTTTTCGCCAATTATCGGGCGAACCGTTACATGAGGCCTTTACAAGGTTTAGAGAAATGATGCGAAGATGCCCTCATCATCAAATTGAGAAGTGGGAGTTAGTTAAATGTTTTGTACGGGGTCTAGATGACAATACATGGAACCGACTTGAATCCACAAGCAATGGGACCCTCCTAAGCAACCATGAAGACGATGATTGGGAGTTTTTGGAACGAATGAGCAAGCATTCGAAAGAGAAAGAATCGGCCGACCGAGCCAAGAAGCATCCCATTTCCCGGTCACTTCCCGATCTTGATTCTAAAGATCGGATTTCTACTTTAGAGCGGGAAATGGCTCGAATGAAGAAGAAAGAAGTGAATGCGGTTCAATTTGAAGTGTGTGACGAGTGTGGTGATATTGGGCATAGAGCGGAACAATGTCCAACGAGGTCGGGTGATTACACCGAGGAAGTCAATCAAGTGTATGGGGACCGAAAGCAATATGACATGAACTCCAACACTTACCATCCGGGCTTGAGAAATCACCCTAATTTCCGGTATGGTAATGCTTCAAACCAAATGAACCCGAATTTTCAATCGGGTAACCAAGGAGGTCAAGGTGGGTCTTCGTACAACAATCGTCAAGGTGGTAACCAAGGGGGTTACCAAAGGAATTACAATCAAGGGGGTAACCAAGGGTATCAAAACCGTGAAGGTAATTATCAAAGAGGTTACAACCAAGGCGGAAATGGGAGTAATGCTTCAAACTTTCAAGGTGATGACTCGATCAATTCGAAATTTGATGCTATTATGAATGCTATCAATCATTCAAATCAAGAGATGAAGAGAGAGTTTGAGGTACGAGATAAATCCCATAAGGTGCTAGAGAAGCAAGTGGGGCAACTTGCTCAAGAAATGGCTCAAATTCGTGGAAGTGGAGGAGGACTTCCAAGCGATACCACGGTGAACCCTAAACATCATGGGTCGAACTCGAAAAACACACGTGAGGTACCAATAAATAAAATTTCTTTACGTAGTGGTCGAGTCATAGATAATGGTGTTGAGCCACCACCACCCGAGTTTGTTGAAGGGGTGGTGGAGGATGCTAGTGAAGATGAGAATGAGAATGGTCAAACGGGTCAAAAGAAAAATAACTTGAAAAAGAACAATGATACCCCCGTTGTGACCATCCCCGTCCCCAAGGCTAAGGAAAAGGGTGTGGAGGCTAATACCGCCCCTTATCCCGAAGCATTGAAGGGACCCGTGAAAAAAGTTGTAAACAAAAGAGGTCCACAACAAGAAGAGTTGTTGGAAATTTTTAAACAAGTAAAGATAAATTTACCTCTTTTGGATGCAATCAAAAAAGTACCGTCGTATGCTAAGTACTTGAAAGATTTGTGTACCCAAAAACGCACTCACAAATTTCCAAAAAAATTAGATTTAACCGAAAATGTGAGTTCGATTCTTTCGGGTGCACTTCCACCTAAGCTCCAAGATCCGGGTGCGCCTATCATTTCAATTCAAGTAGGCGATTTTAAAATCAACCGGGCACTCCTAGATCTTGGTGCTAGCGTGAGCATTCTACCGGGTAGTTTGTATGACCAATACGAGTTTGGTCCACTTCAGTCGTCTAACACCACCGTGGTGTTAGCCGATTTGACACCTAAATTACCCCGTGGAATTGTTTCGGATGTGATAGTGAAAATCGAGGATTTCTACTATCCGGTGGACTTTCTAGTGCTTGATTATGTGGCCAAGGACCCAACTAAACAACCTACGGTGATTTTGGGTCGACCGTTCTTAGCAACCGCGAATTCTCAAATTGATTGCAAAACGGGAACGGTTGACATGACATTTGGAAACCGAAGGTTGAGGTTGCATGTTTTTTCCGGACTTATGAACCCTCCAGTTGATGATGAATGCTATATGGCGGACGTCGTTGACACGTGTATACCTCTTTGCGACACAGTCGTAGATGGGGAAAACACAATGGAGGATTGTTATATGTTTGACAGGTCACAGGTGGAGATGGATAAGAGCATAGACGAGGAAGTGAGAAATTTGGAGGTGCTTGCGGTTAGAGAGGGAAAACCGACATGGACGCACCAAGTTGAGAGTTTACCGGAGAGCATCGACACCAAGTTGAAGCCGTCATTAGTAGAGCCTCCGGAGGTTGAATTGAAGGTGTTGCCTAAGCATCTCAAATATGCTTATGTTGGTGAAGGCAACACGCTCCCGGTTATTATTGCATCAAATTTAACCGTGGAGCAAGAGGATAAATTGATGGGTGTTTTGGTCACTAATCGGGCGGCGATTGGATGGACCATTGCTGATTTGAAGGGTATTAGTCCCTCGGTGGTGATGCACAAAATCATCACGGAAGAGAATGTGACTCCCGTTCGAGATGCACAACGGAGATTAAATCCGAACATGCGGGAGGTGGTGAAGAAGGAAGTGCTAAAATGGCTAGATGCGGGTATCATTTACCCGATCTCGGATAGCCAATGGGTGAGCCCAACACAGACGGTTCCCAAGAAATCGGATATACAAGTCGTCAAAAATGACGCAGGTGAAGAGGTAGCCACTCAGCCGGTAACCGGGTGGCGAATTTGTATTGACTATAGGAAGTTGAATACCGCAACTTCCAAAGATCATTTCCCTTTACCGTTCATTGATCAAATAGTTGAGAAATTGTCGGGACAAAAATTTTATTGTTTCTTAGATGGCTATTCAGGTTATAATCAAATCGCCATCCATCCGGAAGACCAAGCAAAGACCACGTTTACTTGTCCTTACGGCACTTTCGCATTTAGGCGAATGCCGTTTGGATTATGTAACGCCCCCGCCACCTTCCAAAGGTGTATGATGAGTATCTTTTCAGATATGGTGGGGAAGTCTTTGGAAATCTTCATGGATGATATCTCAATTTTTGGGTCATCTTTTGAGGCTTGTTTGGATCAACTAGATAAAGTATTAAGAAGGTGTGTCGAAACTAGTTTGGTCTTAAGTTGGGAAAAGAGCCATTTTATGGTTCAAGAGGGAATAGTGTTGGGACACGTGGTGTCAAGTCGTGGGATAGAGGTTGATCGTGCAAAGGTACAAGTCATATCTACTTTACCGTATCCCACGACCGTTAAAGGTGTTAGGTCATTTCTAGGTCATGCGGGTTTTTACCGGCGGTTTATTAAGGGTTTTAGTGACATAACCAAGCCTTTATGTAACTTGTTGTTAAAAGATCAACCGTTTGATTTTAATGAAAATTGCCAAAACGCTTTTAACAATTTGAAAGAGAAGTTGGTTGAGGCTCCAATCTTGCAATCGCCAAATTGGTCTTTTCCTTTTGAAATTATGTGCGATGCGAGTGATTATGCGGTGGGGGCCGTGTTGGGACAACGGGTCGATAAGAAACCCGTTGCCATATACTACGCGAGTAAGACTCTTTCGGATGCACAATTGAATTACACTACTACCGAAAAAGAGCTACTTGCGGTGGTATATGCATTGGATAAATTTCGGGCATATATATGGGGTAGTAAAGTGATTATTTATTCTGATCACACTGCAGTTAGGTACCTCATGGAAAAGAAAGATGCAAAACCGAGGTTAATCCGATGGGTGTTGTTGCTCCAAGAGTTCGATTTGGAGATACGGGACAAGAAGGGTACCGAGAATGTGGTAGCGGACCATTTGTCCCGGTTGATGGTTGATGAGGATCCTAAGTCGTTAGAGATCAATGAGTCATTTCCCGATGAGTATATTATGAAATTAGATAAGTTGCCTTGGTATGCTAACATTGTGAATTATCTTGTTACAGGTGACTTACCGGCACATTGGGATAGACGGAAGAGGCAACACTTCATGTCCCAAATCAAGTACTATCGGTTGGAAGAACCGCATTTGTGGAAGGAGTGTGCGGATCAAGTTATAAGAAGATGCATTGATGACGAAGAGATTCCAAGCGTGTTGCAGCATCTACACTCATTTGCATGTGGTGGTCATTTTAGTGGTCACAAAACGGGTCATAAAGTGTTAAATAGTGGTCTTTTTTGGCCTACTATCTTCAAAGATGCAAATGAGTTTGCCAAAAATTGCATAGAGTGCCAAAAACTAGGGGGTATTTCAAAAAGGGATGAGATGCCCATGCAACCAATCCTTGTAGTTGACATCTTTGACGTATGGGGAATTGATTTCATGGGCCCATTCCCCAATTCCTATGGCAATTTGTATATCTTGGTGGCCGTTGACTATGTGTCAAAGTGGGTCGAAGCAATAGCCACCAAGACGAACGACCACTCTGTAGTGTGTAATTTTGTTCAAACCGATATTTTCTCAAGGTTTGGGATTCCTCGAGTCATCATAAGTGATGGAGGATCTCATTTTAAAAATTTTCGGTTTGGGAAACTTCTTAAACGGTTTGGTGTTGACCATAGGATTGCTACCCCCTATCACCCGCAAACAAGCGGGCAAGTTGAGGTGTCAAATAGGCAAATCAAAGAGATTTTGCAAAAGACCGTGCGGGCGGACCGTAAGGATTGGTCAATTAAATTGAACGATGCTTTATGGGCCTACCGTACGGCACATAAGACACCTATTGGTACTACACCTTACCGGTTGGTTTATGGTAAAAATTGTCATTTACCGGTGGAACTTGTACACAAATCGTTATGGGCTATTAAAGAAGTTAATGTTCAATATGACGATGCAGGTAAGGAAAGGAAACTCAAGCTATGTGAGTTGGAGGAGCTAAGGGAAATGGCATATGAATGCGCGTCCAACTACAAGGATGGAATGAAGAAAGCGCATGATGCCAAGTTGAGAAAGAAAGAGTTCGAGGTTGGCCAAAAGGTGTGGCTTTACAATTCGAAGCTAAAGTTCTTTCCCGGAAAGCTCCGGAGCAAATGGATGGGACCCTATGTGATCACCCGGGTCGGACAATTGGGTGATGTTACCATCGAGGACCCGAAGGATGGAATACGACAAACGGTAAATGGCCATCGGTTAAAACCGTTTCTTGATGGTAACGAAAAGGTAGATGAAAACAAGGAATTGGTGAGCTTTGTGGTAAGCAAACCGATTTACGAGGTCGACTAACAAGGACCGGTAACATTTTGTGTAAAGTTATGTACAATTATTTATTTGTTTGTGTGTGTTTATGTTAATCGTTTTCGTTCCATACTAATCTCTATTGATTGTGTGAAGTCCGGACATTCCGAACGGGTCATAAAGACACACGGTATGTTTTTAGGCTTTGTTATGTGCATTGAGGACAATACACGACCTTTTGGGGGGTGGTAGGGCCGTTGACGGTAAGTGGGATTTCAAAATTTAACTTATAAAAAAATCACAAAAAGATTTTTAATAATTTTAGGATTTTTGTATGTACATAGCTCCTTTATTAAAAGTTCATAATTTTCCTCATATTTTTCAAAAAAAAAAAAAATAAAAAAAAAAAATTTGAAAACTGATTTTAGGGGAACCGTCGCCGACGGTGACCCCAGGCGTCGCCTACGGCTCTCAGAAATGCTCTGTCGCCCAAGTTTGTCCGTAGACAACAACATAAGCCGTCGCCCACTTGACTATTTCCGGAGTCCGTCGCCGACGGCATGTGTGCCCGTCGCCGACGGTGCCTGCATCATCAGCCGACGCTGATTTTTGTTTAAGCCAAGATTCGAACCCAAACCTCTTAGACACTTGTAAAACTCATTCCAAACATGGTTTTAACCATACAAAAGTCTTGAAAACCCTATCACATGCCCACATAACTTCATTTAGCAGATCCATATGTTCTAACTTCCTCTTTTGCAACCCATCTTCTTCACTAAGTCACCAAGAACCCTAGATCTTCTCTTCTCATAACTCCTTCAATTCTACACCAAATCAGTCGATTCTTGAGCCTAACTTGTGTAGTTTTTCAAGAGGAACAAAACCCCCATAACGGTTTCCATCAAATCTTGTTCGTTTGCACGATTTCTGGACGTGAGTTTTAGGGTTTGAAGAGTGTCCATCCAAGTTTCTTGTTTTGCATTTGTTCTTAGTTCTTCTTGTCATCTAAACATCAAAGGTATGAAATTTCAGTAAAATTTATGCATGATTATTATATACATTGTTGATTTCTTCCGAAATTTTAAGCATATTGTTTAATAGTAGGTTGTTTATCATAATGTAGGATGTTTTTGCATAAACTTAAGAATGTTTGCTTGATTTGGGTGGGATTTGAGCATGCTTTAGTCTTGGTGATGTGATTACACTAGATTTGTGCATGATTGAACATAGTTGTGATGTTGAATATTGTTGAAAACATGAAATTTTGCGAAATTTTTGGAATAAACATGTTTAATCGATATAGATGATAAGATGTGCAACTTTGGAAGTTTAAAAAGGCGATTTTACATCTAAAATTTGATTGAAGTTCAACATTGCATACTATGTTCAAAGTTTGAGATTGTTGAAGGTTTGGAGTGTACTAATTGTTGTTGTCTTTGTCTTGTGATTGTAGCCATGCTCCGAGGAAGTAAGAAAGCAAAGACCTCCGGTCAAGGTTCATCTTCGGGAGCCGGTTCGGGCTCCGGGGTATATCAAAGACGTTTTGAACAACTAAGTAATGTAGTAGAGGGTGATGGGCAACTTATTAGGCAAGATTGGGATTGGGAAGAAGAAAAAAATAGTAGATCGGCTTTGGCATGGAAGGACGAGAAAACAAAGGCTCTTTCTCGTTACAACAATAAGAGGTTAGAAGCCAAAATGTGGAAGATGAAAATGGTTACGGGTGTTTCAAAATCCGTACCCGAAAGAACAGTTTGTGAACGTACGGTAGATGTTGAAGAGTTTAGGAAGATTGGTATAGTGAAAAGGTTTGAGAAACTTGGCTGGGAACGGGTGATTGACTGGTGTGAGGATATCACTACTCGGGTATATTTGGGGGCAGTTTGTGAGTGGTTATCCACCCTTCGTTTTGAACACTCAGATAGACCAGCTCATAGGTGGAAGTTGATTGGTAACATTGGAAAAAATCAAATGGTCATGTCTTTTGAACATATGAACGCTATAGCGAGGTTTGACTCACTTGGGGTCGACGCGTATGAATATTATGGGTATGATCAGTTTTTGGACAACAAGAGAAACGATGCTGACCCAGTGAGGCTTTTAGAGGACACCCTACTAGGTTCTGGGGGTGCGGGAGAATCGAGAAGTGATTTGTCTTTGATGGGAAAGATACTCCAAGGTATCTCGTTAGAGAACATTATGGTACGGTTCGGAGACCGTGGAAAGGTGAAGGCACCCGACTGTCGGGTTCTGCATGCATTGTTATATGGGACGCCCAAGCTCTCGTGGCGTCAAATTGTTATGATCAACACATGGGATACACGGGAATCGTTTAAAAGAAAGATGATTCCTTATGCAAGGTTGATTAGCGCCATGATTCTCCAACAGAATGCATTACCTCAAGACTCACTGTGGGTGTCTAAGCCCATTGATCAATTCAACTTCGCCTCTATAAGGCGACATTGGAAAATAACTGTGAAAGCTTTTGGGCATTTGCATACGGTCAAAGATGAGCAAGGGGATAGTTATCGGGTTAATGACAAAGAGGGTGATGAAGAAGGTGAAGAAGGAGAGGGCGATGAGGAGATGCCCGATGTTGAGGAGGAAATTGATCCTTCCGGTCCGCGGGGACCGAGGCAAAGGTATAGGAGGAAGCATAGGGAAATCTCTGCCAATGTGGCAGATTTTGTGAATCAAAGGCAAATACCGTCGTATCGGTTGTGGAACCGTGGAGATCAAGCGATCTACGACAATGTGTCGGCGGGTATTGGTGAAGCAAGAGAGTACCATGCTAGTAGGAACCAATGGGAAGAGGCGCAAGGGGCGTATTCGCAGCAACAATGGGGTTTTCAAGCATCTTTCCGCGAGAGGGTGGAAAAGCAGTTGGAGGAACAACAGCTGCAACATGCGTTACAACAATCACAAATGGAACGCATGATACAGTTGCAAGAGGAAGAAAGGGCCCATAGACAGGCATGGGAAGAAGAGGCGGCTAGGAACCAAACTGCACAAAGAGAGTTGGACCAACGCCGATGGGGAGCGTTGGCATTCTCTAACCAAATGGCGATTAATAACTTCAAGGTGCTCCATGATCAAGAACGCCATCAAAGAGATTATCAAGCCGGTCTCCCATATGTTGAACATTCGGGTTGGACCGATTACTCCGACCTTCCTCATCCGCAAGGGCCATCCGATCCAACCCCTCATTGGCCCGAGGCAGTCGGCTCGAGTTTTGTTCCAATGCCATACCAACCGCCACCTCAACAAGAGTCAAGCCCGCTAGATAACTATAGGGAGATGTTCGAGTCCCTCACTGGTTATCAATACCAGCCCAACCCGCCAGTGGATCCAAACGAGCGATATCAGCGGTAGAGGCATGGTATGTCTTTTGTTGTTGTTGTTGTATATTATTTTTATTTTCGTTATTTCCATTTTGTTATTTAAATTCTCGCCTAGTTAAATGAACGTTGTGGGTGTGTTCTCTATATAACCCTCACGAGACCTACTCGTCCTCCCAAGCTATTGGGGGGTTTAAAAGGGCTTGTTGCATAAGCTAAATGCAACCGTGATTCCTACGAAAGTGAGTTAGGTTTGTTGTTGTTGTAATTTATTGTCCACATAAATCAAAGTGAAATAACGTATAGCTTGGTAATATTTTCATAAAAGTGGTAGAACTAGGTAACTAACAAATTTTAGTGGTTGTGAGAAGCATGCTTCTACACAAGGGTTAAGATTTGCAGGTACATTCGGTTCGTGGGACAACCGCTTTCATGAAGAGGAGAGGAGCATACGAGGAATGAGCTCACAAACCAGGTGCATACGTCTCTTTTTACTTTTGATCTTTAGATTAGCAAATAAGTGGAGTGTATTTTGTATATTATTTCCGGGGTGAATTTTTGGGGGAATTAGCCGTGTCACATCCCTTTTGCGTTTAATACTCTAGTTCTTACACATTGAGGACAATATGTATCTCAAGTGTGGGGATGGGGGAGTAGTAAAAATTTTAGATTTTGACCCGTTCATTTAAATACTACACATTGAGGACAATGTTCACCTCAAGTGTGGGGATGGGAAAAATTTCAAAAATTTTTCAAAAATATCTTGTTCCAAAAGCGATCTTAAAAGCACAAGTAACTAAGTCAACGAGGGATGTCACAACCCATTTGGTCTCTTGTCATGGTCAAGTTCGAATTAATAGCATGACGGGTATTTAACGGGTGGTTATTTGGGAATAATCCGCCTAAGAAACTAGTCTTTTATGCATGTCACATACCATACCCTCTTAGATATGTGAGGTTTTGAGCCACTTTTATATTATAGATTACATACCTATGTTTCTTTGTTTGAGTGGACCATTAGTCATATATTGTAGAACTTGCAACTTTTGATACGTTTGAGACTATAGACCGAATACAAGCACAAGAATGATTAAGGCATTAGGTAAACCTTTTCTCTTAAAACCATTTATCTATCCTTACCCAAACAAATTCCCTAGTCGCCCATTTTGAGCCTAAACCTTTCGTTTGACTACCCTATAGCCCATAACCGTTAAACCTTTTCTTTTAAACCCGTGTGATGGAAATTCGATTATAGGAATCGTTTTTGTATAGTTGTTCTTGTTTATTTGCATAAAAAAAACAGAAAATATCATGAAAAAGAAGTGAAAATCGTTGAAGAAAAACACAAAAAGAAGTGTTAGTAGTTGTTAAATAAAAGGCGAATGTTGTTGCCCCATATTTGGTGTTTATAGTTAGTTTTGTTAGACTAGTCATTTGTAATAAAAATCGAATTTTCATCACCTTAGCCACTTTAAAAATATCATATTCCATACCCTTAGCCTAGCCCCGTTACAACCCTTACAAAGACCTTTTGACTTGTGCTTAGTATTTGTGATCAATGGTGGAGAATGATTGAGTTGCAAGCTTATGCGGGTATGTGTTCTAATCGGTTTCGAGTGAATAGTCTTTGAAGTGCTAATACATTATAAATATTAGCCAATTTATAAGCCGAGTGGAGATGTAACGCCCGGCTCTTTTGTACTTTCCATTTATAGAAAGTTTTGTTCGTATTTCTATTTTTGGAAACGTTGTATTCTTGTAATCGTTCCTTCTTTGTAATCGTTGTAAAACCGAGACTTGAATCATTAATGAAACTCGTATTTTGTTACAAATATGTTATACACACTTTATATATGCTCGTATGTTCGAATCAGTGAATCAATTGGTGTTTAATCATTATTCTTGGAAACTATGTGCTAAACTTGTAATTAATCTAAACTTATGCCTAAAACGTGTATTGAACGTAAATGAAACTTGATTATGATACTTATACGCTTAATTATACTTGGTTTATACTTCTCGTACTTGAACTTATCTTAAAATATACTTATATGGCAAGAATGGCCCTTAAAAGTCCTAAAAACACCAAATTTAACAAGTCTGGGGGCTAAAGTGCAATTTTTGAAACTTATATGGAAATCAGAAGTGGCGGGCGGCCCGCTTTAACTTACCAGAAACCTAATGCGGGCCGCATTAGCCTTGTATTCGTAGAAAACACAACCAGCTTCGATCAGACGCGATTTTTGCACGAAATCCAACTTCTAAACACTCCCCAATCACCTTAAAGCCACCTCTAATCACCTCCAATCACCCTCAAACTCTTCCACTATAAATACAACCCTTCTCCACACCATTTTACACTTTCACAACACTCAAATCTCTCCAAAATACTCTCTAGTTCTTGCAAGAATCTGAAATTCGGACAGATTCATAACCTTGCACAAAAGTGAGCATAACTTGCTCATTTCTTAATGAAATCACTTGATTCTTCTTCCTAATTGCTTGGATAATCATAGGGTATGATTCCTTGACTTCTCCTTGGAGAAATCAGACCTGGAAATCCCCTGAAATGATCCAAAAACTTTCTGTTTTGATTTATGTTTTTACAAACTTGTTTAAACTTCATCCAACTTGTGTCTAACACATCTCACACCAATGTCCTAATGCTTACAACCTCTTTGATGGTTGGTTAAGCTTAAAAACATGGTTGAGACACTATAAATCAGAGGTTAAAACCTCAAATACTTTCTGTTTTGTTAGGGTGTTTTGACCCACAAGTCATGTTCGAGCTAGTTCTTGATGTAGAGTGATTATGGAACAACTTGGGTTGTTCCAAACATACAATCCTCACATGATTTGATGATTTCTCTTAGTTAGATTGTTTATATTCTACTAATCCTAAGTTCGTGACCCTCCTTGGTTGTCTTTACATCAAGAGAAGTGGTGAACATTCAAGGGGTTCCTAAATGGAAGCTTGTCTTCCTACCCCATACATGACATCTATGAACAACTTGAGGTGCCTAAATGAAGATCTTATTCTTCTACCTCCTACTTAAATTATTGGACTTAATAATATATAATACTTAACCTAAGTATATATACACTCATTCGAACCTTTAATATTAAACTTGTGTTTATATGTTAAAGTAGTAGAATACCATCTAAGACTTAACACTCCAAGTATGATTCTAATGGGCATACTACCCATGAAATACAATATAACCCTAGTGGTTACGTAGTGTCATACAAGAGTATAAGTTAAAGATGATTATTTTGATATCGTACTTTATGTTATGTTAAACTCCAAAATTATAATCTTCCGTTGAACGCCAAACTCACACACCTACGTTTCCTCGTGTAGAAGGACTAGGTGCTCCAAACTAATCCATCCATCAACTCACTCGCGGGATTTCAAGTAGGAAAGCTTGCAACCACCGTGAGTATACTCGATCCCTTTTTCCCCTTTACACTTTGGGATGCAACATGTATAATTATGCAAACATCTTTAAACTAAACTAAACATACTCAATCCTTGTACAAACATGAAACTAATGTGCTTTACTTATGATTCTTGTATGCTCTATTTGAACGATTTGGAACGTATATGCTCATTAACTTTGCTAGCCCACCCTAACAATTATAGCGCTATAGGATTTACGCACCGCCCTTGAGACTTGGGGGTATTGTTAAGTTAAACATTTACTATCCCGCTATCAATTGGGATTAGACTATTTTATGCGTTGGATTCTTGGGTTTGATCATAGTGTACGCCAAAATTGCATACTGGTAATTCACATATTATGAATCATGTTGGATTTGAGCTTTTATTCTATTATGCTATGTAAACAAACTTGTATACTCGCTCATTGCCTTTGCATTGAAACTCTATTTTAATACATGTTGCAGGTTGATTATTGAAGTATGGATGAATGATGAAACAAGTTTAGGGTGGACTAGATACACACCTTTAATCTATTTATCTTTTTATGTTATGTTATTTGTTGAAACAATGTTGTATTTTGTTTTGAATATTGTATGACAATTTAGCATTTGCAATGAAATTTGAATTTAATTAAATATTGTCACATAGTGTTATGAAGTCTCTAGCAATCTATACACACTTCGTCTCATCCCGATGTTTCCGCCATCGGTTGGGGTGTGACAGATTGGTATCAGAGCCATAACTATAGGGAATTAGGAAAATTGCCATGCTTTTGCCCTAATCTATAGTTTTAGGAATTTTGCCTCTTATGTGTCGTTTAAAACTTTTGTACTCTACCATGCATGCTTCCTAGCTACACTTCTTGATGACTAAATTTATATGCCTTTCCTAAGGTTAACATGAATACACTTTTGTTTATTTGTATACTCTTGTAACACAAACGGGACAACTTTACCAAAATAGGCGTGAAACCCACAATTTGGTAAACAACTCTCATTCTACCTTAAACTATTTTGCACGAAATTTCACCATTAAGCTAGGAGTGAAATCCACAACTTAATGGTAATTTCCATTTCAACTCTAGTGGACCCTTGTCAAAGTGTCGAAATTTTATTTTGACCTGACAAGTACCAACCACATTTAGGGTACGAAATCGTCAAGCTAGGGGTGAAACCCGCATCTCGTCGATTAAGTCCCATTCCTCGATTTTCAATCTCGCCAAAGTCCCGATTGTTTCAATCAATTAGAGATGTGTAGTAACCGGAAGGGTAAGATACCGTTAATCGCTTCTCGACGAGAGTATCTTACTTATAGGCCAAAGCACGTTTTCTCTAATTCGAAAGAACTTTCGACCCACTTTGGAATAGTCGACGTTTCTCTACCCGAAACAATCCAATGTTTTATTGAGCCTCTCTTTTATGTATCTCAATTTATATGTGATTTTATACTTGAACGTTCGTCCATTTCAAAATTTCGTTTTAATCATTTCGCACGTTATCGCAATCACAAACAATAATAATCCCTCATGAACAAACTAAATTTTCAAGGCTTTCAATTATCCATGTTATGCTATGTTGGACTCATGACCATGCTATATGTAAACTCCTTATGCTATGTGAATCAATTTGACACTTTTATGCTATGTGACACTTTATGCTATGTGAATCAATTTATGCAAACAATGTTTCTTAAACAAACATTATGATCAAGTCTCACCTATTCGTTCTTTTGAATCTTAGATGTCTTCTCGTCACTCCAACTCGTCTAAAAAGTCAAAGTCCCGTGCTACGAAGAAGATGATGGCTTTCATGGCCGATCAATTTGCGCGCGTCGTTCCAAAGGTCATTTCCGAAATTCGAGCTTCTGAAACTCCAAACTCTTCCGTCGACTCCAAGGTCGAAATACGCAAGCCCGCTTCGTTCAACTTCAAGCACTTTTCATCGTGCAATCCCAAGCCGTTCACCGGCAATGATGGGGTGACCGCCATGCTCGAATGGTTTGATAGCATGGAGGTCACATTCATCAACAGTGATTGCCCCAATGAGCTCAGAACGCGTAGTGCGACTGGGGTATTCCAAGCCCGAGCTCTCGAATGGTGGACGAACGAAAGGAACATTCGTTCGAACGAACTGGCATATGCGTTGGAGTGGGAAGAAGTCAAGGCCCTGAGGATGGACGAGTTTTGTCCTCCGCATGAGCAACAAAGGTTGGAGGAAGAATTTTGGGCGCTAAAACAAGTGGGAGATGAGAACCTAGCCTATACCACCCGTTTCAAACAACTTAGCTTCATAGTTCCTCACCTTGTCATGACCACTGCGCGCAAGATAACTAAGTGCATCAACGGATTACCCCCTGCTATGCGTGATACCATCGAGGCAGCCAAACTCGATAATATTGAAGCTGTTTACCGCCTCGCTGCTTCCCTAAACAACAATCGCATTCGCGATAAACAGGTTGCTACCAAGATAGCCAATCAGATTACCACTGACCATGAAGCCCACGCAAGTGGTGGCGAAGGAAGGAAACGAAAGTTTCAACACACAGAGTCAGTCAACAAAGTACTCGCTTGCTACAAGTGTGGAGACACTACTCATCTTCGCCCACAATGTCCTCTATGGAATCAAGAACGACAGCAAGCCCAAGATGACGACGAAGACAGTGAGGATACGCTTTCCCATTAGCAACCTTATCACCTCTATTCGCGTAAAACCTTGTGTTGTTAAACTTGAACTTATGTCTTTTCCAGTCGAAAATTTTGATGGCAAATCCATCACTAGAGAAATTTATTTTTTCCGTTATTGTTCCTCGCACTCCACATCCATGTTTTCTCGAACGACGAAGTATCCCTACCTTTTCGTTGCATCTTCCTGAATTTCGGGACGAAATTCCCTAAAGGAGGGGAGACTGTAACGCCCGGCTCTTTTGTACTTTCCATTTATAGAAAGTTTTGTTCGTATTTCTATTTTTGGAAACGTTGTATTCTTGTAATCGTTCCTTCTTTGTAATCGTTGTAAAACCGAGACTTGAATCATTAATGAAACTCGTATTTTGTTACAAATATGTTATACACACTTTATATATGCTCGTATGTTCGAATCGGTGAATCAATTGGTGTTTAATCATTATTCTTGGAAACTATGTGCTAAACTTGTAATTAATCTAAACTTATGCCTAAAACGTGTATTGAACGTAAATGAAACTTGATTATGATACTTATACGCTTAATTATACTTGGTTTATACTTCTCGTACTTGAACTTATCTTAAAATATACTTATATGGCAAGAATGGCCCTTAAAAGTCCTAAAAACACCAAATTTAACAAGTCTGGGGGCTAAAGTGCAATTTTTGAAACTTATATGGAAATCAGAAGTGGCGGGCGGCCCGCTTTAACTTACCAGAAACCTAATGCGGGCCGCATTAGCCTTGTATTCGTAGAAAACACAACCAGCTTCGATCAGACGCGATTTTTGCACGAAATCCAACTTCTAAACACTCCCCAATCACCTTAAAGCCACCTCTAATCACCTCCAATCACCCTCAAACTCTTCCACTATAAATACAACCCTTCTCCACACCATTTTACACTTTCACAACACTCAAATCTCTCCAAAATACTCTCTAGTTCTTGCAAGAATCTGAAATTCGGACAGATTCATAACCTTGCACAAAAGTGAGCATAACTTGCTCATTTCTTAATGAAATCACTTGATTCTTCTTCCTAATTGCTTGGATAATCATAGGGTATGATTCCTTGACTTCTCCTTGGAGAAATCAGACCTGGAAATCCCCTGAAATGATCCAAAAACTTTCTGTTTTGATTTATGTTTTTACAAACTTGTTTAAACTTCATCCAACTTGTGTCTAACACATCTCACACCAATGTCCTAATGCTTACAACCTCTTTGATGGTTGGTTAAGCTTAAAAACATGGTTGAGACACTATAAATCAGAGGTTAAAACCTCAAATACTTTCTGTTTTGTTAGGGTGTTTTGACCCACAAGTCATGTTCGAGCTAGTTCTTGATGTAGAGTGATTATGGAACAACTTGGGTTGTTCCAAACATACAATCCTCACATGATTTGATGATTTCTCTTAGTTAGATTGTTTATATTCTACTAATCCTAAGTTCGTGACCCTCCTTGGTTGTCTTTACATCAAGAGAAGTGGTGAACATTCAAGGGGTTCCTAAATGGAAGCTTGTCTTCCTACCCCATACATGACATCTATGAACAACTTGAGGTGCCTAAATGAAGATCTTATTCTTCTACCTCCTACTTGAATTATTGGACTTAATAATATATAATACTTAACCTAAGTATATATACACTCATTCGAACCTTTAATATTAAACTTGTGTTTATATGTTAAAGTAGTAGAATACCATCTAAGACTTAACACTCCAAGTATGATTCTAATGGGCATACTACCCATGAAATACAATATAACCCTAGTGGTTACGTAGTGTCATACAAGAGTATAAGTTAAAGATGATTATTTTGATATCGTACTTTATGTTATGTTAAACTCCAAAATTATAATCTTCCGTTGAACGCCAAACTCACACACCTACGTTTCCTCGTGTAGAAGGACTAGGTGCTCCAAACTAATCCATCCATCAACTCACTCGCGGGATTTCAAGTAGGAAAGCTTGCAACCACCGTGAGTATACTCGATCCCTTTTTCCCCTTTACACTTTGGGATGCAACATGTATAATTATGCAAACATCTTTAAACTAAACTAAACATACTCAATCCTTGTACAAACATGAAACTAATGTGCTTTACTTATGATTCTTGTATGCTCTATTTGAACGATTTGGAACGTATATGCTCATTAACTTTGCTAGCCCACCCTAACAATTATAGCGCTATAGGATTTACGCACCGCCCTTGAGACTTGGGGGTATTGTTAAGTTAAACATTTACTATCCCGCTATCAATTGGGATTAGACTATTTTATGCGTTGGATTCTTGGGTTTGATCATAGTGTACGCCAAAATTGCATACTGGTAATTCACATATTATGAATCATGTTGGATTTGAGCTTTTATTCTATTATGCTATGTAAACAAACTTGTATACTCGCTCATTGCCTTTGCATTGAAACTCTATTTTAATACATGTTGCAGGTTGATTATTGAAGTATGGATGAATGATGAAACAAGTTTAGGGTGGACTAGATACACACCTTTAATCTATTTATCTTTTTATGTTATGTTATTTGTTGAAACAATGTTGTATTTTGTTTTGAATATTGTATGACAATTTAGCATTTGCAATGAAATTTGAATTTAATTAAATATTGTCACATAGTGTTATGAAGTCTCTAGCAATCTATACACACTTCGTCTCATCCCGATGTTTCCGCCATCGGTTGGGGTGTGACAGGAGAGAACATTGTGAGGGATGTGCATGAATTATTGGTTTCACGGGCGGGTTAATCTTGGGTAACCATTTTTGTATGTGAAATCATTTTACCGTTAAATATATTGAACATTGTAAAGAGTTTGAACTTTAGCATGACATTGGACCTTAACCTTCGTCTCGGGAATGGGGAGTGTATTCGTTGTCCGACCCACGTGAAAGTGAAAAACAGATTTGCTTGAGGACAAGCAAAAGACAAGTGTGGGGATGTGATACGTGGTCGAAAACCGGTGATCGTAATTGCTTAATTTGATGTTTTTACACAAGTTTTAGTTTCGAATGGTCTACTTTTGATTAGATATGTGTTTTGCAGGTCTAGCAGAGTTTAAGGAGCTTTTCGGGAGCTTTACGGGTCACCGGAGTGAAAAAGGAACCACCGGAACGCGAAACGGATCAACCGGGAGCACGGAACGCGAAAAACAGAAAGATGGGATTCCGGGCACCGTCGCCGACGCCCATAAGGGCCGTCGCCGACGGTATGTGCAAAGTGACGTCGCCTGATTTGACCGTAGACAGCGCGTTAAGCCGTCGGATCAAGTCGAACATCTACACACCGTCGCCGACGGGACATCAAGCCGTCGGCGACGGCTCTCCTATATGCTGTCGCGAATTTTTGTTATTCCTTGGTCTTGGAACGAATCTTTGGGGTTGTTGGTCATCAATTTCGGGAGTTACACATTGTGTGGAGTTTGAAACTTGTTCTTGGAGCCACAATTGACCTATCATTCACTTACCATCCACCTTACTTCATCTCTACAATTCGAAATCATCACCATCATCTCAATCAATCCATCAATCATCAAACCCTAGTTCACCAATCCATCATCCTTCTCATCATCACCATTCCATAAACCCTAATTCTCCATCATTCCTTCATCCTACAAGCTTCAAGATGACTCCATCCGCATTCCAAGCATCCGGTGATCAAGTTGCATCAACCATGAGCGGCTAATCATCTCGGTTTCACCCCGGTGTAGGTAGTTGTTACTTTTAGGGTTTCAATTTGTTCTTATTTCATCTTAGTGACAATTTGTATTTGGTTTTTGAAACTTTTGACAATAGTATTACATTTGTTACGAATTCGTAAATTGTCGAACGATGTTAAAAGTTATGACTTTGCGAAACGGTGATATGTAATTGTACGTTGTCGTTGTTAGGATTTACTTGTGTTGATTACAAAGTGTCTTTTTGTCCGTTCTTCGGGGCGTTGATAGCTAGTAGCACCTAAGTCACGGTACACTAAATCCGTTAATCGAATGCATTTGAGTTGAAACTAAAACTTGTAGAAATCCTAGGTTAACAATTACCGAAACCGGGTGTGATTCCTTTTTATTATTATTGTTCTAGTATCCAAATTTCCTGCAAGCGTTAATTAGTAGTTGTTAATTAATTAATCCAATTCCAGTAGTTCAAATTCACATCTTTCTACTAAACAAAAATACAAAAATATCTGGCAAGCTTCATAATTGTGACAATTCTTTATAATTCAGTCAAATCCATACACAAACCACATACTCTTCGTGGTTCGACCCCTTACTACCACTAACTATTTGTTAAGGGTAATTTGGGCTTATAAATATTATCTTTGACCGGAGCGCGACACTCCGATCAGGTAGTATTTTGTTTCACTTTGTTTACTCGATGTAAATTTTTTCGAGATCATATTATGAGTAGTATGTACAAGTAACTAAAACACAGACGTACATACTATGAGAAAGAAATATTCGGCTTAATGCCCCGCAACGCGGGCGTGCAAAACCTAGTTAAAACACAATAAACAAAAAAACAAAAACACAGTGGACAACATATTATCATAACCAATAACACAATGTATAGAAAACTTAAGTATAACACCATCTTTATTGTGTCATAAATGGTGTTATAAGTTTTGATAAATACGTAGTGGCCTTAACCCAAATTAACATTGTGTTATAAGTTTCGATAATACCAGAATGTATAGAAGACCTAGTAAAAACGTAATGATCAAAACTCAGTTAAAAGACACAATGATCTGAACCATTAACACAATACAAAAAAAAAAACCCAGTAAAAATGAAAATTTTTATTTTATTATCTTATAGCAACATCATATTCATATTAAAGATAAAAAACGCTCGTTATTATGGTAGATTTTTTTTTAAATATCGTATGAAAAAGTGATAAACGTTTTAAATTAATGGGGGGAATTGACATGTATCTTGCATGTGTAGAGAGAGTAAATAAATTGATTCCTTTTATACCCTTCCATTATCTCATTATCTTTAAAAATAATCTCAACCATCCAAATTTTATATCAATGTACCAAAATCCTTCTTACCCTTTTTTTTTTTTTTTTTTTTTTGTATTTGATCCTAAGGCTGGAGGGTGTGACATAAAGCCCCTATGGACTTTATCACGCCACATCAGCGTCATGTCATATAGAGGACTTTAAATCTCATCCCTTTAATTTGCATGCAATGATTTAAATCTCCTAATAAACAAAATACAAAAAAAAAAAATTTTGATTGGTTGAAAAGAATGGGGACTCACCTGCTTTTCCCTTTAACGCTCGTTACTGCAATGGCGGAGCATCGATCCCCCCACCCCCCTTTGGTGCGCAACAAATGGGGTGGGGCCGCTATAGGGTGTTAACCAGTATGACATGACCAGAAACGTTATACCACACCCCCTGATCTAATCCCTCAAAATAGCAATCCAAGTTCATATATATCCGTCATTTGTTAACACTTACAAATTACATTACTGATGTTGATTCAAAGATATTTTATGTCGTTTTTTATATAACTCCTATATACTATTATATACTATAATTTTGCAACAAGATTATGCAAAGTGTGTTGTAACTTTGGCTTTAGTTGTTTTATGTGCATGTCTATGTTGTACTTTGTGATCATTATATATTATATATATACATATAATTTGCAACATATCTATGCATTATGATTTGTAACATAATGCTTAGTGGTTAAACGTTTTTACGTCGTCTATTTTTTCCCGTTTGACAGGTTTATCATAACCCTCGGGTCCTAGATCAACTTAGTTATTTTTCATATGTTTTATGTTTCGGTTTACTTTCTTCTCATTAACACGCTGCAACTTCAGTGTTGATGGTCGCTGTTAGTAGTATGCCATTGGTGTTCGCCCTGCCGCAATGCAGGGGTAATTAATACTTGTTAAACTCAAATACCTCGAAATAGTAATCCAAGTTCATGTATACAAATTATATTGATAGTGATGTTGATTCATGAATATTTTATGTTGTTCTATATCTCCTATATTTTATTAAATCATGTATTCAGATTTCGGATAATTTCAAAACATACGCTCTAAAAAATAACCCATGAGCCTATTGACATCTTATGGTTAAGATAAGACTTAGGGACATTAGGTCCCGGGCTCGATTTCCATAAAAAGGTTTTTACAGATTTATTTGGTTTCCTCCTGAATGTATATGATCGGGTGGTGTATAATCCTCCAGTAGCCGTCAGCGATCCAAATTTACTCCTTAAAAAAAAAGTCATTATTATATACATATAGAGATCTGGATTTTAGTTAGTTTCCAAAATAAAAATTGTGGCTCTCCGTTTCCAATTTTGACCAAACAGACAAACGCTCTTCTTACTATCATATACATACCCTCTGTTCCCCTTCATCTTCACCGTATCTAAAAACGTCAAAAATGTTACACTGTCACATTTTCCGGCAACCATTTACACTCTTCCTAACCATTCTCCTCACCATTTCCCCCACAACCCAACAACAACTCACCACCACCGATCTCAATGCACTCCACCAACTCATGTACTCACTCACCGACGTCAAAACCGGCGGTTTTTTCTCCACCTGGGACTTTTCCTCGCCGGAAAACGCCTGTTCTTCATTCGCCGGAGTTACTTGCGCCGATGTTAATAACAACTTACGAGTTGTGTCTCTGTATCTCGGTACCGGACTCTCCGACTCACCTGGACTCGCCGGAACGATTTCCGACACTGGGTTATACGACCTCACTGAGTTGACTCAGCTTGTTTTGTTTCCCGGAATTGTTACCGGATTTATCCCGTCGGAAATCGGTCACCGCCTTAAAAACCTCCGTGTCATATCACTCACTAACAACAGACTCACCGGAGCTATCCCGGAGTCAATATCGGAGCTTCAAAACCTTCACACTTTAGATCTGAGTCATAACAAACTCACCGGAAAAATTCCGACAGCGCTGACGTCAGCGTCACCGGAGCTAAAAGTACTGGTTCTATCCGACAACAAGCTCACCGGAGAAATCCCGGAATTTTCCGACGAGTCGGAGCTCATGCACTTGGATTTGAGAAACAATATGTTGACCGGAACATTGCCGGAGAAGATTCCGGCGACACTTCGTTATTTGTCGTTATCGAGTAACGGTCTGTGGGGCCCAGTTAACTGGGTGACGTCAGCGTATTTAGTGTATCTTGATTTAAGCATGAACAAATTCAGTGGGCCCATAAAGGACACATTACTAAGATCCTGCACCTCATCAATGTACCTCCAACGGAACAATTTCTCCGGCGAGCTACCGTTGCAACTACCGTCGTCATTTTCCGGTTACGGTGCCGGATCCACCGTTGATCTCAGCCACAATTACCTCACCGGAAACATACCAGACTATTTAAACAGTGTTGAAACGTTGTTTTTAAATAATAATCATTTTATTGGAAAGGTGCCGGAAAGTTACGTCAGCAATGTGTTTGATGGGATGATGAGGACGTTGTATTTGCAGCATAATTATTTAACGGCGTTTCCGATGGGTGACGGTGGGGGAACGGCGTTGCCGGACGGTGTGGCGTTGTGTTTGAGTTATAATTGTATGGTCCCACCGGCCGTGGGGCTAACGGCGTGCCCGGTTAGTGCAGGTGGACCGGTAACGAGACCGTTAAGACAGTGTGATTTGTTTAAGAGTGGGGATACGATAGGGTAGTATTATGATTATGTGTTGGTGTTTGTTTATACATACATATATAGTGTATAATTTTATTTCTTTTGATACGTGTTTGGTTATTGTTATTGTTTAGGCTTTGGTTTTTTATTGTTATATTGATTAAGAAGTGTGTTTTGTTAGATGTTTTTTTTGGCAAGTCTTCTTAGTCTTAGAGAGTTGGTTAGTGTGTGGCACCAGGCACAGGGGTGTGTCTGAGTTGGTTTGGTTCAGCTTTAACCATTAATCATAATCGAACTTTGGTTACGGGTAATCGGTTATGAATTCGGTTATGGTTATTTCTGTTATCAACTAAAACTAACTTTTGACTAAAGTTCAAAACGTTTGCATGGTTAGTGTTAAACGAAAATCTATTACATAGCCTCAACATTAGAAGTTCAGTTCTGTTTTAGTTATATCGGTTAATTAAAGCTTCATAACCATAACCATTGGTTATGTCGGTTATTGGTTAAAATTGGTTATGTTATGGTTTGGTTATCGGTTTTGGCGGTTAATTTACCCACCCCTAGTAAAAGCTATATAGGGAGAGTTCAAACTTTAACTAGGTATTTAGATTGATTTTGGATCATGTAAAAGTAGGGAGAGTGCATGTTGTCATTTTGAAAAACGTTATACACTTTATAAAATGTCTAAAAGTTAGACCATATATTTAGTATTTTACTAATACAACTTAGAGACTGTTAGTGTAACATTTTTTTTAAATTGGGTCAGTTTAAAAAATGTTATTAGTTCAACATAAAAATTATAATATGTGATTACAAACATTTAGTAAAAAGCCTGCTAATCATATCCTTGTAACCATTCTACAATGTTCTCAGTGTGATAAGAAATGTACACCAAGATTTGTTGCAAATATTGTTCAAACAAGATTTTAGGTAAAAGGAGGTTGGAAGCAGGGGCGGAACTATAGTGTTAGGAGCTGTAGCACGGGCTACGACCAACCCCGTATTCATAGTGTTTTTTTTCCGGTTTTATACAAATGATATATCCTAACAAAAAAAATATGATCCTTGATATTACTAGTACAATCCCATTTTTTATAAGCCCAAACATTTTACAACACGAAAACTTGTATAATAATTTAGCCTGAATGATAATATAAGCCCAAATTAAAAATAATAGAATTGAAAAAAGACCCTAAAAATAATTGATAAAGCTAGCCCAAGACCCAAAACAATACTATAATTGAATAAGTAATCTTACTCGTCTTATGGTGGAAAAGCGAAACACATAGTTCTTGTCCTTTGGGTCCTTTGGTTTATTGGGTAGTGAAGCTAGCTTTGGTTTTATCGGTTGCGAGATGTTTTTCAAAATTGAAGCTTGCCAAGACGGATTTACGCAATCTAATGAGGTTGGAACATTTAAACAATACCCCTAAGTTAATGGGTTAGCTCCGTCGTTGAAAGCAAGGGCGGACCTAGTAAGAGTCCAGGGTGGGCGGGCGCACCCCCTGAAAAAAAAAAATTAGTGTATTTTATAAGGTAAAATTCTCCCCGCACCCCTTGAAAATTTGGTTAAACCCCTTATCCGCACCCCTTGAACCCTTGAAAATTTGGTTAAACCCCTTATCCGCATCTCTTGAAATTTTTTTCTGGGTCCGCCACTGGTTGAAAGTATAGTTCATGTCAACATAAAAAGGTGGATGATTGAAATTTGCTATATATAGAGGGGGACAAGATTAGAAATGACGATGTTAGTACAAGATGTTCTGAATTTCACAAGAGTATATAACAAGTTAACGAACAATAAAGATTTGTACGAGAGTGAAAAAGGAAAAGAGATAAACCACAACGATGTGAAAGAACAATTACAACCTCATAATGTTGTTTAACACCCAAACAATGAAACAAACTTTTAATAAAATTTGTTTGAGCATTTTTCCCTGTCGGTGTAAACAACACTATGAGGTTACAAGGATATGCCACAAAATTAAATTTTAGTTTTTAAAGTATTACTAAAAACAAAAATTATTCGGCCCACGGGGCATGGATATGGCCGATTGCCCCCCTCATCTTTCTTATCTAGTTTAAGAGGTGCACAAAATACCTGGTTCCGGAACTTACCTGACCTGGAATCAGTTTCGATTCTTACTCGGTGCATCAGTATAGTACCCTATAGTTCCTACTTGGTTCTCCATATTTTTTTTCAAACTTCAGTTCCTACCCGGTTATGGACCCTACCTGATTTATTAATGTTAAAAGACTGCATAATCGATTATAGCCCTTTTTAACCGTTGTAATCGTTTTTTGACCCCCCCCCCCCCCCAATTAGTATAAATAGTTGTGGGATGTATTGGTTTATTACCCAACTTGAAAACGCATAAGCGAACCCAAAAAATGCAAAAAATACTCTTGATTTTCTCTCGTTCTACACTCGTTATGGGCTTATGGCATCCAAATCGACATCATCGGTTGGTCAATTTAAACTAGCAAGATAAAAAAGTTAGTGACTTCAAGCAAATTATGTTTAAATTGACCAACACATTATCAACTTTCACAAAATCAAAACTAGCAAGAAGCGAGATACACTAAAAATATATTCAAAAAATATAATATGTGAAAATACACCAACAATAAAACCAATTTGAGTGTTTTTTTAACATTTTATATTTACATGTTATATCATAAATAATATACATCCATATATATTTTTTAATATACTTTATTTATAATTTACTTTTATCCGTCTCTAATATTTTGTGCCCGTTAACTTTTTTTTTAATTTTCTCGAAATTCTGATATCGGATGCTTCTCCATTATTCTTTTTATTTATTTATTTTTTCAGCGTTACTGTTTTTTTTTTCATTATTTCTATTTGATTTCTGATTGTGTTTCTTCTATCAATTCTATGTTTCATTTCTTCTTCTGTCTGTGAATAATTTGTCAAACCTTTAGGTCGATTTTGACTAAGTGATTCATGAATTATCTTATTGCTGATTATAGAAACCTTTTCTCTTTCAGTTTCATTTGATTCATATGTTTCTCTCGTTATAAATAATGGATTTTTCTTTCCTTTTAAAAGTTCTTTTACTATTTGTTTTACAAAGAAAAAGACTTTTGCTTCTTTTTTTTATTTTTTTAAAGCTCTTCGAATTCTAAAATTGAATTTTCTGATTTCGACTTTATAGTCTATATCTTTAAAAATGGGTTCAAATAAGGAAGGTGTTTTTCGCGGAGGACCAAAAGGATATTCCGTTCCCATTCCCAAAACTGTTAAAAAACAAGAATCAAAATCATCTTGTTGCTTTCGATCTCTATCAGAGAGTCGTAGCTTAGATCTGTGCCAAGGTTTCAAATGAAAAGGATATAGGATTTTTATCTAAAAACCTTCGATTAACCAATTTTTAGGAAATTCCGTTTTGGAGAATTGAAGACCGTTATAGTTGCACTTTAGATAAATTTCTCTATTTAATTATTTTCCGGTATCGTTAACTATACCAACTACCAATACTGTAACAAATCAAATCAATATCGACGAGCAACGGTGATGCCGGTAACGGCATCATTGGAACCGATGTTACCAAAACCGCCATTTGTATTCATTTTTGTGGATTTCGATCAATGTAAAACACGTGCCTGCATTTTTTTAGGCATACCACAACTATATTTTGTTACATGAAACAACTTTTGTATTAATAAAATCATTGCAAATATATATTTTTTGTTTTGTAATACAAATAATGTTTAATCGTACAACTACCGTTGGACAACATCAATATCAGTACCAGCATTCATTTATGGGTTTTGGTTTCAATATTTTTTACTATTTGTACCGTACTGCAATGTAACTTTGTAACTCATAACTTTATGACCGTAACTTTTGTTTGATTGTATCTAATACTATTGTAAACGTTATTTTATGTTATATACATATACCAAATTCCTATCGCATTGCACGATTCAATACTAAAAAAAGGTTAGGTGCAGGGGCGGAACCAATTAAGAATGAGCCGTACCCCGTATTCGCAATGTAATTTTTTTTTCGATTTTATACATAGCATACCCAAAAACATATGCAAGGATACCCCTAAGAGAAAATTATGAAACTTGATATTATTCATTAAGCCCAAAACATGTTTAGTAACAAAGTCCAAATAACTAATTTTATAATAATTAAGCCCAAATTGTAATAACTAATAAAACTCATATAATAGAATAAGTGATCTTGTGCATCTTATAGTTGAAATGGGAAAATATAGTTTTTTTTCCTTTGATTTATCGGGTAGTGAAGCTAACTTTGGTTTTACTGGTTGTAACCGCAGCCGTTGAAAGATGTTTTTTGAAAATTATTAAGACGGATTTACGCAATCGAATGGGACCGGAATTTTTGAACAATGTCATGTTTGTGCGGTCGAAAAGGATTTTTTTCATCAAGTAAAAGACGACGATATGATGCAACGATTCCAAGCTATGAAGAAAAGAGAAGGCCAATCTATTAGGTATTTGTTTACTTTATTTATTTATTGTCTTTTTTTTAATATTGTATGATTGCACGGTAAAAAAAAAAGTATGATACCCCTGATTTAACGGGCTAGTTCTGCCACTAGTTAGGTGAATGCTTGAAATGTGCTACTTATAGTTGGGGAGTGGGGACAAGTTTAGAAATGAGGATACATGTTTAAATTAGTACATGATGTTTCGATTGCGTGTATTTCACAAGAGTAAATTACAAGTTATGAAAAATAAAGGTTTGTACGAGCGTGGAAAAAGGAAAAAGAGATAAATGGGAGTGAATACAAAAAGAGAGACAAACAATGTAACAAAACATCTTTAAAGTTGAACACCCAAACAATGAAACAAACTCCTTGTAAAATTTACTTTGTGTTTGTGCATTTTTACAACTATAGTTTTCATTGTCTGTGAATCAACGTGCTGACACACGTGACTACAAGGAATACGTGAGAAAATGACATGCCACAAAATTAAATTTTAAGTTTTTAAAAGTATTAACAACAGTGATAGGAGACCCAGAGAAACCTGGGTTCGATCCTTGAGCCAAACGGGTTTTATCGGTAATTTACCGTCGTGCCTACTGGCGGGTGGGTTACCGGGTTTTCCCCGGAATTGGTGGTGGACCACTCGGGTTACTCTCGGAGTACTCCGTTTGTCCAGTGGGTGCCCGAGAGTGCTCGGGATAGATTTGTTGGCCGTTCAAAAAAATTAACAACATTAAATTTTAGTATTTTAAAAGTATTAAAAACACTCATTACACGGCCCATGGGGAATGGGCATAGCCGAATGCCGATTGGCCCCTCATCTTTCTTATCTAGTTTGACTGGTTGACTGTTTGCCTTTTGATATTGTTTTAAAAACTATTTTTGTGTATTTTATAATTTATACATACACAACATTATTTATAATATTTGTTTGGGTATAGCTACTTTATTTATCATCGACCAAATTGATACTTTAATGCTCCACAAAAAAAAATTGTCAGAGGATGAGTTTTTGTCACCGTGCATGCGAGTCGTATAACACTATAGGACCTGTATTGAATGTTATACGACACAAACCTCATATAATGTTATGCGACCCAAACCTCATATAATGTTATACCTGTATAAAATATTATACGACCTAATATTTTCTCTATTTATACGAGCCGTATAACATTATACGACCCAATATTTGTCATGTCAGATATTCTATACGGGTCGTATAACTCTATACGACCCGTATAAAGGGTATGTGATGAAACAATGCTTAACCGAGGTGGTTAATTCACTGGTCTCGTCAAGTAGGGTTAATCCCTTATTTCCGAGGATCGCAGGCTGGATCGTCCGCTGGTTGATCTCCTGCACAAGGAAACAAACCGTGACTTGTAACAAGGAGAATGAGGTGGGGGGTGCTCCTTATTACCACTCTCCGGCGTGAGAATCAGTAATTTGCTTGGAAGCAAAGTGTGATAGTAGTAGTAGTGAGAGAGTTGTGAAGAGATACCTCAAACCTGGTTTGGGATGGGTATTTATAGCCGGGGAGTGAAGGAGGGTAGTTGAGTGGCTAGTTTGACATCGCACAGCCTCCTGTAGGTGTGTCAGGCCTGTCGGTTACGGTGGTGATGCCACGTCCTGCTGTGGTGTCAGTCTGTCGCTTACATGTGGGTTGCCACTTGCACTGTGGTGTCAGTCCTACTTGCCTTGTAGGCAGGATGCGGTGCCGGGCCGGGCCGCATCGCTGCGTGCGGTAACTGATGTTGTTCCCGCGTTCTTGTTCTGGCCAAGACATATAAGGGATGCGGTGCCGTGCCGCATCGCCGCTTGGTGACTGTTACTGTTGTCCAGATCCCTTGTTGTGATGAAAATGTTCATAGGATGCGGTGCCGGGCCGCATCGCTATGTATACACCTATATACATAAGGTATGTATTCCTATATCTTGACCGATTGGATTTGACCGCTGTGTTCGCGCGTGCCCGCACAGAAACAAATAAGTTCTTGCTGGTGGGGGTTTTTGATAAGGGTAATGGTCACTCGCGGTCGTACTGACGCGATATCTGGGACCATACCCCTTCAGTATGAAAATAAGATTTTAGGAAATAAATGATTGATTTTGTTAAAATATCAATTCCTACATATTACTATATAGTATCAATTTCAAACATTGTGAAAAATAGTTTATTTTGACTTATTATGTTTTAGCCACCAAAACTTTTCACCCTTTCCTCACAAGTCATTACAATAGTTAACTTTTCATTTGTTCAAATTACATTGGCCATTAAGTCTATTATATATACTATATTATAATGCATGAGGGAGGGGTATTTTAAGATACCCAAAAAATAAGAACTTTTCCCCCACTTTATTTATAGAAAGACCCCTAAAATGAGGATAGTTTAGTCTTTTAAACACTATTTATTTTTTAGCCCCTAAACTTATTACACTTAAATCCCTAAGGTTTTAATTATAGATAATAATAGACTTAATGGCCAATGTAATTTGAACAAATGAAAAGTTAACTATTGTAATGACTTGTGAGGAAAGGGTGAAAAGTTTGGTGGCTAAAACAAAATAAGTCAAAATAAACTATTTTTCACAATGTTTGAAATTGATACTATATAGTAATTAGTTACAATTCACCCATCCATAACAAACTTATAATTTTTTTACGTATTCTTGACATATCTTATAAACTATACTGTTTAAAAAAAAATCCAAAGATAGCATGACGACCTACACATTTTTGTCAACGTTTTGGTAGTTGTCTTGTTCAATATCGACGCACGGATTAAAAGGTACAAGTCGATAATGCTTTAATGTACAAGTAATTAATACTTGTGATCTAATGTGCCTAATCTACAAAGATGGGCTCCATCTATGCAAACAAAAACAAAAAGAATTAAAAGTACCGTAACATAAAATGAAGATATTATGTGTCACATTTTATTTTATTAAAACTGTCTAATATCTGTACTTAGATGTATCTTATAAAAACTTAAAACTAACTACAACTAACTTCCTAAATAAAGGATTGTCAAATCTAAAATTAAACCGTAATCCACTTCTATAGTTACTAGTTACTACTATAAATACATAGCAGGACACCCCTATATCTATTGCTAAACAAAGTTAAAAAATGGATCCAGTTTTGAATTCAATTGTTGCGAAAAACCAAACATGCGAGATTCAAATTTCTAAGGTCAGTTCTGTTATATCGCAGCAGTGAATAATTGCTTTCTTTTATTTACTTTTATGTGAATGTTAACTTATTGGATTTTTCAGATTCAGTTCCATGATGAACATGCCAATTTAAACAACCCATTTCTCGAACAAGCTTCTAAGGTATTGATTTTGCTGGTTTTAAGTATTATTTTTGCGTATATATTTCATGTTAACATGTTCGTTATGTTATTATATGTGTGTTTTATTGCAGAATGATGGTGATAAAAGTGTTGATATTATTTTTTATGGTGCAATGTTTAATCCATGCATGGTTAATCTTTAACGTGAATTTAGTGAAGAGTTAATTTTAAGGTTTATTTAATCTTTTTTTTAACTTTTGTATTTAATTTTTTGTCCTTTTTAAGGATCGAAAGTTTGAGACTCAAAGGAAGAGATCCAAGAGACTCTCTGAATGGAAATGAAGTGAGGTTATTAATTTAGACGATTCTGTGGACAATGACAAAGAAGAGGAATTAGAAGTTACTGCCGATTCAAGCACAAACCAGAAAACCCGATTAAATATACCCCGAGTGTCAATTCTGTAACGCCCCAAAAATCTGAATGTTAATATTTGTAGTATGTTCTTATGTGACACGTCATGAAATAAATAACTAGGCTATTTAACCTAGTTAAGGGTATGGTCAGGAGTATTAAATAATAAAGGTAGTGTCAGTTATGTTTAAAAGGAAAACCCGAGGGACTAGAGTGGAATAGATGAAAGATGATTACTAATTAAAAGGGCTATACACACACAAACACCACATACGTGCGTGTTCTTGAATCTTCAGGAGCTCACAAGAGCTCCAAACCCTAGTTCCACTAAATCACCAAATTAAAGGGTGAATCGAAGCTCAAATTCAAGAAGGAACATGGATTAATGATCACCCTCATGAGGGGATCATAAGGTATGTCTTAAATCTAAGATTTGTGATCATGTGTGAAGTGGGTTATGTTCAAAATCGTGAGTTAATATGAAATTAATCATGTATAAGGGTTAGAATCATCATATAGAACATAGGTTATGTATGGTTTGTGTTAATTTGATGTTTAGAGGTGAAACCCACTTGTTTAGGTAAGGATGATGACTTGAATGATCATCCATGTTCAACTCTTATTGATTGTTGATGAATTATGATGAATTCTTGTGAGATGAATGGAATGAAATACGGTGTGATATGTTTGATGCTTATGTGTGAAAAGTACATGTTGATTAAGAATAGGATTTAATGAGTTATGTATGAGTTTAGAAGATTTATGCATGGATTAGTTGTACGTTATGCTTAAAAAGGTGGTACGCACACCAAGAGTATGATAAGACGTATATAATGTCGTCCGTATAGTCAATTATGATGTTGCGGGTATATGTTGATAAGTCGATGATTACATATGGTTAATAGTTGACTTTTGAAAGTCAACAAGTATAAGAAACATGATTTGACTCGTTGTCGTAAAGGTAGGTTTATAGGAAGTCGTTGGGTACATGTTATGTTAATATGCGTTATGTGTGATTACATTGTCACACCCCCAAAATCCACTCGCGGAGTATCACCGCTTGGAGGCGTGACTGACCAGGATCAAGCCACCAATCATATTGAACATATAAGTAAGTAGTAAAAATCATTCATCAATACGAAAGGTGTTTTCAAAACCAAACGTCAACAAGTATGTAGCGGAAGCATAAGTATGTAAACCCAATGTAAATAGTAAATTCAAATGTTTAGATAGATAACATGGCATCATCAATCCATGTCCCACAACGACCTGCTCCTCCCTGTGCAAGCTCCATATGTACCTAAGGTCCTGCAAGGCATGCAAGAGAGAGTCAACAACTAGTTGAGCGAGTTCACAGTTAATAGTTCAGTATTAGTATAGCGTGAGTAGTAGTATGTTCGTTCGTTACAAAGTATCGTATTATTTCCCATCGCGGCCCTCCAGGCAGGTGTGCGAAGATGTTGGGGAATGTTATTCCCCAAGTATTCTAGACTAGGTTTATTTGTATCGCGGCCTCTCTTAGGCAGGTGTGCGAAGATTTGTAAATTCAGTTCGCGGCCATCATATGGCAGGTGTGCGAAGTCAGTCATAATATCGCGGCCAATCCTTGGCAGGTGTGCGAAGATCGTTCAATAAGTGTTACTAGTCTAGCAGTAGGTTCTATCATTTATGTATGTACCGTAAATCATCAAATCCCCATTCCCACCCCGGGAACCCCATGCCTTGGCTTGTGTGAACTCACCTTGGTTTGCTCGGTATGCTAGGTATGTAAGTGCTCGCAAATAATCAATCACGTCCTAAGGTATGCACGTATACATAATCAGTTTGTGTTTCAGTTGTTCATGTATAAGCATGTAACACGTAATCACAATCATACAAGTCATGTTTAACATATAACAGCAGTTAAATATTCCAGTTAACACTTAACAGAATTAACTCAAGTTACAGCACAGCTCGGCGAAACACACATGTTGGCGAAACACAATATTGGCGAAACACAATATTGGCGAAACACATATGTTTCGTCGAGGTGTCCCTTGGCGAAACAGAACTTCTGATTCGTCGACTACCCTTGGCGAAACACATTCTGTTTCGCCGAGAGTTCGGTTTCGTCGGACAGTTCAGTTACGTCAGTACAGTTACAACAGATGCGAGTAACACATAAACCCTAATCATTCTAGCAGCCGTCATCAATAGCAGAAATCATATGAAGATCAATGTGCAAATCGAATCATCATAAATCAACCATCCAAGAATCATTGTCTAGCATAAACCCTAGCTTATGTGTATAGCATATCAAATAACATACAACATCATCACATCAATCCCTATCAAGATACTAATGTAATCAGAATCAGGCCATATAAACAACATTCAGAACCGAGCATTCGATTGTATCAAGTTTCGCATATCATTTATATATCCTACTATATCATATCATACACATCGAAATCTATATCATCACCATCATACTCTCATCACAGCAGTAACACACATCAATCATATGCACCAGCAAGAATCTATATAATACAGAAACATAGAATCGATTAACAAACACACACTGACCGATTCGAGATGAATGAACAAGGATTCGAGAGCTAGGTATGATGGTGAATGATGGTTGTGGCCGTCGCACAGAAGGGAGAGTGTTCTAGGGTTTTTCTGATTGCTTAGGATGTAAAACTGAACCCGTTTCACGTAAATATTCGCGAAATAACATTCTGGGCCGTACTGGGCTTTTGGCGAAACTGGGCTCGGCGAAACAGCCTGTTTCGTCGAGAAGATTGTTGACGAAACTGACCTGTTTCGTCGAGGTCAAACTTGGCGAATCTCACTTGTTTCGTCGAGTTGTTTTATGGTTTACAAGTCTAAGTTTTTCAAACAGTATGCAAGCTATCATATTACACATAACCATGCAAGTACACTACATTTTATCATAACACAAAGTGTACAGTTACGAAGTCAAACAGGTCAACAACTAAACAGTCAAAGTCAACGTGCATTAAATGCGAATAGAGAATGTCGGAAATTCGAGTTATCACATTATCCCCAACTTGAAAGAAATTTCGTCCCGAAATTTAGCATGCAGTTACTGAGGAAGCTAGTAGTGTGACGTTGTTTACCTGTATCGTATCGCGGCTCCCCGAGCAGGTTTGCGAAGATTACTGGTTTTCTTGGGGTGTCACATTATCCCCCCGTTGATTTGGAATTTCGTCCCGAAATTCTGCATCGGTAGCTTCAGCCTCAGTAGTAGCTGCTTGGTTTCCGAATAACTGGGGATATTTGAGTTCCATTTGATCTTCACGCTCCCAGGTGAACTCTGGGCCGCGGCGGGAGTTCCAACGAACTCGTACAAGAGGGATTCTCGTGTTCTTGAGGACCTTAACATCCCGGTCCGTGATTTCAACTGGTTCCTCGACGAAGTGCAACCGTTCGTCGATAGTGAGTTCCTTTAAGGGAACTATGTGGGTCTCATCTGACGTACACTTCTTCAGATTCGACACGTGAAAGACGTTGTGAACTGCACCAAGTTCAGGTGGTAAGTTCAATCTGTAAGCCACTTTGCATATTTTCTCAATAACCTCGAAAGGTCCAACATATCGTGGATTTAGTTTGCCGCGTTTGCCAAAACGAACCACACCCTTCCAGGGTGAAACTTTAAGTAGCGCTCGATCCCCAACCTGGAATTCGAGTAGTTTCCTGTCTTTATCGGCGTATACTTTCTGACGGTCACGAGCTGCCGCCATGCGTTGTCGTATTTGTGCAATCTTTTCAGTAGTATCAACTACCATTTCTGGACCTGTGATTTGACTTTCTCCCACCTCTGCCCAACAGAGAGGTGACCGGCACTTACGCCCGTACAATGCCTCGAATGGTGCAGCTTTAATGCTGGTGTGGTAGCTGTTATTGTATGAAAATTCCACTAGTGGCAGATGTTTCTCCCAACCATTGCCAAAATCAATTACGCACGCCCGAAGCATGTCTTCTAGAGTTTGAATAGTGCGCTCAGACTGCCCATCGGTCTGAGGATGATACGCCGTGCTCATGTCTAAACGAGAGCCAAAAGATTTATGCATTGTTTGCCACAGTTCTGAAGTAAAACGTGCGTCACGATCAGAGATAATGGAGGTGGGTACCCCGTGCCTTGAGACCACTTCTTTTAAGTAGATGTCTGCTAAGGTAGAGAACTTGTCTGTTTCTTTAATGGCCAGGAAGTGAGCAGACTTTGTGAGTCGATCCACGATCACCCAAATAGTATCATTTCCGAGCTGAGATCTAGGTAAGCCAGTAACAAAGTCCATGGAAATTTGCTCCCATTTCCATTGTGGTATCTCAGGTTGTTGGAGTGGTCCTGACGGTTTCTGATATTCTGCCTTGACTCTCGCACAAGTCAAGCATTTACTAACGTATGTGGCTATGTGGGCCTTCATGCTAGGCCACCAATATGTAGTTTTGATGTCGTGGTACATTTTATCCGCACCTGGATGTACCGAGTAGCGAGACTTATGAGCTTCATCCATCACTAGCTCACGTAAGTTGCCATAAAGTGGAACCCAAATGCGTCCTGTAACGTAGTAAGCACCATCTTCCTTCTGTTCTAAACGTTGTCTTGAGCCACGTAGGGCTTCAGCCCTGACATTTTCTGGTTTCAATGCTTCTACCTGAGCATCTCGTATCTGAGAAGGAAGACTAGACTGTATAGTGAGTTGTAAAGCTCGCACGCGCTTAGGCGCGGTGTCCTTTCGACTGAGGGCGTCAGCCACAACGTTGGCTTTGCCTGGGTGATACCTGATTGAGCATTCGTAGTCATTTAACAGTTCAACCCATCGTCGCTGTCGCATATTCAGCTCTTTCTGTTTGAAGATATGTTCGAGGCTTCTGTGATCAGTGTAGATTGCGCACTTGGTACCGTACAAATAGTGTCGCCATATCTTGAGTGCAAAAACAACCGCTCCCAGCTCTAGGTCGTGTGTCGTATAATTCCGTTCGTGAATCTTAAGTTGGCGCGAAGCATAAGCAATAACTTTATCCCTCTGCATCAATACACATCCAAGACCTTGGATAGATGCGTCGTAGTAGACTACGAAATCGTCCGTGCCTTCAGGCAGTGAGAGAATAGGTGCGCTACAGAGTCTATCCTTTAAGTGTTGGAATGTTGTTTCCTGTGCATTACTCCAACGGTAAACAACACCTTTCTGTGTCAGTAGTGTAAGCGGCTGAGCAATCTTTGAGAAGTCTTTGATGAACCTTCTGTAGTAACCTGCCAACCCTAAGAATTGACGTATTTCCGTTGGTGTACGAGGCGCAGGCCAATTCTTGATCGAATCTACCTTGGATGGATCGACATGGATCCCATCTTTGTTTACCACGTGGCCTAAGAAGTGGACTTCACGAAGCCAGAAGTCACATTTGGAAAACTTAGCGTATAGCTGTTCCGTTCGTAGAAGTTCCAGTATAAGTCGTAAGTGCTGCTCGTGTTCCTCCTGACTTTTCGAATAAATCAGGATGTCGTCGATGAAAACAATGACGAACTTGTCGAGATAGGGTTTGCACACCCTGTTCATAAGATCCATAAATACGGCAGGCGCGTTCGTTAGCCCGAATGGCATGACCATAAACTCGTAGTGGCCGTAGCGAGTTCTAAATGCTGTTTTAGAGACGTCCTCATCCCGGACTCTCAGCTGGTGATATCCTGACCTTAAGTCTATTTTGGAGTAGTAGCTCGACCCTTGCAGCTGGTCGAATAAATCATCTATGCGCGGAAGAGGATAACGATTCTTGATCGTCACCTTGTTGAGTTCGCGGTAGTCTGTACACATCCTGAACGTACCGTCTTTCTTCTTCACGAATAACACTGGAGCTCCCCAGGGCGAAGAGCTAGGACGTATAAAACCCTTTTCCAAGAGTTCTTGTAGCTGCTTTGACAGTTCTTCCAATTCAGTTGGAGCTAAACGATAAGGTGCTCGAGCTATGGGTGCTGCTCCTGGAGCGAGCTCGATCTTGAATTCGACTTGACGATGAGGCGGTAACCCAGGTAATTCCTCAGGGAACACTTGAGGAAAGTCACGTACTACAGGAATATCTTCAATCTTTTTCTCTTTCTTCGAGGTATCTGTAACGAGTGCCAATATAGCAGTGTGCCCCTTGCGCAAACACTTCTGAGCCTTCAAAAAGGAGATAATACCACTCACGACACCACTCTTGTCGCCTTGAACTTCGAGAGGTTCTTTGCCAGAACGAGGAATGCGAATAACCTTTTCTTTGCATAAGATCTCCGCTTGTTGTTGAGATAACCAATCCATGCCAATGACGACGTCAAAGCTACCCAGGGTTATAGGGATGAGATCGATGGAGAAAGTCTGACCAGCGAGAATAAGATTACACCCTTTAACTATGTGTGTGGCTTCTAAACTTTTACCGTTAGCTAACTCTACGACATGCTTGGTGTTTAGGAGAGTTGGTGCACGTTTTAACATTTCACTAGCTTTTAAAGACATGTAACTTGTATCCGCACCAGAATCAAATAGTACAGTAACATAAAAGTCGTCTAGAAGAAACTTACCCATAACTACGTTGGGATCATTCCTTGCATCACCCTGACCGATCACAAACATACGGCCTCTAGCACCATTGTTGTTGTTGTTCCCACCGTTGTTGTTGTTCCCGTTGCCCTGATTGTTGTTATTGTTCTGGTTCTGGTTTAACTGAGGACAATCCCGCTTGTAATGACCTTCAGCCCCACACTGGTAGCATCCCCTGTTTCCATGCTGCTGCTGCTGAGGCTGGTTTCGTGGAGCAGGTGGTTGTTGTTGCTGGTTCTGATTCGCAGGTCGCGAACTCCTGCAATCTTTAGCCTCGTGACCCGTCTTAAGACATCTTTGACACTGTTCCCTGCGACATCTTCCGCTGTGGTGTTTGTTGCACCTTCTACACCATGGGTGAATTCCCCGATAGCCACTCTGCCCTTGACTACCGGATGATTGCTGATTCGGACTCTGGTAGTCATTTGTCTTGCGTTGCTGAGCTTGAGACTGAACAGTAGCTGAACCTTTGCTAGAATCCCCCTCCCATTTCCTCTTATTGTCACTGGGAGTAGCAGGAGTAACTGAAGTGGTAGCGGTAGCAGTAGCGTTGATGCGTTTAGGCAACCTGTTTTGCTCCACCGCCTGATCAGTGAGACGGTGAGCCAACTGAACAACCTGCTGGTAAGTGGCATGATTTGCTGAAGTCACATGACTTTGGATCTCTGGCACCAGACCCTTAAGATATAGTTCGATACGTTTGTCCACCATAGTAGGACACAGTAACGCAAGCTCATTCGATCTTTTGGTATACGCTTCAATCTCAGACCCCGTCATCTTGAGGTTGAAAAACTCGACTTCCAGCTTATGAATATCATCTCGACTGCAGTATTCTTCCTTGATCATCTCTTTGAAATTGTTCCATGGGGTGGCGTTAGCAGCAACCAACCCCAGTATTTGGACCTGAGCTTTCCACCATGTGAGGGCTAAACCCTCGAGGGTACCGGTAGCATATTTCACCCTGCATGCCTCAGGGCATTCACACATCTCAAACACAGACTCTATCTTTTCAAACCAGTGCAGGAGACCTACGGCTCCTTCAGTGCCGCTGAAAGTGGTTGGACGACAGTCCATGAAAGTCTTGAAAGTGCATACAGGTGCTTGACCTGTTGTGTACAAGAATTAGGACAAGTTTAAACACGGGAGTTGATTTAGGAATGTAGGATCTAAGGATCCTAGTGTGAGTTGTAACTGCAGGGTATACCTCCTGCTTGTGCGGCTGCAACTGCCGCAGTAACTCGTTCGTTAATAAGGGCCGTCAACTGGTCCTGAGTCATGTTGATACGTCCAGACATGATCTTCATAGTAAAGATAACGTAAGTGAGATAGGTTCGCGAATAGTGCGATGACAGAAGAGAGTGAGCACACAAGTGTTCTCAAGTAATAGCATATAGTGGGTTCTGTACTCTAGGCATACCACGAGCAAAGTTCTATGTAGTTCTAGTATGTAGGTAATGTAACATGAATAGTAATACCTATGGTGTTGAGCCTTGCACGTGGAGCGAAGCGTCGTTGTGGATCGTTGAGAGCACTGTTCTGGTTTTAACAAAATCGTTTTCCCTTTATTAAAACCAAGTTCTCTATAACCAATGGCTCTGATACCAATCTGTCACACCCCCAAAATCCACTCGCGGAGTATCACCGCTTGGAGGCGTGACTGACCAGGATCAAGCCACCAATCATATTGAACATATAAGTAAGTAGTAAAAATCATTCATCAATACGAAAGGTGTTTTCAAAACCAAACGTCAACAAGTATGTAGCGGAAGCATAAGTATGTAAACCCAATGTAAATAGTAAATTCAAATGTTTAGATAGATAACATGGCATCATCAATCCATGTCCCACAACGACCTGCTCCTCCCTGTGCAAGCTCCATATGTACCTAAGGTCCTGCAAGGCATGCAAGAGAGAGTCAACAACTAGTTGAGCGAGTTCACAGTTAATAGTTCAGTATTAGTATAGCGTGAGTAGTAGTATGTTCGTTCGTTACAAAGTATCGTATTATTTCCCATCGCGGCCCTCCAGGCAGGTGTGCGAAGATGTTGGGGAATGTTATTCCCCAAGTATTCTAGACTAGGTTTATTTGTATCGCGGCCTCTCTTAGGCAGGTGTGCGAAGATTTGTAAATTCAGTTCGCGGCCATCATATGGCAGGTGTGCGAAGTCAGTCATAATATCGCGGCCAATCCTTGGCAGGTGTGCGAAGATCGTTCAATAAGTGTTACTAGTCTAGCAGTAGGTTCTATCATTTATGTATGTACCGTAAATCATCAAATCCCCATTCCCACCCCGGGAACCCCATGCCTTGGCTTGTGTGAACTCACCTTGGTTTGCTCGGTATGCTAGGTATGTAAGTGCTCGCAAATAATCAATCACGTCCTAAGGTATGCACGTATACATAATCAGTTTGTGTTTCAGTTGTTCATGTATAAGCATGTAACACGTAATCACAATCATACAAGTCATGTTTAACATATAACAGCAGTTAAATATTCCAGTTAACACTTAACAGAATTAACTCAAGTTACAGCACAGCTCGGCGAAACACACATGTTGGCGAAACACAATATTGGCGAAACACAATATTGGCGAAACACATATGTTTCGTCGAGGTGTCCCTTGGCGAAACAGAACTTCTGATTCGTCGACTACCCTTGGCGAAACACATTCTGTTTCGCCGAGAGTTCGGTTTCGTCGGACAGTTCAGTTACGTCAGTACAGTTACAACAGATGCGAGTAACACATAAACCCTAATCATTCTAGCAGCCGTCATCAATAGCAGAAATCATATGAAGATCAATGTGCAAATCGAATCATCATAAATCAACCATCCAAGAATCATTGTCTAGCATAAACCCTAGCTTATGTGTATAGCATATCAAATAACATACAACATCATCACATCAATCCCTATCAAGATACTAATGTAATCAGAATCAGGCCATATAAACAACATTCAGAACCGAGCATTCGATTGTATCAAGTTTCGCATATCATTTATATATCCTACTATATCATATCATACACATCGAAATCTATATCATCACCATCATACTCTCATCACAGCAGTAACACACATCAATCATATGCACCAGCAAGAATCTATATAATACAGAAACATAGAATCGATTAACAAACACACACTGACCGATTCGAGATGAATGAACAAGGATTCGAGAGCTAGGTATGATGGTGAATGATGGTTGTGGCCGTCGCACAGAAGGGAGAGTGTTCTAGGGTTTTTCTGATTGCTTAGGATGTAAAACTGAACCCGTTTCACGTAAATATTCGCGAAATAACATTCTGGGCCGTACTGGGCTTTTGGCGAAACTGGGCTCGGCGAAACAGCCTGTTTCGTCGAGAAGATTGTTGACGAAACTGACCTGTTTCGTCGAGGTCAAACTTGGCGAATCTCACTTGTTTCGTCGAGTTGTTTTATGGTTTACAAGTCTAAGTTTTTCAAACAGTATGCAAGCTATCATATTACACATAACCATGCAAGTACACTACATTTTATCATAACACAAAGTGTACAGTTACGAAGTCAAACAGGTCAACAACTAAACAGTCAAAGTCAACGTGCATTAAATGCGAATAGAGAATGTCGGAAATTCGAGTTGTCACATACATGATGAATTACATGAGTTGGAAAGAAGATGAAGTTGATTTCTATGTAGTATGCTTGTTAGAAATGACTAAGGGAAGTTAAGTGTGGATTATGCGATTGGTATGATTGTTAACATGTACAAATAGGTATGCTAACAAGAATGTGGTTTCGATGACATGGAAGTGTAGGGACCATGTCGAGACGGCCTCAAGCAAGATGTGCTAACGGGTCAAGAAGGGGCAAGGATCGGATACAAGCGCGGACGCATAAGGTAAGTGATTCCCGTAATCACTTCTTAGTTTGTTTAAGTAATATAGCGTTTTAATTAAATTAAACATGATGTTTGAAGTTAAGTATATGTTGAAGTCTTTCGTCGTAAATGATGGAATTAAAGTTGACCAAAACGCCCTTGATGGGTGTTTTGGGCAAATGATCGTAAAAGTAGTTTTAGAAACAAATTATTTGATTAGTGTAATGTTTTGGTCAAGTATGAAAGTGAGGAGTAGGGTTTTGTGAGTCAGAAACGTTTTAATGCGCAATTACCCTTAACGGGTCAAAATAAGCTTATGAGCGCAAAAGGGTGAAATAAGATGTAAAGAGTCTGGGAATGAATCTTTTATGACAAAAGTCTTTGATATCATCAATTCATATGAAGTTAAGGTCAAATAAACAAGTTATGTGGTAGAATTATGAATGGGTCAATTATTGGTAAAAAGGGTAGTAAGCCGAAGACTTAAAATCTGGAATTTTGTTAATCCGGATGTCGGATCTTAACACCATAAGATGGGGAACTAAATTACGGACGCGTAGGAAAAAGAATCGGGTAAAACGGACCAATAACGAAGAAGTTATGACCGTTTCCGTGAAACGCGGACGTGCTGGAAATCTGCAGCACAGCAGCAACAACTGTCTGACTTTTTGAGGGCGTCGCGTAGCGCGACGGCCCGTCGCGTCGCGCGACGGGTGTTGTTTCTTCGAAAATTGTTTTCAGGTCTCGTTTTGGCTTGGGAACTCGTTTAAACGCGTTTTAAGTTGCGTACGACTATTTTAACATATGTTTTATGACCATTAGAGTAAGCGCACTTGTAGATAGGTATGTATGCATGTTTGTATATCTATATATATGTATGTAGGAATGTATGAAAGCATGTATGTATCTACATGAGTATGTTTATAAGTATGTGATCAAGAATAAGCGAATGTGTGATGGTATGTATGAGAGTAGGCATGTATGAGTTTGGTTTGATGCACGTAGGGTTGTATGTATGTAAGATGTATAATGTCATGTGGGTATTATTATGATGTTGGTACGTGTACATATAAATACGTATATAATGAGGTAGATGTGTGTATATGTAAGTATGCTTGTAGATTACCATGTATGTGTGTGAGTACGTATGTAAGCAGGTGTGTATGCATGTATGTGTAGGTATATATAGAGATAATATGTATGAAGTAGGGTATGTACGTAAGTCTTTCGGTATGGTTATGTGTTTACGTTGTTTATTCGTGTACCTGGAGTTATAAGTGAAATGCAGGAATAGCAAAGAAGTCTCATCACGGATGGTATGACAGGAAAGAAAAGCTGGGATGTAAAGAGTTAACGAAACGAGAAGTAAACGTGAACAAACCTTGTATGTTTATAATGCGTACTAATGTTGTGAATTTCATGTGGCGAACGCAGGTAGTTCCAGTCATGAGGATATTCAAGGTTTGGAGATCGGGGATCGAGTCACAATATAGATTGTACGGGAGTGTTGAGTACGTAATTGAGCGAAGCTAGTTTATGGTTTCTTTTGGAAATGAGTATAATAAATGTATTTGTTGTGAAAGAATAAATCTTAACAATAAATTTAGGTGCGTCAAGGTGTTTGTAACGAAAGAAATTTTTATGGTACGTTTTTCCGCTGCGACTTTAGTCAGTTACGAAATAGGGTGTAACAAATTCAGAAGCGGAACAGATTTCATGCAGTCTAATATGAAATCTATCAAGTGTTTTTATGTTTTTTTTTTTCATTTTCAACTGTTATGTTTGATCTAGACGTATGAATAAAGTTTATTTTATATTTGAACTTTATTTTTTGTGTTAATATAATGCACTTATTGACCATATTAATAAGGGAATATGTCACAGAATAGTAAACAAGTTTCAAAAATGTTCTAATTAGGTCACGCGTATCGTTTTTGTATCAATTAGATAGCTTAACATTCCTTTTTTCTATGTGTCAAGAAAAAAATGAAGAATAAGATGTTCGGGTCGGATTGTTTTAATATATGAAATTATATTTATTAAAAATAAAAACACTTTAATTACATTAAAAATTAAAAAAAACAAGTTACAATTCACGTCATCACTCCAAGTTAGCATCAAATAAAAGCAAAAAAAAAAAAACAAAAATCCACATCACCATGGTTACTTATAAAATGGATAAAAAACACTTAATTTTAATGAAAAATGAATGTTGAGTGACCTGATTAGAACACTTTTGAAACTTGAGTGACCTAATTAGAACACTTTTAAAACTTGGTTACTATTCTGTAAAGTTAAATTCAAAATAAAGTTAGTATCATAAATTTACAAGTCAACTAAACTTATATAAGTTAATTTCCTAAAGTTGCAATAAATAGATATTGGAGTTAGATATAGTCAAGCTGAAATTATAAAATATTGCAGTTATTCTTGGATATTAATCTAATAATTTGTATTTCTTAATTAAAAAATAATAAAGTAATAAACTTTAAAGCTAAAAAAATGAACTTACTATGATATAAAGTTAATAAAGATATAAACTCTTAATACCCTATTTTTTACAAAAACTGTTTTTAAAATTTTATCAAAATATTATTATATATATATATATATATATATATATAAACGAAATTTAACAATTAAAGGTAAAGGTGTAAAACGTACTTACGAGTCAACCACTATTTTTTATTTTTTTAAAACCAAAAATTTTAAACTTAAAGTTTATTGGATGATTACCATGTGGATATTTAAAAAAAGTTATGAACTTTAAAGAATAAAATTATAAACTTTAACATTTAACCAAGAAAATAAACTTACTTTACGATTATAACAACTTATCTTTTATTTTTTGTCATTTGATTATCATCTTTAAAAAAAAACAAAACTTTACATGTGTAAAACAAATTTTTTACTTTATTTATAAACAAAAATTTTGTTTTTATAAAAAATAATTCTTTTATAAACATTTTTTTTTGTAACAAGTAATATCATTAAAATACTCCAGAAATTTTTACAATTTTTACTAGATAAATACTAAATTGTGTTGCAAATTTTTAGGAATTATAAGTTCAACTATATTGTTCTAGATAATATTAGTTAGTTTCAAAAGAATTCTTTACTAACATGACTAGATACATAGTAGATTGTGTTGCATATTTTTAGGGATTATAAGTTAAAAATAAACTTATATAGATAAGATTAGTTAGGAACTAAAAATCTGAACTTAGTATGATATAAAGTAAATAAAGATATAAACTCTTAACATCCTATTTTCTTTTATAAAAATAGTTCTTGAAATTTTATAAAAATATAAATTTTTTATATATGTTAAAAACCGAAATTTAACAATTTAAGTTAAAGCTCTAAAACGTACTTACGAGTCAAATACTATTTTTTATTTTTATAAAAACGAAAATTTTAAACTTAAAGTTTATTGGATGAGTACTATGTGGATATTTAAAAAAATTTATGAACTTTAAAGAATAAAATTATACTTTATAATTTAACCAATAAAATAAACATACTTTACAATTATAACAACTTATCTTTTTTTTTTTTTGATTATTAATTTTTATAAAAAACAATATTTTTTTGTCTTTTGATTATTACTTTTTATAAAAAAACAAAACTTTACATATGTGTAACGCTGATGACATATATCCACCCCAATAACGTTACCATAAATATTATACGAATAAGAAAACTACCAGAAACGAGTGCCGCAATCCAAAGTATCACCCCCGCCGCATCGTGCGGGCACCCTACTAGTTATTCTATATAACAATTAGTCTATCTTCTTATCTACAGTAACTTTTGTTGACACACTTTTGTTGATGTGTCAGATTCTAATTGAGGGTGAGTGTGAGGGATCGGCTTGCACTATCGCTTCTGTTGCATTTATCTATACTATTATAAAAAGGAGAAGTGACGTACACAAATGTAATTTTACATGGCGTCCAACTTTTGAAGCAATGTGTACAACTAATGAAAGCCTATTTTATAAGGGTAAAATTGTAAAGAGTACACATTTTAAGACACCTAAAAGGCTAAAACAGTAATTTAGGTCCCACTTTATAAACACGCACAAAAAAAACCTTTCCTCAACTGCCCTCAAGAAACCTAATAGTCATCCGGTGATTGAAACGGAACCATCAAGGCAAGAGCAGAAGATTGAAGGATGGAAAGGTGGACCGTGAAATTGAAGATGATGATTCACTTCTCTCCTCATCCAGCAATATTTAACATCAAATCCATGCTTCAATTCTGTACTTCTTTGCTACTTCAGTGCCCTGTTACCAGGTTATCCGGAATCCCCCTATGTCAGGTGCGAATTAGGTCGTCTTTTTCTGTCAATTGCTACTCTGTCTGTGATTTCCGGATTTCATTTGCTATTAAAAAGTTAGGGTCAGTAAGAATTTGTGACTGAGAAACGGGTCTGTTTGGATCTGACCCAAATATGTTGGATTAAGTGCATAAATGTTTACTGTATGATTTTGGAAATTGCCTTCCCTCTTTTGCTAATGATATTGTTCATGTGGTTAACCTGACTTGGTGTGATTTTTGTGGCTGTAACAAAATTTATTACGCTTATAAATAATTCAAACGAATTCGGCAAATAAAATCGAGTTTGTTATGAAAACCTTCAGGAATTTAAAGCTGAGTGACGCTTCAAATAAGTTTGAAAAGAAATTTGCAACTTGAGCATCTGTTGTGAAGGTATACTTCAGGTGAATCTCTATATTTGTGTATATGTTTTACTTTCGAATACGTGTTATACAAAGCACACATATCATTCTTCTTCCTTCTAGATTAGAGTTTAAGGATATTTATGTTGTTTTTGAGTTGATGGAATGTGATCTTTAGTTTGGTTATATTCAGGGTGGCAGGACCAGGGTGCTGGTTATATTCAATTTAGATGTGTTATGATACTGTGTGGCTTATGTAGGGCGGATCTATGATTTGTTTGCTTTAAATGCTTTTTCTATATTAATTTGAACCAGTATCTTTTTTCATGTAAAATGTTCGAGCAAGACGATGGAGTGAAATCACTTTTGGAACTATGGCCAGTGCATCAAATACACTTAAGCAAACTTGGAGGCTGGTGCTTTGGCTTTGAAAACAGATCTCATAGAACGGACTCAACAGAGAAAACAATTGGTTAGAAAAAACAACCAGGTGTGTTATTTTGTTTTATTAATAGAACTTTACCTTGCTTTTCCTAATGGGTCAAATATGATTAATGTCTAGAATGTGCTAGACTAGACTGAGTCATTAATATCAAGTTTTTGATGTTCAGGTTACGATTTGGACCTGTTTCGGGTGGCTGTTCTTTTTCTGTTTGGTTGAGTGTTGGGCTATAGTTTATAAATCAGATTCATGGCTATAAGTTTTTGTTGACAGCATTGGTCTAATGTCCAAAACGCATTCAAACGATGACTCCTCAACTTATGTTTCAGGATTTTAAAACTTATATACCCTTTATTACTAGCCTTGAACCCTTTACAAAGCTAACCCCTGTCCATGTGTGGCATTTATTTATAGTTATTGATGATGTGTAAATCAGTAAGCATGTTAATGGGTCTGCTGGGTTAAGTCGGTTAACGATTTAAAGCGGATAATTTTTCATGGGTTAGAATGCGTTTGGTTAATCTAGCAAAGAAAGATTAAAATAAATAGAAATAACAATTACTTTAGATTATTCACTTTAAAAAGTCCATATTTGCTAAGCTTTTTTAAGTTTAGCCGTATGACCGATGAGCAATAGGTTAACCCAAACTGACCCGTTATTTATATACCGTGTGCGTTTGTAATGCTGCATGGAACAAGGATGAGGATGCGAGCGACCCAAATACATTTGGAAGATGCTAAATGACACTCAATGGCTCTAGCCAATGCAACAAGGGTTGTAGCTGAAGTAGTCGTGGCGGCAACAAATGCAGCCGCCGAGCCTGCTAGGCTTAAGGTCATCTAAAGAGCTTGAAGGGACAATTCGAACCACATCAGAATGGAAGTTAACGCTCTATGTTACATGTCTGTTTTTCTTCCTTTGAGAGGTCTTGGTTTTCTCATAATCGAAAAAAGGATGAAGGGCTGCAATGAATTGGCTTTCCATCAGAGTTTAAAGGTTTAGCTTTGAGTTTTGTTTAACCAACACAAGTTCTTCAAGTTAGAACTGGAATCTAGCTTGCAAAATTGCTACTGTTCACTAAAATTGCATTTTACTGAATTGGCTTAATATTGCATCCAATTTGGTAGTTCACTGCTATTGATTGAATTCTTATGTTTATCATGAGTTTATTGAGTTAGAACTTCATATCATGGGTTTGAGGGGAATATTCATCAGGTATGTTACTATATTTTAAAGGAAATAATGTCTTTCACTTCGTAAACATGTTTTGGATTGAATTGAGATGATCAATGTCGATAGTTGGAAGCCATCATAATTATTATCTCATAGTTGGTTTATTGTTTGTGATTTCAGGTTGTGGACATGCAGGTAAACCAAAAAGACAACTATCTTATCTAAATCACCATCATAGCAGAGGGTTTGGGGACCAAAAAGAGAGAGACTTGGGTCTGCACGGTAATTCATTCTTCATCAAGAAATTGGTACAAGTTTCTAATAATCTTTTATAATAGAAAATTTATGATTTTGAAAAACAATAAAAACTGAAATCTGTTTTTTTCTTCTGTGGTACAGGAACAATTAGTAAACGAGTCAAAATTATTATTTCAAAGAATGGGTCAAAATTATCAATTTAAGTAAAGGGCAAAGCTCTTTTTTTAGTAAACGGGTCACCCTTAACAAAAGAAAATCACTAAACATCTGTAAGTTTTGATTAAAACTAACAATTTTCAAATTTTGATTCAAGGTAACCTGATCAAAAGTTTCCGGGTTGTATGCATAAAGCTATGAACCTGAACCAAAAAGGGTTACTTTTGTCTTTTTTTTTAATTTTTTTTTTGTTCTGATATTGTCGGTTTTGCAAGGCGTTTACGTGAATATTATAACCTTTTGAGTATGATATGAGGTAATTGCTGACATTTTATTCTTTAATTGGTCAAATAAGCCTGAAAATGAAACCAGCTAATATGGGCATGGTTTAAAAAAACGTTCGAGGCGTCTGTTTTGAGGCGCGCTTCGAGGCGAAACGGGAAGAAACACAACAGATGGCCATGTATAAGATATATAATTTTTAATTTTATTTTTAATTTCCGCCTCGAGCTTACGCCTCGGTTCGTCTTGAGGCTTACGCCTCGTGAGGCGAAGTGAAAACGCCTTGATATAGGATTCCGTTTTTTAAACCTTGAATATAGAAAAACGCAGTGGCTTATTAGCTTTACAAAGGTCTATTTTGTTCTAAAATGGAAAGTTATCGAAATTGTCAATACGGGTCAGCCCAATGTGGCAATAAAGTCCTCTTACAATTTGACATCCAACCACCTTTTCCATTTATGTAGTTAGCAGCACATATGCGACGATTTTCTTCAGCACAAGATTGGCCATTTTGTGGAACTTGCATGTTGAAATGTTTGGTGTAAACAAGTACCCTTCAAAGATGTATTATCATTGTACCAAAAATGTGCTTTACTATTAATACCATGCACCACTGATAGGATAGCAATACTATTTTGATTTCTTGTTGTGTAAGTTTCTTTTGGTGGTTTTTATTTAGAGTTATCTGTAGATGTAAGGGACCGTTTGAACCTTGCATTGTTTTTTGGAAATTGTTTGAGCTTTAAAATTTATTAGTTTTTTTTTTTAAATCCAAATTACGGGTTGGGTTAATAGGGATGATATGGTGCAATGATGGTTGAAAGCTTTGTTGACTACAATGTGTGATTGTGTTATAGTACTTGACTAAAATAAATATAGAGGATTTGTGGTGCATATGGCAAGTGTGTTTTGTTTAAAGATCGGAAAAACACATTTAAATTTTGTGGTGATAGTGTGGTCAAATGGGAAGCCAACTGCTACAACGATCAAGAAATGTAATGTGAAGTTATAATAGTTTCTTTCGTGTATTGTTTTATGCTTATTTAGCATATAAATTACCTACTAGAACATAGAACAAATTTGGCATATGTTTTTAAACAACTCAATTATTGGAAGTGGTAAGTAAGTACAGGCTCTTTATGGCCTAATCTTTTTAAGTAAACAATATAAGCTAAAGCGATGAACATTCACATAAACAATAATACATTCACATCTCTCATAGTATAACTATATAATATCATTGATAGACTATATTGCTTACTTAAAAAATCTATGTTAAGTGTATTGTAGATGGTAAGTGTTGATGGAAAGTTGGTGATATGTTCACGCCCCATATTGTCGACTCCGCGGCAACGCGCGGGTTTCCCACTAGTACTAAAAAAAGATGCTTCCATGAAATGATAGGTCTAACAAAAGATGTAATTCAATTATGTGATGAGAGTATGAGACATCTAATTGCACTATCGCTTCTGTTGCATTTATACTAAAAAAAGATGCTTCCATGAAATGATAGGTCTAACAAAAGATGTAATTCAATTATGTGATGAGAGTATGAGACATCTAATAGTAATAAAAAAATTCCTATTAATGCCACATGGCATTCTCTCATAATAAAGGGTTTTACCAAAATACCATGTGTCAATTTATCATACAACATTAACCATAATAAATAATACCTAATTGTCCACCTTAATAAATAATTATATTTATATTTATATTTCATCTCACTCAAAAGAAATTAATATATCATGATGCTTGAGTTACTAAATTATATTATATGATATATAGATAAAGATATAAGAATTATTTTGTCTCTTGAATATACTGATTTTACATATTAAAGATCAAGTTTATTTTCACCGCTATGACATATGATAAAGAGTCATTATATATTTTTTTTAAATATGTCTGTATTTAATATGAATATCCTTTAAAATCAAAAGTCTTTTAATCGTTAGTTTATTATTATCTATAACAAAATTATTATTTTTTTTATTATTATTAATATCTCTGATTTAATTATTTATGCATTATTATATTTACATTATTTGATAATATAACATCTCATTAAGATTAACTACATATATTTCTAAAAGCAAATGATTTAAAATATTAATTATAGATAAAGATGATAAAGTAACAAATCTACTGATAAAAAAAGTACCCTGAATGTCACATGTCACTCTAATTTAAATTTTAATAAATATCAAATCTTATTTAACTTTTAATATAAGATCCCAATTATTATCATGTGTCATTCTCTGCTTCAACCTTACAATTTAGACTTACATTTTATTTAAAAATATTTTTAAATCCTTATCATTACTAATATAATAAATTTAATGTAAATATGTTAATAACCATATTAGGATGCACTATTTAATTAATTTTATAGATAAATACAATGTATTTTATTAATTATTATCGTAAAATAAAAAATATAATAATTAGATCTTTTTTAGTAAACTTTTTTTTAAATAGTTATCGTCAATATCATTCCACACGAAAAAGGGCAATTACAAAGCAATGACAGGTAGTTGGGCAACAAGTTGCGCCGCCACCCCCTTTTGAAAAGAAAAACCAATTCTACTAAATACAAAGTTTGAAACCTTTAGCGACGAAGAATTACTATTAACAACTTTTTGAACCCGATTCAAAAGTCGCACAGCGTCAGGAGCGAGACCACCAAAGGTATCAAACGCAAACGGGACAAACACATGTTGATTCTCCAGGCAGGCTTTCTCATGTTTTGCCACTTTGCTTGCCTCTTCCTTGAGCACCGCTTGCCCTACGACAAAGCCCTTGTCCTTGAGCCTGACAAGGGGGGGGGGGGGGGGGGGACTCTAATTAGATCTACACAAGCGTGTTTCCCCCTTCCCATCCAAACACAAGGATGTCCGCCGGGCGTAAAGTAGACCTCCCCTCTAAGGCGTAAACACAAGGATGTCCGCCGGGCGTAAAGTAAACCATCCTTATATTAATAGTAATCAGAAAAACGCAATAATTAGATTATACTAATATTACATTTTTTAACTATGTGATCAGGATTATATAGAAGTATGTTTTACAATATTTTTTTTTATTTACGTGTGTAATACACGAGTTTGTAACACTTATAAATTAAAATATTTTTCAATCTAAGTTTTTTTTTATATTTAATCCGTGTAATACACGGGTTTATAGACTAGTATAATAATAAATATATGAACTTTCTGTTCTCTAAAATATAAATATGTGGTGGTTCTTTATATATATATATTTGAAAGGGTTCAAATGATAAGAAATATTTTATAAGAATAAAAAATTTTCAACCAATAAGAATGTCTCATTTTACTTAATATATTTTTTGTATTTAATATTAACGTAAGGGTATATTGGTAAACTTAAATAAATCATTAATTATTTATGGTATTATAGCCTAGTGGCATCTTGGGGTGAGATAAGGCTTTGAGACCATTAAGTCCTGAGTTCGATTCTCACAATGGTGGTTTTCTCAGATTTTTTGAGTTTACTCCTGAATGGTATTATAACATTTAGAGTATGTTCTTAGGAACAGTACTCAAAATACCCCTCTTTTGCAATTTAATTACAACATTGCCTAACAATTAACAAGGCATAATATGAGTAAGAGTAGAGCCGTGGACGTAGTCACGTAGACATGGGGTAAGAAATGTGAGGTCCACCACAGCAAATAACAAATAAAAACAAATTGTATTATGGTATTTTTAGATTTTGACCACCAAAATTTGTTTGGTAGTCAGCTTTGATCCCTCAACTTTTTGTCTTTTACTTAAATTTCCCTTTAAGTTTCAAAGTTGTCACTTTTATCGTCATTTTCTAAAAACCTTATATTAGTCGGCGTTTGCTTACTACTTTACACGGTTTTATGTCCTCCATGCGCTTTCTCGGGTTTGTCTAAAAACCTTATATTAGCCGTTTTTAGGTTAAGCTTTCTCGGTAAAAATTGGGTTTGTCCATGTTTTACACTAGCTCACGGTATAAGTTGGCGTTTATCTTTGCTTACGTTTTACGTCACATGGCACTATAAATTCACATTTTTGTTTTATGATTTTTTTCCGGTTTTGATCGTCGTTTGCTTACAAGTTAGCACGGTTTTAGGACCATCGCACCCGCAACGCGGGGCGGGTTAACCACTAGTTATTTATCATAGGTTGTGAGACATTTTTACTATTCATTTTTTACCCTTTTCATCCTTATACTTTATGTGATTTACAACTTTGTCACAAACAATTTTTCATCGTTTACATATTTGTCGTTTTACATTTCGGTCTAAAATTTGAGAGTTAACACGCTACAACGTGCGTCTGTGGTTCAACGTTTTTACATTTTTTTGCGGTTTAACAACACCGTCGCAATACGCGGCTATCAACTTAGTTATTCTTTTCTATGTAAGTTAATGCGCCGCAACACGCGTGCGTGACTCAACATTTATACGTCTACCTTTTTTCGGTTTAACAACCCCGCCGCAGTGCGCAGGTCATAAATCAAAATGTAAGCATCTAATCTTTTGACATATAAAAAAATAATGCAACAATAGTGTCTCGCCATTCACGTAAGCAAAGCTTCGTCTCATACCTTGAATGAGTCTTGGGATTAAATGGCGTCTGATAATCGACTCTCAAGGTTTAATAAGTGGTGCAAAGGTGTAGATGGCTGAAAAACCGAGTTTCAAGATTTGGTGAACCTCTAAAAATCCAACACAAAATGCAAATTTTATTATAACAAACACATAAAGTACACAATGTTAGCTAATATGATGTAATTTACACAATATTACCTAACATGGTGATTTATACGACATTAACTAATAACGGGTGATTAACGTGACATTAGCTATTATTGTGCAATTTACATGTTTTTGAATAGCTGATTTATATGATATTAACTAATAACGAGTGATTAACGTGACATTAGCTAATATTTCGCGCTAGCTAAGGCCCAAACGACTCGACCACCATATCGACGCCCTAACAACTGTCCATACCTACTATATTAAAAAGGATACATGTAACGATAGACATGATATGTTAATTTTTAGTGTACCTAACCAGCTAACCCTAACTTCAGGTAATGTAAGTTTCCAAAAAGCATATAACTAACTTTACTTATAACTTTGGATGTAAGCTTTACGACTATAATCAATCACAACTTCCTCCATCCACCAAAACTATCTACACTTATCGACCACAAACTACAACTCGAACCCATCCAAACCGGCTGTAGCAACCGGCCCAAGCGAGTCACCTTCAATACTAGCCAAAACCCATATGTCACAGCTCATCTGCCTCCACCTAGTTGCAACAACCACGAACCGTATCACCACACCCTCCTCAATCCTAGACAAATCATTACTTAAAAACAACGGGTTTCCCTCGTCAACCAAGTGATAGTTTGGCATCTTTTGAGTCGATAGATAAACAAGCTCCATGGGTCCGGATTTCAAGAAAACTCCGCTTCTAGTTACCCTGTGCACGATGCCAAACATGACTTCACCTTTCATGGGCAAAAGAGTGCGACAAATGAAGGCTACCAAAAAGGAGAAGCATTTTGTGGACTCGTGGCGTTTTCCCTTGCATATTGTTTTTAGTTTGGTGACTCCTAGAATGTAACCGACTCCATCTAAGGCTTTGTAAGCTGTTAGCTTTTTTAAAAGGTTAGTGACAACTAAACGTGCGGGGACCATTCCGTTTGTGTCGATGTCTTTTGTTGGTATTACTACTTCGTGGAGACATTCCACTTCCAGCAACATCTGTGTATAAACATTAAGCAAACAAGATCAGTGGCTCCTAGGATCACTCTTTTAGTCAAAATTCCCAAAATTAACATTTACAATAACTAAGCATCATACACTGTTTCAGTTTTGCAGGATAGCGCCATTATACGATTATAGAAACTTTGGTTTCTAGTACTTCATCTCATTTAAAGGTTCCTGATCCCCATTTAATACTTGACTTGTAAACATACAATAAACCATATATATCATGTTTATTTTAACCTAACAACTCCAAAAAAATAGTAAATTAATTCTTTAAAGTACAGACAGTGACTTTAAACAATATCAGTGAACATGGAACGTTCTGCCTCCTAATAATTGCAATCCCTTAATAGAAGAAAATTTATGGTAAGTTTGTTGGTTACTATTAAAAGGACTGTGGTTCATAGCATCTGAAACCCTAACTTTATTACAGTCAAAGGGTCAATGCATGTTGTCCACCAAGAATGCCTTTTTCTGAATCAAGAACCGTCAATATCAAGTTCAGAAACTCATTTCCATCATTCAATAACAAAAAAACCTTCCCCATGCTGTTTCTCTTAGTGGTGTTTTGTACTTTGAACATAAATGAGAAACAATGGAGCCAATGCTAAGGCTGGAGAGTGTGGTATAAAGCCCCTATGGGCTTTATCACGCCACCTCACCGCCACGTCACACAAGCCCCTTCCTTTAACTTTCATGGTGTGGTTTAAAGCCCATGTTTTAACTATAGCGCCCCCATCAACTTCGAAAAACCTCAAATGTCCTCGTTAACGTGCTGGCGGAAGGGCCATCCCCCCCCCCCCCCCTAACCGCGGCGGTGTGGACGATGGCGCCCCATGGCGCTATGGAGGGTGATGCGGCGGCCATGGCGCCCCCCATACCCACCCGCCTAATTGCTACCTTGATGTTTAATAATTAGTGCTAAGATCATACTTCCCCCTTTACGCATAAGTTACATCAATATTTTATAATAGACACAATAATATACAATTTGCCTTCTAGTAACCCGTACATCAAAGTTTCAAGCAATCGTTTTCACTCTAGTTAAGCCTTATTGTGCGTGTTCACGCAGTCTGATAGTGATTAATGCAACTTTATAAACTGCAATCCGAATATCAAAAAACTATAGGTAAATAAGGTAAGTATGATTTTCCAAATTCATCTCAATACAATCTGATCCTCCAAATCTGATTATATAACCCTAATTTAGAATCTAGATCACCTTTTTCCCCAAATAAACAGTTTAATTGCACATCCAAAAGCACTCTTACTATGTGAGTAATTTAGCAATATCATCATATACTTTCAACTCTATACATCACATCTTTATCAACACAACGTTCTCTGTTAGAGCTCACAACTAATTAAATCTCTAAATTCTCAACTTAAAAACCCTACAGAACACCGTAAACCTAACCAGACGAAATCAAACAACAGATAAAACAAAATTATCATAAAATAGGATGGATCGTAACGAATAAGACATAACAGATAGTTATAATTTGAATCAAATCGGTATAATAATGGATCTGTGATGAGAAATTGAAACCCTAACCTGAAAGGAGATGAAAATTACCGTTGGTGAAGTGAAGAGATGCAGATGAATATTGTTAGGAGTGAGAAAAAAGGACGAAAAGGCGCATATTCATATTGTAATGCTACCGTGCGCACTACCAATTGCATCGTCACGCCGGGGGTGTTTGGGATTCCCTTTTTTCTAACGGTTATGGTATATCATGTATAACCAGATTCAGATAATACATACAGTATTCTTATTTATTATTTATATTTATATTTATATATACACACTTGTGTATGTATCATTTTATTAAAATAGCCATTTTATAAAGCAGCTGATACCGGTATACACGCAGGATGTATACCAAGTGATTTTGCGTCGTGACAATGATATGATTCATACAGTCGGAAGAACATTTTTTCGATTTTCAATACATGCCTTTGTCACATGGCCCCTATTATGATGTGACGTATGACATCGTGTCCATTGTAAGGGTCGTGTTACCATTGGTTGAGAGTTAACAACTTATTATACGTTTTTACTAAACGGTTTGTACTTCTTACCTCGTGGATCAGTTATATGTTTTTACACATTTTCAATATTATACGTTAAATAACTATTAAAACAACACATAGTTTCAACCTTACGCTTATACTTTCTTATTTTTCTCATACCTCTCCCGTTATGGAGAGAGAAGCTCGGACTTTTCTCCTTGTTAACTTTTCAACTCGGGAATAATTATTTCTATACGCCACTGATCATCGGCACACAGACAACTATGCTTCTTAGAAATAGTTACAATGAGGACTTTTTCGATATGATGACAATGCTTCTGATGTCATTGTTCAAAAAAGAATTAAAAAAGGAAGTTAACTTTGTGCGCGAGGCCTAGCTAAAATTGAGATACGATTCAGCAGGTGCCACACTGCCTTATGAATCAGCGGCATATTCGCTCTAGACTAGGGGTGTTGAAAAAATTCGTGGCTCGCAGCTCGGCTCGAAATTGGCTCGGTTGTTAACGAGCCGGCTCGGCTCGGCTCGGTTTGTAAATGAGCCGAGCTCGAGCTTGGTTTGGCTCGGCTCGTGAGCTCGTGAGCTGGCTCGATAAGACATGCTTCATTTTTTTTGAAAAAAAATCGCTTATAAAACAAAAACTAAGGGAGTATTTCCCCTATAAAAGTAGGTAACGACTATGTACAAAATGAATTAACTATTTATACTCACATATTTAGCTATATGGTTAAATAAATGGCAATTATGGCCCTTAGTCTATGAAGAAATTCATTAGTAAGGGTTTTTTAAGTATTAAATTTTGCGGTTTTTGTTAGTTCGACCTAGATTGAGCCGAGCCGAGCCGAGCTAGCTCGAATTCTAATCGAGTCGAGCTCGAGCCTCAAATCATAGCTCGATTTGAAATTCGAGCTCGAGCCGAGCCAGCTCGAATCGAGCTGGGTATAGCTCGGCTCGTTTACAGCCCTACTCTAGACAAGTCAAGAAGTACCCTCGTGATAATGTCTAAGTAGAGCTTCTAAGAACTTGTAGATCAAACTATGCTTCGAGTGAATTGGGATAAAAAAAAAAAAAGTCTCGCCGCGCCCAACGGGAAGGCGGGACTAATAAGGTGGACAAAGGATACAATTGTTATCTTATTCGACACCATTTAGCTTTCCTCTAATATTCTAGTTATTTTCTTAGGAATATCAAACCACTTTCCTACATATTAAAAAAAGGTATAATGTGTATAGATCTTAGGAAGGCTTGTAGGTTCAAAAAATTGTTAAAAGTGCAAGAGGGTCAAGAATAGCTATCAGACCTAGTATGGGTCACATGTTCAATCCAAGGTAGAGTTTGACGGTGGCCTTATGGATTCGGTCATAGAGTCCCGTATGTGGTTATGTATATACCCCCCACCCGGCTTGGAGGATGACCATGTGTAAATCTTTGCATTCGAAAATCTTTCAAGATGCATACCCCCACCCGGCTTATTATAGTTAAGACCTTACAGATCTTCAGTGCATATTCTAATGCACTGCAGAAATCATTCATCTTTCAAAAAGAGCTGTAAAGACTGAAGCAGATAAAAAATAGACTGAAGCAGATAAAAAAATAACTTGAATACTAAAACAGGGTATCACAGACAGTTTGAAAAAGATCCTTAAAAACATGTTTTAAATTTGTGAAATGAAAACAAACTAACAGATTCAGAGAACAAAAATAATCAATCTTTGGTACCAAACATGGTTAACATAGACAGACTTGTCCAAAAAAAGATCTCACTTCAATGGAATAAACCTGGAGGAGTGGGTAGCACCAATACCGGGTCTACCGTGCTTCACAGGCTTGTATGAAATAGAGAATTCAGCAAGGTAGTGGCCGATCATCTCTGGCTTGATTTCAATCTGGTTGAATGTCTTGCCGTTGTAAACACCCACGACACTCCCGATCATTTCTGGAACGATGATCATGTTCCTCAAGTGAGTCTTCACTAGCTCTGGCTTCTCACCGGCTGGTGCCTCACGTTTCTGTAAATAACATTAACATTCAGCAAATGTATAACAATGGGGGCGGCAGTTCTTGACACGACCCGTTAACCCGACACTTACCCGACATGAAAAAAAAGGTTTGGGTTGACTAACACGACCCGTTTAAAAAACAGGTCGGGTTCGGGCTGACATGTATTAAAATCGGGTCGGGTTCGGGTTGACCCGTATAAAAACAGGTTGACCCGTTAACCAGTTTAACTATTTAGATAAAAAATCTTTTATATTTTTGTTTTAGTTTTTTCGGTTTCTATTTTACATGGTTAGTTATAATAATGTTAATTTTGACACATTATATTATTTATTTATCACTCATACTCATCACTAAACATGTTATCGATAACAAGCTTAAAACCAAACAACTCGTTTATAAATCGTCAACTTATATCACTAATTTAAAAATATGGGTTAAACGTGTCGGGTTCGGATTGACCTGAATTAATATGGGTCAGGTTAGGGTTGAATCTTTGACCCGAATAATAATATGGGCCGGGTCCGGGTTGAACATTTCAACCCGCCAAGCCATAACCCGTCAACCCGAAACGATTGCCACCCCTATATAACATGAGTGCCAACAACACACATATTTGCCTTGCTGAAGAACAAATGAACACAATTTCTCAACCATACAAGAAGCATGATATATTAACCAGATTTATCTAAATTAAAGAGAATATAACAAAACTACCCAAGCAGTTCAAAACATTAAAATTCAATGACTACATTCTATTAACATTTCGACAACTGTAAACATATTTGTTACCAATACAACAATCGCAGCCTTTTAGAACATGCAAACAAACAAACACAAGTTTTCAAAAAGAGACAGATTAATTACAAGATGTTTAAAAAAAACAAAAAAATAACAAAACTACATAAACAAGCCGGAACATTATAATTCAATGCAAAGTTGCTCAAAGCACATTTCTAAAGTGTAAACACAAGTTCATAATGTTCAAAGTCTAAATATAAAAACAAAGTGTTTACATATAAATAATATAACAAAACCTAATAAGCCAATTCAAATTCATAATACTCATGGCTAAGTTTCTCAGAACATTCAAGGTAAATATAATTTAATAACCTACAAAATGAACATATGAAAGATAAAAAACCATAAGTAAATCAATTTTCTAGTTTTAAATTGACAATTAGAATAGGTTTCTATAGTAAGTATAAACAATATAACTAGCCCTAAACTAACTCAAAAAATAAAATGCAGAACCCTAGCTACAAGTAAGTCTATATAATCTAAAACAAATTAGTAACAAAACAAATACATTTCATAATAAAATGATGAAAAAAAACATACAGCTTTGCGGAGCTTCTTGATTAAAGCCATAGGCTTCCTCTTCAAACCTCTCTGAAACCTGTCAAACCACAAATTCAATTAAAAAACAAATCGATTCAAATCCACAATCATTTTACAAAAATGAAAACAAACCTTCTGCGAGCACGAGCAGTGAAGAGCTTGACAAGCTCATCAGTAGACATATCAAGCAGAGCATCCAAATCCACTCCTCTGAACGAAAACTTCTTAAACGTTCTCTTCTTCGGTGCTCCGGCTGCCGCAACGTCAACTTCAACATCCGCCTGCAACAACAGAAGAAGATGATAAGGATTAGATTGAATTTGTGGTAAGAAATCGATAGCATTGTAACGGGGAATAGGATTACCATTGTAGAGTTGTTGAAGAAACTCTGCTGCTGCTGCTACTGCTACTGATCTGAAAGAAATAAGAAGGCTAGGGTTTGGTTGTTTGGGTATAGTTGTATATAAAGAGGGCTTAGGGTTTGGACAAGTATTGTTGGGCCTGGTGTTAGTTTTTAGTGTAGTTGGGCTTATGAAAATTGTGCCTTACGAATTAATTGACCAAACAAAGTTTAAAACTCAAAATATTAATATTTTAAAGCCAAGGGTGGAGATACAATAGGAAGTTTATTTGGCTAGGAAGTGATCTTGACCATCCATTTAATTAATCAAGGGCTAAGATTAAATGAATGAAATTGAAGCAAAAAAAAAGAGGCGCGTGAGTTTGTTAGGGGCATTCTAGTCAATCCAGCACAATAGTTTCTCTCTCCTCCAATTCCCCCCATTTTTTAAACGTTAATAACTTTTTCATACGACATTATTTTTTTATAAAAATTGCACCAAAAAAACCAGCGTTTTTTTATCTTTAAAACGAGTATACTATTGCTATATTTTCGAAAAAAAAATTGAAAACCCAGTTGCGTAAAACGCAATGGAAAAAACCCATTTGCGTAAAACGCAATGAAAAAAAACGTAAAAAAATGACTTTTTCTAAAACGCAACGCACCAAAAACACAAAGAAATGTCTTATTTCTAAAACGCAATGACCAGAAAACACAAATAAATGTCTTATTTCTAAAACGCAATAGCCTAAAAACACAAAAGAAATTTTACTTTATAAAACGCAATGGACATAAAACACTTAAAAATGTCTTATTTCTAAAACGCAATGCCTAGAAAACACATAAAATGTCTTATTTCTAAAACGCAATGACCTAAAAACACAAAAGAAATTGTTCTCTCTAAAACGCAATAAACTGAATACACATAAAAATGTGTTTACCTAAAACGCAATGAGTAAAAACACTTCAAAAATGTTTTATTTCTAAAACGCAATGACCAGAAACTGTTGTTCACAGAACCAGAAACTGTCTAAAACGCAATGACTAGAAACTGTTGTTCATAGAACCAGAAACTGTCTAAAACGCAATGACCAGAAACTGTTGTTCACAGAACCAGAAACTGTTGTTCACAGAACCAGAATCTAACTAAAACGCAATGACCAGAACCTGTTGTTTACAGAACCAGAAACACTAACCCCAGCCAGGGGCTCTGCCCCTTGGACCCCGCCAGGGGCTGCCGCCCCTGGGACCCCGCTATCAGGGGCGCTGCCCCCAGACCCCCGCCAAGATCGTAAAACGCAATGACTAATTCAAAAACCCGGATCGTAAAAATGAAATTAAAGAATTTCTTACATGGATCGAAATGATTTCTTCAACAATTGACGAAGTTTGAATGATTGAAACACTTATCAGCGCTCGAATCGAGTAATTATCTCCAAAATCACCCGAAAAACCGAGATTTTTTATGAAATTAAACTGGGTTTTCTTCAAAAAAGCTGAAGAACACGTTGATCGGGTGTTTGAATCATTGATTTGTGATGAAAATCGCACTATAATGTAGTGATTATCGAGATAGAAAGTGAAGAAATGGTTGAAGATGGTGGGTTTTGTTGTTGGTTCTGATTCGCAGGTCGCGAACTCCTGCAATCTTTAGCCTCGTGACCCGTCTTAAGACATCTTTGACACTGTTCCCTGCGACATCTTCCGCTGTGGTGTTTGTTGCACCTTCTACACCATGGGTGAATTCCCCGATAGCCACTCTGCCCTTGACTACCGGATGATTGCTGATTCGGACTCTGGTAGTCATTTGTCTTGCGTTGCTGAGCTTGAGACTGAACAGTAGCTGAACCTTTGCTAGAATCCCCCTCCCATTTCCTCTTATTGTCACTGGGAGTAGCAGGAGTAACTGAAGTGGTAGCGGTAGCAGTAGCGTTGATGCGTTTAGGCAACCTGTTTTGCTCCACCGCCTGATCAGTGAGACGGTGAGCCAACTGAACAACCTGCTGGTAAGTGGCATGATTTGCTGAAGTCACATGACTTTGGATCTCTGGCACCAGACCCTTAAGATATAGTTCGATACGTTTGTCCACCATAGTAGGACACAGTAACGCAAGCTCATTCGATCTTTTGGTATACGCTTCAATCTCAGACCCCGTCATCTTGAGGTTGAAAAACTCGACTTCCAGCTTATGAATATCATCTCGACTGCAGTATTCTTCCTTGATCATCTCTTTGAAATTGTTCCATGGGGTGGCGTTAGCAGCAACCAACCCCAGTATTTGGACCTGAGCTTTCCACCATGTGAGGGCTAAACCCTCGAGGGTACCGGTAGCATATTTCACCCTGCATGCCTCAGGGCATTCACACATCTCAAACACAGACTCTATCTTTTCAAACCAGTGCAGGAGACCTACGGCTCCTTCAGTGCCGCTGAAAGTGGTTGGACGACAGTCCATGAAAGTCTTGAAAGTGCATACAGGTGCTTGACCTGTTGTGTACAAGAATTAGGACAAGTTTAAACACGGGAGTTGATTTAGGAATGTAGGATCTAAGGATCCTAGTGTGAGTTGTAACTGCAGGGTATACCTCCTGCTTGTGCGGCTGCAACTGCCGCAGTAACTCGTTCGTTAATAAGGGCCGTCAACTGGTCCTGAGTCATGTTGATACGTCCAGACATGATCTTCATAGTAAAGATAACGTAAGTGAGATAGGTTCGCGAATAGTGCGATGACAGAAGAGAGTGAGCACACAAGTGTTCTCAAGTAATAGCATATAGTGGGTTCTGTACTCTAGGCATACCACGAGCAAAGTTCTATGTAGTTCTAGTATGTAGGTAATGTAACATGAATAGTAATACCTATGGTGTTGAGCCTTGCACGTGGAGCGAAGCGTCGTTGTGGATCGTTGAGAGCACTGTTCTGGTTTTAACAAAATCGTTTTCCCTTTATTAAAACCAAGTTCTCTATAACCAATGGCTCTGATACCAATCTGTCACACCCCCAAAATCCACTCGCGGAGTATCACCGCTTGGAGGCGTGACTGACCAGGATCAAGCCACCAATCATATTGAACATATAAGTAAGTAGTAAAAATCATTCATCAATACGAAAGGTGTTTTCAAAACCAAACGTCAACAAGTATGTAGCGGAAGCATAAGTATGTAAACCCAATGTAAATAGTAAATTCAAATGTTTAGATAGATAACATGGCATCATCAATCCATGTCCCACAACGACCTGCTCCTCCCTGTGCAAGCTCCATATGTACCTAAGGTCCTGCAAGGCATGCAAGAGAGAGTCAACAACTAGTTGAGCGAGTTCACAGTTAATAGTTCAGTATTAGTATAGCGTGAGTAGTAGTATGTTCGTTCGTTACAAAGTATCGTATTATTTCCCATCGCGGCCCTCCAGGCAGGTGTGCGAAGATGTTGGGGAATGTTATTCCCCAAGTATTCTAGACTAGGTTTATTTGTATCGCGGCCTCTCTTAGGCAGGTGTGCGAAGATTTGTAAATTCAGTTCGCGGCCATCATATGGCAGGTGTGCGAAGTCAGTCATAATATCGCGGCCAATCCTTGGCAGGTGTGCGAAGATCGTTCAATAAGTGTTACTAGTCTAGCAGTAGGTTCTATCATTTATGTATGTACCGTAAATCATCAAATCCCCATTCCCACCCCGGGAACCCCATGCCTTGGCTTGTGTGAACTCACCTTGGTTTGCTCGGTATGCTAGGTATGTAAGTGCTCGCAAATAATCAATCACGTCCTAAGGTATGCACGTATACATAATCAGTTTGTGTTTCAGTTGTTCATGTATAAGCATGTAACACGTAATCACAATCATACAAGTCATGTTTAACATATAACAGCAGTTAAATATTCCAGTTAACACTTAACAGAATTAACTCAAGTTACAGCACAGCTCGGCGAAACACACATGTTGGCGAAACACAATATTGGCGAAACACAATATTGGCGAAACACATATGTTTCGTCGAGGTGTCCCTTGGCGAAACAGAACTTCTGATTCGTCGACTACCCTTGGCGAAACACATTCTGTTTCGCCGAGAGTTCGGTTTCGTCGGACAGTTCAGTTACGTCAGTACAGTTACAACAGATGCGAGTAACACATAAACCCTAATCATTCTAGCAGCCGTCATCAATAGCAGAAATCATATGAAGATCAATGTGCAAATCGAATCATCATAAATCAACCATCCAAGAATCATTGTCTAGCATAAACCCTAGCTTATGTGTATAGCATATCAAATAACATACAACATCATCACATCAATCCCTATCAAGATACTAATGTAATCAGAATCAGGCCATATAAACAACATTCAGAACCGAGCATTCGATTGTATCAAGTTTCGCATATCATTTATATATCCTACTATATCATATCATACACATCGAAATCTATATCATCACCATCATACTCTCATCACAGCAGTAACACACATCAATCATATGCACCAGCAAGAATCTATATAATACAGAAACATAGAATCGATTAACAAACACACACTGACCGATTCGAGATGAATGAACAAGGATTCGAGAGCTAGGTATGATGGTGAATGATGGTTGTGGCCGTCGCACAGAAGGGAGAGTGTTCTAGGGTTTTTCTGATTGCTTAGGATGTAAAACTGAACCCGTTTCACGTAAATATTCGCGAAATAACATTCTGGGCCGTACTGGGCTTTTGGCGAAACTGGGCTCGGCGAAACAGCCTGTTTCGTCGAGAAGATTGTTGACGAAACTGACCTGTTTCGTCGAGGTCAAACTTGGCGAATCTCACTTGTTTCGTCGAGTTGTTTTATGGTTTACAAGTCTAAGTTTTTCAAACAGTATGCAAGCTATCATATTACACATAACCATGCAAGTACACTACATTTTATCATAACACAAAGTGTACAGTTACGAAGTCAAACAGGTCAACAACTAAACAGTCAAAGTCAACGTGCATTAAATGCGAATAGAGAATGTCGGAAATTCGAGTTGTCACATACATGATGAATTACATGAGTTGGAAAGAAGATGAAGTTGATTTCTATGTAGTATGCTTGTTAGAAATGACTAAGGGAAGTTAAGTGTGGATTATGCGATTGGTATGATTGTTAACATGTACAAATAGGTATGCTAACAAGAATGTGGTTTCGATGACATGGAAGTGTAGGGACCATGTCGAGACGGCCTCAAGCAAGATGTGCTAACGGGTCAAGAAGGGGCAAGGATCGGATACAAGCGCGGACGCATAAGGTAAGTGATTCCCGTAATCACTTCTTAGTTTGTTTAAGTAATATAGCGTTTTAATTAAATTAAACATGATGTTTGAAGTTAAGTATATGTTGAAGTCTTTCGTCGTAAATGATGGAATTAAAGTTGACCAAAACGCCCTTGATGGGTGTTTTGGGCAAATGATCGTAAAAGTAGTTTTAGAAACAAATTATTTGATTAGTGTAATGTTTTGGTCAAGTATGAAAGTGAGGAGTAGGGTTTTGTGAGTCAGAAACGTTTTAATGCGCAATTACCCTTAACGGGTCAAAATAAGCTTATGAGCGCAAAAGGGTGAAATAAGATGTAAAGAGTCTGGGAATGAATCTTTTATGACAAAAGTCTTTGATATCATCAATTCATATGAAGTTAAGGTCAAATAAACAAGTTATGTGGTAGAATTATGAATGGGTCAATTATTGGTAAAAAGGGTAGTAAGCCGAAGACTTAAAATCTGGAATTTTGTTAATCCGGATGTCGGATCTTAACACCATAAGATGGGGAACTAAATTACGGACGCGTAGGAAAAAGAATCGGGTAAAACGGACCAATAACGAAGAAGTTATGACCGTTTCCGTGAAACGCGGACGTGCTGGAAATCTGCAGCACAGCAGCAACAACTGTCTGACTTTTTGAGGGCGTCGCGTAGCGCGACGGCCCGTCGCGTCGCGCGACGGGTGTTGTTTCTTCGAAAATTGTTTTCAGGTCTCGTTTTGGCTTGGGAACTCGTTTAAACGCGTTTTAAGTTGCGTACGACTATTTTAACATATGTTTTATGACCATTAGAGTAAGCGCACTTGTAGATAGGTATGTATGCATGTTTGTATATCTATATATATGTATGTAGGAATGTATGAAAGCATGTATGTATCTACATGAGTATGTTTATAAGTATGTGATCAAGAATAAGCGAATGTGTGATGGTATGTATGAGAGTAGGCATGTATGAGTTTGGTTTGATGCACGTAGGGTTGTATGTATGTAAGATGTATAATGTCATGTGGGTATTATTATGATGTTGGTACGTGTACATATAAATACGTATATAATGAGGTAGATGTGTGTATATGTAAGTATGCTTGTAGATTACCATGTATGTGTGTGAGTACGTATGTAAGCAGGTGTGTATGCATGTATGTGTAGGTATATATAGAGATAATATGTATGAAGTAGGGTATGTACGTAAGTCTTTCGGTATGGTTATGTGTTTACGTTGTTTATTCGTGTACCTGGAGTTATAAGTGAAATGCAGGAATAGCAAAGAAGTCTCATCACGGATGGTATGACAGGAAAGAAAAGCTGGGATGTAAAGAGTTAACGAAACGAGAAGTAAACGTGAACAAACCTTGTATGTTTATAATGCGTACTAATGTTGTGAATTTCATGTGGCGAACGCAGGTAGTTCCAGTCATGAGGATATTCAAGGTTTGGAGATCGGGGATCGAGTCACAATATAGATTGTACGGGAGTGTTGAGTACGTAATTGAGCGAAGCTAGTTTATGGTTTCTTTTGGAAATGAGTATAATAAATGTATTTGTTGTGAAAGAATAAATCTTAACAATAAATTTAGGTGCGTCAAGGTGTTTGTAACGAAAGAAATTTTTATGGTACGTTTTTCCGCTGCGACTTTAGTCAGTTACGAAATAGGGTGTAACAAATTCAGAAGCGGAACAGATTTCATGCAGTCTAATATGAAATCTATCAAGTGTTTTTATGTTTTTTTTTTTCATTTTCAACTGTTATGTTTGATCTAGACGTATGAATAAAGTTTATTTTATATTTGAACTTTATTTTTTGTGTTAATATAATGCACTTATTGACCATATTAATAAGGGAATATGTCACAGAATAGTAAACAAGTTTCAAAAATGTTCTAATTAGGTCACGCGTATCGTTTTTGTATCAATTAGATAGCTTAACATTCCTTTTTTCTATGTGTCAAGAAAAAAATGAAGAATAAGATGTTCGGGTCGGATTGTTTTAATATATGAAATTATATTTATTAAAAATAAAAACACTTTAATTACATTAAAAATTAAAAAAAACAAGTTACAATTCACGTCATCACTCCAAGTTAGCATCAAATAAAAGCAAAAAAAAAAAAACAAAAATCCACATCACCATGGTTACTTATAAAATGGATAAAAAACACTTAATTTTAATGAAAAATGAATGTTGAGTGACCTGATTAGAACACTTTTGAAACTTGAGTGACCTAATTAGAACACTTTTAAAACTTGGTTACTATTCTGTAAAGTTAAATTCAAAATAAAGTTAGTATCATAAATTTACAAGTCAACTAAACTTATATAAGTTAATTTCCTAAAGTTGCAATAAATAGATATTGGAGTTAGATATAGTCAAGCTGAAATTATAAAATATTGCAGTTATTCTTGGATATTAATCTAATAATTTGTATTTCTTAATTAAAAAATAATAAAGTAATAAACTTTAAAGCTAAAAAAATGAACTTACTATGATATAAAGTTAATAAAGATATAAACTCTTAATACCCTATTTTTTACAAAAACTGTTTTTAAAATTTTATCAAAATATTATTATATATATAGATATATATATATATATAAACGAAATTTAACAATTAAAGGTAAAGGTGTAAAACGTACTTACGAGTCAACCACTATTTTTTATTTTTTTAAAACCAAAAATTTTAAACTTAAAGTTTATTGGATGATTACCATGTGGATATTTAAAAAAAGTTATGAACTTTAAAGAATAAAATTATAAACTTTAACATTTAACCAAGAAAATAAACTTACTTTACGATTATAACAACTTATCTTTTATTTTTTGTCATTTGATTATCATCTTTAAAAAAAAACAAAACTTTACATGTGTAAAACAAATTTTTTACTTTATTTATAAACAAAAATTTTGTTTTTATAAAAAATAATTCTTTTATAAACATTTTTTTTTGTAACAAGTAATATCATTAAAATACTCCAGAAATTTTTACAATTTTTACTAGATAAATACTAAATTGTGTTGCAAATTTTTAGGAATTATAAGTTCAACTATATTGTTCTAGATAATATTAGTTAGTTTCAAAAGAATTCTTTACTAACATGACTAGATACATAGTAGATTGTGTTGCATATTTTTAGGGATTATAAGTTAAAAATAAACTTATATAGATAAGATTAGTTAGGAACTAAAAATCTGAACTTAGTATGATATAAAGTAAATAAAGATATAAACTCTTAACATCCTATTTTCTTTTATAAAAATAGTTCTTGAAATTTTATAAAAATATAAATTTTTTATATATGTTAAAAACCGAAATTTAACAATTTAAGTTAAAGCTCTAAAACGTACTTACGAGTCAAATACTATTTTTTATTTTTATAAAAACGAAAATTTTAAACTTAAAGTTTATTGGATGAGTACTATGTGGATATTTAAAAAAATTTATGAACTTTAAAGAATAAAATTATACTTTATAATTTAACCAATAAAATAAACATACTTTACAATTATAACAACTTATCTTTTTTTTTTTTTTGATTATTAATTTTTATAAAAAACAATATTTTTTTGTCTTTTGATTATTACTTTTTATAAAAAAACAAAACTTTACATATGTGTAACGCTGATGACATATATCCACCCCAATAACGTTACCATAAATATTATACGAATAAGAAAACTACCAGAAACGAGTGCCGCAATCCAAAGTATCACCCCCGCCGCATCGTGCGGGCACCCTACTAGTTATTCTATATAACAATTAGTCTATCTTCTTATCTACAGTAACTTTTGTTGACACACTTTTGTTGATGTGTCAGATTCTAATTGAGGGTGAGTGTGAGGGATCGGCTTGCACTATCGCTTCTGTTGCATTTATCTATACTATTATAAAAAGGAGAAGTGACGTACACAAATGTAATTTTACATGGCGTCCAACTTTTGAAGCAATGTGTACAACTAATGAAAGCCTATTTTATAAGGGTAAAATTGTAAAGAGTACACATTTTAAGACACCTAAAAGGCTAAAACAGTAATTTAGGTCCCACTTTATAAACACGCACAAAAAAAACCTTTCCTCAACTGCCCTCAAGAAACCTAGGGGGTGTTTGGGTTAGCTTATTTTGGAGCAACTTATGACTTATTAACTTATATAAGTTAATAAGTTGTTTTTAGAGTGTTTGGGTTAGCTTATTTTAGAGGATTTTGTGAGTGTGAGAAGTCATTTTTGAGAAGTCAGGATTTCTGACTTCTCACTTATGACTTTTATAAGTTAATAAGTCATTTTGAGAAGGAATGCCAAACACCACCCTAATAGTCATCCGGTGATTGAAACGGAACCATCAAGGCAAGAGCAGAAGATTGAAGGATGGAAAGGTGGACCGTGAAATTGAAGATGATGATTCACTTCTCTCCTCATCCAGCAATATTTAACATCAAATCCATGCTTCAATTCTGTACTTCTTTGCTACTTCAGTGCCCTGTTACCAGGTTATCCGGAATCCCCCTATGTCAGGTGCGAATTAGGTCGTCTTTTTCTGTCAATTGCTACTCTGTCTGTGATTTCCGGATTTCATTTGCTATTAAAAAGTTAGGGTCAGTAAGAATTTGTGACTGAGAAACGGGTCTGTTTGGATCTGACCCAAATATGTTGGATTAAGTGCATAAATGTTTACTGTATGATTTTGGAAATTGCCTTCCCTCTTTTGCTAATGATATTGTTCATGTGGTTAACCTGACTTGGTGTGATTTTTGTGGCTGTAACAAAATTTATTACGCTTATAAATAATTCAAACGAATTCGGCAAATAAAATCGAGTTTGTTATGAAAACCTTCAGGAATTTAAAGCTGAGTGACGCTTCAAATAAGTTTGAAAAGAAATTTGCAACTTGAGCATCTGTTGTGAAGGTATACTTCAGGTGAATCTCTATATTTGTGTATATGTTTTACTTTCGAATACGTGTTATACAAAGCACACATATCATTCTTCTTCCTTCTAGATTAGAGTTTAAGGATATTTATGTTGTTTTTGAGTTGATGGAATGTGATCTTTAGTTTGGTTATATTCAGGGTGGCAGGACCAGGGTGCTGGTTATATTCAATTTAGATGTGTTATGATACTGTGTGGCTTATGTAGGGCGGATCTATGATTTGTTTGCTTTAAATGCTTTTTCTATATTAATTTGAACCAGTATCTTTTTTCATGTAAAATGTTCGAGCAAGACGATGGAGTGAAATCACTTTTGGAACTATGGCCAGTGCATCAAATACACTTAAGCAAACTTGGAGGCTGGTGCTTTGGCTTTGAAAACAGATCTCATAGAACGGACTCAACAGAGAAAACAATTGGTTAGAAAAAACAACCAGGTGTGTTATTTTGTTTTATTAATAGAACTTTACCTTGCTTTTCCTAATGGGTCAAATATGATTAATGTCTAGAATGTGCTAGACTAGACTGAGTCATTAATATCAAGTTTTTGATGTTCAGGTTACGATTTGGACCTGTTTCGGGTGGCTGTTCTTTTTCTGTTTGGTTGAGTGTTGGGCTATAGTTTATAAATCAGATTCATGGCTATAAGTTTTTGTTGACAGCATTGGTCTAATGTCCAAAACGCATTCAAACGATGACTCCTCAACTTATGTTTCAGGATTTTAAAACTTATATACCCTTTATTACTAGCCTTGAACCCTTTACAAAGCTAACCCCTGTCCATGTGTGGCATTTATTTATAGTTATTGATGATGTGTAAATCAGTAAGCATGTTAATGGGTCTGCTGGGTTAAGTCGGTTAACGATTTAAAGCGGATAATTTTTCATGGGTTAGAATGCGTTTGGTTAATCTAGCAAAGAAAGATTAAAATAAATAGAAATAACAATTACTTTAGATTATTCACTTTAAAAAGTCCATATTTGCTAAGCTTTTTTAAGTTTAGCCGTATGACCGATGAGCAATAGGTTAACCCAAACTGACCCGTTATTTATATACCGTGTGCGTTTGTAATGCTGCATGGAACAAGGATGAGGATGCGAGCGACCCAAATACATTTGGAAGATGCTAAATGACACTCAATGGCTCTAGCCAATGCAACAAGGGTTGTAGCTGAAGTAGTCGTGGCGGCAACAAATGCAGCCGCCGAGCCTGCTAGGCTTAAGGTCATCTAAAGAGCTTGAAGGGACAATTCGAACCACATCAGAATGGAAGTTAACGCTCTATGTTACATGTCTGTTTTTCTTCCTTTGAGAGGTCTTGGTTTTCTCATAATCGAAAAAAGGATGAAGGGCTGCAATGAATTGGCTTTCCATCAGAGTTTAAAGGTTTAGCTTTGAGTTTTGTTTAACCAACACAAGTTCTTCAAGTTAGAACTGGAATCTAGCTTGCAAAATTGCTACTGTTCACTAAAATTGCATTTTACTGAATTGGCTTAATATTGCATCCAATTTGGTAGTTCACTGCTATTGATTGAATTCTTATGTTTATCATGAGTTTATTGAGTTAGAACTTCATATCATGGGTTTGAGGGGAATATTCATCAGGTATGTTACTATATTTTAAAGGAAATAATGTCTTTCACTTCGTAAACATGTTTTGGATTGAATTGAGATGATCAATGTCGATAGTTGGAAGCCATCATAATTATTATCTCATAGTTGGTTTATTGTTTGTGATTTCAGGTTGTGGACATGCAGGTAAACCAAAAAGACAACTATCTTATCTAAATCACCATCATAGCAGAGGGTTTGGGGACCAAAAAGAGAGAGACTTGGGTCTGCACGGTAATTCATTCTTCATCAAGAAATTGGTACAAGTTTCTAATAATCTTTTATAATAGAAAATTTATGATTTTGAAAAACAATAAAAACTGAAATCTGTTTTTTTCTTCTGTGGTACAGGAACAATTAGTAAACGAGTCAAAATTATTATTTCAAAGAATGGGTCAAAATTATCAATTTAAGTAAAGGGCAAAGCTCTTTTTTTAGTAAACGGGTCACCCTTAACAAAAGAAAATCACTAAACATCTGTAAGTTTTGATTAAAACTAACAATTTTCAAATTTTGATTCAAGGTAACCTGATCAAAAGTTTCCGGGTTGTATGCATAAAGCTATGAACCTGAACCAAAAAGGGTTACTTTTGTCTTTTTTTTTAATTTTTTTTTTGTTCTGATATTGTCGGTTTTGCAAGGCGTTTACGTGAATATTATAACCTTTTGAGTATGATATGAGGTAATTGCTGACATTTTATTCTTTAATTGGTCAAATAAGCCTGAAAATGAAACCAGCTAATATGGGCATGGTTTAAAAAAACGTTCGAGGCGTCTGTTTTGAGGCGCGCTTCGAGGCGAAACGGGAAGAAACACAACAGATGGCCATGTATAAGATATATAATTTTTAATTTTATTTTTAATTTCCGCCTCGAGCTTACGCCTCGGTTCGTCTTGAGGCTTACGCCTCGTGAGGCGAAGTGAAAACGCCTTGATATAGGATTCCGTTTTTTAAACCTTGAATATAGAAAAACGCAGTGGCTTATTAGCTTTACAAAGGTCTATTTTGTTCTAAAATGGAAAGTTATCGAAATTGTCAATACGGGTCAGCCCAATGTGGCAATAAAGTCCTCTTACAATTTGACATCCAACCACCTTTTCCATTTATGTAGTTAGCAGCACATATGCGACGATTTTCTTCAGCACAAGATTGGCCATTTTGTGGAACTTGCATGTTGAAATGTTTGGTGTAAACAAGTACCCTTCAAAGATGTATTATCATTGTACCAAAAATGTGCTTTACTATTAATACCATGCACCACTGATAGGATAGCAATACTATTTTGATTTCTTGTTGTGTAAGTTTCTTTTGGTGGTTTTTATTTAGAGTTATCTGTAGATGTAAGGGACCGTTTGAACCTTGCATTGTTTTTTGGAAATTGTTTGAGCTTTAAAATTTATTAGTTTTTTTTTTTAAATCCAAATTACGGGTTGGGTTAATAGGGATGATATGGTGCAATGATGGTTGAAAGCTTTGTTGACTACAATGTGTGATTGTGTTATAGTACTTGACTAAAATAAATATAGAGGATTTGTGGTGCATATGGCAAGTGTGTTTTGTTTAAAGATCGGAAAAACACATTTAAATTTTGTGGTGATAGTGTGGTCAAATGGGAAGCCAACTGCTACAACGATCAAGAAATGTAATGTGAAGTTATAATAGTTTCTTTCGTGTATTGTTTTATGCTTATTTAGCATATAAATTACCTACTAGAACATAGAACAAATTTGGCATATGTTTTTAAACAACTCAATTATTGGAAGTGGTAAGTAAGTACAGGCTCTTTATGGCCTAATCTTTTTAAGTAAACAATATAAGCTAAAGCGATGAACATTCACATAAACAATAATACATTCACATCTCTCATAGTATAACTATATAATATCATTGATAGACTATATTGCTTACTTAAAAAATCTATGTTAAGTGTATTGTAGATGGTAAGTGTTGATGGAAAGTTGGTGATATGTTCACGCCCCATATTGTCGACTCCGCGGCAACGCGCGGGTTTCCCACTAGTACTAAAAAAAGATGCTTCCATGAAATGATAGGTCTAACAAAAGATGTAATTCAATTATGTGATGAGAGTATGAGACATCTAATTGCACTATCGCTTCTGTTGCATTTATACTAAAAAAAGATGCTTCCATGAAATGATAGGTCTAACAAAAGATGTAATTCAATTATGTGATGAGAGTATGAGACATCTAATAGTAATAAAAAAATTCCTATTAATGCCACATGGCATTCTCTCATAATAAAGGGTTTTACCAAAATACCATGTGTCAATTTATCATACAACATTAACCATAATAAATAATACCTAATTGTCCACCTTAATAAATAATTATATTTATATTTATATTTCATCTCACTCAAAAGAAATTAATATATCATGATGCTTGAGTTACTAAATTATATTATATGATATATAGATAAAGATATAAGAATTATTTTGTCTCTTGAATATACTGATTTTACATATTAAAGATCAAGTTTATTTTCACCGCTATGACATATGATAAAGAGTCATTATATATTTTTTTTAAATATGTCTGTATTTAATATGAATATCCTTTAAAATCAAAAGTCTTTTAATCGTTAGTTTATTATTATCTATAACAAAATTATTATTTTTTTTATTATTATTAATATCTCTGATTTAATTATTTATGCATTATTATATTTACATTATTTGATAATATAACATCTCATTAAGATTAACTACATATATTTCTAAAAGCAAATGATTTAAAATATTAATTATAGATAAAGATGATAAAGTAACAAATCTACTGATAAAAAAAGTACCCTGAATGTCACATGTCACTCTAATTTAAATTTTAATAAATATCAAATCTTATTTAACTTTTAATATAAGATCCCAATTATTATCATGTGTCATTCTCTGCTTCAACCTTACAATTTAGACTTACATTTTATTTAAAAATATTTTTAAATCCTTATCATTACTAATATAATAAATTTAATGTAAATATGTTAATAACCATATTAGGATGCACTATTTAATTAATTTTATAGATAAATACAATGTATTTTATTAATTATTATCGTAAAATAAAAAATATAATAATTAGATCTTTTTTAGTAAACTTTTTTTTAAATAGTTATCGTCAATATCATTCCACACGAAAAAGGGCAATTACAAAGCAATGACAGGTAGTTGGGCAACAAGTTGCGCCGCCACCCCCTTTTGAAAAGAAAAACCAATTCTACTAAATACAAAGTTTGAAACCTTTAGCGACGAAGAATTACTATTAACAACTTTTTGAACCCGATTCAAAAGTCGCACAGCGTCAGGAGCGAGACCACCAAAGGTATCAAACGCAAACGGGACAAACACATGTTGATTCTCCAGGCAGGCTTTCTCATGTTTTGCCACTTTGCTTGCCTCTTCCTTGAGCACCGCTTGCCCTACGACAAAGCCCTTGTCCTTGAGCCTGACAAGGGGGGGGGGGGGGGGGGGACTCTAATTAGATCTACACAAGCGTGTTTCCCCCTTCCCATCCAAACACAAGGATGTCCGCCGGGCGTAAAGTAGACCTCCCCTCTAAGGCGTAAACACAAGGATGTCCGCCGGGCGTAAAGTAAACCATCCTTATATTAATAGTAATCAGAAAAACGCAATAATTAGATTATACTAATATTACATTTTTTAACTATGTGATCAGGATTATATAGAAGTATGTTTTACAATATTTTTTTTTATTTACGTGTGTAATACACGAGTTTGTAACACTTATAAATTAAAATATTTTTCAATCTAAGTTTTTTTTTATATTTAATCCGTGTAATACACGGGTTTATAGACTAGTATAATAATAAATATATGAACTTTCTGTTCTCTAAAATATAAATATGTGGTGGTTCTTTATATATATATATTTGAAAGGGTTCAAATGATAAGAAATATTTTATAAGAATAAAAAATTTTCAACCAATAAGAATGTCTCATTTTACTTAATATATTTTTTGTATTTAATATTAACGTAAGGGTATATTGGTAAACTTAAATAAATCATTAATTATTTATGGTATTATAGCCTAGTGGCATCTTGGGGTGAGATAAGGCTTTGAGACCATTAAGTCCTGAGTTCGATTCTCACAATGGTGGTTTTCTCAGATTTTTTGAGTTTACTCCTGAATGGTATTATAACATTTAGAGTATGTTCTTAGGAACAGTACTCAAAATACCCCTCTTTTGCAATTTAATTACAACATTGCCTAACAATTAACAAGGCATAATATGAGTAAGAGTAGAGCCGTGGACGTAGTCACGTAGACATGGGGTAAGAAATGTGAGGTCCACCACAGCAAATAACAAATAAAAACAAATTGTATTATGGTATTTTTAGATTTTGACCACCAAAATTTGTTTGGTAGTCAGCTTTGATCCCTCAACTTTTTGTCTTTTACTTAAATTTCCCTTTAAGTTTCAAAGTTGTCACTTTTATCGTCATTTTCTAAAAACCTTATATTAGTCGGCGTTTGCTTACTACTTTACACGGTTTTATGTCCTCCATGCGCTTTCTCGGGTTTGTCTAAAAACCTTATATTAGCCGTTTTTAGGTTAAGCTTTCTCGGTAAAAATTGGGTTTGTCCATGTTTTACACTAGCTCACGGTATAAGTTGGCGTTTATCTTTGCTTACGTTTTACGTCACATGGCACTATAAATTCACATTTTTGTTTTATGATTTTTTTCCGGTTTTGATCGTCGTTTGCTTACAAGTTAGCACGGTTTTAGGACCATCGCACCCGCAACGCGGGGCGGGTTAACCACTAGTTATTTATCATAGGTTGTGAGACATTTTTACTATTCATTTTTTACCCTTTTCATCCTTATACTTTATGTGATTTACAACTTTGTCACAAACAATTTTTCATCGTTTACATATTTGTCGTTTTACATTTCGGTCTAAAATTTGAGAGTTAACACGCTACAACGTGCGTCTGTGGTTCAACGTTTTTACATTTTTTTGCGGTTTAACAACACCGTCGCAATACGCGGCTATCAACTTAGTTATTCTTTTCTATGTAAGTTAATGCGCCGCAACACGCGTGCGTGACTCAACATTTATACGTCTACCTTTTTTCGGTTTAACAACCCCGCCGCAGTGCGCAGGTCATAAATCAAAATGTAAGCATCTAATCTTTTGACATATAAAAAAATAATGCAACAATAGTGTCTCGCCATTCACGTAAGCAAAGCTTCGTCTCATACCTTGAATGAGTCTTGGGATTAAATGGCGTCTGATAATCGACTCTCAAGGTTTAATAAGTGGTGCAAAGGTGTAGATGGCTGAAAAACCGAGTTTCAAGATTTGGTGAACCTCTAAAAATCCAACACAAAATGCAAATTTTATTATAACAAACACATAAAGTACACAATGTTAGCTAATATGATGTAATTTACACAATATTACCTAACATGGTGATTTATACGACATTAACTAATAACGGGTGATTAACGTGACATTAGCTATTATTGTGCAATTTACATGTTTTTGAATAGCTGATTTATATGATATTAACTAATAACGAGTGATTAACGTGACATTAGCTAATATTTCGCGCTAGCTAAGGCCCAAACGACTCGACCACCATATCGACGCCCTAACAACTGTCCATACCTACTATATTAAAAAGGATACATGTAACGATAGACATGATATGTTAATTTTTAGTGTACCTAACCAGCTAACCCTAACTTCAGGTAATGTAAGTTTCCAAAAAGCATATAACTAACTTTACTTATAACTTTGGATGTAAGCTTTACGACTATAATCAATCACAACTTCCTCCATCCACCAAAACTATCTACACTTATCGACCACAAACTACAACTCGAACCCATCCAAACCGGCTGTAGCAACCGGCCCAAGCGAGTCACCTTCAATACTAGCCAAAACCCATATGTCACAGCTCATCTGCCTCCACCTAGTTGCAACAACCACGAACCGTATCACCACACCCTCCTCAATCCTAGACAAATCATTACTTAAAAACAACGGGTTTCCCTCGTCAACCAAGTGATAGTTTGGCATCTTTTGAGTCGATAGATAAACAAGCTCCATGGGTCCGGATTTCAAGAAAACTCCGCTTCTAGTTACCCTGTGCACGATGCCAAACATGACTTCACCTTTCATGGGCAAAAGAGTGCGACAAATGAAGGCTACCAAAAAGGAGAAGCATTTTGTGGACTCGTGGCGTTTTCCCTTGCATATTGTTTTTAGTTTGGTGACTCCTAGAATGTAACCGACTCCATCTAAGGCTTTGTAAGCTGTTAGCTTTTTTAAAAGGTTAGTGACAACTAAACGTGCGGGGACCATTCCGTTTGTGTCGATGTCTTTTGTTGGTATTACTACTTCGTGGAGACATTCCACTTCCAGCAACATCTGTGTATAAACATTAAGCAAACAAGATCAGTGGCTCCTAGGATCACTCTTTTAGTCAAAATTCCCAAAATTAACATTTACAATAACTAAGCATCATACACTGTTTCAGTTTTGCAGGATAGCGCCATTATACGATTATAGAAACTTTGGTTTCTAGTACTTCATCTCATTTAAAGGTTCCTGATCCCCATTTAATACTTGACTTGTAAACATACAATAAACCATATATATCATGTTTATTTTAACCTAACAACTCCAAAAAAATAGTAAATTAATTCTTTAAAGTACAGACAGTGACTTTAAACAATATCAGTGAACATGGAACGTTCTGCCTCCTAATAATTGCAATCCCTTAATAGAAGAAAATTTATGGTAAGTTTGTTGGTTACTATTAAAAGGACTGTGGTTCATAGCATCTGAAACCCTAACTTTATTACAGTCAAAGGGTCAATGCATGTTGTCCACCAAGAATGCCTTTTTCTGAATCAAGAACCGTCAATATCAAGTTCAGAAACTCATTTCCATCATTCAATAACAAAAAAACCTTCCCCATGCTGTTTCTCTTAGTGGTGTTTTGTACTTTGAACATAAATGAGAAACAATGGAGCCAATGCTAAGGCTGGAGAGTGTGGTATAAAGCCCCTATGGGCTTTATCACGCCACCTCACCGCCACGTCACACAAGCCCCTTCCTTTAACTTTCATGGTGTGGTTTAAAGCCCATGTTTTAACTATAGCGCCCCCATCAACTTCGAAAAACCTCAAATGTCCTCGTTAACGTGCTGGCGGAAGGGCCATCCCCCCCCCCCCCCCTAACCGCGGCGGTGTGGACGATGGCGCCCCATGGCGCTATGGAGGGTGATGCGGCGGCCATGGCGCCCCCCATACCCACCCGCCTAATTGCTACCTTGATGTTTAATAATTAGTGCTAAGATCATACTTCCCCCTTTACGCATAAGTTACATCAATATTTTATAATAGACACAATAATATACAATTTGCCTTCTAGTAACCCGTACATCAAAGTTTCAAGCAATCGTTTTCACTCTAGTTAAGCCTTATTGTGCGTGTTCACGCAGTCTGATAGTGATTAATGCAACTTTATAAACTGCAATCCGAATATCAAAAAACTATAGGTAAATAAGGTAAGTATGATTTTCCAAATTCATCTCAATACAATCTGATCCTCCAAATCTGATTATATAACCCTAATTTAGAATCTAGATCACCTTTTTCCCCAAATAAACAGTTTAATTGCACATCCAAAAGCACTCTTACTATGTGAGTAATTTAGCAATATCATCATATACTTTCAACTCTATACATCACATCTTTATCAACACAACGTTCTCTGTTAGAGCTCACAACTAATTAAATCTCTAAATTCTCAACTTAAAAACCCTACAGAACACCGTAAACCTAACCAGACGAAATCAAACAACAGATAAAACAAAATTATCATAAAATAGGATGGATCGTAACGAATAAGACATAACAGATAGTTATAATTTGAATCAAATCGGTATAATAATGGATCTGTGATGAGAAATTGAAACCCTAACCTGAAAGGAGATGAAAATTACCGTTGGTGAAGTGAAGAGATGCAGATGAATATTGTTAGGAGTGAGAAAAAAGGACGAAAAGGCGCATATTCATATTGTAATGCTACCGTGCGCACTACCAATTGCATCGTCACGCCGGGGGTGTTTGGGATTCCCTTTTTTCTAACGGTTATGGTATATCATGTATAACCAGATTCAGATAATACATACAGTATTCTTATTTATTATTTATATTTATATTTATATATACACACTTGTGTATGTATCATTTTATTAAAATAGCCATTTTATAAAGCAGCTGATACCGGTATACACGCAGGATGTATACCAAGTGATTTTGCGTCGTGACAATGATATGATTCATACAGTCGGAAGAACATTTTTTCGATTTTCAATACATGCCTTTGTCACATGGCCCCTATTATGATGTGACGTATGACATCGTGTCCATTGTAAGGGTCGTGTTACCATTGGTTGAGAGTTAACAACTTATTATACGTTTTTACTAAACGGTTTGTACTTCTTACCTCGTGGATCAGTTATATGTTTTTACACATTTTCAATATTATACGTTAAATAACTATTAAAACAACACATAGTTTCAACCTTACGCTTATACTTTCTTATTTTTCTCATACCTCTCCCGTTATGGAGAGAGAAGCTCGGACTTTTCTCCTTGTTAACTTTTCAACTCGGGAATAATTATTTCTATACGCCACTGATCATCGGCACACAGACAACTATGCTTCTTAGAAATAGTTACAATGAGGACTTTTTCGATATGATGACAATGCTTCTGATGTCATTGTTCAAAAAAGAATTAAAAAAGGAAGTTAACTTTGTGCGCGAGGCCTAGCTAAAATTGAGATACGATTCAGCAGGTGCCACACTGCCTTATGAATCAGCGGCATATTCGCTCTAGACTAGGGGTGTTGAAAAAATTCGTGGCTCGCAGCTCGGCTCGAAATTGGCTCGGTTGTTAACGAGCCGGCTCGGCTCGGCTCGGTTTGTAAATGAGCCGAGCTCGAGCTTGGTTTGGCTCGGCTCGTGAGCTCGTGAGCTGGCTCGATAAGACATGCTTCATTTTTTTTGAAAAAAAATCGCTTATAAAACAAAAACTAAGGGAGTATTTCCCCTATAAAAGTAGGTAACGACTATGTACAAAATGAATTAACTATTTATACTCACATATTTAGCTATATGGTTAAATAAATGGCAATTATGGCCCTTAGTCTATGAAGAAATTCATTAGTAAGGGTTTTTTAAGTATTAAATTTTGCGGTTTTTGTTAGTTCGACCTAGATTGAGCCGAGCCGAGCCGAGCTAGCTCGAATTCTAATCGAGTCGAGCTCGAGCCTCAAATCATAGCTCGATTTGAAATTCGAGCTCGAGCCGAGCCAGCTCGAATCGAGCTGGGTATAGCTCGGCTCGTTTACAGCCCTACTCTAGACAAGTCAAGAAGTACCCTCGTGATAATGTCTAAGTAGAGCTTCTAAGAACTTGTAGATCAAACTATGCTTCGAGTGAATTGGGATAAAAAAAAAAAAAGTCTCGCCGCGCCCAACGGGAAGGCGGGACTAATAAGGTGGACAAAGGATACAATTGTTATCTTATTCGACACCATTTAGCTTTCCTCTAATATTCTAGTTATTTTCTTAGGAATATCAAACCACTTTCCTACATATTAAAAAAAGGTATAATGTGTATAGATCTTAGGAAGGCTTGTAGGTTCAAAAAATTGTTAAAAGTGCAAGAGGGTCAAGAATAGCTATCAGACCTAGTATGGGTCACATGTTCAATCCAAGGTAGAGTTTGACGGTGGCCTTATGGATTCGGTCATAGAGTCCCGTATGTGGTTATGTATATACCCCCCACCCGGCTTGGAGGATGACCATGTGTAAATCTTTGCATTCGAAAATCTTTCAAGATGCATACCCCCACCCGGCTTATTATAGTTAAGACCTTACAGATCTTCAGTGCATATTCTAATGCACTGCAGAAATCATTCATCTTTCAAAAAGAGCTGTAAAGACTGAAGCAGATAAAAAATAGACTGAAGCAGATAAAAAAATAACTTGAATACTAAAACAGGGTATCACAGACAGTTTGAAAAAGATCCTTAAAAACATGTTTTAAATTTGTGAAATGAAAACAAACTAACAGATTCAGAGAACAAAAATAATCAATCTTTGGTACCAAACATGGTTAACATAGACAGACTTGTCCAAAAAAAGATCTCACTTCAATGGAATAAACCTGGAGGAGTGGGTAGCACCAATACCGGGTCTACCGTGCTTCACAGGCTTGTATGAAATAGAGAATTCAGCAAGGTAGTGGCCGATCATCTCTGGCTTGATTTCAATCTGGTTGAATGTCTTGCCGTTGTAAACACCCACGACACTCCCGATCATTTCTGGAACGATGATCATGTTCCTCAAGTGAGTCTTCACTAGCTCTGGCTTCTCACCGGCTGGTGCCTCACGTTTCTGTAAATAACATTAACATTCAGCAAATGTATAACAATGGGGGCGGCAGTTCTTGACACGACCCGTTAACCCGACACTTACCCGACATGAAAAAAAAGGTTTGGGTTGACTAACACGACCCGTTTAAAAAACAGGTCGGGTTCGGGCTGACATGTATTAAAATCGGGTCGGGTTCGGGTTGACCCGTATAAAAACAGGTTGACCCGTTAACCAGTTTAACTATTTAGATAAAAAATCTTTTATATTTTTGTTTTAGTTTTTTCGGTTTCTATTTTACATGGTTAGTTATAATAATGTTAATTTTGACACATTATATTATTTATTTATCACTCATACTCATCACTAAACATGTTATCGATAACAAGCTTAAAACCAAACAACTCGTTTATAAATCGTCAACTTATATCACTAATTTAAAAATATGGGTTAAACGTGTCGGGTTCGGATTGACCTGAATTAATATGGGTCAGGTTAGGGTTGAATCTTTGACCCGAATAATAATATGGGCCGGGTCCGGGTTGAACATTTCAACCCGCCAAGCCATAACCCGTCAACCCGAAACGATTGCCACCCCTATATAACATGAGTGCCAACAACACACATATTTGCCTTGCTGAAGAACAAATGAACACAATTTCTCAACCATACAAGAAGCATGATATATTAACCAGATTTATCTAAATTAAAGAGAATATAACAAAACTACCCAAGCAGTTCAAAACATTAAAATTCAATGACTACATTCTATTAACATTTCGACAACTGTAAACATATTTGTTACCAATACAACAATCGCAGCCTTTTAGAACATGCAAACAAACAAACACAAGTTTTCAAAAAGAGACAGATTAATTACAAGATGTTTAAAAAAAACAAAAAAATAACAAAACTACATAAACAAGCCGGAACATTATAATTCAATGCAAAGTTGCTCAAAGCACATTTCTAAAGTGTAAACACAAGTTCATAATGTTCAAAGTCTAAATATAAAAACAAAGTGTTTACATATAAATAATATAACAAAACCTAATAAGCCAATTCAAATTCATAATACTCATGGCTAAGTTTCTCAGAACATTCAAGGTAAATATAATTTAATAACCTACAAAATGAACATATGAAAGATAAAAAACCATAAGTAAATCAATTTTCTAGTTTTAAATTGACAATTAGAATAGGTTTCTATAGTAAGTATAAACAATATAACTAGCCCTAAACTAACTCAAAAAATAAAATGCAGAACCCTAGCTACAAGTAAGTCTATATAATCTAAAACAAATTAGTAACAAAACAAATACATTTCATAATAAAATGATGAAAAAAAACATACAGCTTTGCGGAGCTTCTTGATTAAAGCCATAGGCTTCCTCTTCAAACCTCTCTGAAACCTGTCAAACCACAAATTCAATTAAAAAACAAATCGATTCAAATCCACAATCATTTTACAAAAATGAAAACAAACCTTCTGCGAGCACGAGCAGTGAAGAGCTTGACAAGCTCATCAGTAGACATATCAAGCAGAGCATCCAAATCCACTCCTCTGAACGAAAACTTCTTAAACGTTCTCTTCTTCGGTGCTCCGGCTGCCGCAACGTCAACTTCAACATCCGCCTGCAACAACAGAAGAAGATGATAAGGATTAGATTGAATTTGTGGTAAGAAATCGATAGCATTGTAACGGGGAATAGGATTACCATTGTAGAGTTGTTGAAGAAACTCTGCTGCTGCTGCTACTGCTACTGATCTGAAAGAAATAAGAAGGCTAGGGTTTGGTTGTTTGGGTATAGTTGTATATAAAGAGGGCTTAGGGTTTGGACAAGTATTGTTGGGCCTGGTGTTAGTTTTTAGTGTAGTTGGGCTTATGAAAATTGTGCCTTACGAATTAATTGACCAAACAAAGTTTAAAACTCAAAATATTAATATTTTAAAGCCAAGGGTGGAGATACAATAGGAAGTTTATTTGGCTAGGAAGTGATCTTGACCATCCATTTAATTAATCAAGGGCTAAGATTAAATGAATGAAATTGAAGCAAAAAAAAAGAGGCGCGTGAGTTTGTTAGGGGCATTCTAGTCAATCCAGCACAATAGTTTCTCTCTCCTCCAATTCCCCCCATTTTTTAAACGTTAATAACTTTTTCATACGACATTATTTTTTTATAAAAATTGCACCAAAAAAACCAGCGTTTTTTTATCTTTAAAACGAGTATACTATTGCTATATTTTCGAAAAAAAAATTGAAAACCCAGTTGCGTAAAACGCAATGGAAAAAACCCATTTGCGTAAAACGCAATGAAAAAAAACGTAAAAAAATGACTTTTTCTAAAACGCAACGCACCAAAAACACAAAGAAATGTCTTATTTCTAAAACGCAATGACCAGAAAACACAAATAAATGTCTTATTTCTAAAACGCAATAGCCTAAAAACACAAAAGAAATTTTACTTTATAAAACGCAATGGACATAAAACACTTAAAAATGTCTTATTTCTAAAACGCAATGCCTAGAAAACACATAAAAATGTCTTATTTCTAAAACGCAATGACCTAAAAACACAAAAGAAATTGTTCTCTCTAAAACGCAATAAACTGAATACACATAAAAATGTGTTTACCTAAAACGCAATGAGTAAAAACACTTCAAAAATGTTTTATTTCTAAAACGCAATGACCAGAAACTGTTGTTCACAGAACCAGAAACTGTCTAAAACGCAATGACTAGAAACTGTTGTTCATAGAACCAGAAACTGTCTAAAACGCAATGACCAGAAACTGTTGTTCACAGAACCAGAAACTGTTGTTCACAGAACCAGAATCTAACTAAAACGCAATGACCAGAACCTGTTGTTTACAGAACCAGAAACACTAACCCCAGCCAGGGGCTCTGCCCCTTGGACCCCGCCAGGGGCTGCCGCCCCTGGGACCCCGCTATCAGGGGCGCTGCCCCCAGACCCCCGCCAAGATCGTAAAACGCAATGACTAATTCAAAAACCCGGATCGTAAAAATGAAATTAAAGAATTTCTTACATGGATCGAAATGATTTCTTCAACAATTGACGAAGTTTGAATGATTGAAACACTTATCAGCGCTCGAATCGAGTAATTATCTCCAAAATCACCCGAAAAACCGAGATTTTTTATGAAATTAAACTGGGTTTTCTTCAAAAAAGCTGAAGAACACGTTGATCGGGTGTTTGAATCATTGATTTGTGATGAAAATCGCACTATAATGTAGTGATTATCGAGATAGAAAGTGAAGAAATGGTTGAAGATGGTGGGTTTTGAAAATGGTGGGTTTTGAAGTTACTGGGTTTTGAAAAGAAAGAAGAAAGGGTTGGATTGACTAAAATACCCTTTTTCTTTATTTTAAATGTTGCCACATGTCCTAATCCTATTGCTTCCTACACTTCCTAACCAAAATAAACTTCCTATTTGATCTTTTCCCTTAAAGCCTAATATATTTAAAAAAAAACTACATTTATCTATATCTAGGAACAAGATCAGGAAAAACGACTCAAAGTGTGAGAACGGTGAGAACGATTCTCAGCCACGAGATCTTAGTGGTTTGTGGCTGAGATTGATGTGGTGACATTTTTGTAAATAATAGGGGTCTTGGAACTACTAGGAGGGGTAAAATAGGAAGATCCAAACAAAGGTGCACAAGTTAATCACATGTCATTTTCCCCCATCATATTTAAAAGACAATAACTTTTTTATACGTGATTATTTTTCGAAAAAAAATTACACCATAAAACTCAGCGTTTTTTATCTTTCCAATGAGTATACTATTGATATACTTTTCGAAAAAAAATTAACTGGGTTTTATGGCGTTTTTCTTGAATTGGGTGTTTTATGGCGTTTTAGACTAGGTATTTTCATGGCGTTTTTTCTGAACTAGGTGTTTTTATGGCGTTTTAACTAGGTATTTTCATTGCGTTTTTCTGAACTGAGTGTTTTATGGCGTTTTCAACTGAGTTTTTCATAGCGTTTTTCTGAACTGTGTGTTTTACGGTGTTTTTTAGAGTATAAATTATGATTTTTCTGAGCTCAAAAAATATTAATTTAGGCGGATGGCTCAAAAAATGGGTTTTTTGAGCTGTTGTAAATTATAGCTCAAAAATAGATTTTTTTTGTTATGGCGTTTTAAATGGGAGCTCTGTGTGTCTTCATTAGAGTATGAGTATGAATTCTTTTATTTCCAATCACATTCCCCCAAAGTTGTGTGTATGGTGAAACTAATTAAATACTTGTGTTCACACTTGTTCACACTATAAGTTACACTTTGGACCCTGAAAATATAGTTTTTTTTGTTATGGCGTTTTAACTAGTATGAATTCTTTTATTTCCAATCACATTCCCCAAAACTGCGTGAAACTAATTAAATACATGTGTTCACACTATAGGTTACACTTTGGACCCTGAAAATATAGCTTTATTTTGTTATGGCGTTTTAACTAGGAGCTGCCTAAAAAAATGGTTTTTTTGAGCTGTTATAAATTATAGCTCAAAAAAATAGATTTTAAGTGTTTTATGGCGTTCAAAAAATTTGTTTTTTTGAGCTGTTGTAAATTATAGCTTAAAAAAATAGCTTTTGAGTGTTCGGCGTTTCTGAATTGGGTGTTTTTATGGCGTTTTATTTGAACACCCAGTTCATGTGAGTGGGTTTTTTGACAATATTACCCCTTAGTGTAATTTAACATCAATGCCACATGTCACCACCAAAATCGTTCTCACCGTTCTCACACTTTTCACCGTTCTCTCTAAATCCTGACCCTCTATATCTATACTACCTTATTAAAGAAACTGAGTTTTTTAACTTTATGGAAATTTTACATTGTGTACACATTTTGAAGCAACATGTACAAGAGAGCCAAACTATGTTAGAGGGGCTAAACTTGCGCATTGTCCAAAAATTGAAGACACTTTAGGGGCATTTTAGGGATTTCGGCACATTTGTAACCTATAATTAAGATGACATGTGAAGAGTCTAAATTAATTGTTATTCTAAATAAATTTATGCATTGTAAAATTGATTAAATGATTATCGACAACAAAATATATGGCATTAATAATTTATCATAGTTGTAAATTATTCAAATATGTGGTCACATCCAAATATATCATAAATCCAAATTATCCAAATATATGGTCACATCCAAATATAAACGAAACCGTTGATAAACGAAAAGAAAACGAGTACAATGTTTTAAGTCGTCGAATCCGCCGTAACGCGAGGGTTTCCCACTATTATAAGAAAACGATTTTGTACCCAAATATATTAAAAAGAAAGAGTGCATTTTTTTATAAACCTTGCTTCACCCGGTATGACTTTATGATTAGTTATAACTGTGTTTGATCAAGTATGACTGTGTTTGACCGGTTATGCCTATGTTTGACCTTTGATGCAAATAAAAAGAAAAAAGGGAGGCAAAGTTTGATTAATATAGTGACAAATGGGACCATTTTGGAAAGCTACAATCCCCCAAAAAAAAACAGCACACCTACATAGGGATGAGCAACTCGTTCCCGGTATCGGTACTGAATTTACCAAACCGGGTACTTTTTCGGTACCGATTCGGTACCGACTTTTAGCATTTTCAGTACCGGTTCTGTACCGGTCCGGTACGGTACCGGTTTTTAGCCTCAAATACCGGTACCGAACCGGTACCGATACCCACTTTTGAGGATTTTCGGTACCGGTTCTTTCGGTACCGGTACCGGACGGTACTGAGCTCATCCCTACACCTACACAACTTCAACAATGTTGTTCTTCAACTGGAAGAACAAGAGCGCACGTACCAAGACTATGGAAAATCCAGACATGTACTTCGTGAAATGAAACTACGACTATGTTTAACATTTTATGGTCATGTTTAACATTGATTGACAAGGTATGAGTGTTGTGTTATGTTAATCGAGTTACGTTTGACATGAAACGTTTAACACGACTTTTTGACTCGAACATGAGGTTTAACTAAACATGCCATTTTGTACACTAAGATGAACGTGATCAATAAATGGGTTACACAAAATGAAACTATTTGCACGATTAAATTGGTTCGATAGCACGAATGACGTGGCGCAATTAAATAAGCATCTCAACAACACCAATAAGTTTTTTTTTGCGTTATACTTTGTATTCAACTTAGAGTAACACTGTATATTTACATATTAAAAACGATAAGTTAAATGTGTTATGTGTATTATAAACAGGTTGAACCCATTTTGACACCTTCATAATTGTATTGGCATGTCCTAAACACCCGTTTATCTAAACCACTAACCTTTTTACCCAAGGGTCAAGTTATGTCATAACTTGATAGCTCTATGATTGATCAATCATCTTAATGTCTATCCAATAATTGGCATGGTTTGACCATCTTTAACCAACTTATATAAACGAGTTTATAGGACCCGCGCATTGCGGCGGAACCATTATGCAAAACAAAAAAAGACGTAAACACGTTGAACGACGCTCGCACGTTGTATCATGTTAACTCGCAAAATACAGACCTATGCTAAACGGAATTTTAATAATCTGAAAGTTTATAAAACCGAAAAAATAGAAGTAAAATCAATACGTAAATATTATGATTGATAGTAAAATTATATTTCTTTTATTTCATCAACTTTACTCGATTATCTCAGGAAAAGAGTAAAATATATCTTGTAAAATTGTACAAAAAGAAAAAAAAAAGATTAGTAGATACCACGTGACATCCGCCGCCGAACACTTAAATTAAATAGTGTTATGTGAGAACACTTTTTTTTTTCTTCAGGTTAGTAAAGAATGGGTAATTTCATGAATCAATAACCAATTTAATGAGTCTCTATACCAAATTCATATTCAAATGATAAAACTTAATGTTATACAAAAATATATTGTTGCAAATATTAATTTTTCTTTAGTTAACAAAAGAAAAAGAAAAATAGACTAAGAAGAAGAGGAAGGTTGTGAAGAGGTAAATTATTTAATAAAAAACAAAGTAAGTTTTCTTAGTGAGATTTAACATATGCATAGAATGATAGTATGAGAGCATCATGTGCATTAAATGATTGTACAAAGTTGAATAGTATGTTTGTGAGGGTAAGAAAATTTGATGATTAATATAGGGGTAATTATTTTTGAAATTTAACTAAAAATATAAGAGCGGTAGGTCCGAATGTTGGGACCCATCGGAACTTCAGAAGTTATAACATAACATAAACTTAAAACACTGAAAGAAGGTATAACAAGAAATTATCTATACTATATAATAAAAGAAACTAGATTTGGGACACATGTCAATCAATGAGAGCATCTAAAACCAAGTTTTTTTTTTTATCTTAAAAAAAAATTAACTTGATTAATTGTTTTAGAAATAACTTGCGAATAGTTTCCATTTTTTAGGAACTTCCGGAATTAAAAATTGTTTATAAATGTTTATATAATTATTAAATCCGATTTTTAGGAACTACCATAATTAAAGATTGTTTATAATATTTATAAATTATTAAAGTCGTTTAAAGTTGTAAGTTACTACCTAATTTAACCTATCTTTAAAAATTATGATTACATTCTACCTTGAAAATTATATTTTGTAATTTTATAAAACATAGGGGTGTGTACGGTTTGGTTTGGTTTTCGGCAAAATCAAAACCAAAACCGAAATGTCGGTTTTTGGTTTTTCAAAACCGTTCGGTTTTAGTTTTTTTCGGTTTTGGTATTTTCGTTTTTTACACCGGTTCGGTTCGGTTTTTCGGTTATTTCGGTTTTTGAAACAAAAGTAAGTAAAATTCAAAAATAAAAAATTGTAATTCAAATTTAAGAATATTTCTTATATGGTTACATTTAAGTTATTATACTTAATCTTTTTAACTAAAAATCTATATCTATACTATATAATAAAATAAATCACTTTAGTTACAATTGTCATCATATTAGGCCGTTTCTTATAGATAATTATTATTTTAGTTTAATCTCTTCTAATTAATTATAGATAACACTTCTACTAAATATTATTTAATTAAATGTCTTATATTATAGATAACCCTCCTACTAAATATTATTAGTTTAATATCTTATGGATAATTATTATTTAGGTTAATCTCCATCTCATTTATAATATTATTTCTTTTAATTAATTATATTTGAATGTTTTTTTAGTTTGGTATCAAATAGATTTTACGAAACTTAAAATAAAATTAACTAATATTATTTATCATTTATACATTTACGGAGTTTTAAATAACGGGTTAAATTTATTGAATAATCTATTTTTATCGCGAACAACAGAATAATCTATTTTTATCGCGAAAACCAAACTTTGTATTAATATATTAAATATTTTTATTTTCACTATACAAAATTACATTTACTCGACCCATGTAATACATGAGGTTTTTTTAAATATAACTTTTTATTATTTGATATATAAAATTAGATTTATTCAATTCGTACAATACACTGGGTTTTTAAGGATATATATTTTTTTATTATTTAGTACAGAAAATTACATTTTTTCAAACCGTGTAATGCGCATATTTTTAAAGATGTAATTTTTTTTATTATTTGGTATATAAAATTACATTTATTCAACCCGCGTAATAAATTAGGTTTTTTAAAGATGTATTATTTTATTAATTGGTAAACAATATTACATTTATTCAACTCGTGTATATACCTGGTTTTAAAGATATAATTTTTTTATTTGGTACATAAAATTACATTTATTAAACCAGTACAATATGGTTCTTATACATATAATGTCACACCCTGGCTTTGCGGAAGCGTGGTTAATTTTTGGTGTGACTTCTTAATACCATAGCTTAACCATAACAAAGCTATATGAAATAAAATCATGCAAGATCATCCATTAAGTTTTGAAAACCAAATACAGTACCATTGTTTTTAACGGGAACATACCCTAACAACCATAACCTTGTTCAACAGACAATACAAACTTGAAACATAACATAAACATGATTTAAGGGTTGTGTCTTGTCCAGGAAAGAGACACATCCCCTAAACCCCGGATGACCTCGGAAACTAGTGCAGCGGAAAACATGCCATACCGTGCCAGATCCCTTTTAATTTCCTGAAATACATGTAAGTTGAAAAATCAACAATAATGTTGAGCGAGTTCATGTGCAAGTGAGTATGTAAAACACTTGTAAGTATAAAAGTTCCCTGGTACGTAGCAGTGTAAGGAAAAGAGATCACCAATGGTTTGCAAGGCCATTAGCATGTGTGAAATGCAAGTAGGAAGACTCAACCTAGCAGATTTTTGCGTCGGGTACAAAGTCACTCAAGGTCCGTTCTGTTGGTCCTCTTAGAGGTCCGTTCTGTTGGGCCTAGAGTTGGGCTCGCTACACCCAGATAGATCTACCGCTTACGTCCCTCGGTACTTCTGCCTACCCATTCACATGATCTAAGTAGTAAACCTCCTTACGCTAACCATACCGTGTATAAAGTACTTGTAAACAAAGTAACATGTATTTCACCCCCGCAGTTAAGAAAACTGAAAACAGTTAGAGAAAAGGGGGGACATGAACTCACAGTCGGTGCGTCTCTACCAAGTACTCCAAATCAGAAAGCTGCGCGACGACCTACAAGTGCTAATTCTATTAGACGGACGGCCGTGCCTTAGCTTTATAGTTAAATCTTTGGGAAATAGTTAGACAACTATTTCGTGTTTACGTTCTGTATATACTTGGTAGTTAATCTCCTTCCCAAGGATGGGGGATTCAATACATGTGCGTTCAAATTATATCATTAAGTCTCACTTAATATATATACCTTTCCAATTCCAAAATATAAGTATTTTTCTCAAAAATATTATATTTTCATTTCACATAATTTTTCTCCAATAATACGTTGTTAAAATACGCGTTCATAAATATTTCTGTAAGTGCGTAAGTTACGTTTTAACAATTGCGTGGTAATATACTTACCGGTGTAACTTATATATTTATGGTGAAAGCGTTCGTATTATTTTGGATTCGTTAACGTTCGTAAATATTATTTTTACTCTAAAAATAATATTTATGTGTTTCACAAAATAATCATAAACAGTGTGTGAAAAATATATATATTTATCACGTTAAATTTTGTGAAAATCCCACCTCCGAATATTTAGTAAATAAAGTCATGGCGAAATTTATGTTTCGAAAACATGTCAAAAATGATTCTAACACTTGTAGTGTAAATAGTTTTAAGTGTTAGGTTTTTAGAAAAATTTCGCCAGAGTTTCCTCTGTAACTGGAGGTGGCCACGCTTTCAAGCGTATCATTTTCTTTATCAAATCAACTCAACAATTTTCCTTTACTTGATCCGAACAACTTTCATCACAACAACTAATCGACAAGTATGTAAATCGCATAATCGCATGAACTTGTAGTTTTTCCGAAACTATAGTGTAAATCCCATTACATTTTGTGGATCTTTATATAAAGTAATTTTGATCTCATAAAAACCTCGTTTTTAGAGAAATCCGTCTTTACAACTTCTCGTCATCTTTTACAAAAACGGTTATTTGTCGGATCTTTTCATTTCACAAGTGTTTACACACTTGTGGTTTATAAAAATCATGCTTGTTATTGTAAGATCCATCTCTTTAAAATACATGATTTCTTTGATACGTGGTTCTTTGAAAATACCACTTGCAGATGCGTAGATCCGCTAGTTTTAAACACTATTGTACAAGTTAAAACACTTTTACACAAGTAAATCATTTTTACACAAGTTCATGTTTCATGTGTGGTAGAGTTTCACCTTTTAACCCTTGTTACTTCTAAAATAGCTTTGTGTCATGATTCAAGAACATGACTATACCGGGTTAAACGATGATCCGAGCTACCACAACATAGATCGGGTCTAGATAATCACCACTTTCAATTACTACAACATTTACACAACATATAAGTTATTAACCACCATTTTAAGTGTTTTTAGTAGACTTTTGTGCATCATTTTGTATTTTATCGAGATTTAACCGATACAAAGCCTTTTAACCACTTTAGATTAGCTCAAGATAGAGATTTAAACATTATACCTCTAGCTCAAGGCTAGGGAAGGATCTTGACGAAAATGGCGTGGATAAAAGCCAAAGAAAGAGGTCCTTCGCGTTCCGCTTGCTCCAAGCTTCCTAATACGAGACCCTTGATGCTTGTATGAACTTGGAATCGGTTGATCAAGATCGAAAGTATGATGGATGGGGGGTGGGGTGTTCGGCCGAGAGTGTAAGGGAGAGGGAGAGAGAGTTGGAGTGTTGTGATGTGTGTGATGAATGATCTCTAGTGTTTAAGTTGGATCTTATAGACAATTCTTAGAGTTATTATCCAATGGGTTTAGTGTCAAGTAGATATTAAACATTGAAGATTAAGTAAATCTTGCAAGTACCAATCATGTCCCCTAGGGGACCGAATTCGGTCAAGAGGGGGGGGGGGGGTCCCTTGGTTCGATCTCAACTAGATTAGTTGATGTTTAGTTAGGTTAATTAGGTTAGTTAAGTGTTTAACTTAGTTAGTGATGTTTAGTGCTTTAAAGCGGGTGTTAGGGTATTCAGGGACCCTAACTGGCTCAGAAAAGATAAATAGTGAAAATAACAATATTTTCATGTTTCGGGTAACGCCCGGTTGTTCGGTTGGATAGTAATCCGTTAAAGTGTTAACAAAGCTTTAAAGTGTCGTTATTACTCTCTTTAGTGACACAGCTTATTCCTGACACTTTGGAAAGTGTCTAGTAATATTTTTCTCATATTTTGGCACTTCATTAGTTAGCTAAAAGCTGAATTATCATGTAAAGTGTTGAGTTTTGTACTTTGAGTACGTTTTAGGCACATCCTGTCACTGTGACTTATCCCTAGAGACGCAGTTCCACAACCCTTGTATCCCTACACTCTCTACTAGTGTAGCAAAATATCTCAGGCTCTTATGGGCCTTGGAGGCAGTGTTTGCCTGATGCTGGCTTTATCAGCATGTTCAGTAGGTTATCCGTTATAGTGCTACTGTGATTTTGTGCATCATGTTTGTTACTAAGGTTCAGTATGTAAATAATGTAGTGACGATAAGTAAAGTATGATGCAAGTAAGTACATGTATCAGATATCAAGTAGCAGTTCATCAGCTAGTTCAAACAAGCACAGTAATTAAGCAGTAATTAATCATTAATTAAGTCGTACGGATACCTGGTTTGGTGAGGGTTGTCACATATAACTTTTTATTATTTAATATATAAAATTATATTTATTCAACACGTACAATAAATGAGGTATTTAAAGATATATTGTTTTATTATTTAGTATATAAAATTTATTTATTCAACCCCGTGTAATACACGGGGTATAACCTAGTTCCATATATAAATAAGTAACTTTTTTCATGCATAAACACTTGTAACTTGTGCTTTGGGGATTTTCAAAAAAAAAAAAAAAACTTGCTTTTTTTTGTTTTAACCCAAAGGTTTTTACCTTTGCAATTTTAACCTTACAAAATTGGTTTTTTAACTTTAACTCAAAATTTTCATTATTTGCAATTTAACTTCACAACTTTTGTCAATTATACTTTTCGTCTTTGGTTTAACGTTTTTACGTTTCGTTACGTATAGTTCTAAATTTTTCGAGTTAATACGACACAATGTACGAGTGTGGTTCAACTTTTTTATGTTTTGTTTCAAATTTTGCAACTTCACACGGCGCAACGTGCATGTGTGGTTCAACGATTTTACCTCTATTTTTTCATGTTTGACAGGTTCATCGCAACATGCAGATCCTAGCTCGAGTCAGTGTTGGTGGTCGATCACGGTTGTGTGACATTAGTACTATTTGACACCGTTTTACGCCCCGCCGCAACGCGGGGTGTGCTTTGGGGGTTTTCCAAAGAATAAATGGTTATGCATATGGTTGTCGTAACTTTGGCTTTAGGGGTTTTCCAAAAAAAAAAATTTGATTTTTTTTTACTTTTCACCTAAAAGTATTTCATAAATTACTTTTATCCCAAAACTATTTGTTTTTTTACTTTTAACCCAAAACTTTTTATCTTTTGCAATCTATCCTCATAACTTTTTTTACTTTCAACTTTGATCCTTTATAGTTTTCATTTTCCGCAAATTTTCCGCTTTATGCTTGGTTCTAAATTTTGTGACTTAACACATCGCAAATGGCGTCTTTGGTTTACATTTTTACGTTTCGTTCTAAATTTTCGAGTTAACACGACGTAACGTGCATGTATGGGTAAACGTTTTTACATTGTCTATTTTTTTCCCGTTTGACACGTTTTTACATTGTCTATTTTTTATCCCCGCCGCAATTGCGGCGGGTCTCAATTCTAGTTTATAAAAAGCAAGAACCTCAAAACATATGCCTTACATCTGTGATTTAAAAACAATCTACCCAATTCAGCGAACAAAAACATTTAACATTCAGAACACAGTTAAAAGAGAAATCATAGCCTCACTTCAATGGAATAAACCTGGAAGAGTGGGTGGCACCAATACCAGGTCTACCGTGCTTCACAGGCTTATATGAAATTGAAAATTCCGCAAGATAGTGACCAATCATCTCCGGCTTGATTTCGATCTGGTTAAAAGTCTTGCCATTGTAGACACCCACAACGCTCCCGATCATTTCTGGAACGATGATCATGTTTCTCAAGTGAGTCTTCACAAGCTCTGGCTTCTCACCAGCTGGTGCCTCGCGTTTCTATCCAAATATCATTTGAGTTTCAGCAATTGTGTAATTGAAAGTTACAAATAAAATATTTGCAGTCATTTACAGCAAAAAAACATCAGTTTACAATCAAACAAGAATAACATTATTATATGAAAAAGGTGTTTGAATTAAACAATAAAAAAAATTCAAAGCCAATTCAAATCATTTATGAAACACCATTTTTAAGAGTTTTATACATGTTTTAGGTTGATTCCAGCATTATACAGGGAATTTTTTTCACCATTTTGGCTGGAAAATGCCCTGAAGCAGCGGCTGAAAGCTCACATTTAAGGGCGCAGCCCAGTTAGTGCGCTGGGCTGTGCCTGAGCGTCTAAAGAGCTTTTGACAACATAGATATTCAATGCTAAGTTTATCAGGGTAAACCACTAATTAACTTGCCCACATAATCCGATTTTGTGTACCGCTTAAGAAAGATAAGCATAAATTAATCATTTTTCATATTTTAATTTGCCAGTGAAAAAATGTTTCATGAAATTGTATATTGTATATAATCTAAAACGAAGTTATATCTAATAAATAAGTAATCGGATGCGTCACATGTCACAATTATGTGAGCCCAAGTTAAGTTTTCTCGCTTCTCCCATTTCGCCCATTCATAATTTCATATTCTAAAAGCATGGATGGCAATGGGTTAGGTAATCCCAACCCCAAACCCGGTTAGATACGCTTGTCCCAAACCCGTCAGGTTTCTAGCGGGTAAATACCCATTGGTATCGGGTATACCCGTTAATTTAAAAAAATCCATCAGTTAACTACTAATCAGTTACATTTAGTATTATTACTACAATAATAAATCAAATAACTAAAATGTATACGGAATAAAATACCTATATGTATAAAAAATGAATGTATCATATATATAGATATACATATTTAAATATATAAAGAAATTATATTGGGTATACAATCGGGTCAACGGGTACACTTTATCGGGTAATCGGGTCAAGTAAAAGAGCATATCATCAAATCCCAAACCCACAAAAAAAACTAGTCCCAAACCCGTCCCAAATGTGTCGGTTTACCCATCCCTATCTATAAGTTAACTCAAAATATCATTTTATAATTCCTAAAGCTTCACTACAAACTAGTAACTATTTAATATTTCCTATTTGAAACCTAGTTGAGGATGATAATAATATCTGGCAAAACATCTAAATGATAGCAATATACACACAATTTCAACGTAAAATAATAAAAGAAACATACAGCTTTGCGAAGCTTCTTGATCAAAGCCATAGGTTTCCTCTTCAAACCTCTCTGAAACCTATCAATCCACAAACTCAATTAAAAAACAAATCAAATCAATTTAAATCCAAAACAATTTCACAAAAAACAATAACAAACCTTCTGCGAGCACGAGCAGTGAAGAGCTTAACAAGCTCATCAGTAGACATATCAAGAAGAGCATCCAAATCCACTCCTCTAAACGAAAACTTCTTAAACGTCCTCTTCTTCGGTGCTCCGGCTGCCGCAACGTCAACTTCAACATCCGCCTGCAACAGCATAACATTACGCTCAGATCAGATCAGATTCATAACAATAAAACAAACAAATTCAAACAGAGAAAAGAAATTAGTTACCATAGTTTGTTTGTTCAAGGAACTGCTGGCTGATTGAAACGAACAGAGGCTAGGGTTTAGGGACGCTCTATTTGTTTAGTAGGATCATTTTTTGTTGTTGGGCCTAATTTTAGTATCGTTTGGGCTTAGAATATCTCAAATAGTAATTTTAAGAGTAATTCTTATGTTGTGTATAGTGGGAAATTTGTAGCCATTTTGTGCTTGTGCTAAAGAGCCAGGGTTTCAATAAGTTATTGGAGTAAGTTAATATTTAATTAACTTTTTAGACTCAGTGTTTTAATGTAATATGTTTATGAGATTTTTAAAGTTAAATTAATTAGTGTTTTTACTTATTATAAATATTATATAAGCTGGTTGACATTCTAGCTAAATACATCAGATTGGAGAAATGGTGCACTTGTCAAGCAAAAACTTGGTGAAGTCCGAATCACACAGATTTATTGCATAAAACCTTTACTAATGGAAATATAGTATTATTTATATCTTTTTTAGTTTTTTATAAACATTTCACCATGAAAATTAATTGATATGGACGGAAAGTGTTTCAGGCCAACCTAAACTACCTGGCCGTATGGACTCTACCAAACACTCCTAAGGATCGTATTTACTCTTGCACATTCTTTGTTACTTAAATAGTTATCCCTAATTTATGAATTTCAAGCATATTGATTTTGTTTAGAAGTGGAAATATGGATGGGCGGACAAGCTCGGTACTAGGTCAAAAGAGAACAGACATGTTGGTTAATGGGTCAAAAGAGGGGCTGTTTAAAAGTGTCTTTTTTAACATACGTTGAGTTGACTCGAACCACTTTTATGTGCATTTTCCAAAACTTTGATGAATAGTCATTTCATTAAATAGTATTTTATATTTTACTAAATTCAAATGTTTAAATTGTTGTACCAATTTGGTATGCGCTCTTTCTTAGCTAAGCATTTTATATTTGACGAGTTACGAAACCAAAATAACTCAAATTGGCTCATTCCTAATTACTAACTATCATGCATTGAAAGTCACATAATGTATCTACACTGCTGAATGCGAAGGCTTTAAAATGATTCTTCACCATAGGGTGGAAAACTGGTTATACTGGAAAAGTAAGAACCAAAGGCTCTAAACCAAGTGATTGCAGTGGATTTGCTAAAAATATTAATGGAAATTGGATTAGCTTTGCTTATGAGTTGACTTTATTGTATATTATCTTTGTCGGGAGTTTTCCTACATGACCCTGTTAGTTTTGTGGCACTAATTCAACCCGATTTTTTCATCTTCAAGAAATTGTTAATTATGGACGAAACAACACCTATGTAATTTCGGTACGGTACAATATTTCACCCACTTTTTATGGGCTCCTCTTTGGCTATTCATTCACCATGGCGTGTCTTCTTAGACGTATGGGTTTCGAAAACATTCTTATACAAAGATCTTATTATTTTGGATTCTATTTATTTTGGAAGCGTTCGGGACCCAAAAGCTTAAGCTGCTTTTTACCCTCTATGTTTTGCTTTTTTTTTACTTTGTTTCCGTTGTATCAAGTCCTTCCTTTTCCTATAGGGCTAATTTTGCCCACTTCGTTAGTAAATTGCCTTTCTAAAAACTCGACTGTATGGATGTTTAATTTCACCACTAATATTACAATTTTCATGTGGGTCTATGCGTGGGCTTTAAATCACATCTTGCTTGAATTTAAAGTAAATTTTCCTGCTCGGGAGGTTTTTGAGTAGTTGATATTAAATACCAGGTATTGTATGGGTAATGGTCAAAACAGGTCGGGTATGGGTTAAAACGGTTGGGTGGGGCAAGATTGGGAATAGGTATGAGTCGGGTCAAAACATGTATTTTTATTTTATTTGACGACATAATTCGATTAATATGCATTAATTTTTCATGCCCGGGAGGTTCCCGGGTTATGTAGTAAAAAATTATGGGCAATAGGCTCCTTTAGCTATTCATCCACCATGGCGTGTCTTCTTAGGCGTATGGGTTTCGAAAACATTCTAATACAGAGATCTCATTAAGAATTAAAAGGTAATTAGCTTTACACGAAAACTATGAATACACATGCAGACAAAGTTAGAACACTGATGAAACGGAACAAATAAATTATTGTGGGAATGGAAAGAAGATGGTAATGAGTTTGCAAATGTTGTTCATGTACCTTTTATTATTCAAAACTAAATTTTCCTAACCCAGGATGTTCCCGGGTGATAGCCTAGTTTCCTACACATACAAAACCCAAATGGGGGAATAGTGTCAGGCAGGTGCCTGGCACTCCCCCATTTGACCAACACGTTTATTGTTTTATATCCATTTTAAAACTACGTTTTTGCCCCCAGCTCAAAATAAAATTACGCTTTTTGTCCCCATCTCAAAATTACGATATTGCCATCAATTCAAAATTACGACTTTGCCTGGCACTCTCCCATTGAACCAACCAGTTTATTATTTTATATCCATTCTAAAATCATGTTTTTGTCCCTCTTTAAAATTAGCTGCCTGGCACTCCCCCATTGGACCAACACGTTTACTGTTTTATATCCATTTTAAAATTACGTTTTTGCCCCCAACTCAAAATAAAATTACGCTTTTTGTCCCCATCTCAAAATTACTATCTTGCCCTCAATTCAAAATTACGACTTTGCCTGGCACTCTCCCATTGGACCAACCAGTTTATTATTTTATATTCATTCTAAAATCACGTTTTTGTCCCTCTTTAAAATTACAGTTTTGCCCCCAACTCAAAATAAAATTACGCTTTTGTCCCCAGCTCAAAATTACGATTTTTCCCTCCATTCAAAATAAAATTGTGGTTTTGCCCTCAGCTCAGAATTACCTTTTCGCCCACAGTTCAAAATAAAATTTTGTTTTTGCCCCCACTTAAAAATTACGATTTTGCCCTCTGTTCAAAAATGTGATTTTTCCCCGTTTAAAAATTGTGATTTCGCCCTTAATTCAAAATTACGTTTTTTCCCCAGTTCAAAATAAAATTATGTTTTTGCCCCCAACTCAAAATTACGATTTTGCCCTCGGTTCAAAATAAAATTGTGCTTTTGCCTCAAACTTAAAATTATGATTGTGTCCTTAGTTCAAATTTATATTACGTTGTTACCCCCAAGTTAAAAATTACGAATTTGCCCCTGTGAAAATTTACAATTTTGTCCCAGGTTCAAATTTACAGTACTGCCATTACTTTAGCTTTTGCCAAATTACGATTTTACCCCAGTCAAAAATACAACTTTCTCTCAGTTAAAAATTACAATATTGCCATTGTTTTAGTTTTTTTATCAAAACTATAAAAGTGTTTTGTTTTAATTGGTTGACTCGATTTAATTGTTTTTCGTTTCACTGAGCTGACTAACACTCGCTAATTATTTGGCCATCACCCCGCAACGCGGGTGGGGCATCAACTAGTTTCCTACATATACAAAATTTCCTACATAGGGGAATAGTGCCACACAGCTGTGTGGCACTCCCCTATTGGACCAACCCATTTTTAATTTAATATTTATTTCCAGCTTAAAATTACGCTTTCGTCCTTCGTTTAAAATTACGTTCTTGTCCCCAGCTCAAAATAAAATTTCAACTTTGCCCTTAGCTCAAAATTACGCTTTTGCCCTCGGGTCAAAAACTCCTTTTTTTATTTTGTTCCCGGTTTAAAATTACGGTTTCGCCCTCCGTTTAAAATTACGTTTTTGCCCTCAGCTCAAAATCAAATGTTGTTTTTTCCTCCGGCTCAAAATTACAATTCTGCCCACAGTTCAAGTATTTTCAAGTTGAGGGAATAGTGCCAGGCAGCTTGCCTGGCACTACCCTATTTGACCAACCCATTTTTAATTTAACTTTATTTCCAGTTTAAAATTACGCTTTCGTCCTTCATTTAAAATTACGTTTTTGCCCCACCCCCCCTCAAAATAAAATTATAATTTTGCCCCTAGCTCAAAATTACGCTTTTGCTCTTGTTTCAAAAACTCATTTTTAATTTTGTTCCCAATTTAAAATTATGGTTTCGCCCTCCGTTTACAATTACGTTTTTGCCCCCAGTTCAAAATAAAATGTTGTTTTTTCCTCTGGCTCAAAATTACGATTCTGTCCTCAGCTTAAAATTACGTTTTTGCTCACAATTTAAAATAAATTTGTGTTTTCCCCCCTAGCTCAAAATTATGATTTTGCTCTCATTTTAAAATTATAATTTCGCCTCCAGTTCAAAATATAATTACGATTTTGCCCTCTGTACAGACATACATGTTATGAGAGAGAAATATTCGGCTTATTGCCCCGCAACGCGGGCGGGGCAAAAACTAGTTTTGTATACAAACTAGTTTTTACCCCGCCCGCGTACTAAGGTGAATATTTCTATCTAATAATATGTACGTATGTGTTTCGGTTACTTGTACATACTACTCATAACATGATCACAAAAAAATACATTGAGTCAACCAATTAAAAAAAACACCACCATACTTTTGCTATAAAAAAAAACTAAAACGATGGAAAAACAATAGTTTTAAACTAGAGACAAAATTGTAATTTTTCAGGACAAATGAACGTGTGTCAGGCAGCCGTCTTGCACGAATAAATATTACACTGAGTCAACAAATTAAAAACAAAACACTACCATAGTTTTGTCAAGACTTGTATCTTTCATGTTTACTATTTAAATTCCTATCAGAATTTATATTTGTAAAAATGTTATTTCTTACTAAAACCAAAGTTTTAGTTTTAGGATCTTCTCTTTAACTTTTGTCAATTATCCATACCAGGATATTAACAGTACATAATTTATTCTTTTACAGTCTTAGTTTTATGCGGGGATTCTCAATTGATTCCCTCGCTTTATCTAATTAACCCGTAGGTTTTATCACTTAGCCTTATGGGCTATTTTGATTAGACTTTCACCTCTTTAGGGCGAAGTCCTTATAATTTCTTTCTAATCATGACCCGTGGGTCGCTTTAGTCTCGTAGACCTTTCATTTGTTTATAACCCTAAAGGTTATGTTGATCCCGTAGATCACTCCTTACCGATGTCATTCTTAAAATACATGTTTGATGTCAAGGCACCCTGTTTTTTGTTCGAGGAATCCTTTGGTTTCAAGCTTAGGTTCCGTTAACCTAGATTGTAGTTTCGTGGCTACAATTGTTTTATTTCGGACAATTTTCCGACTTTATGACTTCTCACGTCAGTTATGTGTCAGTTCTTCTTGTGCTTACTGTTATTTGATTTACATATATTCTTATTCGGTTATGTCCCATTACCGGGCTCATTACTCTTTTGCATTTAACGCTACCTTTATCTGGCTAGCGCTTATTTGTGCCATCCGACATGACATTATATTCGACCCGTTCAACTTTAAAATAGTTGAACATAATTTATTCAAAATTTCTATTTACATTATTTTGTCGTCTTTTAGTTATGACTCAAAACCCGAGTCTTTTAACTTTCCATCCGAGTTCCCGTTTCTCGGTCTACGCATGTGTTAAATTCTTACCCATCAACCGGGTGTTGTACCGAAATCGTTATTATTGCAACCCTCCTGGTATGCATTAAGACCTCGCTTTATTTTTATATTCCGACTCTGTCCTCAAGTTTGACGTTTTACAAAAACGGCCCGTTAAGAGGCATATTTGCATTTTTCCGGGTTCGAGTGCAAGTACACTCCCTCCCAAGGCATATCCTAATCATTTTACATGTTTGCATTCTCCGGGTTCGAGTGCAAGTACACCCCCTCCCGGTGCATATCTTAATCATTTTACATGTTTCTTTGTCCCTTCTCTCGGGCTCATTTGATTCAATTGGGTACTTTTTAATTTGTCCCACTCACCTCGTCCTTACTACATCGGATGTAAGTATGTCCATCATAAAAAGTTCATGGTATCATGTGTTCACTACCTACTTGGCCAGAGTAGGCGATCAACACATGACATACATGACCCTTTTATAACTTTCACATCACACCCCATGTAAGTAACACCTCTATTTATTTCTCTTGGAAACAATATCCTGGATAGGTGTAACACCCGTCCATTTAATTCATTTAATTTAAATCATACGAATTGTAAAATCGATAAAGAAAATATTTAACTAACAAAAACTTAGTTGGTAGACTAAGTCATAATTCATCGTAATGTTTAACATGGTCAAATAACTAGTTTCAAACATAAGCCATTCAGTAGTGATTACAAAACTACATAGTTTAGCTAGGATTAATTAGTGCGGAAGCATCCAAAAGTTTAGCGTTCGGTTCTTGAAGCATCAACTTGACCGTTGTCCACATACTTGCATTACCTGAAACTGGAGGTTTTTAACAAAACTTAGTGTTAGAATTCTTAAAAATTATTGCTTAATCGAAACTACGTTTAAACCGGATTCGATTAGCTAGGATATGAGAAATTTAACACGGATGTTTAGGTTCTACCGTAACTTACGGTATCTACCGTAAGCTACGGTAGACCGTAAGTTACGGTAGACACTGTAATGTTCTGATCTGCCGTAAATCAGTAAAGAGCCACCGTAAGCTTTTAATCTCTACCGTAAGTTACGGTGGATACCGTAACTTACGGTAGCCACTGCAACTTTATGCTTTGGCTGTTTTGTTCAATTCAGCCAAACCCAAATCTCGAATCTCTTATTCTAACAATCCAACATGCTAAATTACCCGTATTCTAATATGACAATTATAAATCAATAACAAAAGATCTACCAATCATATTACGACACATTATCCTTGCATCAATTGATTATTTGACCCGTTTGGCTCATCTATGGAATCTTCCATTATGATGACTACCAACGAGATCTAACCAATTCTTGACCTTTCATTCAATGTAGCGAACATTATCGCCTTAAGTCAACCCAACTTTTATTCTACAATTCAACTACACATATGCTAACTATCGAAATTTACTCAATGTAATGAATCAAGTTACATACTTGCGTAATTCATCGACATTGGTTTCTAACCATAATTACCCATTCCCGGGCTTGTCAATCTTAGCGTATCACGTCCATTCCATGGATTACGTTTTTATAACTCAATTTTAATGAGTGATGTTTTAATCACTTCAACACTACAAAATTCGACCATTATTTGACCCGTTTAGTTGTTTAATGGGAACCACCATTTTACAACATACCAAACTTGTTCTAACTAACATTTAACCCATTTACTTATCTAGTGATCTTCGTCACTTCAAGTAAACATCCAAATTTATACTCTATTCTAAATTCAAGTCTATTAGTAAAAATACATAACAACATAACGTAACAAAACCGTGGTTACGTACCTTTAGAGCACACCCTTCAAGCGCGTATCTCCCCCGGCGTGTCCACTTGACGTTCCGGATTCTTTGCCTAAAGAGTTCAATTCACAATAAGTTTAGAACTCTTTCACAAGCTTTAACGCATAATTCTCTACAATGATCAAATCTGCGTTTTTACCAATCTTTTAACATTTTAACCCTCACTTAGGCGTTTCATCAAACACATAGCGGGTCAGATTTTTACATAAACAAAACCAAGTTCATGACTTGCAATTATCATCTAAACTAACTTCAATTAGTTGATTCTACACATGTCTTATCATCAATATTTCTGAAATTTATTCTTAAATTCAGATTTATGTTAGAACAAGATCATAATTCTAGGGTTTATCAAGTTTCCTTCAAGTTTATTAATCACCTACAATGGTGATTATAAACTCTATAATTATCATGAAATCTTTTAACAAGATTTCACATAGGGTTCATCCCTAGACACCATATCTCTTCTAATTACATTCATGCAACACACAATCAAGCTAAATTTCGATTTTTCATAATTAACCTAGAACTTGAGATGAATCAAAACACTAGAATTTCACATACCTTGTGATCCCTTCAGTGAGGTGATCACTAATTCGTGCTTGAAACTTGATTTAAGACTGATTAGGAGCTTCAATTTGATGGAAATCGATTGAATTAGGGTTGTGGGGAAACCCTTATGTCGCCCCTGTGCAGAGAACGACCAGACACACACTTCTTGTGTGTGTTTGGTGTAATATCTTTTGTTTTAATATCCCAAGTTTCAAGTTTAACCATTCTAGTCCCTCAATTGTTGTTTTCTTTATGATTTAGGAGTTTTCCATCCATTTATTTGATACTACAAGACTCCTAACTAACCGGGTTATTTATCCTAGTTAGCTTATTCTCGTTTATTTTACACTTTATAATTCTAATATAAAGTTTTACATTTTTCGGGGTGTTACAATAGGTATTCTATTCAGGTTTTTCCAAGTTTTCAATCTACATTTGCAACTATCAGTTTCTACGTATTCGTTGCATATTTATATTCATGCAATAATTTAAACGTGCACCTGGTAAATGCTTGCCCTAACGGGCTTTCTTGCCATTACTTGATCGGAGTGTCGCGCTCCGGTTAAAGATAATATTTATATGCCCTAATTACCCTTAACAAATAGCTAGTGGTAGTGAGGGGTCGAACCACGAAGAGTATGTGGTTTGTGTATGGATTCGAATGAATTATAACAAATGTCACGATTTATGAAGCTTACTAGATTATCTTTATGTTTTTGTTTAATTAAGAGATGTGAGTTTAGACTAAGTGAATTGATTAAATTAATTAACAACTAATGATTAACGATTACGAGAAAATTGGTTACTAGAACAATAATAAGAAAAAGGAATCACACCCGGTTTCGGTAACTGCTAACCTAGGATTTCTACAAGTTTTAGATTCAACTCAAATGCATATGATTAGCGGATTTAGTGTACCGTGACTTAGGTGCTAATAACTATCAACGTCCCGAAGAACGGACAAGAATACACTTTGTAATCAACACAAGTAAATCCTAACCACGACAATGCACAATTACATATCACCATTTCGCAAAGTCATAACTTTTAACATCGTTCGACAATTTACGAATTCGCAACAAATGTAACACTATTATCAAAGGTTTCAAAAATCAAACACAAATTGTCACTAAGTTGAAATAAGAACAATTCGAAACCCTAAAATTAACAACTACCTACGCCGGGGTGAAACCGAGATGATTAGCCGCTCATGGTTGAAGAAGCTTGATCACCGGATGATTGGAACTTGATGGAGATCATCTTGAAGCTTGAAGGATAGAGGAATGGTGGATGATTAGGGTTTTGGTGAATGATGATGATGGTGGAAGGATTAGGGTTTGTGGATGATGGATTGGTGAGATGGTGATGGTTGATGATGACGATCTTGATTCGGGTGATGTGTTGTGGATGGTAGATGGAATGGATGATTGGGGATGAATGGTAGATGATATGAGGCACTCCTATGAAGATTCAAACTTCAAAACTCATGTAACCCCCGAATTGAATGCCAAAAAAAACCAATTAGAATCGTTCCCATCACCCAAATGAATGAAATTCACGTTTCAGAGATCCGCTGCCTGTCGCCGACAGCTTGGGGCCCGTCGGCGACGGCCTCCCCATGTGCTGAAACCATCCGACGGCTTGTTTGTCTGTATACGGGGTTTTTTTAGCCGACGGGTGTTTCTAGAGCCCGTCGGCGACGGCCTAGAGCCCGTCGTCCCCGACGACCTTTAGTTTTTCCTGTTTCGTCCGAAACTGTTTTCTTCATAACTTCTTCGTTATAGCTCCGTTTTACTCACCGTTTTTGCCCACGTACTCGTAATTCAGCCCTCTATCATGCCATCTTCCAATATATTCATTTTAAATCCATTAACATTCCCAAAACACATCCAATCTTCATGATTAACCCAGTTTTGTTCATTTCACATCCCCGATTGATCCGATTCACGTCCCGGTGCTCCGTTTAGCTCCCGATTAGCTACTTAAACTCTTTTAGACCTGTAAAACACAAATCCCATTAAAAGTAGGCTATTCAAGATTAAAAGCTATGTAAAAACATCAGCTTAATCACAAACGATAACCAGTTTTTGACCACGTATCACATCCCCACACTTGTCGTTTGCTTGCCCTCAAGCAAATCTGTTTCTCACTTTCACGTGGGTCGAACAAGAAATAGACTTCCCATCCCCGAGACTAAGGTTAAGGTCTAATGTCATGCCCGGTTCAAACTTCTTACAATTTTCAACATATTTAGCAATAAATGATTAATCGTATAAAAGTGGTTATCCAAGATTAACCCCCCCCCGTAAAACTAACAAGCCATGCATATCCCTCACAATGTTTTCTCCACTCGGCTTAAAAATTGGCTAATGTGTATAATGTATTAGCACTTTTGAAATAATCACTCAAACCGATTAGAACACGTACCCGCATAGGCTTGCAACTCAATCGTTCTCCACCACCGAACACGAATACTAAGAACAAGTCATAAGGTCTTTGGAGGGTTGTAACGGGGCTAGGTTAAGGGTATGGAATAGGATTATTTTTTTTTATGTGGCTACGATGATGAAAAATTCAATTTTTATTACAAACGACTACTCTAAACAAAATTAAACTATAAACATCAACTACAAGGCAACAACTTTAGTCTTTTATTCAACAACTACTAACTTCATATTTTTGTGCTTTTCTTAACAATTTTTTTCTTCTTTTTCACAAATTTTGTGCATTTTTTTTTTTGCAAATATAAACCACAACTATACAAACAAATAATCCTAAAATCGAATTTCCATCACACGGGTTTAAAAGAAAAGGTTTAACGGTTATGGGCTAAACGGGTTGTCAAACGAAAGGTTTAGGCTCAAAGTGGGCGACTAGGGGATTTGTTTGGGTAAGGATAAATAATTGGTTTTAAAGGAAAAGGTTCACCTAATGCCTTAATCATTCTCGTGCTTGTATTCGGTCTATGGTCTCAAACGTATCAAAAGATGCAAGTTCTACAATACATGACTAATGGTCCACTCAAACAAAGAAACATAAATATGTAATTCTATGATATAAAAGTGGCTCAAAACCTCACATATATAAAGGTATGGTATGTGACATGCATGAGGTGCTAGTTTCTTAGGCGAATTACTCCCAAATAACCACCCGCTACATACCCGCCATGTTATTAATTTGAACTTGACCATGACAAAAGACCAAATGGGTTGTGCCATCCCTCGTTGACTTAGTTACTTGTGCTTTTAAGATCGCTTTTGAAACAAGAATTTTTTATTTTTTTTTGAAATTTTCCCCCATCCCCACACTTGAGGTAAACATTGTCCCCAATGTGTAGTATTTAAATGAACGGGTCAAAATCGAAAACTTTTACTACTCCCCCATCCCCACACTTGAGGTAAACATTGTCTTCAATGTGTAAGAACTAGAGTTTTTAAAACGCACAAGGGATGTGACACGACTACCCTTCCCAAAATTTCACCCTGGAAAAAAATAAAATACAAAATACAATCCACTTATTACTAAACTAAGAATCAAGGTAGAAAGGAAACGCATGCACCTGATTTTTGTCGCTTGATGCCCATATCTTCTTCTTCTCTTCATAAAAACGGTTGTCTCTCGAACATCATGTACCTACAAATTCTAACCCTTGTGTAGAAGCATGCTTCTCACAACCATTGAAATTTGTTAAGTAATTAGTTCTACCATTTTTATGAAATTGTTACCAAATCATGCGTTAAATTACCTTGATTTTTGTGGAAAAATAATTTACAACAATAACAATCCTAACTCACTTTCGTAGGAATCACGGTTGCATTTAGCTTATGCAACAAGCCCTTTTAAACCCCCCGATAACTCGGGAGGACGAGTAGGTCTCGTGAGGGTTATATAGGAAACACACCCACAACGTTCATTTAAATACTAAAACGAAATAACAAAATTATACAACAACAACAATACTAACTAAACTACGAAAAACAACTAAAACGAAATGCGAAAGAAAATATACAACAACAATTGACTTACCACCTCATGGTGGTCGAATGGCATGCTTGCCATCCACGAGCTCCTCAAAATCACCCGCCGGTGATTCATACCATTTGTTGCCAAACGGTCCAAACTTCCTCACCTCCTCTTCCTTTTTCTTTTCTAGGGGTGACTTCTTTGCTTTCTTCTTCTTGACTGTCTTCTTCTTTGTTTCTCCAAACCTACCAACCATAGCACAAACCTTTTTGTTTGGATTCATGTCCTTTTTAGGACACTTATCCTCACCGAGTGGGTTAGTAAATTTTGGAAAAACATTTAATTTTAATTCCCGGTCCCCAAACTTCATGCTTACCGTTCCCGTTGCACAATTTATTATGGCATTAGCAGTTGCCAGGAACGGTCTACCCAGTATGACTATCGGTTGGGTGTTCTCAACACACCCAACATAGTCTACTACCAAAAAGTCAACTGGGTAGTAGCAATCATCCACCTTAACAATCACATCCTCCACCATCCCCCTTGGATGCGTGGGAGTCTGATCGGCCAATACCACGGGAGTATCAAATTTTTTTAATGGACCAAAATCGTATTGGTCATACAAACTCCCGGGTAAAATGCTCACACAAGCTCCAAGATCGAGGAGCGCCCTCCCAATTTTGAAGGTTCCAATTTGAATTGGGATAAGAGGGTCTCCCGGATCTTGAGCTTTTTGAGGAAGGGCACTCGATAGAACGGCACTAACATGAGATATCAAATCAACCGGTTCGGGTAATTTGTTGTGCCGTTTTTCGATGCTTAACTCCTTTAAGCATTCCACATGAGCCGGAACCTTTTTAATGTCATCGAGTAACGGTAAATTAATTTTTGCTTGTTTAAAATTTTCCTACCTCTCGTCCTTTGGTGGGCACCGTTCTTCAAATTTTGATGCATTAATCGGGTTAAGTTGATTTAAACAATTTTCACAAAAAGATTTTTTAGTTACATTTTCACTTTTACTTTGTGAAGTCGTTTCTTGTTCATTTTCAATTTCCGGCTCATCATTTATATTTTCCACTACACCATCAACTAATTGTGGTGGTGGAATGCTTTCAACACTACAAACTTCATCATTTAAAAGAATACTTACCGCGTTAACGCGTACATTCCTCGTGTTGCTTGTGCTTGAACCTTGATGCTTCGGGTTCACTGTAGTGTCACTTGGGATCTTTCCCATGCTTCCCCTCATTTGAGCCATTTCCTCCGCAAGTTGGCCCACTTGTTTTGCTAATGCTTCATGCGATTTGTCCCGAATTTCATTCTCTTTCTTGGACTCTTGCATCATCGAAAACATTACATCCATCTTTGCATTCAAATCACCACCACCTCCTTGATTATTCATCAACCCGTGACCATCTTGGTTGTAACCTCTTTGGCGAGTTTGGTGCGAATACCCACCTTGATTTCCTGATTGGAAATTTGGGTTCATTTGGTTGGAGGAATTACCATACCTAAAGTTAGGATGGTTCCTCAACCCGGGGTGATAAGTGTTGGAGTTCATGTCATATTGCCTTCGGTCCCCATACACTTGATTCACCTCCACGGTGGCTTGACAATTCTCGGTCCGGTGACCGATGTCTCCGCATTCCTCACATACGACGTATTGCACCGCATTCACTTCTCTTTTCTTCATGCGAGCCAACTCCCGCTCTAACGTTTCAATTCGATCCTTAGAATTCACATCACGATCAGGCCAAGACCTTGAGGTGGGGTGCTTTTTGGCTCGATCAGCTGACTCTTTCGCTTTTGACCTTTTACTCATTCTTTCTAGGAACTCCCAATCGTCATCCTCGTGATTGCTTAATAGAGTTCCATTGCTGGTCGATTCAAGGCGGTTCCACGTCTCATCATCTAAACCCCTCACGAAGCATTTAACCAACTCCCACCTTTCGATTTGATGATGTGGGCACTTTCGGATCAATTCATTGAATCGAGTGAATGCTTCATGTAACGGTTCACTCGATAATTGCCGAAATGACCTTATTTCATCCCTAGCGTCGTCGGTCTTCGCCATCGAATAGTATTCGTCTAAAAAGACTTGTTGCATCTCTCCCCATGTCCGGATGCTATTCGCCGGAAGTGTGAGAAACCATTGTTTTGCCTTGTCTTTCAACGAAAATTGGAACAAGCTAAGTTTGACCTCCTCTAGTGCAAAATTGTGCCCCTCGATGGTGTTGCAAATGGAAGAAAACTCCGCCAAGTGCGTATACGGCTCATCATTAGACCTCCCATTGAAGTGGGGAAGTATATTGATGTAATGGGGTTTGCAATAGAACATTCTCCTTTTGCACACTATAGGAGAATCATTGTCGGTAACTACCGGTCGAAAACGGTCATTCACTCCCCATGGAGGTTGTTGACGACGTTGTGGACCATTAACCTCTTGATCGACCGGCCTTCGGTTGTCTCTTATATCACCTCTTCGATCACCACCTTGATTTTGACCTTGGTTACCCCTTTGATTACCTCCTCCCACGAAACGAGAAATCCGATTAGGGTTACCATTGTTGTTATTGTTGTTGTTGTAAAACCCATCATTTCGGTTCCGTTGATTGTTATTTCATGGTTGGCGGTTATTTCCGTAATCATCATTCCTCCTATCCCCATACCCGTAATCATCATCCCCTACATAGTTGGCGTCTTGATAGCCAAACTCCTCATCTTCAAATCTTCGTGCATTGTAAATATTACCCCGATTCACATATCCCCAATCTTCGTCATCGTTAGCCCGATCATCATAATATTCTCCATCATCCGAATTTTCTGTATGCACGCTCACATGTTCCGGCGATTGATAACCAGGAACACTATATGGTTCGTCATCGGGGATGGCGTTCCTCAAATCGTCTATGTTGAAGAATGGGTCTTCGTTCGCGGGATTGCCACGATCTCGATTACCTCGATGGTCGGAATTGACATTCCGGTCACCAAGGTTGATGGGTAAAGAATTGTGTCGGTGAAGGTTTTGTTGTTGGGGTGTTCGTTGGGTGTTATTGGGATTTTGGTTTTGGAAAGGTGGTGTGGGTGGTCCGTTATTGTTGTTACCACCCGGTCGCTCTTGAGGCATAGGTTGAACATTTGAAGCGGGATTGAAGTTGCTTCGGTATTGAAATTGGTTCGGGTTTTGATTTTGGTTGAAGTTTTGGTTGGAATTTTGGTTCGCCATTGAATCGGTTTCAATGGTCGGTGTGAGTTGTGGTGTTTGGTTGGTTTGATTAGAAGCAAGTGTTGCCTCTAACCGGCTTGCTAGATTTCTTCTTGCTACTCTTTCGATTTCCGGTTCGTAGACTAATGGTGAAGTCCTCCCGGAGTTCCGCGTATGCATGCACTACCTGTAATCTGCACAAGTAACACACCTCGCGTAACAAGGAAAAAGACAAATACAAAAAGAAAGCTAAACAAATTAAACAGATAATCACGAAATTCAAACAATAATCCAAACACAAAGCGCACGCACTCCCCGACAACGGCGCCAAAATTTGATCGGAGAATCGCGCTCCGGTCAAATATAATTTTTATATGCCCTAATTACCCTTAATAAATAACTAGTGGTAGTGAGGGGTCGAACCACGAAGAGCATGTGGTTTGTGTATGGATTCGAATGAATTATAACAAATGTCACGATTTATGAAGCTTACTAGATTATCTTTATGTTTTTGTTTAATTAAGAGATGTGAGTTTAGACTAAGTGAATTGATTAAATTAATTAACAACTAATGATTAACGATTACGAGAAAATTGGTTACTAGAACAATAATAAGAAAAAGGAATCACACCCGGTTTCGGTAACTGCTAACCTAGGATTTCTACAAGTTTTAGATTCAACTCAAATGCATATGATTAGCGGATTTAGTGTACCGTGACTTAGGTGCTAATATCAACGTCCCGAAGAACGGACAAGAATACACTTTGTAATCAACACAAGTAAATCCTAACCACGACAATGCACAATTACATATCACCATTTCGCAAAGTCATAACTTTTAACATCGTTCGACAATTTACGAATTCGCAACAAATGTAACACTATTATCAAAGGTTTCAAAAATCAAACACAAATTGTCACTAAGTTGAAATAAGAACAATTCGAAACCCTAAAATTAACAACTACCTACGCCGGGGTGAAACCGAGATGATTAGCCGCTCATGGTTGAAGAAGCTTGATCACCGGATGATTGGAACTTGATGGAGATCATCTTGAAGCTTGAAGGATGGAGGAATGGTGGATGATTAGGGTTTTGGTGAATGATGATGATGGTGGAAGGATTAGGGTTTGTGGATGATGGATTGGTGAGATGGTGATGGTTGATGATGATGATCTTGATTCGGGTGATGTGTTGTGGATGGTAGATGGAATGGATGATTGGGGATGAATGGTAGATGATATGAGGCACTCCTATGAAGATTCAAACTTCAAAACTCATGTAACCCCCGAATTGAATGCCAAAAAAACCCAATTAGAATCGTTCCCATCACCCAAATGAATGAAATTCACGTTTCAGAGATCCGCTGCCCGTCGCCGACGGCTTGGGGCCCGTCGGCGACGGCCTCCCCATGTGCTGAAACCATCCGACGGCTTGTTTGTCTGTATACGGGGTTTTTTAGCCAACGGGTGTTTCTAGAGCCCGTCGGCGACGGCCTAGAGCCCGTCCCCGACGACCTTTAGTTTTTCCTGTTTCTTCCGAAACTGTTTTCTTCATAACTTCTTCGTTATAGCTCCGTTTTACTCACCGTTTTTGCCCACGTACTCGTAATTCAGCCTTCTATCATGCCATCTTCCAATATATTCATTTTAAATCCATTAACATTCCCAAAACACATCCAATCTTCATGATTAACCCAGTTTTGTTCATTTCACATCCCCGATTGATCCGATTCACGTCCCGGTGCTCCGTTTAGCTCCCGATTAGCTACTTAAACTCTTTTAGACCTGTAAAACACGAATCCCATTAAAAGTAGGCTATTCAAGATTAAAAGCTATGTAAAAACATCAACTTAATCACAAACGATAACCAGTTTTCGACCACGTATCATTACTTATTTGCGATCATTACGCGTTTTAGGTTCTTGATGAGTATGCTCTTCTTGTCCTATCTCGAATCGTTCCATCGTCATATCTACTATTCGTTCCACTCTCGTCATCTTCAGACGCGAGTGTCCTTCAATTAAAACATTCACAAGAGTTAGTAATGTCAACTTCAATAATCTCCCGTATTATAATACAAGGCTTTTTCTACCATATGCGTCAACGTGCGTATTTTCATCAACCATATCAATCCTTTTAATTGGGGTAACGTGTATCACACGATAGCCCTATGTGTTGTTTACAACACTTTAGCATGCTAAACTATTAACATACATGTACTTACCGGATTTGCGATCAAGCCTCTAACCGAACACCAATCTTTATCATGAGCATAAGGTTTAAGTCCAAGCATAGTTTTCCCGCCATACTTGAATCTCTTAAACCAATGCTCTGATACCAACTTGTAACACCGGTTCTTATAAATAAAGGTTTAACGTATATTTTGCGAAAATAATCATGTAATTAATGATTACATGTACATCAGAAATACGGGATTATTAAAAACTTTTACAAATTAAAGTGATACCACATAATGTGGTTTCATTCGCCGTTTTAGAATAACGACGAAACAACTTGCGGAAGCTTCATTTAACGCGTGTTCGGTTCTTGCTCGACGCTTGATCTTCATCCGGGGCTCTCGACATTCACCTGTATTCAAAACCAACTTAAAAGTTAGTTTTGATAATCACATAAATACGGGTTGAAACATCGAATTAAAGATAAATCAGGAAATCCCAATATTAAACCCTTGATCCTAGAAACAAGGATTCAAATCCAGCCTCCACCGTAACTTACGGTGGTCACCGTAAGTTACGGTGGCCCCTGAATTAATATGTCCCCACCGTAAATCAGTAGAGAACTGGCGTAATGATTTCAGCCCCCACCGTAACTTACGGTGGGCACCGTAAGTTACAGTGGCCCCTGTATCAGCCCCTTCCTTTTTGCCGTTTTTGACACGAAAACTTTCGTATCTTTCAATCCGTTTGTCCGTTTGACCTACCGTTTCTTCCTACGTGATTGTAATTTGATCCTTTATCATATGGAGTTAAAATTCAACATCCGGATTAACAAAAATTATGACTTTTAAGTCTTCGGCTTTTTACCCTTTCTACCAAATTTTGACCCGTTCGCGATTTTATCAAACAAACATGTTGTTTGATTCTAATTTCTCATCATTTCCATATTGCTTATCATATTAGATTCAAATCACGGGTTTATATACATTCTTAAACCCGTTTTCTTACTTAGATGTCTAATTGACCCGTTAAGGGCATTTAAGCACTTTTACGCATAATTCCTACTCATTTATTTCTAGCTTCTCATTTCCATATTATTTATCAAATGATCTTCCATCACAACTACATTTGTGATGGGTTTAATGTGGCTATCTATATAATCCAAATTTTACCCCTCAGATTATCATTTTACCCTAAGGATAGTCATTTTACATGATTGACCCGTTCATAGACATTTGACCCCCAAGGTTTATGCATACAACTCTTACATATGTCTATGAGTTACATAATGATAAAACTAGTATCTAAACGACCTCTAAGGGTCATTTGCCCGATTTACCTATCAAGGGCATTTTCGTCAACTTAATTCCTCCTTTTTCGACATAGGTCCCTTTGCTAAGGTATTTGACCAACATTGCATTTTTTTAACCATGAATTTATATATATACGTACCTGGCTCGAGTCAACATATAGACCCGTCTTATACCTCGCGTTAATTGACCAATATTCTATGGCGTCGCAATTATCCAATTTGCTATTCACTCCTGATAACATACGACTTGACAACCTCATTAGTCAATATTGTCAAATGGTATTATCATCACCATTTGACCCGTTTAGACTACAAGACCAAACATTTACATAATTTAGAATAAAAGCATGATTTTGAATTTCCAAATTCACCCATTTGCCCCATTTACCATAAACCATGGTTTTTATCATTTATACTCGTTCCGACTTGTGTCAATCGTGTCGGAACCCTTATTTCGGATATTACATTATTCGCATTCATAGTTTATAAAACAAACACGTGTTCTACAAAAAGGGTGTAAGTTTTACTTACCTCGTATACAAGCTACACTTTTCTTTTCCTTCTTGATTCGTTTGACCCGCTTTCTCCCCAAGCTTCACCTAGCTTGTTAAGCGCCAACTATTATTCATCATTCACAAGGTGGTTAGTTTAATCATGACTTAATACGATTATTCCACCTTACGCATTTCTATATCTAATTATCATTCATCACATCGCAGGTCAGTTTGACCTTTTTAAAAGTCAAATGCCCATTAGTATACTAAATGCATATTCGAGTTCATCAACTAGTTTTTGCATTCTTTAATTACCCGGTAGGCGTTATCTTTAGGCCACCGTTTTAACCAAAGTTCTAACCACATTTATCACATTTCAATCACTTTAATTAGTTCAAGCGATTATCAAGACTAATTTATTCATTCATTTCACAAGAACTAAGGGTTCTCATCTATAAGTGAGACCCGTTCATCATATCACTAGCATTCATCCCAACACCTTATATAATCAAGTTCTTCATATGAACTAATATACTACACGATTTCATACACCTATTTATATGAACGAAATTACCAATTTCATCATAACATACTAACACCCACTTCAAGTCATGCATAAGCTTTCACTCAAACTTATAATTTGTTCAAGTATCTAACTTCAACTATCAATTATGACGATTTTTAGAACAAATATTTCATCATCTTCACTACATAATCAAAACCCACTTGTCTAAAAGTGGTAAATCATCAAATTACTCGAATCATAGCATGTTATGTGTGATTTTCACTTAGGGTTTCGTTCCTAAGCAAGTATACATCACTAATCTAGCCATAGCTTCTCTAATCCATGCCTAATTCGCGATTAGGATGATTATCAAATTCTTACAACTTCACCAAACATCAAGATTTTACATACCTTATGATCCCCACGACTTGGTGATCGTTTATACGTGTTCATGCATTTGATTTGAGCTGGATTTGACCTTCAATTTGTTGATTCTTGTTGAAGTTAGGGTTTGGGCTCCAAAGAGCTCTTCCTGGTCGATCTCTACACACACCCTTAGTGTGTGTATTGTGTGTTATTACTTGTTTTAATTAAAACAAGTTTCCCACTTGGCAAGTATTAGTCCCTCATGTTTTATTTGATCAATTGAAGCTACAACTTACCATTTATCACTTAGCCACATACTAGTAACTAGGTTAATTATCCCTAGTTAACTTAATAGGTTCGGGAAGTTATAACCCGTTATATTTTAAGTCCCGTTAACTCGGGCATTTCATAACTTTATTTTTCTCAAGCAATTTATTTTCCCCCTTTTAATTAATATTAGGTTTATTTATTTAAGTCCTAATATTTACCGGATTAAATTTTACCACTATCGGTATTTTACCCGTCCATCACTATTAACGAGGTTTGATTACTAAACCCGTTTTCGGGGTGTTATATTTCTCTCTCTAAACAAACACTTATCCTCACGTCGGAGGATGGTTGCAGAGTGGCCCTTTCACCTATGCAACGAGCCTAACGGTTTGCTGCTTGTGCATGATCGATTTCTTACAGGTTTAAAGGTCTAATCAAGCTTGACCAGGTTCTGGTCTAACTTGTGCATCTTCAGGGCCAAATCGCTTTTTACCGGGTCAAGCCGGGTGGGTTTTCGGGTTGCCGGGCCCTAGCCGGTTTATATGTACAACTCTAACAAACTAGGTATTTCAATACTGACAAAAGCATGTATATTTTAGTTACGGTGGATGTTTGAGAACTTTTATTAGTTTTTAGAAAAAAATATTTTGATATATTTAAAAACTAACATAAAAGGGTTAAAAAAGTGAAACTTAATGGTAACTACGACAAAATATTCTCTTATTGGATTGAAGGATTAAAATGGTCAAACCGAAAGGGATGAAAATCGTACTTGGTCTTATATTGACTCAAAAAGCAAATTTAACGGTTAATTCCTTTTAATCTCTGTTGTTTGTGGAACTTGAACCCAAGATTTCTTTCTCCCAAGCTTAGGTATTTAAAAGTTTTGCCTCTGCCAATGGACCACCGCGTCATTGGTAATTCACATCTAAAATACCTTGCATTTGAAACAAACACAAATCTCCACACGGAGTCATTTGATCTTTGACTTTTGGAATGCATGTTACAAATTTGACTTTTGGTATGCATGTTACAATTTTTACTTCTCTCTATACTTCATTCAAATACCTCAATGATACATACATACATCCAAAAAAAACTCCCACCCCACCTTACATCCAATACCCTTTAGAACCATTATCCAAAAACATACTCTATCCAAAGTCTATACCAGAAAATGAGGACCAGTTTAAGACATTAACACCCGAAACTTTAGCTCTTTTGATCATCCACCATAAAGTTGTCTCCTTGATGTCTTGCACTATTACCCTTTGAGCAGTGTTGGATCCTTTGACTTCTCGATTCTCTCGATCACAACCTTCAAATCACGTTGAAGATCAATTCTGTTTGGCTTCAGCACACGTTCTTTCCACACCGAGCCAGATTCTGTTAACCTTTTGGGGTCAGCATAAAGCTCGTATATGGAATCCGCTTCATCATTGATTTCACTTAACGTTTCCAAACATTTGATTTGATCTCGATCGACTAATAGACCGCTATTGCCGTCTTTCCACCCCATCAACTGTATTTTAACCAAGATAATAACAAGTGACATTGTCATCATAATACAGTTATTCTAAAAGAAATAATATATTTATTTCGAAATAAATATATAGATAAATAGGTATCTTGCATTTTACGCTTTTTAAGTTTGAGCAAAATTGCAGGCATTGTCCTTTAACTAAAGAAGTTACACCGGACATCATATAGTGTTCTTTTCCTCTAACCCATTTAATTTTTTATGTTAACTCTTAACATGTGCCACTCACATGAGAGTATAAATCATAATGGTTATTTTCACTTAAAATATATCTTCCTGCTTGAAGTTTCACAAGTATTATTTTTATTATTAAGTGAAATAACCATTATGCCCTCATATGATGTGAGTGGCACGTGTTAAGAGTTAACATAAAAAATTAACTGGGTTAGGGCAAAAGGATAACGCATGATGAGAAACTGTAACACAAAAAACATACACTGTAATTTCGTTAGTTATAAAGGACATCGTTTGCAATTTTGCTCAAAATTAAAGTACGTAAAATGCAATTTACCCTAAAAATAAAATAAAAACTTACCTTTGGTGGGACCCCTATGCCATTGGTGCAATAGAGCCTTGCATTGTCCACAAGACTACAATACTTTGGAAATGCATTTGCAAATCTTGTGTGATTTCAGTTGTGAATTTACCCTCACTGCTCTTTTCACTGCTATAGCCCTCCTGTACAGTTAAAAAAACAAGTTTTGTAAACTTACACTTTGAGTCCCTCAAGTTACAAGTGCAACACTCCACCCCTTTAAACAACAAAAAGGTTTAAGATCATACCTAATTCCTCTTGTAACAGCAAGATAAGGATCACAAACAACACCAACCAACTCAATTCTATAAGGTTTCTTTACTTTAACTTCTTTATCTTCTTCCGGATCGTCTTCGACCCTTTCCCAGTAATTTTCGACGATGGTTCCGTCTTCTAAGACTTTATAGCCAACACCCATGCGATAACGGTGTTTATGAACCGCTCTCACCATGGCAATTGTTTGTTCCACAAATGGTTCCCATGACAATGTCCCATCCATGATCACATCTAAACCTTTGTTTAACGCCGTTACTAATAAAGATGAAGCTGCATCTGTAGATGTTTGATGCACCTGTATAAAATGTTTCATTTGTCACGTCTTGAATTAAATTTGTACGCGTTTTAATCTTGATACGCGCCTATTTGGTCTAAGGTCATTTGGCACTACCACATCTTTTTATAATAAAAGATCGAGTCAGGTCAAACAAAACTATATATATGTATATATGTACCAATTCAGCCGTTTGAAGCATGTCGTGGTGATGACCCTTTGAGCTTAGAGCTCGGTAAATCACATCCGTCTCCTTGAAAGCATCGGCTTCCACCACAACTGCATTTTCCGCGGTCACTGACCAAAATGCCCTGCCATAAATACATGTTTTATTGTCATTTGAAATTGACTAAACTGTCTAAATCGAAGCGCTAAACTGTCAAACCAGTAAAACAGTTCGGTCTGTCCAACCAACCTAACCGACCCAAGTAGTTAGGTTTGTTATTCTCATAAATTTTAGTTAGCGGTTAGATCCAAAATTCTTTTGACAAAACCGGCCCATGAACACCTAAGTTACGTACTCTTTAAGTATTTCTTTAAGAACGGTGCTCTTGCCGGCCCCCATTCCACCACCCATGAAGAGGAGCACAGGGCTTCTATCGCAGTGAGCCACCGGACCCATCACATCGGTTAAGGTGTCATCGCCATCGCCTTTCTTAGGGGTGTTAGACTCTATCACTTTCAATTCCTCCACCATTGTTGAGAATGCTCTTGTCACTTTTAAGTGTTTTGTAACTCTCTCAAATCTTTGCTTTCTGCAAATAAATAACAATCCAACTTGTATTCATGAACAAATTCATATAAGTATAGCCAGTGGCGGATCTAGACAATTTTCGTAGCGGTAACGTTTTATAAAAAAGCGGTAACGAAATCGAAAAAACGTCAAATTTTTCCAAAATTTACACTACCGCCGGAGCGCCAAGCGGTAGCGAAGGCTAACCTTTCCCTAAGGTAGGTCCGCCCCTGAGTATAGCTTAACTAAAATAAATTGATTAAACAATAATAATTACATCAGAGCTTTTTTAAAGCAAAAGTGAACTTTTTAGCATATGCAGTAAATTAGTAAAATTATAGTTACTAGTGTGCTAAGTTTAAGATAAACCCTAAAATACAATCACATCAAAATTTGTTACGTTAAAAAAAATAAAGAGTCAATTACCATTTTAGTCCCTGAGTTTTTGTCCAAATTGCCATTTTAGTCCAAATAGTTTTTTTCTCCTCTTGGTCCCTGACTTTTCCTTTTCTTGCAATTTTGATCACATTGCCTAACTTAGTATAAAAACCAGATTATAATCAGGGGTATTTTTGGTATTAAATTATTATGAGGTTTATAAATTATGTTGTAAACTACCCCTGGTTAGTGGTTATCACTACACAACAGTTATGCCAAAAATATCCCTGGTTATAACCAGATTTTTAGACTGGGTTAGGCAGTATGATCAAAATGGCAAGAAAATGGAAAAGCCAGGGACCTAAAGGAGAAAAAACTATTTAGACTAAAATGACAATTTAGACCAAACCTCAAGGACTAAAATGGTAATTTACTACCCTAAAATTATAGTTACTAGTGTGCTAAGTTTAAGATAAACCCTAAAATACAATCACATAAAAATTTGTTACGTTAAAAAAAAAAAGGCTACCTCAAACTACTTTTTGTTTTTTGTTTTTAAGTTTATTAAAAACTAATAACTTTTCAACATCATCCATATGTGAATTATTATTCCATTCCCAACTTGTTGAATTATCTATTCATTATAAATATTCCCACCCAATCCCACTATCGTCTTAAAATTATTCAAAACAGATAATGATTTGTCATGTAAATAATTTAAAATTTATATTTAAATAAAGATCGATAAAATATTCATTTAATCTTAAAATTATTCAAAACAGATAATGATTTGTCATGTAAATAATTTAAAATTTATATTTAAATAAAGACCGATAAAATATTCATTTAAAATAATACTTGTGGCCTAGTGGTAAAAGGCTTGGGTTTCCCATGGAGACTCAAGTTCAATTCTCACTTGTCGCAATGAATAATTTGAACTAGGCCTTGTGTGAGGTTGTCATTTCGATTCCCGAGCCCAACCGGGTTTTCGTCCCACGATGTGTTACGCCAGAGAGTTCTGCTCTTGTAGTGGAACAACGATTGTCAAGTGGCAGCCGGCAATGTTTTCGTCCCACCGTGTGTTACGCCAGAGAGTTCTGTTCTTGTGGTGAAATGACTGTCAAGTGGCAGCTGGCGATATGGTTTCCTGGGGGAATCCCCCAAAAAAACCAAACTTTGCTCTTGTGGTGAAATGACTGTCAAGTGGCAGTTGGCGATATGGTTTCCTAGGGGAATGCCCAAAAAAACCAAACTTTGAAACTAGAGTGAGTCTCTGGTTAAGACAACATAGTCTGACCAGAGTGGGGTAATACAAGGCTCTCCGATTTAAAGAGTGTGATTACCTTATACACAAAGTTACCGTTAAAAAAAATTAAATACTAGTGACTAGTGGGCCATAAGGGTGCAACATTTTGTCATACGTGACACTTTTAATAGATTCATTTGGTGATAAATATGTTTTGTCAATTTCTTTTTGCATAAATTAAATTATTAATAATATTTTCATTTAACAAAATAAAATTCATATACCTCATCAATGCTAGATAAGATAAGTTACCTCGTAGCTGCCAAAACCATGTTTTTAAGTCTCCTTCCATCGGATCCAACGCTCAACACCTTCAATTCAATCGAAAAACAAATTAAAAAAAAAAAAAACAAATAAAAAATGGGTAAGTTGGGTCAAACACAGAGTTCGTAAAATCAAATATAAATATGCATTTAATACTATAAATATATATTTAATAAAAATATACATATTATTTAAAGGGTCCTACTAATTCTATGCCACCCTCAAACTCAACGGCTGTTTAAAGATAGGGGTATAACGCAATCCCTAACCATCAGACAGACATTCGTTCGATGAATCCTCAAACGTCCATTTAAAAGTAGGGGAGCTATGACGCAAACCCTAATCACAAATGGTCGTTCAGAGGAATCGAACCTCAAACGGCCGTTTGAAAACGGTGTGAGAGTGCGTATAGCAGACCTCTATTTAAAAAGCGTACCTGATTGATCATAAGAGAAGCATGGCTCCAATGAAATGCAAAATAGCTAAGAATGCATCTTTCAAGCTCTTCAACAAGCTTTATAGAAAGTGATTCAACTTCCTCTTTGTGATTTGAAAAATAGACATACATGTCATCTTCAAATGCTTTCGAGTTTCTCACATAATCTGATGCCAATTTGCTTAGTTCTGGGCACTCATTTCCATCTCTAAATCCAAGTTGCCTTGCTGCACGTTACGATCACGAACGTTACGATCACAATCGATTAGATCGTCCAATGAATAGTAGCAATTTCGTCTTTTAGTCCATATTGTCTTTTATTGTAAACTTTTATTTTCACCCCTGTAGATTAATCATTTTATAATTTTGCTATTTTCTTTAAAAACTTTACTTTTCTACCCCTAAATTCTATTAAAGTTAGTTCCTAAACTTTAATAAAGTTGGTATAAATTCAAGGTCATCTACGTGTTCGTTCACGTGAGTCACTTGTGTTAGAAATTCGTGTTTTTGTTTTACATTTTTTGCCGGTTTTGATCATCGTTCAGTTAGCACCGTCTTACGCCCCCGCACCCCCCTTCCCCAACCCACCCCACACTGGCCAAACACTGGTAGTACGGTTTTGCTCCCCCTGCCTCACAACACAAGGGGTTTAAGACTAGTTATTGTTAAAAACTTAAAATAATGGTACCAAAAGTGCCCTTTCGTTGAACCCAAAACTCATTTAAAAATACAACTAATCTGTATTGTTGTAAATAATAGAAAATCGGTTATTAGATTATTAAATGTATGGGTATATGAGTAATTTTACATGGTTCTTGGAATCCTTTTGATAGTAAAAAAATACGATGGATTTGGATGGGTAGGTAGGATATTAATTCTACGTGTTTTTAAACCAAACATACTCAAAAGAACCATTAAATCCAAACACTCAAACCAAACTATTCCTCTTTTCCAAACAATTCCTATGCATGAGGTATCAATATTTGTCCACAAAAAGGGACCTACCTTATTTTTATATTACTGGTTCATTAGAAGTTGAGTCAATTGCCATTTTCGTTCCCGTAGTTTGTTCACTTATGTCATTTCAGACCAATTTTCAAAAATGCATCAGTTTCCTCCCTGACATGTTGTAAATGTGTCACTTCAGTCCAAAAATTAAAACTCAGTTAAGTCAGATAGGTTAAATGAAGGGTATTATTGTCAATTCATATATATTTAATTTTCACGAATTGACAATAATACCCTTCATTTAACATGTCTGACTTAACCGGGTTTTAATTTTTGGACTGAAGTGGCATGTTTCCAGTATGTCAGGGAGGAAACTGATGTATTTTTGAAAATTAGTCTGAAATGACAAAATTGAACAAACCACAGGGACGAACATGGCAGTTAACTCTTAAAAGTTACTAAGTTTCGCAAGGAACAAGCTTTAGGGAGGTTTGTAAATGTTTACTATTGGTTAAAACATATTTTTTTTAACGAGACCGGACTTGTTACACGAGTAACACGCCTCTTTATGGGTTTAGTGTAGCGTAATGGTCGAACCGAATACGTTTGTCAAATCTTAAGAGAGCAGCGGGGTCAGTTCTATTATCTATATATACATGTGGTCCCTGCTTGCATCCCTTTTTACCAGAAAGTAATGTAATACAAAGATTTCTCGACGTCTTTGAAGAGATACATTAGCCCTTCAATGTATTGAAAGTACTAGAGGGTTATATCATCTACGTTTTTTTTTCTAACTTTTGTTCAAAGTGAGAGGGTCACTTCCAACTTAGAAGGTCACTTTCAAGTTCCAACTTCCAATTGACTAATTTGGAATTGAAATTTATGTACATATATATTTACCTTAAAAACTATTTTTTCTCTTTTATTTTTAATTAAATAATATTTTTTATATCTTTATCATTACTTTTTCTCTCTAATCCACTCACAACCATTTCTAAAAATATTAAAAAATTTATAACTTTTTCTCTCCGGATATTTTTTTTCTATATATTTATAAATTAACAGTAGCATTCTCATATATTTTCTCTCCACGTCACTCAAAAATAATAACAATCATTCATTATAGTATAACTAAATTCACGTAGAGAAATATTTTTAAAACAGCAAACTCACGTAGCGACTAAATATACCCTAAGACCAAAAGAAATTATCTAAGCGCAAAATATTTTTAAAACAACAAACTCACGTACCACTAAATATATCCATAAATATTAAACTAAGGGAGGAGGGGCGCCTACGGGTACTACCATTCAGGTTCGCTACCTGAGTCGGTAACACCTCCTCCTTAAAACTTTTAAGAGTAAACCTCCATTTGCGTCCCTGTGGTTTGCTGATTTTAACACTTTCAGTCCAATAGTTAAAAAATTGCATTTATCATCCATTAGTTTGCTGATTTTAACAGTTTCAGTCCACACTAGTGTTAAATTTTAACAGTTTTCAGTGACTGAAACTGTTAAAATCAACAAACTAATGGACTGAAACTATTAAAATCAGCAAACTAATGGATGATAAATGCAACTTTCAAACTAGTGGACTAAAGTGTTAAAATCAGCAAACCACATGGACGAAAATTGAGGAAACTTTATGAAGTAAATATAAGCTTACCAACATAGTGAGGAAACTTTTCAACCCTTCCAACATGGCCGGATCCGGTCAAATCTAACCGTGGAACAATACTTTCAGGCTTTACTGATTTTGAGTTTTTCCGGCGCCGATATACGGCGGCGGCCCAGATAAACCCCACGGTGGTTGCGGCAAGGATGTGTGCAACCACAAGCTTCCGGTACCCATCTGCACAAACAAAACTCAGATGATCATGTGCCTTAGAGAGAGAGAGAGTGGGTATTAAAAAAAAACTAGAGAGAGAGGGGACCTTTGTGCATATTAAGTTGCCGGAAAATGAAAAAGAATCAACCGGAAAAGTTGTCGGAGAAATAAGTGATGATATATATGTAGTGGAATTGTCTCATTTTGTTTATTGTATACATGTGAGACTCAAGAAGTCCTCTAGCTTTAATATTTTTTTTAACGGCAAAGAATCTCACGTGTAAACTCACTCTGCTTGGGGTTATGTTTAAAGCGACTTCTCAACCGTTATGAGACCGTGCCCCCTGATGCGCGAGAACCGAATGGAATCAGTAAACCCTCGCCCCCCGTCAGGTTTGAACCCGGGATTAAAGCCTCGATTTGTCCATTCACCCAGATGTCCCTAGAAAATAACTCAAATGAGAATCGAACCTGCGTCACAACTTGAAAAGGCATGCCAATTTACCACTAGACCAACTTCTCATAGTTAGGTCAAATAGTTAAGTCAAAAGGTGATTATGGCAACCACCAATATTAATAATTTATCATATAAAAATAAAAAACACATGGGTCATGTTTGTTTTTTCTAATACATGTTCTAAATTACCTAAGGGATAAATTTCAAAATTAAAATCGTTTTTTACAAGGTGTTGTGGTTGGAATTATCCAAAATAAAAACATGATTATTGTGTGTATTAATAATGTACCTCTAAAACAATATTTAAAAACAATTATCTGTATTTACAAGATACCTAACATCTACGCATATGTTTTTTTTATATGAACCGAAACCATTACAAAGTATGAGACTTGTTTCACATCAGTTATATAATAAACCAATGTGGAGTTTATATACCAAATACACTCTCTCATCCACCTGGTTAGTCTTTTAGGTTGAGTTAGTCTTTTGATTAAATTCTCTTATTTGATATGTAACATTTATCTCTCATAATATTCTTTAATCATGTTAATAATGATCGGGTATCATAAGCAAAAACATCTTTCTTGACTAGTTAGCCAACAAATTTCAATGCATGCTCGAAAAGGACCAACATGCCATTAACCATTTGTTTTTCCTTGGTGTATACAAGGCCTTAAATTTTCTATTTAAGGGTCTTGGGTTTGGACAAGGGGTAACGATATTTCATGACTAATTTTAACACATATAAAGAGATATCGTTATGCATCAATGACTTTTTATCGATAATTGATGATTAAAACTAGGGCTGCAAACGAACCAAACGTTCAACGAATAGTTCGTGAACCGTTTGATGGGAAGTTCGTTTGTGTTTGTTAGTTTACTAAACAAACGAACACGAACAAGAAATTTCATTCGTTTAGTTAAATGAACAAACATGAACATAAGCCGAGTTCGTTCATTTATGTTCGTGAACGTTCGGTAACGTGTTACTGTTCGTTTATGTTCGATTGTGTTCGATAGTTCATTAGTGTTTTTAGTTTTTATATATTATTTAAATACTTCAAAATTCTGACAAATAAAAAATATTTAATAAGTATCAGTGTATTATATATTATGTTCATGAACGCTGTTTGTGTTCGTTTGTTTTCATTTGTGTTCATGAACATTAGTGTGTGTCCATTTGTGTTTATCAACGTCCGTTTTTGTTCTTTGCTTAAAATTAACAAACAAACACAAACGAACACGTTCATTTCCTTAACAAATGAACACAAACATAAAACCTTGTTCGATAAGTGTTCATGAACATTTCGTGAACATATACATTTCTTAACAAACGAACACGAACAAGGTCTTGTTTGTGTTCGTTCGGTTCGTTTGCAGCCCTAATTAAAACACATATACGATATTCTTACAATAAAAGGATCAATTGATGTTAATGGTTGGTTTATGGAGTATTCATAAGATCATGGGTGTATTATTTTTTTCTTTCTATTTTTTTAAATCACCATTGATTTTGCGCCTAGCGAATTATATTTTACCTCTAAAACAATATTGAAAACATCTATATCTATAACTTTGTAAGATATATAACATTATATGCGCATGTGTTTTTTCTCTCATAATATGTTTTAAGCCTGTTAACACTAGCTTAAATGTACATGATACGTGATGGTGATCGGGTATCATAAGCGAACATCCATTTGCGGTAGTTAGCCAACAATTTTAAATGCATGCTCGAAAAGGACCAACATGTCATCTGTTTTTTTCTTAGTGTGTAACGCGGTACTTAAATTTGCTATTTAAGAGTTAAATGTCATTTTAGTCCCTGTGGTTTGGGCCATTTTACCAGTTTAGTCCAAATGTTTCATTTTTAACCTATGGGTCCAAAAAGGTTTCACAGTTGCCATTTTAGTCCACTTGGTTAACTTCATCCATTTTTTCTGTTAACGAGAAGGCCAATTTGGTCATTTTGTATGTAATTCTGTTAACTAAAATGGCAATTCAGCTATATAAAATGACCGAATTGGCCTTCTCGTTAACAGAAAAAATGGATGAAGTTAACCAAATGGACTAAAATGGTAAGTGTGAAACCTTTTTGGACCCACATATTAAAAATGAAATCTTTGGACTAAACTGGCAAAATGACCCAAACCATAGGGACTAAAATGGCATTTAACTCGCTATTTAAAGATCTAGGGTTTGGACAACGAATATCAATAATTCATAACTATTTCAAAACATACAAAGAGAAAGATCGTTATGTATTATGGTGATTAAAACACATTTCAGATGTATTTAACTAGTAAATTTCCCCTCGCGTTGTGGCGGGTCTAAGTGTAAAGTAACTCAGATTTGTACCATTAAGTCCCGAATCGTTTCTGTACAAAAGTTATGTCCAAACGTAGATAAACTGAAGATGTACATAAAAATAAGCACGAACGTATTATATTTGACCCGACTTATTTGCGAAAGAAATTTATGTTGAACACCAACTTGAACTTATACCGACACTTACATAAAAATAAGCACAAAATTGTGATTTTTAAGTTAAAAATGGTACCGCGCGTTGTGGTGGCACCAAATGACGGTGCTCGACTCAATTTCCGTATTGCACATATCTAGTTGCAAGTCCAGTACTCATTGTCGGAGCCGTTTGATCTTGTATCGTTTCAAGAACGCGAAATTGTTGCCAGAGTCTTTTGATCTTTGGATCCCGTGGATCGGGACAAACTCCAGCGACGTCTCTATCTAAGATTCTGAGAGTTGAACGTTGATCTTCTGCGCAAGCACATGAATAGAAAACAATCCGAACGTTGCCTCCACATCAACCTATTTGAGAACCAAAAGCTCGGATACCAAATGATGAGATACAAAAACAAACAAATGACTCAATAAGCAATTGATATAATCCATATATAAAAAAAAAAAAACCAAAATGTTCAGGAACAAAGTTTTTATAAAACTCAAATTCAATATAAAAACTAATAATCTCTTGTATCGAATATTCCCCACGAATTTAATTCCCCTGCCAAGTAGTGCCAACTAAAGATAAAAAACAAAAACTAATAAATAAACTTGATTCAAATAAAGCAAACCACTATATAATTAGGAATTTAAATTTCAAATTGCTTGAAAATCTCCATGCTCCTTCGTCACAAACATTATTAGACTCAAAACTGATTTTCTTACAACCAATATCACAAGTAATATTCTAAATATTGTCAATGAGTTTGTGGTAGAGTGGTAAGGAGAGACTTGAGTTTCTAAGAGACCCAAGTTCAATTCCTGCTTCTCCCCATTAATTTTCAGCGGCACCTGGTGATGATGAGAGACTAGGCGAGTAGGCGGCGATCGCTAGTTCGATCCTTGAACTGAATGGGTTTTACCTCACCGCACTATCGTGCCTTTGCGCGAGTGCTCACGGGCTTCTGCCCTAGGTGAGGGTTTTCCCCAGTTCAGAGACGAGTGTATCCCGATGTGATGAATTTCGCCAGTAGCCCATTTGAAAGATTCGTTGGCCGTTCAAAAAAAAACATTCTAAATATTATGTAGTCAGTGTTGTGAATAGATCAGGTTAGGTCTAATTGTATCCGACAATTTGGTTAGGCGTTAATAGACTAGGTTACAATGATTCAATAGTTTTTAGCGAACTTATCAAAACAATGAAAAATCATGAAAACACACACATGTGACTGCCTCTTTTATTTTTGGGGTATTTGATTTTAATAATCCCAAGTTTCACTAATTGGCCGGTAATAATCCCAACTTCAAAAATTGCCTACAACAGTCCCAACTTGTAAGATTTTGGCCACCAATGATCCTTGACTAACTGGGTTATAACCTTGTTGGGCTGGTGACCTGCAACTTATTCCGGCGACCCGTTTTACCCCTGAAACCACCAAACGAGACCACCACCAATCATCTCCGACCTCCTGTAATCTTCTCCGCTTCTCAAAAGTTTAAAATTTCCACCATCTACGCAACTCCGGTGACCTGCAACTTATTCCGACGACCTTCTTTACCCCTGAAACCACCAAAGGAGACCACCACTTGTCATCTCCAACCTCTAGTGACCTTCTCCGCCGCTCAAAACTTCAAAAAACTAACTGGGTTATAACCCAGTTAGTCAAGGATCATTGGTGGCAAAAATCTTACAAGTTGGGACTGTTGTAGGCAATTTTTGAAGTTGGGATTATTACCGGCCAATTAGTGAAACTTGGGATTATTAAAATCCAATACCCCTTTATTTTTTGATCAACCGGTTAAATTAATGATTCGGTTTTCAAAACATTGCTTCTAAACTTATCAAAACAATGAAAAATCATGAAAAAAAAACACATATGACTGCCTCTTAATGATTCGGTTTTCTAAACATTGCTTATGATCTAGACTTAACCGATGTATCCCCTTTTATTGTTCTAATTAAATCCAACGCGATTAAGATGCTTCCGAGGTTCTTTCTCCTTTCATGTCATACTTTATCTAAACAAACTATTCTTTGATTTTCTACTTTTATATCTTGAATATATTCAAATTAAATTCTATGTTTTGACCCTTTTCCAAATAGAATATAATATTGTATGGATAGCCACTATCTCGGATGAAATAGGACCCAAAAAAAGAAAATAGGTAATGGCTTAAGGGTTAAGGCTTTAGTTATTAAAGTATTATGAAATAGGACCCAAAAAAAGAAAATAGTTAATGGCTTAAGTGTTAAGGCTTTAGTTATTAAAGTATTACATTTTGGATTCCAACAAATATAAAAGATGAAACTTTTTTCTTGAACGGCGAACGTTTGGGCTTAGCGGCACTGCCTCTTCAAATAACCTCAATCTCAGACGGAATTACAACCATTCATTGTTAATTTGACGCTCGAGGTTAACCCAGTTCCAGAGGAAGCTCGAATAATCCGGGAAAACCCCTGTCTCCAACCTAGGGTGCATTTTGCTCCTTCCAAGAATCGAACTCAAGACCTTAAAGCTCAAAGTCTTAAGCCCATCTCCACATGCCACTATGTGTTTAAAACTCATTATTTTGCATTTGCATGAGCATTTAGAAGCCACTTTTGCACTAAGAGCCCAAAAAGCTAAAAGCAAACCCACATGTCCAATGGGCTATGTGTTGGACATGGCTTTTCACACTATGAAAAAGTCAAATAAACACAAGTCCCACACTCCAAGAGGCCCAGTCAAATCACTGGGTCCACATTCATCTAAGTTATACCAAAAACAAAATGGGTACGATTATACATTTTATCAGAGGTGCACAAAAAAACCTGTACCTAAAATCCAACCAGAGAGGAAAATCTGAAACCGGTTATTTTTGTATCCGGGTATTTTATACCTGTAACCAAACCCGACCCTACCAGTAAGGTATTAATAGGGTATGCATTTTGAGCTTAATACCCGTACCCGAAACCGTACCATATTTATACCTGAAAATACCCGGGACCGATCATACCCTATACCAAAACCGGGATATTTCCTATACCCGATACCGGTTTTTTTAATATCCTAAATTAAAGTATATTTTTACATTTACTTTACAACTTTTGTATTGAAGTTTTTTTAAATGCATATAATAAAGCAATTAATTTGTACTTGATTTTAGTTATTTTTACAAATTACAAACCAAATTTTATTTTTAAACGAGTTTATTTTTGTGTAAAATAATATATATATTTTAAAACGGGGTATTAATACCTGGATCCATACCCTATTCCAATATCGTTATACCTGAATACCTGTACACGTACCATACCCGGTTTCTCTCAATACCCAACTTTCCAATACTCGATCATACCTGGAACCGGTTCTATACCCGGAAGAGGGTATTATAAAAAAAACCCGATTTGTTCAACTCTACATGTTATGTACTTATGTTTATATTTGTTAAGAATAAATTACAGTTCTTTCCCCCTTGTTTGAGTCGAACTACAAGTTTAATCCTTGGATCATGACTTTTACAAAAATTGTTTGCTTTATAAGATTGTTGGCATTCAATGCTTACTAGGTTACCATAGACACCAACAATAACCTGCAAGGGATCAAAGTTTTAACTTTTAAAAATGTAAAATAGTCATTGCACACAACTTTAACAACACCTAGCAGACACATGACTATTTTTGAAAGCAAACGGTGCCCAGATAGACTGAACCAATAAAAAAAACGTGACTCAGAGATCAAATCTGTAATTCGACCCATACCACGAGAACCAAAAAAGTAAATTACTCCATTTGTCAATGTTTCGTTGCCTTTACACCAGAATTACGGGGAGTGCCACCTCCAACCACTAAAATTCGTCGGATTATTCTTATTTTTTTAAATTATTTTTTAAAAATTCAGTTAGGACTTAGGACCCCTTAACCGGAGCCGGTAGAGAAAATAATTCTAAATTGAACCGTGACAAAGCCACTAGAATAGAAAATCAACAAAGATGTACCTTTCACATTTATTATGTATGTGATGTGGGAGCAAATTATTGATACAAGATACTCAAGTCAATGAGTCATGAAAAGAAACATTAAATATGTACCAAAACAATAGAAGACATTAGAATTAAAATTAGAAGTATTATAATAACTCAACCAAATTTTATATAAACAGAGTAAAAATAAATATTAAGGGTCAAAAATCAAGAACTATTAACAACATAACACATTATCTTGAGCGCAAGCATTTTCCCAAAATTGCTTCACTCACACTCACCAAATAACACCATTACTCGGGTATTATATTAAAGAACGAAAACCCAATTAGTAATTAAGAAGCTAGAAAAAACAACAATATGATTTTGAACCATAGACTTAAGAGAAACCGACTCCATTACAGAAAAACAACAAAACCAAGTGCATGTACAAGCAATCAGTTTTTTTGTGTATAAAGTTATCAACGTTGGTTTACAAATTACTAACCTGTCAGTTTATTGTGTTTTCAAGAAATCAACACAAATTATAAGTTATCAGTATGCCTTATAAACTGTTTGATGTATTTTATTTATATCTATTAATAAAGAAACTGAAATGAACAGTATTAGGAGACATGCTTGGTTTTGATTAGCTGACAAGGGCGGTGCCACTTCAAATCATGTGTAAGGCGATGGTGGTGAATATGCATGTCTCAGATGAAGCCGCTTCTTTCTTCACTTCACCGTCGCCTCCACCACAATCTCTGGCTGAAATCAACGGACATTTAAGAACATTACAGGCAAACTCAACTCAACTGAAGAAGAAGATGCACCTGTGATGATCGGATGAAGTGGCAACATGCGTATAAAACGAGGAGACGGACAATTTGAAGAATATATCAACTTTCATACAGTCAACTTATTCAACTATATTATAAAATTTAATACACTTTGAAACATTTTCTATTATAAAATTTAATATACTTTGAAACATTTTCTAATAGAAAAATTTAAGTATTGTTATGTAACAACTAGAACCTATTAGCAATGTGTAGAGAAAAATGAGAGAATGGGATATAAATTTCTTATTGATTGATTTTAACATCATATACAAATGTCATTATATATAGGCCCTTACATTAGTACAATAGTAACTAAAAAGATAGAAGTTATAGATGTGGATAGTCACTACATAATGGATGCATTAAAGATATAGCAGTTATAGATGATGCATTCATAACACTCCTCTTTGACTATCCACATGATGATATACTATTCTTTAATACGCTTGGTGATGCTGCCTCATTAAAAAACTTGCTATGAAAACCCAGTGGGACAAAACCTCAGCTAAGAGAAAAAGAGTGCAGCGCGTATTGTTTCCCCCTAATACTTCTGGATCAGGTATGTTGCCTCATTAAAAACCTTACTAAGAAAACCCAATTGGACAAAACTTAGTCAAAGGAAAAAGGGTGCAACTTGAATAAATCTCCACTCAATTTAACATGTATCCTTTAAGTGACGTGTGTCCATCTTTCTTGAAAGTTGAATAAAGCTTTTGTAGCAAATGATTTGTCACTTGATCCCTTAATGTGCAATCTTTTATGTTGAGCAATGTTGTATAATCTTTTAACGAGACTTTATGTGCCTCCTTCCAAAAATTATCATATGTCCACGACTGTGTTTTGTTACATTCCTGCATCTACAAGACTAACCAAACTTGTTTTGATGAGTTAGTAAAATATAATCAAATATCGTTTATACCTGAAATATTTCTTTGAACTCATTCCAATGTCTCTTCGCTTGACAAAGGTTATATCATGACAATAAGCTCAAGAGAAAGATATTATAACCATACATAGCTAGCAAAACATATAAATGCACTTATGCATTTAACGATGGTACTTCTAGAATTTGAATCTCTACTTTGGTAGGAGATGATAATAGGTATTTCTTATAACAAATGACTTAACAACCTTTAACATACTTTAAAGTTCAACTATGCTCATACTAAAATATATAAACATCATCTTCTAGATGTACTTGAGAGATTAGTAAAATATAATTACATATATACTCGAACTGCAGTTCGAGTAATAGTTAGACCGTGCCAAGGTCATTAAAAAATTATCCCTCTAAAAGCTCGACAATTTCTCTCAATGATGCCTAGACATCATTACTGTAAATTGCGATTATAGTGAACTTTTAAAAGTAGAATGTTCATAGAACATGCCTAATTTAATCAAAACTTATATCTCTCTTTATGCGAATATCTCGAGTTATACAACACTCGTTTCGACTATTTAGTCCATACGTATTTTGTCAACTTCATATAATACGTTCTTGAGGTTTTGACATCACTAATGCTTCTAGCATTATCAATCCATGATGGAATTCTTTCCATCTTATCCAAATATGCATGTGCTTTCACTCTTTAGAAGTTTTGCTACCTAAATTTGCCCATTTAACACATAGATATCTATATCATATGCAAAAATGTCATGAACACTTGCTTTTATCTCAAAAATCCATATTGTACCATGCGTGTACACTATTTATTGAGATATCTCAATCACCAGGTACAAGTTTTCTAAGTATGTTTCTTGGTACACAAGTATTACATTGTTAAGATGTGTCAATTGACCTTTTAAGTACTCAATTGCTTTAGAAACTCATCAGGAGTTCCAATTATATCCAACATGTAAAATAATCATAACCTATTCAAATAAGAATATGTATAGAATGATCACATTGTTATCAAGAACTTACTTTACATGACCTACATAATTTAATCATCTGGGGCTTTCATGTAAACTCTCAGTATCAAGTGATACATAACATTCATAAGACGAATAAGAATTTTCTCTTTATATTACCAGACTAATAAAATATTGGAAAGTCAATGCATCCACCACTGGAGAATACGTTTCTTCATAATCAATCATAGGTCTTTGTGAAGATTCTTATGCCACCAATTTTGACTTATATCACTTAATTTGATTTTCACACGATTCGCGTAAAAGACACATTTGTATCCAACATATTTTACAACTTCAGTTGTATGGACCGTTGGTCCAGAAACTTTCCATTTCATTAGAGAACTAAATTCTGCCTTATTTGCGTCTTTCTATTTTTGGCCAGTCAGTTCTTAATATTCATTCATAGGCAGATCTTAAATTTTGATCCTCATCATTTAATCATTTTAAGCGCTACATTATATACAAAAGTATAACGACATCGATTTTTATTTCGATTCCATACATATCTTAGACATGATACAACTTATCGTGATCTCTTTATTTTCAGGTACCTGAGGTTCTTCTTGAACCATCATGTCTATTGTCTCTTCATGAGATCTTATTACTATAACCTCGACTTGACCATCTTAATTACTTGCTCCAATTTTCGAGGAATTTTATTATTGGAATCGACTAGTCTACCACGCTTCAGGTATGCAATAGACTCATTACAAATTATGTGGTTGTCCTCTTGGAACACAAATATAACTGGAGCATAAGCAGTTGATTATGTGACTTACTCAGTCACTCTATTTATGTAACACCCCGAAAACGGGTTTGATAATCAAACTCCGTTAATACTGAAAGACGGGTAAAGTACCGCTAGTGACAAATTTACCCGGTAAATATTAGGATTTAAATAATTAATCCTAATATTAAATAAAAAGTGAACAAAAGCTTTTAAGGAAATAAAATGGATAAAAGGCCCGGGGTAACGGGACCTAAAATAAACTTAGTAGTAATTTCCCCCGAACCCGCTAAGTTAACTAGGAATATTAAACCTAGCTAATAAGTGGGAATATTATTGAAAATAATTAGGTTGTGACCTAATTAATAACTAACCAAACACGAGGGACCAAAGCCGGGTAACTTGAAAATGGAATTATAAACTTATAAACAAAACACAACACACACACAAGAGTGTGTGTGTGCGTGCGTGAAATGGAGCAGGAGACAAGCTCCATGGGAGCTAACCCTAAACTCAACAAATTCCTCAAATTGGAGGATCAAACAAGGGTCAAATTCGGTTTTGAACACATAGAAACGGTCACCAAGTCAAGGGGATCGTAAGGTATGTCGAATTTCTAACATTCTTGAAGTTGTAAAAAAATTGGATAATCATCCTAATCGTGAATTAGGCATGGATTAGAGAAGCTATGGCTAGATTAGTGATGTATACTTGATGGAGAGTGTGAGGCATGAGTGTTTAAGTGTTTATTTTACGTGATTTAGCTTGTTTTAGTTGATCATATGCTTGGAATTGGATTATTGCGAGAGTTTGTATGTTTGCAGGTAAGAACACGTAATTTGGCGTAAGTTACGGCGTGTTAGAAAGAAGCGCACATGTGATATGATTTTAAAAGAAAAAAAAAGATATTAAAAGGGATTGAAAGAAGTTATTAAATTAATTGATCATCATATGACATCCATGATTTTACATGTATAGAGGGAGGTGATCAAGCACATTATTTTAATCATCATCAAGATTAATTGAAGGATCACATAAATTTTAAAGGAAAGACAAGAAGTGGCGGCTGCCTTCTTTGTGTTTCACGTGAGGACAAGAAATAAACATCATCATAGGGACTTCACTTTTTGGCAGCGGACTTCGAAAAGAGGAAGAGGGATTGGCGGTTGTTGTTGACTTCTTGAACCGAAGCTTGTAGGGGAGAAACATCAAAAAGTCAATAACATATCATCATCTTCACGTGCAAATTGGGTTTATGGAGTCCAAGACAAAACAACCCATACAAACTTGATGGGCAGATTTCGAGTAACAAACAAAACGTGGCAGCCATGTTATAAAAGATTGGCAGCCACCATCACACGTGGGCTTCATATGGATCGAAGATGGCAGCAAGCATTAATTATTTTGTGGGTTTCATCATGCACGAATTGTGAGGAGCCAAACATCATCATTCACATTATAAAAGGATCATTAATTGCTTGATGTATATTATCTTTATCATGCACTAAAAGAGAAGCAGACAATTTGGACTTCTTGACAAGCATCATCACATCAAATATATACATGCATGTGAAGAACTTCTTGGGGAAGGCAGCCATTACGTGGATGGAGTAATTCACAACACATCATCACAACATAAAAGCAATATAGGTGGATAGAGGGGCCCACGATTTGGAGACTTGAGGAGATCCACGTGACTATCACAACAACATTCATCATCACATGGCTTCTTGGAGGATTGAAAAAGGCGGCACATGTGAAGAAGCAAAAGTCAACAACATCATCATTATGGAACATCAACAAATGACATGTACCGTCGCCGACGTGGAGATGGGTCGTCGCCGACGGATGTTGGAAAGTTTCCGTCGCCAAAAAAAGCCCGTAGGCAGTGAGTTAGACCGTCGGCCAAACTTTGAGAAACAAGCACCGTCGCCGACGGGGCTTCAGGCCGTCGGCGACGGCTTCCAAATGGTGACTACGCTAACTGTTGATTCTTTGGGGTTTTGAACGATCATTGGCCATTATGCGGCAGTTACAATTTTTTTTAGTTGGGAATATCATTTTGGATCACCATCTAACACTTACCATTCACCATTGAACTTACATCATCTCTACAACCAGAATCATCATCATCCAACACACAATCACAATCAATCATCAAACCCTAGTTCATCAACCCATCATCCTTTTCATCATCACCATTCCATAAACCCTAATTCTCCATCATTCCTTCATCCTACAAGCTTCAAGATGACTCCATCCGCATTCCAAACATCCGGTGATCAAGTTGCATCAACCATGAGCGGCTAATCATCTCGGTTTCACCCCGGTGTAGGTAGTTGTTAATTTTAGGGTTTCAATTTGTTCTTGTTTCATCTTAGTGACAATTTGTATTTGGTTTTTGAAACTTTCGACAATAGTATTACATTTGTTACGAATTCGTGAATTGTCGAACGATGTTAAAAGTTATGACTTTGCGAAACGGTGATATGTAATTGTACGTTGTCTTTGTTAGGATTTACTTGTGTTGATTACAAAGTGTCTTTTTGTCCGTTCTTCGGGGCGTTGATAGTTAGTAGCACCTAAGTCACGGTACACTAAATCCGTTAATCAAATGCATTTGAGTTGAAACTAAAACTTATAGAAATCCTAGGTTAATAATTACCGAAACCGGGTGTGATTCCTTTTTATTCTTATTGTTCTAGTATCCAAATTTCTTGCAACCGTTAATCATTAGTTGTTAATCAGTCTAATCAATTCACTTAGTTTAAATTCACATCTTTCTACTAAACAAAAATACAAAAATATCTGGCAAGCTTCATAATTGTGACAATTGTTTTAATTCATTCGAATCCACACACAAACCACATACTCTTCGTGGTTCGACCCCTTACTACCACTAACACATTGTTAAGGGTAATTAGGGCATATAAATATTATCTTTGACCGGAGCGCGACACTCCGATCAAATTTTGGCGCCGTTGCCGGGGAGTGCGTGCGCTTTGTGTTTGGATATTGTTTGAATTTGTGTGATTATCTGTTTAATTTGTTTAGCTTTCTTTTTGTACGTGTCTTTTTCCTTGTTACGCGGGGTGTGTTACTTGTGCAGATTACAGGTAGTGCATGCATACGCGGAACTCCGGGAGGACTTCACCTTTAGTGTACGAACCGGAAATCGAATGAGTTGCAAGAAGAAACCTAGCAAGCCGGTTAGAAGCAACACTTGCTTCTAATCAAACCAACCAAACACCACAACCTACACCATCCATTGAAACTGGTTCAATGGCAAACCAAAACTCCAATCACCCAAACCTCAACCAAAACCAATTCCAATCCCGAGGAACCTTTTATCCCGCTCCAAATATGCAACCCATGCCTCAAGAGAAACCGGGTGGTAACAACAACAATGGACCACCTACACCACCTTTCCAAAACCAAAACCCTAACAACAATCAAAGAACACCTCAACAACAAAATCTTCATAGACACAACTCCCTACCCATTAACCTAGATGACCGGAATGTTAATTCCGACCGTCGGGGAAATCGTGATCGCGGTAATCCCGCAAATGAAGACCCATTCTTCAACATCGACGACTTGAGGAATGCAATCCCCGATGATGAACCCTATAGTGTTCCCGGTTATCAATCGCCGGAACATGTGAGTGTTCATACGGAAAACTCGGATGACGGGGGATATTATGATGATAGGGCTAACGATGACGAAGATTGGGGCTATGTGAATAGGGGAAACGTCTACAATGCAAGAAGGTATGATGATGAGGAAGTTGGCTATCAAAATGCCAATTATGTTGGGGATGACGTATACGGTTACGGAGGTGGAAGAAATGATGGTTATGGGAACAACCGTCAACCACGAAACAATGACCAACGGAACCGGAATGATGGGTTTTATAATAATAACAACAATGCAAACCCTAACCGGATTCCTCGTTTCGTGGGAGGTGGTAACCCAAGGGATAATAGAAGAGAGGATAGACGAGATGATCGAAGAGGTGAAAGACGGGATAATAGAAGACCGGTCGATCAAGAAGTTAACGGTCCACATCGTCATCAACGACCTCCACGGGGAGTGAATGATCGTTTTAGGCCGGTTGTCACCGAGAACGACTCACCAATCGTTTGTGAGAGGAGGATGTTTGATTGTAAACCACATTACATCAACATACTTCCTCATTTTAATGGAAGATCTAACGACGAACCGTATACACATTTGACGGAATTTTCTTCGGTTTGCAGCACTATCGGGGGTCACAACTTTGCTTTAGATGAGGTCAAACTTCGACTATTCCAATTTTCACTGAAGGATAAGGCAAAGCAATGGTTCCTCACACTTCCCGCAAATAGTATTCGCACTTGGGGAGAAATGCAACAAACGTTCCTTGATGAATACTACTCAATGGCGAAGACCGATGACGCTCGTGACGAAATTAGGTCTTTTCGCCAATTATCGGGCGAACCGTTACATGAGGCCTTTACAAGATTTAGAGAAATGATGCGAAGATGCCCTCATCATCAAATCGAGAAGTGGGAGTTGGTTAAATGCTTTGTACGGGGTTTAGATGACACAACATGGAATCGTCTCGAGTCGACAAGTAACGGGACTCTGTTGAGCAATCACGAAGATGATGATTGGGAGTTTTTAGAGCGGATGAGTAAGCGGTCAAAAGAGAAAGAATCGGCTGATAGAGCTAAAAAACACCCCGTTTCCCGATCACTTTCCGATCTTGACTCTAAAGATCGGATCTCCACTCTAGAGCGGGAAATGGCCCGCATGAAGAAGAAAGAAGTGGGTGCGGTACAATATAGCGTATGTGAAGAATGTGGTGACATCGGTCACCGGACCGAGAATTGCCAAGCCACCGCGGATGTGAATCAAGTGTATGGAGACCGGAGCCAATACGATATGAACTCCAACACTTACCATCCGGGTTTGAGAAACCACCCTAATTTCCGGTATGGTAATGCCTCGAATCAAATGAACCCGAATTTCCAATCGGGTAACCAAGGGGGTCAAGGTGGGTCTTCGTACAATAATCGTCAAGGTGGTAACCAAGGTGGTTACCAAAGGGGTTACAACCAAGGTGGTAATGGGGGTGGTGCATCTAACTCCCAAGGTAGTGGTGATGATTTGAGTGCCAAAATGGATGCTTTGTTGAATATGCAAAAAGAATCCCAAAACAATATAAAAGAATCTCACCATGATATTAAGGAGATAAAGAAGACAAACGAGATTCGGGACAAAGCACATGACGCATTGGCAAAGCAAGTGGGCCAACTCGCGGAAGAGATGGCTCAAATGAGGGGAAGCATGGGAAAGCTTCCAAGTGACACTACAGTGAACCCGAAGCATCAAGGTTCTAGCACAAGCAATGTGAGGAATGCACGCGTTAACGCGGTAAGTATTCTTTCAAATAATGAAGTTTGTAGTGTTGAAAGCATTCCACCACCACAATTCGTTGATGGTGTAGTGGAAGATATAATTGATGAGCCGGAAAGTAAAAATGAACACGAAACGATTTCACAAAGTACAATTGAAAATGTAACTAAAAATGTTTTTTGTGAAAATTGTTTAAATCAATTTAACCCGCTTAATGCATCGAAAAGTGAAGAACGGTGCCCACCGAAGGACGAGGGGTAAGGGTCAATCAAAAACCTATTTAAACTACGTAGATAGCGTAAGTAGGGTATCGTATCCACGGGGAATTTGTGGTTAGCGTTAAAGAAATTAATTGAAACTAAATTATCTAAATTGGGGTTTTGTTTGTAGATTTAAAAGAAAACACGATTTGTCACGAAAAGTGTTATCAAGATGAGAAGAAGTAACCTCCACCCGGAATCCCGAATACCCGTTTTAATATAAAAATCCATTTTCTGATTCAAAACACCACATAGACATGGCCTCGGAATTAATGAATTTGATTAGTTAATAGGGATAGTTTTTAAGATTCACTATGCAACCTAATAACCCGTTTGATTGTATCAATTACCCACCAATTTACCAACCCGCTAACAACGCAAGGAAGTTGCCAATACGCTTAATAAATGACAAGTAATTCAAACACAAGAAACGTTTACCAATAATCCAACACAAGTGGTCAAGCTGTACCAGTTTACAAGAATCAGAAAAACAAATAATTATGTCAAACCGCGTAAACGTTCATCCGGGCGGAAGTCACAAGAGGCTTAGCCGCGCATGATAGTCTTTGCCGCTTCGGTTGTCATCCCGATTAGGTTAGACTTCATTGATTGGCTTGGAAGATGAATAATAATGCTAGCACTCGTTCGATATGTTGCTCCTGTGACGGCTGCGAATTCCCCCCATTGACGGCTGTCAATCCTCCCCCCAAACAATACCGTTCAAATCTTTTTAATCCCTTACAATTCACCGACTTCTGTTTATGGGCTGGTCCCATGTTTTTCTTGTAATTACAACCCACTTTGTAGCCCATTTGACTTACGTGCAATCCCATATGGCCATATGCATGTTTTTAACAATAAAGTGTTGGCCAATTAAATAACTTGATCAAATCCAAACTTTCACTTCACATGAATCTCGAGTTATCTACAAAAAATGTCAAAACACCATATTTTATTTAATTCCCATAACAATCACCATCTCATTAGTCACATTTAATTTTCATGATAAAAGAGTTATTTATTAAAAATATTTATTTTTAGCTCTTTTTACTCTTAACCCGCAACATATAGAAACCAATCAAAGTAATATCTTTTGCAATAATATCGGTGCATTTAGATTATAAATAATATCAATTAAAGTGTGCCTAAAATGCACCGATCAAATCCCCACACTTATCTTTTTTCGTCCCCGAAAAAATTATTCGCAATGGAATCACAATTAAAACAAATGGCTTTCAATATATTCATTATTTTATTAGAACAAATCTAACCACACGTTAACCAAGATTGTAGGTATACGGTCCACTTAAACCCAACCGCCGGTTTCGAAGCCCTTATTTTCGATCTATTAAGTTCAAGTAATATATAGTCATCTATGGATCCCACACCCAAAAGACTACGACTCCACCTATTCCCGTTTCAAACTTATGTGATTAAAAGATATATAATCTACCGCCTTATATAAAAAAACTCTTATGTTAGTCCGATTAAACTTTATGATGATGAATGGATGATATTGCGAGCTTACATGCTTTTGTATACGATCAGTTCAGCGGACATACGCCACACGAGTCACCATCCCCATGGTTAATGCCATAAACTTCACGTCTTTTTTTTTATAACTCCACCTAGAGGGTATGTACCGCATGAGTCGCCATCCCCGCGGCAATGCCATAGGCTTTGTTTTTTTTTTTTTACATGTGCTCAGATGAATGATGGAATATTTTTTTTTAGGCGCCACACTGTTTCGGATTTGTTTTCACAAAAAGAAACAGGTGTGCCAGTTTAATCGGAGAAACTTATAAGTTTTTTACTTATGACGTACCCCTTATACTTTCCACAGTTTCGGTTTTACCCTAGCTCCTAAGGCGGGAACCCACAAGACTCCTATTTTAAGTCATTTTATATCAAGCCTAAGGAACCTTTCAACCGGCTGGGCCTACCCACATATCCTAAATCAGACGCGTGACCGATTGTGTATTATCTCATATATATAATAATTGAAAAGCCACTGATTCAATTACACCTATCATTTTCCATTTTTGTGCGAAAACCTTTACAGGACATTTTCAAATTTTTTCAAATTTTTTTTTATTTTTTTTTCAATTTTTTTAAATTTTTTTTAAAATTTTTTTTTTATTTACAACACGACTGACACGAACTAAGACACACTAAACGTTAGTTTCCCCTCCCCACACTTAATTCCGACATTGTCCTCAATAATGGAGCGAGAAACTATTTACGACACAACTACCAATATAAATAAATATACAAAGATAAATGGAACAGACTCCCCTGATTTAACGCGGTTGAATCCTTTGAGCCTCGTTCCACCACAACCGTATAGCATTTCGTTCGCGGCTGCTTCAACACGGGACACTTGTCTTGAAATACTTCGAATCACTTTCATCCAAATGGAGATTGAGTATGGACAAAAGCGATCGTCACCTCCTCAGACTTCCCCACACTTGGGTAAACGCATCCGTGAAGATAATTAAAACCTGCAAGAACACACACGCAACACAAAACAAAACAAAAATACAATACTCTACATCCTCGGGCTGCCTCCCGAGAGCGCTAAGTTTTAGATCTTCAGCCAGATCGTACCTGATATGTGCTACGGTGGTTTCAATGCACATTTACCCCTTGTATTTCCAATGAATGCCCGGAATTTTACATGCCATCTCCATAAGCTCGTCAGTATAACTGGCATGTTTAGAAAGCACCTGCGGGTTTGACTGATCCACTTCACGAAATATACACCGATGTCTTGTAGCTTCGCCCTTTTCATCTTCTTCCTCGAACCCTCTTCCCCACACTTGTTAATTGGAATGATTGATATGGGAAGGGGTTCGGTACACACATTCATCTCATCAGACTGCTCTGCCTCATCATCCTCACACACCATCTGATCAACCAGTGACTCTTCATTAAATAAAGGATTCATTGGTGTGGTATTATCCTCCACAACCTCCTCCTCCAGGTGAGAATAATCTCTAATATCATTAGGTAATGGCGAGAGACGCTCTTCTATTTCTATCTTCATTTTTAATGTCTGACACTTGGAAACTAGACAGTTGATTCGATCTGCATCGGAAAGGTTGGGTGCTGATAAATACTGCTCGAGTTTGGACAAAGTCACTTCCAACATAGCAAGATTTTTCTCCTCCTCGGTCTGATAAGCATAGACACCCTCGGGCTTAGAATATTCCCCGGGATGATACTGTCGGTATCCCTGATACGGTCTTAAGATATACGCATCCATCATTTTTTCTTTCCAATACTCTGGATTTTCCAAATACACCGCGCACACATCATCATAATCATAAGTATGATTACGACCGCAACAGAAACATCGTCCATCCGTCCTTGGCTCATAATAAGCATCCTCGTCCCGATCCCATCCGTCAGAGTAATAACCATCCTCCACTGTTGTATCAGAATTGTAGAAATATTGTTGGTGCACTTGTGTCTGTACTTTGTCTGTATTTCGTCATGATACAAAACGATGTCTTTAATGTAAGGTTGATGTAAGTTTGACCAAGTCAACCATCCTCCTGGTTTGACTTGACCAAACAGTAAACAAATGTTTGTAAGGTGTTTGGGTCGAAAGATGTGTGATCGAAGGATTGTTTATATCCTTCGATCATAATCTCGAAACATAAACCCTCGACAGATGGACCTCGAAGGATATCATCCTTCGAGGTGTATGCAGATCTTTCGATGTGTTTCTGGTCGACAGATGATCTTTCGATCAATCTGTCTGATCCTTCGACCAGACCTGCTGTGTCGGGTATATATACCCATGTAGTGTGTTGTGTTCAGTAAGAGAAGTAAAAGAGATAGAGGATACACTAGACAGAGACAGAGAGAGACAGGAGAGCACACACACACTTTGAGAGTTTATAGAATACTTCTGTAAACATTGAGCTTGTAACCGGACCCTTCATTCGTATTAATACAAGTGGTGTTAATCGGTGAATCTTGCGTGTTGTGTTTGTGTTTGTTCTCGTATAAAGTCTCGGTTGCATGCTAGCTTGGATTCCGCACTCGCTAGTGTGTTTGATATAACAAGGATAAGGTTTTATCTCATCCTCGAGAGGGACCTACAAGTGGTATCAGAGCCGTGGCTCTTTTCCTTGTTAAAAACCGAGTGTTTCGGACAAAAACTCACTAGTTTAGCACTCGTTTTTACTGTTTTTCTCGCATTTTCAGACGTTAAAACGTGTTCTAAACTTACCGGGTGTGTTTTTGGTTGGGTTGGGTAACTTAAAAATCTGTTTCTAAGAATTTTGGTGATTTCCGGCCAAAATTCCGGCTTATCCGGTGATCGGTTTCTGGATAAGATCTTTCTGTTTTTGGGCATTATTTTATTGTTTCAAATCTGCTTTGGCAGAAAGTAAGGTCTGAACATACCTTCTGCCGAAAGATTTCACCAACCCATCACCTTTTTCAGCAACCCGTCACTCTTTGTCAACTGTGTCAGAACCGATCGAAAGATATCCTTCGAAGTCGAAAGATCATCTTTCGACCAAAGGAGGTTCGACAGATAGTCATCATTCGAGCATCCTTCGAAGTGTGAGACTTATCCTTCGAACCAAGGAATATTTTCGAAATATACATCTTTCGGTCTTCTGCTCATTTTCGAAAGACTAGGATCCTTCGATTGGGGAGTCTTTCGAAGTCATCTTTCGTGTTCATCCTTCGGTCTACAGGTCTTATTCGAAAGACAAGGATCTTTCGATTGGAGAGTCTTTCGAAGTCATTGCTCGAAACTCAACAGTGATCTTTCGAATACTGTTGATCCTTCGAACAAAGTTTGATCTTTCGATCCTTGTTTGTTTTAGTTTAACAGTTTGTGTTTACAGGTCTTTCGATCAAAGATCCTTCGACTGTTTATTTTCCTTCGAAATTTTATCATAATTTGTGAAATTTTTTTAAAAATGGGAACAAACGGTCAGTGGGATCCAACCGCGTGGACTCAAATAACTTCGACTCCACAATCATCATCTATGCAACCTACGCAATCTACGTCAGATTTCAACAAAACTGCATGGATGCAAGCTATTGCCCCACCTCAAGCTGCAATGATCACTGCAAATCAATGGGCATTGGTCACAAATCAAAACAGCAGCATTCAATCTATGATGCAGAACGACAGTGAAACTGGTACAAGCACAAAACCGCCAAAGCTAAATCACATCAATGATTGGGGATGGTGGAAAGAAAGGCTGAGAACTTATGTTCAGGGGCAAGGTCAAGACCTATGGATGTGCTTCTTCACCGCATTTGAACATGATTTGGAGGTTGCAGGATCCAATCCAGAAACTTACAGCACTTTGTCTGAAGAAGATAAGAAGAAATTTGAGCTAGAAAAGAAAGCATTCATGATTCTCACACAAGCTCTTCACAGAGACATATACCACCAGTTTGTTTACTGCACGACTACTAAAAGCTTGTGGGATATGCTCACGTTACGATGTGAAGGAAATGCTCAATCTAGAAAGATCAAGCAAGAATTACTGAAGAAAGAGTTTGAAGGATTCACGTGTATGGAGAATGAGACTTTGGCAGATTTATCTACAAGGTTCCATCACTTGTTGAGCGAGATGTTTGCCTTTAAAGTCACTGCCACTCCACAAGAAATGGTGAAGAGATTCGCTGATAGCTTACCAGCAAAGTGGAGCAGTTATCTTGAAATTCTCAAAGAAAACGGTGTTCTAGACACAATCACCGTTTATGAGTTAATTCAAAGATTGGAGAACAAGGATGTGGAAGAAAAGCTTAAGGCGAAAAGAACATTGACTCCTCAAAATCCTGAGATGTACTTTGGGATTGCAGGAGGTATCAGTGGAGAAAAACCAGCTTCTCAACACGCGAAGCTTCAAACAGCTTTCGTCTCTAACACCGGACCTTCAACAACAGATCAGTTTGATCCTTCAGCTTACATGATGTTTTCAAGACCGAATGTGCAACCGACAGCTCAACAGCAACAACCGCAACAGCAAGGGTTTTATGGAAGCTCTTCAAACTTTCAAGCCACTTCCAATCCAAACACAGTCAGATTAGACACTTCCAACTTTTCCAAAGTCAGTGTCGAAATAGCCAAGGAGCATATGGAGATGTTGAATACCTTGGTTAGTGCTTATAGTGGATTGATCGCAGGTCAGATTGGGAATATCAATCTAACCAATGAAGATTATCAGCAAGTGGATAAAGAAGAGTTTGAAATGATGGATATCAAATGGGCTCTTGCTAGTGCAATTCGAAGAGCTAAGGAGTTTATGGAAAGGACGGGGAGAACCAACTTGGATAGCAAGAAAGACACCAAGTATGGGTTCGACAAGCAAGCTGTAACGTGCTTTAACTGTGGTGAACGGGGCCATTTCAAAAGGGAATGCACAAGACCAGCTCAGCATGGAAACCAGAATCCCTTCAGAAACCAAGGCAACCAGCAGAACCAGAACAGGAACAATGAGCGTATGTTGATACCTGTCAACAACCGAACTCAAGCAGGATCATCAAATGCCAACCGGGGGCTGGTGGTTCAAATAGATGAGGGTTGTGATTGGTCGCTTCAGCTTGGAGAAGGAGGAAATGGTGGAACAGCATGTTTTGCTGAAGTCGTAAAGGATTTAAAGCACGCCAGTGGTGGAGAATCTTCCACCAATGGTGTTGCATCTTCTGGAGATGAAGACAGTTCTGGTTATAGTGGAAGCTCAGATGAAGAATCCTCCACTTCAGGAAATGATCATGTAGATGAGACATCAAGTGCGTCAGTCGATGCAGATATTGATGAGCTTTTGGAGGAAGCTGCAGCAGTAACTGAAAGAGGATCTAATTTGGTGGATCAAACTGCTCATTCTTCGTCTTCTCTCCATTCAGCCTTTATGGCTAATGTCGACAGTTCATCAAGCCAGGTAAGTGTCGATGAACCCACTGTAGTTAGCTGTGAAAATTGTGATAGTTTAAATGTTAAATATGCTGAACAGGAAAGTCAGTTTGAAATCATATCCAAACACAATCAAGAATTGATTGTAAATCTTTCTAAAGCAGCCGAAGCTAACGTGTTTTTAACCAGAAATGAAAAGGAATTTAAAACAACAATTGCGTCATTAAGACATGATGTTTCAGAATTACAAAAGGCTGTTTTGCGAAAACAACATGCTAACAATAATCTTATTGACACAATTGAAAAGCAAATGGTAGAGTTGGCAACAGCTCGATGTGAATGTGAGACAATTAAGCAGAAATTGGAAAGCTATTCCAATTCCCGCTATGTTTTGGATCACATTATTGATGTTCAGAAGAAAAAGGGGGACAAGAAATGTATTGGATTCAAATCATGTCCTCCCCCTATGAATCACAATTACTCCAAATTGCCTGATGACGAGGATATGCCCCGTTTTGAACCTACTGTGCCACTCAATCTAGATGATTTTGCAGCAGGCCTCGGGTTCACAACTGGTACATCATCCTCGGGTCAATCTGAAACTGAAACTGAATCTGAATCTGAGAATGTGACAGATTCATCATGTGTTAAGGAACAGAGTCCTCCCATTGTTGAGGATGCTGATTCTTCGGATGATGAATCTGAAGTAATTGTGAAACAACAGTCTAACTCGGTTACAACAGATATTCCAATCGAGAATCACATTCTGTGTGATCCACCAGTGAAACCGAGTAAGACTGAAATGTCAAAACCAATGGAGTCCCTTGTATCTAGCAGTGAAGAGAATAACTTGTTGTACACGCTCAAAGGAGATAGCAAAATCTACTCTAACAAAGATTTTCCAATTAAAAATGTAAATCAAGATTTAATTGAGCAAATTTTTGAAGGATGTACTGATAAGTTTTTGGGGAACAAAAGTGGCAAAATTACCGTCACTCAATGTGATCCAATTCCGTGTGAACAAATTCGAAAACAATACGGAAACCAAAAACTACCAATTGAGCGAAAACAACAAGTCAACTCAGGAAAAGGTAAAGTACAGGGAAAGAAGGCTCAGAACAAGAAGGTTCAAGCACCTAAAGTTCAGCAGGCTAAGACTGAACAACCAAAGGTTCAACAACAAAAGGTGCAGAACAAAAGAGCTTCAGTTAAGAAACGAGAACCGAAAATGAACTTTGTTGGATCCATGGGTTCAGATAAAATTGAAACATTTCAAGAAAAATCTAACGTTGATTTTGTAAAACAAGTTAGAATTTTAAAAAGAAATGATCAGAATAATTACACCCAACACACCAACGGATGTGATTTAGGTCCAAGCACGTCTAGATCACAAAGTTCATTGTCTGGTTCTCAGTCTGGTCATCAACGTGTTTCTCCGAGGTTTGTAGAGCGGAGAATGTGCTTTGAGTGTGGCACAATTGGGCATATTGTAAGATACTGCCCATACCTGCAAAAGTTGAAGGAAAAAACAAGTGCTCCCCAAGAAACCAATTACCAAAAATGATCACTTTCCCCGAAACAAGACCCTCGTGTCTTGAAAGAAAGGGAAAAGAAGTTAAAACAAAAGAATCAAAAGGTAATTGAAAAGGCCTTAAAATCAGAGGTCAAAGAAGAAAAACCTGTAAAAGCAAAATCTGAAACTGTAAAACCAGTAAATGCTAAAACAATAAATTCAAATACTGGTAAAGGTGAAACAGTTTGGAAGCAAAAACAGGTAATTCAATCAGGGGGAGCACCACAGGTTCTTTTTCCTAATCATCAAGTGATTGAAATCACTTTTCTTGATGATCAAGGACGACCCAAGTCCACAAAGGCTTGGGTCCCACTCTCCAACTAATTTTTGAGTGAGTGTGAAGGATATTCCAGGAGGAACTTTCGATAGTCGTAAGATTGTTGAAAGTGGAGCATTCTTGCACAAAATAGGCGACAGAAGAAATTGTTGCCTTTGATGGAGAGGAAGAGAAAAGGGAAAAAGAAATGGCTGATGAATGAAATTGAAAGCTTCGACAAATTGAAATCTTTCCAAAAATGTGAATGTTCAAGGCTTTGATCGGGTCCCCGGGATAGATTCAAATCAAAATGTACGCACCTGCAGCACGTCTGAAGTTCAACAATCTACAAGATGAACGTGCAGTGTACATTTCTTCGTGGTGTGATTGAAGAAAATGTGTTTGTTGAACAAACCATCCAGGTGTGCGGATGCCTTGGTATGGGTTGAACAACCGCACACTACTTCTGAAAGAGAAAGACAAAGACCTTCGCTGGTGCAATGTGGAAGACCAGCCGGACCCAAAGGTTTATGATCTTGTTGCTGTGAAGGGATTTCAGTAGCTACAAATCGACCTTTAAATCCACACCGGGTGGATATTCAGTTTGGGAGAGCACTCAGATTCCTTGCAATGCACGATGCAGTTGCAGGATACGGTTTTAAATTTCTAATCTCTCCTATACTTGTCGATATTCAAGCTGCTTTGTAAATTTTTATCTCGTTCAGCACTCTTTGGCCAGACAATGCTGTCATGGTCCGCACCGCTTACCGACATGCCAACTGATTTTTCCAAAATTCGCTAAATCATTTCTGATTAAAACTTAATTTTGGTAAACGGCATTGAGGTAAAACATGAGTTAACCAACATCGGAAAATCATTTTTTTTGTAAATACCTTTGTGTTTTAAATTTATTTTAGTTTGTTGATTTTAGGGGGAGTAAATCCAAAATTTGAAAATCCAAAAACATCGAAAAATTTCAAAAACACAAAAACAATAGAAAAACAAAAATGAGTTTCCTGGCGAGCAAAAGAGAATATGATAGTACATCAGTGGTCTGTCCAAACCTCTTTAAACCTAAACTGAAAAACGATAAGCAGCTCTATATAAGATGTATCGGTAGGCTCACAATCATTTAAAAGTGTGCAGGGTGATATAAACTTAAATCGACTGAAGACCAGGTGGGAACCATTCATTGGCATATGGTCTTAGTACCGAAATTTCGTTTGAGAGATTGCCGAGGTTCTGAGATATTCGGTCTTTATGCTGCTTATCATCTGGGTATCATGGTTGTATCTTTTACCGAAAAATTAACGGGGACGCAAGTCTAGATCTTCCATGATACCATACATACGTGTACATACTGCATACGACCTCAATAAGTGATCAACAATCACATGTCCAAACAAATAAGTGATAATATATCACAAATTCTTTCCGGGTGTCAAGTTCGTCTCTCTGCTGTACGAAAGTACTGACCTGTTCACGGACTTGCTCCTGTGCCCTCATGCATCGAAAATCAAGTTCCTCATCAATAAGTGATTATATCACATAGGGCTTGTTTTCAAATCAAATAAGTGAGAATCTCACATCATATACGGTCAAACAGATGATAATCGGTATACTCACCGGTAAGATGAACCCTCGTGCATACCTTGATACGGGAATGTGTCGTGATGTGGATGAACACCGGTCGGTAAGTATAAATTATACCTTAACGTATCCCCTCGCCATGATTACAAATGATAAGCTGAGCTTAAGTGGACAACAATACCGATAATCGTTATAGGATGCTTATCTTAATGTTAACTAAAAGAACAACAAGAGTGTTTTGGCATGACCGTACTCTGATATGATTCTCTTACCCTCGAAACTCGCAAAAAGAATGTCTGTAAATATTTATTTAATGTTTCCTGTTTATGCATCTTTGTCTATATTTATTTATTGTTTTCCATCTTTACCTTGAAAAATGAAAATTTCAAAAAGATTTTAGGTGTGTTTTAATATAAACTTTATAAAATCCAAAAAGATTTTTCTTCTAGTTTATTTTTGATTGACTGATGTTGGAACTCGAGTCTATCCTACCCAAAATCCTGATTACAAGCCGGAAAACAATTGCATCTTCATAAACAGTCGAAGTTAACGAGTTTTGAAAGTTAAAGGATTAAAATGAATATTTTTCTAAACTTTCAAACTGCTGTCGGTTGGTGTTCGATTGAGAATTGATCTCATATGTGTCGTTAGTTTAAATGTTAACTACATTCCAAGCGGGTGTTCTCATTATGCGTTTAGCTTTCTTGCATGTGCAGATGCTAAAGGCGAGGAGAACATGTTCGATGAAAAGCTTTGGAACGAAGACACGAAGTGGAGGCACTCAAAGGATAAAATGATCGAGTTGCCGCTGTCCCTTCATCAACACCACAAGGATCTGAAGAATTGACAAGTCAACGATTCACGAGCATGACTCAATGGAGAGTTCAATCTAAGGGGGAGTTTGTCAACACACTTTCTACATGAAACGGGGAGTTTGTTGATACACTTTCTACTTTCAAGACGTGAAGACTTTGAAGATCCTCCGACATGAAAGACATAGAAGACGAACCATCACGAGTAGCGTCCAAGGGGGAGTTTGTTGATGCACTTTGTGTGGACGCGACTCGGCTCGGTTCGACTCGGCCTTGAAGACTTGAAGACACGAAGATCGAGACAAAGCTACAGCCAAGGGGGAGTTTGTTGGTGCACTTGTGTCTGTACTTTGTCTGTATTTCGTCATGATACAAAACGATGTCTTTAATGTAAGGTTGATGTAAGTTTGACCAAGTGTAACACCTCGAAAAATTCGGGTTCTATAATAAAACGACACGTGTCATGTCAGACAAAACGCGTTGGAAACCCGGATTTAATAAAGATGTTTCGGTAGGAATTAAAGTGGCGTCATGTTAAACTGTTACCTCTGAATGACCTAAATTTTTTTTTTAATCCCAAGACCCGATTAAATGCAATACACATCTTTTATGCCCTCTATGCACAGAATTATTGTCAAGAAAGGAAAAGTCAAATGCATGATGTGATCCCATGATGAAATGAATGATAAACCGTCATTTACGACTCTTATGTATGCAATCAAGTGAATTAATGGATGATGGTAGGGTATGTTACAGTATTAGACACTTATTGGAGGTTTCCTACTGATAAAATAAGTCCCAAAGTCGATAATTGATGTCCCAAAAGTCGTGCAAGTTGTTACCTTTACGAATCTTCAACAAACGACAACAATTTTGTCTCAGGAAGGGGCTAACGCACCGCTACATACGTAGCGTAACGGTGCGCTACCATTGATGAGTCAGAAAGCCCAAAGTAGCGGGCTAGCGCACCGCTACATGTGTAGCGTAACGGTGCGCTAGCTGTGCCCAGAAGCAGAAAAACAGGCAGCAGCCTGTATATCGCGATTGTCACCCTTTAGGCCGGTTTTCTTGCATGTGCATGAACCTTAGACTCCCCCTACATGCTATGGACATGTGTTTAGCATTTGTGGATGGCCCTAGACCTTGTTGTCAACATGTGGTGGTGCATAACCCTTGTATATAAACCCGCATATGTTGCAAACATTCCCCATTCCACTTCTGAGTATTTGAGGAGCATCCAAGCTGATCAAGGGTCTTCCTAAACATCAATTAATCACCTTGTAAGTGCTCTAATCTTTCCTTAGTCAATTACTTAGCATAATTAGTTTAAAAGTCAAACTGAGTTTGACTTAGCGATAAGTAGACGATGGTTTAGCCATACGTCGAAATTAGTGTAGCGCTAAGTAGGTATTTATATGAGTATTAAACCCTTGAAAGGGTTCCTACTGATTCAAATCATAAAGTATTCGTTTGTCGAGTCAAACAAGAACCGAAAAAGTCAACAGAACTTCATTTTACAAATAAACGCGTAATTATCAATCCGGGTAACGTATAATCTGTTTTGACACATAAATAACTTGATGATAAGTATAAGAACTTGTCTAGGCTTGTTTGGTTCGTCAACTTTCGGTTTAAACCTCGGTTCGGAACCGAAGAACACAAAGCTTTGACTTTTGCGTTGACTTCAGTTCTGACCCGTTTTAGTATGATTTGATAGTGCCTTAAAGTTCCATTAGGACTTGGTTACATGTTAGAACAAACCTCTGAGTTTGAAATGTTGATTACACGGTTCGTTTGCGCGTTCCGTTAAATGCTTAGAAGTTGACCAAAATGCCCTTTCGAACTTAAAACGAGATTTTTGACAATGTGAGTGGCCAAGGACCTTGGCTACTGAATAATAAGCATGTCCGTAAAATCCTACATCAATCCGAGGTCTAGATTGTGATTTATGCGCATTATCGTGTTTAACGAGCTTTTAAGTAGTTAAACGGCATAATTAGCGCATAGCCCACCTAAACCCGATTTTTGGTATCAAGATTTATACCTACCGATGTTAAATAATATTTTAGGATTTATAAATATTTTTAATGATTTTTAGGCTGAGTTTATAAAGGGTTAGTGCATTGATTCAGTAATTACTGAATTAAACTTTTTAACGCATAAAATGAGTTTTACATATCCAAATGACGCAAGGCTTTTTGCTACTGATTCAAAATAATAAATAGAATATTTTGAACTATAAAAACTGATTAAAAACTCAGATTTTGTATCTAAACCCAAAAATCGCTTAAAACCGTTAATTACACGTTTTAAGCGAAAAGTACGAGTTAAAACCTTTATAAACATACAAGACTCATTGCCTACTGATGTAACTTAGTAAAATGTGTATTTTTACAGATTACATCAGTCCCGAATTCAGACCTACGTTAAAACTCTTTTATAACCTTCAAAATGACCAAAATACCCCTACGGGGCTTAGTTGGCAATTAATCTCGTTTTGGGCATAATGGAAGATATCGTAATGATATCACAACATATATAAAGCATATCAACATTAGTAACCTGTCCCGGACTCTCTAGATTAACCGTTACGCGTTAATCGCGTTCGGTTCGGTTATGTAACTAGTTTACGTATAAATAACCGAAACGGGTCAAACCTTAACGGTTTTATCTCAAAATCCAGAATGTGAATAATAAACCCATATTAAACAAGTCTCTGAACTTGTCGGGTCTAAATCACATTCTATCCGGTCTTCGCTTAATCGTGCGTACGAACCGTATCTTTGAAACTAGCCGGTCTAAGCCTAAGCTTAATTAAGAACCGCTAGGATTCTAATAGGTTATATTTAACCTTCGTTCCAGATTAGGAGAACAGTAAAAGCTACCTGCTATTTGATTATTGTGACTATACTTTGCATCAAGGTAAATACTTTTAACTTATTTTCCCTATACGGGCTTGGGTTACGGTACATAGCGTACCGCTTGATCGGGCATCAAATCTTCCACGCTTAGTGGTTAATTGAATAATTTGATCGGCTCGTTTAAACAGATGTGTTTACTTTACAGCCTTTGGGGGGGTTAATGACCATGTCCCGGATATCCTCGGCATTATCTTACGAGATTGCCACGACCTGAGCACGGGGTGTAGGCGTACTCCCGTGTATAACTCACTTACAGTGGTGTGTCTATTGATCTTTAACCCGGATACGTCCGGGCTACTGAACGCATAAGTAACACGTAATTCGTTCACAAGATTATTATATATCAAAATAATTCTCCCAAGTTAAACAAAATGTTTATGCCATGTGCATCCAAACCAATTTTCAATCATTTTATAAAATGAGTCAGTTGAATGTATTTACCAGTGTAAACTGACGTATTTTCCCAAAAAGATTAAATGCAGGTACTAGGCGTAATAGGCTGGGAGTCTCCTAAGCATCACTAGAAGTCTCGCAAACTTAAGATGCCGATGTCTGTTGAACCATAAACAATATTTTTATTATTCGATCCTACTGTGGATAAACACCGGATAATTGTGACTTTGTTTACAATAAATAAATTCGGTTGTATCTTATTTAATTTGCTTCCGCTGTGCATTATTATATTGTGTTGTTTGACTATTACGTTGCCAACCACGTCACGGTACTCCCCCACCGGGCCCACCGGTGACACGTGGAAATCGGGGTGTGACAGGTTGGTATCAGAGCCAACACTGAGTGAATTAAACACTAGCCTTTTGTGTTTAATCTCAGTTACACAATTGCACATATATAAACTTTTGAGTCTAGACTTATAACATAGGACAAATTCCACCTTATTCGGTTTTTGTTTTGTCCTTTAAAATTTTATAATTGCTATTGTTATCTCATGCTTTATTGACAGGAATAACAAAATGCCGCCAAGATTTTTGAGAACAAGAGGACGTGGAAAGGGGCCAGTATCCGCCCCCAACGACCACGAAGCAGGACCTTCGAATACACGAGGTCCTATTCCCGCCGAGAGTGATGGTACTCGACGGAACCAGAGAGGTCTAGTACAACCAGCAAGACGGTCGACTTCGAACAGCTCGACGACTCCCGCCCAGGACTCCTACGGGCCACACTCGGAAAATGAGCCTGGAGACTCGCACCGTTCGCACATACCGTTACAGCGGTCAATGTCGCACCGCTCTTTTGGAGACCCCACTCCATTCTTCCGAGGCCGGTTTAACCCGGCAGATTATTTACAAGAACCAGTGGGTTTCAACCCATTGGGACCGGAGGACCATTTCTCTGGAGGCAATGATATGGAAGAGGAAGACGACCCCGAAGAACCCGCATCAGGAACTCCCAACCACCCAATCGAGGTCTCGGATAGTTCCATTTATCACGGACCACCCTATAGTGGTCCAGATAGCTTCCAGGCTATCTTTACTCAGCACGAATGGTACTATACGCCTTCACACCATTCGTCGCCGCATCAGCAGCAGCAGCCACACTATTCTTCGCCTCATGAGCAGCAGCAGCAGCATCATCAAGATTCCTCAGGGAATCACCAGTTTGTGGCAGTTACGCCACCACCTCCTCCGCCACCAGTTCAACCGGCGCCTCCGCAACCGCAAAGACATAGGAGAACCGGAGCCCGGATGTCCACACGAAGAGAAGAGTTTCATTTCAGCTCTCCTCTACAATCAAGTGGCAGAAATTATCAGCCGCTTCCAGAAGATCCACAAATGGGTGGACCATCAAACCCCTTCGCGCAACAACCGACACCAATGGGTTTTGATAATCAGATACCAGCATACACGGGTCCTTCGATGTATAACCCGTTTGAGCTACCGACCCACACTAACCCCGGTTACGCTGAAGCAGACCCATACCTGGTAGCTGCTAATTACAACGCTCTTAACCCTGATGGACCGTATGGGGGTCCTTGGGGAGTAGGGTACCCAGTCCAAGGGTACCAGATGCCTACACAACCCCCGTTTTACCAACAACCCCCGCCGTCTCTACAAATGTCGCCACCACTGCATCAGGAGATCCTGCAAAGTATTAGAGAGGTGCGACATGAGGCACGGGAAGATCGACGGCGCAACCAGGGAATGTTCAAGACCTTGACGAACTTAATCAAGGGAAAGAGCAAGAAGGATCAGTAAATCCTTTATGTGTATATGTCTACTTTAAAATTAAGTCCCAGCGTGGACATTTAGGTGTGGATGTTTGTTGTGTGTATTGACCCCTACGTGGGTCTCTCTTTCTATAAACCCCTACGAGGGTAAGTTGTATGTTTAGTCCCTACGTGGACTTATGTTTGTTTAAGTCCCTACGTGGACAATTGTTAGTGTGTTAACCCCTACGTGGGCATATCTTCTGTAAGACCCCTGCGTGGGCATGTTATTATGTTGTAGCTCCTACGTGGGCAAATTTCATGTGTGAAAGACCCGTTTAGGGCGATATGTAATGTTGTTGTAAATTATTGGAGTGTTGTTTTATAAATTTCATGTTTGCCATTTGTGCACATATAATAATTATACATGAATTAAATAAATTAAAAAAATCATTCCTTTTAATCTACCTAAGTAATCATTTAATTAAGAATCTTTAAGTGTGAAACCTAGCCTCGTGTCAAATATAAGACCGGGCCAAAATGGTAAGACCGGTTTAAAAGATTCAAATCCCTGTTAACATCTTAAAACATGTTAACACTCCTGGCAGAAGTGATTCGTTAAAAATCACATGTCATTTTTAAATGAATAAGGATTCTTTAGAAGGTTCCTAATCCAGTATAATGATCTCTGAATCCTGGATTTACATCATCAATTAAGGTGATCATATTTAACCATACGTGGTAATATAGCGCCTACGGGCCATGCTCATTTCTATATAAGCCAAAAGACAGTGGTAGCTAGGACTCCCTGTCTAATAAAGGTAATGAACTAGGTTCAAACCTTAAAAGTCTTGATTCTCTGAAATCATAGTTTATTAAATTGTCCATGTGACCAAGCCTTATGTGCTAAAATATATATATTATTATTGTTTCGTGTTTAGGATAAATTTTAATTGAAATCCTAAATTAATACGATTGGTAAGTTAACCAAATAGGGTCTCTGTTACCATGGTTAACGAGTTACCCTAAGGGGTAATTCCATAATAAACTTTCAAATAAAATATTGTTCTTGTTTTCTGTAACAGTTCAATATAAATGGCAAATTCTAATGAAGTCAATAGCCATCCTGTGGCGCCAAATGAAAACGCCCAGATTACATTGACGGGCGCCGAACTAAAAGCTATCATTGATGGTGCTGTCACTCAAGCCTTGGATAGGCAATATGAAGAGTATAGTGGTACCCGGAGTAGGACACACTCTGTATCACGCTCAAAGCCAAGAACACATTCAGAGGCTCATAACAAGCCTCCTCCCAAGAAGAACGGACCTAAGAAAGACGGTGATGACCGTCAGTCCACCAACAATCAAAGTGACCCATCCCAGCACTTGGTACTGCATCAAGGACCCCGTAACAAGGGTTGCACTTACAAATACTTTGTGTCTTGCAAGCCCCGGGATTTTACAGGGGAAAAGGGGGCCGTTGATTGCATGACGTGGCTGGATGAAATGGACACAGTGGTGGACATAAGCGGGTGCGCTGAACGGGATATAGTGAAATTTGTCTCACAGTCCTTCAAAGGTCAGGCGTTGGCTTGGTGGAAGGCTCTGATGGAGGCTTCCGGAAAGATTCCGTTGTATAGTATGACGTGGGATCAATTCATCGCATTGATCAAGGAAAATTTCTGCCCTCAACATGAGGTGGAAAAGATCGAATCAGACTTTCTAGCACTGGTGATGAAGAACCTCGACTGTCAGGCTTATCTGACAAGCTTCAATACACTATCCCGGTTAGTACCTTATTTGGTAACCCCGGAGCCTAAAAGGATTGCTCGTTTTATTGGTGGGTTGGAACCCGAGATCAAGGCCAGTGTTAAAGCTTCTCGGCCAGTTACCTTCAGGTCTGTAACTGACCTTTCCTTATCCCTCACACTTGATGCGGTCCGTCAGAGATCGCTGAGGAATAAGGATACTGAGAAGAGGAAACGAGAAGATGATGGTTCGCGTTGGTCGAACAAGAAACACCGTGGGAGCGGTGATCGCAAGAAGGGAACGGAGTCGAGGAAAGATGGGCATCGTTCTGATGAGAAGCCTACGTGCAAAACTTGCAAGAAAAAGCACTTTGGAAAGTGCAGATTCGGATCAAACTCGAATAACGAGTCAAGGTCTTTTGCTTGTGGTTTGTGCAAATCCAAGGAACACAAAACCTTGGATTGCAAGAAGATGAAAGATGCGACGTGCTATCGTTGCAATGAGAAGGGCCACATAAAGACTAACTGCCCCAAGAACAACAAGAAGCCTGAGGAGGCTAAGAAGACTAACGCCAGAGTCTTCAGGATGGATGCGCAGGAGGCTGTGCAAGATGATAACGTCATAACAGGTACATTCCTTGTAAATGATGTCTTTGCAAGAGTACTGTTTGATTCAGGCGCAGATAAGTCTTTTGTGGATCATAAATTTTGTAAATTGCTGAATTTACCTGTCAAAACCCTAAGCGTAAACTATGAGGTAGAGTTAGCAGATGGTACCATAGAAACCGTCTCTACTGTGTTAGATGGATGTACTATATCCATTAAGAACCATTCTTTCCCTCTGTCTCTACTTCCGTTTAAATTAGCTGGTTTTGACATAGTTCTGGGTATGGACTGGTTATCTCATAACCAGGCCCAAATCGTTTGTAAACAGAAACAAGTAGTAATAAAGACTCCGTCTGGTGAGTCACTTACCATTCGGGGAGATACCCAGTACGGACTGCCTGAGCAGGTGACTATGCTCAAGGCTTCCAAGTGTTTGAAGAGGGGATGTGTCATTTACATGGCGCAAGTGATTTTGGAGGAACCTAAACCGAAGTTAGAAGACATCCCTGTCATTTCTGAATACCCAGGAGTGTTTCCTGAAGATCTACCTGGCCTACCACCAGATAGACAAGTCGAATTCAGGATCGATATCATTCCCGGAGCGGCACCAGTTGCCAGAGCACCGTACAGATTGGCACCCACCGAAATGAAGGAGTTGCGGACGCAGCTAGATGAACTGCTGGCTAAGGGTTTCATTCGACCTAGTTCATCTCCTTGGGGAGCGCCAATCCTGTTTGTCAAGAAGAAGGATGGGTCGATGCGTCTGTGCATCGACTATCGCGAGCTTAACAAAGTCACGATCAAGAATAGATATCCATTGCCCAGAATCGACGATTTGTTCGATCAGCTTCAGGGGGCAAGTTACTTCTCAAAGATTGATTTGAGGTCTGGCTACCATCAGTTGAAGGTCATGGATGGAGACGTACACAAGACTGCATTTAGGACTCGTTACGGTCACTACGAGTTTCTAGTGATGCCTTTTGGGCTCACCAATGCACCGGCTGCGTTCATGGATCTCATGAATCGCGTTTGCAAGCCGCACTTAGATAAATTCGTCATCGTTTTCATCGACGACATTCTCATTTATTCTAAGAACAAAGCTGACCACGAGAAACATCTTCGATGTATTCTCAAACTTCTGCATAAGGAAAAGCTCTATGCCAAATTCTCCAAGTGTGAATTTTGGCTTAGGAAAGTCCAATTTCTTGGACACGTGGTCAGTGAGCGTGGTATCCAGGTGGATCCCGCTAAAGTTGAAGCTGTTATGAATTGGCAAGAGCCAAAGACGCCAACAGAAATCCGTAGCTTCCTAGGGTTGGCAGGATATTACCGACGCTTCATTGAAAATTTTTCAAGGATTGCTGCACCCCTAACTTCCCTGGCCAAGAAGAAAGTAAAGTTCATTTGGGGTCCTAAGCAGCAAAGTCCTTCGATGTTTTGAAACAAAGGTTGAGCAACGCTCCTGTGCTTACCTTACCTGAAGGCGCTGAAGAATTTGTAGTTTATTGTGATGCATCACACACTGGCATGGGGTGTGTGCTTATGCAGAAAGGCAAAGTGATTGCCTATGCATCACGACAGTTGAAGGTGCACGAAAAGAATTACACCACCCATGACTTGGAATTGGGTGCCGTTGTGTTCGCACTAAAACTGTGGAGGCATTATCTTTATGGAATCAAGTTTGTGATCTTTTCTGATCACAAGAGCCTCCAGCATCTGTTTAACCAGAAAGAATTAAACATGAGGCAACGCCGTTGGATGGAAACTTTGAATGATTATGATTGTGAAATCAAATACCATCCCGGCAAAGCGAATGTAGTCGCTGATGCCTTGAGCAGAAAGGAAAGGGTTAAACCCATTCGAATTAACGCCAAGCGTATGGAGATAAAGAACAGTTTGATAGAAAGGGTGTTAGCTGCACAGAAGGAAGCTGTGCTGGAAGCTAACTATCCTAATGAAAAGTTAGGAGTAACTGAGGAGCAGTTAACTCTTAGCAAGGACGGAATTTTACGGTTAAACGGACGAATATGGGTTCCAATTTTTGGAGGACTTCGTGATGTCATCCTCCAAGAAGCCCATAGTTCCAAATACTCCGTTCATCCTGGAGCTGACAAGATGTACCAGGATTTGAAGGCAAATTATTGGTGGATAGGCTTGAAAAAGTCTGTGGCCGCCCATGTAGCAAAATGCTTGACATGTGCGCAAGTCAAAGCCGAGCATCAGAAACCGTCAGGTTTGCTACAACAGCCTGAACTTCCTACGTGGAAGTGGGAAATGGTAACTATGGATTTTATTACCAAGTTACCCAAGACAAGGAAAGGCAATGATACAATATGGGTCATAGTTGACAGACTGACTAAGTCAGCTCATTTCTTACCCATCAAGGAGACTTATAGCTCCGATATGTTAGCCCAGTTATATGTTGATAAGATTGTAGCCCTACACGGCATACCTGTAGCTATTATCTCTGACCGGGATACTAGATACACGTCACATTTTTGGAAAAGTTTCCAACAATCTTTGGGCACACGTTTGAACTTTAGTACGGCTTACCATCCTCAGACAGACGGTCAGAGTGAGCGTACCATTCAAACGTTGGAAGACATGCTACGTGCATGTGCGATCGAATTAAAAGGTAGCTGGGATAAGAACCTACCATTGATCGAGTTCTCCTATAACAATAGCTACCATACCAGCATTAAGGCTGCGCCTTTTGAGGCATTATACGGTAGAAAGTGTAGATCGCCAGTTTGTTGGGCGGAAGTTGGAGAAGTCCAGTTATCAGGACCAGAAATCGTGTTTGAAACGACGGACAAGATTGTCCAGATTCGTAACAACCTCCAAGCTGCCCGGAATAGGCAGAAGAGTTACGCGGATCCAAGTCGTAAGGATTTTCACTTCGAGGTAGGTGACAAAGTCCTACTTAAAGTGTCACCATGGAAAGGGGTGATGCGATTCGGTAAGAAAGGCAAACTAAGCCCGAGATACATAGGACCTTTCGAGGTTATTGAACGTGTCGGGTCTGTTGCCTACAAGTTGAACTTACCGGAAGAGCTCAGTGGAATTCACAATGTGTTCCACATCTGCAATCTAAAGAAGTGTTCCGCTGACGATTCACATGTCATGCCACATACAGATGTACAAATAGATAAGAGCTTAACATTTGTTGAAAAACCTTTGTCGATTGAAGATCGACAGGTAAGGAAGCTTCGGAGAAAGCATATACCTTTTGTGAAGGTCAAATGGGATGCCCGTAGAGGTCCCGATTTCACGTGGGAGTTAGAAGCCACCATGAAAGAAAAGTACCCTTACTTGTTTCAGTAAATCTCGGGTCGAGATTTATTTTAAGGGGGTGAGGATGTAACACCTCGAAAAATTCGGGTTCTATAATAAAACGACACGTGTCATGTCAGACAAAACGCGTTGGAAACCCGGATTTAATAAAGATGTTTCGGTAGGAATTAAAGTGGCGTCATGTTAAACTGTTACCTCTGAACGACCTAAATTTTTTTTTTAATCCCAAGACCCGATTAAATGCAATACACATCTTTTATGCCCTCTATGCACAGAATTATTGTCAAGAAAGGAAAAGTCAAATGCATGATGTGATCCCATGATGAAATGAATGATAAACCGTCATTTACGACTCTTATGTATGCAATCAAGTGAATTAATGGATGATGGTAGGGTATGTTACAGTATTAGACACTTATTGGAGGTTTCCTACTGATAAAATAAGTCCCAAAGTTGATAATTGATGTCCCAAAAGTCGTGCAAGTTGTTACCTTTACGAATCTTCAACAAACGACAACAATTTTGTCTCAGGAAGGGGCTAGCGCACCGCTACATACGTAGCGTAACGGTGCGCTACCATTGATGAGTCAGAAAGCCCAAAGTAGCGGGCTAGCGCACCGCTACATGTGTAGCGTAACGGTGCGCTAGCTGTGCCCAGAAGCAGAAAAACAGGCAGCAGCCTGTATATCGCGATTGTCACCCTTTAGGCCGGTTTTCTTGCATGTGCATGAACCTTAGACTCCCCCTACATGCTATGGACATGTGTTTAGCATTTGTGGATGGCCCTAGACCTTGTTGTCAACATGTGGTGGTGCATAACCCTTGTATATAAACCCGCATATGTTGCAAACATTCCCCATTCCACTTCTGAGTATTTGAGGAGCATCCAAGCTGATCAAGGGTCTTCCTAAACATCAATTAATCACCTTGTAAGTGCTCTAATCTTTCCTTAGTCAATTACTTAGCATAATTAGTTTAAAAGTCAAACTGAGTTTGACTTAGCGATAAGTAGACGATGGTTTAGCCATACGTCGAAATTAGTGTAGCGCTAAGTAGGTATTTATATGAGTATTAAACCCTTGAAAGGGTTCCTACTGATTCAAATCATAAAGTATTCGTTTGTCGAGTCAAACAAGAACCGAAAAAGTCAACAGAACTTCATTTTACAAATAAACGCGTAATTATCAATCCGGGTAACGTATAATCTGTTTTGACACATAAATAACTTGATGATAAGTATAAGAACTTGTCTAGGCTTGTTTGGTTCGTCAACTTTCGGTTTAAACCTCGGTTCGGAACCGAAGAACACAAAGCTTTGACTTTTGCGTTGACTTCAGTTCTGACCCGTTTTAGTATGATTTGATAGTGCCTTAAAGTTCCATTAGGACTTGGTTACATGTTAGAACAAACCTCTGAGTTTGAAATGTTGATTACACGGTTCGTTTGCGCGTTCCGTTAAATGCTTAGAAGTTGACCAAAATGCCCTTTCGAACTTAAAACGAGATTTTTGACAATGTGAGTGGCCAAGGACCTTGGCTACTGAATAATAAGCATGTCCGTAAAATCCTACATCAATCCGAGGTCTAGATTGTGATTTATGCGCATTATCGTGTTTAACGAGCTTTTAAGTAGTTAAACGGCATAATTAGCGCATAGCCCACCTAAACCCGATTTTTGGTATCAAGATTTATACCTACCGATGTTAAATAATATTTTAGGATTTATAAATATTTTTAATGATTTTTAGGCTGAGTTTATAAAGGGTTAGTGCATTGATTCAGTAATTACTGAATTAAACTTTTTAACGCATAAAATGAGTTTTACATATCCAAATGACGCAAGGCTTTTTGCTACTGATTCAAAATAATAAATAGAATATTTTGAACTATAAAAACTGATTAAAAACTCAGATTTTGTATCTAAACCCAAAAATCGCTTAAAACCGTTAATTACACGTTTTAAGCGAAAAGTACGAGTTAAAACCTTTATAAACATACAAGACTCATTGCCTACTGATGTAACTTAGTAAAATGTGTATTTTTACAGATTACATCAGTCCCGAATTCAGACCTACGTTAAAACTCTTTTATAACCTTCAAAATGACCAAAATACCCCTACGGGGCTTAGTTGGCAATTAATCTCGTTTTGGGCATAATGGAAGATATCGTAATGATATCACAACATATATAAAGCATATCAACATTAGTAACCTGTCCCGGACTCTCTAGATTAACCGTTACGCGTTAATCGCGTTCGGTTCGGTTATGTAACTAGTTTACGTATAAATAACCGAAACGGGTCAAACCTTAACGGTTTTATCTCAAAATCCAGAATGTGAATAATAAACCCATATTAAACAAGTCTCTGAACTTGTCGGGTCTAAATCACATTCTATCCGGTCTTCGCTTAATCGTGCGTACGAACCGTATCTTTGAAACTAGCCGGTCTAAGCCTAAGCTTAATTAAGAACCGCTAGGATTCTAATAGGTTATATTTAACCTTCGTTCCAGATTAGGAGAACAGTAAAAGCTACCTGCTATTTGATTATTGTGACTATACTTTGCATCAAGGTAAATACTTTTAACTTATTTTCCCTATACGGGCTTGGGTTACGGTACATAGCGTACCGCTTGATCGGGCATCAAATCTTCCACGCTTAGTGGTTAATTGAATAATTTGATCGGCTCGTTTAAACAGATGTGTTTACTTTACAGCCTTTGGGGGGGTTAATGACCATGTCCCGGATATCCTCGGCATTATCTTACGAGATTGCCACGACCTGAGCACGGGGTGTAGGCGTACTCCCGTGTATAACTCACTTACAGTGGTGTGTCTATTGATCTTTAACCCGGATACGTCCGGGCTACTGAACGCATAAGTAACACGTAATTCGTTCACAAGATTATTATATATCAAAATAATTCTCCCAAGTTAAACAAAATGTTTATGCCATGTGCATCCAAACCAATTTTCAATCATTTTATAAAATGAGTCAGTTGAATGTATTTACCAGTGTAAACTGACGTATTTTCCCAAAAAGATTAAATGCAGGTACTAGGCGTAATAGGCTGGGAGTCTCCTAAGCATCACTAGAAGTCTCGCAAACTTAAGATGCCGATGTCTGTTGAACCATAAACAATATTTTTATTATTCGATCCTACTGTGGATAAACACCGGATAATTGTGACTTTGTTTACAATAAATAAATTCGGTTGTATCTTATTTAATTTGCTTCCGCTGTGCATTATTATATTGTGTTGTTTGACTATTACGTTGCCAACCACGTCACGGTACTCCCCCACCGGGCCCACCGGTGACACGTGGAAATCGGGGTGTGACAGGTTGGTATCAGAGCCAACACTGAGTGAATTAAACACTAGCCTTTTGTGTTTAATCTCAGTTACACAATTGCACATATATAAACTTTTGAGTCTAGACTTATAACATAGGACAAATTCCACCTTATTCGGTTTTTGTTTTGTCCTTTAAAATTTTATAATTGCTATTGTTATCTCATGCTTTATTGACAGGAATAACAAAATGCCGCCAAGATTTTTGAGAACAAGAGGACGTGGAAAGGGGCCAGTATCCGCCCCCAACGACCACGAAGCAGGACCTTCGAATACACGAGGTCCTATTCCCGCCGAGAGTGATGGTACTCGACGGAACCAGAGAGGTCTAGTACAACCAGCAAGACGGTCGACTTCGAACAGCTCGACGACTCCCGCCCAGGACTCCTACGGGCCACACTCGGAAAATGAGCCTGGAGACTCGCACCGTTCGCACATACCGTTACAGCGGTCAATGTCGCACCGCTCTTTTGGAGACCCCACTCCATTCTTCCGAGGCCGGTTTAACCCGGCAGATTATTTACAAGAACCAGTGGGTTTCAACCCATTGGGACCGGAGGACCATTTCTCTGGAGGCAATGATATGGAAGAGGAAGACGACCCCGAAGAACCCGCATCAGGAACTCCCAACCACCCAATCGAGGTCTCGGATAGTTCCATTTATCACGGACCACCCTATAGTGGTCCAGATAGCTTCCAGGCTATCTTTACTCAGCACGAATGGTACTATACGCCTTCACACCATTCGTCGCCGCATCAGCAGCAGCAGCCACACTATTCTTCGCCTCATGAGCAGCAGCAGCAGCATCATCAAGATTCCTCAGGGAATCACCAGTTTGTGGCAGTTACGCCACCACCTCCTCCGCCACCAGTTCAACCGGCGCCTCCGCAACCGCAAAGACATAGGAGAACCGGAGCCCGGATGTCCACACGAAGAGAAGAGTTTCATTTCAGCTCTCCTCTACAATCAAGTGGCAGAAATTATCAGCCGCTTCCAGAAGATCCACAAATGGGTGGACCATCAAACCCCTTCGCGCAACAACCGACACCAATGGGTTTTGATAATCAGATACCAGCATACACGGGTCCTTCGATGTATAACCCGTTTGAGCTACCGACCCACACTAACCCCGGTTACGCTGAAGCAGACCCATACCTGGTAGCTGCTAATTACAACGCTCTTAACCCTGATGGACCGTATGGGGGTCCTTGGGGAGTAGGGTACCCAGTCCAAGGGTACCAGATGCCTACACAACCCCCGTTTTACCAACAACCCCCGCCGTCTCTACAAATGTCGCCACCACTGCATCAGGAGATCCTGCAAAGTATTAGAGAGGTGCGACATGAGGCACGGGAAGATCGACGGCGCAACCAGGGAATGTTCAAGACCTTGACGAACTTAATCAAGGGAAAGAGCAAGAAGGATCAGTAAATCCTTTATGTGTATATGTCTACTTTAAAATTAAGTCCCAGCGTGGACATTTAGGTGTGGATGTTTGTTGTGTGTATTGACCCCTACGTGGGTCTCTCTTTCTATAAACCCCTACGAGGGTAAGTTGTATGTTTAGTCCCTACGTGGACTTATGTTTGTTTAAGTCCCTACGTGGACAATTGTTAGTGTGTTAACCCCTACGTGGGCATATCTTCTGTAAGACCCCTGCGTGGGCATGTTATTATGTTGTAGCTCCTACGTGGGCAAATTTCATGTGTGAAAGACCCGTTTAGGGCGATATGTAATGTTGTTGTAAATTATTGGAGTGTTGTTTTATAAATTTCATGTTTGCCATTTGTGCACATATAATAATTATACATGAATTAAATAAATTAAAAAAATCATTCCTTTTAATCTACCTAAGTAATCATTTAATTAAGAATCTTTAAGTGTGAAACCTAGCCTCGTGTCAAATATAAGACCGGGCCAAAATGGTAAGACCGGTTTAAAAGATTCAAATCCCTGTTAACATCTTAAAACATGTTAACACTCCTGGCAGAAGTGATTCGTTAAAAATCACATGTCATTTTTAAATGAATAAGGATTCTTTAGAAGGTTCCTAATCCAGTATAATGATCTCTGAATCCTGGATTTACATCATCAATTAAGGTGATCATATTTAACCATACGTGGTAATATAGCGCCTACGGGCCATGCTCATTTCTATATAAGCCAAAAGACAGTGGTAGCTAGGACTCCCTGTCTAATAAAGGTAATGAACTAGGTTCAAACCTTAAAAGTCTTGATTCTCTGAAATCATAGTTTATTAAATTGTCCATGTGACCAAGCCTTATGTGCTAAAATATATATATTATTATTGTTTCGTGTTTAGGATAAATTTTAATTGAAATCCTAAATTAATACGATTGGTAAGTTAACCAAATAGGGTCTCTGTTACCATGGTTAACGAGTTACCCTAAGGGGTAATTCCATAATAAACTTTCAAATAAAATATTGTTCTTGTTTTCTGTAACAGTTCAATATAAATGGCAAATTCTAATGAAGTCAATAGCCATCCTGTGGCGCCAAATGAAAACGCCCAGATTACATTGACGGGCGCCGAACTAAAAGCTATCATTGATGGTGCTGTCACTCAAGCCTTGGATAGGCAATATGAAGAGTATAGTGGTACCCGGAGTAGGACACACTCTGTATCACGCTCAAAGCCAAGAACACATTCAGAGGCTCATAACAAGCCTCCTCCCAAGAAGAACGGACCTAAGAAAGACGGTGATGACCGTCAGTCCACCAACAATCAAAGTGACCCATCCCAGCACTTGGTACTGCATCAAGGACCCCGTAACAAGGGTTGCACTTACAAATACTTTGTGTCTTGCAAGCCCCGGGATTTTACAGGGGAAAAGGGGGCCGTTGATTGCATGACGTGGCTGGATGAAATGGACACAGTGGTGGACATAAGCGGGTGCGCTGAACGGGATATAGTGAAATTTGTCTCACAGTCCTTCAAAGGTCAGGCGTTGGCTTGGTGGAAGGCTCTGATGGAGGCTTCCGGAAAGATTCCGTTGTATAGTATGACGTGGGATCAATTCATCGCATTGATCAAGGAAAATTTCTGCCCTCAACATGAGGTGGAAAAGATCGAATCAGACTTTCTAGCACTGGTGATGAAGAACCTCGACTGTCAGGCTTATCTGACAAGCTTCAATACACTATCCCGGTTAGTACCTTATTTGGTAACCCCGGAGCCTAAAAGGATTGCTCGTTTTATTGGTGGGTTGGAACCCGAGATCAAGGCCAGTGTTAAAGCTTCTCGGCCAGTTACCTTCAGGTCTGTAACTGACCTTTCCTTATCCCTCACACTTGATGCGGTCCGTCAGAGATCGCTGAGGAATAAGGATACTGAGAAGAGGAAACGAGAAGATGATGGTTCGCGTTGGTCGAACAAGAAACACCGTGGGAGCGGTGATCGCAAGAAGGGAACGGAGTCGAGGAAAGATGGGCATCGTTCTGATGAGAAGCCTACGTGCAAAACTTGCAAGAAAAAGCACTTTGGAAAGTGCAGATTCGGATCAAACTCGAATAACGAGTCAAGGTCTTTTGCTTGTGGTTTGTGCAAATCCAAGGAACACAAAACCTTGGATTGCAAGAAGATGAAAGATGCGACGTGCTATCGTTGCAATGAGAAGGGCCACATAAAGACTAACTGCCCCAAGAACAACAAGAAGCCTGAGGAGGCTAAGAAGACTAACGCCAGAGTCTTCAGGATGGATGCGCAGGAGGCTGTGCAAGATGATAACGTCATAACAGGTACATTCCTTGTAAATGATGTCTTTGCAAGAGTACTGTTTGATTCAGGCGCAGATAAGTCTTTTGTGGATCATAAATTTTGTAAATTGCTGAATTTACCTGTCAAAACCCTAAGCGTAAACTATGAGGTAGAGTTAGCAGATGGTACCATAGAAACCGTCTCTACTGTGTTAGATGGATGTACTATATCCATTAAGAACCATTCTTTCCCTCTGTCTCTACTTCCGTTTAAATTAGCTGGTTTTGACATAGTTCTGGGTATGGACTGGTTATCTCATAACCAGGCCCAAATCGTTTGTAAACAGAAACAAGTAGTAATAAAGACTCCGTCTGGTGAGTCACTTACCATTCGGGGAGATACCCAGTACGGACTGCCTGAGCAGGTGACTATGCTCAAGGCTTCCAAGTGTTTGAAGAGGGGATGTGTCATTTACATGGCGCAAGTGATTTTGGAGGAACCTAAACCGAAGTTAGAAGACATCCCTGTCATTTCTGAATACCCAGGAGTGTTTCCTGAAGATCTACCTGGCCTACCACCAGATAGACAAGTCGAATTCAGGATCGATATCATTCCCGGAGCGGCACCAGTTGCCAGAGCACCGTACAGATTGGCACCCACCGAAATGAAGGAGTTGCGGACGCAGCTAGATGAACTGCTGGCTAAGGGTTTCATTCGACCTAGTTCATCTCCTTGGGGAGCGCCAATCCTGTTTGTCAAGAAGAAGGATGGGTCGATGCGTCTGTGCATCGACTATCGCGAGCTTAACAAAGTCACGATCAAGAATAGATATCCATTGCCCAGAATCGACGATTTGTTCGATCAGCTTCAGGGGGCAAGTTACTTCTCAAAGATTGATTTGAGGTCTGGCTACCATCAGTTGAAGGTCATGGATGGAGACGTACACAAGACTGCATTTAGGACTCGTTACGGTCACTACGAGTTTCTAGTGATGCCTTTTGGGCTCACCAATGCACCGGCTGCGTTCATGGATCTCATGAATCGCGTTTGCAAGCCGCACTTAGATAAATTCGTCATCGTTTTCATCGACGACATTCTCATTTATTCTAAGAACAAAGCTGACCACGAGAAACATCTTCGATGTATTCTCAAACTTCTGCATAAGGAAAAGCTCTATGCCAAATTCTCCAAGTGTGAATTTTGGCTTAGGAAAGTCCAATTTCTTGGACACGTGGTCAGTGAGCGTGGTATCCAGGTGGATCCCGCTAAAGTTGAAGCTGTTATGAATTGGCAAGAGCCAAAGACGCCAACAGAAATCCGTAGCTTCCTAGGGTTGGCAGGATATTACCGACGCTTCATTGAAAATTTTTCAAGGATTGCTGCACCCCTAACTTCCCTGACCAAGAAGAAAGTAAAGTTCATTTGGGGTCCTAAGCAGCAAGAGTCCTTCGATGTTTTGAAACAAAGGTTGAGCAACGCTCCTGTGCTTACCTTACCTGAAGGCGCTGAAGAATTTGTAGTTTATTGTGATGCATCACACACTGGCATGGGGTGTGTGCTTATGCAGAAAGGCAAAGTGATTGCCTATGCATCACGACAGTTGAAGGTGCACGAAAAGAATTACACCACCCATGACTTGGAATTGGGTGCCGTTGTGTTCGCACTAAAACTGTGGAGGCATTATCTTTATGGAATCAAGTTTGTGATCTTTTCTGATCACAAGAGCCTCCAGCATCTGTTTAACCAGAAAGAATTAAACATGAGGCAACGCCGTTGGATGGAAACTTTGAATGATTATGATTGTGAAATCAAATACCATCCCGGCAAAGCGAATGTAGTCGCTGATGCCTTGAGCAGAAAGGAAAGGGTTAAACCCATTCGAATTAACGCCAAGCGTATGGAGATAAAGAACAGTTTGATAGAAAGGGTGTTAGCTGCACAGAAGGAAGCTGTGCTGGAAGCTAACTATCCTAATGAAAAGTTAGGAGTAACTGAGGAGCAGTTAACTCTTAGCAAGGACGGAATTTTACGGTTAAACGGACGAATATGGGTTCCAATTTTTGGAGGACTTCGTGATGTCATCCTCCAAGAAGCCCATAGTTCCAAATACTCCGTTCATCCTGGAGCTGACAAGATGTACCAGGATTTGAAGGCAAATTATTGGTGGATAGGCTTGAAAAAGTCTGTGGCCGCCCATGTAGCAAAATGCTTGACATGTGCGCAAGTCAAAGCCGAGCATCAGAAACCGTCAGGTTTGCTACAACAGCCTGAACTTCCTACGTGGAAGTGGGAAATGGTAACTATGGATTTTATTACCAAGTTACCCAAGACAAGGAAAGGCAATGATACAATATGGGTCATAGTTGACAGACTGACTAAGTCAGCTCATTTCTTACCCATCAAGGAGACTTATAGCTCCGATATGTTAGCCCAGTTATATGTTGATAAGATTGTAGCCCTACACGGCATACCTGTAGCTATTATCTCTGACCGGGATACTAGATACACGTCACATTTTTGGAAAAGTTTCCAACAATCTTTGGGCACACGTTTGAACTTTAGTACGGCTTACCATCCTCAGACAGACGGTCAGAGTGAGCGTACCATTCAAACGTTGGAAGACATGCTACGTGCATGTGCGATCGAATTAAAAGGTAGCTGGGATAAGAACCTACCATTGATCGAGTTCTCCTATAACAATAGCTACCATACCAGCATTAAGGCTGCGCCTTTTGAGGCATTATACGGTAGAAAGTGTAGATCGCCAGTTTGTTGGGCGGAAGTTGGAGAAGTCCAGTTATCAGGACCAGAAATCGTGTTTGAAACGACGGACAAGATTGTCCAGATTCGTAACAACCTCCAAGCTGCCCGGAATAGGCAGAAGAGTTACGCGGATCCAAGTCGTAAGGATTTTCACTTCGAGGTAGGTGACAAAGTCCTACTTAAAGTGTCACCATGGAAAGGGGTGATGCGATTCGGTAAGAAAGGCAAACTAAGCCCGAGATACATAGGACCTTTCGAGGTTATTGAACGTGTCGGGTCTGTTGCCTACAAGTTGAACTTACCGGAAGAGCTCAGTGGAATTCACAATGTGTTCCACATCTGCAATCTAAAGAAGTGTTCCGCTGACGATTCACATGTCATGCCACATACAGATGTACAAATAGATAAGAGCTTAACATTTGTTGAAAAACCTTTGTCGATTGAAGATCGACAGGTAAGGAAGCTTCGGAGAAAGCATATACCTTTTGTGAAGGTCAAATGGGATGCCCGTAGAGGTCCCGATTTCACGTGGGAGTTAGAAGCCACCATGAAAGAAAAGTACCCTTACTTGTTTCAGTAAATCTCGGGTCGAGATTTATTTTAAGGGGGTGAGGATGTAACACCTCGAAAAATTCGGGTTCTATAATAAAACGACACGTGTCATGTCAGACAAAACGCGTTGGAAACCCGGATTTAATAAAGATGTTTCGGTAGGAATTAAAGTGGCGTCATGTTAAACTGTTACCTCTGAACGACCTAAATTTTTTTTTTAATCCCAAGACCCGATTAAATGCAATACACATCTTTTATGCCCTCTATGCACAGAATTATTGTCAAGAAAGGAAAAGTCAAATGCATGATGTGATCCCATGATGAAATGAATGATAAACCGTCATTTACGACTCTTATGTATGCAATCAAGTGAATTAATGGATGATGGTAGGGTATGTTACAGTATTAGACACTTATTGGAGGTTTCCTACTGATAAAATAAGTCCCAAAGTCGATAATTGATGTCCCAAAAGTCGTGCAAGTTGTTACCTTTACGAATCTTCAACAAACGACAACAATTTTGTCTCAGGAAGGGGCTAGCGCACCGCTACATACGTAGCGTAACGGTGCGCTACCATTGATGAGTCAGAAAGCCCAAAGTAGCGGGCTAGCGCACCGCTACATGTGTAGCGTAACGGTGCGCTAGCTGTGCCCAGAAGCAGAAAAACAGGCAGCAGCCTGTATATCGCGATTGTCACCCTTTAGGCCGGTTTTCTTGCATGTGCATGAACCTTAGACTCCCCCTACATGCTATGGACATGTGTTTAGCATTTGTGGATGGCCCTAGACCTTGTTGTCAACATGTGGTGGTGCATAACCCTTGTATATAAACCCGCATATGTTGCAAACATTCCCCATTCCACTTCTGAGTATTTGAGGAGCATCCAAGCTGATCAAGGGTCTTCCTAAACATCAATTAATCACCTTGTAAGTGCTCTAATCTTTCCTTAGTCAATTACTTAGCATAATTAGTTTAAAAGTCAAACTGAGTTTGACTTAGCGATAAGTAGACGATGGTTTAGCCATACGTCGAAATTAGTGTAGCGCTAAGTAGGTATTTATATGAGTATTAAACCCTTGAAAGGGTTCCTACTGATTCAAATCATAAAGTATTCGTTTGTCGAGTCAAACAAGAACCGAAAAAGTCAACAGAACTTCATTTTACAAATAAACGCGTAATTATCAATCCGGGTAACGTATAATCTGTTTTGACACATAAATAACTTGATGATAAGTATAAGAACTTGTCTAGGCTTGTTTGGTTCGTCAACTTTCGGTTTAAACCTCGGTTCGGAACCGAAGAACACAAAGCTTTGACTTTTGCGTTGACTTCAGTTCTGACCCGTTTTAGTATGATTTGATAGTGCCTTAAAGTTCCATTAGGACTTGGTTACATGTTAGAACAAACCTCTGAGTTTGAAATGTTGATTACACGGTTCGTTTGCGCGTTCCGTTAAATGCTTAGAAGTTGACCAAAATGCCCTTTCGAACTTAAAACGAGATTTTTGACAATGTGAGTGGCCAAGGACCTTGGCTACTGAATAATAAGCATGTCCGTAAAATCCTACATCAATCCGAGGTCTAGATTGTGATTTATGCGCATTATCGTGTTTAACGAGCTTTTAAGTAGTTAAACGGCATAATTAGCGCATAGCCCACCTAAACCCGATTTTTGGTATCAAGATTTATACCTACCGATGTTAAATAATATTTTAGGATTTATAAATATTTTTAATGATTTTTAGGCTGAGTTTATAAAGGGTTAGTGCATTGATTCAGTAATTACTGAATTAAACTTTTTAACGCATAAAATGAGTTTTACATATCCAAATGACGCAAGGCTTTTTGCTACTGATTCAAAATAATAAATAGAATATTTTGAACTATAAAAACTGATTAAAAACTCAGATTTTGTATCTAAACCCAAAAATCGCTTAAAACCGTTAATTACACGTTTTAAGCGAAAAGTACGAGTTAAAACCTTTATAAACATACAAGACTCATTGCCTACTGATGTAACTTAGTAAAATGTGTATTTTTACAGATTACATCAGTCCCGAATTCAGACCTACGTTAAAACTCTTTTATAACCTTCAAAATGACCAAAATACCCCTACGGGGCTTAGTTGGCAATTAATCTCGTTTTGGGCATAATGGAAGATATCGTAATGATATCACAACATATATAAAGCATATCAACATTAGTAACCTGTCCCGGACTCTCTAGATTAACCGTTACGCGTTAATCGCGTTCGGTTCGGTTATGTAACTAGTTTACGTATAAATAACCGAAACGGGTCAAACCTTAACGGTTTTATCTCAAAATCCAGAATGTGAATAATAAACCCATATTAAACAAGTCTCTGAACTTGTCGGGTCTAAATCACATTCTATCCGGTCTTCGCTTAATTGTGCGTACGAACCGTATCTTTGAAACTAGCCGGTCTAAGCCTAAGCTTAATTAAGAACCGCTAGGATTCTAATAGGTTATATTTAACCTTCGTTCCAGATTAGGAGAACAGTAAAAGCTACCTGCTATTTGATTATTGTGACTATACTTTGCATCAAGGTAAATACTTTTAACTTATTTTCCCTATACGGGCTTGGGTTACGGTACATAGCGTACCGCTTGATCGGGCATCAAATCTTCCACGCTTAGTGGTTAATTGAATAATTTGATCGGCTCGTTTAAACAGATGTGTTTACTTTACAGCCTTTGGGGGGTTAATGACCATGTCCCGGATATCCTCGGCATTATCTTACGAGATTGCCACGACCTGAGCACGGGGTGTAGGCGTACTCCCGTGTATAACTCACTTACAGTGGTGTGTCTATTGATCTTTAACCCGGATACGTCCGGGCTACTGAACGCATAAGTAACACGTAATTCGTTCACAAGATTATTATATATCAAAATAATTCTCCCAAGTTAAACAAAATGTTTATGCCATGTGCATCCAAACCAATTTTCAATCATTTTATAAAATGAGTCAGTTGAATGTATTTACCAGTGTAAACTGACGTATTTTCCCAAAAAGATTAAATGCAGGTACTAGGCGTAATAGGCTGGGAGTCTCCTAAGCATCACTAGAAGTCTCGCAAACTTAAGATGCCGATGTCTGTTGAACCATAAACAATATTTTTATTATTCGATCCTACTGTGGATAAACACCGGATAATTGTGACTTTGTTTACAATAAATAAATTCGGTTGTATCTTATTTAATTTGCTTCCGCTGTGCATTATTATATTGTGTTGTTTGACTATTACGTTGCCAACCACGTCACGGTACTCCCCCACCGGGCCCACCGGTGACACGTGGAAATCGGGGTGTGACACCAAGTCAACCATCCTCCTGGTTTGACTTGACCAAACAGTAAACAAATGTTTGTAAGGTGTTTGGGTCGAAAGATGTGTGATTGAAGGATTGTTTATATCCTTCGATCATAATCTCGAAACATAAACCCTCGACAGATGGACCTCGAAGGATATCATCCTTCGAGGTGTATGCAGATCTTTCGATGTGTTTCTGGTCGACAGATGATCTTTCGATCAATCTGTCTGATCCTTCGACCAGACCTGCTGTGTCGGGTATATATACCCATGTAGTGTGTTGTGTTCAGTAAGAGAAGTAAAAGAGATAGAGGAGACACTAGACAGAGACAGAGAGAGACAGGAGAGCACACACACACTTTGAGAGTTTATAGAATACTTCTGTAAACATTGAGCTTGTAACCGGACCCTTCATTCGTATTAATACAAGTGGTGTTAATCGGTGAATCTTGCGTGTTGTGTTTGTGTTTGTTCTCGTATAAAGTCTCGGTTGCATGCTAGCTTGGATTCCGCACTCGCTAGTGTGTTTGATATAACAAGGATAAGGTTTTATCTCATCCTCGAGAGGGACCTACAAATATGGTGGAGGGGAAGGATTCTCATAGCAAGGCATCAGTGTTTCTTCCAATTTCGCTTTTTCCCGTCTAAATCGGGCCTCGTGGCAACCGATACACGGGTGAAGTGGTTCCCCGCACAACTTGCATATAGAAGAGCCGCAAAATATAGTAAGATCTGTCATCCTGCACAACACAACTCAACTACCCACGTAAATCACGAACAAACAGATAAAACAAAAAAAAATATTTTTGGGTTTTTTTTTTAGATTTTTTTTAGAAAGCAAGAACAACTAACTAACTAACTAACTAACTAACTAACACTAAGCGCACTAATTCCCCGGCAACGGCGCCATTTTGATGACTGTCGTAAGGGTCAATCAAAAACCTATTTAAACTACGTAGATAGCGTAAGTAGGGTATCGTATCCACGGGGAATTTGTGGTTAGCGTTAAAGAAATTAATTAAAACTAAATTATCTAAATTGGGGTTTTGTTTGTAGATTTAAAAGAAAACACGATTTGTCACGAAAAGTGTTATCAAGATGAGAAGAAGTAACCTCCACCCGGAATCCCGAATACCCGTTTTAATATAAAAATCCATTTTCTGATTCAAAACACCACATAGACATGGCCTCGGAATTAATGAATTTGATTAGTTAATAGGGATAGTTTTTAAGATTCACTATGCAACCTAATAACCCGTTTGATTGTATCAATTACCCACCAATTTACCAACCCGCTAACAACGCAAGGAAGTTGCCAATACGCTTAATAAATGACAAGTAATTCAAACACAAGAAACGTTTACCAATAATCCAACACAAGTGGTCAAGCTGTACCAGTTTACAAGAATCAGAAAAACAAATAATTATGTCAAACCGCGTAAACGTTCATCCGGGCGGAAGTCACAAGAGGCTTAGCCGCGCATGATAGTCTTTGCCGCTTCGGTTGTCATCCCGATTAGGTTAGACTTCATTGATTGGCTTGGAAGATGAATAATAATGCTAGCACTCGTTCGATATGTTGCTCCTGTGACGGCTGCGAATTCCCCCCATTGACGGCTGTCAATCCTCCCCCCTAACAATACCGTTCAAATCTTTTTAATCCCTTACAATTCACCGACTTCTGTTTATGGGCTGGTCCCATGTTTTTCTTGTAATTACAACCCACTTTGTAGCCCATTTGACTTACGTGCAATCCCATATGGCCATATGCATGTTTTTAACAATAAAGTGTTGGCCAATTAAATAACTTGATCAAATCCAAACTTTCACTTCACATGAATCTCGAGTTATCTACAAAAAATGTCAAAACACCATATTTTATTTAATTCCCATAACAATCACCATCTCATTAGTCACATTTAATTTTCATGATAAAAGAGTTATTTATTAAAAATATTTATTTTTAGCTCTTTTTACTCTTAACCCGCAACATATAGAAACCAATCAAAGTAATATCTTTTGCAATAATATCGGTGCATTTAGATTATAAATAATATCAATTAAAGTGTGCCTAAAATGCACCGATCACCCACCGAAGGACGAGGGGTGGGAAAATTTTAAGCAAGCAAAAATTAATTTACCGTTACTAGATGATATTAAAAAGGTTCCGGCTCATATGGAATGCTTAAAGGAGTTAAGCATCGAAAAACAGCACAACAAATTACCCGAACCGGTTGATTTGATATCTCATGTGAGTGCCGTTTTATCGAGTGCCCTTCCCCAAAAAGCTCAAGATCCGGGAGACCCTCTTATTCCAATTCAAATTGGAACATTTAAAATTGAGAGGGCACTCCTAGATCTTGGAGCTTGTGTGAGCATCTTGCCCGGGAGTCTATACGACCAATATGATTTTGGTCCATTGAAAAAGTTTGACACTCCCGTGGTGTTGGCTGATCAGACTCCCACGCATCCAAGGGGGATGGTGGAGGATGTGATTGTTAAGGTGGATGATTGCTACTACCCAGTTGACTTTTTGGTAGTAGACTATGTTGGGTTTGTTGGGGACACCCAACCGATAGTCATATTGGGTAGACCGTTTTTGGCAACTGCTAATGCCATAATAAATTGTGCAACGGGAACGGTAAGCATGAAGTTTGGGGACCGAGAATTAAATTTAAATGTTTTTCCAAAATTTACTAACCCACTCGGTGAGGATAAGTGTCCTAAAAAGGACATGAATCCAAACAAAAAGGTTTGTGCTATGGTTGGTAGGTTTGGAGAAACAAAGAAGAAGACGGTCAAGAAGAAGAAAGCAAAGAAGTCACCTCTAGAAAAGAAAAAGGAAGAGGAGGTGAGGAAGTTTGGACCGTTCGGCAACAAATGGTACGAATCACCGGTGGGTGATTTTGAGGAGCTCGTGGACGGCAAGCATGCCATTCGACCACCATGAGGTGGTAAGTTAATTGTTGTTGTATATTTTGTTCCGCATTTCGTTTTGGTGTTATCCGTAGTTTAGTTAGTATTGTTGTTATTGTACAATTTTGTTATTTAATTTTTGCCTAGTTAAATGAACGTTGTGGGTGTGTTCCCTATATAACCCTCATGAGACCTCTCGTCCTTCCAAGCTATTGGGGGGTTTAAAAGGGCTTGTTGCATAAGCTAAATGCAACCGTGATTCCTACGAAAGTGAGTTAGGTTTATTGTTGTTGTAAATTATTGTCCACATAAATCGAAGTGAAATAACGCATGGCTTGGTAATATGTTTCATAAAAAGGGTAGAACTAGGTAACTAACAAATTTTGATGGTTGTGAGAAGCATGCTTCTACACAAGGATTAGAATTTGTAGGTACAACATGTTCGTGGGACAACCGCTTTCTTGAAGAGAAGAAGAGCACACGAGGAATGAGCTCGAAAAATCAGGTGCATACGTTTCTTTTTACTTTTGATTTTTAGTTAGCAAATAAGTGGATTGTAAATTGTATATTATCTTTCCGGGGTGAAATTTTTGGGAAGTTAGTCGTGTCACATCCCTTGTGCGTTTTAAAACTCTAGTTCTTACACATTGAGGACAATGTCTACCTCAAGTGTGGGGATGGGGGAGTAGGAAAAGTTTTAGATTTTGACCCGTTCATTTAAACACTACACATTGAGGACAATGTTTACCTCAAGTGTGGGGATGTGGGAAAATTTCAAAAAAATTTCAAAATTTCTTGTTTCGAAAGCGATCTTAAAAGCACAAGTAACTAAGTCAACGAGGGATGTCACAACCCATTTGGTCTTTTGTCATGGTCAAGTTCAAGTTAATAGCATGACGGGTATTTAGCGAGTGGTTATTTGAGAATAATCCGCCTAAGAAATTAGCAGTTTATGCATGTCACATACCATACCCTTTATATATGTGAGGTTTTGAGCCACTATCACATCATATAATTATATATTTATGTTTCTTTGTTTGAGTGGACCAGTAGTCATGTATTGTAGAACTTGCATCTTTTGATACGTTTGAGACCATAGACCGAATACAAGCACGAGAATGATTAAGGCATTAGGTGAACCTTTTCCTTTTAAACCAATTATTTATCTTTACCCAAACAAATCCCCTAGTCGCCCACTTTGAGCCTAATCCCTTCGTTTGATCACCCTTTAGCCAATAACCTTAAAACCTTTTTCTTTTAAACCTGTGTGATGGAAATTCGATTATAGTAGCAAAGTTTGTATAGTTGTATTTGTTTGTTTCGAAAAAAAAAAGAGAAAAATCAGAAAATGTACGAAAAAGAATAGAAAATTACAAAAAAAAGTACAAAAATATGAGTTAGTAGTTGTTGAATAAAAGGCTAAAGTTGTTGCCTTGTAGTTTGAGGTTTATAGTTAGTATGTTTAGAATAGTTGTTTTGTAGTAAAGATCGAATTTTCATCACCTTAGCCACTTTAAATATCCTATTCCCTACCCTTAGCCTAGCCCCATTACAACCCTTACAAAGACCTTTTGACTTGTGCTTAGTATTCGTGTTCGGTGGTGGAGAATGATTGAGTTGCAAGCCTATGCGGGTACGTGTTCTAATCGGTTTGAGTGATTATTTCAAAAGCGCTAATGCATCAACTATTAGCCAATTTTAAGTCGAGTGGAGAGAACATTGTGAGGGATATGTATGACTTGTTAGTTCTACGGGCGGGTTAATCTTGGATAACCATTATTATATGTGATTTTTCACTTGACCGGTAAATATGTGAAAATTGTAAAGAATTTGAACTTTTGTATGACAATAGACCTTAACCTTTGTCTCGGGAATGGGGAGTGTATTCTTTGTTCGACCCACGTGAAAGTGAAAGACAGATTTGCTTGAGGGCAAGCAAACGACAAGTGTGGGGATGTGATGGAGAGTGTGAGGCATGAGTGTTTAAGTGTTTATTTTACGTGATTTAGCTTGTTTTAGTTGATCATATGCTTGGAATTGGATTATTGCGAGAGTTTGTATGTTTGCAGGTAAGAACACGTAATTTGGCGTAAGTTACGGCGTGTTAGAAAGAAGCGCACATGTGATATGATTTTAAAAGAAAAAAAAAAGATATTAAAAGGGATTGAAAGAAGTTATTAAATTAATTGATCATCATATGACATCCATGATTTTACATGTATAGAGGGAGGTGATCAAGCACATTATTTTAATCATCATCAAGATTAATTGAAGGATCACATAAATTTTAAAGGAAAGACAAGAAGTGGCGGCTGCCTTCTTTGTGTTTCACGTGAGGACAAGAAATAAACATCATCATAGGGACTTCACTTTTTGGCAGTGGACTTCGAAAAGAGGAAGAGGGATTGGCGGTTGTTGTTGACTTCTTGAACCGAAGCTTGTAGGGGAGAAACATCAAAAAGTCAATAACATATCATCATCTTCACGTGCAAATTGGGTTTATGGAGTCCAAGACAAAACAACCCATACAAACTTGATGGGCAGATTTCGAGTAACAAACAAAACGTGGCAGCCATGTTATAAAAGATTGGCAGCCACCATCACACGTGGGCTTCATATGGATCGAAGATGGCAGCAAGCATTAATTATTTTGTGGGTTTCATCATGCACGAATTGTGAGGAGCCAAACATCATCATTCACATTATAAAAGGATCATTAATTGCTTGATGTATATTATCTTTATCATGCACTAAAAGAGAAGCAGACAATTTGGACTTCTTGACAAGCATCATCACATCAAATATATACATGCATGTGAAGAACTTCTTGGGGAAGGCAGCCATTACGTGGATGGAGTAATTCACAACACATCATCACAACATAAAAGCAATATAGGTGGATAGAGGGGCCCACGATTTGGAGACTTGAGGAGATCCACGTGACTATCACAACAACATTCATCATCACATGGCTTCTTGGAGGATTGAAAAAGGCGGCACATGTGAAGAAGCAAAAGTCAACAACATCATCATTATGGAACATCAACAAATGACATGTACCGTCGCCGACGTGGAGATGGGTCGTCGCCGACGGATGTTGGAAAGTTTCCGTCGCCAAAAAAAGCCCGTAGGCAGTGAGTTAGACCGTCGGCCAAACTTTGAGAAACAAGCACCGTCGCCGACGGGGCTTCAGGCCGTCGGCGACGGCTTCCAAATGGTGACTACGCTAACTGTTGATTCTTTGGGGTTTTGAACGATCATTGGCCATTATGCGGCAGTTACAATTTTTTTTAGTTGGGAATATCATTTTGGATCACCATCTAACACTTACCATTCACCATTGAACTTACATCATCTCTACAACCAGAATCATCATCATCCAACACACAATCACAATCAATCATCAAACCCTAGTTCATCAACCCATCATCCTTTTCATCATCACCATTCCATAAACCCTAATTCTCCATCATTCCTTCATCCTACAAGCTTCAAGATGACTCCATCCGCATTCCAAACATCCGGTGATCAAGTTGCATCAACCATGAGCGGCTAATCATCTCGGTTTCACCCCGGTGTAGGTAGTTGTTAATTTTAGGGTTTCAATTTGTTCTTGTTTCATCTTAGTGACAATTTGTATTTGGTTTTTGAAACTTTCGACAATAGTATTACATTTGTTACGAATTCGTGAATTGTCGAACGATGTTAAAAGTTATGACTTTGCGAAACGGTGATATGTAATTGTACGTTGTCTTTGTTAGGATTTACTTGTGTTGATTACAAAGTGTCTTTTTGTCCGTTCTTCGGGGCGTTGATAGTTAGTAGCACCTAAGTCACGGTACACTAAATCCGTTAATCAAATGCATTTGAGTTGAAACTAAAACTTATAGAAATCCTAGGTTAATAATTACCGAAACCGGGTGTGATTCCTTTTTATTCTTATTGTTCTAGTATCCAAATTTCTTGCAATCGTTAATCATTAGTTGTTAATCAGTCTAATCAATTCACTTAGTTTAAATTCACATCTTTCTACTAAACAAAAATACAAAAATATCTGGCAAGCTTCATAATTGTGACAATTGTTTTAATTCATTCGAATCCACACACAAACCACATACTCTTCGTGGTTCGACCCCTTACTACCACTAACACATTGTTAAGGGTAATTAGGGCATATAAATATTATCTTTGACCGGAGCGCGACACTCCGATCAATACTTGCTTAGGAACGAAACCCTAAGTGAAAATCATACATAATATGCTATGATTTGAAGGATTTGATGAATTAACACGCTTAGATAAGTGGGTTTTAATGTTATGATGAAATTGATGATATAACTATGCTTAGATTCATCATGCATGTTAAGTAATCAAGAAATACTTAAACAAATTGCTAGTATGAATATTTGATCATAAGTGATGGTGGTGAATTTTGATGATTAATCTTGGTAAAAATAACTAGTTATGAACTAGTTGTAAATGTGTAAAAATGTATGCATGATGTACTGAAAAGTACATATGTTTATAGTGTATATTTTGGTCAGTTTTTAGTCGTTTCGAGTCTGTTTTAGGTTAGAACTATGATACTGCTGACGTTAAGCTTTGATTTCAGGTCCCGTAGCTTAAAGTGTTGAAAAACGAGTAAAAACGAGCAGTTCAAAAGAAAAACGGGATTCGTACGCGCGTCGGAGAAGCTGGAAATCAGAAAATAATAAAAAAATACGAAATTCACTTTTGGAGGCGAGGCGTGACGCCACACCCCCTCGCGTCACGCGAGGGGCTTGATTTTGACCGGATTGACTTTCAGATTAGGGTTTTGACTTTTATTTTCCAAGAAACATCATTGTAACCCTAATTACGAATTATTGAGACTTGGGAGCATTCTTTGAAGGCAATTGGAGATTTCAAGGCACGGGAATCATTGGTACGAGTCGGAGTCGAAGAATCGAAGAATCAATCGGGTTTTCTAATCCCTTGTTTTGTCGATTACTTTCTTTGAACTTTGTTACAATGAATTCTTTGTTAGACATCTTTGTTTTGTGTTTAATTACTGAGATGCTTGGCTAAACATTTAAACCACCTAGACTATGATGAATGGATTGATATAAAGATTTTACTTTTTTCGTTATTTGCACGATGTTTATGGGTTGATTGTGTTTAGTAAAAGGTCTGATTTAATGATTTGATGTGTATGCGTACTTTGATTTGGTTTGTTATTGTTATTTGCTTCATATGATTCTTAGTGACGGTCTTTATCACAACGTAGAGTCATATTAGGGTTTAGGGTTTCGGTGAGTGTCTATATCACATAAGAAAACCTTCACTCTTTAGGGAGAATCGCGCGATAACCTCTAGAAGTAAGTGGTAATAATTTGCTAAGTCTTAGTGTTCTACTAGTCCTAATAACTGGGAAGTGAGGGGCTATTGGTAGGTCTTACCCGGCGAATTGCTTTAGATAGGCCTTGGGAAAGGTTATGTCTTGGTTAACCTGTCGGTCTTATTAGTCTATCAAGTCAAATCTATTACTTCAAATTACCCTAGATCTAGGATTGGGAAAGAATAGGTCAATATTAGGGTACTTACACAATAATTAGACGACTGGGAAGAAATCTAATAACCGGTAGGATTAACGGCCTAGGTAGTGTCACAGGTTTCTCCTTGAGAAGGGTCGAGGGGCCTCGTTGGCTCTTAATAGGTTTAGTATCATAAGATCCCGGTTCCATAACTCGTGCATTTAACTTAATCGGTAACTTCTTAAAAACAATCCAGGATTCTTGTCTAGGTGGTCCAGGTCTCATATAAGTAAAAGTTCACAGTCTTAATTCGTCTTTAGTCTAGTTCTAGTTTAATTAAGTAGTTTAACATAGATTTCATAGTTTTCAGTAACCCCCCCCCCCAAAACAAACAAATAAACAAGTTAAGTCGTGTCTGTCAGCGTCTGTCAGAGTCTAGTTTACGTAATTTATAGAGTCTCGTGGTTCGATATCCGGACTTCCTAGGTTTATACTACATTGATCGGTACACTTGCCGATTGTGTGGTTTAGGTCGAGTCTAGAATTTAAAGCTTTTTAGTGTCTAGCTTAGAGAGTCTAATTTAGTTAATTTTTAATAGTCAGTTTAGCACACATCAAGTTTTTGGCGCCGTTGCCGGGGACTCTTGGCAATTGCGTTTATTAGCTTTGATAGACCTAATTGATATATACGTGCTACGTGTTTTCTTTGTTTTGTTGAGTCTTTGTCTTCTCTTGTGTCTCGGTAACTAGTGTTTGCTTTTCTTGTGTTCAGGTTTTTGCTAGTAGTGGATGCCACATCTGCGCTCGCACGGACCACCATCACCAATCAAGCAGTCATCATCTCAACTGGGCGAAGGTCCATAGGTTAGTTCTTCATCTTCGCCTGTTTTTCCAGATTTCGACACCAATCCAATTCCCGTCCCACCACCTTCACCAAACCATTCGCCTAAGAATACCCCACCCAGTAGTCCCACTTCTAGTACCTTTAGTGAACCAGAGAACGTAGAACACATGGCTAACCCTAGGCTAACCGTCCATCAGCAGGCCACTCAGGATTTCACCGGCCTTGCTTCACCCATCACCGTTCCACCCATAGTTAGCGAACATTCATGGCAGATTCCATCTTAAGCCATGCAGGCCATAACCAATAGCATTCAATTCCACGGCCAAGAAGATGAGGATGCCCCGGCCTACATTAACCGTTTCTCCCGCATCCTAGCTACCTTTAACCTTCACGGTGCACCCAACGATGCCACCTACCTACAACTTTTTCCATTCTCCTTAGCCGGCCGTGCGGCTACTTGGTTGGACTCACAACCAACCGGTACTTTTACCACTTGGGCGGGGATTCGTCAAGCCTTTCTGAATAAGTATTTCTCGCCCGCTAAAGCTTCACGGCTTAGAGACCAGATCCACTCTTTTCGCATGGAGCCCGACGAGCCTTACTACCTTGCTTGGGAGCGTTTCCAAAACCTTTGTGCTCGTTGCTCCCAGCATGGTCTTTCAGATTGGGCTTTATGTGAGAAATTCTATAACGGTCTTACCCAAGAGACTAGAGATAGGTTCGATACTAACGCAGGGGGGCATATGATGGGTATTCTTACAGTTGCAGAGTGTCTAGAGCGTTTTGAGGCATTTGCTCAGTCTCAATCCCAATCACGTTCCGATCAGAGGTCTCAAAGTGGTAATTCAAATACCACTACTAGTGCACCCACCCGAGGGGTGAACCATGTCACCATGGACCCTAGTTTAGCCTCTGTTTTGGAAAACATAACTCGAGAGCTTAAGGAGATTAGAGCTAAGATTGATAAGTGTGAGTTTTGTCGAGGTGGTCATGATACGAGTGCATGTCCTTTACTAGCTGGTGAGGAGCAATGTGATTATTTAGGAGGAGGGTTTGGTAGAGGTCAGTCTAGCGGTTTTGGGGGTAATAATCTTGGCTCGGGTTGGCAAAATAATAATAATAACTTTAATAATAATAGCAATTTTCGCTCAAATGGACCTCCTGGTTTTCAAATAGCTCAAAATCCAAATAGGGGTCTAGGTTCACTCTTTAGTGGGAGTTCGAATGGGCAGGTTAAGGATGGAGGTTCAAGTAATCAGGTTCAAACAGGTCAGGGTTCAAGTTTCGATTTAGGGGGTAGCATGGAAAGAATGGAGTCCATGATGAGTCAACTAATTTCTAGGGATCAAAGTACCCAAAAGAAACTTAGTGAACATGACCTCATGCTTAAGAATCACCAAGCTGCGGTCCAAGACCTTTCTAGGGTTGTAGGTGATATGTCTAGGAAGTTAGATGAAAGATTACCCGGTCAGTTTGCAGCTAACACCCAACCAAACCCGCATGCTCATGTAAAAGCCATTACCACTCGTAGTGGCAGAACCGTAGGAAACCCTAGTGTTGAGGAGAGAGAGGTTGATGAGGATGGAGATATAATAGATGAAGTGATTGAGATGGAGGCTCCCGGCAAAGTGCAAAAGAGGCTAGTCCCAGCAAGTACCGCACAGCCCGGTGAGTCTCAGGGTGAGAAGAAAGTTGAGAAAAAGCCCATAGATGTTAGACCTTCACCCTATGTGAATCATGTGTATGTTCCGTTTCCCTCGCGTCTTAAGAATCAGAAATACTCGAGGGAATACGGGCACTTTTTAGACATCTTCAAGCAATTGAAGATTAATCTTCCGTTTATAGAGGCGCTCCAGTCCATGCCAAAATATGCGAAATTCTTGAAGGACCTTCTTAGGAATAAGGAGAAGTTAGGTGAGTTGTCGAATGTTCCATTGCATGGAGGGTGTTCAGCTATTGTCTCAAATAAGCTTCCTGAAAAGCTTACCGATCCCGGTGTGTTCACTATTCCTTGTCTATTCGGTAGTAATACGAACACTAGAGCCTTAGCCGACTTAGGTGCTAGCATTAATTTGATGCCCTTTTCGCTTTACGAGAAGCTAGACTTAGGCGAGCTTTCACCTACCCGAATGACATTGTCTTTAGCTGATAGGTCTGTGAAACACCCGAGGGGAATAGTTGAGAATTTGCTTGTTAAGGTTGATAAGTTTGTTTTTCCGGCCGATTTCGTTATTCTAGACATGGAAGCCGATGAAAACATACCGCTAATTTTAGGCCGCCCATTCTTAAACACTGCTAAAGCTCTCATAGATGTCTCTTTAGGCACCATCACACTTCGAGCGGGCGAGGAAGCGGTAGTTTTTAACGTTATGAATTCGAGAGGGTCGAGTGATAAAGTGGAGGCGGTTTCGCTAGTGGGGGAGTGTGAGAATGAAGAGAGAGATGAGGAGAAGGATGTGAGGGATGCGAGTTTAGAGAAGGTGCTAGGACGCAAGTGTGGGGAGCCACCGGATAGGAAATTGGAAGAATTAGAGGAGAGAGTGGTGAGTTTAGAATCTAGGTTAGAGACACTGAGAAAAGCTCAGTGTGGGGATAGATTTCGGTACGACGAGTTTAGATTCAAAACGCTAGATGAGGAGTTGAGAGATTTTGAGAGAGATAAGGGTGTTCGGGTTGATTTGAGCGATAAATATAGTGGTGCTACAGCCCGTGAGAGTATGTTTGGAGGTGAGCTGCATCTCTATGATCCTCCATAAGTATGTGAGAAGTTGCTACTCGTTTGTAGAGTTTGTACCTTTTGTACTTTCGTTTTTTTTTTCGTTTTTTTTAGAGTAGTTAGTGGTCGTTTTTGTTAGTTGGTCGGGTCTTTGGTTGTGTTTTGAGTCGTTTGCAGGAATGTTTTGCCGAAGATTTGCAGGGAATAGTGAGAAAAATAAGCTTCCAGGTAAGTTTCATACTTACAAGATCTTTGGTGGGTTGTTGGATGGTTTGGAAAAGGTTTAAAAATTTCTAAGGCATGAAAATCGAATTTACACGATACATTCTGTGAAAAATGGCCCCTGGCGTGACGCCAGGGGGCTTAGCGTCGCGCGAGGCCTACCAGGTTCAAATTAAACATTTCGTGACCCGTCGCGTCACGCGAGGTGTAGCTTAGCGTCGCGCGAGGCCTTCTTGAACCGGTTCAAACCTTGTTTTGACCTTTATTGTGTATTTTGAGTCTTTTAGTATGTATTTTGAGTCTAAATTAGTGGTTTGAGTCGTTTTTTAGAGTCGGTACTGCGTTGGGTTTTGTTTTGCTTTGATTGTGCAGGTTTGAATCGTACCACCCGTACCCAATTGCCATTCGGGTGATTTCGGACTTGCTATATTGATAAACTCAAGCAGACTAGGCAACGATCGCGAATGAAATGCTATACGATCGTTCGTGGGATTCAAGACTCGTACGGCTGGCACTGACTTTTGTCCTAACCAGCTAAGTCGTTTCCCTTTTTGTTGTTGTTGTATATTTTATTTTATTTCGTTTGAAGTTTTTATTTTTAGGTAGTTATTGAGTCGTATTTTCGTTCTTGCATTAGGGACAATGCAATCTCTAAGTGTGGGGATGGGATACTTGTAAATATTTGAGTCATAAAAAGTTGAAAAACAAAAAAAAAATTAAAAAAAAATAAAAACTTTGAAAAATACAAAAAAATTGAAAAAATCAGAAAATGTCTTTCGAATAAAAAAAGAAGTTTGCAACTAAAGCGGAAAGTGATAGAAAAAATGAATTTTTGCTTGGGTTCAAATAATAATAATATGAGATTATAATAAACCGAGTTTGCGTCTAGTTTGGGATATGCGGATAGGCCCGGGTTTGGTTTTAAGTCCCTTTGAGTTAATATAACTTAATTGTCGGTCTGCTAGTGGGTTTTCGCCTGGGAAATATGGGAAACTAAAACCGCCAAAAATAGTATAAGGGATGCCGTTATAAGCTAAGATAGTTAGAGTTTTTTTATCATATCTCGCTGAAAAAAAAATAGAATAAAAGTGAGCTAGAAACTAAATGAAAGTAACACAGGCCTATGTAATCCGAGTTGGGGATAGCGACTCTACAGCCGGAATGCCTCTGGGATGTGTGAAATCGACTTGCCGAATAAAAGTACCGAAACCTATGTAATCTGTGATTGGGGATAGCGACTCTACAGTCGGAATACCGCTGGGTTAGGGAAAGCATCGTCTAGTCTCACGAATGAAAAACGAAAGAAAAAAGAAAAAAAAATGGAAAAAATAGATTTGATTTCAAACTCTCTTTATCTTGGTATAAAACGGTTAGGAAATAACCCAGTGGTTGTTCCTTTTGTCCTATAAGCTTGAGGGGGGATTAGGTGGACTGTAGATTCTAGTGTGAGACCCTAGGGAGACTGACCGCACTTAAACTAAATTTACATGATAAGGGTTTAGGATTGAATTCGGGTTTAAAGGGATAAGTATATTCGCAATCGCGGCTAACGCAAATCTTGGTTTTAATTAATTATACCTATACTTTTGACCCGGGTAATTGTTTGTTTCTGATTCCGTTGCATAATTCTTTTTCGGGGACGAAAAAAGAGTAAGTGTGGGGATGTTTGATGTACTGAAAAGTACATATGTTTATAGTGTATATTTTGGTCAGTTTTTAGTCGTTTTGAGTCTGTTTTAGGTTAGAACTATGATACTGCTGACGTTAAGCTTTGATTTCAGGTCCCGTAGCTTAAAGTGTTGAAAAACGAGTAAAAACGAGCAGTTCGGAAGAAAAACGAGATTCGTACGTGCGTCGGAGAAGCTGGAAATCAGAAAATAATAAAAAAAAATACGAAATTCACTTTTGGAGGCGAGGCGTGACGCCACACCCCCCTCGCGTCACGCGAGGGGCTTGATTTTGACCGGATTGACTTTCAGATTAGGGTTTTGACTTTTATTTTCCAAGAAACATCATTGTAACCCTAATTACGAATTATTGAGACTTGGGAGCATTCTTGGAGCATTCTTTGAAGGCAATTGGAGATTTCAAGGCACGGGAATCATTGGTACGAGTCGGAGTCGAAGAATCGAAGAATCAATCGGGTTTTCTAATCCCTTGTTTTGTCGATTACTTTCTTTGAACTTTGTTACAATGAATTCTTTGTTAGACATCTTTGTTTTGTGTTTAATTACTGAGATGCTTGGCTAAACATTTAAACCACCTAGACTATGATGAATGGATTGATATAAAGATTTTACTTTTTTCGTTATTTGCACGATGTTTATGGGTTGATTGTGTTTAGTAAAAGGTCTGATTTAATGATTTGATGTGTATGCGTACTTTGATTTGGTTTGTTATTGTTATTTGCTTCATATGATTCTTAGTGACGGTCTTTATCACAACGTAGAGTCATATTAGGGTTTAGGGTTTCGGTGAGTGTCTATATCACATAAGAAAACCTTCACTCTTTAGGGAGAATCGCGCGATAACCTCTAGAAGTAAGTGGTAATAATTTGCTAAGTCTTAGTGTTCTACTAGTCCTAATAACTGGGAAGTGAGGGGCTATTGGTAGGTCTTACCCGGCGAATTGCTTTAGTTAGGCCTTGGGAAAGGTTATGTCTTGGTTAACCTATCGGTCTTATTAGTCTATCAAGTCAAATCTATTACTTCAAATTACCCTAGATCTAGGATTGGGAAAGAATATGTCAATATTAGGGTACTTACACAATAATTAGACGACTGGGAAGAAATCTAATAACCGGTAGGATTAACGGCCTAGGTAGTGTCACAGGTTTCTCCTTGAGAAGGGTCGAGGGGCCTCGTTGGCTCTTAATAGGTTTAGTATCATAAGATCCCGGTTCCATAACTCGTGCATTTAACTTAATCGGTAACTTCTTAAAAACAATCCAGGATTCTTGTCTAGGTGGTCCAGGTCTCATATAAGTAAAAGTTCACAGTCTTAATTCGTCTTTAGTCTAGTTCTAGTTTAATTAAGTAGTTTAACATAGATTTCATAGTTTTCAGTAACCCCCCCCCCCAAAACAAACAAATAAACAAGTTAAGTCGTGTCTGTCAGCATCTGTCAGAGTCTAGTTTACGTAATTTATAGAGTCTCGTGGTTCGATATCCGGACTTCCTAGGTTTATACTACATTGATCGGTACACTTGCCGATTGTGTGGTTTAGGTCGAGTCTAGAATTTAAAGCTTTTTAGTGTCTAGCTTAGAGAGTCTAATTTAGTTAATTTTTAATAGTCAGTTTAGCACACATCAGTTTAGCACACATCAATGCACACTAGGTGTTTGTTAAAATGCCTAAGTGAAAACTAAAGTGTTGAAATTAGAGCGAAAACGCGCATTTGAATGATATGGTGATTACGCATAATATGAAGTGAGAAGGGTTCTAAATATAATGTTGATTTAGACTTAAGGTTGTGAACCTTGTAATTTGAAGTGGTTAACTTTAAATATGCTAAGTTAACTAATCATGAAGTCGAATAGTAGTTTCGACGTATGAAATAAGTGAGATGGAATAGTCGTGAATAATTATGACTAATCTAACCATCTTACAATTTGCAATGATAGTTTGACGATTAACAAGCTAGGTGAAAGCTTGGGAACAAAGCGGGTCAAACGAAGCAAGAATGACGGAAAAGCATAAATTCGGATGCAAGGTAAGTATAGCTTACACTAGTCTTATATGTTAGAATATTCTCTTATCGTATTAGTTACGAATAAGATAAATACATAAATTAGGTATGATGTTCCGACGTGTAAACGTACGGAACAAGGTAGTCGAGCATGACAAGAAACCATGTTGATGGTTTAAAAAGGAATTAAAAACGGTAAATTGGTCATGCGTTGACCATAACTATTTGTTTTGAAAGACACTGTAATGCGTAAGCCACGATAGGCTAAAAAGCGTTAAGAAAACGATTAATACGTGAAATGACCACACGGTGTAAACCGAAGCGAGTCATATAGATGAGATGGTAATAAATATCATCTCGCCAACATAATCGGTCATTTAGACCAAATGGGTCAAAAGGTGAAGATGACAATAATGATTAATGATCATTGTCAAGTTATATTATTTCAGGAGTAAATGTCAAATGGGTATTAGCAACGCTATGGATTAGCGGTTATAAAAGCAAGGTATTAAAAACGGGTCAAAATATTGATCCGCGCCAGGTATGTGAGAAAGAGCAACACTCATTTAGAATATGCGGTTCAATGAGTGTTAAAAAAATAAGCCAAAATAAACATTTGGTTACTTGATAAGTAACCGAATGTTTTAAATAATGAACATTGCGTTTGGGAAGCTTAATGACTTTTCAAACAAAATCATAGGTTTAAAAAGGGATTATGGGTCAAATATGCTTCCAAAAGTCCTTCATCGTAAATGATTGGCTAAACGGACTAAAACGCCCTTATAAGCAAAATTGGACAAACGACCTTTAAAGGTAGTTTTGAAACGAGTTTTATGATCAAATAAATAATTGGAATAAGTGTAAGAAGCGAAAGATGCAATTCTTCGGTCAAATGACTCTATATGAGTCTTTGTCGTAAATTAGCAATCCGACGAGAAAAACTCGGATTATATAGATCACCTCATTTAGTCCACCACAAATATAGTTGTGGTGGAAGATTACTTGGTAAGAAATGTTGTATAATAACGTAAGAAACGGATGAAAGCGTTTCATGCTCAAAATATGTCTAAATATCCTTAACGGGTCAAAACACGCAAATGAGCATAAACGGTTTATGATACGTAAGAAACCCGTGACTTGAACCTAATATGATAGGAATTATTGAAATTATGAATATCATGGGAATAAGGATCAAATAAACATGTTTGTTTGACAAAATCGCGAACGGGTCAAAATTTGGTAAATATGGTAATAAGCCGAAGACTTAAAAGTCTTAAATTTTGTTAATCCGGATGTTGGATTTTGACTCCATATGATGGAGAATCAAATTCCAAACACGTAGGAAGAAACGGTAGGTCAAACGGATAAGCGGTTTGAAAGATACGAAAGATTTCGCGTCAAATTATGGCAAAAATGGAAAAGCTGGATGCAGGGTCCACCGTAAATTACGGTTCCACCGTAATTTACGGTGGAGTTGAAAAGTGTTACGACAGCCCCCTACTGGTTTACGGTAGGGGCATGCCAAACCAGGGGTCACCGTAACTTACGGTGCCACCGTAAGTTACGGTGGAGGCCAAGTTGAAATTTTTGTTATCAATTGTTTCTCGAACTTGTTTAGACACGTTTTAAGCCCTCTATGACTAAAGCATTTCATGTTTATGAAATGTAGGTACACCTTGGATGCCGGAAGACGATCAAGCTCAACGAAGAACCGAACACGATAAAGACATACGCTTCCGCACTTTGATACATTGTAAATTTTAAACGACGAACCCGATCACGTTATGTAGAATAACGTATGATTTGTAAAAGTTTTAATAAACCCGTATTTCCAAATGTTTATGTAATCTTAATTACATGATTGTTTTACGTAAAATTTACGTTAAACCTTGATTTATAAGAACGGGTGTTACAATTTAGGTCAGTGAACTTGTCTGGCAATTTGTTCTTTAATATTGGTAAATGAATTATACTTTAAACTTCTAGTTCATAGTTTGTAGTCTGAGGATCAAGATGACATGATAATTCATTTCACTTTTCACTTTCCAACTGTTTGTTATCTCCCCCTAATGTTGGGAACATTCATTTACTAAAGTGAAAACCAATGAGCCATAAACAAATTTCTCACTAATGGCTTTAAGTATTCAATCATAGATGATTATTTATACCCAACATATTCTCAAACTTTTTAGAAGTCACATATTTGTACGGTGTGGTGGATGAGTTTCAATATATGTCGCACAACCAAAATCTTTGATGAGACATCTTTGGTTCCTGACCAAAAACCAACTGTATGGGGAGAACTATAACTTATTGGCTTGATGTGAATTGATGGTACTATATATAATGAAAGTTACATTATTAAAGACAGGACCGGATCAAATTGGGACAACTAAGGCCCAAATTAACCATTTTTGGGGGGTCTTCTAAGGGGTTGTTTGTTTACCTCTTAATGGTTCAGACCTCTTACTGGTTCAACACTTAATGGTTCAGACTGTTTGTTTCACGAGCAGATGTCTGAATGGTTCAGACATTTGCCTCTGAATGGTTAAGATTTATACAGAGTCTGAATGGTTAAGACCTCTAATCTGAATTGGTCAGACATTTGTCTCAGAACGGTTAAGCATTATACAGGCTCTTAATGGTTCAGACCTCTTACTGGTTCAGCACTTAATGGTTCAGACCCCTTACTGGTTCAACACTTAGGTTCTGTTTGTTTTTTCAGACGTAAAAGGTCTGTTGTCTGTGGACCACATCTGCAGGCATCTGCAAGAGAAGATGTGGACCAAATGTCTGCAGTCTGCAAGGAGAAGAGTGTTTGTTTTTTTTCCTACAAAAAGCTCTTCACACACAAGATCTATCTATCTCTCTGCCTTCTCTCTCTCTACTCTCTCTCTACAATCCGTCACCACCACCGCCCATAGCACCACCACCACCGCACCACCTCCGCCATCACACCACCGCCTCTCTCTCTCTGGTCTCTTTCTCTCTCACCGATCTCTCTCTCTCACTCACCGGTCTCTTTCTCTCTCACCGGACCTTCACCGCCGGACCTTCTCCCCATCGTGAACAGATCTGAGCCTCTTTCTCTCTTCAACGTTTTTTTCTTTGCATTTATCCATTTTTTTCATGCTTATTAACGGATCTGATTCTTCTTGGTCCTGTTGCTTATATGGTTTTTGATGTGAAACCCTAGATCTTGAATCGCCATTGAGAGAGAGAGATAGCAGAGGATGAGATCTATAACCCTAGTCACATAATGGTGTCCGCCGTGAACAGGGGAGGAGTGGTGGCGGTGCAGGGGATAAGGGAAGAAGAAGAAGATGGGTGCAGATGTTTGAAGCTTTATTTCACAGCTTCTTTTTTAAGATGTTTAAAGCTATTTTAAGATCTGTTTGAAAAAAAAAACAAACGGTCTTTAAGGCCTTATGCCTGCAGGCGGGCAGACATAAGCTTTTTGCAGATGTAATAAGCAAAAACAAACACCCCCTTAACCATTCAGATGTTGCCTAACAGCCCCTAAATGCGTATTCAGCTTTGCTTAATAATATAACTTATGTCTCTTTGAAATAAGAATAATTATTAAAAAAACACACGACATCGTGCAAGAAGATGGTGTTTATATTATATAGATGATTATCTTCCATAAAAAAAAAGCAATAGAACCCTTAATTATGATGCTAGGCTCAACTTTTCAATAACAAGTGATTATAAATGGAGGGAAGAAGATCGCATTGGTTGAACAAGAACATTTGGTTTGCTAAATTAAGAATATGAGACCCACTTTGCTATTAAATATCCAACGACTTTGATCCGAAAGCCCTAATGGAGTAATGGGATTGAACAACAAACTTATTGAAGATGATGATGATGCCTAATATGACTTTTGATTTCAAAAAGTGTCATCAATTAACATTAACATGCTAACCAATTATCAACTTCCCATTCTACTCTATTACTCACTCTTGGAGGTTGGTCTTTGATATTGGAGTTGTAACATTCTCTAGCGTTGTGGAAACTCTTATATTTAGTTAATGTGTACATTTCAACTGACTTTATGAAAATAAACGGCTACATGACATTTTTAATTTTTATTTTGTACATCGAAATAAATTTAATTTTAGTCGTCTATCTTTTGTAGTATTTTTTTATTACATTTTCAAACTTGTATGAAAACAAAATAAATCTTAACAAGTTTTTTACTATACTCGTAATAACACACAAAAAAATGTTAGTTACATCAATACACTTTTATGTAATGCATGAAAAATTTAGTATGAGCATTCACAGTTTGTCCATCAAATTTTGTGAGTGCAGTTTTTTATATTATAAAAATGGTTTTAAGTGGTTATGAGCATGGTTGCAGAAATCGGCCTAGGCGGCCGATTAATCGGCGCCTAGGCGCTAGGCGGTCATCTACTGCCTAATTTTGAGCTAGGCGGTCAATTAATCGGTCATGGTCAAAAATCGGTCCTAGGCGGTCAAAAATCGGATTAATCGGACAATATTAGTCGGTCAAAATCGATCAAAATCGGTCCCAGGCGGTCAAAATTGGTCAAAATCGGTCAAAATCGAACCATACTATTTGAAAATTAAAGTATTTATGTGAATTTTGAAGTATTATTTTTATATTATTGGGTATATATATATAATTTTGGAAAAATACATATAAAAATCCCATTCCGATTAATCCCTAGGCTGTACCTCACCGCCCGACTAGCGCCTAGCGCCTTCTACAACATTGGTTATGAGTGAATGAAAGAGAAAATGTTAATGTTCATCTCTATATTTGAAGGGATACTGTTCAGTCACCCTTTATAATTTTTAATATATTTTAAAAGTTGTTGTGAAGAAAGAAAAAATAATAGTAAAGGTATAAAAATTATTTATTTAATTGAAAGAGAGAAAATATATTTGTTTGTGAATGATAGGGATGTGAATGCTCTAAATGTTAAAATATAACCATAATAAACATAAAATATACGTAAACACTGTTTGATTTTTTTTTATTCTTTATGCAATTTTTTTTCATAACAGCAAATAAATTTCTTTTGAGTTAAATGTCATTTTAGTTCATGTGGTTTTGATCATTTTGACAGTTTAGTCTAAATGTTTCATTTTTAACATCTGGATCCAAAAATGTTTCGTTGTTGCCATTTTGGTCCAACTGACTTAACCCCATCCATGCTTCTCAGTTACTCAAAAGGTATTTTTGTCATTTCATATTCTTTAAAATTTAACTTTATTTTTATGGTTGTTAAAACCATTTCTTTGTTATGTAAAACAAATTATTAATAAATATAATGTAGGATCGTTTTACCGACCAAATGAGTCGTTCAGAAGAGTTCTTAGACAGAATCAGAGGCGGAATTCATTGATTCGGTCTTCGTTTAGCTTGATATTCACTTTTAACTGTCTGGTTTATTGATCTGAAAGGTTTTACAGCATAGAGACACTTCGGCAGCACTTCGGCTCCGGAAACATCAACGATCGAACTACTACAAACGAAATCACAAGGCACCTATTTATAGGCTAGCTAATTTCGCATGGACCAGCCCAAGCGAAATTAGTTTCATACGAAATCTAATTTCATGCGAAATTACCCACAAACACACTTTTCTCGTTTTGCGTGCCCTGATCTATCTATACACTACAAGACTCGATACAAGACGAAGTCGACAGACGTATGCACTAACAGACTCCCCCTCGGATGTTGACGAGTCTGAAGTATCGAGTCTTCAGCATGTCAACTCTTCAGTCTTGATCGGTCTTCTCAACTTCAGGAACTTCTCCCGGCTTTCCGTAGCAACAGGATCAGGAACCTGGCTTCTTTGTCTTCAGACTCCCCCTCTCACTCAGCTGGGATCGCAGTCTGGAATTCTTTATCAGTAGCTTAGAATCGAAGACCCAGAATTAGACATCAGGAATTGAAACCTAGCTCTTTCAACATTTTCTGCACAAAATTTCTTCTCAAAACATAGGTTTTTACTTAAATCAATAAGAAAAACTTACTGTTAGAAACCACTCAATCATCAATTATTCAAACAATCAACCCAATCCAAAATTCATCATGTTTAGCAATTTGAATTTTGAAAATCAGCTCTTCAACATCAGTTGTCGAAAATCTTTTTGAATTTTCAAAATTTTATGCTAAAACACTCATAAAATCTTTTTGGATTTTTGAATTTAATGAAATGCAGTAAAGAAATATATACAGACAATATTTTTGTGAGTTTGTGCAAGAGAATCATATCAGTTTTTGAGACAAATCACAAACACCGTTGAGCTTTAAACACTTTAAGTTCTAAAAGATTCACGTTGATTGATGATATAGTTGTCCTCTTAAGCTCAATCTAAAAACTTTCGAAATGCTTTCCGATACGTTAATGTATATTAATTTTGCACTAAGTTTTTATGGACCCCACGATCTCAGCATATCCCCTCATCATGCAATACACTAACTCAAGTAATGCCTTTAAACTTTCATCAACTGTGATATGTGCGAAAACAACGCATAATGTTTAAACATTAACAATCAGGTCGATCTTTCGATACGCAGAGAAAGTCCAATGTTTAAACAAAATAAGAATAAAAACAAGTTGAAATTGTTTAGATCTTAATCACCAGTTCGATATTTACATATACGCAGAGGTGATCCAAGATTTAAACGAAACACCAAAGAAAATAAAGCAGAATGTTTAGACAATAACATCCAGTTCGATACTCACGTATACACAGAGAATGTCCAATGCTTAAAAAAAATAAAGAAATAAAACAAGTTTGAATTTTTGCAAAATGAAACACACAATCACAGTAACTTTTTCAGAAAGTTGTGAAAGTTCACAAACTTACCCGGTTTTATGTCTTTCGACAATCAGCGATTACCGAGTAGGTACACAATCAAGAAGGACAAAACTAAGTACTATGCTTTCGACCATGTTTCCCACTAGAACTAGGCTTTTTCATTTAAGTTTGTATCATTATCACAAATCTACTAGTCTAGCTGAGCCTATCGTCACATCTTTAGTGAGACCGTTTATTACATTTTACATTTCATTTCTTTAGCATGCTGTGATCGTCCACCGATTTACTATCATTTCCTCTTATTCACAACAAAACTCATTTTTGCTTTTTCCAATGTTTTTGGCATTTTCAAATTTTCTATTTTTTTTTTAAATTTTTCTCCCCCTAAAATCAAAATATGTTTCAATTTTGATTTTCTGGGAAAATTTGAAGCACAAACTGTACAAGTAAAGTGACAAACTGATATCGAATTGCTTCAATTCGCCATCCACTTGGCATAAACAATCAGAACTCCCCCTGACAACAAACTATTTTCCCATTATGATTTCAAAACACTTAAGTTTGTTTTAATCAAAATGGTTTTTCCGGAAAATAAGTTTTGTATGTCATTTCACAAATTCGGGGTTTCGTCACCTTGTTTTCTTCAATTACATGTAAAAATTTAACATTTTCCGATTTTAACACCAATACCACTGGTAGGAAATCAAGTACAAATTAATGTCCCTGATTAACCACTAGTAAGTTCGAAATATCACCTAAGTGAATTTCTCAAGAAAGATGCCGATACCTGCTCCACTCTTATCAACCTGTGAGCTCCGGCAAGTCAGGGTTTTATTTGAAAAGATCTACCCAAGCCTTACCGTTCTTGGGTTTTTCAGTTTTTGGTTTTACATTTCCATTTGACAATGATGGAAAGTTTGCATCATCAATTGTCTTAACGAAAATATCACATTTTTCCTCAACAAATGGCTCTTCTGGCTTTGATGAATCAGATTCATCGCCCGAACATGGCTTGTCTGACTTCGATGAGTCAGATTCATCGCCAAAACGTGGCTCTTTTGTTTCTGAAGAAACAAATTCATCGCCAGAAAGTGAAAATTTTACTTTCTTTTGTTTGTTAATCACTTGATTAACATCTTTTCCTTTCTTTAATATCCCTTTTTTCCTCAGATTTGTATCTTATGAATTCGTTTTACTTGACTTATCATGTTTTGCTGTGTGAAGTGATTCATCAGAACTCTTATTTGTATCAACAGGTGTACCCGAGGACAAAATCTTTTCGAGATACTCCCTTGCTTTCTTCCTCAGTCTGTCTTTCTGCCCTTGTGAAAGCTTTACTTTCTTTTCTAAAACTTTATGTTCTTTGGGCTTTTCTTCGACTTTGACTAGTTTCTTTGCCATTTTTTGAGATTCAGTCCTCGATCTTCCCTTTGATCTCATTGGGCAATCTCTGGCAATGTGACCTTTGATTTGACATTCAAAGTATCTTCTCGCCTCAAAACTCTGACTTTGGCAGTTAACATCAATGTGTCCTTGATAACCACATTTTTAACACATTCTGTTATCGTACCATTCACCACCTTCAAACCAAACACTAAGATCATGACATTGCTTGGCCTTATGGTAATCATTTCTCTTCTTGTAAGCTGGATTTGTCTTTTGAGCACTGTGGTCAAACCTGTACCACTTATTACCAACTGTTTTTGAGTTTTGATATTTAAATTTTTGTGATTTTTTATCATGATTGGATGATTGAACTGACGACCTTTTATTTTCTTTCTGAAAACTTTTTGAATTTTTAACACTTTGTTTTTGTTCTGCATTCTTCTTCAAAGGTTTTTGCTTAGAGCATTCACCATTCTCAGTCGATTGCAAAACAGTTTCTTGAAAATTTTCTTTTAATTTCAAAAATATTTTCTTTTTCTCATTTTTCTCATTTTCATCATCAGATTTATCATCACAATCTTCAATTATGACATTGTCATAATTTGTGACATTGTCACTTATTGGAACTGAATTGATCGGTTTTGGACAAATATAATCTGGTACTGATGACGAAATCACAAAACCTTTCAATTTATTCTCTAACTCCTTGATTTTATTCCGAGCACTTTCAGCTTCATTTTCAAGCCGAATGATTTTCTGGAGATGAGAATTTTTTGCAATTTGTTTTTCAATATTATTTTTACCAAAAATAGATTTTTCATCTTCTAAAATTTTTATTTGATTTTTAAATTCTTTTTCATTTTCTTTTAAAATTTTGTTTTCCAATGTCAAACTCTCCACATTTTTCAAGAGTTTGACATTTTCTGCTCCAGATTTATCACAATTTGAGCATTTTTCCGACATCTTTTCGACATCAGTTTTCTTCTCGATCTTGAAAGCTGGAATTTCTTCAACCTGTTCTTTTTTCCACTTGAACTTTTTTTTTCAGGTTTGACATCATCGTTCTGTGACAACACAATTGACTCATCTTGTTCAGATGTTTCTTGATGAACACTGTCAACCTGTTTCTTTTTGAATTTTACAATTTCTTCCACATTTGCTGCCATATGATTCTTCATTTTCGCAGCTTGTTTATTTTTAAGCTCTTCCAGTTTACCTGCATAAAACATATTATACAATTCAGGTGCAAACATTCTTTTATAATATTCAAGTTTTTCAATTTCTTCACTGTCATCGTCACTCTCTTCATCTGATGAGTGATAAAAAACTGGAGCTTTTTCCGAAACAACTTCTGAATTATTTTCAGCTTTTTCTAAATCAACTTCTAAACCCTTTTCAGTTTTATCTAAAACAATTTCTGAATTCTTTTTTATTGAAATTGGTTTTCTTGAAATTGATTCTTCTAAAACTGGTTCTTCTTCAATCTTAATATAACTCTCTTCTTAAGATATATAGTAATACAATGCAATTTCTTCTTCAGTTTCCATGTTTCGGTAACAGGTTTCACAATAACAATCACTTTCAAACGAAATCAGTTTTTCACACGAAATCTCTTCAAGTGAAATATCAATTGGTGCGAAATTACCTGCAATAGACCTTCAAACGAAATAACAACACACACGAAATCAGAAATTTTCACACGAAATATGTTTTTGTGCGAAATCACCAAACGAAAATATGATTTCGTGCGAAATTAACTTGGATTCAAACAAAAACAGCCTCTTTGGAACGAAATAGTAATTTCGTATGAAATACTTCAAACGAAATCTGATTTCATGCGAAATCAACAGCAATTTCAAACGAAATTAATCACAAAAAGTAATTTCGTGCGAAATCAAGAGGCTATTCCATGCGATATATTGCTGATGTCATAATTTCGATATGTTTTTGGCAAAATTGATAAAGTTCTAGGCCGATTTTAGGTCTGATTCTTTCAAGGGTTTGTTAAAACTATGTTTCGCACGTTATATGTGAAAATCAGTCCATTTTAACCGTGAAATCTTGATTAATTTTAAAAAGGTGTAGAAATCAGAATTTTCCAGCGAAAACAAGCTAAATGGTAAGAACTCTTCCTCCTGAGCTCTGATACCACATGTAGGATCATTTTACCGACCAAATGAGTCGTTCAGAAGAGTTCTTAGACATAATCAGAGGCGGAATTCATTGATTCAGTCTTCGTTTAGCTTGATATTCACTTTTAACTGTCTGGTTTATTGATCTGAAAGGTTTTACAGCACAGAGACACTTCGGCAGCACTTCGGCTCCGGAAACATCAACGATCGAACTACTACAAACGAAATCACAAGGCACCTATTTATAGGCTAGCTAATTTCGCATGGACCAGCCCAAGCGAAATTAGTTTCATACGAAATCTAATTTCGTGCGAAATTACCACCTAATATCGTATGAAATAACCTATGTGTTATTTCATGCGAAATTACCCACAAACACACTTTTCTCGTTTTGCGTGCCCTGATCTATCTATACACTACAAGACTCGATACAAGACGAAGTCGACAGATGTATGCACTAACATATAACAAATACACAGATCCACAATTTTCACCACCATCTGAGATTCACCAAGTCTCACTACCATCGACCACCACCATCTCATAACAACACCGTTCACCACCATTGAACGGTTCACCAAAATCAAAATCAGACCCAAATTCAAACCAAATATCAAAATCAGACCCAAAATCAAACCACCGCTGCTCTTGGATGCCCTTAGTCGTTGGAAAACCATCGGAGTCTTAGGGTTCTTAGTCTGTCACCACCAGCACCACTAGATCGTTTCTCGGAACTCACCAGAACAACCACAATCGCTGAAAAAATTGCTCAGCTGATGCGAGATACCATTTCAACTGATGCGAGATACTATCAGCATCTAATCTTATTCGAGATCATCAGCATACTCATTTCTATCTGAGCTTCATAAAATTCATCTGAAAGGTCAGAAAGTCTGAAACATATAAACATCCGAAACAGTCAACAGTCAACAACAACCATCATCATCATCATCATCATCATATCATCATCATCTGAAACCATCTCGGAAACATCTGAAACGTTAACTTCATCTTCATCGTTTCCTCATCCGAAATAGTTAACAACCACAACACCAACACCACCGTCTCGATAATCAAAAGAGAACCGAGAAGAGAAAAAGAGAAATAGAGAGAGAGAGAGAGAAAGAACCGTTTACCAAAGAGAGAGAGACCTAGCCGCCGTCGGCCGTGTTGTCTTCCTGAATTGTTCTGGCGGTTCCGATCTGTTCCAATTTGTTGTCTCACTGAATTGTTCCGGCAGGGGTGGTAGTGGTGGAGGTGTGTCGACGACCGGTGAAGGTGGAGGTGGAGGTGGAGGTTGAGATGGAGGTGATGGTGTTAGATAGCTATATCAGAGAGGGGTAGTAGGGGGAGGGTGGGTGTTGGATTTTATAACCAGATATATGGTTTTATATAAAAACCCAAAAAGAGTTAAAAGAATAAAAATAAACCTTTAATTAACATAATAGACAAAATGACAAAAATACCCCTTGAGTAACTAAGAAGCATGGATGGGGTTAAGTCAGTTGGACCAAAATGGCAACGACGAAACCTTTTTGGATCCAGATGTTAAAATGAAACCTTTGGACTAAACTGGCAAAATGACTCAAACCACATGGACTAAAATGGCATTTAACTCATTTCTTTGTATTACTATCGTCTATGAGACTAGAACCCAATACTTATCCCTCCCAAGGTGTTTAAAAATTTTGTTTTTGTCATTGGACCACCACCCAATTGGTATGGAAAATTATTTATACGTTAAACTTTTGCTCTTCCACTATAATTTCCCTTTAAAAAAACGTAATTTTGTTTTTTACCTTAAAGGTTTATCTCGCCTAACTAACAAATCACAAAAAGAAAAAATAACATCAAATTCCAAATGGCAAACATGAAATTGAGTTAACTTTCATTTTACTGGTTAGTCATTTTAATGGTTTTGTCACAACAATTTAAAAGTAGCCATTTTTCTTTCTAATTTTTTTAACTTATCATTATTTTGCTTCTCGCCTCTAACTGCATCTAAAAATCCATAACTAGAAGGGTATTTTGGTAATTTTATAGATAAAAGTAAGGACAGGCTGTTTGGCAACATTTGAATGGTTAAGTGCTGAATCAGTAAAATGTCTGAATCATTAAGTGCTGAACCAATAAGAGGTCTGAACCATTAAGAGCCTATACAATGCTTAACCGCTCAGAGGTAAATGTCTGACCAATTTAGATTAGAGGTCTTAACCATCCAGACTCTGTATAAATCTTAACCATTTAGAGGCAAATGTCTGAACCATTTAGATATCTGCTCGTGAAACAAACAGTCTGAACCACTAAGTGCTGAACCAGTAAGAGGTCTGAAACATTAAAAGCCTCATTAAGAGGTAAACAAACAACCCCTAAATAAACCTATAACTTGTTTATTTACATGTATATAAGTAATTCTTTTCTGATCCCCATCTTTCCAACCACTCTTTCTACTGGCCACCACCACCTGCCGACCACGACTACCGCCGCTTTTAACTGGACGTTTTAATTGAGTTAGAGTCAGGGAGTAAACTAGCGAAATACCCATACTTTTAGTTGAACGTTTTAACTAGATTAGAGCCATGGAGCCAACTGGCAAAAAACTCAAAAGATTAAGAAAGAAAATTACTATTTTTAAACTATTAAAGCAAAACCGTTAAAATAACCAAACCAAAGTAATCACATCTAAAGATCACTCTATGAAATTTGTCAGTCAAATTTAAAGTTTAGATATGTGTTTTTAAGCTCTCTCGAAAACTTTAATCACGGCGCATTAACCCAAATGGCCGTAGATTGACGCCGTTAAGACACCTACTATTTATACAACTAATTAACTAAAAAACAATATAGAGAGAGAAACCGCTTGCTCGTTTTGGAGAAACTGTTGGCAGATCAGACGCATTCATCTGTAAGATTCTCCTCACATTTTCATCTATTTTGTTGAATTTCTACAATTTTATATGTTCATATCGCAATGCTCTTATGTTCGTTGAAGAAATTATGTTCCAGTTAGATCTAGATTACTCTCGTCGTTGATTTTAGCTCGTTTTTCTGGATCGGTGTTTCGATTAGGACTTTGATTGTTGTTTAGGTTTGATTCGGAAGTTTATTTAGGAAAATGTGAGGTTATTAGGTTAGGTTTATTGTGAATTTATGAGAGTTTGTGAGGATTTAGCATAGGAAACGAATGTAATGATTGGAGCTCCGTTTTGGTGAATGTATAGAAGTAGAAATTTGTTTAGATGCGAGTTATCTGGATGAAATTGTTAGATATGAGTTTGAGGAATGTATCGTCTTGTTTGTGGAGTTATTGTGTGAAATTAGATGGTGTTTCATTGGCAAATAGCTGATTGATGTATTGTGATTTTCATTAGTGTTGCAGGCCTGAAGCAAGTATACATAGGGCTGTAAACGAACCGAACAAACACGAACAAGACCTTGTTCGTGTTCGTTTGTTAAGAAATATATGTGTTCGCGAACCGTTCACGAACACTTATCGAACGGGATTTTATGTTCGGGTTCGTTTGTTAAGGAAATGAACTTGTTCGTGTTCGTTTGTGTTTGTTTGTTAATTTTAGGCAACGAACAAAAACGAACGTTGACGAACACAAATGAGCACAAACTAATGCTCATGAACACAAATGGAAACAAACGAACACAAACAATCGTTTCATGAACAAAATATATAATACACCGACACTTATTAGATTTTTAGTTTGTCGGAATTTTGAAGTATTTAAATAGATATAAAAACTAAAAACACTAATGAACTATCAAAAACAAACGGACACGTTACCGAACGTTCACAAACATAAACGAACGAACACGACCTCTGTTCATGTTTGTTCATTTAACTAAACGAACGAAATTTCTTATTCGTGTTCGTTTGTTTAATAAACGAACGAACACAAACGAACTTCCCGCCGAATGGTTCATGAACCGTTCGCCGAACGTTTGGTTCGTTTGCAGCCCTAAGTATACATTATGTAAGACATGTTTTAGCTTGAAAACAATAATATTGCAGGATAATCCTAGAGTTACAGCCAAACTTTACAAGTTAATAAATTGTACCAAATAACTAAGAAGTAAGAATCATTACCTAAGAGAATACTGAGTTAACGGAATTAATCACTTATGTCATATGTTTTGATGAAAATGGAAATAATTAAAAGCTGATAACTCTTGAAAGCATAAATTAAAAATGTTGAACTTAGAGGCCTAAATGAAAAATTTGAGTTCTTGTCAATTGTCATGCTTGATGCGAGTCAGCTAGAAACGCATATATCAATCCACGATACTTATGTTTATCTGTTTTCTATTGAAGTATGAGATTACCAAAACAGTCAGTTTGCTATGAAAATATGTAATGCATGTTATTGTGTTTATTCCTTATCCTATTATGCAATGAGTTGATTATGATAGTTCACTTGACATTTTGTAGTTATACTATTCTTTATAATTATATAAAGAATTGCAGTTGTAATCTTATGTAAAAGTAGATTTATCATCTCCCTCCGGGCTTATACAGGCTTTGCTGAAGCAGTTTGTTTTTTGCTTAACAATTCAATTAATTGATTGACAATGTAGTTTTCTACCTTTCTACCTGTAACTTTTTCTATATTCTTGGATTCTACTCCTTATATCCTTTATTTTTTGAATACATGCAAACTATGATTATTTATGCTATACTAAGTATTCGTACCGTAAAACACAAACACATATATGAGATATTATGAAAAGTGAATAAAAACCATGCCAGTTCAGCAGACTAGGGTGACTGTACATATAATGAAACAATGGTCAATGAGATGCACACATTGTTTTTTTTTAGTTTTCTTTTAACTTCATTGTTACATATGCAGTCCCATGGGAATGGAGGTGGTTGATAATATATGTACGGACAAAGAAGTACATTCTGTCGCTATTGATTCTAATAATCTTTCGGTTGATTCAAGTACTGCTCTTTCGGTTGATTCCAATGTTTCTGTCAACGGGAATGCAAACCCTGATCTCCAGACAACAGACGAACTTAAAGAGTTTGAAGTAAAGAAGTGTATTACTGAAGACGTTAAACATGCAAATGACCTTTCTGGTGATTCAAGTAACGACACATTGGACCGTGAAACTTGCTTGGTGAAGGAAAAGACAAAATCCGGCATTCAACAGACAGAAGGGGAAAGTAAGAAATCAAACACAACCGTTAAACCTACAACCAAATCCGCTAAAACAAAACACACTGTTCCGCAACCATTTGCTCTCGCTACCGAAAAGCGTGCTCTATGTGGATCGCGCCCTGTTGGCACTCCTGTCGCCAAGCCATCTCATTCAAGCAGTTCACCTGCCCAACTTACAAAGAAAACAAATGAGGTAAGAATTGCGCATGCTGAATACTAGGTTCTAGGCCTGTAAACGAACCGAACGTTCGTGAACTTGTTGGGCGGGAAGTTCGTTTATTTGATAAACGAACGAACACAAACACAATATTTTGTTCATTTAATTAAATGAAAAACATGAACACAAGGTTTGTTTGTCCATTTAAGTTCGTGAACCTCTGTTTATGTTCGTTTATTTACATTTATTTATATTCGTTCATTTATGTTCCGTTTCAATTTAAATACGTAAGTAGTTATATTTATATAAATATTAAACATAAAAGGAACTTACTAACTACATATTTAAGTATAACTAATTGGTAATAAATATGGGGTTTTCAATGGAATTTATCATACTAATCACTAATTTATAATAAAAATTACTTTATGTTCGTTTTTGTTTAGTCAATTATGTTCATTTGTGCACATTTATGTTTGTTCAATTATGTTCATTTGTGTTATTTATTGTTTGTTAAGGCATGTTCATTTAAGTTTGTTTGTTTGTTTATGTTTGTTTTTCGTGAACCGTTCGTTTAGGTTTTTAAACGAACAAACATAAACAAACATCAACATGCCCATTTTCTTAATAAACGAACATGAACATGTAAATGTGTTCGATTTTATGTTCGTGTTCCTTCGGTTCATTTACAGGCCTACTAGGTTCTTTTCACAAGTTTTTATTTAAATTATGTATTTTTCTTTATTTCTTTTGGGTTCAGGTAGTTCCTCCTTCAATAGCAAGGAAGCCTTTGCAACCAGATAACAAGAAGCATCCGGATGATGACGACTCTTGTTCAGTAGCATCCTCGTATCCATATCTTTTTTTTTTCTCTTTTGTTTGGTTTCCTTTTTTGTTTTGCAATTGTTCTATTTCTTAACTATACTAAAGAACCGCCGCATCAGCAAGGCCTATAATGTCCAAGCCCACTTCTGCATCAGCCCCAGTGTTCCGGTGCAGCACGCGTGCAGAGAGACGGAAAGAGGTACAACTATCGTTAACTGTTAACCCATTAATGGTTCGATCTATTCTGGTTATATTTAATGGGTCCAATATGTTAAATAATAACAAAACGAGAGTAAAATGCCATTTCCGTCCCTGAGGTTTTGCCAATTTTGTGACTTTCGTCTAAATGTTTGTTTTTTGCATCTGGATCCAAAAAGTTTGTAATCTTGCCATTTTCATCCTGCTTGTTAACTCCATCTATTTTTCTCTGTTAAATTAGGGGTATTTCCGTCTTTTTTGTTATCTTAAAGAACAATTTTGTCTTTTTCACTATCTGTACAAGTATTCACTTAAAGGGCAATTTGGTCTTTTTCACTTTATGTACGAAAATACCTGACTTAATGAAGAAAAATGGATGGAGTTAACGAGCCAGATGAAAACGGAAAGATTTCAAACCTTTTGGATCCAGATGCGAAAAAACAAACCTTTGGACGATAGTCGCAAAACTGGCCAAACCTCAAGGACGAAAATGGCATTTTACTCCAAAAACTAAATAGAAAAGAAATGGCTCAAAAATTGCTCTAATTGTATTTTTAGTGAACAAAACCACACGTCACACCAGTTATCAACAAAAGTTTGAATTTTTAATGTTTTTGATCAACTTGACCCGTCCTGTTTCAACCTTTACAGTCTCATCTTTTGCTCTGTTAACATCTTTACTATCATGATGCTAACTCCCTCTATTTTAATTTTCATTTTACTTCAGTTTTATTCCAAATTAGAAGAGAAACAGCAAGCACTGGAGGCAGAGAAAATTCAATGTGAGGAAAGAACCAAGGTAAAATATTAAATATCAATGATCTTTATCAGTTAATTTTTTCTCATCAATTTTCTTTACCCCACGTTAGTTTGAAACTTATATTTTGTGTTCTGTTTGTATCAAAAAGGAAGAAAAGGAAGCAGCCCTGAAGCAACTCAGAAAGAGTTTGTTATTTAAGGCAAACCCGATGCCAAGCTTCTATCATGAGAGCCCACCGCCAAAAGTCGAACTAAAGAAGGTAATTTAATAAAGCATTTAGCTTCTTATGGTTTGTAAACACATATATTGTTGTCACTACTAACTATTGATTATATGGGCCTATAAAATTTAATGTGTTTTATATTAAAGTACACGGATGGTCCTTGTGATTTGCCAAAATTTTGGATTTGATCCCTAGATTTCCAAAAGTACACAGGTGGTCCTTGTAGTTTTCACTTTGTAATGCATTTAGTCCCTAACTTGGATAGATTTGTTGGCAGGGGACTAAATGCGTTACAAAGTGCAAACCACAGGGACCATTCGTGTACTTTTGGAAAGCTAGGGACCAAACCACAGGGACCATCCGTGTACTTTACTCTTTATTTTACTAAAAGGTTCTAATGAGTTGAATGTCACCCAAATACAATAATTTTGACTTTAATGACAGCCGCCACCAACTCGTGCAAAATCACCGAAATTGGGCAGAAGGAAAAGCTGCAGTGATACGGTCAGTTTAGACAAAAGAAAAGGGGCAAATGCTACAGTTCGCCATAGTATTGGGATCTACCGAGATGCAACAAACAAAAAGGACAATCAAAATCCCGTTGAAAAAGAGCCAAACGAGTCTGTTTTGACCAATATTACTGAAGATTTTAATGAGAAGATTAGTATGGAGTCTTAAGTCCTGATTTCCTGGTGAGTTTTTCTAAGTTATACAATCTTGATTATATTTTTCCTTCCGATCTTGATCAGGGGGCTTTGCAGTGGTTTTCTTAACGTGCTCGGATATTTGTTATGTATGAAGTGTAAATTATACTGTAAGTTGTGCTCTTATTTATGGAGAAAATGTTGTACTGTTGTAGATCTTGTTATTCTGTGAGCAGAGACTTCTTGTCCTAATTACATATGTATACTTCTATTTAAAAACCTTAGTAACTCAAATATATTATATATCCATAGGAATTGTTTGATATAGAAATCTGTTTTCTATAAAGCATGCTAAACGGTTAAACCCACACTCGACCCCATTAAATTGTATTGTTCTTGTTAGTTTGTTATTCATAGTTTGTATATAATCATCAAAATTCACAATATGTGAGCCACGAGCTAGCTCGGGTTGAGTACAAGCTCAGTTTTCAGTTCGGGTTGAAAGATTACTAGCGGGGTTAGCTTGGTCCGTATTGTTATGAACTCGAGCCCAAGTTCATGCTGGCTCGATTCAGTTCACTCTTTCAACAACCCTTATCATGAGTTTCTGGTTTTGTTTACTTAAACAAGTATATATAAAGTGTCCCTTTCATATTATGAACACACTTTAGGCATTAGAATGAACACTAAATGTTTTCAACGTGTTCTTCCATATGTTTTAGATGTATTGAATTTGAATATATGTATACTTGTTTGTTTACTGTTTAGTGAAAATACGGTACGGCAACCATACCTAGTAGAATCTTACCTATTAGAAAAGCTATTGGTGGGTTCCGGGGAGGGTGACGTGTAGCTTGTAGGTAAACTATACCTCTATAACAGAGTATAACGAGACTGCTTTTAGGGAAACCTCCGACTCCAAAACCTAATTAGGACATGAGTATATTATAAACATAGAAGTCCTTCTGGAGTCTAAAACATTATAAATAACACAAAGGACAAAACTATAATATTAATAAGCTACCCATAACGTGAAGAAGTATGATAGTATTAGAAAGAAAAAAAAACATTATAAAGACATGGAGATAGGTCACCAAAAGTATAGGTAAAGCTAAAGCTAAGCGCCAAGATAAAAGACAAATTTGTACAAATTCTTATCCTGGATATGTGTTAGAGCCTTAGAGGTTCAAGTTTAGCAAATACCAAAAATTAGAAAATTGGGGGAGATAGGCTTCCAAAGAGAGAGAAAGAGAAAAGTACTTTGTTTTATCAACTTTAAAATAATCAAAAACTTAGATTTTTTGGAAATTTGAAATCGGTAGAATTTTTTCTTGGTTATTTACAGTGGCGGATCTACATACAAAGGTCCAGGTTCCCCCGAACCCACTGAGTTTCGAAACTTTATTAAGGAGCCTATATAAAAAATACCAGTGAACCCATAAATAGATTATGAGATGAACCCATATACAAAAGTGAAGAGTGTCTAAGTGGTAAAGTCGCTGACTAGCCTAGTGGCATCTTGGGGATGGGATAAGGCTTTAGGACCAATAGGTCCTGGGTTCGATTCCCACAAGGGGGTTTTCCCATATTTATTGGGTTTCCTCCTGAATTGGTGTATAGGCATTATGCCTAGTGGAGATGGATATGATCGGGTGGTTCCGCTGGTGGCACGATGATACTCCAGTGGTCCGTCAGTGATCCAAATTTGCCGTTCAAAAAAATAAAAAAAATAAATAAACAAATGATCCAATGTTCATTCAGTCAACAACATAACAGAAGGCATTTTTGTATTTATCATAGGTCCATAGAGATTCTTTTTTTTTTTTTAATTATTAGTTGGGACTTAGCACTTTGAAAATTAAGGGATTTGAACTCTTTCTTTGTTTCTGCCCTTTTTATTATACTTGTTAAATAGCCATGGATAGAATCTTCAATATTCATAAAACGTTCATGTCATATTAGAACAGGTCAAAACTAGAGTTCAGATCACAAAGCTTTTGGCGTATCAATTGAGATTAGTAAAAATGGAAAACACCAATGTCATCATTATTTGTTAAGTACCGATACAAGAACCGTGTTCCAATACATGCCGAAGCGATAGATTTGGTACGGTATGCGGTACCGGTGTCAGAATAAAAAAATTTAACGTCTTATTATGAGAAATTTGATCCGATCCAACCCGAAACTTTTAACGTTTGATTACAAGAAACTTAATCTCCGGAAAAAGGTGAACCCATAGGAAAAAAATTATGGATCCGCCACTGGTTATCTAGATGTTTTATATCAGCTTTTAGGTTATTTAGATGTTTTACATCGATTGCAAACCACAAAAACGAAGACGTGTACCGATGTTTACTGCGAATATAACTTTGTGTTCAAAGAATTTTATACCGCCACGTCGAGAAAAAACATAAAAACGAATACAGTACTGCTAGTCTGCTACCGATTTGACCCCCACGTTGCGGACGCGCATGTTGTAAAACTATGCTAAGTAGTAAACAAACGACAACCAAAACCAGGAATAATCGTAAAATAAAAAACACGAATATATACCGTCACCTGACATAAAACGTAGGCAAAGGAAAACTTTAACTTATACCACAAGTTGACGTAAAACGCATAAAAACTCATGACAAGACAAAGTGAATTAAAGACAAAAAAAAATTACAAGAGAATAACAATAAAAGATTAAAAAAAGCACTATTCATAAGAAGCTTTAAAATTTGTTATATACTAGGATGAAATTAATAATCTTAGAAATGAAGAAAAGAAAACGATTGAAACATAGTCACAAAAAAATGTTACCAAAACTTATAGCATGTGTTGTGGAGGACCAGTGAGGGTATGAAGAAGGGCATGTCAGCCAGCTAGGTGTGGAACACCACTCTGTAGTAGCGGTAATCTGTAGTAGCGGTAATGGGGCGCGGCCCATTGGCATTTGGAGTTCTTCGAGGTGTTCGGTTTTAATTTAGTTATTATGTGTTATACAAACAAATCATTTTGCTCTGTCTCACCTAGGTCTGTAAACGAACCTGTCACACCCCAACCGATGGCGGAAAACATCGGAACGCGGCACTAAGCGAATCAGATTGCTCAAGAGATTTCACAACACTATTTGTTTCAATATAAACTAGGTTATTACCCGGGATTGCTACCCGGGATTGCTTCCCGGACTCGGGAAACTTAGTTATATCAATTATTATTTGTTATTAATACGACCTCATTACATCAAGCATCTCATTGGATTCAACAACAATGTCTTCACATCACCGGATTAGATCATAAACCCATATTAGAGGTCAAACAAAAGCATAACAGGACCACATGAATAACATCATTTCCAATTTTACTTCAATGCACTTACATGATCGGGTGATTTGGGATTTTGTAAAAATGTTTGCTCTTGTACTTCTTAACAAAATTACATAGAATTCAAGAAAACAAAACAATGACTTAAAGAACTATACTTTAACACCCAATCTGATCGAGCAAACAGATGTTGACCAAAAGTCAAACATTTGACCAAAAGTGAAACAAATTTTCAACCAGATCCACTGTCTTCTTATATTTTAGAGTAAATTACAAAAATCGTCCTTTATCTATGTCAATTATTGCAAACTGTGTCCTTTGTCTTCAATAATTAAAGAAACCGTACTCTATGCTTACAAACCCTTACACGTTATGTCCTTTAACCCTAACTCAGTTAATTTTCCTGGTTAAGTCTGAACAATTGGACCCCACATGAGGGTATTTTGGACATTTTACCCCAAATATTAAAATAAATAATCATAAAAAATAAAAATAAAAAATAATAAATACATAAAAAAGAGTATACAGACTGCAGACATAATTTTTCTCATCACATTTCTATCTCTATCTAACTTCCCTTCCACCACCTACCCCCACCGTCTACCACCACCTACTCCCACCGTCTACCACCACCTCCCCTACCACAACCACCGTCACCACCATCCACCTGCCACCAACAACATCACCACCCCACCAGCAACCAACAACACCACCACCATCCTCCGAAACGCCGTAACCGCCGCAAACGAGTGATGTTTTACATCACTGTGTCTCAGGATCTGATCGTTGACGGTCTAGGGTTAAAGGTCGAGGGTTTCGTCATCCGTTTCGAGATCTGATGTTTTCAAGGTTAACCGCCGCAAACGAGTGATGACGCCGTCAGGATCTATAAGAAGGCTATTAAGCCGTTGGTGGTTAAAGGTCTAGGGTTTCGTCAGCCGTTTCGGGATAATACGTTTGATTTTGTGTTTTCCGGTGACGGTGGATTGGACAGATTGGAAAAAGCAGGTGAGTTTGCTGCGGAAGTTTTCCGGATGGTTAAACTGGAAGGTTATTTCGTTGTTTATACAACTTCTAAAGATACATATAGCTTCAATTCTTGTATTGCTTTATTTAATTGTTGTAAATTCATACGGTCAAGACATATAAATGGATTTGGATATGAAATTCATGAAATTGTGATGAAGAAAGCAAATGGAATTAATATAATGAAGAAAACAGAGCATGTTTTAAGTGGTAAATATATAGAAGAAAATAGGTGGTGGACGATGGTTGGGGTGGGAATGGTGGTGGGAGTAAAGGGAGTGGTGGTGGTGGTGGCTAAGTGTGTTGTCTCTGTGTGTGTAAAATATTTTTTTTTAAACATAATTATTATTTAGGGTAAAATGTCTAAAATACCCTCATGTGGGATCCACCTGGTCAGACTTAACCATGAAAATTAACCGAGTTAAGGGCTAAAGGACATAACGTGTAAGGATTTGTAAACATAGAGTACGGTTTCTGTAATTATTGAAGACAAAGGACACAGTTTGCAATAAGCGACATACATAAAGGACGATTTTTGTAATTTACTCTATATTTTAGGAATGTTTTCCTCTCCAAAACACTGTTCAACCTAAGATGGGTTTCCATAAACTGTTGACCTAAAGTCAAATAGATGTTAAAACCACTGTTTGAGTTATTCAAACGTCTGTTGAATACTAAATGAGATATTGACCAAAAGTCAATCAGATGTTGACCAAAAGTCAAACCGAGTATACTGTCTTTAGCTAACATCTCCGCATTGTTTCCGTTAGACATGGACCTAATAATTTACATGTACATATATAGTTTTAGAATCACAACTTCAAAACTAAACAAACAAGTCTAATATCAGTTTCGAAACGCAAAGAACTACAACCCAAAAACTTGGTTTAATGTATCCTTCTGCATTTGCCTTCTTCAACCCATGAACATTCATCCGAACATAAAAAAGCTTTTTACCTTTCACAAAGTTAAGTGTAAATGCTTGACCTGGAGCCATGCCTTTATCTCTCACAAACTTTCTCATTCCTTGCAGATAATATCTTGGTTGACCTCAAGATGAACCTATAGTAGCTTGAATATTCCAAACATCACCTGCCACGTCCACAATCTTCAAACCCATCTTACGATTCAGTCCAAGATCTTCAGCCTGTTTTTTAAAAAGGCGCTGTAACAAACAACGAACAATTCAATAAACAAAGAATTAACACATTTTTAAAATCTGACTAAAGTATTATATATTAGTAAACTCATCATCACAAACTTACAAAATGACCGTCCACACGGAAAGAAATAGGTACGATCTGATTATCTTCATTCACAACAACCATACCACCTTCATTGACATTATCGATGTCCTATACAACTTCAGTATCTGAACTCAAGACAATCTCTTCTATCACCTTTTCTTTAACAACAGCACAAACCTCCGGTGGAAGCACTAAATCACAGGTAGCACAATTGAAAACCGTGATATGAAAAGTCTGAAGATCTATCATCTCAAAGACAATGAAATGATCAGCAGTTAATGACAACTCATTCTTTATCTCCTTCCATCCGGTAATTATGTAAAGTTCATTGTTGATATCTTCCATCCCTACAGACCAGTTCTGGTTTTCAGATCCTTTAATAAGAACCGGATAAGAAGGAATAGTGTTTAACATCTTGTGATGAACAAAAGAACGATTAATACTTTACAATCAGAATAAAACACATTATATAGTACATTAGTAAAAATATATCAGAAAATTAAGTAAACAAATAAAAAACAACAATTAAACAACTGTATCTCCAAAAAAATTACATGATGAATAATATTCGAAGTTACATATGACGTGACCATGTCGTCCCGATCAGTCAAAAACCCAATTAACCTAGGTAGCTAGGGTAAGTCGAGTATCGTATCCACGAAGAGCATGTGGTCAGTATCACACTAGTTGTTCGATTAGCCAAAGTTATTTACAAACAAGTGTACAAAATAATTATGAAGCTTGCTATTTTTTTTAAGTTTGTTTAGAATAATTATAAAACAAAAACGAATAATTAGAATGAGTAAAAATAATAATTTAGAAACAAGGGTCACACCCGGTTCGACAGCTGCAAGACCTAGGGTTTCTACACGTTAGACTTAATTTAGTTGCATTTGATTATTAACGGATTTAGTATTACATGGCTTAGGTGCCAAGAGCTATCAACGTTATAGACAACGGACTGCACTGCACTTCGTTACCAAGAACATGTAAATCCTAACCTATAGCAAGGCATAATTGCACATATTCATTTCATAAAGTCAAATTTAATAACTCATTCGACAATTCATGAATCCAATACAAATACAAGACAATTGATAAAAGTTTCAAATGGTTAAATACAACTAGTCACATATTAAATCATAAACAAAATATTGAAACCCTAAAATCTTACAAAGTCTACATCGGGGTGAAACCCTATGAGATTAGCCTCGCGTACTCATCACGTCTCGCAAAAATACCAACCACAGAATCTCGTGCTCCCTCGATCTCCGTGCAGCCACAACAAGGCTGTTGCCTTCTTGCACCTCCGTTCCACTGTGCGAACCCCTGTTCCTCCTTAACTCCTGCGTGCCCCCTTTCCCCCTGGGCCCATCAACAGGATAAATTATGACAGCCCATTGCTTCTCAATTTAGTTTCCCTTGGGCCACAGAAATTAACCGAATAAATTGCTAAACTTATTTTCCTTCTTTTCCATTTTATGACCTAGCTCCATATAATAAATTAACTAGTGTTTTTAAATGACGCGCGTTGCGCGAAAGGCATTGGTGTTTTCGACCGTGGGGTATGGTAGGGCAGGGGGTTTGGGGCATGGGTTGACACGTGGACTTCGAGCCCCCCGCTGGTAAGTGATGTGTTGGGTCGGTATGGCGGGGCGTGGCTAGCCCGCGTGGGTTGGCCAGTTTTATAAAAATTTAAAAAACCTAAAATTAAAAAATACACACATAATTAAAAAAAAAGCCTAAAATTATTATTAAAAGTTCCTAAAAATTACAAAATTCTACGAAAAAAAAGGATTACAAAATTAAAAAAAAAAGCCTAAAGCGTTAGGTAGATTTCGAACAGGGCGAGCTTGTCAAACGGCTTCCGCTCCTTGCCCCGGAACTGGATGTTGGCCACCGCCACCCGGTCTTCGTGACTTATATCACCGCCCAGGACGCTATCGTAGTAGGCTTTAAAACGGTCGAGCTTCGGTCGTAGCTCGCGCCACTTGTGTTGGCACGCGTTTAAATTGTGCCGGTCGTTCCCCACGTTGTGCCGGTAGCTAGCGAAAGCTTCCGGCCAATAACGGGTCTCACTGGGTTGGCGGCCCTTCATCGCGTTGTGCCGGTATCAAGTGTGGGTAGCGGGTTCGGGTAGGTGGAGTAAAGGTTTTGAGTAGCGATGTGGACGTGCGGTGGGGTTGGGGGGTTTTATAGTGACTTGGGTGAACCGTTTGGCTTGGCCAAACGGTTATTTTTTAAAATTTAAACCTAGCCGTTATGGTCTAGCGAACCCAGCCAATGAGAGCCGGCCACGGAGGACCGCTAGGCATGCCTAACGCCCGGACTGAAACTCCCGCCCAAGAGGCCACACCGAAACCCAAGCCCACCCAGGGTGGTGACTTGGACATTTGTACCCAACCCACGCCCCATACCCCATAGTCTAATAAATGAATATAAGGTATTGTTCAATATAATAAAAAATTGATAAAAACCAAAGAGAAATAGAGATAAACTGAATTCTTCACATTCATTCTGTTCAACATTACAATATATAGGTAAACACAAGTGTAAACCCTAAAACCCATAAGTATTGGGTTCGGCATAAAATGTCTGGTTTATAACACTCCCCCTCAGACATTTAGAATTATACACAGTTTAACAACATACTTTAGGATGATGTTAAATAGGTACTTCAGGACCTGAATAAATAAACTGATACTGCTGGATCAGTTGTACTGCCTCATTAAAAACCTTACTAAGAAAACCCATTGGGACAAAACTTAGTTAAGGGAAAAAGAGTACAGTGTGTATAATTCTCCCCCTGAATTCAACAAACATCTTTCAATCTGCGGAAACCGATCTTGTGTGATAGTTGCTCGAAACTACTTCTTGGTAAAGATTTTGTGAACAGGTCAGCTAAATTTTCACTTGACTTGATCTGGCAAACATCAATTTCCCCTTCTTTCTGCAAGTCATATGTTGAGAAGAACTTTGGTGAGATGTGCTTTGTTCGGTCACCTTTGATGTAACCTTCTCTGATCTGAGCTATGCACGCAGCGTTGTCTTCATAAATAATTGTCGGCTCCTTCTTGATCTGTTCTAATCCGCATGCTTCTTGTATGTGATTAATCATTGATCTCAACCACACGCATTCTCGACCAGCATCATATAGTGCTATCAATTCGGCATGATTTGATGATGTTGCTGTAAGTATTTGCTTAGTTGACTTCCAAGAAATTGCTGTGCCACCGTATGTGAATACATAACCTGTCTGAGATTTTGCTTTGTGAGGATCTGATAGATATCCGGCATCAGCATACCCAACCAGCTGGGACTTTTGATCTTTCTGATAGAAAAGACCTAAGTCTTGTGTCCCGCAAATATACCGGAATATATGTTTTACACCATTCCAGTGTCTACGTGTTAGATTCGAACTGTATCTCGCTAGTACATGAACTGCAAATGCAATGTCAGGTCTTGTGTTATTTGCGAGATACATAAGGGCACCAATCGCGCTTAAGTACGGTACTTCCGGACCAAGTACTTCTTCGCCTTCTTCTTGAGGGCGATAAGGATCCTTGTGTGGATCTAGCGGTCGGATAACCATAGGTACGCTAAACGGATGTGATTTATCCATATTGAAACGTACTAACATCTTCTGGATGTAGTTTGATTGATGGACAAATGTGCCATTGCACAGATACTCAAATTGTAGTCCGATACATAATTTCGTCATACCAAGATCTTTCATTTCAAATTCCTTCTTTAACAACTGAGCAGCTTTCTCTATCTCTTCAGGAGATCCGATGATGTTGATATCATCAACATAGACTGCTATTATAGTGAAATTTGAGAGTGATCGTTTTATAAAGACACATGGACTGATTACATCAGACTTGTATCCTTCCTTTTTGAGATATTCACTAAGTCGATTGTACCACATATGACCAGATTGTTTGAGACCATATAAAGATCTCTGGAGCTTTATAGAACACATATCTCGAGGTGTTGATTTTAATGCTTCAGGCAATTTTAATCCTTTAGGGATTTTCATATAGATGTCGTTTTCAAGTGTCCCGTATAAGTATGCGGTGACGACATCCATTAGTCTCATATGAAGTCCTTCAGAGATTGTGAGGCCGATTAGGAACCTAAGGGTTATCGCATCCACTACAGGGGAATACGTTTCCTCATAATCAACTCCTGGGATTTGGGAAAACCCTTGTGCTACAAGTCGAGCCTTATATCGTACAACCTCATTCTTTTCATTTCTCTTTATTGTAAACACCCATTTATAACCTACTGGTTTGACGTCTATGGGCGTTCGGACTACATGTCCGAAAACATGTCGCTTTTCGAGCGAATTCAATTCGGCGTTTATGGCTTCTTGCCATCTTGGCCAATCATTTCTGTGCATGCACTCTTCTAAAGTTTTAGGTACGTAATCATTTTCATTGATTACATCCGTTGCTATAGCATATACGAATATATCATCAACACGTGTTTTATTCCGGTTCCACATTGTACTATCTTGTACATAAATAGAGATCTCATTTTCATTCGGTACCGGTGTTTCTTTTGAAACTTCATTTTCCTCTAGATTCATAGTTGTCTCTTCTGGGACATTTACCTCTACCGGGGTTTCACTTATAATCTTTTGTGAGTTTTCACCAACTGCGTTATTTTTCTCTTTTCGTTTTCATGGGTTTTTATCTTTGGAACCGATTGGTCTTCCACGCTTTCGTTGTATAGTAATCGCTTCTGGGATTACTTCAATTCGAGCAGGTGCATTTGATGCTGGTACATGTGACTTTGTCACTTTATTCGTGTCTGTGAATGCATCTGGTAATTCATTCGCTATTCTTTGCAAATGTATGATCTTTTGGACTTCATATTCACATTGACCACTTCGGGGGTTGAGATTTGATAGCGATGATGCATTCCATGTTATTTCTTGTGTTACCAGTCTTTCTTTGTCCTTATCTCCCCCTAAGACTGGGAACATTGTTTCATCAAAATGACAGTCAGCATACCGTGCTGTAAACATGTCTCCCGTCATTGGTTCTAAATATTTAATTATGGACGGGGAGTTAAAACCAATATAGATACCCAGTCTTCTTTGGGTCCCATTGTAGTACGTTGTGGTGGCGGTATTGGTACATATACCACACAACCAAAAATTCTAAGGTGGGACAAACTTGTTTCTTGTTCGGAGACCAGTTGCAAGGGGGAGTATTCGTGATCAGCAGTTGGTCTCAATCTAATCAGCGCAACGACATGCAAAATAGCATGGCCCCATGCAGAAGATGGTAGTTTACATCTCATTAAAAGTGGTCTAGCAATTATTTTTAATCGTTTAATCAGAGATTCAGCTAAACCGTTTTGTGTGTGAACATGAGGTACTTAATGTTCAACATTGATCCCAATTGACATACAATAGTCATTAAAAGCTTGAGATTTGAACTCTCCCGCATTATCCATCCGGATGTTTTTAATTTGATTATCCGGGAAATTTGCTCTCAATTGTATGATTTGAGCTAAAAACCGGGCAAATGCTACATTTCGAGTAGCTAAAAGGCTTACGTGTGACCACCTTGAGGATGCGTCAATTAAGACCAAGAAATAGCGGAATGGTCCACACGGAGGATGAATGGGCCCATAAATATCCCCTTGGATTCTGTCCAAAAATGATGGGGTTTCATGTATCAATTTAGTTTGTGAGGGCCGAGTTATAAGTTTGCCCAGAGAGCATGCTGCACATGATAAGTCTTGTGGTAGCAAAACTTTTAAGTTTTTGAGAGGGTGCCCGGTTGCACTTTTGATTATTCGTCTCATCATTATGCTACCAGGGTGACCTAGACGGTCATGCCATATATTAAATGTGTCTTTATCTAATAGCTTTTGGTTACTCACCATGTATGATTCGATAGGATTGATATTAGTACAATATAATCCAGAGGATAAGGCTTCTAATTGTTCAACAATTGTTTCTTGGCCATTTTTGTCTGAAGTAATTTGAAGATATTCAATACTATTTTCAGATATTGTTTTTAGGTGGTAACCGTTTTTTTCGAATATCTTTAAAGCTAAGTAAATTTCTTCTGGATTTACTAGAATATAATGCATTATCAATAGTTAATTTGGTGCCCGAAGATAATGTTATGTGTGCTCTGCCGGAGCCTTCGATAAGGTTACTGACACCAGATATAGTACTAATCGGTGTCTCTGCTGGAGACAACTCAGAGAAAAATTTCATATCTTTGAGAATAGTGTTAATACTACCGCTATCTACCAGACATTCATCACCAATAATAGCTCTACTGGAGCTAGTATACATATTTCTTCAGGAAATAAAAATAAATAAAAGTTAATGCAAAGAAGTAAAATGAAACATTGCAAGAGTTTCAAACCAAGCCAAATACAAAGGTCACAGTATGAAAAGTAAAATATAAGGTACATAATCCTCAATCAGATTAGTTTCAGTATTCTTTCCTTTTTTTTTCATTATGTGTTGAGATGCCTCAATGATGCGTTTAAGGGTGCGACATGTGCGCGACCAATGATTTGACATCCCACATTTATAACAAATGTTGCTTTGGTTCTCACTACTTTTCCTTTTGAAGGTCGCCCCGTATTATGTCGACTTGATTCACCACCACTATTTTTAGTGTTCTGGGACTCTCGATGCCATGTATATCCCCATCCTCGACCACGACCACGACCTCTGTTGGGGCTGCGGCCTCTACCTCTACCTCGTCCGCTTTGAGAATTGGCCACATTCGCTTCAGGGAATGGGCTTGCACCGGCTGGTCGCGATTGATGGTTTTGGAGTAGGAGCTTGTTGTTTTGCTCCGCGACCAGAAGACATGATATCAATTCAGAATATTTAGTAAATTTACGTTCCCGGTATTGCTGCGATTAGAGCATGCTTGAGGCATGGAACGTTGAGAAAAATTTTCAAGCATGTATTCATCGGTTTTTTTTTTCACCACATAATTTTAACTCAAAGGTAATGTGGAAAAAGGCAGAATTATACTCACTGGCGGTCTTAAAATCCTGTAGTCGTAAATAAAGTCATTCATAGCCGGCTTTGGGGAGTAAGACCAACTTCTGGTGGTCAAAACATTCTTTGATATTTGTCCATAGTTCAAGGGGGTCCTCAACAGTTAGATATTCCCGCTTTAGATCTTAGTGAAGATAATGGCGGAGGAATATCATAGCTTTCGCTTTATCTTGAGGTGAAGTTTGATTACCATCAATAATTGTCTCCCCCAAATTATTTGCCGTCAAATGAATTTTAGCATCAAGAGTCTACGGGAGGTAGTTGTTACCCGAGATGTCAATAGTGGTGAATTCAACCTTTGATAAGTTCGACATATTTTCTACAAAGGAAAGAAATGTATACTGTATGAGAACTTCGGGTTCTCTTTTGCTAGAACTGCAGGTTCTAAACTTTAAGTATGTTTATAAAATAGAAAAGGAAAAACAAACTCATTTATTAATTTTGTATCCTGTAAAAGTGTTTGAAGGGTTCAAATAAGCAGGTCCTTTTAAGCATATTGCTTGGTATCGAGCCTCACAGGCATTAAGTTTTGTTATAAAATATTTGTTCAAGTTGGTACTCACTTGAGTGGAATCATTATTCAAATACATTGTATATAATCGTCATCTTTTCTTTTATACTTTTATAGGGATGACAAGGATTATGATTAATAATAGTTGTGTGGATGTGATGATTATTTGATGAGAATTTCCTTGCCAATGATGTCATGATGAGAAAATAAATCCCCCAATATTCACGTGAAGCCTGATGGTGTGATAATGATGTATCATGTGATTTTTTCTTTCAATCTCCTATGTTTACCAACTAGTAGATGCCCCGCCCGCGTTGCGGGGCGATGGCCGAATAATTCTCAACCAATTAAAAAAAAGATTACTATAATTTTGCTAGAAAAAAAAAACAAAAACGATGATAAGACCGTAATTTTGGGCCTGGGGCAAAACTGTAATTTTTCAGGACTAATGAGCCAGTGTTAGGCGGCTCCTTCACACGAAAAAAAAATTAAATCGAGTAAACCAATTAAAACAAAAAACCTTTATAGTTTTGGTAAAAAAAACTAAAACGATGGGGAAAACGTAATTTTTAACTGAGGGCCAAATCATAATTTTAATTCGGGGATAAATCGTAAACTAAATGGACCAACGGGAGAGTGCCAGGAAGCTGCCGGCACGACCGTAATTTTACACTGGGGGCAAACTTGTAATGTCACCAGGAAAACAAACAAAAACGATGGGGAAAATGCAAATTTAAGTTGAGGGCAAAATCGTAACTTGGCTTTGAGGAAAAAAAAAAAACTAATGACAAAATTATAAATTTATACGGAGCAAAATCATAATTTTGAACTGAGGGCAAAATTGGAATTTTTAGCTGGGAGCAAAAGCGTAAATTTATTTTTAAGTGGGGGTAAAAACATAATTTTCAACTGATGGCAAAACTGTAAATTGAAACGGGGTAAAATCGTAATTTTTAACCGAGGGAAAAATTGAAATATTTAGCTGGGAGTAAAAACGTAAATTTATTTTTAAGCGAGGGCGAAAACATAATTTTTACCAGATGGCAAAATCGTAATTTTAAAGTGAGATAAAATCGTAAATTTCTTGGGCTAATAGGGGAGTTCCAGGCAGCTGCCTGGCACTATTGAAGTGGCCGCCCATTTTCCCCCAATGAAGGGCCAGAGCTATTGCCCTGTCGGTTCCGACATTGTGTTTTGTAGTTGTTGAAAATGTCCACCAAGCCGTCGCCCCCCAAAGACGTGATCTCTTTTGTTTTCTCCCAAGTCCCTCACAATTATAATCTTGGAGAATGTGATTGATGTGTTGACTATTGTTGTCTCCTCCTTGTCTGCCGCCGCTAAGGGTGTAGATGATTATTAGGGATTCTTTTTCTTTTCTTTTTTTTTTAATTTTTTTAAAACCTTGAATAACAATTCATTGATGAATCCGTACAACCGTAAGCTACAGTTTGGAACTTCAGTAACAGATCGAAGCTTCTGTTTGTTTTTTTTTTTCATGATGTTCGAGGCAGCAGTGACCGCCGAATTGTAAGAATGTATATATATATATATATATATATATATATTCTAATAACTACTCTTTAAGAATACGAATTTGTGTATCTTCCTGTTGAATATGCATATGTATATACTACTGTGAAAAAGGAAGATAATATATGAACATTGAAAAAATATCTGACACATAGTAGAGATAATGATGTGTACCAGTATGTGAGGAATTGAAAATGGTGAGTCTAACGTGTCTGATGGCCTGTAAATCCTGGTGGGGAATCAAAGTGCTGATAACGTGATAAAAACCAAAGAGAAATAGAGATAAACTGAATTCTTCACATTCATTCTGTTCAACATTACAATATATAGGTAAACACAATTGTAAACCCTAAAACCCATAAGTATTGGGTTGGGTCTAAAATGTCTGGTTTATAACAAAAATCACATAATAAAGAATTATGTAATCACTGTTCATTCACTTTTAATTTTATCATATATAGATTTTGCACTTTAGCATTTTCCATAAGTCCACATGTTTGTATTTTGTAATACCCATTTAATTCCACCTTTGATTCGTGATATACCTGTATGATGTGAAAACAATATGAAGTTAATTGTTTCTTTTAATTCCAATATGAATCACCATATCATTTAGTTTATTTAATTCACATACTATACGTAATAACAAAAATAAATTCATTTTAGTAGAATTCTATATAGTGTCAATCTTGGTCGGTGATTACTCATACATATATTTCTATATCTAATTTGATGGTTTTAGCTATTTTTATTATTCAACCTACAAAATAACAAAACCGATCAAAGTGGTATCTTTTGTAACAATATCGGTACATTTTTATTATAATAAAAATAAACTAGAGTGTAACTAAAATGTACCGATCAACATACCACATAATCTTCGTTACCAGATGGTTTGTAGTAAAACTCTTCACAAGGAGCAAGAGCAATGTCTTGATAAAAATACAATATTCTGAAACTTTCTAATGATCCTTCATAATGAAATATCAACTATGAATCTGAAGGTATTTTCAAACTGTCTACCAACTGACACCAACCATTATAGAAATAATATCTGCCATTGCTTAGAGGATAGATCTTGACTTTAAAAACATTTCCAGTTGTGATCCGGATCTTTGTATTTCCAATTGGATAATTAAAATGTTGAATCCAATTTTGATACTGTTTTGGCAAAATCTAAGCATAAATAAAAGAAACACTTTTATTGCTAAATATCATACCAAAAAATTAAAATTAAGTGTTAAACTAAGATCGGATAAAATTACTAACCAAACATTTCCTTTTACTGTCTTCAAGGTAACACGAAAATCCATAAATCATTCTCACGTAAAACTGTAACAGTATCAATCATATAGAATCAAAATCAATAACATCAACAAAAAAATGAATACAATCCATTAAGGTATGCAATACATTTAAATAAAATATGATACAACTAATATATATCAAAATAACAATAGACAACATCGAAAATGTGAGAATACATGTAATTTCTTATCATATCGAAATATATATATTTTTTACAGCAAATCATATAATTAAAACTTAAAACCTACTTTTCCGATTAAGTATCACAAATAGACATGGATGATCATCAGCTGAATAAATTGTATAGAAAAACAGGATAGTGACTTGTGTCTATTCCAAACAAAAACTTAAAAATAGTATACCAACTACTAATCAAAATAAGTTCAACTTTTCAAACACACATGAGAATACATCAGTTAAAATCAGAAATTTATATTATACTTCAGATTAACATCGTTACATGAACAACTTTATAAACAACTTTACAAATAAACGTGACAATACATTAGTAAAGATTGAAATTTTATATCATACATCAGAATCACATCAACAACTTTATAAATAACTTTAAAAATACAAATGAGAATACAACAGTAAAGATCGAAATTTTATATCATAAATCAGAATAAGATAAATACATGAGCAAAGTGAAATCCAATAAAATCATCAATGGATAAGACAAATGCTAGATACACGAAATGCAGATCAGTTTTTTTAGAATCATACATGTCTATCATAACATGCATAATAACTACATAGTAATCGGATATACAAAAAAATAGGACTATCAGAAATTGTTCCAATATAAGCCGCAACAATAAACGCAATCATAACCAACAATGGATTGAAAAAAAAACAACAGGGAGATACATGAATACACCACCGTCGATTACAACTTCTTCATTAAAATAGCAAGAACCATAATCGGCTATGGAATTCAAAACTAAAAGAATAAACATGAAAAAAAATACAAAACAAATCAGATTATTTAACAATACCTTTATTATTATACAAGATGATATTGATGAAGATCTGAAGAAATCGAAGAAGATGACAGAGTTTCTTGGAGAAAGTGTAGAAAGAAACGTGGAGAGAGAAACGAACCGAGATTTTGTGAGGATCTTTAAAAAGTTAGAAGTTTAAAAATATTCCATGTAACCGGGTCGGATCATCCCATTTAGTTTTTCGTCAACATCTGTTTGACTTTTGGTCAACAGCTGTTTGAGTTTTGGTCAACATCTCATTTAGTATTCAACAGAAATTTGAATAAGTCAATCAGTGGTTTGAAAATCTGTTTGACTTTTAGTTAACAGTTGGATGGAAACCCATGTTAGATTGAACAGTGTTTTGAACAGATGTTTAAACATCTGTTTAGACTTAAACAAATGTTGGGGCTTAAACAAATGTTTGGCGTATATCAGTTGTTTGGACTTAAACAGATGTTTGACCTTAAACATATGTTTGGCCATAAACAGATGTTTGGCAATAAATAGATGTTTGGCCTTAAACAGATGTTTGGCCTTAAACAAATGTTTGACCTTAAACAGATGTTTGCCCATAAACAGATATTTGGCCTTAAACCAAACATCTGCTTAAGGTCAACATCTGTTTCACTATTCGTCAACATCTGTATGACTTTTGGTCAACATCTGTTAACATATAAACACTGTTAACATAAAATACAAATAATTAGCTAATAGACGGCACACATTTAGCATCTTAAATCATCAAGACCCTTAACAATTTGACCATATGATTTAATCGTGTGTTTTATCTTAGATGCGAAAACTCGAAAAGAAAATTCACTAAAAGGATAACATATTAAACGGGTCAAAAACACTCAAAGTGTATTTTACTGCATAAATATTGTTACATACAAACACTGTTAACATAAACACTGATGCAATATCTGCTGTTGATGTTGAACTACTATTGTTGTTGGGCAGTGGTTCACCTTTGGTTGTTCAGATCTTTGGCTAATTCTTGTACCTTTGCTGAGTCAGGATTTTCTACCAACATCTGCTTGATGGCCAATTTAAAATATTGGGATTCTTGTTGCGCCTGTTCTTCTTCATCCATCTGTTTTTGCCTCTTTGTTTGATAGACAACAGCAGCAGATGGAACAGTGGGTTTAGCAGATCTTTTAGTTGGTACGGTCTGTTTGATTGAAACCTCTGATGCTGGATAATCTGGCTTTTTAGGAACAGAGGGATCTTTCTTTCTTTCTTCTTTCTTCCAATTTTTTGTATGTATCTATCACTTTAATCTCTTTCCACCTTGCGATTTGATTCCTTGAGCCATAATTTGCAGTTATAAGCTCTTCCTTCATTCTCTTCAACTTCAAAGTACTTTCAGGTACATTATTTTTATACTAGGACCCGACTTGTGGGGTTGGTTTTATTGTTGAGTCTTCAAGCATGTTTTGTATTCTTGCAATTTCTTGCTTGAGCTCACTTATGGTCCAATATTTGAATTGATACTTTTCTGCCTTGTATTTCTTGTTTTGTATGATGAGCTCAATGTAATCATTCCTTAGGCTTTCATCATCTCTTTCTAATAACTACTGACAAAGATCTTTTGAAAACGGCTCTAATGTTCTAACTTGGCTGAGCAGATATTGCAGATATCTCTGTATTTCTTTATCAGATTTTCCTTTTGTGTCTCTTTTTGAGATATCCTCTACTTGTTTAACTTTCAATTGAAGGTATTCATGAATGTTCTTTGGCAAAGGATACTCTTGAAGAGATGGAAAACTCCTCTTTTCAGGATCATCTTCAGAATAGAAGGATTTGATATCCTCCCTAACTACTGGAAGATCCAGAGGAAATTTTACACTCAAAGGACCAAAGTCAGTAGTTTGGTCAGGGGTTAGAATTGAAGCAGTTGAAGCAGATTTTTGTACAGTTGATATGATCAAAGGTTGTGAAGATATTGGAAGTGGAGAAGCTACAGTGTCATCTTCAAGTTTGACATTTGTTATCCTCCTTCTTTTGATTTTTGGTGTGGTTGTAGGTGTTGAACTTGGAGTTGGATTTGTGGATTGAGTGGTGGTTGGTAAAGTGACAATAGCATTTGTTGTGACAACAACTGTTGAAACTACTGATGTATCAACAACTGTTGATATAACAGGTGTCTCAACATCTGTTGGCTTTGTAGTTAGAGGTGAGGAACTTTTGGGGATTTTAGAAGGTGATGTATCAACCACTGATGTATCAACAGCTGTTGATATAACAGGTGTCTCAACATCTCTTGGCCCGCTAGTTTGAGGAGAGGAACTTTTGAGGATTTCAGAAGTTGATGTGTCAACGACTGATGTATCAACAGCTGTTGATATAACAGGTGTCTCAACATCTGTTGGCTTTGTGGTTTGAGGTGAGGAACTATTGGGGATTTCAGAAGGTGATGTATCAACCACTGATGTATCAATAGCTATTGATATAACAGGTGTGGAAGTGGGTTGAGTTGTGGTTGGTAAAGTGACAACAGCATTTGTTGTGACAACAACTGTTGAAACCACTGATGTATCAACAACTGTTGATATAACAGGTGTCTCAACATCTGTTGGCTTTGTAGTTTGAGGTGAGGAACTTTTTGGGATTTCAGAAGGTGATGTATCAACCACTGATGTATCAACAGCTGTTGATATAACAGGTGTCTCAACAGTTGTTGAAGTACCCTGCTCTTTCTTTTCCATCAGAACTTTCTTTTCTTTTTAAAATCTTTTAGAACCCTTTCGTTCCATTTTCTCTTTTTCTATTTGCTTTTTGTTCAGCAAAGGCAATGAGAGTCACATCTGGCCTTGGAATTTCTACAACAGGTTTAGCCTTTGAATCAGGTTTTAGATACAAACCATCCTATCCTTTCTTTCCTTTCTCCGCCTTTTTGGCATCATCAGGGTTTTCTACATAGACAATAGTAGGAGGAGAAGTACTAGTGGTTTGAAGTAAATGAGCTTTGATGGCTTTAATGTCAGCTTGAGTATCCTTATACCTTGATTCCATCACATTTTTCAACATTTCTAGCTGAATTTGATGTTGTTGATCAACATATTTTCTTTGTTGATGAAACAAAGGTTGTAGAAGTTGCCATAGCTCACTTGTTGTGGTAGCAGATGATGAAGCAGTGGATCGAGAGTTTGAGGATTGTAACAACTGTTGCAGCATATTTTTGATATCTGCCACAGATGTTTCAAGATTGGTAACTCTCTCTGTCAAATTCTGATATTTTAAACCATCACCCAATTTAATGGGATCATCTGATTTTCCACCAGTAGTGGTTGTATCAGCAGTTGGACCAGGAGAAGTCTCCAATGGTTCATCCACTGATGCCCCTTTTTCTTGGTACTGGGGACTTCTTTCTTCAGCAGTAGTTACCTTAGTAAGCACACCAGTTACTTCTGGGATCTCATCTTCCAGAAGGTCCTTTTTTGAGGGTTTGGGTGGCTTTTTGGTTTTTTTCTTGACGGTCTTTTTGGTGATTTTTGGTGGAGGTTGCACAGCAGTGGTTGTGATGCTGTGGTCACCAAGAGCAGTGGGCTCAACAGCAGAAACCTGAGGAGCAGATGTGGACGCATCTAAAGTTTGCTCAAGCTCCTCTGTTTGTGTTTTTAAAGCTTTTGACTCTGACAACCTTGTAAAAGTTTCAGCAGACAAACTATTTATTTCACAAGGAGCACCTTGAAGAAGCACTTGTGCACTGTCATTTGGTACTTTCTGCTATAAATAGTAGCTTAAAAACCATGGAAACAACAGGAATGGTTTTTTCTTATCTTTTATATTATTGACAATTCTAACCAAATAATTGAAAATCTCTTGGGAGTAATTGAAATTTTGTTTAGCCATAATAACATATCCCAAGTATTGAATTTTCAATGGAATTTCATTGAAAGCTGTTGTTTTGTTTGAAACACACAAGAGTAAAGTATGAAATAAAAATTTCATCGGAGGTGGGAATGCTCCTTTTTCCATAGTAGTTTTGGGACATTGCTCTTCATACCCCCTTTGAATCAGATCTTGTTGATACTCTTCTTTAGGGAAAGAGTTTTTACCTGTATGATCGTTCATCTCAAAAACCACAGATATGGTTTGTGGAGTAATAGCAACCAAAATCCCACCTACTGTTGATGTAATAGCCCAAGGCTTGTTGTCTTGAACTTCTAATTTTGCATTTTTCCAAAAATCTCGTAGGGTTTCTTGGTAAATAGGTACGTTGCAGGTCAACAAAGTTTTGTACTTTGAGGATGAAAGAGCATCGAAGATTGAGTGAAATTCTGTGTTTTTACTTGTTTTCTCAAGTGTACATAGATAGTTATGAGGGTTTTTAAGAGAAAGAGCCATGGTGATTAGAAGGAATTTGTGAGAGGAAGAAGAAGATGAAGAGTTTGAAGGAATTTGAAGGAAACCCTCTTTGGAATTCAAAATGGCAGTTAAAACACTGATTGGGGTTTTGATCAGGGTTTTATGAAAGTGAAAAGTGGATGCTGACGTGTCAGCGGTTACAAAGCGTGGACAGCTAAGAACTGTCCACGTAACAACCTCTAATGAAAATGGATGACAGTTGTTTAGGGAAACCACTGATGGTCAATATCAGTGGATGTCAACTATAAAAATGTGAGCAGTGGCTGTTTTTTAACTATCAGTGGATAGCCAACAGTGATTGAAACACTGATGTTTGTAGTTAAAAAGATGTTTAACCTTAAACAGATGTTTGCAATAAACAGATGTTTGGCCATAAATAGATATTTGGCCTTAAACAGATGATTGCCCATAAACAGATGTTTGGTCTTAAACCAAACATCTGTTTAAGGTCAAGATCTGTTTGACTAATGGTGAACCTCGGTTTGACTTTTGATGAACGTCTGTTTGAGTTTTTGTCAACAGTTTGATGGATACCCATGTTAGATTAAACAGTATGAATGAATAAACACTGAAGTATTATAAAACTTTGAATGAAAATCGTGAAAAGTTAAATGTGATACAACAGTTGAGAGGATACCTTTGCATTTTAGGCTTGTTTCTTATTTTGATTAACTGTTGATGATGTTGAGAGTTTTTATTCACACTGACATTTTAAAATATGTTAAGATGGATATTGAGATTATTAAAATAAATTATTACATAGAAAAATAGACATTTAATGATATATTTAAAAACTATTACACGCTAGAGTTAACAATTGTTAGGATTTCGTAAACTCTGGCCTTTCTCCATGTGATTTCATGCTCTCTTTTGTTTTTCAGATCAGTTAGCATGTTGCAGATTTTCTGATCCTGTTTTAGAAGTTGTGTGAGAAAATCTTCTGCATTGTTCTGGAAATCTGATGGAGGAGAGTGGAGGACTTCATCAAGCAATGCTATGCTGTTCCACGTTTTCTTGTAATTAGTGTCATTGATTATGTCGACTTTACGGTTTAGTTTATCGTCTGTTCTTTTTTATTTAAGTGACCACATCGAGAATTGGGTTTTAACATTGCTGGTGTCTGACCAGTGGTTGAAACTGAAGTTTTCCATGTAGATTTTTGTTGGATTTTCTGATGTGGAACAATCTTTCACAGACAGTGATTTGTAGGACAGTTTGTTGACGTTTTGAATCAAAAGTAACTATCGATCTTTTATAGAGTTTAAAAACGCGGCTACATGGTAAATGAAGAGGTTAATTGTAGTTATGATAATCTTTTTTTGTTCTTTGAACTGCGAAAATTTGTCCCTTGGGTTTCTTGGTATTTAATTTTAAAGTTTTCCTATAAAAGTTGGGGTTTCAAAAGGTTTTTGCAATTAAAAAACTGCTGCTTTGAAATATACATTAATATGTTTATATTAAATCCACACGTTTTGATTGATTAAGTATATAAACTCATGACCACTTCACCCGCTTTCATCACGATTTCCTACGAAGATATCATACTTTCAGGAAAGTCGAGTAATATAGTTTATTGATATGGCGTCATTCACTACTGTAAAATCAGATGATTTAAAGCAGCGTTTTGTCAAGCATATAGAGGAACAAGTGTATGAAGATAAGGCTACTCTTCAAGAGCTGAAGAGATGTTTTGATGGATTGCAAGTTGGCCTGTTCACGAGAGAGCAGGTTTCCAGAAATCTTATGCGGATGCCTTCAACTTCAGTTCGTGAGCTTTGTGTTGTCAGCAATATAGAGTGCGGTGATAGAGACGTGGAGTTCATGGCGATGCTGAAGGACATACATCGAGAGGTTCGGGAATCGATGGAGTTGAAGCTGACATTTCTTAATTCTTACGGTTATTGTTAGATTTAAAAGTTTAGTTGTTCAGTATGTTATGTAATAATTGGACTTTTAAGGTCATGAATAAATGAATAAATTTTAATCTTATGAATCTATGTTGCGTTTGTAGGGAAAAAAAAAGAGAGAATGTCAATTTTAAATTACCATTTTGCATATTTTGAATTTCAAAAGTTATGGATATTATCAGTAATTACTGATTTGATTTGAAAGCAATTGTTATCATGACATTTCTAATTTTTATTTTAACTTTAATTAAGAGAAAATAACCGTCAATTTAAAATTCCCATTTTGCATATTTTCAATGTCCAAAGCTCAAGAAATTAACATTAATTAATGATTTGATATGCAACAAAATGTCATCAACAGTTATTTTTATTTTTTATTTTAACTTTAATTTTTATGACCAAAACAATATTGGAGGAACTCTTATCTCATTGGAATGTAACAATTAGGTTAAATGGTAATTTCAGTGTAATTCTAGTTTTCATTTGATAATTTCATTCTATAATTAATTAACCACATCAACAATAAAAATGTGAGCAGTGGATTTTTTTTAGGAAAACCAATGATGGTCAATATAAGTGGATGTCAACAATAAAAATGTGAGCAGTGACTATTTTTTAACTATCAGTGGATAGCCAACAGTGATTGAAACACTGATGTTTGGTCAGTCAGTGGTCAACATAAAGAATGAAGAAACAAAGGTTGTCTTTCAGCAGTGGATAACATTTAACAATCAGATGTTTGAACCAAAACAGTGCTTGTAACAGACTTTTAAGGATTAATTAAAACTATCATTTTTAACTATTTTGAAGATGCTTGACCTTAAACAGATATTTGACCTTCTATATCAGTTGTTTGGAGTTAAACAGATATTTGACCTTAAACAGATGTTTGAACATAAACAGATGTTTGCGCTTAAACAAATGTTTTACCTTGAAAAGAAGTTTGCCCATAAACATCTGTTTGCAAAAAAAAGACCAATTTCAAGAATACTATACGCAAACAATCAAAATGAGGAGCTTAATAATCATCCAAGTGTACTTCGTTTTTATTTAGTAGTATAAAGATCAAACCACTGTTCTATTTATAGTACAGATCAAACCAATGAGGTGATGTGATAAATATTGTTACATATAAACACCTCAGAGTATAAAACACTGATGTGATAAATATTGTTACATATAAACGCTGATGTGATAAATATTGTTACATATAAACACTGTTAACATAAACAAAGGTAGAATATCTGCTGTTGATGCTGAACCACTGTTGTTGTTGGGTAGTGGTTCGTCTTTGGGTTTGTATAGGGTTTGCCTCGAGAGATAAACTCTAGCGAACCACTGCTATACTAAACACAATTACATAAGAAACACTGATACATAAATACTAAAGTTGAATCCGCTGTAGATGCTGAACCACTGCTGCTACTGGGCAGTGGTTTTCCTTTGGTTAATCAAGCTCTATGTACATAAGTGCTTGTCTTTAACAGGGCTTTGTCTTCAACAGTGGACAGGCCTCATCAGTCTTTAAGTCCATCAGTCTTTATAAGGAGCAGTGGTTAGTTATAACAGTCCTTAGCATGATCAGCTGTTATAACCACTTCATAACCCTTTGAGAGGAAGCAAGTGTCGGTCTATTTAACTGAGAGGAATGATTGCAGTACATCCCTGTTGAAAAACAGAGTCGATAAATTTAGGGAAAATGAGGTTGAAAGATGATAAGCCAACAGTGGACGATCTCATTCTATAGCTTCGATAAATTCAGGGGTATTCTCAAATAATACTTCCTAGATGCTTCCAAAGAAGCAGCACTTTGGACATTTTTCGGTCTTTAAACATCACTTATCTATTATCTACTATCTATTATCTATTATCTATCTATTATATATAATAAATGAAAGTTGATTGCTCCACGTGGCCCAAAGTGGATGTCACACCCCGAATTCCACGTGTCACCGGTGGGACCGGTAGGGGAGTATCGTGACGTAGTTGATATCATCATAGTCAAACAACACAATGTATAAATGCACAGCGGAAGCAAAAGCTAAATATATTACAATCCGAATATAAAGTAATATCAAGTATTACAACGGAAAGTAAAGGATCCACAGGCGGATCTTAAAACATAAACATTGTTCAACAGACTTTAGACGCCTAGAACTTGCAAGATTCCTTATTAACGCCCTGAGCTTCCAGCCAATTATGTTTAGTACCTGTCACTTAACCTTTTTGGAAAATACGCCAGTTTACACTGGTAAATACACTCAACCGACTCATTTGAAAATAGTTTAAGAAAATTGATTTAGATGCACCAGGCACAAAATATTTTGACACTTTGATTAAAATGCACAGGGAAAAATTAATCTTTTATAACTTGGGACAATTATAATTATAATCTTGTATACAGATTTACATGTTCGTTGTACGTTCAAGGCCCGATGTAGAAACCGAGTCAAGATTAACAGACACGCCACAAGTATAAGCCCACAAGAGAGTGAGATACCGTTTCCCTTTAAGCAACTTTCAGTGTATGCCTACACCCCGTGCTTAAGGCGTGGCCATTTTATAATACAATGATGTCAAGGATATCCGGGACATGGTCATTAACCCCTAAAGGCTTTTATTTCAAACAATACAGATTAAAATGGGTTACCTCAATAATTTAATCAGAATACGATTAAACATTCAATACCCGACCAAGCGGTATTATTATAATACCGTATCCCAAGCCCGTATAGGGAAAATAAGTTGAGAGTATTTACCTGAGCTAAATATAAATTCAATCCCAGCCGTATATCAATTCAGCAAGCACAAGTACTTCTACTGGGGCTCTTAATCTGGAACGAAGGTTTTTAATAACCTATTAGATTTCTAACGGGTCTTTAATTAAGCCTATGCTTAGACCGGTTAGTTTTAAAGAGGAAGATACGGTTCAAACGCATGATAAGGCGAAGACCGGTTTAGAATGTGGTTTCGACCTGGCAAGCTTGTATGCTTGCTTAATATGGGTAACTTAAACACATTCTGGATTTTGAGACCAAAAAGATATGGGTTGACCCGTTTCGGCTAATTTATGCAAACTAGTCACACAAGCCGATCCGAACGCGACAAGCGCGTGACGAGTAACCATATGAGTTATATACAGGTTTCCTAAGTTAATATGCCTTAAATATGTTGTGATATCAGTAGGATACCTTCCAATATGCCCAAAACGAGTTTAATCTCAATATAAGCCCCGAAGGGGTATTTTGGTCATTTACCTATGGCATATATACTACCTGTCATACAACTAACTAAACGTCGTGACCATAAGGTATAACCTCGGAAGGTTATTCCCTATATACTATGGTCACCTAATGTGTTTGGTCGGATCCTAATGATCGACCAAACGGGTCGGGTTCGAAAGTATAAGCGATTGTTTAGATCGCTTACCTTACGACCCTATATAGGCACTAAACTAAAAGTGACGAGCTAAGCATGTTAAAACATGCTTAACTAAGTTTAGAAAACAGGTTTGGTATCAAAACAAACGGTTTTGATACCTGAGAGTAGTTTGGTTACAAAATACGCAAGAATACGCATTTTGGCCGAAACTATGACTCGTCACTGAGCCTAGATAATGTGGTAATCAGTAGGTATAGTCACTAGGGACTATAACCATCTTGATTACGCTCACGTTATGAAGTTCAAACGAACTTCGCATTGACCATAAACTGGTCAATGCAGAAAGTCAAACAAAGTTTGACTTTAATGCTAAAACGAATAAAAGAACGAAGGAACACTTACAAAGGGTCCCCAAAAGCTAATCTTGATCCAAGTAACTCAGGTATGAAGCAATGGCTTCAACTTAGAGCATTCTTAGATCAGATTTATGGGTTTTGAAAGTGAATAGGTTGGGTATTTATAGTAAATGGACAACCGTTAGGATCGTTCTTCGAATACCGTGCCTTGATCTTGTCCCTACACTTGTTGGTAACTAAGGTAACTCAAATTGGCCCCCCAACATCAGGGATTAACATGTGGCATTGGCCTTTGGGGTGTTTAGCAGCTGTTACAACTGATTAAACAACTTTTGCTGGTCTGAAAGGGCCTCGCGTGATGCCAAGGGGGCTAGGTGTCACACTAAGGTCCTCCTGATCAGCAAACAGTTTTCAAAGCTTCCATTTCAGTCCCCGTTGTGCATTAAGGCCATTTCCGACATGTTTAAGGCTCGTTAAGTCAACTTTAAGGCCCTAAAATGATGCCTAAACATTGTGGACATGAAACATGCTCAAAAATATTCCGGATGTCGGTTCGTTTGGTCGTACGATTGCGATGTTCGCTTAATTACGACGGAATGCGCATAAGCGCGAAAGACAATCCAAATGGCGTGACGAATGGGTTTTTCTTACGCCAAACACTAAAATAAAATATTTTAGTGCTTACATAAATTTTTGGATGTCCGGGTGTATTCAGAACGTAAGTTATGCGCGAAAATGCAAACTTATGCACTTTTTGACGCTTTTAGTCCCTGGTCCTTCTACACTTGATCTTAACATGATTTCTTGTATTTTGAGCCCTCTAACTTGACTTTTGCGGGCCTTAATACATAACCAAACTTTGTTAAGTCCTTGGGTAACTTTATGGTTACCCGAAAAGTCATCAATTTCAACGTTGACGCTTTTAACCCCTCCTATACGAATATTGTCATAACTTTCTCATATGATAGCGAAACTTGGTGAAATTTTTATCATGTATTCTAGTGAGCATAATTGATCGTTACAAAGCTTTGGGTTTGCTAAGAGGTCACTCAGAGGTATACTTTAAACATGCTGACACATTTAACCCCTGTAGTTTGTAATCTCTCACTTTCTTTCACAATTAGCTTCGTATGATCCATGAATCATTCGTTTAAGGGTATAAACATCATGCAGGGATATTGTAGGGTATATTTATCCATTGTTGACATTTTGAACCCTTATTTTCACATATTTTCCATGTTTGTCAACTTTAGTCCTTCTAGAGTATTCTTTCACACGTTCAAAGCTTATGACACGTGTCAATACATTATAGGACGTGAATTTTCGAGGTGTTACAGTGGATCAATCAACTTTCATCTATTATATATAATAGATAGAAAATAGATAATAGATGTTTGAAGACCAACAAATGTCCAAAGTGCTGCTTGTTTGGAAGCATATAGGAAGCATTATTTGAGAATATACCTGAATTTATCAAACCTGTAGAATGATATCGTCCACTGTTGGCTTATCATCTTTCAATCTCATTTTCCCTAAATTTGTCGACTCTGTTTTTCAACAGGAATGTAATGCATTATTACCTTATTTAAGATACTTTCAACTGCATCTTCTGATAAATCAAAATTCATTTCGCTCAAAAGATACGTTCAACTGCATCTTCAATCATGAACTATTTAAAGAAATTGATGAAATCATCCAAAAATACCCAAAATAAAACTACTTCAACCATCCAACCATAAGATACTTGCCGTATTAGAATGACCATTTTTACCTTATTTCAACAGGGATGAAATCATGAACTATTAGAATAGCCATTTTTACCTTATTTCACAAATTTCATAATATGAAAATAAGTAAAACATAAAAAAATGAAACCAAACACCTGATATTTGTCGTCCAAATCTTTTAGTTGGTCCTCATAGTCCTACAAGCTTTCGAAGTCGTTGGAGTCGGTCGGTGATGTCAGCAGCCTAATTAACAAACAACAGCAAACAACAATAGCAAGTCAACAAACAATCGACCTCAAAATCATATAGAAGCCCAAAAATAAAACAAACCCTAACCTAAAACTCAAGATGGAAAAATGAAAAAAATATATTTATAACTAACCCTAAACCTCAAATCCATTACAGCATAACCATTCAATCGACCTCAAAATGATATAAAAGTCTAAAAATAAAATGAAAATTAGATAATTGAACATCAAAATTGAACAGCAAACTTGACCAAAAATTAACCAAGAGAACTGCAGGCCGCAGAGCCCACAACCTCCGATCATCTCCGTCATCAAGTTACCAGCGGAACCCTAGCCAAAGCACAACAATAAGTAAAGACGCATGAAGATCGAATGAGTGAACAATGAAAACAAAGATTGACACTTATACAACGGAAGTTATTGATAATCTAACCTTGATTCGGAGCATTGATCTGAACATCGATCAGAATAGAGCAGAGCAGAGCAGAGGGAGAGAGAAAGTGGGGAGGCCCTAAATGAGTAAATGAGGGAGGAGATAGATAAAAGAGGGCAGTGGTACTGTTGGGCGGGAAAAGGGGAAAAACGATGCCCTAATTAAGTGACACGTGGCCCAAATCACTTTCATTTATTATATATAATAGATTAATTAAGTTCCATAAAATTTTCTAAAAGTCAACATGATCCACAACCACATGAAAACATCAAATACATCATGATTCAAATGTGGTTCAAAACTGTCTAAATTATCTAGATGAGTTTCTAAGCATCATCCTAGCTTGTTTCTTGAGTCCCAACTACTATCAACCTGCAACATGTATTAAAATACTATCAACAAAAATGTTGGCGAGCAAACAAGTTTGAATACGTAGCATAATAGTTTAACAAAAACTCATATCCATCATGTAAACATAAAATAAGTTTCACCATGCTAGTTTACGCAGTCCAAGTGATATCCCAAGATTTCAATGCGTTAAATGCCTTTCCCAAAGACTAACGGGAGGTTAAATGTCTCATCCTAACAATAACCCAAAGACTAACGGGGAGGTGTATTACCCCTATAGCGCTACCATTGTTAAGGCGGAACTACACACAGGGATTAAACGTTCACATAGCATAAAAGTCTCAAGTTTCAAGTTTCATGTTTAACGAGGATAGAGTATGTTTCAAATAAGTTTCAAGTTTCAAGTGTCAAGTGTCTTGATAATATAATACATGTTGCATCCCAAAAGTGTTTAAAACCAAAAGGGATCGAGTATACTCACAGCGGGTGCTTATAACCAAACACTGCTAAATTGGATCGAAGGGAGCGCTGGATCAGCCTGCGTGCGGGGAACAGAGCATAAGTCCTCTAAGAGCTGACTCGGTTGGGAATAGAGTGTCAAACGGTGCGAAAATCGAGTAAAAGTTTCCGATAGTATACCTGAGCGGATGGTCATCCGGTCGGATGACCAATCGAACAGATGGACTCCATCCGATCGGATGGTCATCCGGACGGATGACCATTCGAACGGATGGCCATTCGAACAGTGATTGTTTGCGAACTGTTAAAGTTTCAAATGTTGTGATCATATTGTCCTGTAAAACAAACAAGTGTCATGATAATCAGATCATCTGGACGAATGGTCATCCGATCGGATGACCATTCGGGCAGATGGTCAGTGAGTGTAGTTTTGTGAAATTCTCTAAGTTTCGAGTTAACGGAGACGGTGTAACGATGCGTCAAACAACGGAAACGTACCAAACCCAGCTCGTTCGGTTGGCTGGGAACCACCCCTTCTCGAACCGACGAACTGTTTCTGGAGGTGTTTCATGTTTGGACCCGCCAATCAGCCCGTTTTCCGGTGGAAATCAGTCTTCAAGCCGGCTTTGGGCTAAGGAACGAGCCGCAAGTCGGTTTGAGTCTGATTTTACCCATGTTCTGTATAAAAATCGAAGAAAAGTCCGAAAATAGTAGTAAAATGTGATGTTCATTAGATCTAAGCCGGAAACCATGTGAAATTCCGTTAGATATGGTGTAAGAGTGTGAGATTCTTAAGTTTTTGGTATAAAAGTTGTGAAAATATGTTAGATCTGAGGCTGGTCTTGGTTAAATGGTGATCCACAACAGTTTGTACAAACATTTGTGTGGAAAACACCTTCAAGAGGCCCAAATCAGTTGGTTTTCATGAAAAAGTTTAAGTGTTCGTGTGGCTTTGATGAAGAATCTTGTGTAGAAGGGATAAATGATGAAAGTTGTACAAGAATCAGAGAAGAATACTTACGATCTGCCTTGAATCTTGCTTAAAACGACTGAGAGTGCGTGTGGTCGGATGGCAGTGAGTGAAAGGTGAGAATGAGAGCACAAATGGCCTATTTATAGCTGATGTTGATAGCTAAGGCGGTGTAAGTGCGCGATGGATCGGATGGCTATTCGGTCGAATGGTCATCCGATCGGATGTCCATTCGGACAGCCGAGACCCGTTTGCTAGTTTTCCGACCTTGGTTCGTTTTGCGAGCTAGATTAAGCGTTGCGTATTGTTGCGAGTAACCATTACATGGTATGATTATATAATTAACACAAAAGTTTCTGTGTTTCAAGTCTACGTTTAAGCTAGTTTCCTGTTCAATAAGTATCAAGTATCAAAGTCTTTCGTTCAATAAAGAATCAAAGTTTCTCGTTCCATAAGTATCAAGTTTCCACTTTAATCAAGTATCAAAGTATAGCAAGTGTCAAGTTTCAAGATTCGAGTTTCAACATATCATAAGAGTCTAGTTTCACAAGAGTCAAGTATCAAGAATCAAGATTCATATTGTTCATGCGTATCATATAGTAAAAGTTTCGCATAGTTTCACATAGTTAAGACTTAAGTAAGTATCATTAAATATTACAGGGACGAGACTTGCCAAAAGATAAAAGTTTCAAAACGCGGGGCGTTACAGAACTGAACGAACATGATCATAGCGTTCATTTAACTTTAACCGAACACGAACACGAACATATAATCGAACACATTTTTTTGTTCGTGTTTGTTCATTAAGAAATCGGGTATGTTCGTGTTCGTTTATTTAAAGCCTAAACGAACAGTTCACGAACATAAATGAACATAAACAAAAAAATAACTGAACATATTTGAATAAACATAAACAAAACTAAATTAACATGATTGAACAAACACAAATGAACGTAACTGAACAAATATAAACAAACACAATTTAATATTAGTGAACACAAACAAACAAGTCTAATATATTACAGTTCATCCAAAACAAATCTAAATTAGGGTTCATAAATACTAAAATTACGTATTTTTTATATAAATATTAAGTAAGTGGTCAGTTACGATTTAAGAAAAATTTTAAAATTTCATTTTTATTACTAGAAAACCTAATATTTATATAAATATAACTATTTATGTATTTACTAAAATTTAAACGAACATAAACGAACGTTCACGAACATAAACGAATGTTCACAAACATAAATGAACGAACACAAGGTGTGTTCATGTTCGTTCATTTAATTAAACGAACAAAAATTTTTGTTCGTTTTCGTTCGTTTATTAAATAAATGAACATAAACGAACTTCCCGCCGAACAAGTTCACGGACAGTTCATTAACGTTCGGTTCGTTTATAGGCCTAGTCTCACCATTTCTTTTTCAGTTTTTATTAGAGTTAATTACACAAATGGGTCCGTGGTTTATACCTAGTTTCGCCTTTAGGCACTAACTTTTTTTTTAACAGGTTGAGGTTTTATGGTTTCAATTTTGTAACACCTTTGAATACTAACACCAAAATTATCAATATAATGACTAAAATACCCTTTCATTCTTTTTATTTTTTCCAATGTAACACATTTGGGTACTAACACCTAATTTTATTTAAGTTTAAATCAATTTTACAAAATCTATTTTTTTATTTTCATCTTTTTATTATATCTCTTAATTAACATAAAATCTATTTTTTTTTATAAATATAAATTAAGAAGTCAGAAAACGTCCACTCCATTTTTTATTTATTAATAATATTACTAAATAATACTAGATAAATATCTGACTAAAATTATGAATATACAAAAACTCTTTAAAATATAAATTAAATAATGAAAAAATGATATAATAAGTATCTATTAAAATCAATAGCAATCTTGAAAACACACGAATATAATATCTGAAAATTAGTTAAATTAATATATCAAGATATGTAGCATAATCGAGAAAAATTGTTTAAAAAATAACTACAACTAATTTAATATATTTTGTAGTAAAATCGTAAAAATGTATAATCTAATTTGATTTGTTTGTCACGATAAATTACTTGGCACATTTTGAGACGGTGTGATTAAACCATGACGTCTCTATTTTATTTGTGTATCTATGTGCTTAGAAAACACTTTAGTTCCGATGAGATACAGTCTTTTATTATTATTGTTACTGCTTTTATATTATTTAATCCCATATATTCAAAATTACAAAAATTAAAACTAAGTTTTATACATTAAACAAGTGTAATACACGAAATTTTAACCTAATATCTTAAGAGTAAATTACAAAAATTGTCCTTTATGTATGTCACTTATTGCAAACTTTGTCCTTTGTCTTCAATAATTACAGAAAACGTGCTCGATGTTTGTAAACCCTTGCAAGTTATGTCCTTTAGCCCTAACTCAGTTAATTTTTGTGGTTAAATCTGACCAAATTGACCCCACATGAGGGTATTTTTTGGTTAAATCTGACCAAATGGACCCCAAATGAGAGTAAAATGACCAAAATACCCTTATGTGGGGTTCATTTGGTCAGATTTAACCACAAAAATTAACTGAGTTAGGGCTAAAGGACATAACTAGCAAGGGTTTGCAAACATCGAGTACGTTTTCTGTAATTATTGAAGATAAAGGACACAGTTTGCAATAAATGACATACATAAATGTTTAATTATTTGCACATTACCAACTATTATTATACCTATTGAATGTTTAATTATTTAAGATTTTGAGCAACTTCTATCGTGCTAAATTATTTATCATTTCTTAAAAAAATATATAAATATTTACTTATAAAAAAATAAATAGATTTTTTGTTAATTAAGAGATATAATAAAAAGATGAAAATAAAAAAATAGATTTTGTAAAATTGATTTAAACTTAAATAAAATTAGGTGTTAGTACCCAAAGGTGTTATATTGATAATATTAAGAGTAAAATGCTCGGATAGTCCCTGTGGTTTTGTAAAATAACACCTATAGTCCCTAACTTTTGGAAATTACACTCGTGCTCCCTGTGGTTTGACGGTTTGTTACTCGGATAGTCCCTAGAGTGGATGTCCGTTAGTTTTCTCCGTTAAGTCCATCTGAAATTACTTATTTACCCCTCCCTAGAGTGGATGTCCGTTAGTTTTCTCGGATAGTCCCTAGAGTGGATGTCCGTTAGAGAGGGGTAAATAAGTAATTTCATATGGACTTAACGGTGAAAACTAACGGACATCCACTCCAGGGACTATCCGAGTAACAAACTGTCAAACCACAGGGAGCACTGGTGTAATTTCCAAAGGTTGAGGACTATAGGTGTTATTTTACAAAACCACAGGGACTATCCGTGCATTTTACTCTAATATTAAAAAGAATAGAAGGGTATTTTAGTCAATATATTGATAATTTTGGTGTTAGTACCCAAATGTGTTACAAAATTGAAACCATAAAACCTAAATCTGTTAAAAAAAATTAGTACCTAAAGGCGAAACTAGGTATAAATCACAGAACCCATTTGTGTAATTAACTCTTTTTATTATTTATCCTAGCATATTTCACGTTATAACAACACAACTTAGGTGTTGTTTGTTTTTGCACACAAAAACTGTCTGCAGTCTGATTTCAGCTGATTTTATGTCTGCAACTGAAGATGTGGTCTGAAGGTCTGCAAGCTGAAAATATAATACTGTTTGTTTTATAAACTGGATATCGTCTGTATAACATAAAAAAAATAATACAACCACCACCTCCACCACCACTACACTGCCCAAACCACCAGCACCACCACTCAAACAAGTCGGAAAAAAAAAAACGAATCTGACCAGAAATTTCAAGATCCCAATTTCAAACAACCCATCTGAAACCCCTCTTTCTTCGATCCGTGTAATCGGAGAGACACCTCCAACATCTTAATCTTCTTGAATCTTGATCATCACTATAAATTTCAAGATCCCAATTTCAAACAACCCATCTGAAAATTTCCAACTGAAATCGAAAAACAACAACAAACCCACAAATACCCAATCATGACCAATCTCATATCATTATATCAATTAACCAAAAAAAGTGACAGAAAACAAACCTTTAACTCAGAATTGCACCCAAATCGCCAAACTTGAGACTTTGTCTTCGACACTTCAAAATTCAACACTTAACGCCTTCTGTCTTCACACTTCGATCCGTCACTTCACACTTGAAAATTTCCACACTTCCCACTTCAATTGCAGGTTGTTGTCGCCCCTGTTACCTGAACAATCAAGCAGATCAGCAACGCCAACCGATTAGGGATCGTCGTGGGGGGCTGGGGTGGTTCATTCTAAACAACAACAACAAACCCGTCGGAGAAGATCTGATGAGTCGACGAGAGAGAGAGAGAAGCCGGAGAGAAAGAGGTGGAGGTGGTGGTGGCGGTGTAATTGTGGATGTGGTGGTGGGTTGAAGGTGACGGTGGAGGTGGAGGTGGAGGTGGTGCTGGATTTTAAAGAGGGAGAGAGAGAAGAGGTCTGGGTTTTTTTTTTTTAAGATCTGATTTCATTGTGAAGATGTTGTATATATGCTTTTTTTTTTTAAAAAAGTAGTTTTCAGATCTTCTTTAAAAAAAAAACAGTCTTCAAAGTCTTATGTCTGCCCGTGTAAAGACAAAAGCTCTTTGCAGAAGTTTTAAGCAAAAACAAACAGCACCTTAGTGAATGGTTAAATGTGAAACCATCCCTACACACGTGGTTTGCATACATGAGAAATTCTTTTTTTTTTTTTTTCATCTTTCACCCCACCACAACACACATTCTAGATATTAATACGATTTTAAGTCAGAGAAAACTGAAATGAAAATTCATAATAACAACAAAAAAAACCTTCAATTGTTTAAATTAAATTTGTAACTTGTAACTGTACAAGTTTTCCTTACTCAATAAACAAAGAATACATCGAAGATGGATATGATCAGGTGGTTCCACTGGTGACATGATGATACTTCAGTGGTATATCAGTGATCTAAATTTGCCGTAAAAAAAGAACAAAGTAAAGCAAGTAATAGTTTAATTCAAACGTACAAAAGGTAATAATGTACAAACAATCGAATATGACCACAACGTGTAATAAAAACAGTATTGATCGGATAGATCATCCATCGTGTGTTCGAATGAATATTTAAATAATTTCATGATAATTTATATATTAAAACACTAGGTTATAGAACCATGTATTACGCGTCGTTGTATAATAGAAACGATATGATTATATAACCTGTGAAAAAACTTTATATAACTGACGTATTTTTATTATTATATGACAATTCATACAACTAACTTTAATTTATCACAAAAACCGACATATATTAAATAGTAACACTGAAATACCATGATAGTCCGTGTACTACATGGGTTGAATACTAAACAATATGCAATACACACACATATACACATATATATTCTTCATATAACTACTAAAATTACGTATTATATTACATATAATTGTGTATATAAATAATATCATTTTTATTTTTTTGTATTCTAAATATAAATTTTATTTAAAGTAATAAAAATAATTTTATTGTTATGTCATAAATTAGATTAGTTATTATTAAATTGTGAGCTAAGTTAATGGTTTATGTATGACCAATAATTTTTTTATAGTTAATGATTAAGTTACTATGTAATGAGTAAAAAACTAATAATATTAAAAATAAGATTGAGTTTTTAGCCTATTTATAAACTTTTTATTTATTTATGGGTATGAGAGATTTGAGTGACAAAAAGATTAGTGATGTGAAATATGTCAGTGATATCGCCTAACTTTGTATCTATTTGTGAGGTAAGTAGATAGATAACTAAAAATTAAAAATAATAAAAGTGAATAAAATTCTAAAAGACTTTTTGAGAATTTGGATGTATGTATCGGAATAAGACTTTTATTTATAAAAAAAATATATTGCACGTATATCACGTTTATGTGTGTTTTGTTGCTTGAAGTTTTAATAATTATCTTTTAGAATTTATAAAATAGAAGTAGATATTTATATGTTTAATAATATTATTATTGATTATATATTAATAATATTATTACTAAATTGAAGGAGAAAATGCCAAGTGGTATTTATTGGAATCTTTTATTAAAAGTGAGATACAATACTTCAATTATACAAAACATAGAATACAACACAAACATTTAGGTAATTCTGTAATAATCTTCGATCCGAATACCTATTATTTTCATTAAGTATTACACTTTAGTTCATATTATTCTTTTTGCTACATACCGAAATTATATACGGTATTGTTCAAGGTTTGATTTCCCTTTAAGTTCCTTAGAGAATAAGTTCTGGAAAAAATCAAGAACTGCTACCCTAGCAAAGTTAGGTGGCGTTTCGGCAGTCACTAGGCTTGGTGCGGGTCCTATTTCACCATTTATGTTTGGGTTGATAAATGTTGCTATAGACAACCTCTCTCCCTCCGAGTTCACTGTTGCTCTGTGCTCAATGCTTTTATATTGTCCATTTGTCACGATCTGAAACACAATATATTGTTCTCTATCATTGCAAATAAAACCACGTGAGATGAAATTATAAGTAAGTGTTAGAGAAAGAAATGACAAATGACCTCTAGGATCTCTCCGATGTTAACAATGAAAGCATTATGGAGTGGTGTAACTGGGATCCAAGCGCCATCTTTTCTTATTTCAAGACCATGTACTTCATTTAGTTCGAAAAGAAAAGTGACCCCGACCGCATCAGAGTGTGGGGCAAGACCAATGACTTGTTCGGGTTGGGGACATGGTGGATAGTAGTTCATCCTCATTGATTGCATTCCTTCCTCAAACAATGCCATCAAATCTGTAGTTTCCATATTCAATGCTTTCGCAATGTAGAGCAGGGTTTTTTTCGCTGTTTTCATAACCTCTCTTGAATATTCTTCTAAGGTGTCTCTGTTTTATAAATAAAAAACCACTTGAAGATTATATATAGACGCCGGTTAATGTACAAAATCCCTTAACGTACGACACGTACGCAATTCAGTATCAACATGCGAAATTGGGTTTATAACATGCAACTTTCATTTCTATATATACATGCGACTTTCATTCTATACTATGCGACTTTTATACATATATATATATATATATATACATGCGATTTAATTATATATACATGCGACTTCCAAATACATATTCATGCGATTTTTAAACTTTCTGTAATATAACGTGCGATTTTGCCTCGCGTACGCGTCGTACGTTAAGGCATATTGTACGATATACTTTATAAACCATTTTATGCCTTATAGAAATAATTAAGAGTAAAATGCACGGATAGTCCCTGTGGTTTAGTGAAATTTCACCTTTACTCCCCAACTTTTCAAAATTACACTCTTAGTCCCTGTGGTTTGACAAGTTTTTACTCGGATAGTCCCCAAAGCGGATGGAGGTTAGTTTTTCTGGTTAAGTGGGTGTGAAATGACAAGGACTACCCGAGTAACACCTTGTCAAACCACAAGGACTATCTGAGTAACAACTTGTCAAACCACAGGGACTGTCCGAGAAACCTTCATCCGCTTTAGGACTACCCGAGTAACAACTTGTCAAACCACATGGACTAAGAGTGTAATTCTGAAAAGTTGGGGACTAAATGTGAAATTTCACCAAACCACAGGGACTATCCGTGCATTTTACTCAATAATTAATAAGTAAAACTATTGTGTATATAGGGGTAGGTAGAGGATCCTGTAAAAAGTGCTAAAAGTGTGAGAAGTGTATTATAACACTATATATAATACTATATAACACCATATAAACACCGTATAACAATATGCAAGACCATATAATACCATATAACACTATGTAACACTATATATCATTATATAACAAATATAACACTATACATCTATCATAGACATGCTATCAGACAACCTATAGTGTTATATTTGTTATATAATGATATATAGTGTTACATAGTGTTATATGGTATTATATGGTCTTACATATTGTTATACGGTGTTTATATGATGTTATATAGTATTATATATAGTGTTATAATACACTTCTCACACTTTAGGCCCTTTTTACACTATCCTTACCCTATAGGGGTATTCATTGAATCAAATAACGAATTTTCGAATTAATGGAATAGATTTTTTTTTTACCTGAATTCATATTTGATTCGATTCGTATTTGTAACTCGAATTGAAATAAATTCGATTTAATTTAAATTCACCCTAAATAATAAAGTATTTTACTTTCATTTTTTTAAAACTACTACAAATTATTTTTTTTAACAAATAAAATAATCAGTAAAATTAATTAACTATCAATATGTCAAAACACTAAGGGTATGTTTGGTATGAAGCTTTTAGAAGCTTCTAACTTTAAACTTTTAAGAAAAAGCTCTTACTCAATAAAAATTATTGTTTGGTTGAAGGAGCTTGAAACTTCTAGCTTAGGATCTTAAAGCTTTTGGTTGAACGCTCCTACTAGTAGTGTTTAGAAGGAGCCACAAGCTTTTAGGGAAAACATGACTATTTTAACCTCTAAAGATAATGAACTTTTTAGTTATGTTCATTTTGGTAATTTTATACCTTTTATTAAAAGCTCCAGCTACTCTGCCAAACACTAAATATATCTAAAAAGCTACAGCTACTACTTACCAGCTACAGCTACCACCAGCTACTTTTGCCAAACATACAATTGTGTTATATACATGAGATATAAAGTAGTTAAACAAGTTGTATTCATGTTTAATACTTGTGTTATTTGCGTCATCAGAGACCTGTTAAACCCGATAAGACACGATTTGCCAGCTCTACCAAACATACCCTAAAACTTAGAAGATAGGTTGGTTACCGGTAGCATTTTAAGTTAGGTAAAAAATTAGAAATAAGTAGTATGGGCCATTTGTTATTTGGTTTGGTAATGTTATGAATAATAAACTTATCACTTATAGATGTGATTCATACTTTGGCCAAGTTTAGAAGTTATATATATGTGTGTGTGTATATATATATATATATATATTAAAAATTATATATAAATTGAATTCGAATTGAAAATCATAAATTCGTATTTGATTTGAATTCGATTACTGGACTCGAATATGAATCAACTCGAATTCGAACCTTAATAATCGAATTCGAATTTAGATTTTTTCGAATCCGAAGAATTCTGAACACCCCTATGTGTGTATATGAGTGTAGCGCTAAATACACACAGAGATTTTAACTAGGGGTAGCAATTCATGGCATTGAAATATTCATTCCTTTGTATATCTTGTCTACCGATCGCATATAAACAAACGGATCATGTCAGGTCGTACTAAAAATCATAAGGTTGACTCTGTTAACCTATTTAAAACTAAAATATATTTTATGTTAACGTTACAAATCATTTACTACTAGAATACAATAAGTAATACAACTTATTTATAATATGCTGCCAAAACATTACAGCTCATTTATTTACCCCATTAAGAGCCTTTCCGAAAACTCTCGAAAAAAATTATGCCTCGGGCGCCAAAAAGAATTTGGTCCAAAATTATGGTTAAGGGTAAATGAATTAAAAAAAAAATAAAAACTTAGTGGTGAAGCAAAGACTAGAACTTAAGACCTTTACATTATTTTGAGATGATTTTTTTCGCTACACCACCAACATCTACACCACCAATATTTTTTTACATGATAAACAGATGAATATACTAAATATATAATTTAATAAATATATACAAGCTTATAAAGACTTTTCGGGCCCTTTGAGATTTTGGGCCTCGGGCGTCGGCACAGGTTGGCCGGCCCTGCCCTTTAACTTGTTACTTAAGATTTTTAACTTAAGTTAATCATGTCAATATAAGTACTATTTCGTGGAAGGAAACATATTGTTGTGTTGGGGTTCACTGATTAAAACCAGTTAATTTACACATATTGGGAGAGGAGTGAATTACCGGAATGGAAGAGGTAGGTTAGGAAATAAGTGTGGCTTTCTACGATGATGCGGAAGGGTAACCAAGAAAAATATATCGGCCCAATCGAGTTTTTGCTCCTCGGAGAAAACAAAGGCTTGTCCAAATCCCTCGAGATCTTCCGGTGTTTGCCACAACTTCTTTTTCTCCTCAGTTGGCAACTGAAAGAGTTGTTGTGTTTCTTCCTTTACTCTTTCCAACAATGAACAACTGATCCCGTGATTTATAACCTGTCATTATTGTCGGAAAGAAGAGAATAAGCTATAGTATATACACACACCCTTCTCATGCAACCCTAATTACAACTTTTACGATCTAATACAAGTCTCTTTTTCTCTATACCAGTAGGGGTGTAAACGAGCCGAGCCCGAGCTCGACCAGGCTCGAGCTCCGCTCGTTAGGTTTTTATGAAGCTCGAGCTCGAGCTCGGCTCGGTTCAAGCCTGCTTCTTTGAGCTTGAGCTCGGCTCGCGAGTAAAACCCAGAGCTCGAGCTCGGCTCGACTATTTTGAGAACAACCTTAAACGAGCTAAAATCTCGGCTCGAGCACACTTAAACATCGCTTAAACAAGCCAAAGCTCGGCTCGAGCTCGGCTCATCAATGTTATCATAATTATTAATATATTATATATAAAAAAATTAAAATTTTGTTTGGGCTCGTTTAGGCTCGCGAGCCTAAACAAGCTTTGTATTTCAGGCTCGAGCTCGGACTCGATAACAAAACGAGCTCTATTTCAGGCTCGGGCTCGTTAAGGCTCGGCTCGTTCGAGCTTTTAACCGAGCCGATCACGAGTAGCTCTCGAGCCTCTGGGCTTATTTATACCCCTATATACCAGTTGACAATTATAAATTAATAAAATGATTATGTTTCTTAATGAAATATAAACTATATAAGTAACCTGAAAGAAACCCCAATCTTTACAAGCCATGTGTAGCTTTTCTAATTCATAACCAACAAAATCTTTAGATGTTAATCGCTCCATATCAATGATAGGCACTTGAGGAAGGGAGGAAGGTATGACTTGAGGTTCGTGATCGGGACGAACATATCGGGATGGAACCTTGATCAGGTGTTCTTCAGCAAGTTCTTGTACGCTTGGAACCACAAGTGAAACCCCCAATTTAATTCCCTTTGCCTCCATGATTTTTCTCTCACTCAAACTCAATGGTTTTTATCTACAAATGCATGCATGTATGTATGTATATATAAGAACTTCTTCCTTAAAATTTGCTTTCCTTCATCCTTCCAGAAGTTTTCACATGGCCCACATACACACATTATTATTATTATTCAACATACAGTATACAAAAAGGGTGGCCGGGAATAGTGTTTTTGTGGGATTGGTTGAGTTGGGCGGCCACCACTGCCATCCACAACTTTTTTTTTCTTTGAGTAAACTGCCATTTTGGTCCCTGTGGTTTGGCTAGTTTTGCCACTTTAGTCCAAATCTCAAACTTATTACATCTGGGTCCCTGTGGTTTGCATTTTATTGTCATTTTAGTCCAAAATCCAAAAAACCCATATTTTGACTATTGAATGATGATTCTTTTATTCTTTTGTGCAGGGGTATTTTGGTCCAAGTGCATTTCATTTAATATTTTGTTAATTATAAAACTAAATTTAATTATAAAACTAAATTAAAGATCCAAATTAACATCCTCTGTCTCTCTCTTCTCCCTCTCTGTCTCTCGAGCAACACCACCGCCACCAGAACTCCACCACCGCCACCATCAACACCCACCCATCAACACTGAATCATCATCATCTGTTTCACCCCTCTGTCTCTCTCTCTAACACAAATCAAATCCAGTTTCATTTTAATTCTAGAAATCCACAAATCAAGTCCAGTTTCATGTAAGCATCGGAATCAGAAACCAGAGAATCATTCAACCCCTTTCCACCGGAGAAGTAGAAGTCTATTCCGGCGTCGAGTGGGACGGACCAGTTAACGGAGAAGTCACCATCAATTGAAACCCTTCAACAGAGGGTTTAGTTTCTTCCACCGTCAACAACCTCTCAAAAAAAGATCTAACAGAGAGAGAGAGAGAGATCTAACCAAAAATGCTCATTCCCTAACCCTCCACCGGATCTGCAATACCCTCTGCACCCACTGACCCCATATCAACAAAAAATCTTACAAACCCTAAATTCAATTTCCCCAAATTAACCCACACACCCAACTAACGTATAGATACAAATCAATGAATCAAGAGACCAAAAAGAACTCAAAAAACATAAAAAGATTCAAACTTTACAACAAAAGAGCAAGAAAAGAGTGAAGAACTTACGATTTGGGTGAAGAACAATGGTGGGTATTTTCAAGATCGATGAAAAATGTAAAGGTGAAGTGCAATCGAGTGTGAATAATTGGATTTTGGGTTCGTAAGTGTCTCTGAAAGAGGGTAGATAGTTAGATACAGGATGCAGGTGGTGGTGATGATGGTGGAAAGGGAACCTGCTCCGACTAGGATGATGATCTTAGAGAATCCCATGCCTGCTTGCATCGCCATGGCTGCGATTCAAGATTTGCATAAACGAACGATGATGTTGATGAAGGATGATGTTGAAGACGGAGATGATAGAGAGGAGAGAGAGAGAAGAGAGGAGAGATGGGTGTTTGCGTTTGGAGAGAGAGAGCTCAAGTCGATGATGTTGATGAACAGATTGTATATGTATGTGTGTATATTAATATATAGATATATATATATATATATATTAATTTTTAATTAAGAAAATATTAAATGAAAAGCAAAATGACCAAAATGCCCCTGCACTAAAGGACAAAATAGGAGGTTGTAACAGTCAAAAAATGGGGTTTTTGAATTTTGGACTAAAATGGCAACAAAATGCAAACCACAGGGACCCAGATGTAATAAGTTTGAGATTTGGACTAAAGTGGCAAAACTGGCCAAACCAGATGGACCAAAATGGCAGTTTACTCTTTTTCTTTTCTAAATTACAATTTTTCCCCGTTTACATTTACACTCATGCATTACACTCCCTTATTGGCTAAACAAATTTACAATTTTATCCCATTTTAAAATTACGATTTTACCATCGGTTTAAAATTATGCTTTTACCCCACTTAAAAATAAATTTACACTTTTGCTCACAGCTAAAAATTTTCTATTTTGCCCTCGGTTCAAAATTACGATTTCACCCCATTTAAATTTACAGTTTTGCCATTAGTTTTTCCCTCTCACAGCCAAGTTACAATTTTGCCCTCAATTTCCTTATAATAACATCTTGCCATCTGTTCAAAATTATGTTTTCCCCCATTTAAAAATAAATTTACGCTTTTGCTCCCAGCTAAAAATTTCAATTTTGCCATCGGTTCAAATTTACGATTTTTCCCGTTTAAATTTATAGTCTTGCCATTAGTTTTTTTCTCTCACAGCCACGTTACAATTTTGCCCTCAACTTAAATTTACATTTTCTCCATCGTTTTTGTTTGTTCTCCCGGTTAAATTACAATTTTGCCCCCGTTGTAAAATTATAGTCATGCCAGCAGCTGCCTGACACTCCCCCATTGGTCCATTTAATTTACGATTTTATCCCTGAAACAAAATTATGATTTCCCCCTCAGTTAAAAGTTACGTTTTCCCCATCGTTTTAGTTTTTCTAGCAAAACTATAAAAGTTTTTTGTTTTAATTGGTTGACTCAGTTTAATTTTTTTTCGTCTGAAGGAGTTGTCTAACACTCACTCATTAGTCCTGAAAAATTACAGTTTTGCAAATTTTTTTTAGGCCCCTAGCAGTATAAAAATATCGGTTCATAGCTGGTCGGGTCGGATCATGTAAGACAAAAGAACATCAAACTAAAATTTATAAATCGTTAAAAACACGTCAAACGTCATTACAAATTACAAACGTATTTAATTATAAAAATATCGGTTCATAGCGGGTCGGGTCGGATCATGTTCAACCATAGCCCATAAATGAACGTAACTGAACAAATATAAACAAACACAATTTAACATTAGTGAACACAAACAAACAAGTCTAATATATTATAGTTCATCCAAAACAAATCTAAATTAGGGTTCATAAATACTAAAATTAAGTATTTTTATATAAATATTAAGTAAGTGGTCAGTTACGATCTAAGAAAAATTTTAAAATTTCATTTTTATTACTAGAAAACTCAATTACTAATTAGTTATATTTATATAAGTAGTTAGAAAACCTAATATTTATATAAATATAACTATTTATGTATTTACTAAAATTTAAACGAACATAAACGAACGAACATAAACAAACGTTCACGAAAATAAATGAACGAACATAAACGAATGTTCACGAACATAAATGAACGAACACAAGGTGTGTTCATGTTCGTTCATTTAATTAAACGAACAAAATTTTTTGTTCGTGTTCGTTCGTTTATTAAATAAATGAACATAAACGAACTTCCCGTCGAACAAGTTCACGAACAGTTCGTGAACGTTCGGTTCGTTTACAGGCCTAGTCTCACCATTTCTTTTTCAGTTTTTATTAGAGTTAATTACACAAATGGGTCCGTGGTTTATACCTAGTTTCGCCTTTAGGCACTAACTTTTTTTTAACAGGTTGAGGTTTTATGGTTTCAATTTTGTAACACCTTTGAATACTAACACTAAAATTATCAATATAATGACTAAAATACCCTTCCATTTTTTTTAATTTTATCAATGTAACACCTTTGGGTACTAGCACCTAATTTTATTTAAGTTTAAATCAATTTTACAAAATCTATTTTTTTGTTTTCATATTTTTATTATATCTCTTAATTAACATAAAATCTATTTATTTTTTATTTATAAATATAAATTAAAAAGGTCAGAAAACGTCCGCTTCATTTTTTATTTATTAATAATATTACTAAATAATACTAGAAAAATATCTGACTAATATTATGAATATATAAAAACTCTTTAAAATATAAATTAAATAATGAAAAAATGATATAATAAGTATCTATTAAAATCCATAGCAATCTTGAAAACACACAAATATAATATCTGAAAATTAGTTAAATTAATATATCAAGATATATAGCATAATCGAGAAAAAATGTTTAAAAATAACTACAAATAATTTAATATATTTTGTAGTAAAATCGTAAAAATGTATAATCTAATTTGATTTGTTTGTCACGATATATTACTTGGCACATTTTGAGACGGCGTGATTAAACCATGACGTCTCTATTTTATTTGTGTATCTATGTGCTTAGAAAACACTTTAGTTCCGATGAGATACAGTCTTTTATTATTATTGTTACTGGTTTTATATTATTTAATCACATATATTTAAAATTACAAAAATTAAAACTAAGTTTTATACATTAAACAAGTGTAATACACGGAATTTTAACCTAATATCTTAAGAGTAAATTAAAAAAATCGTCCTTTATGTATGTCACTTATTTCAAACTGTGTCATTTGTCTTCAATAATTACAGAAAACGTACACGATGTTTGTAAACCCTTGAAAGTCATGTCCTTTGGCCCTAACTCAGTTAATTTGTGTGGTTAAATCTGACCAAATTGACCCCACATGAGGGTATTTTTTTTTGTTAAATTTGACCAAATGGACCCCACATGAGAGTAAAATGACCAAAATACCCTCATATGGTGGGGTTCATTTGGTCAGATTTAACCACAAAAATTAACTGAGTTAGGGCTAAAGGACATAACTTGCAAGGGTTTGCAAACATTGAGTACGTTTCTGTAATTATTGAAGATAAATGACACAGTTTGCAATAAGTGACATACATAAAGGACGATTTTTGTAATTTACTCTTTATCTTAATAATAATTTGTTTGCACATTACCAACTATTATTATACCTATTGAATGTTTAATTATTTAAGATTTTGAGCAACTTCTATCGTGCTAAATTATTTATCATTTCTTAAAAAAATATATAAATATTTACTTATAAAAAAATAAATAGATTTTTTGTTAATTAAGAGATATAATAAAAAGATGAAAATAAAAAATAGATTTTGTAAAATTGATTTAAACTTAAATAAAATTAGGTGTTAGTACCCAAAGGTTGTATATTGATAAAATTAAAAAGAATAGAAGGGTATTTTAGTCAATATATTGATAATTTTGGTGTTAGTACCCAAAGGTGTTACAAAATTGAAACCATAAAACCTAAACCTGTTAAAAAAAATTAGTACCTAAAGGCGAAACTAGGTATAAATCACAGGACCCATTTGTGTAATTAACTCTTTTTATTATTTATCCTACCATATTTCACGTTATAACAACACACCTTAGTGAATGGTTAAAGGTGAAACCATCCCTACACACGTGGTTTGCATACATGAGAAATTCTTTTTTTTTTTCATCTTTCACCCCACCACAACACACATTCTAGATATTAATACGATTTTAAGTCAGAGAAAAATGAAATGAAAATTCATAATAACAACAAAAAAAAGCCTTCAATTGTTTAAATTAAAGAGTAAATTACAAAACTCGTCCTTTATGTATGTATTTTATTGCAAATCATGTCCTTTGTCTTTAATAATTACATTAATCATACATAATGTTTACAAATCCTAACATGTTATATCCTTTACCCCAAACCCAGTTAATTTTCTCAGTTAATTGTAGTCACGTGGGACCCACGTGAGGGCATTAATATCTTTTAACCTACCCATCTGTTCCCCATTAATGTCTTCAAATTCCTCTTCCGATGCTCTCTAATCTCCAAACACTTTGCCTCTGCAATCCCTCTCATGCCCTCTGTTTCCATCTCCACTCCCCACCAAAAAAATAAAAATATAGGGAAAAGGAAAGGAAGATGAGTAACAGAAAAAGGCGGGAAATGGGAAAGTAAAGTGACCTACCTAATAGGAGTCAATATTGTATTACCATATATATTTCAATTGTAATTAATGTTAGGGTTTTGTACATCTCTATATATTTTGATGTATGAGAATTGAGGAGGCAAGAAAGCCATTTACATTGAAACCTTTCATGGTATCACGAGACCGGGCACCCTAATCGCCGCCGTCTCCTCTTCGATCCCTCCTCCCCTCGCTTCTGCTCCCCTGCCTCGTCTCCTCTTTTCTCAGCTTCCATCATGGACGCTAAGCTTCACCCTGCATCAACCGTTACCAACATCAAGAGTCTTGTTCCCGTGACCTTAGAGATGGACAGCGGCCTATACGCGTCATGGAGCGAACTCTTTCGCCTCCACTGTCATGCATTCCAAGTGATCCAACATCTTTCTCCAAAGCCAGAAGCTGAGTCGTCTTCTTCAAAGACGACCGAAAAAGACAAAGAAACAACTACTAAACCTGCCGATGACTCGTGGGATCGGCTCGACGCTATCGTTTTGAAGTGGATCTATGCAACAATATCCAGTGATCTCTTACACACTATCTTGAAACCCAATGCTACTGCCCACGAAGCATGGGTGGCCCTCGAGAATATTTTTCACGACAACAAAAGTTCTCGGGCTATTCACCTCCTTCACAAGTTCTCTAACACTTGTCTTAGCGGCTTCCCGGACGTCTCTGCATACTACCAACAGTTGAAAGTTCTCTCCGATCAACTTGCCAGTGTCGGTTCGCCGGTTGATAACCAAAGTCTAGTCTTACAACTGATCAGCGGGTTAAACGAACAATATAAGGGGATCGCTACTATCTTGCAAAATCAAGATCCTCTTCCCAGTTTCTATGATGCATGATCCAAACTTATTATGGTAGAATCTCGCAAAGCCGAGCAAGCACTACAAACATCTCAGGCAGCCGGTACCACACTCACCGCCAACTCCACTCGGTCCGCCGGCCATAGCAATGGTCCGGGCGACTACCGCACGGATGGTCAGTATGGTGGCCAAGGTCGTGGCCGCGGTTCGCGTGGTCGAGGTCGTGGCAGGAACTCTTAGGGTCGCGGCCGTGGAAATCAAAGCAATAATGCATGGCAACACCAATAGTGGAATGCTCCTCCTCCTTGGGCTTCACAGTCGTGGTCTCTTCCTCCTCCATAGGTTTCTCAACAATGGGCCGCCCAAGCCCAGCAGCCATCGGCCACTCATCCGCAACAACAGTGGGCTGCGCCCCCCTGTCCGTACCCAACCATCAATCCATCTTCTGGAAATTATATTCTGCTCAGGGTATCCTAGGTCCTCGACCCAACCAAGCCAATCATGCTGCCTATACGCCTACGGACATTGAACAGGCATTGTATACCATGTTCCTGAATCAACAGGATCCGATCCCGGTGATGGACACTGGTGCCACGACCAACATGACTAACACCCAAGGTAATTTCACATCTTTTGCGGCTATTTCCTCTCAATTATGGCACCACCGTCTCGGCCACCCGGGACAACCTACTATGCAATTTTTAAAACGTTCTTGTTCTATTAATTTCAGTACTTTGAATAATAACATTTGTCAGTCGTGTGTTTTTGGAAAAAGTGTTCGTTTACCATTTGTTACTTCTCATACACGTATATTTCAACCGTTTGACATTATACATAGCGACCTTTGGACATCTCCCATACTAAGCTCGGGTGGTCATCAATATTATGTTCTTTTTCTTGACGACCACACGAAGTTTCTATGGACATATCCCATATCTCAGAAATCCCAAGTCTACTCTATATTTTGCAACTTTTACAAATACATTGCAACCCAATTTGAAAAGAAAATTAAAACCCTTCAATGTGATAACGGTCGTGAATATGTCAACTCGTCTTTCACATAATTTTTTAACGAACATGGCATGCAATACCGACTTTCGTGTCCGCACACGTCATCCCAAAATGGCAAAGCGGAACGTCAAATCCGCATCATTAACAACATGCTCTGCACCCTCTTGGCACATGCATCCTTACCATCCTATTTTTGGGATCACGCTCTCGACACCGCCACCTATCCCCTAAACATACTCCCCACCAAACACCAACATAACCCCACCCCCACTGAAAACTTATACCACCGTATCCCAACATATGACCATCTACGCGTCTTCGGTTGTCTTTGCTATCCCCTTGTCCCATCCACTACCATCCACAAACTAGAACATCGCTCCTATCCGTGTGTCTTCCTTGGGTACCCATCAACCCACCGAGGCTACAAGTGTTTTAACTTACAAACCAAACAAATTATTATCTCTCGACACGTCGTGTTCGACGAGACCACATTCCCATTTGCTAACCATATTTCTCCCTCACCTTCCTATGACTTTCTACAAAATGGCTTATCGCCACTCTTGTGGCCCTCTGTTCAGTTTCCATCTAACACACCTTCCACATCGGCCCAACCTCCTAACTCACCCATCTCGGCCCAATCTCAACCCACCCCAACTGCAGCCCACACACCTCCCACCCCTGTCTCGGCCCACTCACCTCTCACCCCACCTTCGGCTCACACATCCCCAACAGTTCCTTCGGCCCACACAACTTTGATTGCTACCCAGCCTAGCCCACCACCCCAAGGGTCTAACCCTTCGGCCCAAACTACACCTATCACTACCTCTATACCGAGCCAGCCTCCTATCACCCAACCTACACGTACCATGCGAAACCGTGCCATGGACGGGATTACCAAACCCAAAAGACAACTTAATTTACACACCGCCTCCGCTTCATCCATCGTACCTCTCCCTAAAAACCCAACCGAGGCCTTGTCCACACCGGTATGGCATCAAGCCATGATCAACGAATTCGATGCGCTTATTAAAAATGATACTTTGGATCTCGTGCCACGTATACCAAACATGAATATTATTCGTAGTATGTGGTTATTTAAGCATAAGTTCAAGTCAGATGGTACCTTAGAACGATACAAGGCACGCCTTGTGTGTGACGGTCGATTACAACAGGTGGGTATTGACTGCGGGGAAACGTTTAGTCCAGTCGTAAAACCATGTACTATACGCACGGTACTTTCAATTGCATTATCACAATCTTGGCTTGTATATCAGTTAGATGTCTCAAACGCATTTCTACATGGAAAATTGAATGAGACCGTATACATGTATCAGCCGATGGGTTTTCGCCACACAGATTTTCCCGATTACGTGTGCCGCTTGTAGAAGTCTTTATATGGGTTGAAACAGGTTCCGCGTGCATGGTACCAAAGTTTTACTGATTACGTGTTGACGTTAGGGTTCCGACAAAGTAAATGTGATGCTTCATTGTTCACTTTGCATGATGGTATGACTGTTGCCTATTTACTTCTATATGTTGATGACATTCTCCTCATCACCTCCACAGACCAGCTTCGACATCAGTTGATGGCCCGCTTGGCCAACGAATTCGCTATGAAAGATCTCGGGCCGCTCAGTTTTTTTCTCGGGATCGCTGTAAATCACCAACATAATACTATGTTTCTTTCTCAACAGTCGTATGCCTTGGACATCATCGCTCGAGCTGGGATGCAGTCTTGCAATCCCGTCACTACACCGGTCGATACGCAATCTAAGCTCAGTAGTCACTCAGGTGAGGACTTTCATGACCCCACATTGTATCGCAGTCTCGCTGGGGCTTTCCAGTATCTCACGTTTACACGGGCCGATATCAGTTACGCGATACAACAAATTTGCGTGCACATGCACGCTCCTAAAACAGGTCATTGGAATGCTTTAAAACGCATCATTCGATACATTAAAGGCACCTCCTGGACGGAATCGGGAGCCGCGAACCAGTTCAGTGGTACCGGTAGTTATTTAGAAAAGTAGTGCAGCGGAAATTTCATCAGGACCGTGAGTTAGGAAAAATATCAAAGTTTAGAAAACACCAGATTTTATTTATTAAATAGATGGGATAAAACCATGTTTTGAATGGTAGCTTTAATATGGGATAAACCCGAATACATAAAACAACTTTTCTTAATTTAATTTAATTTAATTGATAAATTAAGCCACTTCTGTAAGCCTTTTGGTGCCGTATCCAACTCTTATTCCGACCTATCGTAATTACCTGAAACGCGTTTTAAAAACATTTGGTCAGCAGGAAATACTGGTGAGTTCATTCAGTTTGTACAAAAATGACACATTGTTATAGATTACAGCATAAGAGCGATTACAATGGCTACTATCTTATTTTTATCTGGCGCCGTGTCACAGCTTTGTGACGATGGTCATACCACTATTGGGTCCTTTCACCCAAGTAGTGATGATTATCACTGTTAGGTTGATGAACCTAACCGTGAGAAATTAGTAATGTGCACAATACCCCACTAGCTAGTGATTCAAGATAACCACGACTTAATCCCTGTAATTATAACTTTGAAAAGAATTTGGAGTATTGTAAAACATAATTGATAAAAAGAGAATGACTCACATTATAAGCATGCAGTATTGATTTAACAAGCTTCTTGATTCTAAGCATCTACTTTATGGTTCTGAATCTTCTGGTGATTAAGCATCCATTTTGATTGTAAGAGTATGGTGTAGAGTTTCGGGTAGTTAAACATTTAGTTTAACAGGGTGGAATACGTATTAGTGTAAAACCACATCAAACCTAACGATGGTCACGAGATCAGAACTTTAACGAAATTCACAAAGTATAGTCTTGTTTAGACAGCACTTTGGCATTCGTTTAACGAAATTCACAAAGTACAACACTTTGGCATTCGTTAGTTGGTTCCCGAATCGATCGGACAGAACATCGCATTGGTGATTATTGGTTAGAACACCAACGTATAGAGAGAAGAATAGAAGGAATGAGCAAAGGAAATGAATTCCTAAGCTCCCTATTTATAGGTAAGGCAGATTCCTTTCTTAGCTAGGAAGTTTCCTTAACCATTAAGTTTCCTTAGCCATTAAGTTTCCTTAGCCATTAAGTTTCCTTAGCCATTAAGTTTACTTATCCATTAAGTTTACTTAGCCATTAAGTTTACTTAGCCATTAAGTTTACTTAGCCATTAAGTTTACTTAGCCATTAAGTTTACTTAGCTATTAAGTTTTCTAGCAGCTCCCTGATTACGAGTTCTAATTTCTAGATATAATGGAACTCGTATTTGTGTATTACTCAATTCAACTTTAATGATAATCACGAGATCGAAACCCTCACAACGAATGACAAAGTATAGCCAAATATTGGCAACACTTAAACTAGGGGTGAGCATACAACCGAATTAACCGAACCGTAACCGAAATAACCAAAAAAACCGAACCGAAATAACCGATAATCGAAATAACCGAAGGGTTGGTTATTTATATTTTTAATAACCGATTTTTGCGGTTCGGTTATGGTTTTTCTTATTTTCATAACCGCAATTAACCGAACCGAACCGAATATTTTAAACATAGCCAAATCCGTAGCACCATAAGTCTTTAAGTTTGTATTTAAATGCTTAACCATGGCCTAATCGATATGTATTTTGGTGAAGTATTTGAATGTTTTAACTTTTAACCATGACCCAACCTTATTGGCCCATTACATTTTACACTAACCATGACCCAACCTTATTGGCCCATTTAAAGCCCAACATTAGAAACAATGAAAATAACCGACCTATAACCGAACCGAAACCGCATTGACCGCAATAACCGATTAACCGAAACCGCATTAACCGAAACCGAACGGTTATGATTTTTTGATAACCGCATTGTGCGGTTATGGTTTCGGTTATAGGTAATAACCGAACCGAACCGCACCATGCTCACCCCTAACTTAAACATCCATTGGATCGGTTTTAATCGATCGGATAAAGTATCGTACCAGTGATTAGAGTTATTACCCTAATACGGGTAGAGTTTCGGGATTCAGAAGTTCTGACATTAGAATGACAGAACAAGAGAACAAGAGAAAGAAAAATATTGAACGATTTGAAATGAAACTATCGTCCTCTATTTATAGGCTGAAACTGGGGCGCGTCGCGGCCCGCGTAAACTCGAAGGAACACCTACGCTGCCCGCGTAGGCGTCTGGTCGACGCGTGTCATGCTACGTGGCCTTCATGCTTATCCGGTAATTTTCGATCTGTCGCGGCCCGCGTAGACTACCCTTATGTCTTACGCGGCCCGCGTGAAATCCAAATTTATTAATTTCTTGGTTTTTCATGAACATTAGGGTTTCAGGGGTCCGGGTTTTCACTTACGGAGCGTTTTAGGACATTTTTGGGCGAGTCGTTACATCCTCCCCACCTTGTTTTAAATCTCGTCCTCGAGATTTGGGCTACGATATCTCTTTTAGAGTTATGTCATGTCTTAGTCAATAAGAACAGTTTTAAGATGAATACGTGTTTTACAATAAATAGGGCTCAATGGTTCAACTGAATTAGTTCAAGAAGTCAATGTCAAATGAATGAGATGAAATGATATAGTTTCCAAGGTGATTAGGTTTAAGTCAAAAAGATATGTGAATGTTTACAAGTTGTGAATGATTTTTAGAAACAATAGAATTCACTGTTAACAGAAAAATTACTTTGATTGTCAACTGAGGAAGTCTCAGAATCAACAAGCTTGAATGAAATAGAAGCACGAAAATGATTTGTCAACTATGGAATTATGATATGAGAAAAATCAATGGGTTGACATTTATCGAATTACAAAGATACACCGATATACAACATAATTTAGTGTATCATTGTCTTAACACATAGTTGTATTAAGACCATTTTCAAGGATGAGTCAAGCGAAAGGTATATATAGATTAGCTCAAGCTACAAGTCTATACCGATGCTACAAGGTGTTGTAGTGATCGGAATAATAATAGCGGTGACTGGATGAGTTCACCGTGTTTTAAATCAAATGAAGTAAGTTCGAATATTTGTTTCAAACAAATCTAGTAGGATTTTTTATTGAAATTGAAACAATTGAATAATGTTTTTCGATTGAAGATGATAAAGCAATAAATATCCCGAAAGACTCGATTGATGCTGTAAGAACCATTAAGAGATACACTGAAATATGACATGAATTTGTGTACCATTATCTTAGCACATGATTGTGTTAAGATTGCTTTTATAGGATAAACCAACAAAGCGGATTCAATAAATAAATAATTAAATCCGTATATGATGTGTGCAAACGAGATTAGCGCAAGCTTCAATTTTTTGAAAACATCACCACAAGGTGATCATGATTAAAGAAACGATTTAATGAAGTCGAAGACCAAACAAGCCTGTTATGGTTCAAAGTAATTGAAGGGCTTGTTGGGATTAATTCGAATATGATGACCTTAATCTATCATACGGAACCTTGAATTGAATACATATTGCGAGCAAGTTCAAACAATGGAACTTGGTTTAAACACAACGAGTTCATGTATCAATAAGAAAGTTCTGACATGGTCACAACAAAAACCATGGATACCATTCAAAAGAAAATCGAGTTTTTCAAGAAATTCATTGATTCGATATCAAAGAGTCATCGATTTGCAAGAAACGCGGTTTACAATGCAAAGATCAAGTATAGCGAAACGATATTTGAGTTTTGATAAAACAACAAATTGGAATGAAGCCCTCCCATGGTCTTCATAATTCAAACTAACCACATGCGCAACAAACAGTGCATGTGTGGATTTACCAAGGAATGAAACAACCAATTAAATATTCGCGATTATGAAAGAAACCCTCATGATGACCATTAGGAGAGTAGAAATGCAAAAGTCTATTTACTAGGTGCAGATGTCTGAATTTTAACAAAAGGAATTTAAGAATTTTATCTGGAAATTTTGTGTGATAACCGTTGTTAAGTGACATTACCAGGGAATGTCGAATAAAATGAAATAGGGGGATTGTAAAGGTATGTGACTTCTTTTGCAGTGTCAAGAATTGGATTATACTATGCACCAACTGTTATGAAATCTTGTTCTATCGTACCTCAGCAAGATTCATGTCGTTTGTAGGATCACGTGGCCAAGTGCTGCTTTTTGATTAGTAGTTCTACCACTGGCGGGATTCGCATTGGTGTCGTCGTGCCCAATTATATTTTCCAAAGGTCTTGCCTTGAAAGTCGTGTGTGATATACTTCGACGTCTGTGGACGTATAATTTAAGTTTCATGTGTTTTCTTGTGCACTAGCACAACTTTAAATGCTTTTTACTTGTGTTAATAATCTATGGTAACGCATTGTAAATTCTTATACTTTTGATGGCGTCCCAACTTAAAGGGTTTCCATTGTTTATATTGTCGCACGAGTTACGAGGTAGATGATCAAACGAAATAATGTTTGATATCGGAATTATAGATATATGCAAGAGATTCCTGATAAAGAAATCTAGAATTATTATTGACACTTATGTTCGTGATTTATTTTAAATTGTCAATCGTTATGGCTTTTGAAATTCCTTATAGATATACATATCTATATAATCATACATACCATTCATAAGGTCAATGTATTTAACAGATTCATATTTCCAAAAACAAGTCAGATATCAGGTCATGATACTATTTAGGGAAATCTTGTCACTTGTTTGACATATTATATACCCCGTCTTATCCGGTTCTCGCCGGAGAGGTAACCCCATTATATCCGGACAAGCTGGAGAGTCTGCTACACCATATCCAGTCTTGCCGGAGTAGAAATTTGTATTTCCCATAAATAGTATTTTTTTTTCAAGATTTTAAAAGTGCCTCTTTTATTAAGGCTTTCATCCAGAATCAAGGAAATTTGTATTCCCATAACATATCTTATTCTAGACCAAGTAGCATCAATAACAAGAATTAACAGCAATTAAGTGTTATTGCTTATTTATCGTACTTTGCAATGTTCTAATCATTATTCATACGGCATACCAATATCTATCACATTATACTTATACAAGTAATTAGCTCATCTTGAAGCTCGTATTAAGGCATCTTTCTTAAGTTCAAGTCTAAATACTATCCTGAGTGCTACCAGAAAATATCAAGTTCCTAACTCTTCGTTTAAACTTAGGTATTTTATTACAACACCTAATTGCTTAAACAAGTGGCTCTGATACCACTTCTGTCACGACCCCCGACCCCATCCTGGACAGAATCGGGAGCCGCGAACCAGTTCAGTGGTACCGGTGGTTATTTAGAAAAGTAGTGCAGCGGAAATTTCATCAGGACCGTGAGTTAGGAAAAATATCAGAGTTTAGAAAACACCGGATTTTATTTATTAAATAGATGGGATAAAATCATGTTTTGAAAGGTAGCTTTAATATGGGATAAACCCGAATACATAAAACAACTTTTCTTAATTTAATTTAATTGATAAATTAAGCCACTTCTGTAAGCCTTTTGGTGCCGTATCCAACTCTTATTCCGACCTATCGTAATTACCTGAAACGCGTTTTAAAAACATTTGGTCAGCAGGAAATACTGGTAAGTTCATTCAGTTTGTACAAAAATGACACATTGTTATAGATTACAACATAAGAGCGATTACAATGGCTATCATCTTATTTTTATATGGCGCCGTGTCACAGCCTTGTGACGATGGTCATACCACTATTGGGTCCTTTCACCCAAGTAGTGATGATAATATCACTGTTAGGTTGATGAACCTAACCGTGAGAAATTAGTAATGTGCACAATACCCCACTAGCCAGTGATTCAAGATAACCACGACTTAATCCCTGTAATTATAACTTTGAAAAGAATTTGGAGTATTGTAAAACATAATTGATAAAAAGAGAATGACTCACATTATAAGCATGCAGTATTGATTTAACAAGCTTCTTGATTCTAAGCATCTACTTTATGGTTCTGAATCTTCTGATGATTAAGCATCCATTTTGATTGTAAGAGTTTGGTGTAGAGTTTCGGGTAGTTAAACATTTAGTTTAACAGGGTGGAATACATATTAGTGTAAAACCACATCAAACCTAACGATGGTCACGAGATCAGAACCTTAACGAAATTCACAAAGTATAGTCTTGTTTAGACAGCACTTTGGCATTCGTTTAACGAAATTCACAAAGTATAGTCTTGTTTAGACAACACTTTGGCATTCGTTTAATGAAATTCACAAAGTACAGCACTTTGGCATTCGTTAGTTGGTTCCCGAATCGATCGGACAGAACATCGCATTGGTGATTATTGGTTAGAACACCAACGTATAGAGAGAAGAATAGAAGGAATGAACAAAGGAAATGAATTCCTAGGCTCCCTAGGAAGTTTCCTTAACCATTAAGTTTCCTTAGCCATTAAGTTTCCTTAGCCATTAAGTTTCCTTAGCCATTAAGTTTACTTAGCCATTAAGTTTACTTAGCTATTAAGTTTTCTAGCAGCTCCCTGATTACGAGTTCTAATTTCTAGATACAATGGAACTCGTATTAGTGTATTACTCAATTCAACTTTAACGATAATCACGAGATCGAAACCCTCACAATGAATGACAAAGTATAGCCAAATATTGGCAACACTTAAACATCCAGTGGATTGGTTTAGTCGATCGGATAAAGTATCGTACCAGTGATTAGAGTTATTACCCTAATACGGGCAGAGTTTCGGGATTTAGAAGTCCTGACATTAGAATGACAGAACAAGAGAACAAGAGAAAGAAAAGAATTGAACGATTTGAAATAAAACTATCGTCCTCTATTTATAGGCTGAAACTGGGGTGCATCGTGGCCCGCGTAAACTCGAAGGAACACCTACGCGGCCCGTGTAGGCGTCTGGTCGACGCGTGTCATGCTACGTGGCCTTCATGCTTATCCGGTAATTTTCGATCTGTTGCGGCCCGCGTAGACTACCCTTATGTCTTACGCGGCCCGCGTGAACTCCAAATTTATTAATTTCTTGGTTTTTCATGAACATTAGGGTTTCAGGGGTCCGGGTTTTCACTTACGGAGCGTTTTAGGACATTTTTGGGCGAGTCGTTACATCTATACCGAGCCAGCCTCCTATCACCCAACCTACACGTACCATGCGAACCCGTGCCATGGACGGGATTACCAAACCCAAAAGACAACTTAATTTACACACCGCCTCCGTTTCATCCATCGTACCTCTCCCTAAAAACCCAACCGAGGCCTTGTCCACACCAGTATGGCATCAAGTCATGACCAACGAATTCGATGCACTTATTAAAAATGATACTTGGGATCTCATGGCACGTACACCAAACATGAATATTATTCGCAGCATGTGGCTATTTAAGCACAAGTTCAAGTCAGATGGTACCTTAGAACGATACAAGGAGCTCCATACGGTCCTTCCTGGTACCTTAGAACGATACAAGGAGCTCCACGTACACCAAACATGAATATTATTCGCAGCATGTGTCCGTATTATAGGTCTAGCAGGTATTTGGTACCCATGAGTTGGGTACCCTACTCCCCAAGGAGCTCCATACGGTCCTTCCTGGTTAAAGGCATTGTAATTGGTCGCTACCAAGTATGGGTCGGCTTCAGCATAGCCATAGTTGGTGTAAGCCGGCTGCTCAAACGGGTTATACGCCATAGAACCCGTGTATGCTGGTATAGGGTTATCAAAACCCATCGGTGGTGGTTGCGGTGCAACTGGGTTCGAAGGTCCACCCATTTGTGGATCTTCCTGAAGCGGCGGATAATGACTGCCACTTGATTGTCGAGGAGAGCTAAAATGAAAGTCCCCTCCTCGTGCAGACATACGTGCTCCGGTTCTCCTACGCCTCGGCGGTTGCGGAGGTGCCGGCTGAACTGGCGGCGGTGGAGGCGGTGGCGTGACTGCCACGAATCGTGAATCCTCAGAGGGATCCTGCCGCTGCTGCTGCTGATGAGGCGACGAATGATGCGAGGGTGTAAAATACCACTCGTGTTGATTAAATCGTGCCTGATAACTGTCCGGACCATGGTAGGGTGATCCATGAAAAGATGAACCATCTGAGACCTCGATAGGATGGTTTGGGGTTCTGGTTGCGGGCTCGACGGGATCGGTGTCCTCGTCCATATCCTCTGCAAGATCTCCGGAGAAATGATCCTCTGGTCCCAATGGGTTAAAACCCACTGGTTCTTGTATGTAATTTGCCGGGTTAAACCGGCCCCTAAAAATAGGTGTGGGGTTACCAAAGGAATTATGCGATAGGGATCGCTAAAGAGGTATGTAAGAAGGTTGAGGGTTGTCGGGCTCATTTTCCAACTGTGGCCCATATGAGTTGTGAATGGGAGGTGTCGAACTGTGCGAAACAGATCGTCTCGCAGGTTCAAAAAGGTTCCTCCTGTGTTCTCTAGGGTCAGCACTCGCAGTGGTGGTAGGAGCTCGCAAGTGCGAAGGCCCGGCCTCATCGTCGTTGGGGGCGGTGATTGGCCCCTTGCCTCGTCCTCTTCGTCGAAAGAATCTTGGCGGCATAATTTATCCTGTCAATACAACATAAGATAACGACAAGAATATATAAAAAGACAAAGTTAAAAATTTAAAACAATTTGGATTGTTCCTATGTTTCTTTGTCTAGACTCGAAAATTTGGAATGTGCAATTGTGTAACAGAGATTAAACACAAAAGGCAAGTGTTTAATTCACTCAGCGTTGGCTCTGATACCAACCTGGCACACCCTGAATTCCACGTGCCACCGGTGGGCCCGGTGGGGGAGTATCGTGACGTGGTTGGCAACATTACAGTCAAACAACACAATATTTAATATGCATAGCGGAAGCAAATGAAAGATACAATTCAACTTTTATAATTTGTAATATCAAGTATCACAATAGTCGAATGTTTATCCACAGTAGGATCAAAATAAATATAGGAAACAGTAGTTCAACAGACTTCAGGCATCTTAAGCTTGCGAGACTCTTTTGATGCTAAGGAAAAATCCAGCCTATTACGCTTAGTACCTGCATTTAATCTTTTTGGGAAAATACGTCAGTTTACACTGGTAAATACATTCAACCGACTCATTTTGAAAAGTTTAATAAAATTGATTTGAATGCACGTGGCACAAACTTTTTATAACTTGGGATAATTATTTAAATATATAATCTCGTAAAAGAATTAGATGTTCCTTATGCGTTCAGTACCCCGGGTCGTGCCGGGTTAAAGATCAATTGACACACCACATTATTTATTTGGCAACTGACAGGTGTACGCCTACACCCCGTGCTAAGGTCGTGGCCATTTCGTAAAATGATGCCAAGGATATCCGGGACATGGTCATTAACCTCCCAAAGGCTTTAAGCAAACAAAACAATTTAAACGGGCCAATCAAATATCAATTAGCCACCAAACGATGGAAGATTTAATGCCCGACCAAGCGGTATTTTATATACCGTACCCCAAGCCCGTATAGGGAAAATAATTTAAAAGTATTTACCTGAGCAAATGCAAGTAGCTTTTACTGGTCCTCCTATTCTGGAACGAAGGTTTATAATAACCTATTAGAATCCTAACGGGTCTTTAATTAAGCTTAAGCTTAGACCGGTTAGTTTTAAAGATACGGTTCGTACGCACGATTAAGCGAAGACCGGAATAGAATGTGATTTAGACCCGACAAGTTTGAAGACTTGTTTAATATGGGTATTTCATACACATTCTGGATTTTGAGATAAAACCGATAAGGTTTGATCCGTTTCGGCTAATTTATGCAAACTAGTTACATAAACCGGACCGAACGCGCACGAAGCGTAACGGGTAACCATAAGAGTCCTAAACAGGTTTCCTAAGTTAACATGTCTTAAATATGTTGTGATATCAGTAGGATACCTTCCATTATGCCCAAAAGGAGTTTAACCTATAATTAAGCCCCGTAGGGGTATTTTGGTCATTTTAAAGATTATAAAAGGGATTAATTAAGCTTCTGTGATTCGGGTCTGAATTAATCAGTAAAATGACTTATTTTAACAGGTGATATCAGTTGGTGTTAAGTCCTTTGTGACAAAATGGTTTTAAACCCTTACTATGCGTTTAATACGCTTATAAAGTCGTTTTAAGCGATTTACGGTTTAAAATAGGAATCTGAGTTTCCAGGTCAGTTCATAAGGTTCAAAACACTTCATTTATTATTTTAAATCAGTAGCAATTGGATTGGTAGCAAAAGGACTTGTAAAACTCATTTTATGACCGAAAAGGGTATAATCGGTATTTACCGAATCAAGGCACTAATCCTAGCTTATGATCAGTTTAAAAATAATTAAAAATCTTCAAAATCCCAAAATATTATATTACATCAGTGGGTAAAAGGTTTGGTGTCAAAAATTGAGTTTAGATAGGCTTTACGCTAACGACGCCTTTTAATTAATAAAAAGCTTTCTAATTACGTCATTGAGCATAACTCCTAATCTAGACCTCCAATTAACGTGAAAATTTATGGACATGCATATTAATCAGTAGCAAAGATTATTGTTCTTTCACATTTCCAAAATTCTCGTTTTATGGTCATAAGGGCATTATGGTCCATATTTTAAGCAATTAACGGAAACGTCGGACAATTAAGGATTCAAGTGGTATAAACGCAGAGGGTTATACAATCATGTAACTAGGTCCTAATGGAACTTTAAGGCATGACTAAACCTATCAAAATCGGGTCAGAACCGAAGTCAAGGCAAAAGTCAAACTATGCGCCTTTTGGTTCCGAATCGATCCTAAACTGAAAATTGTCGAATCAAACAAGCTTAGACTAGTTCTTATACTTATTACCATGTTATATGAATGATAAAATAGGTTGCTCGCCTTTTACATTGTTAATCATGCATTAAATCGAAGATTACATTTCTGTTGACTTTTTCTAATTATCTTTGACTCGACAAATGACCTAGTTAGGATGGGAATCAGTGGTTGCTCTTTTAAGGGCTTATTACCCACATAATTACCTACTTAAAGGTACTTTTAATTTGATAATTGACTGAGCCATTTCTAATTAATCTCGAAGTCAAACCGTAATTACGACGGTTTGACTTTTAGCTAAATAACTAAGCTAAACTCAATTAAAGAAGGTTAAGCATATTTACAAGTGTCTAATGCACGATTAGGAATGAGTTGGAACTGCACTTGAGCTCCAGAATTGATCAGGTGATGAGTGAAAGAATGTTTGCAACTTAGGAGCTTTATATAGTGATTTAAACTCCTTAGATTGTTGACATCTAAGGCTACAACTGACCATAACTTACCCACAAGTGTCCCTAGTGCCCTAGGAACTTTTTAGGGGTCGCCCATGGCAGTGGAAATATCAACAAAGTCGGTTAAAACATTCAAAACAGGCTACTGCCGGTCTTCTGGTCGCTGGGCAACCCTTGCGCACCGTAAGGGTATGTCTTGCGGTGCGCAAGCCTTCTGCAGCAGCCAAAAATCCTTGGCTTTTCAAGCATTCGAAGGGGCAACCATGTATTACGAATTTTTGGCTTCCATTATTCAGAATGGGGCCTCATGAACATGCCTTGAATAGTTTAGATCCCTTTAATGTTGTACATTTGTCTTGGACAGTATCAAAAAGTCATAAACGATGGGTTGTCATGCATTTCTTCGTAGGATTTCCATTCTTGAAACTTGAATCAATTATTGTGGGTATTTACCGGATTATATTAGATGTTTATAATAAATATTAGGGTCTTGGGATTTATATGAGGTCGTTCAGAGGTATAAATTAACATGACGACACTTTTAAATCCTGCCATACATCTATAATTGGATCCGGGTTTATAATACTTTTGTCTTACATGACACGTGTCGTTATTTTATTGAACACGAATTTTCGAGGTGTTACATCCTCACCCCCTTAAAAGAAATCTCGACCTCGAGATTTACTGAAACAAATGAGGGTACTTTTCTTTCATTGTGGATTCAACCTCCCACGTGTACTCGGGACCTCTACGGGCATCCCATTTTACCTTTACAATAGGGACATGCTTCCTTCGAAGCTTCTTAACCTGTTGATCCTTGATCGACAATGATTTTTCCACAAATTTCAAGCTCTCATCTATATGCACATCTGTATGTGGTATGACTAGCGATTCGTCAGCTAGGCATTTCTTCAGATTGCAGACGTGGAATACGTTATGAATACCACTGAGCTCTTCAGGTAAGTTTAACTTATACGCAACTGATCCGACACATTCGATGACCTCGAAAGGTCCTATGTACCTCGGGCTTAATTTGCCTTTCTTACCGAATCGCATCACCCCCTTCCAGGGTGATACTTTAAGCAACACTTTGTCACCTACTTCGAATTTCATAGGTTTACACTTTGGATCTGCGTAACTCTTCTGCCTATCTCGGGCAGCTTTGAAACGGTCACGAATCTGAACAATCTTGTCCGTCGTTTCAAAGACTATCTCCGGTCCTGATAATTGGACATCTCCAACTTCCGCCCAACAAACGGGCGTTCTACACTTTCTACCATATAAGGCCTCGAAAGGCGCAGCCTTGATGCTGGTATGGTAGCTATTGTTGTAGGAGAATTCGATTAACGGCAGGTGGTTATCCCAACTACCACCTAAATCAATTACGCATGCTCGAAGCATGTCTTCCAAAGTTTGGATAGTACGCTCACTCTGGCCGTCCGTCTGAGGATGGTAAGCCATACTAAAATTCAAACGCGTGCCCAAAGATTGCTGGAAACTTTTCCAAAAATGAGACGTGTATCTAGTATCTCTGTCAGAGATAATAGACACAGGTATGCCATGTAAGGCTACAATCTTATCCACGTACAACTGGGATAACATGTCGGAGCTGTAAGTCTCCTTAATGGGTAGGAAATGTGCTGACTTAGTCAGTCTGTCTACGATCACCCATATAGTATCGTTTCCTTTCCTTGTCTTTGGCAACTTGGTGATGAAATCCATCGTCACCATTTCCCACTTCCACATGGGAAGCTCAGGCTGTTGTAGCAAACCTGACGGCTTTTGATGTTCTGCTTTGACTTGCGCACACGTCAAGCATTTAGCTACATAGGTAGCCACAGACTTCTTCAAGCCTATCCACCAATAGTTTGCCCTTAGATCCTGGTACATGTTATCAGCTCCAGGATGAACGGAATATTTGGAACTATGGGCTTCCTGGAGGATAACATCTCGAAGTCCTCCATAAATTGGAACCCATATTCGTCCATTCAGTCTCAAAATCCCATCCTTGCCTTGAGATAATTGTTCTTCAGTTACTCCCAGCTTTTCATTGGGATAGTTAGCTTCCAGCACAGCTTCCTTCTGCGCAGCTAACAACCTTTCATTTAAACTGTTCTTTATCTCAATGCTCTTGGCATTGATTCGGATGGGTTTCACCCTTTCCTTCCTGCTTAAGGCATCAGCAACCACATTTGCTTTGCCTGGATGGTATCTGATTTCACAATCATAATCATTTAACGTCTCCATCCATCGGCGCTGCCTCATGTTCAAATCCTTTTGGTTGAACAGGTGCTGGAGGCTCTTGTGATCAGAATAGATCACAAACTTGATTCCATACAAATAGTGCCTCCATAGCTTCAGTGCAAATACAACGACACCCAACTCCAAGTCATGGGTGGTGTAATTCTTTTCATGCACTTTTAACTGTCTTGAAGCGTAGGCGATAACTTTGCCTTTCTGCATAAGTACACATCCCATGCCAGTGTGCGATGCATCACAATAAACTACAAATTCTTCGATTCCATCAGGTAACGTCAATACAGGAGCGTTGCTCAACTTTTGCTTTAGGATATCAAAGGATTCTTGCTGCTTAGGGCCCCAAACAAACTTTACTTTCTTCTTAGTCAAGGAAGTTAAGGGTGCAGCAATCCTTGAAAAATTTTCAATGAAACGCCTGTAATATCCTGCCAATCCCAGGAAGCTACGAATCTCTGTAGGCGTCTTTGGCTCCTGCCAATTCATGACAGCTTCAACCTTAGCGGAATCTACTTGGATTCCGCGTTCACTAACCACATGTCCAAGAAATTGGACTTCACGAACCAGAATTCGCATTTAGAGAATTTGGCATAGAGCTTCTCCTGCTGAAGTAATGAAAGAATACATCGAAGATGCTTCTCATGATCAGCCTTGTTCTTCGAGTAGATGAGGATGTCGTCTATGAAGATGATGACAAATTTGTCCAAGTAGGGCTTGCAGACGCGATTCATGAGATCCATGAATGCGGCAGGTGCATTAGTGAGCCCAAAAGGCATCACTAGGAACTCGTAATGACCATAACGAGTCCTAAATGCAGTCTTGTGTACATCTTCATCTTTAACCTTCAATTGATGATAACCTGACCTTAAGTCAATCTTGGAGAAGTAACTTGCCCCTTGGAGTTGATCGAACAGATCGTCGATTCTGGGCAATGGGTACCTATTCTTGATCGTAACCTTATTAAGCTCACGGTAATCGATGCACAGACGCATCGATCCATCCTTCTTCTTGACAAATAAGATCGGCGCTCCCCAAGGAGACGAACTAGGTCTAATGAAATCTTTGGCCAGCAATTCATCCAGTTGCGTTCTCAATTCCTTCATCTCTGTTGGCGCCAACCTATAGGGTGCTCTAGCAACAGGTGCTGCCCCAGGGATGATGTCAATTCTGAATTCGACTTGTCTATCTGGTGGTAAACCAGGTAGTTCTTCAGGAAAAACATCAGGGTATTCAGAAATGACAGGGAGATCTTCTATCTTCTGTTTCGGCTCATCAATAATCACTTGTGCCATGTAGATGACACAACCCTTCTTTAAACACTTGGAGGCCTTGAGCATAGTCACTTGCTCAGGTAGTACATACTGGGTATCTCCTCGAATGGTAAGTGATTCACCCGACGTAGTCTTAATCACCACTTGCTTCTTATTGCAAACAATCTGGGCCTGGTTATGAGATAACCAGTCCATTCCCAAAACTATGTCAAAACCGGCTAGCTTAAATGGAAGTAGGGATAGAGGAAAAGAGTGGTTCTTAATGGATATAACACATCCATCTAACACAGTTGAGACGGTTTCTATGGTGCCATCTGCTAACTCCACCTCATAATTCACACTTAAGGTTTTGACAGGTAAATTCAGCAATTTGCAAAACTTATTATCTACGAAATACTTATCAGCGCCTGAATCAAAAAGTACTCTTGTATAGACATCATTTACAAGGAAAGTACCTGTAATCACGTTGTCGTCCTGGACGGATTCCTTTGCATCCATCCTGAAGACCCTAGCATTGGTCTTCTTTCCTTCGTCGTCTTTCTTTGCATATTTCGGGCAGTTGGTCTTAATGTGCCCCTTTTCATTGCAACGATAGCACATTGCATCTTTCAGCTTCTTGCAATCCAAGGCCTTGTGATCCTTGGACTTGCATATTCCACATGCAAAAGTTTTCGACTGAGTCTGCGAGTTTGATTCAAACCGGCACTTCCCGAAGTGCTGTTTCTTGCAGACTTTGCACTTGGGCTTATCACCAGACTGATGCCCATCCATCCTGGACTCAGACCCTTTCCTGTGGTCATTGTTTCCTCGATGCTTCTTGTTTGACCTTCGTGAAGTGTCATCTTCACGTTTCCTCTTCTCAGCATCCAAGTTCCTCAGCGATCTCTGTCGGACCGCGTCCAGAGTGAGGGACAAGGATATGTCAGTTACCGATCTGAAAGTAGTCGGCCGAGATGCCTTCACGCTTGCCTTTATTTCTGGGGCTAAACCCCCGATGAAACGAGCTATCCTTTTTGGTTCCTGGGTCACCAGATACGGAACCAATCGGGACATTGTGTTGAAGCTCGTGAGGTAAGCTTGGCAGTCAAGGTTCTTCATAACCAACGATAGAAAATCAGACTCTATCTTCTCCACCTCATGCTGAGGGCAGTAGTTCTCCCTGATGAGGGTAACAAATTGCTCCCATGACATGTTGTACAATGGGATCTTCCCGGTGGCTTGAATCAATGACCTCCACCAGGCTAAGGCCTCACCCTTAAATGATTGCGACACAAACTTGACCACATCCCTCTCAGCGCATCCGCTGATATCAAAAACTGTATCCATCTCATCTAGCCACGTCATACAATCTACAGCTCATTTCTCCCCAGTGAAATCCCTAGGTTTACATGAGACAAAATATTTGTAGGAGCAACCCTTGTCACGGGGTCCTTGATTTAGCATTATCTTCTGAGACGGTTCACTATGATGATTTGAGGAGTGACGATCGTCATCTCCTTTCTTGGGTTCATCCTTCTTGGAGGGTGGCTTTGAATGCGGTGTAGATAGGGTCCTACTTCGAGTCCCACTATATTCTGCATACTGCCGCTCTAAGGCCTTTATAACAGTGTCGTCTACTAACGCTTTCAGTTCAGCACCCGTTATATTAATTCGGGCGTTGTCATTATTCTCCCTTGGGTGACTATTAATTTCATCCGAGTCAGCCATTTAATTTAAACTGTTACATAAGACAATAACAATAGTTTATTCGGGAGTTTATCATAGAATTGTCTTTTATGGCAATTCATTAACCATGGTATACATAAACCATATTTGGTTAATTTGTTAATCATATTTATTTAGGATTTTTATTACAATTTATCTTAATTATAAAAACAATAACAGTTTTATTAGTGGCACAAAAAGGCCTAGTCACAAGGACATTTATAAATTATAAGCTATGATTTCAGAGAGTCAAGGCTTTAAGGCTTGAACATAGTTCATTACCTTTTTCGGACAGGGAGTCATAGCTACCACTGTCTTTTGGCTCATGTAGAAATGAGCAAGGCCCGTACGTACTATATTACCAATGTATGGTCTAAATATGATCATCTTAATTGGTGATTTAAACCCATGATTCAGAGATCATTTAGTTGGGTTAGGAATCTTTTAAAGAATCCTTATATAAGAATGACGTGTGATTTTCACGGATCACATCTGCCAGGAGCGTTAACATGTTTTTAGATGTTAACAGGGATTTGAATATTTTAAAACAGGTCTTACCATCTTGGCCAGGTCTTTATAATGACACTCAGGCCAGGTTTCACTCTTAAGATTCTTATTCAATATTTAATAGGCAGATTATTATCAAAAAGGAATGATGTTGATTTATTTATTTCATATATAATATTTATGCATATAATGGCAATAATGAAATTTATAAACATAACATTCCATTAATTATTAAAAGATTACATACTGCCCTAAACGGTTCTTTTTTACAATCACTTACCCACGCAGGGGTCAAACTGAAATACTAGTCCACGCAGGGACTTAAACAAACAACATACCCTCGTAGGGGTTAACATAAAGATAGACCCACGCAGGGGTCAAAACAAACAACATACCCACACAGGGGTCAATACAGCAAGACAGACCCACGCAGGGGCTCAACTGATACAAGGAAATTACAACAACAGTGGAAGGATTCAATGGTCCTTCTTGCTCTTCCCTTTTAATAGGCTCGTCAATCCCTGGAAGAAAGTTTGTCGTTCCTGCGATCTCGGTGAAATTCTCGCTCGACCTGGTCCAGTCTCTGAAGAATTTCCTCCCGTTCAGGGGGAGAAAACCGTGGCGGCTGCGATTGTGTCCGTATTATAGGTCTGGCAGGTATCTGGTACCCATGAGTTGGGTACCCTACTCCCCAAGGAGCTCCATACGGTCCTTCCTAGTTAAAGGCGTTGTAATTGGTCGCTACCAAGTATGGGTCGGCTTCAGCGTAGCCATAGTTGGTGTGAGCCGGCTGCTCAAACGGGTTGTACGCCATAGAACCCGTGTATGCTGGTATCGGGTTATCAAAACCCATCGGTGGTGGTTGCGGTGCAACTAGGTTCGAAGGTCCACCCATTTGTGGATCTTCCTGAAGCAGCAGATAATGACTGCCACTTGATTGTCGAGGAGAGCTAAAATGAAAGTCCCCTCCTCGTGCAGACATACGTGCTCCGGTTCTCGTACGCCTCGGCGGTTGCGGAGGTGCCGGCTGAACTGGCGGCGGTGGAGGCGGTGGCGTGACTGCCACGAATCGTGAATCCTCAGAGGGATCCTGCTGCTGCTGCTGCTGATGAGGCGACGAATGATGCGAGGGTGTAAAATACCACTCGTGTTGATTAAATCGTGCCTGATAACTGTCCGGACCATGGTAGGGTGATCCATGAAAAGATGAACCATCTGAGACCTCGATAGGATGGTTCGGGGTTCCGGTTGCGGGCTCGACGGGATCGGTGTCCTCGTCCATATCCTCTGCATGATCTCCGGAGAAATGATCCTCTGATCCCAATGGGTTAAAACCCACTGGTTCTTGTATATAATTTGCCGGGTTAAACCGGCCCCTAAAAATAGGTGTGGGGTTACCAAAGGAATTATGCGATAGGGATCGCTGAAGAGGTATGTAAGAAGGTTGAGGGTTGTCGGGCTCATTTTCCGACTGTGGCCCATATGAGTTGTGAATGGGAGGTGTCGAACTGTGCGAAACAGATCGTCTCGCAGGTTCAAAAAGGTTCCTCCTGTGTTCTCTAGGGTCAGCACTCGCAGTGGTGGTAGGAGCTCGCAAGTGCGAAGGCCCGGCCTCATCGTCGTTGGGGGCGGTGATTGGCCCCTTGCCTCGTCCTCTTCGTCGAAAGAATCTTGGCGGCATAATTTATCCTATCAATACAACATAAGATAACGACAAGAATATATAAAAAGACAAAGTTAAAAATTTAAAACAATTTGGATTGTTCCTATGTTCTTTGTCTAGACTCGAAAATTTGGAATGTGCAATTGTGTAACAGAGATTAAACACAAAAGGCTAGTGTTTAATTCACTCAGCGTTGGCTCTGATACCAACCTGGCACACCCCGAATTCCACGTGTCACCGGTGGGCCCGGTGGGGGAGTATCGTGACGTGGTTGGCAACATTACAGTCAAACAACACAATATTTGATATGCACAGCGGAAGCAAATGAAATATACAATTCAACTTTTATAATTTGGAATATCAAGTATCACAATAGTCGAATGTTTATCCACAGTAGGATCAAAATAAATATTGGAAACAGTAGTTCAACAGACTTCAGGCATCTTAAGCTTGCGAGATTCTTTTGATGCTAAGGAGAAATCCAGCCTATTACGCTTAGTACCTGCATTTAATCTTTTTGGGAAAATACGTCAGTTTACACTGGTAAATACATTCAACCGACTCATTTTGAAAAGTTTAATAAAATTGATTTGAATGCACGTGGCACAAACTTTTTATAACTTGGGATAATTATTTAAATATATAATCTCGTAAAAGAATTGCATGTTCCTTATGCTTTCAGTAGCCCGGGTCGTGCGGGGTTAAAAATCAATTGACACACCACATTATTTATTTGGCAACTGACAGGTGTACGCCTACACCCCGTGCTAAGGTCGTGGCCATTTCGTAAAATGATGCCAAGGATATCCGGGACATGGTCATTAACCTCCCAAAGGCTTTAAGCAAACAAAACAATTTAAACGGGCCAATTAAATATCAATTAGCCACCAAACGATGGAAGATTTAATGCCCGACCAAGCCTTATTTTATATACCGTACCCCAAGCCCGTATAGGGAAAATAAGTTAAAAGTATTTACCTGAGCAAAGTAATAATCACAATAAGCAAATGCAAGTAGCTTTTACTGGTCCTCCTATTCTGGAACGAAGGTTTATAATAACCTATTAGAATCCTAACGGGTCTTTAATTAAGCTTAAGCTTAGACCGGTTAGTTTTAAAGATACGGTTCGTACGCACGATTAAGCGAAGACCGGAATAGAATGTGATTTAGACCCGACAAGTTTGAAGACTTGTTTAATATGGGTATTTCACACACATTCTGGATTTTGAGATAAAACCGATAAGGTTTGACCCGTTTCGGCTAATTTATGCAAACTAGTTACATAAACCGGACCGAACGCGCACGAAGCGTAACGGGTAACCATAAGAGTCCTAAACAGGTTTCCTAAGTTAACATATCTTAAATATGTTGTGATATCAGTATGATACCTTCCATTATGCCCAAAACGAGTTTAACCTATAATTAAGCCCCGTAGGGGTATTTTGGTCGTTTTAAAGATTATAAATGGGATTAATTAAGCTTCTGTGATTCAGGTCTGAATTAATCAGTAAAATGACTTATTTTAACAGGTCATATCAGTTGGTGTTAAGTCCTTTGTGACAAAATTGTTTTAAACCCTTGCTATGCGTTTAATACGCTTATAAAGTCGTTTTAAGCGATTTACGGTTTAAAATAGGAATCTGAGTTTCCAGGTCAGTTCATAAGGTTGAAAACACTTCATTTATTATTTTAAATCAGTAGAAATTGGATTGGTAGCAAAAGGACTTGTAAAACTCATTTTATGGCCGAAAAGGGTATAATCGCTATTTACCGAATCAAGGCACTAATCCTAGCTTATGATCAGTTTAAAAATAATTAAAAATCTTCAAAAATCCCAAAATATTATATTACATCAGTGGGTAAAAGGTTTGGTGTCAAAAATTGAGTTTAGATAGGCTTTACGCTAATGACGCCTTTTAATTAATAAAAAGCTTTCTAATTACGTCATTGAGCATAACTCCTAATCTAGACCTCCAATTGACGTGAAAATTTACGGACATGCATATTAATCAGTAGCAAAGATTATTGTTCTTTCACATTTTCAAAATTCTCGTTTTATGGTCATAAGGGCATTATGGTCCATATTTTAAGCAATTAACGGAAACGTCGGACAATTAAGGATTCAAGTGGTATAAACGCAGAGGGTTATACAATCATGTAACTAGGTCCTAATGGAACTTTAAGGCATGTCTAAACCTATCAAAATCGGGTCAGAACCGAAGTCAAGGCAAAAGTCAAACTATGCGCCTTTTGGTTCCGAATCGATCCTAAACTGAAAATTGTCGAATCAAACAAGCTTAGACTAGTTCTTATACTTATTACCATGTTATATGAATGATAAAATAGGTTTCTCGCCTTTTACATTGTTAATCATGCGTTAAATCGAAGATTACATTTCTGTTGACTTTTTCTAATTATCTTTGACTCAACAAATGACCTAGTTAGGATGGGAATCAGTGGTTGCCCTTTTAAGGGCTTATTACCCACATAATTACCTACTTAAAGGTACTTTTAATTCGATAATTGACTGAGCCATTTCTAATTAATCTCGAAGTCAAACCGTAATTACGACGGTTTGACTTTTAGCTAAATAACTAAGCTAAACTCAATTAAAGAAGGTTAAGCATACTTACAAGTGTCTAATGCACGATTAGGAATGAGTTGGAAATGCACTTGAGCTCCAGAATTGATCAGGTGATGAGTGTAAGAATGTTTGCAACTTAGGAGCTTTATATAGTGATTTAAACTCCTTAGATTGTTGACATCTAAGGCTACAACTGACCATAACTTACCCACAATTGTCCCTAGTGCCCTAGGAACTTTTTAGGGGTCGCCCATGGCAGTGGAAATATCAACACGTCGGTTAAAACATTCAAAACAGGCTACTGCCGGTCTTCTGGTCGTTGGGCAACCCTTGCGCACCGTAAGGGTATGTCTTGCGGTGCGCAAGCCTTCTGCAGCAGCCAAAAATCCTTGGCTTTTCAAGCATTCGAAGGGGCAACCATGTATTACGAATTTTTGGCTTCCATTATTCAGAATGGGGCCTCATGAACATGCCTTGAACAGTTTAGATCCCTTTAATGTTGTACATTTGTCTTGGACAGTATCAAACAGTCATAAACGATGGGTTGTCATGCATTTCTTCGTAGGATTTCCATTCTTGCAACTTGAATCAATTATTGTGGGTATTTACCGGATTATATTAGATGTTTATAATAAATATTAGGGTCTTGGGATTTATATGAGGTCGTTCAGAGGTATAAATTAACATAACAACACTTTTAAATCCTGCCATACATCTATAATTGGATCCGGGTTTATAATACTTTTGTCTTACATGACACGTGTCGTTATTTTATTGAACACAAATTTTCGGTTCGATTTTGCCGGTTAATTCGGTTATGGTTCGGTTAATTCGTTTTTTTTTTTTGCACACCCCTAATAATAATATTAGTGAACTGGATAAGAGAATGTCATATGACATTAAGTAGACACTTTTATTAGTATGATAATGTAATGTGGCATTAAGTGAACTTTTTATTAGTATTATATGTCTCTATACCGACAGTGATTGAAGTTAAATCGGTCTAAGGCCATGTGTAGTGGTAGAGCCCCATAGTGGGGGGTTATGTGACAAGTTGCAATTGTGTAAGAAAAGAGGGTTATGGGGCTTTATATATCTTGAGTGTGTAGTGGGGTTATATAGGGGTAAGATCAAATAAAAAGTTTATTTTGTGTAAGTAGGATGAGAAGTAATCTTAACCATTCATTTTTCAAATCAATGGTTAAGATGAAAGTGTAGGAGAAAGGAGGAGTGCAAGGGTATTTTGGGAAAATCTTATTTATAGACTTTCTCTCTCCACATGCAAAGCACATGCATATTCCACCCTATTTTTTAAACGTTCATAATTTTTTTATACGACATTATTTTTTCATAAAAATTTCACCATAAAATCGAGCGTATTTTTATCTTTAATTTGAGTACCATATTGCTATATAAAATATGAAGACTAAAAAAACCCTCTAAAATGTGTTGTATTTGTATGTTGTATAACATTTTTTTGTGCTGGATTTTTGTACTATATTTTTGTGCTAAATTTTTTTGTCTTAAATTTTTTTTCTCAATTTTTTGTGCTAGATTTTTTTGTACTACATTTTTTTGCTGAATTTATTCTTGCTATATTTTTTTGTCCTATATTTTTTTGTGTTATATTTTTTTGTACTACATTTTTTTGTGCTATATTTTTTTTTGTACTAGATTTTTTTTGTTGTATTTTTAAAAAACAAAAGGGTGTCAAATGTCATTTTCACTCTTATTTATAAGGACCAAAATGCCTTCATTCCTACTTATTAGGAGTGTCACATGTCATCATAACAATCCTTCTTAGGCTACTTAGGCAAAATCCACTTTTTAGTGGATCCTTCCCCGCGTTATATATGTGTGTGAGTGGGGAAGGAATAGTAACGTCGTTATATACATGGCGGGGAGGCAAAACACTTACCCTATAGCGCCGGTCGTAACGGTGTAGCCGGGCGCTATGGGGCGCCATCATCGTTTTCGGCGGTATATACCGCCCCATTATGGACGTTCTAATTCTCCAACAAATTTACTATAAAGCCCATAGAATTGAGGTTTTTAGTGTTTGTAAATTATAATATCCCTATGCTACAAGTGGGTCATTAATTTTTTAATATAAATAATTAACAAAGAGTGTACCATATCGAATTGTTCTATGTAGCCCATAACAACAACAATGGAAAAGAAGCACAATTCAAATCGAGTACTCTTACAATGATCTAGTTATATGAGAATCATGACTGTGTCACAAAAAAAATCTACTGGAATCTTTTTAATAAATGTGAGAAATAATATAATATTATAAAATAAATATATAAATTACGGATAACAAAAATAGTGGAAAATAAACTGAAGGAATTAACAATACTTTATATTTATGTTATTATATATTACATTAAATTAGATATTAATCATATTATTTAAAAATTAAAGGAGAGAATGGCATGTGGCATTATTTGGAGTCTTTTATTATAAGTTAGATTATTACTAAATTGAAGAAGAAAATGCCAAGTGGTATTTATTGGAATCTTTTATTATAAGTGAGATACAATACTTCAATTATACAAAACATAGAATACAACACAAACGTTTAGGTAATTCTGTAATAATCTTTCGATCCGAATACCTATTATTTTCATTAAGTGTTACACTTTAGTTCATATTATTCTTTTTGCTACATACCGAAATTATACACGGTATTGTTCAAGGTTTGATTTCCCTTTAAGTTCCTTAGAGAATAAGTTCTGGAAAAAATCAAGAACTGCTACCCTAGCAAAGTTAGGTGGCGTTTCGGCAGTCACTAGGCTTGGTGCGGGTCCTATTTCACCATTTATGTTTGGGTTGATAAATGTTGCTATAGACAACCTCTCTCCCTCCGAGTTCACTGTTGCTCTGTGCTCAATGCTTTTATATTGTCCATTTGTCACAATCTGAAACACAATATATTGTTCTCTATCATTACAAATAAAACCACGTGAGATGAAATTATAAGTAAGGGTTAGAGAAAGAAATGACAAATGACCTCTAGGATCTCTCTGATGTTAACAATGAAAGCATTATGGAGTGGTGTAATTGGGATCCAAGCGCCATCTTTTCTTATTTCAAGACCATGCACTTCATTTAGTTCGAGAAGAAAAGTGACCCCGACCGCATCAGAGTGTGGGGCAAGACCAATGACTTGTTCGGGTTGGGGACATGGTGGATAGTAGTTCATCCTCATTGATTGCATTCCTTCCTCAAACAATGCCATCAAATCCGTAGTTTCCATATTCAATGCTTTCGCAATGTAGAGCAGGGTTTTTTTCGCTGTGTTCATAACCTCTCTTGAATATTCTTCTAAGGTGTCTCTATTTTATAAATAAAAAACCACTTGAAGATTATATATAGACGCCAGTTAACATACAAAATCCCTTAACGTACGACACGTACGCAATTCAGTATCAAGATGCGAAATTGGGTTTATAACGTGCAACTTTCATTTCTATATATACATGCGACTTTCATTCTATACTATGCGACTTTTATACATATATATACATGCGATTTCATTATATATACATGCGACTTCCAAATACATATTCATGCGATTTTCAAACTTTCTGTAATATAACGTGCGATTTTGCCTCGCGTACGCGTCGTACGTTAAGGCATATTGTAGGATATACTTTATAAACCATTTTATGCCTTATACAAATAATTAAGAGTAAAATGCACGGATAGACCCTGTGGTTTGGTGAAATTTCACCTTTAGTCCCCAACTTTTCAAAATTACGCTCTTAGTCCCTGTAGTTTGAAAAGTTGTTACTTGGATAGTCCCCAAAGCGGATGGAGGTTAGTTTTTCTGGTTAAGTGGGTGTGAAATGACAAGGACTACCCGAGTAACACCTTGTCAAACCACAAGGATTATCCGAGTAACAACTTGTCAAACCACAGGGATTGTCCGAGTAACCTTCATCCGCTTTAGGACTATCCGAGTAACAACTTGTTAAACCACATGGACCAAGAGTGTAATTCTGAAAAGTTGGGGACTAAAGGTGAAATTTCACCAAACCACAGGGACTATCCGTGCATTTTACTCAATAATTAATAGGTAAAACTATTGTGTATATAGTGATATTCATTGAATCAAATAACGAATTTTTGAATTAATGGAATATATTTTTATTTTTTTTTGAATTTTTATTTTTTTTTACTTGTCGATTCATGGCATTGAAATATTCATTCCTTTGTATATCTTGTCTACCGATCGCATATAAACAAACGGATCATGTCAGGTCGTACTAAAAATAATAAGGTTGACTCTGTTAACCTATTATATATATAGTGAAGAGTTCAAATGAGAAAAAAAATTTTGTAAGAAGAAAATAGAAGAAATTTCAACCAATAAGAATGTTTTATTTTTACTTTATTTAATATAAGTATTAATGTTACTATAAGGATACATTGGTAAATCTACATAGGTCATTAATTTGTAGTCTTCCTCTTTAATAGCTAACTACGTTAAATAATTTGTAACTTATCCTCAAATTATATATTTTTTTCAAAAAAAATAAAAAAATAAAATAATTTAAAGTGTAAGATAAATTACGAGCTGTGTAGGATAAATTACGAGTCGTGTAGGATAAATTTCAACGTGTAGGATGACTTTCGAAATACGTAGGATAACTTTTGATGTGTGTAGGCAAAAAAAGTTAGTGTGGAGGATAATGGTCTTTATGACTAGTTAATTAGTAAAAAATGATAATAAATGAGATAAGTGAAAAACTATTTAATGTTGTACAAAACTACCCTTTGTTCTTTTTCTTCTCAACTAACTTTTCTTTTCAAATGAATCTTCCCCTATATATATATATATATTATAGTGGTGATGGATGATGAATAGTGTTTTTTTCCTTTGATGGTTTCATTTTTTAATATGAGTTAATTGCCATTTTAGTCCCTGTGGTTTGGCCCATTTTGCCAGTATAGTCCAAAGGTTTCATTTTTAACATCTGGATCCAAAAACGTTTCATCGTTGCCATTTTGGTCCAACTGACTTAACTCCATCCATGGACCTTAGTTAACTCAAGGGCAATTTTGTCATTTTATATATCTGTTTTAATTAATTAATAATTAATATTTAAAGAATATATTATACACACACCTTCATCACCCACCTCACCATCACTACTGCCACCATCACCACCCCTGCCTTCATCACCACCACAGCCTCACCACAACTATCACCAGGAACCGACCACCACAACTATCACCAGGAACCGACCACCACAACCAATCACCACCACCCGACCACCATGGAATCCACACATACATACAGAACACACACACAGCCGCCACCTCTGCCACACCTCTGCCACACCTCAGCCACCACCACACTTCAGCCACTGACCACACCACATCAGTCCCCCGTCGGTGACCATCACCTCCACCTCCAAATTAACGAAAAGAATCAAATCAAATCCAAACAAACCCACAAACAAAATCAAATCCAAATTAACGAAAGAATCAAATCAAATCTAAACAAACCACAAACAAAATTAAACATACACAAAATCAAACAAAATCAAATCAAATCCAAACAAACCTCCTGCCACCGTGAACCATCATCGCCGCTGCCACCGCCATCATCTCACCTCCGCCTCCCTTCCCTCATCAAATATCTGCTCCTCTCTCATCTCATAAAACCCCCAAATTCACTGAAACACCTTCACCTCCTGCCACCGTGAACCATCACTGAAACACCTTCACCCCCTACAAAACCCACCACCCAACCCAATCAATCACAACCTCCAAGTTCAAATCGCACATAGATCTTCAAATCAATCACCACATACAAAACCCACAACCCAGCACCGCCGTTTATCACCATCAACACCCACCTCCGCCTTCATCACCAGCAACACCCCACCTCCACTGTCATCACCATAAACATCCACAACGACAAACTCACCACCGCCGTTCATCATCGTCAAACCTGTCGAACCAAACCGTTCATCACCATCAAACCCGTCGAACCACCATTTTTAGAGAGATAGAAAGTCAAACCTGTTAGGGACGGTGGTGGCTTGTGATGGCCTTGCAGTAGTAGTGGCGGTGGTGTACATTTGAGACGGTGAAGGTGGGGGATTTTAACAAAGATCAAGCAATGGTTGATAGTGGTGGGCGGTGGTGACTGGTAGGGGGTGGGCGGTGGTGACTGGTAGGGGGCGATGGTGATTTTGTGGTGGATGAGAGAGAGAGAGAGAGAGACAGGAGAGAGTGAGAGATGAATGGTGGTGGATCAGTATTATAAGATATCTGTATATATATATATATATATATATATGTTATTATAATATATGTTATTATAATTATATTATAATTATTATATATAAGATAAATCTTATATTATTATATATAAGATAAAACTTATATTAATTAATTAAAACAGATAGATAAAATGACAAAATTGCCCTTGAGTTAACTGAGGTCCATGGATGGAGTTAAGTCAGTTGGACCAAAATGGCAACGATGAAACGTTTTTGGATCCAGATGTTAAAAATGAAACCTTTGGACTATACTGGCAAAATGGGCCAAACCACAGGGACTAAAATGGCAATTAACTCTTTTAATATTAAGTGGTTTAAAGCTAGAAATTGTAATATCAAAGTTGTGTGTTTTGGTGGTTAAAGATCTTGATTACAACCTTGGGGACTTGGGTTCTAAACTTTTTTGTTTCTTTTTTATAGTTGTAAAACGGAAGTTGTTGATGATAATGAGAATTTTTTAGTTGGTAAAAGGAAGTTGACGATAATGAGAATCAAACACGGGTTCAATGACTACAACAACAAACCATTAGCCAGACTAATAGGTTATAAAGACAAATTTTATTTTATTTAACATGGTTAACTTCTATTGTCATTCTTTTAGTCCATATATTTTTTTAGAGGTTTTTCTTTTAATTTAAACTAAATCTATTTATATATAATTAACAATATTATTTTAATTCTAGAAATGTTTTGCCATTACGAGGTCGATAGTATTGCTATGCTAACCAACCAATGTTGATACTGATGTCGGTTCTATCGAAATTATTACCGATAGCAAAAGTGTTCTATACGGTATGGTATCATACTATACCAAATTACCGATAAAACAAACAATTAAGAGTAGTAATTTTTTTTTTGTTCTTTTATGGTTGAGCTTTTTATTAGCATACTAAACTTTAGGATTTTTCATTTTTGCAAGTAGACTTTTATTTATTTTTTTTGTCAAAAAAGTTAAATGGGTTTAGCTTTTTTATTAGGGTTTAGGGTATTGGTATTATCGGAACCTTTATCGATATTCGTTTTCTGGTTAGGATTTAGGGTATTGGTATTATCGAAACCGATATCGATATTCGCTTTTATAGTTTCCGATGAATCAAACCGATAACAATCAAAGTCACGCCATGTAACACCGAGAAAACGACCAAAATCCTGCCGCATAGCGCGGGGGAAAAACCCTAGTTTAAAACTAAGAGGAAAAAACCTAATTTTGAGCTAGGGGGGAAACATAATTTTATTTTGAACTGTGGGCAAAAACGTAATTTTGAGCTGAGGGCAGAATCGTAATTTTAAGCTAGAGGAAAAAACAACATTTTATTTTGAACTGGGTGCAAAAACGTAATTTTAAACGGAGGGCAAAACCGTAATTTTAAACTGAGAACAACATTAAAAGTGAGTTTTTGAACCGAGAGCAAAAACGTAATTTTGAGGTAGGGGCAAAGTTATAATTTTATTTGGAGCTGAGGGCAAAAGGGTAATTTTAAACAAAGAACGAAAGCGTAATTTTAAACTGGAAATAACATTAAATTAAAAATAAGTTGGTCCGATAGGGAAGTGCCAGACAAGATGCCTGGCACTATTTCCCTTAACTTAGAAATGTATATGTAGTGAATGAATGAACATGTACACATGGTTTCATTCTATGACACAATGCTCAAAAATACTTAAAAACACCATTTCTAATATTTAAGAAACAGTGTCTAAATATAATTATTTACACCTATAACAAAATTGAACTTTTTTTAGCGTATATATGCGCCAAGGCCGTTCTTACGTTTTTTGAGACCCTAAGCGAATTATAAAGTGGGGGCCTTAATTTCGCCGACAAACTCTCCTCCAATCCCGACGCCATGGGTGATTACCCTTATTTTTTCGGCTAGTGATAACCGATAGCCTAGAAATTGAAAGCATGTTGCTATGGGAAATGGGAACGATGATTGCGGCCGTATTTTAGGGCATTAGGCCGCTAAATAATGATGATGATTAGGTCGATGGTGGTTGTGTTATAATAGCTAGAAATCAAGACGAAATGGGCTTTGAAACTTGGCCTTTTTTTTGCCAAACAATATTTATTTTGGACCCTTTTAATGAAAATCTTGTTTAGTTTTGAATTAAACGTATTTATTTGTGCCTAATACATATAACTATTTATAAAAACTCTCTAAAAATTCGGAGGCCCTAATTTTTTGGTGGCCCTAGGCCCGTGCCTAGGTTACCAAGCCTATGGAGCCTGCCCAGGCGCGCGCTAAGGACTTGCCGCCTGCTAGTCTAATATGGGTTAATGGAATGGACGAGGTAATGGAATGGATCATTATCATTCCATGTCTTGTTTCGTTACCATGTGTGAATGGAATGAATTATTATTGTGTATTGTTCGGTAGTTAAGAAAAACGAAGTAATAAAATCAGCGGTGAGTGGTGGTGGTGGTGGTCGGAGGTAGTGATTGTGGGTAGTTATAGGTAGCGGTGGTAGGTGGTAGGTGGTAGGTGGTAGGTGGTAGGTGGCGGCGGTGGCGATGGGTGGCGGTGGTGGCGGCAAGGCAATCGTTGGTGGTGGGTGGCGGCGGCCGTTGGTGGTGTCAGTGGTGGTGGCGTCGATGATGGTGGTGGGCGGCGGCAGCGAGTGACGTTGGCGGTTGGTTGCGGCGGCAGCGAGTGACGTTGGCTGTTGGTTGCGGCTGTGGGGGATAATGGTGGCGGGTGGGTGGCGGCGGCGTGACAGTGGTTGTCGGGGTGAGGTGGTGGCGTGTGGTGGTGATGCCGTCGGTGGTGGGTGGTGGTGGTGGGTTGTGTTGTTGATGAATGTTGCAAGAGGGGATGGAATGATAAAAAAAAAATATGAGGGGTGGGTGAAATGATTTTGAGGGAATTGAATGTCTTTTGGAATTGGTGGTTCCATTCCATTGACCAACCGAACACCCTTTTCTTTATTCCCTCGTAATAATCAATTCCATTCCACCTCTCAATACTGTATACCAAACACTACCTAATTGATATTCATTTGAGCATCACTTTTGTTTAATTTAGAAACATGATACCATTAGATCACTGTGAGTAGGGGTGTTTAAAAAACTCGTGGCTCGAAACTCGCTCGAAGAAAGCTCGGCTCGAAATTGGTTCGGTTATAAACGAGCCGAGCTCGAGCTTGGCCTGGCTCGGCTCGTGAGATGGCTCGATAAGGTTTACATCCTTCATTTTTTTTGTCCCACATCGCTTAGAAAACAAAAAACTAACAGAGTATCTCCCCTATAAAAGAAGATAAAGACAATGTACAAAGTAAATTAACTATTTGTACTTGCATATTTAGCTATATGGTTAAATCAAAAGGCAATTATAGCCCTCAATCTATGAAGAAATTCATTTTCAAGGGCTTTTTATGTAGTAAATTTTGCGGTTTTGTTAGTTCGAGCTAGCTCGATTTCTAATTGAGCCAAGCTCGAGCCTCAAATCCCAGTTCTATTTGAAATTCGAGCTCGAGCCGAGCCAGCTCGAATCGAGTTTGAGCCGAGCTCGGGCTAGGTGAAATAACTATGAGAGACGTTACTTTTTAGTGGGTGATGGTCCTATCAAATGTGTGAGAGGAGATGGGTACCTTAAGCAGCACCGATAATAAATTTGTTTTCAAGATTCTGAAAAATGAAATCGACCAAGTATTGTACTAGAAAATCAATTTAAACACATGACCTACTGGTTTTTAATCTTTTCAAATACATGGTTAGACGATGCTTATATGTAAAAAAATTGATGTTAACCAAAAAAAGGAAAAAAAAAATTCATACAACTAACTTTAATTTATACAACTAACTTTAATTTATCACAAAACCGACATATATTAAATAGTAACACTGAAATAACATGATAGTCCGTGTACTACACGGGTTGAATACTAAACAATATGCAATACACACACATATACACATATATATTCTTCATATAACTACTAAAATTACGTATTACACTACATATAATAGTGTATATAAATAATATTATTTTTATTTTTGTGTATTCTAAATATAAATTTTATTTAAAGTAATAAAAATAATTTTATTGTTATGTCATAAATTAGATTTGTTATTGTTATTAAGGATTTTTATACGGATTTAATTAATAATTAGTTATTATTAAATTGTGAGCTAAGTTAATGGTTTATGTATGACCAATAATTTTTGAGTTAACTGCCATTTCAGTCCCTGTGGTTTGGTCACTTTGGCCATTTCCGTCCAAATTTCAAAAATGCGCCATTTCAGTCCCTGACATACTGGAAAGGTGCCATTTCAGTCCAAATTCTCATAACCCAGTTAAAGTCAGTTAGGTGAGTATATTTAATGAAGGGTATTTTAGTCCTTTTATAATTATTTTGTTTTCCCTTTATGTTTTTATTAACTAAAACCCCCCTCCCCTGTATAAAACCCCCCTTTTCCCTCCATTCTCATAACACAGGAACCCTAAATCCCAAATTCACCCATCGATTAACCCCTTTCCCTCAACAATCTGTGTACAATCAACGATCAACAACAATGGATCATGAAGACGACAACGATCCAAACTGGAGGGTTCGAGGTGTTTACTCAAATTTCGACCCTGAAATCGCATATGGTAGGTTTACATTCGTCACTTTTTCGTTGTATGATTGTTTTTGAATGATTGTTTTTCTTCATCATGTATAAATTAGGACTAATGTCGGTTGTATAATCGTTTCAAAACACCGACCTGATATGTTCACAATGCAAGTTCACCATGGAGGTGAACTCACTCTGTTCCCAGATATAACATATGAGGGGGGGATAATTGAATATGTTGATAAGGTGAATGCGGACTATTTCTCGCGAGTAATCATCGATGACATGATGCTGGAACTTGGTTATATGGAAGCGGATCTGGATCTTTTAAAATACTATTTTAGGATTCCAGGTGAAGATATGGATTTTGGCATTAGTGAAGATGAGAACATACAAGAAGACCATTTAAATGAGGATGATTTGGTAGATGTTCAAGTAGATATAGATAACTTTGATAGTCTGAGTGACCCGGATGATGAAACAAAACTGCAGAGGGCCGTTAGGAGGATTAGGAGAAGCAGGAGGAAAAAGAAACCAACAGATGGTTGTCCCTTTTATGTAGGTCAACAGTTTTATGATAGGCAATCAATCAAAGATCTTGTGAAATGGTATGCAGTGGAATCTAAAAGGCAATTGTACATAATTTGGAATGATAAAAGAAGGTTCCGGGTTGTGTGCATGGGAAAGAATCCAAAGTTGAGCAGTAATGAAGGTGGTTGTGATAATGAGGGCAGTTCTGGAAATTCACATGATACACCTTTGAATGCAAACCCAGAAGTGGTTGGGGACCATAATTCAAACACAAATAACAATGGTGGGGCCCAGCAGTCTTGTTCTTCAAAAGAGCCTGAAAAGAAGCCAAAACGTCCAAGGAAAAAGATTCCTCCTCCCACATTTGTTAAGTCTTCAATAGGCAGTTGATACATGCTAGGGATAAACCAATCAGTACCAGTCTAGAGTGCATCAGGGAATACCTAATGAAGAGGAATGCTGTTGTACACAAGCTGATTGCAAAGAGCAAAGGTCCTCTAACCCCCCATACAACTGAAGTCCAAGACAAGATCAAACAAGAAGCTGCTGAGTACACTGTTATCTTTAACTGTATCTCCAAGTATCATACTGGATGTATTGGAGAAGTGGGTTGATAAATCATACTGGATGCAGACTTGGAAGGATGTGTATTCCCATGTAATTGATCCAGTAGATGGTCAAGACTTATGGACACCTTCCGCATGCCCTACTAAGCTGCTTCCACCAAAGCACCACAAGCAAATAGGCAGGCCAAAAAAGAAAAGGAAGAAATCTGCTATGGAAATCAGTGAGTTGACTCAACAGATGGAATCCAGTGGCAAGATGTCAAGAAAGGGTGAAACTGTGGAATGCAGCAAGTGTAAAAGGAGGGGCCATAACAGGAGGAGTTGCAAGGGGACTGATGTTGAATAGGCATTGCTGGTGTTCAGTAGTTTGGTAGAAACATGTCCTGGTTATGTTGGTTGAAATTGTCTTTTGAATGTTTTGGTTAGCTGGTTGTTGTACACTGTTATGTAATTTGTCCAGGAACATGTCATGTCTTTTGCTTATGGGGTTATGTTTTATGTCCAGGTTATGTCTTTCTGTTATGAATTCTGGTAAACTATGTAATATGCTGGTTATGTCTTCTGTTATGGTGCTATGTTTATTTATTATGTCCAGGTCTTGGGTAATGGTTATGTCCAGGTCTGATGTAATTGTCCAGGTGTTATGGTTATGTTTTATGTCCAAGGTTTTACCATAATGGTGATGTCTTTTGGTACATAAAGCATATTACATTGAATCGGACGCAACAATATTGCCTCGGACAATATTCATAACCATAAGGTAACACCAGTTGATTACATTGCCTCGGACAATATTCGGCAAGTGCATAACCATAACAAAAAGCATATTACATTGAATCGGACGCAACAATATTCGGCAAATGCATAACCATAACAAAAAGCATATTACAATGTATCGGACAATATTCGCCAACTGCTATTACATTAACGTCATAATATGTACATAATTTATACCACTGCTTTAACATTAAACATTTCAGTGAAAAGCAACATATGAGATGAAAAAAACCCAGCTAAACATTAACATCATCTTCAATCTCGTGTACTTCACTGCCATTCCTAAAGCTTGTTCTTGAAGTTGCCTAATTTCAGATGTCACCCTCAAAGCTTGTTCTTCATGGTCCCTAACTTGATAAGCCAAACCCGCAAAATGTCGAAATACTTCAACAGCCCTTTCACACGATGGACCATCTGCCCAATCCACAAACCCGCAACCCCTATGTCGAGTAATGCAGCAGAAAAACTTCCTTCCAGGGTTTGCAGGGGTCCACTATGTCTTCACAATTGTTGGAGACCCACAATTAGCGCATACGACCATCGTTGAGGGGATGGATTGCTTCAATTTTGGGGAAGAAATGGGAAATTAGGATTAGTGTTCTAAACAAGTTGCAGGTGGGGGTTTTATACAGGGGAGGGGGGTTTTGGTTAATAAAAACATAAAGGGAAAACAAAATAATTATAAAAGGACTAAAATACCCTTCATTAAATATACTCACCTAACTGACTTTAACTGGGTTATGAGAATTTGGACTGAAATGGCACCTTTCCAGTATGTCAGGGACTGAAATGGCGCATTTTTGAAATTTGGACGGAAGTGGCCAAAGTGACCAAACCACAGGGACTGAAATGGCAGTTAACTCATAATTTTTTTATAGTTAATGATTAAGTTACTATGTAATGAGTAAAAAACTAATAATATTAAAAATAAGATTGAGTCTTTAGGGTGTGCGGAGCGGGCGGCAAACCCACTCGGCAACCCGCCTTTGCCGCGCGGTAACACCGCCGCCGGTGGGTTTGCCGATCGGTGAAGGTTGTGGTGCGGGGAGAGGACGCCGATGCGGGGAGAAGAGAGAGAGAGTGAGGGAGCAGGAGAGAGAGGGGGAGTGTATGAGAGAGAGGATATTGTGGTGTGGGGTCCATGCCATCTCTCAACCAATCACACTTTTTTCCTTTTTTTTAAAGTTTACCGCTTCTCCAAGTGTTTAAACCACTGTCAACACTTTTCAGGAAAGTTTAAACACTTTTGCCTGATTGACATGGCGCGCTCTGATTGGTCGGTTTTTTAGTTTACCACTCCAAAGTGTTTAACCACTCCTTACACCCAATGCGTTAAATGTTATTTAACGATTATAACTTATATAAACATTTTTAAAACGATATGGTAAATATGATGATTTAGAATTTGAAAACATATACAAAGTCCTTTGGTCTAAGTTATTGTTTCAACTAAAATTAGTTTGTTGTTAAAAAATATGGTCTAAGTTGTTGCTTCAACTAAAATTATTCCATCCATCCTGTAACTTTGCAATATCGAGTTGATACGGTATAACCTTTTGTTAAATATGTAAATGATGTTTTTTTTAACGGCAAATTTGGATCAATGACGGACCACTATCGTGCCACGAGCGGAACAACCCGATCATATCCATCTCCACTAGGCATAATGCGTATACACAAATTCAGGAGGAAACCCAATAAATATTGGAAAAACCCCTTTTGGGAATCGAACCCAGGACCTATTGGTCCCAAAGTCTTATCTCACCCCCAAAATGCCACTAGGCTATAAAGTTAGGGACAATATGTAAATGATGTTAATTAGAAATATAATGGAGGTGGACCGAAGAAAGCAGCCGGATGCTCGTCAGAAATCCCGAGCTAGGTGGGCTCTTGAAGGTGATGAGAATTCGGCATTTTATCATAATGTGATTAATTCTAACATTAGTAATAATCGTATCAATGGAATCATGATCGATGGAGTGTGGGTCACAAATCCGGTGGAGATTAAAGAACATTTTTTCGAATTTTTCTCTAAGCAATATGTGGAGCCAATGCCGTCTAGACCAAAGATAATCTGCCAAAACATTGCTGCCATTTCAGTTGAGGAAGCTGATCAGCTTATTGCACCTTTCACGACATCGGAAATCAAAGACGCAATTTGGGGCTGCGTTGGGGATCGTTCGCCGGGACCAGATGGGTTCAATTTTAAATTCATCAAAAGAAACTGGGATTTTTTCAAGCTGATTTCATGAGGCTCTTCTAGGAAGTTTTTGACAAGGGGTTAATCAGTAAATGATGTACATCTTCATTCCTTGTCTGATTCAAAAGTGAAAGACCCGTTTTCCCCATCAAACTTCAGACCCATTAGTTTGATTGGGGTGGTTAACAAAGTTATTTCAAAAGTTCTGGTCAACCGCCTTAGGAAGGTCATTGAGAAGTTAACTTCGGAGGAACAGTAAGCCTTCTTGGCAGGTCAAAACATCACGGATGGACCCCTCATTTTAAATGAAGTTATTGCTTGGTTGAAGAAGTCTAAAAAGTCCGGAATGATATTTAAAGTGGACATAAATAAGGCCTATGACTCTCTAAACTGGAAGTTTCTGGATTCGATTATGGAGTATATGAATTTCCCGGTTTGATGGAGGAATTGGATCTTGGCGACCCTTGTGTCGGCAAAATCATCGGTGTTGGTAAATGGATCTCCGACTAGGGAATTTGAGTGTACACGTGGGCTGTGGCAAGGAGACCCTCTTTCCCCCTTTTTGTTTGTGATTGCCATGGAAGCTTTGTCTGGTATTATGAAGAAGGCCATTTCAGAAGGCATTTTCAGAGGCCTAAGGTGTACCAACTCCGGTCCTGTCCTTAGTCATCTCATCTATGCTGACGATGTGGTTTTTGTCAGGGAATGGAATGGTGAAAATATTCTCAATATTCGCATAATTTTGAGATGCTTTTACCTCTCTTCTGGCCTTAAGGTAAACCTCTCTAAGTGTACTTTATTTGGTGTAGGAGTAAATGACGAGGCTGTGCAACAATGGGCGGATATTCTGAGTTGTAGTAAAGGTTCATTTCCATTCAAACATTTGGGTTTGGTTGTTGGAGAAAATATGAATCTCATACGTCATTGGAAGCCGGTTATAGGAGTTTTCAAGTCCCGATTGTCACTATGGAAGGCGAAACATTTATCATACAGAGGAAGAATTACCTTACTTAAGTCGGTTTTAAACACTTTACCGACGTATTTTTTCTCGATCTACAAAGCACCGGTAAAAGTCTTAGATATTTTGGAAAGACTTAGGAGAGTTTTCTTTTGGGGCGGGTCGGATGAAAGTTCTAGCATGAGTTGGATGGCATGGGAGAATGTTATAGCCCCAATTAAATATGGCGGGTTGGGTTTTGGCTCTCTCCGCGACGCCAATTTGGCTATGTTATCGAAATGGTGGTGGAGATTCAAGACTGACAAAAATGGATTATGGAGAAGGGTCGTTTGGGCTATACACCATAATAATCGATCTTGGGCGTCAATCCCAGCGAAGGTTTCGGTTGCAGGACCTTGGAAGCAAATAGTTGGGATTCAGGAGCATCTAATTCGTATAGGTGTCAATATCCATGATCTAATATGGTGCAATGTGGGTGGCGGCTCAACTGCAGCATTCTGGTTGGATTTTTGGATTGGAAATCAGCCTCTGTACATCGCTTTTCCACTGTTGTTTGCGATCGAACAAGAAAAGGCCTGTTGCATCTCGGATCGGCTATCTTGGAGCGTAAATGGGCTGAATTTTAATTGGGCTTGGAGCAGGCCTGATTTAAGTTCGGAGGAAGTATTGGAGATTCATAATTTGTCGGCACTCCTATGTGGCGTCAATTACAGGACGGGTCCGGATCGGTGGTTGTGGAGTTTAAATCCGACGGGCGAATTCTCGGTGGCAAGCTTCAAACACATCGCAACAATATATGGTAGATCGGCTCCTGCATATTCATTTTTTTGGAATAACTTTGTTCCAAAAAAGGCCGGGATTGTCTCTTGGCGGGCGATTATGGAGAGGCTCCCTACTCGGGTAGCCTTGGTAGCTAGGAACATCGAGATTGGGGGCCCGAGCTGTCCTTTTTGCGGTGAGTATGATGAAACATGCGATCATATATTTGCGGCTTGTCATTTTGCTCAAGTTATTTGGCTAGTAATTGCACAGTGGTGCAAAATTCCTCCAGTAATTGCCTTCAGTCTCAAAGATCTCCTGGATGCTCATGTTACTGTGGTTGGGTCCAAAAAGAAAAAGAAAGTTTTTAGTGCTATTTTCCAGGTCCTTATTTGGAGCATTTGGAAGATGAGGAATGAGGTAATCTTTGGAAACGAATATCCAAATATTTCTAAGGTGGTGGAAGAATCAAAATCGATGAGTTTTCTTTGGATAAAGTCTCGGTTGAAAGCACTTGACTGGACTTGGAACGAGTGGAGAAATTTTAGAGTTATAATGTAATATTTGGTTTTGACTGTTTTGGCGGTTTATTGTGGTGAACCTATGATGTATATTTGGTGTCTAGCATCTTGCTAGTTTGATTGAATAAATTTATGTTGGCCGTTCAAAAAAAAAATTAGAAATACAATGAAAATATTTATTGAGTAATGCGCATTCAATGATATGAGAACACTTTGAGTTTTGTGACGAACCAACCTTCCGAACTTGTCCATATGGAATTTTCATAAATAGAAACAAAGAATCCTCCACGAAATAAACCACAAGTTGCCATCAAAATGATATTATCATCAATAACAAATCAATATGCATTTGTTAAAACACACATTTAAAATCTTATGTAACATGGTAAACCAAGTCTTATTTTTTGATAAATTTTATAGACAAGTAATATATAACATAATGAAATTAAAAAAATATATGCATACATATTATGGTAATTGTTATAAGGTTGCACATAGTTGAATACACTTTATCTGTGTTAAACTCATTCAATCAGTTTAACATGTTTTAATTACTTTTAACTATTACTTTTTAATGAATTTTGTCAATTATTAAAACGCGACATCACTTTATGTCACCTCGTTTTATTATTCAAATGTATAAATTAAGTTGGTATGAGTGGTTGTGTGAAACTTTACTTTATTATTCAAAATTACGCATTAAAGTTAAATTAAACATTTTTAGAAAAACATAGGAATATTCAAATTGAGGCCAACATTTGCACAATTAGTTTTGATTTTTAGTGCATAATTTTATGGAAATATATATAAAAGAATTAATACCCTCAACAAGTTGCTTGGTACAATTTTAGCAACCCACCAAATTAAAGAATGTTATGGTTTATTAAACTAATAATATTAACTTTTGTATTTCTAAATTACCCATATTTTTTATTTATTTTCATGAGAGGTGACTATAATCAAATTTTGTTACTTTTACTTTGGTTTTCCTTTAATAATCTTTAACAGAATAAATTTATATTAGATTATACTCAGTTGTATTAATATTCAAGATATGTTTATAAAAATTTACACATCAAAAAGATGTGTTTGACTGTTTGAATGTTTATACAACACTATTTATTAAAAGTCACAAGAGAAAATCAAAATATAAACCGAAAATATAAGAAAATAATAGTAAATAGTCACATTAACAACGTATTCAAACTAAATGTGTGCAAATGTTTCTAAATTACCCATATTTTTTTTTCATGAGAGATGACTATAATCAAATTTTGTTACTTTTACTTTAATAATGTTTAATAGAAAGTGTTGATATAAACCGAAAATATAAGAAAATAATAGTAAATAGTCACATTAAAACGTATTCAAACTAAATGTGTGCAAATGTTTCTAAATTACCCATATTTTTTTTTCATGAGAGATGACTAATCAAATTTTGTTACTTTTACTTTAATAATGTTTAATAGAAAGAATTCATATTAGATTATACTCAGTTGTATTAAAATTCAAAATATGTTTATAAAAATTTACACATCACAGAGATGTATTTGAATGTTTATACAGTATTTATTAGAACACAATTTATTAAAAGTTACAAGAGAAAATCAAAATACAAACCGAAAATATAAAAAATAATGGTAAATAGTCACATTAACAGTGTATTTAAACTAAATGTGTGCAAATAACAGAACCATATTATTTCACTATCTATAATTAATAATTTGGTAAATGCACTAATCAATAATCATTGACGAAATATGAGAAAAAGAATGCTTTTTAAGTCCTGGAAAATACTAGAAAATCAAATGTTTTACTTTAATATAGTTCGGTTTTTTATATTAAAGTAAAATATAATTTGTGTTAAAGTAAAATATAATGTTTTTTTTTTTTTTTTTTTTTATAAATCTGAATGTTTGATGTTTAATAAAAATTCAAATGTAAAGTATATTTTATCCACCTTCTTATGTAAATTTAAAAAAAAAAAAAGCTTGAGTCGTATTTGTTGTTGTCATGTAAGTTGAATACTGGAAAGTTTTTTTATAATATCTAAATCGAAATGTAGATAAAACAAACACATTGCAACGGCATGATGATTTTAATAACACTTAATATATTAAAAGTTATACAAGAAAATCATACTATATTATAAATTAAAACATAAAAAATAATTAAAACTTAGATTGTTAGATCAAAAGTGTAAATGAAAACTTTAGGGTGTCCGGAGTGGGCGGCAAATCCACTCGGCGAAGCCGGTTTACCGCGCGGTAACACCGCCGTCGGTGGGTTTTGCCGTTCGGTAAAATCAGAGATGCGGTGATGGGTTGCCGAAGCAGGGATGAGGGAAGGAGAGAGAGGGGGTGTGTGAGGTGGGGTCCATGCCATCTCAACCAATCACACATTTTTCTTTTTTTTTTTAAATAGTTTAGCAATCTATGAAGTGTCTAACCATTGCCAACACTTTTGAGCATATTTTAAACAATTAAGGTTGAATAACATGGCACACTCTCACTGGTTGATTTTGAAGTTTACCACTTTTAAGTGTTTAACCACTCCCTACACCCTTAGCCTATTTATAAACTTTTTTTTTATTTGTGGTATTAGTGATGTGAAATATGTCAGTGATACCGCCTAACTTTGTATCTATTTGTGAGGTAAGACCGTTGGTAGGGCGGGGTTTTGGGGCATGGGTTAACACGTGCAACTTGAAAACTCAATACACAAACCCAAGTTGTAGGGGGTATGGTGGGCGTGGCTGGGCTGGCGTGGCCAAGCCACATCAAGTGTTTTTTTAATATATATATTTATAACCATTATCAAAATAAACATACAAACTAATTAAAAACTATAATTCTTCACATAAACATACAAAATAATTATCAAAATAAAAAACTATCATTCTTCGTCGTCTTCGTTGGTTTCGAACCCAGGAATCGTTGAAAGATGATCCACCAAATCAGATCGAAGGTTGTGATGTATATCCCTTGACTTGATCAAATATTCATTTGACGTTTTATCTTCGTCTGTAACTGTTACGTTACCTGGTTGGGGGTCATCGTAATCATAGTAGGTAACGACCGCTCTACCTTCATCCTACAAAATCATGTTGTGAATTATTTTTTTATAAAATGCCCCAACGGCTAGTTTGGTTTGGCTATTGAGAGCCCGCCACGTCAGATTCATAGCCCGCCCCACGCCCGGCTTCAAACTCCCTACCCTTGTGCAACACCCCAACCCAAGCCCACCCGGGGTGGTGGCTTGGGCGTTTTCATCCAACCCATGCCACAACCCAAGCCTCATACCTCACAGTCTAAGTAGACAGATAACTAAAAATTAAAAATAATAAAAGCGAATAAAATTCTAAAAGACTTTTTGAGAATTTGGATGTATGTATCGGAATAAGACTTTTATTTATAAAAAAATATTGCACATATATCACGTTTATGTGTGTTTTGTTGCTTGAAGTTTTAGTAATTATCTTTTAGAATTTATAAAATAGAAGTAGATATTTTTATGTTTAATAATATTATTATTGATTATATATTAATAATATTATTACTAAATTGAAGGAGAAAATGCCAAGTGGTATTTATTGGAATCTTTTATTATAAGTGAGATACAATACTTCAATTATACAAAACATAGAATACAACACAAACATTTAGGTAATTCTGTAATAATCTTTCGATCCGAATACCTATTATTTTCATTAAGTATTACACTTTAGTTCATATTATTCTTTTTGCTACATACCGAAATTATATTCGGTATTGTTCAAGGTTTGATTTCCCTTTAAGTTCCTTAGAGAATAAGTTCTGGAAAAAATCAAGAACTGCTACCCTAGCAAAGTTAGGTGGCGTTTCTGTAGTCACTAGGCTTGGTGCGGGTCCTATTTCACCATTTATGTTTGGGTTGATAAATGTTGCTATAGAGAACCTCTCTCCCTCCGAGTTCACTGTTGCTCTGTGCTCAATGCTTTTATATTGTCCATTTGTCACAATCTGAAACACAATATATTGTTCTCTATCATTGCAAATAAAACCACGTGAGATGAAATTATAAGTAAGGGTTAGAGAAAGAAATGACAAATGACCTCTAGGATCTCTCCGATGTTAACAATGAAAGCATTATGGAGTGGTGCAATTGGGATCCAAGCGCCATCTTTTCTTATTTCAAGACCATGTACTTCATTTAGTTCGAGAAGAAAAGTGATCCCGACCGCATCAGAGTGTGGGGCAAGACCAATGACTTGTTCGGGTTGGGGACATGGTGGATAGTAGTTCATCATCATTGATTGCATTCCTTCCTCAAACAATGCCATCAAATCCATAGTTTCCATATTCAATGCTTTCGCAATGTAGAGCAGGTTTTTTCGATGTGTTCATAACCTCTCTTGAATATTCTTCTAAGGTGTCTTTGTTTTATAAATAAAAAACCACTTGAAGATTATATATAGACGTCGGTTATCGTACAAAATCCCTTAACGTACGACACGTACGCAATTCAGTATCAACATGCGAAATTGGGTTTATAAAGTGCAACTTTCATTTCTATATATACATGCGACTTTCATTCTATACTATGCGACTTTTATACATATATATACATGCGATTTCATTATATATACATGCGACTTCCAAATACATATTCATGCGATTTTCAAACTTCCTGTAATATAACGTGCGATTTTGCCTCGCATACGCGTCGTACGTTAAGACATATTGTACGATATACTTTATAAACCATTTTACGCCTTATAGAAATAATTAATAAGTAAAACTATTGTATTTATAGGGGTATTCATTGAATCAAATAACAATTTTTCGAATTTGTTGAACGCTGATCCTACTAGTAGCGTTTAGAAGGAGCTACAAGCTTTTAGGGAAAAAATGACTATTTTAACCTCTAAGTATAATGAACTTTTTAGTTATGTTCTTTTTTTGTAATTTTATACATTTTATTAAAAGCTCCAGCTACTCTGCCAAACACTAAATATATCTAAAAAGCTACAGCTACTAGCTAGAGCTACTTTTGCCAAACATACAATTGTGTTATATACATGAGATATAAAATAGTTAAACAAGTTGTATTCATGTTTAATACTTGTGTATTCGCGTCATCAAAGACCTGTTAAACCTGATAAGACACGATTTGCCAGCTCTACCAAACATACCCTAAAACTTAGAAGATAGGTTGGTTACCGGTAGCATTTTAAGTTAGGTAAAAAATTTGAAATAAGTAGTATGGGCTATTTGTTATTTGGTTTGGTAATGTTATGAATAATAAACTTATCACTTATAGATGTGATTCATACTTTGGCCAAATTTAGAAGTTATATATATGTGTGTGTATATATATATATATTAAAAATTATATATAAATTGAATTCGAATTTCGAATCGAATTGAAAATCATAAATTCGTATTTGATTTGAATTTGATTACTGGACTCGAATATGAATCAACTCGAATTCGAACCTTAATAATCGAATTCGAATTTAGATTTTTTCGAATCTGAAGAATTCTGAACATCCCTATGTGTATATATGAGTGTAGCGCTAACACACAGAGATTTTAACTAGGGGTAGCAATTCATGGCATGGAAATATTCATTCCTTTGTATATCTTGTCTACCGATCGCATATAAACAAACGGATCATGTCAGGTCGTACTAAAAATAATAAGGCTGACTCTGTTAACCTATTTAAAACTAAAATATATTTTATGTTAACGTTACAAATCATTTACCACTAGAATACAATAAGTAATACAACTTATATATAACTAGTTAGAGAGTATCACATTGATAATTTTTATAAAATACGGTGTTCATATCTATTTTAAATTATTATATGTAACATGAGTTGTATATACGACATAAACGATTAATACAAAAAATATATATATATATATATATAGAAGAAAAAAACAAATATTTTTTTGAACACTTTTAATATCTGATTAGCATATAGTTTGAAACACATGATTGCAATAATGAATAAGATTAGGTTGATGAATATATAATGAAAGGAATATCATCAAAGTGAAAAGCAAATTTTATATGATAAGATTGTGATCAAAGTTGATAATATGTTAACATGACCTTTGAGGCTGTCATGTTAGCGTGAGATTATTATCTCAAAGAAAAATTTTTATTCTGGTTATTGTATCAAAATGTAATCATTTTATTATAACTAGTATATAATGAAAGGAATATCATCAAAGTGCACGTAGCTTTTGCTGGGCTCCTAATCTGGAACGAAGGTTTTAATAACCTATTAGAATCCTAACGGGTCTTTAAGTAAACCTAGACTTAGACCGGTTAGTTTTAAAAAGGAAGACACGGTTCAAACGCATGATAAAGCGAAGACCGGTTTAGAATGTGGTTTTGACCCGACAAGCTTGGACACTTTTTTAATATGGGTAACTTAAACACATTCTAGATTTTGAGACCAAAATGATATGGTTTGACCCGTTTCGGCTAATATATGCAAACTAGTCACCAAAAGAGTCATATACAAGTTTCCTAAGTTAATATGCCTTAAATGTGTTGTGACATCAGTAAGATATCTTCTATTATGCCCCAAATGAATTTAAACTCAAATTATGCACCGTAATGGCATTTTGGTCATTTTAAAGGTTATAAAAGAGTTTAATTATTAATTTGAGTTTCGGGTCTGATGTAATCAGTAAAAGTACTTAATTTACTAAGTTATATCAGTAGGGTATAACATATGTGTGAAATTTATCATTTATAACCATACTATGCACCGAAAGGGCATTTTGGTAATTTCACTTAAGCCGAAAAGGTCAAAACTGAAATATGAGTTTAAAAACTTTTGCTTACTGTTAATATATAAATATTTACTGAAATTATAAGTAGGCATCAAACCTTATATGTTTAAAATCATTTTAATACATACTATGCATTAAAAACGCTTAAAAAGGCGATTTTGAGCTATTTCTGGGGTTTTAAAGGAAAGCTAATGTTTTTATTATTCCAGAAAGCTCAAAATGTTTCATTTAACATATTAGATCAGTAGAAAAAGGTTTGATAACAAAATAATTTATAAAACTCATTTTATAGCCCAAAAGGGCAAAACCGGCAATTACCGAATCAAGCTTAGAACTCTATGTTATGCTCAGCCTAAAATTTATTAAAAATCTTTAAAAATCCTAAATATTATTTTATATCAGTAGGTAAAAAGTTTAGTATTAAAAATCGATTTTAGATAAGCTATATGCTAATTATGCCGTTTAATTAACAAAAGCTTTCTAATTACGCTAATGAGCATAACTCCTAATCTAGACCTCAAACTGATGTCAAATTTTAGGGACAAGTCTAATAATCAGTAATGAAAGTTTCTATTCTTTTACATTTTCAAAAATCACATTTTAAGGTCATATGGGCATAATAGTCAACATATAAGCAATTAACGGGAACATGCATATGAATCGGGTAACTATTGAACCAAGGTGTATAATCACAGAGGGTTATACTAACATGAAACCTGGTCCTAATATGGCTCTAAGGCATTTCTAAAACATGCTACAATGGGTCAGAATCGAAAGTCAAAGCAAAAGTCAAACTATGCGACTTTCGGTTCCGAACCGAGCCTAAACTGAAAATTGTCGGGTTGAACATGTTTAGACATGTTCTTACATTAATTACCAAGTTATATTAATGATAAAACAGGTTGCATAGCTTCTACATTTCTAATTATGCATTAATTTGATATTAAGCTTTCTGTTGACTTTTTAATATCAAGTTTGACCCGACAATTGACCTAGTTAGAGTGGGAATCAGAGATTACCCTTTTAAGGGTTTATTACCCACATAAATACCAACTTATAGGTACTTTTAATTCGAGATTTGACTGGACAATTATTTATTAATCTCGAAGTCAAACCTTAATTACGACAGTTTGACTTTAAGCTAATTAACTAAGCTAAACTGAATTAAAGAAGGTTAAGGACACTTACAAGAGTCCTAAGAATGATTAGGGATCCTAAGAAAGTTTGTTGCTGATCAGGGGAGCTCCAGGAGTAAGCTTGAAGTGAGTTGCAAATGAACAAAGAAATGTTGCAACAAGAGGCCTCCTTATATAGTAACTTTGATGCATCAAGATCACCCCAACTAAGTCTATAATTGTTGTAAGATGATCCCAGGTGTCCTTATGATGCCAAAAACCAGTTGTAAGGCCCCTGATTTTCGAATACCACTCTTTTAAGGCGGTGTAACTTGTTTAACAGGCATCTGTCCAAAATTCTGCCCAGTTACATGTCTTACGGACCGTAAGCCTTAGGCTTTGCGGTCCGTAACCGTCTTTCAGAATCCATCGCCCAGCTCCACTCTCTTACGGACCGTATGGGTTCACCTTTGCGGTCCGTAAGCTTTCATCAGAAGACAAAAACTTGTAACTTTCGAGCTTTGACCATGCAATCCTTCATAATTCGAACCTTGGGTCTTTTGCAACAGAGTGGGACCATGTGATCAGTTCTGAAAGGGCATGCATGCCTAGCCATGCACTTATGTCGCCTTGGATTTTTGTGTTGCATGCTTTTAAGAAACATGAATTCTTTTGAAAAGAATTGGCCATATATTTTATCGTAACATTATTTCTAAATCCAACTCCTTATAAACTGAATTTATTTATTTTAGGAACAACCAGTTAAATATATCAGATGTTTATCATAACGATTTAAGTCTTGGGATTTATTATTATTTGGTCGCTCAGAGGTGTTAATTAACATGTCAACCTTTTAAATCCTACCATACATCTTTTACTTGATCCGGGTTCCTGACACACTTATCTTACATGACACGTGTCTTCATTCTATTGGGTATGATTTTACGAGGTGTTACACCGCTTGTAACAACTCTCATCAAAAGGCATATTTATTATTTTAATTTTCCAAATAGGAAACCCTAATTGAGACACCCAAGTGATTCTGCACAAACCCTAAAATTTTCAGAACAATCGGAATCAGGATTAGGGCCCCTAAAACTCAAGGGGGGTAAACCCTAGTCACGATTATCTAAATAAAACGTTGTCAAAATTTCAATTTCGAATTCTGTCAAGTCAGCAAAGCTAGTCCCAGACGTGGCAAACCTATAGGCATTAGGTGTCCCTTACGGACCGTAAGGGATGAGTCTTACGGTTTGTAAGCAAGGTTAATTTTTGGGTATAAATAGCAGGCATTGGCAATCGCATTTTGGCACTTGAACGACAAAGAAATTCGTTTCGTAGACTGAGATAAGCTCTGTTTACTTCTAAAAACACACACGGATCACTAATTGCTGCCGCAATCAGGGTAATAACTCGATCGCTGATACGATTCATTGTCCGATCGATCAATATATATCCAATGGATGTTTAAGTGCTGCCCACATTAGGGTTATGCTTTGTCATTCGTCGTTAATTCGATGGATGTTTAAGTATCGCACTTTGTCATTCGTTGTGAGGGTTTGATCTCGTGAGTTATCGTAAATGCTGTATTAAGTTACTAACCGAATTGTGTGCATGTTATTAAAATTAGGTTAAAAGGCTAATCAGTAGGCTAGGCTCTGCTCAAATTAAATTTGCAATGTGAGCCATTCTCTTTTTATCAAATTAATTTCAAAAGCATGTTTATTTTCAAGGTTATAATTACAGGGATTAAGTTTATGTAATCACCATATTACAGCCGGTATGTGGGGTTTTGTATACATTACTTGATAATCGTCACCATTGGGGCAGCCAATGGGGGATATGACCATAGTCACAGATCCGGTCGAGTGACAAATACCGTGGGTAGTTGGTTTGATATCAGAAACATTGTAATCGCTCTTAATACTGTAAATTATAACAAATAAGTCGTTTTAGTAAAAAGAATGATTCACTCAGTATTTCCCGCTGACAAAACCTTTTTCAAACATGTTTCAGGTGATCTGTTGTGATCCAGGAAAAGTGCCGCGAAGCACTACAAGCTTAAGGAAGTGGCTCAGTATAAAATAAAGAAACATGTTTTGTAAAAGAGTAAAGTCCTATTTGAGTCCCTGTGGTTTGTGCAGTTTAACCATTTGAATCCAAAAACCAAAACTGTCTTGATTTGAGTCCTTGTGGTCTCTAATTTTAACCATTTGAGTCCTTGTGGTCTCTAATTTTAACCATTTGAATCCAAAAACCAAATGTTTGTGATTTGGATGTTGTTTACTTTTGGATTCATTAGGTTAAAATTAGAAACCACAGGGACTCAAATCAAGACAGCTTTGGTTTTTGGATTCAAATGGTTAAACTGTACAAAGCACAGAGACTCAAATAGGACTTTAGTCTTTGTAAAATAAAAGATTTCTTCGTGAAATCTCAAGATTGTAAATTACCGGGTTTTATCCCGAGTTGTGAAATAAAATAATCGGGAAATATTTCAGTTTTAAAAAGATCCTGAAGAAACTTCCGCTGTTAATTAAAATACCACGGGATTTCTGTCCCGCGGCTCCTGAAACGGGTCAAACCGGGTCGGGGGCCGTGACAGAAAAAGGTGGTATCAGAGCCACTAATTTAAGCCAATTAAGTATTTAGAAAATACTTAATTTTACTGATTGCCATTTTGTGATTATGTGTTTTATTATCTGACTAATTGTGTACAGTATGGGCAGATCTCTATATGCTAGCCACTGTAGCAATAAATACAAATCTTTAAAATAATCTGACTCAAAGTTTTAGCACCCGGATTACCTACAGTCTAAAAACCTTTCCCAGTAAATAAATAAGTAAACCTTAGTGTGTTTTAATTTTCAGTTGTTTTGGTAGTTAACCAGTATAAAATAATATTTAAAAGTTTTTCTATAAAATTTTGTTATGATTTTTAACTTAGTAATTGTGTGTATTTTGCTAAACATCATGAGTAACTTGTCTGACGCCCTTCGGAATTTAAATCTTTATCCGGTAAGAATAGAGGTTTCCAGAGATTTCAATAGGTATATGCCAGAAATAGAAGAACCTATAGAATTCAACGCTTTACTTCTCGAGAAACCCAAGCCTAAGAAAATGGAAATTGGGGAAAACTCTAGGCAAATTGAGGGGTTACCATCTCAGGAAGAGCTAGATTTTATAATGGCAAGCTATAATACTATTAAGCCTATTAATGAAAATGTTTTTATTCACTCTCTTGAAAAACAACTATCAATGAACTTAGAACCAGCTATTCCAAACCCTTCAATCCACTCGCAACCTTTAGGAATAGACGAATGGTTGACTAATGAAATATAGCTCCAAAACTATCCCTATAAGCTTGTTCCTCAGTTCAATCCAGAACCTTTACCAAATCCACCAATGAGTAACGAGAATATGACTAAACTCCGCCATTTTGGCGAAGAACTAATGGATGCTGAGAATAGGATCCAAGAGATTGGGGGACAGATCTCCTGGAATTACGATGAGAGGGAACGCCGTTACTAGAATATCGTCTGACAAAGGATAGGGGATTATGGAACTGTGGTTGTGTAATAGTAATAGTAAAAATCAGTATATAAAATAACTACCAATAAAACTCTGTAAAATAATAGTGTGTATTGATGCATACTATTAAATATAAATGGAAATCGAGAAATCGATAATTTTGGCTATATTGGTATTATGAACTCTGTATAATTGTGTTGTGTAATTGTTAATTATTTGATACTAATCTATCTATTATACTAAAGCAAAATAGTGGTTGACTTTTTGACCTTGATGCGGCTATTCTCTTTGGCCAGATAATTGTGAATTTGGGCGCCATTCTCCTTCTTCCTACCTACGCTTCTTCAATTTGGTAACCTAATCAATTATCTCAATCAATTAAAGCAAATTGATTACTCTTTAAATCTCAAAACCTAATCAAATTGATTTCTACAGGCTATCATCTTTCACCCACATTCAATTTTACAAACCCTAAAATCTCATATACGGCTTCATCTGTAGCGATTGTACCTGGCCATACCCACTTCAGAAATCCCTAAAACTCAATCATTCGAACTCTCATCTAGGTATGTTTTCTTTGATTTTTATGATGTAATCCGATTAGAGCATCGGCCGATTCTCATTTTCATTCGAAATCATCAATTGCATATTTTCTGATTAGTTCAGTTCAGATGGCTTCTTTGTCCGATTCTGTTTTTTTTTTTTTGTAGCATCTGTTGCAAAAGGTATGTCTATCATCAACAATTATCAGCATACTGATCGTTACATCCGTTGATTCCAATACAAATACATTATAACTGACAGTCTTCAAGGTAAGTTGAAAATCAGAAGCATTAAACTGAAAATTCAATTCTATTTTGGGGTAAAACGATTGTTTGAGGATTTGTTATATATCGAATGATTTATTTTACCATAGTTGATCTTGATTTTTTTCTTATTGCAGCTTACCTTTGATGCATTTTGATTAAACCAAAACGATTTCATGAATTTCGATCTTCATATGCATATACAAAATTGAACAAGATCCTATCCTCTTCCATAGACTATCACCATTGTTACAGTGGTGGTTTTCTTGATTATTGTTTTTCAACTGGATTATCTGATTTTATTTGTAACGATTACTTTCTAGGGTTTGAATTGACGAATCTGAATTTGGATATCCGATTAGTTAGTGTTTAAATACTCTGTATAAGGTTTCAATGATTTTTATTCCATTATTGATTCTTTCTTTTTTATGGATATTCATAACTTATGAATCATAGGTAGTTTTTTTGTGGCTGGCTAGATTCTTCAATTGTTGATGTTGATGCAACTCTAATTGAAGGTGTGAGCGATTTGTTATTTTTTATTATTATACTATTCGAGCATAATGTTGATGCTTTTTGGTGCTTTGAGATGTTTCTAGGAAGAATTGTATTGTTGTGCAATGCTTTGTGGTCTATGGCTTCCCTTGGAAGTTGTGCAGAAAAAATAAGTAGAATCAGTTAGAAAGAGAGGACAGAGGACAAGGAAGATTATGGTAGCACACATCCGGTGGTGGTGGGCATGCAAGAAGAACAGAGGCGCCGACTGCCGGTAAGTCTAGCACCTCCGATTTGGTTATGAAATTAGTAAATTGATGTTATGCAACTGCATTTTCGGCTATATCTGGTGTTAACGACGATGTTTGTTCAGGTTCTTGCCAGATTAAGGTTCCAGTTGATATCCGGTCAAGCTCTTTCGTCTTGCAGGTCTGATCTTAGAGGTGATGCTGGCTATTGATGAAAGTGGTCAACCTGACCCAACTTTACATGGTACCCAACCTGCTCATTTTGGTTTTGTGGACATGCAGCCTTGTGAGTCAACCTGACCCAACTTCACATGGTACCAACTTTTTTATTTCATGAGTAAATTTAAAATTTAATGTGGGATTTGGTTTGAGTTTCTCTAAGAGTACTGACAATTCATCTACTGATGTTTTTGTTCTTAGGCTTGGCTGATGCTTCTAGGGCACTTCCTCTTTAATTTGAGTTTTGGTGTTATAAACGTATGAAGATATTAATTATAAGTACTAGCAATGAACACAATTATTGAATTTTGTTAATCTAGATAAGTAAATATGTGTATGCAGTTTCATGACAATTATATAAGCTTCATCTATTTGTAGGTACTTGCTCGAACTAGCGTTGCACTTTCGCATTTGACAAGATGTTTTCAGCCTATTTTAAATATCTGGTGGCTCAACAATTTCAATTTTTTTGAAAAACTTAGTCAACCTGACCCAACTTCACACGGTACCCCGATCATTTTGGTTTTGTGGACATGCAACCTTGTGAGCCAACTTTACACGGTACCAAGTTTCTTATTTCATAAGTAAATTTAAAATTTAATGTGGGATTCGGTTTGAGTTTTTCTAAGAGTATTGACAATTCATCTACTGATGTTTTTTTGTACTTAGGCTTGGCTGATGCTTCTAGGGCACTTCCTCTTTAATTTGAGTTTTGGTATTATAAACGTATGAAGGTATTAATTATAAGTACTTGCAAAGAACACATTTATCGAATTTTGTTAATCTAGATAAGTAAATATGTGTATGCAGTTCATGACAATTATATAAGCTTCATCTATTTGTAGGTACTTGCTCGAAGTAGCTTTGCCCTTTTGTATTTGGAAAAGCCGAAACAACCCAGGTTTGTATTGTTGTGTAGTGGATTAAAGTGGGTTTGGTTGAAACAAGCCAGTGTAAGTAAATTTGTATTACAACAAATGGAAGGGGATAAATAGAAAAAAAGTTAATTTGTTTTACAAGTAGATGCAGGTGAAGTCATTACAGTTTTGGAACCACACAAGGCACCGATCCAAGTAGTAAGGAGTTTACATACCGGTGAAGTCATTACAGGTTTAAATGCATCTTACTCATTAAATTACAATTTTGGATTTGTTTTTTGGTGTTTCATTAATCCTCCCTTTCTTTACCATCTATTTATGTTTTCTATTGTTTGTCGTCTTTCCATTATCCCAATCGTTCGCATTTAGGTCCCAATTTATTGTCTTTTGTCGCTTCTTTATTCTAAATAATATGTACACGGGACCATGTTTGTGAATGGAAGTTTATATGAACAAGCTAGCTACACTTATGAATGGAGTTGTTTGATATAATTGTCATCCAGGTTCAAGCGACAACACAATAAACTTTGAAGGGAAGCACGTGTACGCAAACTTTTTTCTATTCATACAGGTATGCCCTTGCCTCTTTCTACTTCTTACAACACGAGCATAATTCAGAAAACATTAGTGCATATGCTTTTAAAAGTTGAGAAGTTCTGTAATCAAATTTCAGATGCTTTATGAAATGCATGGTTGATATTTTTTGATTAAGGGTTTCTTTTGGTTTTTTTTTGTGTGATATTATCATACTTGATATGTACGTGCATTTTTATTTTTGAAAATGAATTTGTTTAATTTGATTGTGGTTCTTTCTGGGAACTCTGCAGATACAGTGATAGGTTTTGTTATAATGACTAATTTGGGCATATATTCTTGGTGAAAAGAAAAAAAATAAAAAAATAATAATTAACTAGATGTCAAGCTTGCTTATGAGCTATAATTATTTCATCTACAATATTAAGGCACCCTAAGGCGACTATGGTACAATCAACAGGGCATGCATTTTTTTTGTTTCAATGGAAGTCAAAGCATAATTATAACATTGTAATGTCAAACTGATTTTGAATTAGAAATAAAAATTGGATTTGAGACTTTGAGTTTGAAAGCTTAAATTCATGTTGATTAAAAAAAACCTAGATTATGATATATATTAAATAAAAAATTACTATATATAATATTATAAGAAAATATGTATATACTCTCAAAAGTGCTTTCCATATATAGGCCTTAAAACTCTTTTGGTTAGAAAAATTTCGTTCCTGTAATTACTCATACATGTATATCAAATTCTTAAGTGTTTAATTTGTTGCTATGCTCTTAATTGTCTGGATTAATGGGCAGTCGTTGTTATGTCTCTGGGAAATCCAAACACTCCAACTAAAGGTAGCAAATTTGATCCTCCTCCGTTATGTAGGGGTTCTGTATGGTTTAATACGTTATATATATAACAATTGCTCAACTTTACTTTGTCAATTTTCTTTCATCTGCTGTTGACCGTATTTAATTAATATGGTTGATGCTAAATTGGAATGATATATGGCTAAGCTTTTGTATGATTCAACTGCATCAAAACCCTTATCCACTTAGTGTTAGATCTTAAGAAACTCTGTAGTTTATACTCAAATTATTTTCCATGCGTTTGGTTGTTTATCTTATAAAATCTGATCATAATATATGCTATGTTAGGGCATACCGGAGTCGGATGATCTTCTTTCCGCAGCTGGGGCTCTGGCGTGACCCCAGTTTTAGCCCACACAACCAAAAACAACAGCTCCACCAACGGGGCTAAATTCAAACCTTTGAATCTTTTTACTCGGGTATGGGAGCCAGTTGTTCATTAATTGTATTTTCATTTTTATTTGAAATTTTAGAATATCTTAAATGATAAAATTTTTAACTTTGGGGTGGGGTCTACCTGACATGGGTGGGAATGCACCTACATATGTTGCTGGCAACCTGGATTTCCTGTGTAACAGCCAACACTTTCAAGCTTTTTGTGGTCTAAAAAGATATGGATAAAATGGGATTTTGAATGACTAGACCCTAAGGTTTTGGTATTTTGACTATATTCCTTTTTTTGTTGTTTTTTTAGTCATCTTAGCACCAGGAAAAAGTACAATAATCTTGATGCGTGTGAGTTTTTTTAGCCGGTCTCGTGGTCTGCCAGGGGGGTTTGTTTGAATTTTAACGTATGTTGTTTGGGAGGCTGATTAATGGTTTCGTGTCAATGAGGTATCTATGAAAATTTGGTATATTTGATATTTTAACTATTTTGTAAGGGCATATATGATATTTTTAGTTTTGGTTGGGTATATATGAAATTTTTCAAGTTTGTAAGAGTATATGTGAAATTAATCCGATAACAAATCCTTATTTTGGTTAACTAATAACCCTGTCTCTAAACAGAATATCTGGATATGTTTGATGCAAGTCCAGCTGGCAATGAATCAAAAATTGAAACACAAAAACTGTTTTCAAAGCCAGTTAGAGTTGTTGAGAAGTATCCAGCTCAGTGGCGGACCCAGAAATTATTTGTTAGGGGTGCGGATGAGGTGTTTAACCATATTTTCAAGGGGTGCGGTCGGGTTTTTTGTCCAAAAAATACACTAAATTTATTTTTTCAAGGGGTTTGGTCGCCCACCTTGGCCAAAGGGTGGGCCCGCCCCTGATCCAGCTGCTGCTGAAGGTGGTGATTTGAAGAAAAACCACATGGTCTGCCTTAACTGGTTGCTTTCCGATGAGCCTTTGGATACCGAAACCGAACTTGCACTCGGATTTCTTGATCATCTATTGTTAGGATCTTAACCGTGTAACGATTGAAATGCAGGTACTCAGATTCAAAAAGTTCAAATTGTTTCCGAGTTTCTCTCAATCATTGTACTCATTAATTTCAGTTTTCTTAAATTCACTAGGTAAGTTGGGAAAAGAAAAATCTGGCGATGAGCTTTCGCATTGCCATGGACAAGTTGTTCCTTGCTCCCCCACGCAACTCCAAACCCCATGAGCAGTCCCCTTCATCGTGTAGGTATAAAGAAGTTTCTTTTAAACTATATTTTCCCCAAATGTATGTTAATTCAGCAGGTGAAATGAATGATGCTTTGGTTTTATCAAGTACAAACATATTTTTAGGAGGTATCAACGTACTTCATGAAAGGCTGCATACATTGCATTTTATAATAGTTTTAATTGAACAGTTTAACAGTTTCAACAGTTTACCAGTGTAACTGTTCACCGGAACGTGCTGATGGAATACTGGGTTTGGGCTGTGGTGAATTAAGTCATGGTTGCGGCGACGGTAGAGGGCGTGGTGGATAGTCGAAAATTTGTCATGAAAGCTTTAACATCATATGTTAAAGATTAGGGTTCGATGGCGATTCCGTTCTTTCTTGCTCAACTATCTGAGACTAAAGAAACCAGTATACACAATCTCGCTTTATGAAGTTTTTGCTTTGGTTCATGGCCCTAAGACCGTTCCTCAATCGATAACATCATGTCGACCATTATCAAGACCTTGACATCCACTCTCTTTGTAAACCGCTTCCGGATTCTCTTTAATCTATCCTAGAGAATTTATCATCCGGTGTTGCCCTTTGCTTGAAAGCGCTTGTGGAATCGGATAACTGACCGTTTTCTTCGAGTCAAATGGTCAACGAAGTCTATCAAAGGATAATTGCAGCTTTAAAAGCCTATGAAGGAGAATTTTCAGATTGGTTTATTCATGCTTTAACTAAACATAACGGGTCAGACGAAGGTTATACAAGATTGTTGATTCGGGCTGTTACGATGCATCAGCGAGTTGGGATCTTTTGCAGCTGTTTGAGAAGTGTTTCAGGGCTGAGAACTCTGTACAAACAACCATGGTAAGGGCTGCAAAAACAAATCAAGAACGAGAAGACAAAAAATGAGTGTTTCGGGGCTGAATTGAGGTGTATGAACTGTGGGTACGTAAGTGAAGCTTAAGTGTTCTATCAAATTTAATAGCTGGTAAAAACTTTGTGAACAAAAAGTTGTAGCTAGAATTATTTAGCATTGGTGTATCCTAGCCCAAAAGTAGCAGCTAGAGTGTGGCACTAATTAATTATTCAAATAACTTTGTCTAAACTTTCAATCAAATTTCTTATATTTCCTCAACTTCAGTTCTGAATATAAAGTAATTTTGAACCAATATTGAGTACGAAAATGATAATAGTTGAACAATATGCAGCATTTGAACAACTGTGTTCTCAGTTTAGTGAATCATATGTTTTGGTTGTGCCATTAAAAATAAAAATTCCATGTAAGAATCGGCATTATTAGATCGAGTTGGAAAAACTCTGAGATTGTACATGGTTTTTGTCAGAAGAGGAGTTCTCAGGTTGTGATGAAGCTTCTACTTAAAGTAGTCATAGTAATTTATGAAAGATACATGAGTACCAATTTTATGTAGTAAATATTGTAATGCTATTAGTTATTCTTTTGTATATTTGCAAGCCGCAAGTGATTTTGAAGGATGAGTTTTTAGGCCTAAAGGCTTATTAGAAAGATAAGTGCTAAACATGGAGTAGTTGATTCTATCATTCCTAACGTACAACAGTATCTAAACACTTTGATGATTTGAAACATGGTATAAAAACGTAATCATAGACGGAAGCTATAACCCGTGAAGCTCACGGGTATAAAAACGTAATTCGATTGCATGAATTACTTGATAAGTTAGTTGGGCAACCCCCTTTATGCATCAATTATTGATAAACAAAGTCAAGATTGAATTTACATAACTATCAGTTCATTATAATTTAATATTTACATAAATAACGAAACATTTTTTTTCATTTTAAAATTTATATTTATAATTATTCTTTTTCATCACACTTATTTATAATTACATTTGATGAGTTATCGTTTTGAATCGTTTAAATGTCAACTTTTTTTCTTTTGTTGCGGCCGTCTATGAACGTTGTGTTGTAATTCGGGTCGTGATCAAACCGTGCGTACATGTTTGGTCTACTTTGTACACATATTGTATATAACACACGTACAATGGGGTTATGGGTTCCGAGCCAGGGTGGTTGTGATCTATAGACACCGATCAAGGGTTAAAACACGAGATGGAGTCAAGCTACTAATACTTGACAACGATGGCAAACCTACGAATAAAACAACTAATGTTGTTTATAAAGAGATATTCAACGAGTTGTGATTTTTTGTTGTATTAGTGTATTTCAATTATTTTGTATACTGTCTATCATTTCTATTAATATTTCAACATATATATAACTAAAATATTTGTCAACAATGTTAAAGTAGTTATTATTCTTATTAGCCACCCGTGTATCACACGGGGACTTAGACTAGTAAATTATATATATTAATTATCAGATGGAAAACGCTAACAATGAACCAGTTAATGAGGTTAACCAATCTGAACAACAACCGGGGGATCAATATATGACTAGGCAAGATATAGAAAATATCGTTGCTCAAGGGATAGCCAATGCTATTCCGGCAATAGTCGCTGCTGTCCAGAAACCTGCTGAACCTCAACAAATCGTTCCTAGCAAACGTATTTATCAAGATAACTTCAGTAATAGCGTAAACGGAGGCAATGATCATGTTAATCATGATAATGAACCACGACAAGCTCCGTTCCCTAAGAAAATGAAAGCTGCAACACCTGGTTGCACTTATAAAGAATTTCTTGCATGTAAACCCACTGAATTTGCAGGCAATGAAGGAGCGACTGCATCACTACGTTGGTTAGAGAAAACCGAGGCAGTGATTACAATCAGTAAATGTGCTAAGGATGACAAGGTCATGTACGCGTCAAATCTTTTCAAAGAAGGGGCGCTAGAATGGTGGAACACGGTGTTACAAGACAAAGGAAGAGATAGGGCTTATGCCATGACCTGAGAAGAATTTAAGATTCTTGTAGAAAGAAAATTATATCCCGAATATGAAAGAGATCAAATGGCGAATAAGTTCTTAAACCATCAAATGATGGGTGTAGATTGTCGCGGTTATACTTCGACATTCTTTAAATATGCTAGAGTGGTACCAACACTGGCTTCGCCAGAACCGGTACTCATTTCTCGCTATATATGGGGCTTGATTGGTGAAATCCGCAATATCGTTAAAGCTACGAGACCTCGTACGATTGACGATGCTGTGGAATTAGCCAATACCTTAACTGACGAACTGGTACGCACGCAAGATGAAAACAGGAAGAAGGAACTGGCTCAGAAAATTACCCAAGGATTTCGTACGGGTAATAATAACAGCTTCAAGAGAAGAGGAATAGGGCAATCTCCAACTCCGTCATTCTGCAGGAAATGCAAAAAGAAACATTATGGAAGATGCGATATAACCTGCAATTTTTGCAAAACTGTAGGACATCGTGAAGAAAACTGCAGGAAGAAATCTACAATTTGTTACAATTGTGGAGAAGCAGGACATTTCAAAACAGTATGTCCTAAATTGATCAAACCAGCAGACAACAAAGCCAAGACAGCTGACGGAGCTAACAAGAAGAATGTTCGAGCCTTTCAGTTAACAACTCAGGAGGCCGAGTTAATTCCAGATGTGATAGCTGGTACGTTCTTAGTTCACAACATTTACGCCAAAGTATTATTTGACTCTGGTGCAAACCAAAGTTTTATCAATACTTCATTCTGTCAAGCCCTTAATATACCCTTAACCAACATTAGGCAGATTTTTACAGTCGAAACGGCTGATGGGAATTCAGTTAAAATAGATAAGGTTTTGAAAAATATAGAAATAGGACTTTTAGGTCATAAATTTTCTGCAAACCTATTACCTATGAAATTAGCTGAATTTGATGTTGTGTTAGGAATGGATTGGTTAGTAGCCAACCATGCTCGAATTCTTTGTGATAAGAATTCCATAGAAATTCAGACACCTACCGGAGAAGTTATTATGATTACAGGAAATAAACCACGTAAGCCCATGAAGTTCATATCAGTAATGAAAGTTGCTAGTTATGAACGAAAGCAAGGAAGAGTGTATATGATTTCGGTAATCATTAGCACTAAGGATAAAGAACTTAAGGAAATACCGGTAGTCTCAGAATATCCAGATGTATTTCCAGAAGAGTTACCAGGGTTACCACCAGATAGGAAAGTAGAGTTTAGGATTCATCTAATTCCAGGAATTACACCGATAGCCAAAGCACCTTATCGGTTAGCTCCCACAGAAATGTTAGAACTTAAAAAGCAATTAGATGAATTACTAAGTAAAGGTTTCATACAACCTAGTTCATCCCCTTGGGGAGCACCAGTGTTGTTTGTGAAGAAAAATGATGGTTCGATGAGAATGTGTATTGATTATAGAGAATTAAATAAGGTTACAATTAAGAATCGATAGCCATTACCTAGGATTGATGATCTTTTTTATCAACTTCAAGGAGCTAAATATTTTTCTAAGATAGATTTACGCTCCGGATATCATCAATTGAAGGTACAAGAAGAAGACATACCTAAGACTGCTTTCAGAACTAGGTTTGGTCATTACGAGTTTACAGTCATGCCCTTCGAGTTAACGAATGCACCTGCAGCATTCATGGACATGATGAATAGAATCTGTAAACCGTACTTGGATAAATTTGTAATTGTCTTCATAGACGATATACTTATTTATTCAAAAAGTCAGGACGAACATTGTCAGCATTTGCATGCACTCTTAACTTTGTTAAGAAAAGAAAAGATGTACGCCAAATTCTCGAAGTGTGAATTTTGGTTGCAAGATGTACAATTCTTAGGACACATGGTGAATCACGAAGGTATTCATGTAGATCCTGCTAAGATAGAGGCGATTACCAATTGGAAGGTTCCACAAACTGCAATGGAAATTAGAAGTTTTATAGGTTTAGCTGGCTTCTATAGACGGTTTATTAAGGATTTTTCTAAGATAGCTGTACCATTAACTAAGCTAACCTGTAAAGTAGTTAAGTTTGATTGGGGACCTAAACAAGAAGAAGCTTTTAAAATCTTGAAACAGAAATTAACCAATGCTCCAATCCTAGCCTTACCAGAAGGAACTGAAGATTTTGAAGTATATTGTGATGCTTCAAAACTAGGATTTGGATGTGTGCTAATGCAACGCAAGAAGGTAATTGCGTATGCTTCAAGACAGTTGAAAAAACACGAGGAAAATTATACAACTCATGATTTAGAGTTAGGCTCCATAATTTTTGCCCTTAAGATTTGGAGACATTATCTTTACGGAAGTAAATTTACTGTCTATACAGACCACAAAAGTTTAAAATATATATTTGGGCAAAAAGAGTTAAACATGAGGCAAAGGAGATGGATGGAAATCTTAAGTGACTACGACTGTGATATTCAGTATCACGAAGGGAAGGAAAACGTAGTTGCAGATGCCTTAAGTCGTAAGTACCATGAGAAGCAAAGAAGAGTTCGTGCTCTCAGATTAAATCTACAAATAGATTTAATGGAACAACTGAAGCATTTTCAAGAAACAGCAATAGAGGATGTTGCTGAAGGAATGAAATGACGAATAAAAGAATTAGAGCAAGGAGCTGAGGGAATTTGGAAATTCCACAAAAGCAGAATTTGGGTACCTAAGCAGGGAGAATTAAGAAATAAGATTTTAGAAGAAGCCCATAAGTCAAGGTATACAATTCATCCAGGAAACAATAAGATGTACCAAGATTTAAGAAAGAATTTTTGGTGGATAGGCATGAAAAAGGATATAGCCCGATATGTTTCTAAGTGTCTTACTTGTTCACAAGTTAAGGCAGAACATCAGAAACCTTCAGGTCTACTCCAACAATTAGAAATGCCAGTAGGGAAATGGGAACTTATAACAATGGATTTTGTTACTAAGTTACCCAAAACCAGAAAAGGTAATGATGCAATTTGGGTAATTGTGGATCGATTAACCAAATCTGCTCACTTTCTACCAATGAAAGAAACCTTTAGCATGGAAAAACTGGCCAAGTTGTATGTAGATGAAGTCGTATCTCTACATGGAGTTCCACTCTCCATTGTATCAGATAGAGATAGTCGTTTCACTTCTCATTTCTGGAAAAGTTTCCAAGAAGCAATGGGAACTCGACTAAACCTAAGTACTACATATCATCCTCAAACGGACGGGCAAAGTGAAAGAACGATCCAAACTCTAGAAGACATGCTTAGAGCATGTGTAATAGATTTTGGTGGGAATTGGGATGAACACTTACCATTAATTGAATTCTCCTATAACAATAGTTATCATTCAAGTATTGAAACTGCCCCATTTGAAGCACTGTATGGAAGAAAGTGCAGAACTCCAGTTTGTTGGGCAGAAATAGGAGAAAGTCAATTGTCAGGTCCTGAAAAAGTGCAAGAGACAACCGACAAGATTAATCAAATCAAGGAAAGGCTGAAGACGGCTCGAGATCGCCAGAAGAGTTATGCAGACAATAGATGCAAGCCGTTAGAATTCCAAGTTGGAGACAAAGTACTATTGAAAGTTTCTCCTTGGAAAGGAGTTGTTAGATTCGGTAAGAAAGGAAAGCTAAGTCCAAGATACATAGGACCATTTCCTGTGATCCAACGTATAGGACCAGTTGCTTATCGTTTACAACTACCAGAAGAGTTAGCTGGAGTACATGATGTATTTCATGTATCCAATCTCAAGAAATGTCTATCAGACGAATCTTTGGTAGTACCTCTCCAAGATATAGAGGTAAACGAAAAGTTAAAATTTGTTGAGAAACCTCTTCAGATAGAAGACAAAAAAGTGAAGTTTCTCAAGCACAAACGACTAGTGCTAGTTAAAGTCAAATGGGATTCGAAACGAGGACCCGAGTACACTTGGGAACTGGAATCAGAAATGAAGCGAAAGTATCCTCAATTATTCCAGTAAATCTCGAGGACGAGATTTTTATTAAGGTGGGGAGAATGTAATAACTCTCATCAAAAGGCATATTTATTATTTTAATTTTCCAAATAGGAAACCCTAATTGAGACACCCAAGTGATTCTGCACAAACCCTAAAATTTTCAGAACAATCGGAATCAGGATCAGGCCCCTTAAAACTCAGGGGGGTAAACCCTAGTCACGATTATCTAAATAAAACGTTGTCAAAATTTCACTTTCGAATTCTGTCAAGTCAGCAAAGCTAGTCCCAGACGTGGCAAACCTATAGGCATTAGGTGTCCCTTACGGACCGTAAGGGATGAGTCTTACGGTCCGTAAGCAAGGTCAATTTTTGGGTATAAATAGCAGGCATTGGCAATCGCATTTTGGCACTTGAACGACGAAGAAATTCGTTTCGTAGACTGAGATAAGCTCTGTTTACTTCTAAAAACACACACGGATCACTAATTGCTGCCGCAATCAGGGTAATAACTCGATCGCTGATACAATTCATTGTCCGATCGATCAATATATCCAATGGATGTTTAAGTGCTGCCCACATTAGGGTTATGCTTTGTCATTCGTCGTTAATTCGATGGATGTTTAAGTATCACACTTTGTCATTCGTTGTGAGGGTTTGATCTCGTGAGTTATCGTAAATGCTGTATTAAGTTACTAACCGAATTGTGTGCATGTTATTAAAATTAGGTTAAAAGGCTAATCAGTAGGCTAGGCTCTGCTCAAATTAAATTTGCAATGTGAGTCATTCTCCTTTTATCAAATTAATTTCAAAAGCATGTTTATTTTCAAGGTTATAATTAGAGGGATTAAGTTTATGTAATCACCATATTACAGCCGGTATGTGGGGTTTTGTATACATTACTTGATAATCGTCACCATTGGGGCAGCCAATGGGGGATATGACCATAGTCACAGATCCGGTCGAGTGACAAATACCGTGGGTAGTTGGTTTGATATCAGAAACATTGTAATCGCTCTTAATACTGTAAATTATAACAAATAAGTCGTTTTAGTAAAAAGAATGATTCACTCAGTATTTCCCCCTGACAAAACCTTTTTCAAACATGTTTCAGGTGATCTGTTGTGATCCAGGAAAAGTGCCGCGAAGCACTACAAGCTTAAGGAAGTGGCTCAGTATAAAATAAAGAAACATGTTTTGTAAAATAAAAGATTTCTTCGTGAAATCTCAAGATTGTAAATTACCAGGTTTTATCCCGAGTTGTGAAATAAAATAATCGGGAAATATTTCAGCTTTAAAAAGATCCTGAAGAAACTTCCGCTGTTAATTAAAATACCACGGGATTTCTGTCCCGCGGCTCCTGAAACGGGTCAAACCGGGTCGGGGGCCGTGACACCGCTCCTCCTTGAGGTCCCAAATATCCTCCATCACCCCCATAATAAAAACCTTCCTCTTCATACCCTCTAAAATCCTCTTCATAACCATCATCATACCCATCCCCTTGAATACCCGAGGATTGCCCGAATGGAAAGGATGAATATTGGAAGCCCGATTGGTTCGGTTGTCGGTATGTAGATGTAGTATGAATAACGGTTGAGCCTTGTGGTAGTGGGTGAGTAGAAGATGATTGACCCGTAGTTGGAAAAAATGTGAAAGTGGTGGAATTGTGGTAGAGGAGCTAAAGGTAAGATTGGGTTCAACTTGAGTAGTAATCGGTGGCGTGGTGTTGGTTGGTGTAACGTCATGAGGTGGAGTTGGATTGGTAGTGGTATTAGGCATGGTGGTATTTGGTAAAGGTTGAGTGGATGTAGGAATGAAGGATGAGGTCGTTTAACCCGTTGTGGGTGGTACTTGGGTTTCTTGCATGATGTTTCGTGGTGTAATGGGTGTAGTGGGTGAACCAATAATTCTGTTTTCTCGTACCAAAACTCGGTTTTGCCTTAACGTTCTTTCAATTTCCGGATCAAATGATAGCGGTGATGACTTGTGAGAGCCCCTAGTATGCATACACCTGAAGTACCTGCACACTAAACACAACCAGCGTAAACCCGAAAATAACAAAACAAAACTATTAAACTAACACACGTTGCTCACTACTCCTCGGCAGCGGCGCCAAAATTTGACGTGATGTCGTAGTACACGCAAATTTAATCCAAATTACAACTAGTAGATAGCAGTAAATGGGTATTGAACACAGGGAGTTTGTGGAAAATGTGTTGATTCTATAGTCTTGCAAATTAACTACAATTAACCTAATGTGCAGAAATTAAAGATCAAGAGTTTGGATTGTTTGATTTAAAAACTAAGTTATCAACTAATTGCTAATCAAGATTGGATTTTTAATTCATATTATGAGAACAATGACCATCTTAGGTTTCGGTTTCTTTTAACACTTGTGCAAAATTCCAACTAGAAAGAGTTACATAGACATAACTCGTGTTTAAACATTTGTTGTGATAAAAGGGAACAAAGTACTCGGATTATATTAACGCGGGGTTGTTTCCCGATGATCAATCAATCAATATCCAACCCTAACCCTTCCCGTGATATCTCGATTGTCAACGACACCAAGAACGTACAGTTTAGACTAGAATTGAAACATCAATTAACAAGCTACAATCAAATATTCATACACCATGATAATCAAAGCAAACACACAAAGTTATCATTCTAGAAATTAAGGAAAAATCACACAAGAGTTGTAGAGAAACCTTCACCTAAGATGATCACCACAAATTTAGCCAGACATGGTTCGGTTGATCATCATAACATCAAAGTTAAAGTTCATACGAATCGAAAACTAAACCGGAATGTTAGAAATTGTTCCCAAATGATATCCAAAGCTAAAATTAGCCCACAAAGTGCAGAGAAACGTTCCCAATCATGAATCCCTTGAAAAGACACATGAAAACGGTTTTTAATGAGCAGTTACGTTTTTTTCCCCGTCGCCTCTACCGTAACTTACGGTAGCTACCGTAAGTTACGGTAGCCTTCAAATCAATACGGTGAGAGTAGACTGTGTTACGGTGGAAATCTGAGTTTTTCAGGGCTACCGTAATTTACGGTACCCACCGTAAATTACGGTAGACCCCTGAGATCTTTGTTTTGTTTCTTCTTTCCTTCCATGCTTGACCCGTTCCACTCCAGTCCATCCAAAGCAGCGATTTATCCATTTTAAGCTCCAAAATGTACTTGAAACATAAGCAACTGTAGTCATTTAATTCAAGATAATTACGCGATCAAGTGAGGGATAAACTCGTCTTTTAACACCACTAAGGGTTGTCCTATGGACCAACCGACAAATAGCATATTGTACTTACTTACGTTTTAATTAATGAAATTTCCTCACTTTTGATTTTGTATGTCTCTAACATATGTTCTGCCGTTAAAATGACATATAGACAAATATAAATACAAATCAAATGTTAAACGACTTATTTGCGTATTTTGATCATAACTGTTAGGTTTTAAATTGAGGCTGTAGTATGATTAATGGGGGTCCTGAGTCGAATGATGATTCAACGACTGTATTTCTCTGCTACTGTTCTTGGTTTAAAGCTAAAATGAGTGTTAACTTCTGATTAGGCTTATCTAATACCCATGATAAATGATTACTCTGCTAAATGACAGAATGTAAGATTAAATATATTATAATGTGATATTTAATCTTTGTAGCCATATAATCATTTATATAATATCTTGATCAAAATATATTAAACCTATTATATAAGTAGTTGGTAATTGTTGATGAACCACATTACCCTTATTAACTGGGTTTCCTCTTGGGTGTATATATAAGGAGATAATTAGAGAGGTTAAGAGTTACACAATTATCATAACCATAACATCACCAAAATCGTTTCATCTACATCTATCTCTCCATACGAATTCTCTACCCGAGAATTCGGTATTACCATCAAGAACTTACTCCCTAAGGAGGAACCAAATCATCCTGACAACTATGTCGAACTTCATGGCTGCGTCTCTGACTGGATTCTCTGCTGGCCTGTCTGCTGTCACAGGTATTTCTACATATTTTCCATTATGTTTATACAGAACTGGTCGACACCCCAAACTGTTTATAGCTAGTTGTCGAGTTGCATGTCTCGTTGTAGAGTTCCCATCCATATCTTATGGCCTACAACTGTAAAACGAAGTAAAACTTATGTTTGTTTTAAGTTGCATCATTTCTAACCATTTTTCCTTTATAAAATTAGTATGGGTAAACTAAATACTTAAATGATCTCCTTCTCAATTGATGTGCTTGTACGTTCATGGTCTAGGTGGTGATAATGTTGGGCATGCTCTTGAGGACCACCACCTGTTCCACTTGTGATATCTATGAGTATTTAATGGCACTTGGTTTGTATTTTCAATTGATTTAAGGAAACATTATAAAAATTATTTTCATATTCAAATCGTTCAAGCAATAATAAATACAACTTAATGAAAATTACTTAAGGAGTCTAGATAAAATGAACACCTAAGTTTTAATCATCTACATAAACATTAGGTGTAAAATGAACACCCAAGTTTTAATCGTCTACATAAACATTAGGTGTAACGATTAATCATCGTGCCTTTTGTTTGGAAGCTTTGATGTGTGGGAGATTTAGAAGTATTTAATATTTATTATTAAACGAGTTGTCGTAAACCCGCGCGTTGCGGCGAGTTGTTTACTATAATTTCTCATTTCCTAACCACAAACCAATAAGTCTCTAGAGTTGGCAAAAACTCATTTTATCCATGTAAAAATCAAATGAAAACGACAATAGATTCTTTTTTTATTTTGTCTTTTATTTATGCATTGTATTGATGAAAAAATATATGTATTACCTGATTTTCAACACATAATGATATGATTATGTTTATGATTAACATGAAGAAACTGAACCTTCAACTTTGCAAAAATTGAATTGGTTTCTTCCTTCTTAGTCATCAATGTTGTTAATGATTATAAACTTATCATCTTTTGAAATATTTCATAATACATTATCCCGATATTGTAAGCTTAAAGTCGTATGAAAACAACATAGGTCGATAAATCCTTATTATTCCTTACACAAAATGTCTATGGTTGATGCCATATTCGAGCAATGGATCCATCGTCGAGTGCACTAAACAAATATCAAAAATCATGTTGAGCCAAGAAGTATGGTAGACACCATTGTGTAGTGTGTATCTAGCGTTAAGGATGCACGATCAAATAACATAAAAATAAACTTCACAATCGAGAGGAGAACCGACCACAATTTCTTTATTTCAGTTCCAATGACATGTGCACAAAGAACATTAGGCATGTCCTTTGTAATGCAATGGTCGTACCTAGTAAACAATGGTGTTCAAATTTACATTCTATTCATCTTTTTGTACACAATAAGGCAGAATCACAGGTAGAAAAAGTAATCAACTTAGAGTGACACACTTTTGATTCTTAAAAAAACTGAAGACTTGTCAAAGGAAGGAGACATGTGATCTGGGATGAACTAATGGAATAAATCTACCCTCCAAACCCATGAATGAACATTATCAGATCTGCATAATATCGATGTCTACCAACTAATTTCATACAGATCAAATATTTGATGTTTGATAGGTCCCTTGAAACAAAATTGGGCAATATAACTAAAACAGTCCTATATCCCATTCTACGGAACAAATACCGGTCAATCATCACTCTTCATAAATATTCATTTCGATTTGTCGTCGGAACCAAAAATATCGAACGAACGACTATCGACAGAAGGGTTGATAAATTTTGATGAAAAACGATTGATCGGAAATTAATATTTTTCAATTATAACAGGGGTATATGAATTTTGTTTCTGAAAACCATAGAATTAATCAACAAATGGATACGTGATTGAACAAATAATATTATAAGCCGCACGGTTAGAATTCATTTTTTAAAGACAGTTGTAACTTCGTTCTTGATTTCTTATGAAACCGCAAAACAGAATCTATCAGGGCAATGATACAAAAACGATTGATTAGGGATTATATTTTCTTGAGAAAGATAATAAAAACCCTTTCAAATCTTTTTCCCATTCATATCTTATACAACAAATGAATGAAGGAATTAAACTATGTGGGGAGGCGGCATGAAGGGGTAAATAAAGAATTGTTGGGGGTGGAAAAAGGAAGAAAATTTAAAAAGCAGCGTAAAAGTGTGAATGGGAATAGAACCGGTGTCTCTTGTTTACTGAAGAGACGCGACCACCACCACAACCAATTGGATCATTATTAATCTAATGCCATTAAAGTAAATTTGAATAGACGTTAAGTTAAAGGGTACGTTCATTTATGCAAGGGGTGTAACCCACCCCAAGATATATTTAAAAGTTGTGACTTTTTATAAGGGGTGTGACACATTTAGAAGTAGTTTGAAGGGTTGTGACTTTTGTAAGGGTGTAATATATTTAAAAGTAGTTTGAAGGTTTGCAACATTTTGAAAAGGTGTGACTTTTTGTAAGGGTTGTTATATATTTAAAAATAATGTGATAACCATTCATCCAAACCATTGTGTCTTTATCTAAACCATTGTGTCTTAAGTTACTTTTTGTATGGTTATATAATTTGTATGCAAACAATGTTGAAAAAACAAACCTTGGACTAGTACACACTAACACCTAACATATATATATGCATGTAAACAATGTTGAAAAAAACCTTGGACTCTAGCACACACGAACACCTAACATATAGTGATACTTATTTGACTCTATGTTGAGTGATATAAATCATGGTCTCAACAAAGAAAGCTAATGGGCTAGTTATGGGGCTTTATTTTTAATCTTTGGTTAGAGGTATTGTTTTGACTTAATTTCCTAGTTAAATTACTTTATATCATATATATATACTGGAATACTATTACCTGGCCGGCCCTGAGGTGGACGAGGAGGACCACCGGCCAGGGCCAGATATTTCAAATGACACATTATTTAAAAAAAAATTGATATGTATATGTAAAAAAAATAAATTAATAGGGTATACCCATACAAGCACCAACATAGGCCTACTTACAAAACTATTTTTAAGGTTTAGATTAGTTATTAGCCAATTGTCATTAGGTTTAGGCCTCTCAATACCCAATTTCGTTAAGGCCTAAGGGCACGTTTTTTCAAGCTCGAACAGGGTACACGAATTCTCAGGGCCGGCCCTAGTGTATTAAATGTGTAACTATTCTCAGGGCCGGCCCTAGTGTACTAAATGTGTAACTATAATTTTTAGTACATGAATATTCATATTGATCAAACAATCAAACATGGAGAATGTCAACTAAAATGTGTACAAACTTTACAAGTCCTTAACTTTACAAACTTTAATTATCTACTCATAACCATATTATCGAGTTGCATGTGTGAGAGTATTACACTTTATCGTTAAGAACACATTTGGGATGGCAATGAGACATGTTTAGATTGCGAGTGTCAAACTGCTTGTTCCCGAATCTGATAATCAAAATTGTCCCCAAACCTATCTCGATCCCCATGAGATATCCAATGAGGCCATGGGTTTTCTCAAACCAAACCCAAACCCGGTTCCCACTGGTATTCTACTCTACGTACATGTACAACCCCTCTTGCGAACTAGTAGTATACCCGTCCTGTGGACGGGTTCTTTCGTGTCGTAATGACAAAAGTTTTTATATACATTTACACGTATTTTATCAACCGGTCAAATGAGCTCACATTAACATGTATAATATACCTAAAAACAAAAAATCAAGGTTGAATGGATCATTAACTACTAAAACATAAAAACAAATATAGTGAGTTGAAATCAAAACTTCAAGTAACACTCATGTATGATAAACAAAAGCCTGAATGTGTATAATCTCTACTCGTCATATTATTTGTGGCTTCCGACTTGATCTTCTAGGCTTCAATTAGCAACAGCCACCTGAATTGTTAAATAACTAAGAGAATGAGAAACAATTACCATAACAATATAACATAACAATAAATAGATAAAAAGTATTTTTTGTTTGGTTTAAATAAATATGTTATTTAAGCTTTGGATCATTAATTTGATAATAATAAAAATAATAATGTAGAGGTTTCAAATTCAAGGCCTACCACCAACACTAAAATCTTATTTTTTTTATTTTTTTTCTCTTAACCATAATTTTGGGCCCATATTTTTGCCCAATGCTTAATTTTTTTTGAAAGCTCTTGCATAAATTAATAGCTTATTTTGGTTTAATATAAAAAAAAAAAAATACAAAGGTCACTATCGGTAATATAAGGTTCTCAACTTATAAAATAGGTGGTGTACATATAGTTGATGAAATACTTAAATATACTTTGAATTTTAAATTCCTTATAGAGATGTATAACTAAAAAAATTAACATTATATGGGTAAATAGATCGGCGTGAAGATATATTTGACCCAGTGTTAACCCAACTACCAAATACATATTCCTATGCCATTTCGTTATTCGACAACCTCCCCATCCGTCTTTTTTCACTCTCCCACAATCAGGGGTGTTTAGAATTTGAATCGGATTTAAAAAATTCGAAATTCGCCTCGAATTCAATTATCAAGATTCGAATTCGAGTCTACTAGTCGAATACGAATTTATAATTTTCAATTCGATTCGAAATTCAAATTCAAATTATTTTGTTTTAATATACAAAAAATACAAAGGCCATTATGGGTAATATGTTATTTGATAAACCTTGGTTTCCTAATCATCTTTTCCCTTTTTTTGAAGTCGTGTCATCTTATATGCAACGAAAGATTGAGTATACATTTATGAATCTTTATCTAGTTTTTATGAGTTAATGGCATATTTATATTGCCTAGAACGTACCTTGTCGGATTTGAATTGAGTGTGGTCGTTGATCTCAACGGTGTCAGCAAGTATCTCAGAGTTGAATTGAGTGCGGTCGATGATCTCAACAGTGTTAGCACGTATATGTACTTTTCATTACACTAGTTGTAGGACCCGTGTAACCACACGGGTAGGTTTAATAATGATCGAAATCAAATACTAAAAAACAAATTATAACATATCATTTCAATTTTGGTCTTTAGTTCTATATCTTTATAAAATAATGTTAAAGACAGTATGTTTTAGTATTATAATAACTATAATGATAAAAGTTTTTGTCTATGTAAATATGTAAAATTTAATGTAATATGTTGGTAGTGGGGACCGAGCAAGGGCGGACCTAAGCCCGGCCCAGGGTGGGCGGGCGCACCCCCGGGAAAAAAAAATTAGTGCTAAGTTCCGTCGAAAATCCCGTCCGCACCCCATGGAATTTTTCGTCCGCACCCCATGGAATTTTCCGTCCGCACCCCTTAGGTAAAAAGTGTTATCAATTTATATTTTAAAAATATTCTTTAGTAAACTCCTATTTTATAAAAAATATTACCTAAATTATATTACTTTTAATACCTAAATAACTAAACCCAAATACCCAATACATTTAACTAGCCCACTACTAAGTATTAGCCCAATAAACAAACCCAACAAATCAACAATATTTCAAACTAAAATAAAATAAACAAGCCCAAAACCCTTACATATTCTATCCTGCTCTCTTTATTATCCTTGCATGCCAGCGATCAGAACATCAACAGCGACAACAGTGAACAGTCAGCAGCCGCATACAATCAGCCACGGGTAAGTTTCTTTGTTATTTTTGATAATTTTTGGTTGGTTTTTGGTTGATATTAGCCACCTCTAGCAGCCTATTATAGCCGCATACTAACCATAGTAGACATGTGCTTCGTATTGTCTTCATTATGTTATGCTGGGTTATATAAATTAAGTTCTTTTGTTTTACATGACCCGACTCGACCCGATACGAACCGATTTTTTATTTATATACCTTGGGGCCTAAAATTTTTAAAAATGTTCCGCACCCCCATGAAAAAATTCCTGGGTCCGCCACTGGGACCGAGTTGCAGTAGACCGATATGACTTTGTCCTAGAAAGTGTTAAAAGTTATTTTAGGGCTTATATAGTATGCTTTTCTGCTAAACCCCATTTTGTGTTAAACTGTTTGAAAATGGTCGTATTCTTGCTGGTAAGAATACGGGTGCAAACACGGGACGTTTCTTAGAAAACCATGCATAACACATATTAATAGAACGTATAGATACGTGTATAGATATTGTAATTTTTGGTTTAGTTTTTCATTTGATTAATACAACCCATACACAAAGTAACCTCAATTAACACAGCCCATACACCTTCTTAAATTCATGTTTATGTGCTTGTACCCATTCATAAGCATCAAACTTTTTTTCAGCTCCAAAATTTTTTAACGACTGTAAACGTTTAAATCAAAATGGTCACTCATTCAAAATAGAAAAGAAATTAAGCATATCTAAATAATCACAAGATGTTTATATGATTTAGCACATTAATAAAGGTTTTATGGTTAAAGAAAATGAAAACTTCTTTTAATATTGTAGTGTAATATTTGAGTTTTTGTCAGACTTATAAACTCCAAATGGATTTTGGTAGAAAAGTTTTTAATGGTTTTATAAAAAAAATATATCATAAAACAGCATCTTTTGGTCTAATTTTGATAAAACAATATATCTAATTCTTGAAAGCAAGTGAGGATGCGAAACGTGAGGGGCAAAAAGGTCCAGCAGGCAGGTTTAATAAATGGTTTGAAAAACTCACCCTTCACATATGTATGTCTATCTAATATCAATCTCTATGGCTATCCTCATCCGAGATTTGTTCCATGGAAGTGCTCTTATGTTATTGGTGGTGTGATACAAGTTAGACCATCACCATGTTCGAATCTTATCCGTAGTGGTTCATGCCCAATTCGGAGACGTTAACTAAGGTATAATGAAAAAGACAGACAGATAGATGAATTGATGCCAAATGTTTTATTCGCCTTAATATGATACAGATCAAACATCACAGGTTAATATACTGAAATGCTGATAATTCAAAGATGCTTAAACATAAATAGCATATTACTTTCTATGGATTCATGAAATACTTAAACCATACCTACCTGCATATGTTTATCAATTAAAAGTGTGCTTCAAAAACTTGCGAACGCGCCTTATGAATTCGTCTTTATGCTCTCTCTTTTTCTCCTTATGGTGGGCTGTCATACTGTTCTGCCTCTCGCCATCAAACTCATTCTTCGTCTCGAGTTTCTCGTCTTTCTCTTGGTGATGGCGATGTCCGTACGTGTGCATAAACTCCAGCCGCTTCATTGAGCAGATTTTAAAACCCAAATGTAATTTATTATACCTCTACTGCAGTTTGAGCATATTTGGGGTTATCAAATTCAACGAAAGCATAACGACACCCGTCCTGAAAACATCACAAGAATTAGCAAATTACTAAGTTGACCATAGGTCAAATGTCAAAACATAGTACTCTCAAATCAACGTTGCAATCTGAAAAAAAAAAGATTTATTAACTAACTACGTAATAACCAATAACAATAATAATCATAAAGTAGATGATCACTGGAAAAGATTCTTTGGTTCGAAACCAAACTAAAAAGTCGAAAACAACAGAAAACTTTCCCAAGTATATTTGTAAAGTTTTACCGGTCTTTAATCCATTTTGTTGGATCCATTAAAGGCGTTGATCATTGGCAATCCTGAAAGTAACAGTTGCGCCTCTGGTTATACTCTCGAGCTTGACCAGAATGTTTGTTGTTTGGTATAGAGAATGTGCCGATTTGTGTTTGGAATTGTATTGAATTGTATTGAAGTTCATCATCTAGGGTTACAAAGAAATGGTGCTTATATAGACCACCAAGTTACATATTAGCCCCCTATACTATTTATTTTCTTCTTTCCGACACTCCCCCTCAAGTTGAGTAGTGGGGTTACCAATGCTCAACTTGCTCAAACAGCTATTAAACGCGTTTCCATTGACTGCCTTTGTGAGGATATCTGCAAGTTGATCTTTTGATGCTACATACGGGAGCTCTATGATTCCTCCTTCCAACTTTTCTTTGATGAAATGTCGATCTACCTCCACGTGTTTTGTTCGATCATGTTGAACTGGGTTTTCTGAGATTTGTATTGCAGCGGTATTATCACACATAACTTTACTAGGAGCCTTTTGTGAAAAACCAATGTCTTCTAGCAGCTTCCTGATCCAAAGAACTTCGCTTAACCCTCGAGCTATACCTCTGAACTCTGCTTCTGCACTTGACAGAGCAACCACCTTCTGTTTCTTACTTCTCCAGGTAACTAGGTTTCCGCCAACCAAGGAGAAGTACCCTGATGTAGACCTTCGGTTTCCCTTATCTCCTGCCCAGTCTGCGTCAGTGTAGAGCTCAACAGTTAAATGCCCATTTGTTTTAAACAGCACACCATGGCCTGTGGTTCCCTTGAGATACCTTAGAATTCTCTGAGCAGCTTCCATGTGGGCAACTTGTGGTTGGTGCATAAACTGACTTACCACTCCAACAGCGTAAGCTATATCCGGGCGAGTATGGGAAAGATAAATTAACTTGCCCACTAGCCTTTGGTATCTTTCTCTGTCTGCGAGCTTTCCATCGAGTTCCATGTGAAGATTGTGATTCACCACCATTGGCGTATCAGCTGGTTTACAATCAATCAACCCAGTTTCTGCCAGGAGATCAAGAACATACTTCTTTTGGCAGATGAAAATCCCCCGTTTAGATCTGAGAACTTCAATTCCAAGGAAATACTTGAGATTCCCAAGGTCTTTCATTTCAAACTTTGAAAACAAATTCCTTTTCAGTTGTGCTATTTCTTCTACATCATCTCCGGTGATAATCATGTCGTCCACATATATGATCAAGCAAGTTACGAGGCCGTTCCTCCTTTTGAGGAATAAGGTATGATCAGCGTTACTTTGGCGGTACCCGTATTCTTTCATGGCCAAGGTGAACTTTCCAAACCATGCCCGAGGAGACTGTTTTAGCCCGTATAGAGATTTCTTCAACCTACAAACTTCCCCATCTTTAAAACCCCCTGAAAAACCTGGAGGTGCTTCCATGTAAACTTCTTCAGTTAGGTCGCCATGAAGAAATGCATTTGTAACATCAAATTGATGAAGGGGCCAATCCTTATTAGCTGCAACGGAAAAGAGGACTCTGATGGTATCCATTTTTGCAACCGGAGAAAATGTCTCAGAGTAATCGATCCCATACGTCTGAGTGTACCCTTTGGCTACAAGCCGGGCTTTGTATCTTCCAATGGAACCATCTGGTTTATATTTAATCGAATACACCCACCGGCATCCAACAGTTTTCTTTCCTTTAGGAAGAATGCACTTCTCCCATGTATTGTTTTTCATAAGAGCACGCATCTCCACTTCCATTGCTTCTTCCCAGTTCTTCTTACCTTGAGCTTCCTTTACGGAATTAGGTATCTGTTCAGTGTATAGAGAAGCAACAAATGCTTTTGCACTGTTAGATAAGTTCCCGTTGACCATATTAGCTACAGGATATCTTGAATTTCTGGTTTCCCTCTCTGGGGAGTATCGTTTTGGAGGAACTCCTCTATTGGCTCTAGGTGGAAGAGAGTATCTTCCGGTAGTCTCCGCTGCAACTGATTCAACATGTTCAACAACTGGTTCAACCTGTTCAACAACTGGATCAACATGTTCTGTAGTTGTCGGTTCTATATGTTCCCCTGTTGTCTCATGGTTATAAGACGTAGAACATTCAGGGTTCTCAGTATTTCTTACCTCAGGCATCACGTTGGATGGACTTTCTTCAGTGGTACTGTGCTCCGTGGATTGTGTGTCTGTGTTTGAAGGACTCGCAGTACTGTGATAGTTTTCTGTTGTGACTTCTTCAGATGAGGGAATTTGGGTTAACCAGCTCAGAGTGTCTATACTGTCATTCTCCCCCTGACCACTGAGTTGGGTGTTATAAAAGTATTTTGTTTCAAGAAAGTCAACATTCATTGTGGTGAACATTTGACGAGTTGTTGGATTATAACACCGGTAACCGATTTGATCGATCCCATAGCCGACAAATACACATTTCTCAGCACATGGGCCAAGTTTGTTTCGGTTGGTTTTGGGTATATGGACAAAAGCGGTACACCCAAAGATTCGAGGTTCAAGTGTAAGAGGATGGGGAATATTGGCAGATTTAGACAGACAATCTAGGGGGTCTTGAATTTAAGAGCTTTTGTGGGAAGCCGATTCAGCAGATACACGGAGGTTGCAACTGCCTCCGGCCAGAAAGATTTAGGGACTTGAGATTCTATCAAAAGGGCTCGAGTCATTTCAAGGATAATACGGTTTTTCCGTTCGGAAACACCATTTTGTTCTGGGGTATGTGCACAAGAGGTTTGATGAATTAATCCTTTGGTTGTAAAGAATTGTTTCATAGATGTATTGACAAATTCCCCCCCATTGTCGGATCGAAGGATTTGAATTTGAGTTTGAAATTGAGTTTGAATCATAGCATAAAACATGACAAATTTTTCGTAAACTTCGGCTTTATTTTTTAAAAAATATACCCATGTCATGCGAGTGCAATCATCCACGAATAATATAAAGTACCGAAGACCCTGCCCCCCTATCAGAGGAGCAGGACCCCACACATCAGAATGGATTAATGAGAAAGGTGAAGCAACTTTCGTATTGCTAGGTTTGAACGAGTGTCGATGGCTTTTGGCGCGAAGACAGGTTTCACAATCTATTTTCCCATTTGAAGGGAAGAGTTTTGGAAACAAAAGGTGCGAATAACCATGGGATGGATGTCCCAAACGTCGATGCCATAGCCAGGCGTCCCGGTTATCAGTTCCATGAGCCAACATCACAGTACCCTGGTGAGCCACTTCATCCACATAGTACAATCCTTGGCGCTCAGTACCACGTCCAATAATCACACCCGTCCTGATATCCTGTAGGAGACAGAAAGTAGGGTGCATTAGTACCGTGCAATTTAATTCTTTGGTAATATGACTGATTGACAGTAATTTGTGTGATAAGGACGGAACATAGAGGCAATTTGACAATTTCATAGTTGGTGAAATTTCAATTACTCCTCCTCCTTTCACTTGCATCGTTCCGTTGTTTGCTGTATGTATTTGAGATTTTTGAGGTTGGGTCATTGACCGTATGTCTAATGGTTCAAACGTCATGGTGTCAGTGGCACCAGAATCGAAGATCCAAGCACTGTTCTTACTATGATTAATTTCCATTTTTTAACGTTGTCCCGGCACGGTTATTATGTAACCAACCAAGCCAGCGAATTTATTAATTTCGCTGGATACTTGAACTCGCGTTCAAGATTTTCGTTTGGAATATCGTCGCTAGGGAGCGAAGGTATTTTACCGGCGAACTTATTAAATACACCGGTTACTTGAACTCGCGTTCAAGATTTGAAAGCCCGCAAATTCGCTACCGACCGCGAATTTAAACTACAAATTCGCAAAAGAACTCAGCAGCGAAATTATCAAAAAGAACTAACAATTGCGAAATTAGCAAATAGCGAAAATGATCGGGATTGTCGGCAGCGTATTTATTAAAAAGGAAATAATGAAATTTATGGAGTTTAGTGAAACATGGAAGGTACTAGATTCCAAATTTGGAACAGCGAAATTATCAAGGATTCCAAAAAAAATGAAATTGATTGGAAAGTGATGTCGGTAAAGGAATTGAAAATGATTGGACCAATTTCAAAAAATAATTGAACAATGTTTTGATTTGGACAATGGTTTTGCTTGTTTCGCCGGAAGTGGGTGTATCAACGGAACTGGTTTTGCGATTGAACACGACAATCGAACGAAGAAACTGATTTTGATTTGATTTGCAGTTTTGCGATTGAACACGACAGATTGAGAATTGATTTTGGCTTTGCGATTGAACACGACAGATTGAGATTGAGGATAAAATGAGCGAATCGGTTTTACGAATCGGGAACCTGCTCTGATACCATGTTGTTTGGTATAGAGAATGTGCCGATTTGTGTTTGGAATTGTATTGAATTGTATTGAAGTTCATCATCTAGGGTTACAAAGAAATGGTGCTTATATAGACCACCAAGTTACATATTAGCCCCCTATACTATTTATTTTCTTCTTTCCGACAATGTTGACCAACGTTCTCATGGTCAACATGCTTATTTCCCCAGCTACCACTGCCACACCCTACACCATCACGACGGGCTTGAATCCTCCCCGACCATACGTTGGCCTCCCCATGTTGTTATGTCCTCCTGTGAGGGCAATTTGGTAAAATCAAATTCATAACATAGGTTGGAATATGCTACAAATGTTTATGGTTTCAAGTTTTCCCAGCGGGTTCGGGTTTATTACGCAAACCTTGATTGGGAATTATCTTGTACTGGATTTCACTACTCTCTCCTCAAACCGGATGTACCGAGCCTGAAAAAAAAAGATTTATTAGCAAATTACTAAGTTGACCATAGGTCAAATGTCAAAACATAGTACTCTCAAATCAACGTTGCAATCTGAAAAAAAAAATTTATTAACTAACTACGTAATAATCAATAACAATAATAATCATAAAGTAGATGATCACTGGCAAAGATTCTTTGGTTCGAAACCAAACTATTTTTTAAATAGTCTGAAATTACTAATCAATATCAATATATACTAAACAAATAAATAAACAAAACCAATGCCACATTCCCTCACCTTTAAACAAATAAATAAACAAAACCACTGTTGTTATTAAATTTAGTATATTACCAATTGATAAAGAAAGGGACAAAATTGACACAAAACATTCTTAGTCTCAGTTCCAAACAGAATTGAAACATCTGTTTTGACTAAAAGTCTGTTTGACCAAAATCAAATCATTGTATTAACCTAACAGTGATTTGAAACATCTATTTTCTTCACAAAACACTGTTTTAACCCAACAGTAATTTCAAACCACCGTTTAAACCCAACAGTGGTTTCAACCACTGTTTTCTCCACAAAACACTGTTTTAACCCAACAGTGGTTTCAAACCACCGTTTAAACCCAACAGTGGTTTCAACCAGCTGTTTTCATCCCACTGTTTTAACCCAACAGTAGTTTCAAACCATCGTTTAAACCCAACAGTGGTTTCAACCAGCTGTTCTCATCCCACTGTTTTAACCCAACAGTAGTTTCAAACCACCGTTTAAACCCAACAGTGGTTTCAACCACTGTTTTCTCCATAAAACATTGTTTTAACCCAACAGTGGTTTCAACCAGCTGTTTTCATCCATCTGTTGACCCAACAGTGTTTTCAAAAGTGGTTTCAAAGCACTTTTGGAGAAGGTTTAATCCTCTGCTTCTGAGCTTTTGGCTTCTTTTGGAGATGTGAAACTCCTGCAAAGCTTAGATCTTGTCCAGGGATCCAAAGGTGGTCTTTGAGCGGGTTGTTGAAGCTCGTTTTCCCTGTCTATGAACCAGTTGGCAATTAACGACATTTCACAAAAAGAACTTTGTTTATGAAAACTATCATTCTTCATGAATTCATAAAATTGCAAAAAGGAACTTACTCAATATATGCCATTGGTGCAGCATCACCAAGTCTTATTCGAATTCGAAGCACTCTTGTATATCCTCCTGCCCGAAACACTTTCTTTTGTGTTTTCAGCTGATGCAACTCTACAATAATGTCACTGCTTTGAAAAAAATTACCCTCATCTTGTACCGCCAATTCCGAAACTCTAACCCTAAGTTTTGATCATAGGTTATAGACTAATAATACCAATTAATCAAGTGCTAACTGCCTTTAAACACTTTTTAATTTTTTTTCTCTTGCTTATGAGTGTAATTTCAAGTGTTAATATCAGACGCAATCCAAGTGCTTATATTGTTTGAATTCACAGTATTTAAACCAAGATATTGCATATAATCAAGGTTCTGTGTTTTCGACTTTTCGTTATCAGTCAATGATACTGTATTTGATCAATTGGACAGGTTCGAAGGAAGTAATGGTATACTCAGCATCCTATATTCAGTTGGTAACTTCAAACTACTTCTTCAGATTCTTAATCTCGAATTACAAAAAAAAAACCCTAGAATTGGTTACAAAATCAGTTACCTGGCTATTGTTTGAAGGCAAAATCGACGATAGATTGTTCAACACTTGGTAAAAGAGCGATTCAAGACTCATAGAGCACCCACATCATTAGTTTATGAAAGATGAGCCAATCTACAAGTATCTTTCAACAATTGCAATAAAATCCAAAAATAGAAAAAGGAAAACATTAAAAAGCTTCAAGTTTATAACCATTTCATCCTTCTTGCACCTCCTTGGCTTCCGACATCAGATTTATTGATACGATCCAGACCTGCAATTCAGCCATACGTCAACATCAGATTTATGCAGGCAAGTCATAAAAATTATGTCACACCCCGATATTTCCACGTTTTACCGGTGGGCCCGGAAGGGGGTTATCGTGACGTAGTTGATATCATCATGGTCAAACAACACAATATTTAAATGCACAGCAGAAGCAAAGATAGATATATTTCAACCGAATATAATTGTAATGTCAAGTATCACAAACAGTTGAAAATAATCCACAGGTGGATCAAAAATAAAAAGGAAACATTGTTCAACAGTTTATGTCATCCAAGCTTGCGAGACTTATTGTGGATGCTAGGAGAGAGCCAGCCTATTACGAGTAGTACCTGCACTTAACCTTTTTGAGAAAATATGTCAGTTTACACTGGTAAATACAATCAACCGACTCATTTTTGAAAAGTTTAATAAAATTGATTTGAATGCACTTGGCACAAACTTTTTATAACTTGGGATAATTATTTGAATATAATCTTGTAAAAGAATTACATGTTCCTTATGCGTTCAGTAGCCTGATCCGTAGACCGGGTTAAAGATTAATAGACACACCACATTATTTATTTAGGCACTGACGGGTGTACGCCTACAACCCGTGCTTAGGTCGTGGCCATTTCGTAAAATGATGCCAAGGATATCCGGGACATGGTCAATAACCCCCAAAGGCTTTAAGCAAACAAAAAATTTCCAAACGGAGCATATCAATGGTTTAACCTCTATTCGATTAAAGATTCAATGCCCGACCAAGCGGTATTTTATATACCATACCCCAAGCCCGTATAGGGAAAATAAGTTAAAAGTATTTACCTTTGCAAGTAATATTCACAACAAGCAAGTGCACGTAGCTTTTACCGGTTCTCCTATTCTGGAACGAAGGTTTATAATAACCTATTAGAATCCTAACAGTCTTTAGTTAAGCTTAAGCTTAGACCGGTTAGTTTTAAAGGAAGATACGGTTCGAACGCGTGATTAAGCGAAGACCGGAATAGAATGTGGTTTAGACCCGACAAGTTTGAAGACTTGTATAATACGGGTAAACTAAACACATTCTGGATTTTGAGATAAAAACGATAAGGTTCGACCCGTTTCGGCTAATTTATGCAAGAGGCGTAACGGGTAACCATGAGAGTCATTTACAGGTTTCCTAAGTTAATATGCCTTAAATAGGTTGTGATATCAGTAGGATACCTTCCATTATGCCCAAAACGAGTTTAATCTCAATTTAAGCCCCATAGGGGTATTTTGGTCATTTTAAAGATTATAAAAGAGATTAAATGAAATTATGAGATTCGGGTCTGAATAAATCAGTAAAATAACTTAATTTTTCAGGTTATATCAGTTGGTGATAACAAAAATGGTTTTAAACCCATACTAGGTGTTTAATACGCGTAAAAAGCCATTTTAAGCGATTTCCGGGTTATACAGGAAATCTGAGTTTTCTGATCAGGTTATAAAGTTCAAAATACTTTATTTATCATATAAAATCAGTAGCAATTGAATTGGTGTCAAAATACTATGTAAAACTCATTTTATAAACAAAAAGGGTATAATCGGTATTTACCGAATCAAGGCTATAACCTTAGGTTATGCTCAGGTTAAAAATAATTAAAAATCTTCAAAAATCCCAAAATATTATATTACATCAGTGGGTAAAAGGTTTGGTATCAAAAATTGGGTTTACATAGGCTTTATGTTAATTGCGCCGTTTAATTAACAAAAAGCTTTTTAAATGCGCTATTTAGCATAACTCCTATTCTGGACCTCGAACTGATATGAAACTTTAGGGACATGTTTGTAAATCAGTAAAAAAGATTATTATCCTCTCACATTTCCAAAATTCTCGTTTTATGGTCAAAAGGGCATATTGGTCAACATTAGGTAATTAACGGAAACGTGTAAATGAATCGGACAATCAACGAGTCAACCACAGAGGGTTATACTATCATGTAACCTGGTCCTAAGGAAGCCCTAAGGCATTTCTAAACCTATATAAATCGGGTCAGAACTGAAGTCAAAGCAAAAGTCAAAGTTTTACGACTTTCGGTTCCGAACCGAGCCTAAACAGAAAATTGTCGGATCAACAAGCTTAGACCAGTTCTTATACTTATTACCAAGTTAAATGAGTGATAAAATAGGTTACACGTCTTCTACATTGTTAATTACGTGATAATTTGCAAATTAAGTTTCTGTTGACTTTTTAATACAAACTTTGACCCGACAAATGATCTAGTTAGAGCGGGAATCAGAGGGTGCCCCTTTAAGGGTTTATTGCCCACATAAATACCAACTTATAACTACTATCAATTTGACTAAACATCAGACCATTAATGATTAATCGATAAGTCAAACCTTAATTACGACGGTTTGACTTTTAAGCTAATAACTAAGCAAAACTCAATTAAGGAAGGTCAAGGGTACTTACCAAGGTCTAATGCACGACCAGAGATGATTGGGCACTGATCTTATGCTCCAGGAAGTTCCACAAATGCAGATGGAAAGCATGATCAAAATGTTGTAACATGAGGGGCCTTATATAGTGAGTTTGATCTCACTAGATCATGCCAAGCAAGCCTAGAATTGGTCCCAGATGTAAACATGTCACACCCCAACCGATGGCGGAATCATCGGGGCGTGGCACTGAGCTAAACAGATTGTCCAGAAGTTTCCATAACAACTATCATTACCATTTAATTAAAGCAATACGTCCCATACCGTATCTTAAATAGTCAAACAAGTTATTACAGATAACATCAAAACAAATATTCTGTCCCGACAACTCAGATTTAAATATAACTAGTTTATTCGTTGGTTTCTAGACTCCAGTTCCTAGCTTCAAGTTCATCGCAGCCCGAGAAGCATATAAACAACCTAGACACCTGTCACATACGTTAAAATAAAGTCAATACATAAAATGTAAAGGTGAGCATACAAGTTTGATAATAGCATATAGAGTTCGAATTCGTTTACGCATAACCAGCACGTACACATAGTGAAATGAAGCACGTTAGTTATCGACATAGATCCATCGATACCAATGACTGCGGGTTGACTGCCCGAGGCAGTTCGCAATACATGATTACCACCGTAATCCATGCAAGTAAAAGATCCTTAACAACCCCCGTGTGAACGGGTGCTGAGTCCAAACTATAGTACTATCGTTGCTAAGGCAGGTAGACAGCATTCCATGTGTAAACATAACAAACAAGCATTCATGAGCCACGTATAACATGCATAAATGGTTTAGCGTTAAAATAGCTTGAGTAGTGTGATCGTTGTAGTTTGAATATTTGTAACGTATGTAACACCCAAAAGTGCTAAAGCAAAAAGGGTTCGAGTATACTCACAGCGATTATGGATTGAAGGGAGCGCTTTACAACGAGTACGGTTAGCCTGAATAGATTCGATAACGTAAGGATAAGTGGCGCGTAAAACAGTACAAAGTGAGAGTGGGTAGGATAACTGATCGTGCGGATCAGCTATCCGTGAGAGGAAGTCATCCGTGCGGGTGAACTATCCGTGCGGATGGTGACCCATCCGGATAAGCTATCAGTGCGCGTGGGCTGTCCGTGCGGACGGTAATCCGTCCGGACTAGTCATGCGTGCGGATTGCTTATCCGTACGGACAAGTTGTTCGTGCGGATAATCGTTCAAGTGGATTGTTTCTTCCTAAGGATGTGTTTGTGTATGATGGCTTGTGCTTTGAAGTTTTTGTTGTAGCATTTAGAAAATGTTTAAGTGTTTCTACCTTTCAAGCCGGTCGCGCGGACAACAATCCGTCCGGATGGTAGTCCGTCCGGACAGTCTGTGCGCGCGGGCAGAGGTAATCCGTGCGGATGAACACTGTTGGAATTTATTTTAAGGCCTTAGTATCTCATGATCCGAAGAGTAATCCATTCAGAGGTCGTCCGTCCGGATTGCTCATTCGTCGATACTCAAACCTTGTTTGGAAAGTGGGTCCCAAGGGTAGCTCGTCCGGGTGACAACCGTCCGGATAGCCTGTCCGTGCGCACAGCTTGTCCGTGCGGACAGCTTATTCGTGCGGACAGCCGGTGCGTGCGGACAGTCCCTGGTCTGATTGTTCCGTTCGTCTACTCTTGGTTTCTGTTGTCGTTTATCGAGACGTTCTGATCACGTGGCAACCACTTGGAATCGTATTCTTACCCGCACGACTAAGCCGGCCAGGAACCACCCTGACTCGACATGTCGGCGACTCAGAACGGTCATTCCGGTTGACCCCGAAATCAGGTGTCTTGCAGTAGGATTCCAGATCTAGGACTAGTGCATCACTATTATCGAGTAGAGACTAGAACAGATCAGATTCGTACCGATCTTAAGGGTAAAAGAAGGAGAGAGCTTAGGTTTATTACTTTCAACTCTTTTATCCTTAGAAAAGTTTAGATTTAGGTGAAGTTGTTGTGAAATCTTATGGAAATCGTTCAGATCTGAGCTATTCTTGGTGGAATGAAGTCGAGCTTGAAGTTCATAAGAACCTCATGATGACGTCACCCGAGAATACCTCAAATCTGGGTGATTTCATGGTTGGAATTTGAGATTTGAAAGATGGAAAGGTGTAGAATTGTGTAGTGATCAAGAATGTACAAGAATTAGTGCAAGATCTTACCTGGATTGAGAGAAATCTGAGAAAAAGTGAAGAATGCGTGCGGTTCGGACGTCACTTGCCAAAAGTGGAAAAGTTGGAGAGTGACCCGCGTATTTATAGGATGCTAAAAAGGGAAAGGGTGAGCCGTGCGCATGGCACGTAACCCGGATAGGCTATCCGTGCGGATTGGCAATCCGTGCGGATTGGCAATCCGTGCGGATTGACCATCCGTGCAGATGTCGCCTGATTTGATGCGTTCGGTGCGACGACGCTTCGGTTTCGATTTGCGAGCGATTCGATAGGGTTTCCTAGTCAAATTACTTTCAGTCCCAACTACTTCTTATATGGTTCGACTCGGAATTTGGGTTCGGGTTCGTTTACATTCGAGTTAGACTTCGAGTTCGATTGAGTTCGCTTGATTATCACAACATAAAATAAACATGCACAGGTAACACGTAAGGCACACACACACGTATAAATACAAGTAAAATACACAGTTCGAGTTGCGGTTCGATGTCGATTTGATTAGTATAGCTTGATTAACTTTATCGCATTGTTACTTCCTATCATTCACAGTCGTAGGTCGATTGAAATATGATTAACACAATTCGATTATTGTAATGTACGACACTTACTCCACATAATATAAATAAAATAAAAACATTTCTACAAGTCAAGTCGCGCGAAATCAGTCGTTGACTTTGACCTTGACTTTGACTTTCACTTGTGAAAACACGGGGTGTTACAAAACAAGTGTCCTCCTAAGCCTATAAACCAGTTTAGGCAGCCCTTGGTGGTGAAAAAGGGCAATGTAAGTCGGTTACTCGTTTATAACAGGCCCTGTTCAATTTTCTGTTACTGGGGATGCCTTACGGTCCGTAAGCCTTTACCAGAAGGCAAAAAAATTTACCCTTTCAATCTTCGAACAGGCAACTAATGTATTACGATTTTGGGCCATGAATTATCAGTATGGGACCTTTAGATCATGCTTGAACAGTTATGTCCACCCTACCATGTTGTAATATTGTCTTGGACTTTAACGAAAAGCCATAAACGAAGGTTTTTCGTGCATATCCTCATAAGATTCCACTCTTGCAAATATGAATCAATTATTACTAGTAATTACCGGATTTGAATGTATCTCAGATGTTTATAATATAGATTAGGGTCTTGGGATTTATAATTAGGTCGTTCAGAGGTATTTAATTAACATGTCGACGCTTTTAAATCCTACCATACATCTTTGACTAGATCCGGGTTTATAACACTTTTGTCTTGCACGACATTGGACACAAATTTTCAAGGTGTTACATCCTCACCCCCTTAAAAGAAATCTCGACCTCGAGATTTACTGAAATAAATGAGGGTACTTTTCTTTCATTGTGGACTCTACCTCCCATGTGTACTCGGGACCTCTACGGGCATCCCATTTAACCTTTACTATTGGCACATGCTTCCTTCGAAGCTTCTTAACCTGTCGATCCTCGATCGACAGGGGTTTTTCAACAAACTTCAAGCTCTCTTCTATGTGCACATCTGTATGTGGTATGACTAGTGATTCATCAGCGAAACACTTCTTCAGATTGCAGATGTGGAATACATTGTGAATACCCCTGAGCTCTTCAGGTAATTTTAACTTATAAGCAACTGATCCGACACATTCGATGACCTCGAATGGTCCTATGTATCTCGGGCTTAACTTACCTTTCTTACCAAATCGCATTACTCCCTTCCGGGGTGATACTTTAAGCAACACTTTATCACCTACCTCGAATTTCAGAGGTTTACGCTTTAGGTCTGCGTAGCTTTTCTGCCTATCCCTGGCAGCTTTCAGGCGGTCACGAATCTGGACAATCTTGTCCGTCATTTCAAAGACTATTTCAGGTCCTGTCAATTGGACATCTCCAACTTCCGCCCAACAAACGGGCGTTCTACACTTTCTACCGTACAAGGCTTCGAAAGGCGCAGCCTTAATGCTCGTATGATAGCTATTGTTATACGAGAATTCGATTAGTGGTAGGTGGTTATCCCAACTACAACCTAAGTCAATCACACATGCACGAAGCATGTCTTCCAAAGTTTGGATTGTACGCTCACTTTGCCCGTCCGTCTGAGGGTGGTAAGCCGTACTGAAATTTAAGCGCGTGCCCAAAGATTGTTGGAAACTTTTCCAAAAATGTGACGTGTATCTAGTATCCCTGTCAGAGATAATAGACACTGGTACGCCATGCAGAGATACAATCTTATCTACGTACAATTGGGCTAACATGTCGGAGCTATAGGTCTCCTTAATGGGTAGGAAATGTGCTGACTTAGTCAGTCTATCCACTATCACCCATATAGTATCATTTCCTTTCCTTGTCTTTGGCAACTTGGTGATGAAATCCATTGTCACCATTTCCCACTTCCACGTGGGAAGTTCAGGCTGTTGCAGTAAACCCGACGGCTTCTGATGTTCAGCTTTGACCTGCGCACACGTCAAACATTTAGCTACATAGGTAGCTATAGATTTCTTCAAGCCTATCCACCAATAATTTGCTTTCAGATCCTGGTACATCTTATCAGCTCCAGGATGAACGGAGTATTTAGAACTGTGGGCTTCCTGGAGGATAATATCTCGAAGTCCTCCATAAACTGGAACCCATATTCGTCCATTTAATCTCAGGATTCCGTCCTTGCCATAGGATAACTGCTCCTCAGTTACCCCTAGCTTTTCATCAGGATAGTTAGCTTCTAGCATAGCTTCCTTCTGCGCAGCTAACAACCTTTCGTTCAAACCATTCTTTATCTCAATGCTCTTGGCATTGATTCTTATAGGCTTCACTCTTTCTTTTCGACTTAAGGCATCGGCGACTACATTCGCCTTGCCAGGATGGTATCTTATATCACAGTCATAATCATTTAAGGTTTCCATCCAACGTCGTTGCCTCATGTTCAAATCCTTTTGGTTAAACAGGTGCTGGAGGCTCTTGTGATCAGAATAGATCACACACTTAGTTCCATATAAATAGTGCCTCCAAAGCTTTAGTGCAAATACAACGGCACTCAACTCCAAGTCATGGGTGGTGTAATTCTTCTCATGCACCTTTAACTGACGTGAAGCATAGGCAATAACCTTGCCTTTCTGCATAAGCACACATCCCATCCCGGTGTGTGATGCATCACAATATACCACAAATTCTTCTATTCCGTCAGGCAATGTCAACACCGGTGCATTGCTTAGCTTCTGCTTAAGGATATCAAAGGATTCTTGTTGCTTCGGTCCCCAGTCGAACTTAATCTTCTTCCTAGTCAAAGAAGTTTGGGGTGTAGCAATCCTTGAAAATTTTTCAATAAAACGCCTGTAATATCCTGCCAATCCCAAAAAACTGCGAATCTCTGTGGGCGTCTTTGGCTCTTTCCAATTCATGACAGCTTCAACCTTAGCGATATCTACTTGAATTCCGCGTTCACTAACCACATGTCCAAGAAATTGGACTTCACGAAGCCAAAATTCACACTTGAAAAATTTGGCATAGAGTTTTTCTTGATGAAGCAGTTTCAGAATGCAATGGAGATGCTTCTCGTGGTCAGCTTGGCTTTTCGAGTAAATGAGAATGTCGTCGATGAAAACGATGACAAATTTATCCAAGTAGGGCTTGCAGACGCGATTCTTGAGATCCATGAATGCGACAGGTGCATTAGTGAGCCCAAAAGGCATCACTAGGAACTCGTAATGACCATAACGAGTCCTAAATGCAGTCTTGTGTACGTCTTCATCTCTAACCTTCAGTTGATGATAGCCTGACCTTAAGTCAATCTTAGAGAAGTAACTTTCCCCTTGAAGTTGATCGAACAGATCGTCGATCCTGGGTAATGGATACCTATTCTTGATAGTGACCTTATTAAGCTCACGGTAATCGATGCATAGACGCATCGATCCATCATTCTTCTTGAACAAATAAGATTGGTGCTCCCCAAGGAGACGAACTAGGTCTAATGAAACCTTTGGCTAGCAATTCATCTAGTTGTGTTCTCAATTCCTTCATCTTTGTTGGTGCCAACCTGTAAGGCGCCCTTGCTACTGGTGCTGCTCCAGGGATGATGTCAATTCTAAATTCCACTTGCCTATCTGGTGGTAAACCAGGTAGTTCTTCAGGGAAAACATCGGGATATTCAGAAATGACGGGGATATCCTCAATCTTAGGCTTCGGCTCGTCAATAGTCACCTGTGCCATGTAGATGACACAACCCTTCTTCAAACACCTAGAGGCCTTGGGCATAGTCACTTGCTCAGGCAGTCCATACTGGGTATCTCCCTGAATGGTAAGTGATTCACCAGACAGAGTCTTGATCACCACTTGCTTCTTATTGCAGACAATCTGGGCCTGGTTATGAGATAACCAGTCCATACCCAAAACTATGTCGAAACGGCTAACTTCAAAGGAAGTAGGGACAAAGGAAAAGAGTGGTTCTTAATGGACATGAAACATCCTTCTAATATGGTTGAGGCGGTTTCTAAGGTGCCATCTGCTAATTCCACCTCATACTTCACACTTAGGGTTTTAACAGGCAAATTCAGTAACTTACAAAACTTATTATCTACAAATGATTTATCAGCTCCTGAATCAAATAGCACTCTCGCATAAACATCATTTATGAGGAAGGTACCTGTGATCACATTGTCGTCCTGCACAGCTTCCTTTGCATCCATCCTGAAGACCCTAGCATTGGTCTTCTTTCCTTCCTCAGCTTTCTTTGCATATTTTGGGCAATTTGTCTTAATGTGCCCTTTTTCGTTGCAACTGTAGCACGTTGCGTCCTTCAGCTTTTTGCACTCTAGGGTCTTATGCTCCGAAGATTTGCAAATCCCACATGGCCTCGGCTGAGATTGGGATTTTGAGTCAAGTCTACACTTCCCAAAATGGTACTTCTTACAGACCTTACACTTGGGCTTATCTCCAGATTGATGCCCATCCTTCTTAGATCCAGACCCCTTCTTGTGGTCATTGTTTCCCCTGTGCTTCTTGTCTGACCGTCGTGAATTGTCATCTTCACGCTTCCTTTTCTCGGCATCCGTGTTCCTTAGCGATCTCTGCCTGACCGCGTCCAATGTGAGGGACAAGGATATATCAGCTGCAGACCTGAATGTAGCTGGCCGAGAGGCTTTTACACTTGCCTTAATCTCTGGGGCTAAACCCCCAATGAAACGAGCTATTCTCTTGGGTTCCGGGGTCACCATATACGGAACCAATCTTGACATTGTGTTGAAGCTTTTAAGGTAAGCTTGGCAGTCAAGGTTCTTCATAACCAACGATAGGAAATCAGACTCAATCTTTTCAACCTCATGCTGAGGGCAGTAGTTTTCCTTGATGAGGGCAACAAATTGCTCCCATGTCATATTGTACAATGGTATCTTTCCGGTGGCTTGAATCAACGATCTCCACCAGGCTAGGGCCTCACCTTTGAATGGCTGAGACACGAATTTCACCACATCCTTATCAGCGCACCCACTGATACCAACCACGGTGTCCATTTCATCCAACCATGTCATGCAGTCTATAGCTCCTTTCTCCCCAGTGAAATCCCTGGGTTTGCATGAAATAAAATACTTGTAGGAGCAACCCTTATCACGGGGTCCTTGATTCAGTACGATCCTTTGAGATGGAACACTTTGCTGATTTGAAGAGTGACGATCGTCATCGTCTTTCTTTGGCTCTTCCTTCTTGGAGGGTGGCTTGCTGTGAGCCTCAGAATGAGTCTTAGGCTTGGAATGCGGTGCGGATAGGGTCCTACTTCGAGTCCCGCTATATTCCTGATACTGCCGCTCTATTGCTTTTGTAACAGCGTTGTCTATCAATGTTTGTAGTTCTGCACCCGCTATGTTAATTCGGGTATTATCATGATCCTCCCGTGGGTGACTGTTGATCTCATCCGAGTCAGCCATGTAGTTTGAACTGTTACATAAGATATTGACAATAATTTATTTGGGAGTTTATTATGGAATTGCCTTTTAGGGCAATTCACTAACCATGGTAAACATAGACCATATTTGGTTAATTTGTTACTCACATTTATTTAGGATTTTCATTATAATTTATCCTAATTATAAAACAATAGCAGTATTATTAGTAGCACAAAAGGCCTAGTCATAGGGACATTTTTAACTTATAAGCCATGAATTCAGAGAATCAAGGCATGAAGGTTTGAACATAGTTCTTTACCTTTTTCTGACAGGGAATCGTAGAATACTACTGTCTTTTGTCTTATATGACAATGAGTATGGCCCGTAGGCACTATATTACCAATGGATGGTCAACATATGATCATCTTAATTGATGATTTAAACCCATGATTTATAGATCATCAGGTTAGGATAGGAATCTTTTGAAGAATCCTATTATAAGAATGACGTGTGTGATTTTAACAAATCACGTCTGCCATGAGCGTTAACATGTTTTCAGATGTTAACAGGGATTTGAATCTTTTAAACAGGTCTTACCATCTTGGCTAAGTCTTATAATGACATGCAGGCTAGGCTATACCTTTGAGATTTTTATTTAATATTTAATAGGCAGATTATTTGTCGCAACCCCCCCCCCCCCGATCCTTATCTGCCCGGGAACGGGCGGACGCGAGCTCAGAGTTTGGTGGTATCAGTTGTTTAAATCTCGCAGCGGAATTTACATCAGGACCGTAGTTAGGAAATGTTTATCATAGTAAAGCCACCATAATTGATATTAATAAACACATGGGCAAAACCCAAGTTTCTTATTACAATACATTTATAGGGACAAACCTTATTTTATTAAATTTAAAACATCGTGTTTTAGATAACTTTTATAGCCACTTATTTTCCAAGCCGTCAGTGCTCTCGAGCTGGCTTTTTCCTAGTTGGCTTTCACATTGTGCTACCTGAAACATATTTTAAAAATATTTTGTCAGCGGGAAATACTGGTGAGTGAATCCCAGTTTAATCAAGAAAATATTTTATCAATTAACACAGTATTGAGAGCGATCACATTGTTTATTTCTACACAATTACTCATTCAGTACTGTCAATCCTTGACTTGTGGGTCATATTACACATTGGCTAACTCGTTGTCCAATGGTAACGTACTGTCATTCCGACTTACTACTCGCAAGTAATAAATTTTGTATACAAAACCCCAAATACCGGCAGTAATTGAAGAACTACAAAGACTCAATCACCGCTTAATCACATTGTAAAATAATTAAGGTTTTGTAAAATATTCCAAAAAGGTTAACAAAAAGAGGATAAACTCACATTGCTGTCTTAGGCTTTTCGTAAGGGTTTCCTGTATATAATCTATAATTTATACAAATGTACATTGGTTAGTACCATAACCCTTTGAAATTATTAATGATACCCTCCCCGAGACGGCATTCCAACAACTACGTCGGGCAGAACCACGACAGTTGTTACGGAACCCTAAATCAATCGGGCAGCGTAACTGTTACGAAACTAGGGTTATAATACTTACAACGGAGCAGAACCTCGCTAATTAGGGGGTATTATACTTGAAAATTATGCCTAATATCAGAGAATTCGAGATTGAGAATTTAGAATGAGCGACGGAAAACGAAAACTGATGCCTGCTATTTATAGTTCCTGATTCTGTCTTTCTCGCGGCCCGCGTAAAACACAGGCCAGGGTTACGCGGCCCGCGTAAAACACAGGCCAGGGTTACGCGGCCCGCGTCAACCCTGGTCAATAGAATAGCTTAGCTGGGTCAGCTACTAGACTCGCCACGATGTCGACACGTGTCAGCTCAGGATGTCTCCGCGTTTCATAGTCTCTCGCGGCCCGCGTTAACTAACAAAGACTCTTACGCGGCTCGCCTGAACTAAAGGATTCAACGATATTAGGTTTAGACCCTGATACCGCCCGCGTGAACTGTTGGGGTGGGTCTACGCGGCCCGCCTCAACTCCATATTTCTTGTTTTTATTTTATATATTATAACATATTTTGGGCTCGGTTTTCACATACGGGGTGTATTATAAGACATATTGAGACATATATTAAAGTGTTAGACATATTATGAGAGTGTCAGTTTTACCGAGGGTTGTTACATTCTCCCCACCTTGTTTTAGAGCTCGTCCTCGAGATCTACTGAAACAAGTGCGGGTATTTTCTTTGCATTTCTGACTCGAGCTCCCATGTATACTCAGGTCCTCTTTTGGAGTCCCATTTTAGTTTAACCAGAACTAATCTCTTATGCTTGAGATTCTTGACTTTCCTGTCTTCAATTTGTAGAGGTCTTTCTACAAACTTGAGTTGTTCATTTACCTCTATATCCTTAAGAGGTACTATGTGTGATTCATCAGCTAAACACTTTTTGAGATTAGATACATGAAACACATCATGTATTCCTGCCATTTCCTCTGCCAGTTGTAGCTGATAGGCTACTGGTCCCATTCTTCTAATAATCTTAAAAGGTCCAACATACCTGGGACTTAGCTTTCCCCGTTTTATGAATCTTACCACTCCTTTCCAAGGAGAGACTTTTAATAATACTTTATCTCCTACTTGAAATTCCAATGGTTTTCGTCTGTTATTAGCATAACTTTTCTGTTTATCACGTGCTGTTTTCAGTCGTTCCTTGACTTGAATAATCTTATCAGTTGTTTCTTGTACTATCTCAGGTCCAGATAGTTGCTTTTCCCCAATTTCTGCCCAACAGACTGGGGTTCGACACTTTCGTCCATAAAGTGCTTCGAATGGTGCAGCATTGATACTTGTGTGATAACTATTATTATATGAAAATTCTATTAAAGGTAAGTGATCGTCCCAATTACCTCCAAAATCAATTACACAAGCTCTAAACATGTCTTCCATTGTCTGAATTGTCCTTTCGCTTTGTCCATCCGTTTGTGGATGATAAGCCGTACTTAGCTTTAACTTGGTTCCCATTGCCTTTTGGAAACTTGACCAAAAATGAGATGTAAAGCGGCTATCTCTATCAGAAACAATTGATAAAGGAATGCCATGTAAAGAAACAATTTCATTTACATACAATTTAGATAATTGTTCCTTACTAATTGTTTATTTCATTGGTAGAAAATGAGCTGACTTAGTTAGCCTATCTACAATCACCCAGATTGTATCATTACCTTTCCTTGTTTTGGGTAATTTAGTAACAAAATCCATCGTTATAAATTCCCATTTCCAAACTGGCATTTCTAATTGCTGTAACAAACCTGAGGGTTTCTGGTGTTCAGCTTTGACTTGTAAACAAGTTAAACATTTAGAAACATAGGCTGCTATATCCTTTTTCATTCCTATCCACCAGAAATTCTTCCTTAAATCCTGGTACATTTTATCACTTCCTGGATGCATCGTATATTTAGACTTATGGGCCTCTTCTAATATACGATTACGCAGGTTTCCTAATTTAGGTATCCACGTTCTCTTTTTATGGAATCTCCAAATCCCATCTATCCCTTGTTCCAATTCTTTTAGCATACCTTTTAATTTTTCAGAATCATCCTTGATTACTGATTCTTGTGCTTCTCTTATCTGATCATTTAAATCTACTTGCATATTTAATTTAAGAGAACGTACCCTTTTTGGCTTTTCATGATACTTTCGGCTTAAAGCATCTGCCACTATATTTGCTTTTCCTTCATGATACTGGATATCACAATCATAATCACTAAGAAATTCCATCCAACGTCTTTGTCTGATATTCAACTCTTTTTGCCCGAAAACATACCTTAAACTTTTGTGATCAGTAAATATGGTAAACTTACTACCATAAAGGTAATGTCTCCAAATCTTAAGAGCAAAAATTATAGCTCCTAATTCTAAATCATGGGTTGAATAATTCTCTTCATGATTCTTAAGTTGTCTAGATGCGTAAGCTATAACCTTTTGGCGTTGCATCAACACACATCCATAACCTAACTTAGAAGCATCACAATAGATTACAAAATCTTCAGTTCCTTCTGGTAATGCTAATATGGGTGTATGGGTTAATCTTTGCTTAAGGACTCTAAATGCTTCTTCTTGTTTTAATCCCCATTCAAACTTAACAGATTTACAGGTTAGCTTAGTTAAGGGAATGGCTATTCTAGAGAAATCTCTAATAAATCTTCTATAATAACCGGCCAATCCTAAGAAACTTCTAACCTCGGTTGGTGACTCAGGGGTTTTCCATTTAGTAATTGCCTCAATCTTGGTTGGATCCACATGAATTCCTTCATTATTGACTAAATGTCCAAGGAATTGTACCTGTTCTAACCAAAATTCGCACTTAGAAAACTTAGCATAAAGCTTTTCCTTTCTTAACAAACTTAAAAGTGCGTGCAAATGCTTTGCATGATCTTCTTTATTCTTAGAGTAAATTAGAATATCATCTATGAAAACAATTATGAATTTATCCAAATATGGCTTACATATTCGGTTCATCATGTCCATAAATGCAGCTGGGGCATTGGTTAAACCAAATGGCATGACAGTAAATTCATAATGGCCATACCTTGTTCTGAATGCGGTTTTAGGAATATCCTCTTCCTGTACTTTTAATTGATGATATCCTGACCTTAAATCGATTTTAGAGAAAAATCGAGCTCCTTGCAGTTGATCAAACAGATCATCGATTCTCGGTAATGGGTACCGATTCTTAATCGTGACCTTGTTTAATTCACGGTAGTCAATGCACATACGCATTGATCCGTCCTTCTTTTTAACAAACAGTATCGGCGCTCCCCATGGCGACGAACTTGGTTGTATGAATCCTTTCTCTAACAATTCGTCTAATTGTTTCTTTAATTCTTTCATTTCTGCGGGTGCCAACCGATAAGGTGCTTTGGCAATTGTTGATGTTCCTGGTATTAAATGGATTCTGAATTCAACTTCTCTATCTGGAGGTTGCCCTGGTAATTCTTCTAGAAATACATCTGAAAACTGAGATACTACTGGAATATCTTTTAAATCCTTTCCTTTAGTGTTAGTGATTATAGAAATCAAATACACTATAGAACCTTTTCTTATACAGCTTGCAGTTTTCATCACAGAGATAAATTTAGTTGACCTAGAAGGTTTATCTCCTTTAATTGTGATCGTTTTACCTTTTGGTGAATTTACTTGAATTAACTTTTGATCACATAAAATACTGGCTTTATTGGCTATTAACCAATCCATTCCTAAAACAACATCGAATCCTACCAGATTCATGGGATAAAGATTTGCAATAAACTTTTGATTTAAAATTTCTATGCTTGCTCCCTGCAAGATTTCAGAAATTCTAACAGTTTCCCCATTAGCTGTCTCTACTAAGCATTCTTGTGGTAGTTTAGTTAATGACTGATTTAAAATTTTGCAAAACGATGTATTAATAAAACTTTGGTTTGCACCAGAGTCAAATAATACTTTAGCAAAAACATCATTAACTAAAAACGTACCAGCTATGACATCTGGGATCATCTTGGCTTCTTCTGCAGTCAGAACAAATGTTCTAGCATTTTTAGTATTCTTGTTATCTGGAGCTGGAGCTAATTTCGGGCAATTTGGCTTGATGTGACCTTTTTCTCCGCAGTTGTAGCATATCCTGCTTTTTTTCTTCCTGCAGTCTTCTTCCTTGTGTCCCGATACTTTGCAAAAGTTACAGTATATAGAGCATCTTCCTGAATGCTTTCTTTCACAATTCCTACAGTAAGGTGTAGAGGTAGAACCTATATTTTTCCCACGGTTAAAATTTCCAGAACGAAATTCTTGTGTAAGCCTTTGGGTTAAGTTCCTCCTCTGATCTTCTTCTCTAGTACGGACTAATTCATCAGTCAAGGTATTGGCTAGTTCTACAGCTTCTTCTATAGTTTGAGGTCTAGCTGCCTTGACTACGTGTCTAATCTCTTCAATTAATCCCCAAATATAACGGGAGATTAATACTGGTTCTGGTGAAGCAAGATTTGGCACTATCCTAGCATATTCGAAGAATAACTTAGTGTACCCCTTGCTATCCACACCAGTCATCCTAAGGTTTAGGAATTTGTTTGCTATCTGTTCCTTTTCATTAGGAGGGCAGAATTTCCTTTCTACCTTGTTCTTAAATTCTTGACATTCCATATTGTAGGTTCTATCACTTCCTTTTGATTGAAGGATAGTGTTCCACCATTCTAGTGCTGCATTCTTAAACAGATTAGAAGCAAACATTATCTTATCTTCTTCAGCACACTTGCTTATCCTTAAGACTGCCTCAGTCTTCTCTATCCAGCGTAAGGTTGCAATGGCTCCTTCGTTGCCCGAGAATTCCATTGGTTTACAAGACCAAAATTCTTTATAAGAACAACCGTAAGGCACGGTTCTTCTTCTTTTGGGAATAGGCATTTGAAGTATAGGTCCATTGTTCACGCTGTTTTCTGGTTCACTTGGTCGCTTACTGCTATGCTTACTTTTATTATCAGCATCTTTAACAGTTTGAAGTATAAATGGCATTGCATCTATAATTCCCTGTGCTACTATGTGTTGGATAGCACTATTATCCACTTGATTTCCATTGTTATTGATACTTGGATTCTCATTAACCACGTTAATGTTACTCTGGTTATCGTTATTCAGATTTTCTTGATTTCCTTGGTCGGCCATCTGAATTTTAAACATTTACCAATCATTAATAGAGTAAGTAAATAGTTTAAGTAACAACCACATAATTCACATATTAGTCAAAAACGTCGTGCATTGCGACTTTACTCTTTTTCTATATAGTATGCGTCAAATACACACTAAAACAGAAATTAAAAATTACAATACTACTATGCCTCGTTAACCACAGAGTGGTCTATACTATGATAGATTTATTATTACACATATTTTATTTATTATTATTATTACCAACTTTATCACTTCTTTCAGGGATATGGATTTCCCCTGAAATCCATCTGGCGCTCATCGTATTTCCATACGAGTTGCTCTCCTACATACCTCATTCTCTCGCTACTTTCTATGATTTCTTCTCCAAAATTTCGGAGTTCTTGCAAATTCTCTGCACTCATTGGGGGTGCAGGTACTGGTATTGGCTCTGGGTATTGAGGTACTGGATTCTCCTGAGGGTATGGATTCTCCAAAATCTCCCTAATGTATTCATCATTGTCAAAATAGGGATCTAGTGGGTCCAGACCTGGATACGTTGCTAAGTTCGGCAAGGTTTCTTCGTTTAAGTGATAGCGTGGCACATAATCTCTAAGATCATCAAACCATGGATCATAATTTGGATCTATTGGATTAGGGGCTGGTATTCTAGGTATCTCTTCAGGGTTAAATTCATGCATTTCTACCTCCATCGGTTGAGTCAAAGGTAAGGGTTGTGGGGATACTAGTTGTTCCAGACTTGGGTCAGCAGCAGTTGTAGCTAGGATATGAAAATTAGCTAGGCTTCTATTAAGCATATCCTGTGTATGGGCATCTGTTCTACATTTAGCAGCTGCTAGAACTCTTTGTTGTTGCAACTTTCGCATTCTTTTCCTACGAGCAAAAGCTTCCTTACTAAACCATCCTCGTTTCTTATTAGGGAATGGCTCTTCTGACTGAGCTCTAAAAGCAAATACTCCTTCTTCCTTATCAGCAGAATACCCAGAAAGGGCAGGCTGTGACGAAGTACCTTCACTCTTAGGTGATTCAGACAACAGACGATTCATGTCTAATAGTCCTTGATCACTCATACTGTAAACTAACAAATAGTCAAATAACACATAACAAATAAATACAGTTATGCACGTATTTCCATAATTTATTTCCTAACAGAAAAATTTAGAATTTAAGTGTCAGCAGAACACTTCTTTGGCTCAGACTAGTGGCTAGGCTCTGATACCACCTTCTATCGCAACCCCCCCCCCAATCCTGGGAACGGGCGGACGCGAGCTCAGAGTTTGGTGGTATCAGTTGTTTAAATCTCGCAGCGGAATTTACATCAGGACCGTAGTTAGGAAATGTTTATCAGAGTAAAACCACCATAATTGATATTAATAAACACATGGGCAAAACCCAAGTTTCTTATTACAATACATTTATAGGGACAAACCCTATTTTATTAAATTTAAAGCCTCGTGTTTTAGATAACTTTTATAGCCACTTATTTTCCAAGCCGTCAGTGCTCTCGAGCTGGCTTTTTCCCAGTTGGCTTTCACATTGTGTTACCTGAAACATGTTTTAAAAATATTTTGTCAGCGGGAAATACTGGTGAGTGAATCCCAGTTTAATCAAGAAATATTTTATCAATTAACACAGTATTGAGAGCAATCACATTGTTTATTTCTACACAATTACTCATTCAGTGATGTCAATCCTTGACTTGTGGGTCATATTACACATTGGCTAACTCGTTGTCCAATGGTAACGTACTGTCATTCCGACTTACTACTCGCAAGTAATATATTTTGTATACAAAACCCCAAATACCGGCAGTAATTGAAGAACTACAAAGACTCAATCACCGCTTAATCACATTGTAAAATAATTAAGGTTTTGTAAAATATTCCAAAAAGGTTAACAAAAAGAGGATAAACTCACATTGCTGTCTTAGGCTTTTCGTAAGGGTTTCCTGGATATAATCTATAATTTATACAAATGTACATTGGTTAGTACCATAACCCTTTGAAATTATTAATGATACCCTCCCCGAGACGGCATTCCAACAACTACGTCGGGCAGAACCACGACAGTTGTTACGGAACCCTAAATCAATCGGGCAGCGTAACTGTTACGAAACTAGGGTTATAATACTTACAGCGGAGCAGAACCTCGCTAATTAGGATCTGAGAGGTCTGAATACACTTGGGAGCTAGAATCAGAAGTGAAGCGAAAGTATCCATACTTATTCCAGTAAATCTCGAGGACGAGATTTTTATTAAGGTGGGGAGAATGTAACAACTCTTATCAAAAGTCCTATTTACTAAATTAATTTGTCTAAAAGGAAACCCTGATTAAGAAACCCAAGTGATTCTGCATAAACCCTAAAATTTTCAGAATAGTTGGAATTAGAATCAGGGCCCCTAAAACTCAAGGGGGTAAAACCCTAGTTACGATTATCCACATAAAACGCTGTCAAAAACGAATTTACATGCAACTTTGACTCACCAAGGCTACCTAAGACACGAGGCTACCCTAGGCTAGGGGGTATGCCCCGCGACACGCGACAGAAACAGAGGCACCCTCCGCGACACGCGGGAGGGTGGAATTTTCAGTATAAATAGTAGGGCTTGGGGCTTGAACTGTTAGCATGTTTCGACGTTAAATTTCATTACGTACACAAAGTTATACGCTATTTTCTACAAAAACACACACAATTCACGAAGTGCTGCCGCAAAACAGGGTATTAACTCGATCGCTGCTACGATTCAATGTCCGATCGATTAAACTATCCAATAGATGTTTAAGTGCTGCCCACATTAGGGTTATGCTTTGTCATTCGTCGTTAATTCGATGGATGTTTAAGTATCGCACTTTGTCATTCGTTGTGAGGGTTGATCTCGTGAGTTATCGTAAATGCTGTATTAGTTACTAACCTAGTTTTGTGTGCATTGTTATTTAAAATAGGTTAACAAGGCTAATCAGTAGACTAGACTCTGTCCATGTTAAATCTGCAATGTGAGTCATTCTCTTTTTATCAAAGTGCTTTATAAATTCTTAAAGTTATAATTACAGTGATTATGTATATGTAATCACCAAATTACAGCCAGTATGTGGGGTTTTGTATACATTACTTTATAATCGTCACCATTGGGGCAGCCAATGGGGGATATGACCATAGTCACAGATCCGGTCGAGTGACAAATACTGTGGGTAGTTGGTTGATATCAGAAACATTGTAATCTCTCTTAATACTTTAAATTATAACAAACGTGTCATTTTAATAAATAGAATGATTCACCAGCATTTCCCGCTGACAAAACCTTTTTCAAACATGTTTCAGGTGATCTGTTGGGATCCAGGAAAGTGCCGTGAAGCACTGCAAGCTTAAGAAAGTGGCTCATTATAAAATAAAGAAACATGTTTTGTAAACTAAAGAATTCTCTGTGAAATCATACTATTGTAAATTACCGGGGTTTTAACCTGAGCTGTGAAATAAAATAATCGGGAAAAATTTTAGCTTTAAAAAGATCCTGATGATAAACTTCCACTGTTAAACTCAATTAAATAAATACCACGGGATTTTCTGTCCCGCGGCTCCTGAAACGGGTCAACCCGAGTCGGGGGCCGTGACAGAAAAAGGTGGTATCAGAGCCACTGAGTTAAGCTAATTAAGTATTTAGAAATACTTAATTTTTCCTGATTACTATTATGTGATTATGTGTTTTATTAACTGACTATTTGTTAGTTATAGTATGGGTAAACAAAAGCTTTCAAACATCTATCTTAAATTAGATAGGTCATCAAATGAGAAGGGAAGTTCATCCCAAACTCCTGAAGAAGGAATATTTGTTCGAAAAGCCCAATACGAGGAACCACTTTCTCCTGATAAAAGAAGTTTGATTATTAGAAAAAGTCAGGAGAAATTAAAGAAATCCCGAGAAAAGAAAGTTAAAAAGGAAACCCAGGAATTAATCCATAAATCATCATGGGAAGACAAGTTAGATGAAAAATGGATGGATCTTTATATGCTAGCCACTGTAGCAGTAAATGCTAATCTTTAGAATACGATGACTCCGTATTAGCAACTTACAAGCCAGAAATATCATCTAGTAAATAAATAAAATTACAATAAAATTTAGTATGTTTAAAATTTTCCTTTATATTAAATTAGTCACAGAATATGCAATAATATTTGAGGTTTATCTGTAAAATTTGTTATAAAATTTTAATTTATTATTTTTACATATATGTTAAACAGCATGAATGAGTTATCTGGAGCCCTAGAGAATCTCAACCTTTACCCTGTAAACATAGAAGTTTCTAAAGAGTTTACTGGGTACTTTCCTGATGTGGAACAACCTATAGAATTCAACGCTCCACCTCTGGAAAAGCCAAAACCTAAGAAAAGAAAAAGATTCATATGGGGGAGGCGTGTACATAAGAGAAAGCCAGTTAAGAGACTTCCTAAAATAAACAATCCCTTAGAAAAAGGAAAAAGAATTGAAACCGGGGAAAGTTCTAGACAGCAGGAATTGGAGATTGAAGTCGGGGAAGATTCTAGGCAAATGGGAATACAATTTTATGAATATTCTAAGCAAATAGAAATGGAGGTTGGAAAAGGTTTTAGACAAACCCAAATGGAAATTGGAGAAAGCTCTAAACAAACCCAGGGAATGACATTTCAGGAGGAAATAGATTTTATATTGACAAGCTGTGATACTATTAAGCCTGTCAATGAAAATGTTTTTACTCATCCTATTGAAACCCACATTCCAATGAACTTGGAACCAGCAATCCCAGAACCAATAATCCACTCCCAACCTTTAGGTATGGACGAGTGGTGGACTAATGATTGGCAATTCCAAAACCTTATCAATAGTCCCTATACGTTTTTCCCTCAGTTCGATCCAGAACCTTTACCAAATCCACCGATGAGTAACGAGAATATGGCTGAACTTCGCCATTTTGGCGAAGAACTGATGGATGCTGGGAATAGGATTCGAGAGATAGGAGGACAAATCTCATGGAAATATGATGAGAGGGAACATCGTTATTAATGCAAGTTGACGAGGAAGAAATGGGTTATGAGTCTGTGTGTGTATAATAACAGTAATATTAATAAAAATCAGTATGTGTAAAATAAACAATAAAACGGTTGTATATGGAAGCATAATATAATCTATAAAATAAATGAAATTTTAGAAAATTTACAATTTTGTTTGTATATTTTACGTGATTATGTGCAATTAATTGTGACATTGGATTGTTTCTTATTTTATACTAATTATTTATCTATAAATTAATTATCAGATGGCAAACATTGGTAGTGAACCAGTAAATGAAGTAAATCAATCTGAGCAAAATCAGGAAGAACAATTGTTAAATAGACAAGATATCGAGGATATAGTGGCTCAAGGAATAGCCAATGCTATTCCAGCAATCGTTGCTGCTGTCCAGAAACCTGTTAAACCTCAATCAATCATTCCTAGTAAACATACCCAAGGCGACAATTTTAGTAATAGTATAAACTGAGGCGGTAATCATGTTAATAACAATAATGATCTGCAAGCCCCAATTTTCAAGAAAATGAAAGCTGCAACGCCTGGTTGCACTTACAAAGAATTCCTTTCCTGTAAACCAGTTGAGTTTACAGGTAACGAAGGGGCTATTGCAGCACTGCGTTGGTTAGAGAAAACTGAGGCAGTGATCATTATAAGTAAATGTGCTGAGGAAGATCAAGTTATGTATGCTTCAAATCTTTTTAAAGAAGGGGCGCTGAAATGGTGGAATACAGTGTTACAAGCTAAAAGAAGGATCGAGGCATATGCCATGAACTGGGAAGAATTTAAGAATCTTGTAGAAAGAAAATTCTGTCCCGAGTACGAAAAAGATCAAATGGCAAATAAATTCCTAAACCATCGGATGGTGAATGTGGACTGTCGAGGATATACTTCGACATTCTTCGAATATGCTAGAGTGGTACCAACACTGGCTTCGCCAGAGCCGGTACTCATTTCTCGCTATATTTGGGGATTAATTAGTGAAATCCGTCATATCGTTAAAGCTGCGAGACCTCGCACTATTGACGATGCGGTAGAATTAGCTAATACCCTCACTGACGAACTGGTACGCACAAGAGATGAAAATAAGAAGAAGGAACTGGCTCAGAAAATCACCCAAGGATTTCGTGTGGGTAATAGTAGTAACTTCAAGAAAAGAGGAACAGGGCAATCCTCAACTCCTCAGTTCTGCAGGAATTGCAAAAAGAAACATTATGGAAAATGTAATGTAACCTGCAACTTTTGCAAAACTGTAGGACATCATGAAGAAAACTGCAGAAAGAAAACCATAACCTGCTTCAACTGTGGAGAAAAAAGGGCATTTTAAAACAGAATGTCCTAAATTGGTCAAACCAGCAGACAACAAAACCAAAGCGACCGACGGAGCTACTAAGAAGAATGTCAGAACATTCCAGCTGACCACCCAAGAAGCAGAACTCATTCCAGATGTGATAGCTGGTACGTTCCTAGTTCACCACGTTTACGCAAAAGTATTATTTGACTCTGGTGCAAACCAAAGTTTTATAAATACTTTATTCTGTCAAGTTCTTAAGTTACCTTTAACCAACATTAGGCAGATTTTTACAGTCGAAACCGCAGATGGGAATTCAGTTAAAATAGATCAGGTTTTGCAAAAAGTAGAAATAGAACTTTCAGGTCATAAATTTTCTGCAAATCTGTTACCTATGAAATTAGCTGAATTCGATGTTGTGTTAGGAATGGATTGGTTAATAGCCAACCATGCTCAAATCATTTGTGATAAAAATTCTATAGAAATTCAGGCACCTACTGGAGAAGTAATCATGATTACAGGAGATAAACCGCATAAACCCATGAAGTTCATATCAGTAATGAAAGTTGCTAGTTATGAACGAAAGCAAGGAATAGTATATATGATTTCAGTAATCATTAATACTAAGAATCAAGAACTTAAGGAAATTCCTATAGTCTCATTATACCCAGATGTATTCCCAGAAGAGTTACCAGGATTACCACCAGATAGGGAAGTAGAATTTAGGATTCATCTAATTCCTGGAACTACACCGATAGCTAAGGCACCTTATCGGTTAGCTCCTACTGAAATGTTAGAACTGAAAACGCAATTAGATGAATTACTAAGTAAAGGATTCATACAACCTAGTTCATCCCCTTGGGGAGCTCCAGTGTTGTTTGTAAAGAAGAAGGATGGTTCGATGAGAATGCGTATTGATTATAGAGAACTGAATAAGGTTACAATTAAGAATCGATACCCATTACCTAGGATTGATGATCTATTCGATCAACTCCAAGGAGCTAGATATTTCTCTAAGATTGACTTACGTTCCGGATATCATCAATTGAAAGTACAAGAGGAAGACATACCTAAAACTTCTTTCAGAACTAGGTATGGTCATTACAAGTTTATAGTCATGCCCTTTGGGTTAACGAATGCTCCTGCCGCATTCATGGACATGATGAATAGAATCTGTAAACCGTATTTGGATAAATTTGTAATTGTTTTTATCGACGATATACTTATTTATTCCAAAAGTCAGACAGAACATTGTGAGCACTTGCATGCACTCTTAACTTTGTTAAGAAAAGAAAAGCTTTATGCCAAATTCTCGAAGTGTGAATTTTGGCTACAAGAAGTGCAATTTCTAGGACACATGGTGAATCATGAAGGTATTCATGTAGATCCTGCTAAGATAGAGGCAATTACCAATTGGAAGGTTCCGCAAACCGCAATGGAAATTAGAAGTTTTATAGGTTTAGCTGGATATTATAGACGGTTTATTAAGGATTTTTCCAAAATAGCTGTACCATTAACTAAGCTAACCTGTAAAGCCATTAAGTTTGAATGGGGACCTAAACAAGAAGAAGCCTTTAGAATCTTGAAGCAGAAATTAACCAATGCTCCAATCTTAGCTTTGCCAGAAGGGACTGAAGATTTTGAAGTATACTGTGATGCTTCAAAACTAGGATTAGGATGTGTGTTAATGCAACGCAAGAAGGTAATTGCGTATGCTTCAAGGCAATTGAAAAAGCACGAAGAAAACTAAACGACTCATGATTTAGAATTAGGAGCTGTAATTTTTGCCCTTAAGATTTGGAGGCATTATCTGTACGGAAGTAAATTTACTGTCTATACAGATCATAAAAGTTTAAGGTATATATTTGGGCAAAGAGAGTTAAATATGAGGCAAAGGAGATGGATGGAAATCCTAAGTGACTACGACTGTGATATTCAGTATCACGAAGGAAAGGCAAATGTAGTTGCAGATGCCTTAAGTCGTAAGTATCATGAGAAACAACGACGGGTTCGTGCTCTCAGGTTAAATCTACAATTAGATTTAATGGAACAATTAAAGCATTTTCAAGAAACAGCAATCAAGGATGATGCTGAAGGAATGAAAGGAAGGATAAAAGAATTAGAACAAGGATCTGATGGAATTTGGAGATTCCATAAGAAAAGGATTTGGGTACCTAAGCAAGGAGAATTAAGAAATAAGATTTTAGAAGAAGCTCATAAATCTAGGTATACCATACACCCTGGAAACAATAAAATGTACCAAGATTTAAGAAATAATTTCTGGTGAATAGGCATGAAGAAGGATATAGCTAGATATGTTTCTAAGTGTCTTACTTGTTCACAAGTTAAGGCAGAACATCAGAAACCTTCAGGTCTACTACAACAATTAGAAATGCCAGTATGGAAATGAGAACTCATAACAATGGATTTTGTTACTAAGTTACCCAAAACCAGAAAAGGTAATGATGCGATTTGGGTAATTGTAGATCGATTAACCAAATCAGCTCATTTTCTACCCATGAAGGAAACCTTTAGTATGGAAAGGTTAGCCAAATTGTACGTAGACGAAATAGTATCCTTACATGGAGTTCCACTCTCCATTATCTCAGATAGAGATAGTCGTTTCACTTCTCACTTTTGGACAAGTTTCCAAGAAGCCATGGGAACTAAATTAAACTTGAGCACTGCATATCATCCACAAACAGACGGGCAAAGTGAAAGGACGATACAAACTCTAGAAGACATGCTCCGAGCATGTGTGATAGATTTTGGTGGAAACTGGGATGATCACCTACCCTTAATTGAATTCTCCTATAACAATAGTTATCATTCAAGTATCGAATCTGCCCCATTCGAAGCACTATACGGACGTAAGTGCAGAACTCCAGTATGTTGGGCAGAAATAGGAGAAAGTCAATTATCAGGTCCAGAGATTGTGCAAGAGACCACTGATAAGATCACTCAAATCAAAGAAAGACTAAAGACGGCTCGAGATCGTCAGAAGAGTTATGCAGACAATAGAAGGAAGCCGTTGGAGTTTCAAGTTGGAGACAAAGTATTATTAAAAGTATCTCCTTGGAAAGGAGTAGTACGGTTTGGAAAGAAAGGAAAGCTAAGTCCAAGATACGTAGGACCATTTTCAGTGATCCAACGTATAGGACCAGTTGCTTATCGTTTACAACTACCAGAAGAATTAGCTGGAGTACATGATGTATTTCATGTATCCAATCTCAAGAAATGTTTGTCTGATGAATCTCTGGTAGTACCTCTTCAAGATGTAGAGGTAAATGAAAAGCTGAAATTTGTTGAGAAACCTCTTCAAATTGAGGATCGAAAGATCAAGTTTCTCAAGCACAAGCGACTAGTTCTAGTCAAAGTCAAGTGGGATTCAAAGAGAGGATCTGAATACACTTGGGACCTAGAATCAGAAGTGAAGCGAAAGTATCCATACTTATTCCAGTAAATCTCGAGGACGAGATTTTTATTAAGGTGGGGAGAATGTAACAACTCTTATCAAAAGTCCTATTTACTAAATTAATTTGTCTAAAAGGAAACCCTAATTAAGAAACCCAAGTGATTCTGCATAAACCCTAAAATTTTCAGAATAGTTGGAATTAGAATCAGGGCCCCTAAAACTCAAGGGGGTAAAACCCTAGTTACGATTATCCACATAAAACGCTGTCAAAAACGAATTTACATGCAACTTTGACTCACTAAGGCTACCTAAGACACGAGGCTACCCTAGGCTAGGGGGTATGCCCCGCGACACGCGACAGAAACAGAGGCACCCTCCGCGACACGCGGGAGGGTGAAATTTTTAGTATAAATAGTAGGGCTTGGGGCTTGAACTGTTAGCATGTTTCGACGTTAAATTTCATTACGTACACAAAGTTATACGCTATTTTCTACAAAAACACACACAATTCACGAAGTGCTGCCGCAAAACAGGGTATTAACTCGATCGCTGCTACGATTCAATGTCCGATCGATTAAACTATCCAATGGATGTTTAAGTGCTGCCCACATTAGGGTTATGCTTTGTCATTCGTCGTTAATTCGATGGATGTTTAGGTATCGCACTTTGTCATTCGTTGTGAGGGTTGATCTCGTTTGTTATCGTAAATGATGTATTAGTTACTAACCTAGTTTTGTGTGCATTGTTATTTAAAATAGGTTAACAAGGCTAATCAGTAGACTAGACTATGTCCGTGTTAAATCTGCAATGTGAGTCATTCTCTTTTTATCAAAGTGCTTTATAAATTCTTAAAGTTATAATTACAGTGATTAAGTATATGTAATCACCAAATTACAGCCAGTATGTGGGGTTTTGTATACATTACTTTATAATCGTCACCATTAGGGCAGCCAATGGGGGATATGACCATAGTCACAGATCCGGTCGAGTGACAAATACTGTGGGTAGTTGGTTGATATCAGAAACATTGTAATCTCTCTTAATACTGTAAATTATAACAAACGTGTCATTTTAATAAATAGAATGATTCACCAGTATTTCCCGCTGACAAAACATTTTTCAAACATGTTTCAGGTGATCTGTTGGGATCCAGGAAAGTGCCGTGAAGCACTGCAAGCTTAAGAAAGTGGCTCATTATAAAATAAAGAAACATGTTTTGTAAACTAAAGAATTCTCTGTGAAATCATACTATTGTAAATTACCGGGGTTTTAACCTGAGCTGTGAAATAAAATAATCGGGAAAAATTTTAGCTTTAAAAAGATCCTGATGATAAACTTCCGCTGTTAAACTCAATTAAATAAATACCACGGGATTTTCTGTCCCGCGGCTCCTGAAACGGGTCAACCCGGGTCGGGGGCCGTGACAAGTTTTCACATACGGGGTGTATTATAAGACATATTGAGACATATATTAAAGTGTTAGACATATTATGAGAGTGTCGGTTTTACCGAGGGTTGTTACATTATTTTTTTTAAAAGGAATGATTTTGATGTATTTATTTCATATATTTATGCATATAATGACAAAAATGAAATTCATAAACTTAACATTCCATTAAATATTAAAAGGATTACACATTACCCTAAATGGGACTTTTAACAGAAACAACTTGCCCACGCAGGGGCTTGACCGAAATACAAGTCCACGCAGGGACCAACTTACTAAAATAGATGCCACGCAGGGACTAAAAAGACAAGTCCACGCAGGGACTAAATACACAGATAAATGTCCACGCAGGGACTTGATTGAAATAGGAAATACAATAATATATATAGGGATTTAATGATCCCTCTTCTTCTTCCCCTTTAACAAGCTCGCTAGGCCCTTGAGGAATCCCCTATTGTTCCTGCGTTCTTCTTGGAATTCATGTTCCACCCGACTTAGTCTTTGGAGGATTTCCTCCTGTTCCGGTGGGGAAAATTGTGGTGGCAGCGACTGCTGTCGAATAGGAGGTCGAGCAGGTACTTGATACCCATGAGCTGGATATCCCACTCCCCAAGGGGCTCCATATGGTCCTTCGGGATAAAGGGCGTTGTAGTTTGCCGCTACTAGGTACGGATCGGCCTCGGCATAGTTATAATGAGTGTGAGCCGGCTGCTCAAACGGATTGTACGCCGTTGAACCGGCGTATGTAGGGATTGGGTTATCAAAACCAAATAGTGGCGGCTGTGGTGCAACTGGTGCAGGATTCACCTCTGGAATTGGGTTTGAGGGCCCACCCATTTGTGGGTCTTCATGCAGTGGCGGGTAGTGACTGCCACTTGAGTGATGAGGGGTGCTTAAGTGAAAATCCCCTCCTCGCGCGGATATTCGTGCGCCTGTTCTCCTACGCCTCGGTGGTTCTGGAGGTGCTTGAAGAACTGGCGGCGGTGGTGGCGGTGGCGTGACTGCCACGAAACGCGAATCCTCTGAGGGATCCTGTTGCTGCTGCTGTTGTGGGTTATGAGAGGGTGTGAAATACCACTCATATTGGTTAAACCTCGCTTGATAACTGTCTGGACCACCGTAGGGTGATCCGTGGAAGGATGATCCATCAGAGATCTCGATGGGATGGTTGGGTGTCCCGGTTGCAGGCTCGATGGGATCCGTGTCCTCGTCCATGTCCATTGCATTGTCTCCTGAGAAATGGTCTTCAGGTTCTAGTGGGTTAAAACCTGTCACACCCCGATTTCCACGTGTCACCGGTGGGCCCGGTGGGGAGTATCGTGACGTGGTTGGCAACATCATAGTCAAACAACACAATATTTAATATGCACAGCGGAAGCAATTTAAAAGATATAATTCAACCGAATATAATATTGTAATATCATATATCACAACTGTCGATTGTTTGTCCACAGACGGATCGAAAATAAAATGGAAACAATAGTTCAACAGACTTTAGGCATCTAAGCTTGCGAGACTCTTTAATGATGCTAGGAGTAGCCAGCCAATTCCGATTAGTACCTGCACTTAGCCTTTTTGGAAAATACGTCAGTTTACACTGGTAAATACAATCAACCGACTCATTTTGAAAATGATTTAAAATTTGTTTGGATGCACATGGCATAAATGTTTTATAATTTGATTAAAATGCACAGAGGCAAAATTAACCTTTTATAACTTGGGATAATTATTTAAATATAATACTTGTAGGGATTTACATGTTCCTTATGCGTTCAGTAGCCCGGATCGAGCCGGGTTAAAGATCAATAGACACACCACAAGTATAGGCCCACATGGAAGTGAGATACCGTTTCCCTTAAGCAACTGTCAGGTGTATGCCTACACCCCGTGCATAAGCCGTGGCCATTTTATAATACAATGATGTCAAGGATATCCGGGACATGGTCATTAACCCCCCAAAGGCTTTAAGCAAACAAAACAATATTAAACGAGGCATCTCAATACTTTCATTATCATTCATTCAATCAAAGATTCAACGCCCCGACCAAGCGGTATTTTATATACCGTACCCCAAGCCCGTATAGGGAAAATAAGTTAAAAGTATTTACCTGAGCTAAATATAAATTCAATCCCAGCCGTATCAAATCAGCAAGTACAGATAGCTTTTACTGGGCTCCTAAATCTGGAACGAAGGTTTTTAAATAACCTATTAGAATCCTAACGGGTCTTTTATTTAAGCTTAAGCTTAGACCGGCTAGTTTCAAAGATACGGTTCGTACGCCCGATTAAGCGATGACCGGATAGAATGTGATTTAGACCCTACAAGTTCAGAGACTTGTTTAATATGGGTATTTCATGCACACTCTGGATTTTGAGATAAAACCGATAAGGTTTGACCCGTTTAGGCTAGTTTTTGTAAACTAGTTACATAAACCGAACCGAACGCGTAATAAGCGTAACGGGTAGTAATGAGAGTCATTTACAGGTTTCCTAAGTTAATATGCTTCATATATGTTGTGACATCAGTAAGATGTCTTTTATTATGCCCGAAATGAATTTAATCGCAAACTGTGCCCCGTAGGGGTAGTTTGGTAATTTCACATAAGCCGAAAAGCTCAAAACTGAAGTCTGAGTTTATCAACCTTTGCTTACTGTTAAAATATTATAATTTGCCTCAAATATCAGTAGGTATCACCCATGGTATGTTTAAAATACTCTTAGTACATACTATGCGTTAAAAACGCTTAATTAGGCGATTAAAAGCCGTTTACGGGTTCGATACATAAAGCTGATATTTTACCATTCCAGAAGGCTTAAAATAAATTATTTATCATTTAAGATCAGTAGCAAAAGGTTTGGAGTCGTTTAGATATGTAAAACTCATTTTATAGCCCGTAAGGGCAAAACCGACAATTACCGGATTAAGCCTACGACTATAAGTTATGCTCAGCCTAAAATTTATTAAAAATCTTTAAAAATCCCAAAATAATATATTACATCAGTGGGTAAAAGATTTGGTATCAAAAAGTAGGCTTAACTAGGCTATACGCTAATTACGCCGTTTTATTAACATAAAGCTTTAATTTTTACGCTAACGAGCATAACTCTTATTCTACACCTCAAACTGATGTCAAACTTTGCATAAAAGTTTATATATCAGTAGTTAAGGTTTCTACTCTTTTACATTTTCATAAATCACGTTTTAAGGTAAAAAGGGCATAATGGTCAACATATGAGCAATTAACGGAATCATGCATATTAATTGGATAACTAATGATCCGAGGTGTATAATCACAGAGGATTATACTAGCATGTAACCTGGTCCAAATGAAGCTCTAAGGTATTTCTAAAACATACCATAACGGGTCAGAACTGAAAGTCGAAGTATAAGTCAAACTATGCGACTTTCGGTTCCGAACCGGATCTAAACAGGAAATTGTCGGGTTGAACATGTTTAGACATGTTCTTACACTAATTACCAAGTTATATTAATGATCAAACAGGTTGTATGTGTTCTACATTGCTAATTATGCATAAATTGTAATTTACACATTCTGTTGATTTTTTTTTTAAAAACAAGTTTGACCCGACATTTGACCTAGTTAGAGTGGGAATCAGAGGGTACCCTTTTAAGGGTTTAATGCCCACATAATATAACAAAATTCGAATCGTTAAAAATTTTACCGAGCCTCGTGTTGACTGCGTTGACCAGCAGTTGACCACGTTTGACCGATGTTGACCAGGTTTGACCGAACCCAAAACTGAACCGAGGCACTAACATGACTCAAAACTTCCCCTTGACCAGTTTTGACCACGTTTGACCTGTTGACCAAGTTGAACCGAGCCCGAGAGCGTCCCGAACTTAAATTTTTCACCCGAGTCGAAAGTGGTTCGATGGACTCTACAGGTCACTAGGAGTCTAAAAATATATTTTTCTTCGAAAACTGATGGCTGGAAATTGCCAGAACCATGTCAGAAGTCGAGCCCGAGAGCGTCCCGAACTTAAATTTTTCACCCGAGTCGAAAGTGGTTCGATGGACTCTACAGGTCACTAGGAGTCCAAAAATATATTTTTCATCGAAAACTGATGGCTGGAACTCGCCAGAATCATGTCAGAAGTCGAGCCCGAGAGCGTCCCGAACTTAAATTTTTCACCCGAGTCGAAAGTGGTTCGATGGACTCTACAGGTCACTAGGAGTCCAAAAATATATTTTTCATCGAAAACTGATGGCTGGAACTCGCCAGAATCATGTCAGAAGTCGAGATTTCGCCGGAGAATAGAATTTCTTGAAACTGTGCAGGAATGCTCCTAAAGTCCCGATCGAAGCATCTGCAAAGTCAAAAGTTCAAAACGGAACTCGCCAGAATCATGTCAGAAAATTGAACTCGCCGGATATCAGTAGGATACCTTCCATTATGCCCAAAACGAGTTTAATCTCAATTTAAGCCCTGTAGGGGTATTTTGGTCATTTTAAAGATTATAAAAGAGATTAAATGAAATTATGAGATTCGGGTCTGAATAAATCAGTAAAATAACTTAATTTTCAGGTTTTATCAGTTGGTGATAAGTCTTATATGACAAAAATGGGTTTAAACCCATACTAGGTGTTTAATACGCGTAAAAAGCCATTTTAAGCGATTTCCGGGTTATACAGGAAATCTGAGTTTTCTGATCAGGTTATAAAGTTCAAAATACTTTATTTATCATATAAAATCAGTAGCAATTGAATTGGTGTCAAAATACTATGTAAAACTCATTTTATAAACAAAAAGGGTATAATCGGTATTTACCGAATCAAGGCCATAACCTTAGGTTATGCTCAGGTTAAAAATAATTAAAAATCTTCAATAATACCAAAATATTATATTACATCATTGGGTAAAAGGTTTGGTGTCAAAAATTGGGTTTAGATAGGCTTTATGTTAATTGCGCCGTTTAATTAACAAAAAGCTTTTTAAATGCGCTATTTAGCATAACTCCTATTCTGGACCTCGAACTGATATGAAACTTTAGGGACATGTTTGTAAATCAGTAACAAAGATTATTATTCTCTCACATTTCCAAAATTCTCGTTTTATGGTCAAAAGGGCATATTGGTCAACATTAGGTAATTAACGGAAACGTGTAAATGAATCGGACAATCAACGAGTCAACCACAGAGGGTTATACTATCATGTAACCTGGTCCTAAGGAAGCCCTAAGGCATTTCTAAACCCATCTAAATCGGGTCAGAACTGAAGTCAAAGCAAAAGTCAAAGTTTTGCGACTTTCGGTTCCAAACCGAGCCTAAACAGAAAATTGTCAGATCAACAAGCTTAGACCAGTTCTTATACTTATTACCAAGTTATATGAGTGATAAAATAGGTTACACGTCTTCTACATTGTTAATTACGTGATAATTTGCAAATTAAGTTTCTGTTGACTTTTTAATACAAACTTTGACCCGACAAATGATCTAGTTAGAGCGGGAATCAGAGGGTGCCCCTTTAAGGGTTTATTGCCCCCATAAATACCAACTTATAACTACTATCAATTTGACTAAACATCAGACCATTAATGATTAATCGACAAGTCAAACCTTAATTACGACGGTTTGACTTTTAAGCTAATAACTAAGCAAAACTCAATTAAGGAAGGTCAAGGGTACTTACCAAGGTCTAATGCACGACCAGAGATGATTGGGGACTGATCTTATGCTCCAGGAAGTTCCACAAATGCAGATGGAAAGCATGATCAAAATGTTGTAACATGAGGGGCCTTATATAGTGAGTTTGATCTCACTAGATCATGCCAAGCAAGCCTAGAATTGGTCCCAGATGTAAACAAGTGTCCTCCTAAGCCTATAAACCAGTTTAGGCAGCCCTTGGTGGTGAAAAAGGGCAATGTAAGTCGGTTACTCGTTTATAACAGGCCCTGTTCAATTTTCTGTTACTGGGGATGCCTTACGGACCGTAAGGCAGGACCTTTACGGTCCGTAAGCCTTTACCAGAAGGCAAAAAAATTTACCCTTTCAAGCTTCGAACAGGCAACTAATGTATTACGATTTTGGGCCATGAATTATCAGTATGGGACCTTTAGATCATGCTTGAACAGTTATGTCCACCCTACCATGTTGTAATATTGTCTTGGACTTTAACGAAAAGCCATAAACGAAGGTTTGTCGTGCATATCCTCATAAGATTCCACTCTTGCAAATATGAATCAATTATTACTAGTAATTACCGGATTTGAATGTATCTCAGATGTTTATAATATAGATTAGGGTCTTGGGATTTATAATTAGGTCGTTCAGAGGTATTTAATTAACATGTCGACGCTTTTAAATCCTACCATACATCTTTGACTAGATCCGGGTTTATAACACTTTTGTCTTGCACGACACGTGTCGTTATTTCATTGGACACAAATTTTAGAGGTGTTACAAATTAACTCTTAAATCACAAAAGTCCATTCAATCTAACAGAATATTGTGCTACAGTAACATACCTTAGTTGGATCGATGATTCCAGTTGACATTAAATCTTCATATGTAACAGTAGCAGCGTTATATCCAAATCTGACATCATCTGTTGATGAAACTGTTTTGACATCATATGATGTGCACACCCTTCGACCTACACTTACCACTGGACAATGAGACAATCATTATAACAAAATACATGGTTCTCATGAATCCAAATACCTAATTTCATAAGTTTACAACAAATATGATACGAAGAATTTGGCATTTCATACCCTCTCACTAACAACACTTCCGTTGACACCCGCATTCTGTGCAACCCAAGTTGTCCTGTTACATAATCCAACATACATCCATCAAAAGTTTGCTCTTTTATCTCACAACATGAAACATACATTCTTTACTCAAGCCCTAATCTTGAAACCAACCAACAGAAATCAATAAATCATAGATTTTTTGATCAGATCATTCACAGTGAAGTATAACAAAACTTACCAGATAGGGTTCGAGAGTGTCAAATCCAAGAACAACATCGCCCAAATTACCTTAAAAAACATATCAAATAATTTCATAAAATCAGCAACAAATACGGGACGTGAGGGAGAGAAAGTAGAGTAGAATGATACCGTGTTTATCAGGGATGAATAAGGAGGTGATAGTGCAGCCATAGTAGGAGACGATGATCTTCATTGTGCCATTATTGAGCTCGAAGAGCTGTGAGTTATGTTCTGCCATCATTGTGCCAACGCCTCCATGATCGCTGTTGCAACAAAAGGCAAAGGCACATAAATTATGAATGCGTTCGCCTTGGTTTCAGCTTTTGCATCTGCAACCAAGTTGAAAACAGGTAGCCCCAAATGCTCTGTTCCACCCTTCTTCAGAGTAACTATACCAACCTACAAATCATTCATTCAAATATTAAAGAAACAATATTATTCATCCCTTGCAAACCTCATATACCAAAAAAGTCTCAATCCAACAAATAATGAGTAAATGAATTAACAGCCACAATGGTGAAGGAGACACAATGGTGCAGGAGTCGAAATCGTCTGAGTCAACAGATCTTATTCAAATTCTTTCTCCAAAATAACCAATGTCTAAGATGCAAACTCTACTCATTCTCAACCTGCCAATCAATATAATTATACTAACAATAATCAAATTACAGCCCACAAAACAGTACTAAGTACATATTTGATCAAATCAATCGTAATAAAGTTCCCAAAAACATAATAAATCGAATTAACAAGAGGAAGATAATAAATCAAAATCAATTTGTTGAGATAATAAAGACAAAGCCAGGGATTGTGTAACCTGTGTACACCGTCTAAAGATTCATAGCAACGTTGAGGATGGTGTCATCGTGTCGACTGTATTGGTGAATCCGGTTGAGATTTGGGGGAATTAGGTCGATTGTGAGGATGATGGAAGAGAAATTGGTTTTAGAAAGAGAATGATGGAAGAGAGAGAAAATCTTTATCTGTGAGATGTGTTTTTAGGTTTATATTTTTAAAGGGGCTTTCAAATTTGAAATGTTTTAAATTATCCCGCCTAAAAATACCACTAATTAATTCTATTAAAAATCAAATTTATATTTATAGATTATTTATAAATAAACCGGAATTATGACATCATCATTGACATGTGGCATACCTTAGAAGTTGACACGTAGACAGTTTTACATCAGCTCTTGGTCTCTTATTATAGGTAGTATAGATAATTCATGCTAAACAAAACAAAAGCAATTCTAATGAAATTACAATAAATAGTTTAACCTTCTCGTAGGTTACTTGTTTCATCAAAATGTTGCTGTTCAATCATAACAGATGAGTCACAAAGAAATATACTAATTATAAGAGATGTGAGATGTAAAAAACAACAGCTATTGATACGTGATATAATTCGAATGGACCTTGTTGGTTCTCTGTTTTTGCTCCAGATAGTTGTGTTTATCAACCAAAGGAATTCTAAAAAAATCAACCTTACCCTGGTTATATAGGAAGATAAATATACTTCAACTAACCCCACTACCCCCACTTTAATAGCAACTGCCTGTACGTTCAATTTGGATTTAAATTATCTCACATTTTTTTTAAACTGCAATTTGTGTGAGACTAACGTGAAAGTTATTCAATTGCATTTTTTTAGGAACGGTTCTTTGAATAATGTAATCTGCAGTTATTGTGCAGATTTTTTCGGCAACTGCAATTGAATAAGAGAGAGAGTGTTAAACCGCCGATAACCGTTGTTTTTTCAGTTATTTTCATGAGTTTACACGGCTGAGATTTAATCTCAGCTTGATCCAACGGCTGATATTCCACATGCCGGTGGTTACAAACCACGCTGTCTATAATATATATAATAGGTTTAGGAGTGTAAATTAATCATTCAAAAAAGAAAACTTAATTTCTAGTCAATATATTTTGAGTTATCTATCTACATGATGATATTACTTTTTTTTTTGTCATATGTAAAATGTTTTAGAAGTCATATGGGGCCATTTTCCAGGTGTAAACCGTAAAGGCATATTCCTAAAACTTCAACTTGTGTGTAATGCACCGACAATCCAGTCGATTATCGACGACAATTTTTAGAAGAAAGATTTATATTATCATCTAATAATATCATAAAAATACACGTTTAAGTTTCAAAACGCATATCTCCTAGTAAATATATTTGTTAGCAAATCTAGCTATGCTAGCAAAGTGGTGGTGGTTGAATATGGGGGGTTGGGGTTCGGATCACTAAGGGATGCAAATCTAGCTATGCTAGCAAAGTGGTGGTGGAGGTTCAAAACGGAAAAATACGGCTTGTGGAGGCGTATAATTTGGGCAATTCATCATAATACAAGGGGATGGAAAGACATTCCAGCAAAGATCTCTATACCTGGGCCTTGGAAAAATATTTATAGTATACGTAATACACTATTAGATGCAAAAATTGATCTAAATTGTGCCTCGGTTGCGGTTCTTGCAAATGTAAAAAACATATCTTTTTGGTTGGATAGCTGGGCCGACCCGGTACCGTTCTACCTGAAGTTTCCAAAGTTGTTCAAAGCTGAAAACAGGAAGGATTGTTTGGTGTTTGATCGTATGAAGGCTGACGGGTCAGGTATGGCATTTCAATGGGATTGGGCTTGTTCGGTGTTGGGCAATGATGAAAGTTCACAACTACAACAGCTATTGGGCCTTATTACTGGGCTGAATATGTCGGCTGGGCCTGATAAATGGCAATGGAAGATTGATAGTTCAGGTTGTTTTAATGTCGCAAGTATAAAAAAGGTGTTGGGTTCGGCTAATCGCACAAGACCGGCTAGAGTTTTCGAGTGGAACAACTGGGTCCCGAAAAAGGTTAGTATCGTAGCATGGAGGGCTGAAATGGAACGTTTGCCGACGAAGGTGGCTTTATCGAATCGGAACATTCCGGTGAATAACCGGCTGTGTGTTATATGCGGTAACTATGAGGAGACTTGTGAGCACTTGTTTGTTTCATGCCATTATGCTCAGTCAATATGGCAATATATAGCGAACTGGTGTAATATCCCACCGATTATCGCCTTCGACATTAAAGATCTTCTCACGTTACATGTGTTTAGCGCCGACCCAAGAAAGAAACCAAAAGCTCTGTATGCGGTCATCCTGGTAACATTTTGGAGTATTTGGAAGTCAAGAAACGAGTTGGTGTTTACACAAAAAGTGCCGAATATGACAAACACTCTAGATGAAGTTAAAGCAATGGCGTTTTTATGGGTGAAAAATCGGTCAAAAATGGCGTCATTAACATGGGAAGATTGGTGTAGATTTAAGATTGATGGATAAAGATTTCATGTAATCTGGTATGTTTGTTTGTTTGGTGGTGTATACTTTGTATGTTTGGTGGTAGCTTCTTGCTACAATTAATAAAATATTTTGTCGGCCGTTCAAAAAAATATATATATTTGTTAGCAATGTTTTAAATACTTGTATGAACCGGCCGATTATACCAGTTTATCGGATATCGGACACGAGTTCGGTACGATAAAGGTAGGTAAAACTCGAATACGGTATGTCTTGTACCGACGGTAAATCCGGTTCTACCGGTTCAAACCGTTGAACCGGTTTGCATTATCTTAAGATTTGATTTCTTAATTTTAATAAAATACGATATTAAGGTAATATTGATCTCTCATATTTCCGGTAATTAACCTAGTTTCTTCTAATCCATTATTTCATCGTTGTTGAAACTGTTACTCACCTCGTACAATGCAATATTGTTTATAACTAATAAAAATAGGAGTAAATTGCCAAAATCGTCCCTGAGATTTGGGCATGTTTGCTAGTTTCATACAAAACAAATTTTTTTGTACCATATTGTCCTTCACTTTTTAGATTTTTTTGCCATTTTCATCAAAACATCTAACTTTTTTTTTGTCAAAATCGTCCCTGAGATTTGGGATCTTTTGTCATTTTCATCCAAAAATTTGACAGGAAAAATAAAGCAAATTAGACTTTTAGATGAAAATGACAAAAAATCTCAAAAGTGAAGGACTATTTAGGGGCTGTTTGTTTACCTCTTAATGAGGCTATTAATGGTTCAGACCTCTTACTGGTTCAGCATTTAATGATTCAGACTGTTTGTTTCACGAGCAGATGTCTGAATGGTTCAGACATTTGCCTCTGAATGGTTAAGATTTATACAGAGTCTGAATGGTTAAGACCTCTAATCTGAATTGGTCAGAAATTCGCCTCTGAACGGTTAATCATTATACAGGTTTTTAATGGTTCAGACCTCTTACTGGTTCAGCATTTAATGGTTCAGACCTCTTAGTGGTTCAACACTTAACCATTCAGATGTTGCCAAACAGCCCCTTAGTACAAAAAAGTTGTTTTGGATGAAATTTGCAAACATATCCAAACCTCAGGGACGATTTTGGCAATTTACACTAAAAATAATCTTAAAATGCTTAATAGTTTACAATAAAAATAGTTGTTTTTAGATAAAACTATGATCAGTTAGATAAATCCAAGTTGAGATTTGATTGTTTTTTTGAGATGAATTTTTATTTTATGGAATTGATAGGCTTAACTAGTGACCCGGTTCAACCGCCTGATACAATCCGGTTTAACCGGTTGAACTATTTTAGACCTCAACCTGGTATGACTTAAAAACCGATTTTTAAAACATTGTTTGTTAGGATTTAATTTACTTTAGCAATGATGCATAGATTCATGTATTCTAAACATGATATGTGGATTAAATAAATCCGACTTTATATTTTTTTTAAACGGTCAGCTTTTATTAGAAAATCGGCAACTAGCAAGACACTAGAAGCTCTAACAAAACAGACAAGTTACACCATTGAGTCCAACTAAGCGATTTAAAAGGGGACCTATTTTTTAATTTAGTAGTACAATTAAGTTAAAATCACGTGTATTACACGGGCTGAATGAGTAAACCTTGTATAACCCAATTCAAAATGAGTAGCATTCAAAACAATTTTAGAAAACTTTTGTGAATTCTACCTTCTTGGTTGTTATTTGGTTGAACTCGTTATTCTTTATGCTTTAGCATTTGGTAAACATCCAATCAAAATAGTAAAACACCTCATTTTGATTGTAAATTTCTCATTTGGAAGAGAAACTCAAGGACAGTGAATATAAAAACTGTCTGCATAGAAGAACTGAAGGTTTAAAAGATAAAGCAAAATAATCGGCAGAGAATAGAAAAACATTTGATCTTCAATGATGATATACAATATTCAGAAGAGGATGCCGGCGCAGTTTGTTGCTCGTCCACCTGCTATCATTATGTAAGTGATTGAAATGATACGATTATTTTGAATTAAAAAAAAAGTTCAAACATTCTTGATAATTCGGAAACTAACGTGGTGATATCCTAGATTAGCGAAGGATGTTACATTAAATCAATAAATTAAAAAACAACATGGGGATCTCATAGATTAGTGGAGACTTTAAATTACATAAGTAAAAATAAGTTTTAGTGAGAATGACTAGCAAAGTGATAAGTGGAAAAAGATGGCTAACAAAATGACAAGTAAGAAAAATTATTTTAATTTATTAGGTAGTGGAATATATACCACATATATTTACTCACCAAAATTTGAGTGAAAATATACATAAAAAATAAAAAAATTGTATGATATACTACATATTTTTAACAACTTTTTTTTTACAGTTAAATGTCACATAACCTTGCACTTGTACAGTTTAAATCTACTCGCATTTTTACAAGACCTAATAACCTCATCACAGACTACTCGGTGTGGAGGAGGGTAGTTCTCAAATGATGTTCCGTCACGTATGATGGGTGTGAGGATGGGCCCGAAGGGGATGGACCTAGGGAAATGAAGGATTAACCTAAATATATATATTTGTGTTGTATGTATATGTGTGTGAGAAGAAGAGGGACGGCAAGAACGTCTGCAGGCCGACGGTGACGACGTCAACAGACCAGCAGAAATGGTGTGGAGGGGCGACGCCGGGGCTCGACAGGGCGGGGACGTCCCCCATACGGTATAGCCTAACTAACCCATTAGCTTACGGATAAATATACTATAATCATTACTTAGCTTATTTTATTCTTCTTCAATTATGATACCCCAAACCAAACCGAATATCCCATCTGTCAATTATCAAATCAAACTCAACAAACCCGCGATTGTCCTCCACGCTCCATCTCACCTACACCGGTTGCCACGTCACATCTCCCCCATTCATTCAATTCAGTTACATTTCCTCTTTCGGCACCGATCCTCCGGTTCAACCCCCAAAATCAGTCACATATGTTCATCAATCACTAATCAGATCACCATTATTACTATTCTTATTATGGATTATGAAAATTACTTCCACAATATGATAACTTTCATCACCAAACCAGCGGTTATGGAAACATTTGTCGACATTTTCGTCTGTGCGGTGCCGATTTGGGCCGCGGTCATGATCGGAGTGTTAATCGGCTGGTCCTGGACGCCACGGTGGACCAGTTTGGTCTTTCTAGGGTTCCGGTCGAAGCTCCGAGGGTTCGCGATGACGGTTCCGCCGGGATTCGGTGCTCGGCGGCTCTGGCTGGCGTTTACGGCTCTGTCGGCGTTTTCTGTTGGTCGGAGGATGTGGTCGAACTTCCGGGAGAAGGAGAGGAAGGATGAGGTGGCGACGCCGCGTGCGGTGGCTGGAGGAGAGGTGGTTTTGGATGGTTATGGTGATGGATGTGACGTTGACGTTAAGTAAGTGTGGTTGTTTATTTGGTTATTTTGTTTTATAAGTTGTGTGATGAGTTTGTTTAGGGTTTACATGTTTTTTGTTGATTTAGTTTTAGGTCTAACATTTGGTAGTTTTTCTCTTTTGACATAATAATTTGAAGCTTGAACGTATGTGTGTTCATTATATGTTTTGGTAGGGCTGCAAACGAACCGAACGAACACGAGGAACAAGTCTTTGTTCGTGTTCGTTTGTTAAGAAATATAAGTGTTCACGAATAGTTCATGAACGCTTACCAAACAAGATTTTATGTTCGTGTTTGTTTGTTAAGGAAATGAACTTGTTCGTGTTCGTTTGTTAATTTTAGGCAACAAATGAAAACGAACGATGATGAACAAAAATGAGCACAAACTGTTCATGAACACAAATGTTAACAAACGAACACAAACAAACGTTCATAAACAAAATATATAATACATTGACACTTATTAAATATTTTATTTGTCGGAATTTTGAAGTATTTAAAATGTTTTGGGCTCTAGGTGTTTGATTATATTTAAGTGGGGCAGGGTGTGAGGCGAGCACGTTGTAGCGGATAATTAAACGCTTAACTGGTGCAGTTAACTATAGGCTGTATTTTATGGGCTAGTGTACTTGAATCATGTAGTCGTAGGAAGAAGATTGAGATATTCTTTGAATGTATAATCTCTCTCTATCTTCTGAGATTTTACTGGGTACGTTTGTTTGTTTTGAATGTATAACTAATAATCTTGGTTATGTGACTCTTATCGATCACAGCATTGCATTGTTTTAGATACAAAGCATCTTTGCGTTGTTGCATATACAAATAATAGTTTTTACATGCATTTTCTTGGTCTTTTAAAGTTAACTTTCACTTGATGAGGATTCGATTGTTGAAAGGTAAGATTTGTTTTATATTGCGCATATGTTGAAAGTGCATTTGGACTAGTTTTGGTGGTAAAGATATGCAAAGAAAGCGTTTGGATGTTAGCATGTGACAATGTTATAATTGGCAACACACCTTGATACCGTTACTCCGTTAGGCTACAATCCCTTTGGTGACAATGTTATGAATAGCAATAGCATGATCCACTAGCTTACGTGTGGGTTATATACCATGCCTCAGAGTGAGAAAAGCGTTGATTAAAGTTAGTTGTATACCCTAATTTCAAAAAATACTAGCTCCTTTAGGTAAATATATCATTCTAGTTGTCTCTAGGCGACTTCTTTATGATGTTAATGCATTGTATTTTCTTGATTTACATTCTGAATTATTTGTCTTCGGCCCTGCTACAAAAACTACCTGGTCTTCTGCTAATTTGATTATTAGCCTTTGGATATCGGACGTGTAATACCATGAGGAATGCTAAATCCTCCTACTTTTCTTTCTATCATCGTCCTAATGAGCACGTAGCAAAAAAAATTCATGTTTTTGATGCTATAAAATCAATCAGCTCCTACTTTCTTGGTCTGCTATATGGTTTGGATTAAATAAGCCGACTTGGATTAGAATGAGGTTTGCGGATACTTATGATTATTATTTTTGATGTGGTTACGAGTTGCAATCAAATGGCTAGAAGCTACAACATTAAATCAAAAGCTTCAAATCGAACCGAATGGTTCAAAGAGACCTCGCTCAAAGGTGTCTTTACAATAATCAAAACTCAAAAACAACTCAAACAGCAAACCCTTGAACCCTTTTATAGTTAGGAATCTAAATTCAAACAGGACACTAAATAAGATAAAATAAAGAATTCAAAATCTAAATAAATAAAAGATATGCTTGTGCATCCAATTTGTGTTTGTTTATTTAATTGTTAATCGCGTGAGAGATAGAATTCCGAACTTGTTTTCTGTACCTAGTTATATTGTATCCAACAATTTAGTTATCTACTTATCTGTAGTGCTTCAATTGGTTCTGAGTATCCAACAATGTAGTTATCTACTTATCTGTAGTGCTTCAATTGATTCTGAGGTAAAATATTGTACATGTTGGTGTGCTTACATGCTTTGTGTTTGCTCCATAAATTACCTCGTAAACGCACATACAAACGATGTGCTAGTGTAGAGTATTTTAGATCTTGCTTGTGTTTATTACTATCATATGCAGAGGAGATTTAAGTAGTTTAGGTTAGTAGATATTTATCATCACTAGGGAAGTATATCATTTCTATTCATATTTTAGTTAATGTTATAGTGGTAGTATTGTTAATATTGTGTTTCATCTTTCAGCGACAGATGCATATTTTGTATTTGGAAAGAATATTAGGAGATATAGGATTCAGGTATTATAGGTTAGTAGACACTTAGGGTATTTCATAATATTGCAAGGTTTATTATTGTGTTAGTTGTTCGGTAACTGTCGTTTTTTATCTGCTAATTATTTGGCGGTTACATAGTACATACATTCAATTTTGCAACCATTCTCAGAAAATCTTACAATCATAAAAATTCGATATCTGTGTTTTGATGACTGACAGTGAAGATAGCACATGTTGGTTACTCCATTCTAACAAATCGGTTAATTATCTCCATTCACAGGGGCAGTGTTGTAAGTTCTGGGGGGACCCACGATGTTGTGACAGAGAAGGATCTAGAGTATCTGTTGCATCTTCTAGATGGTAAGGATGCTGTTTGGCAAAGTATGATTGAACGTTCCACTTCTAACATGGCTTGTCAAGCTTGGCGTTATGAGCCCGAGGTAAATGTTGACATTGATTGTAGGCTCAGAATGAGTATTTTTTTATACGTTTCAGGGTATGCTATTTTAGTAAGAGTAAAATGCCATTTTTGTCCCTGAGGTTTGGCTAGTTTTGCGACTTTCGTCCAAGGTTTGTTTTTCCGCATCTGGATGCAAAAGGTTTGAAATCTTGCCATTTTCATCCGGCTCGTTAACTCCATCCATTTTTCTCCGTTAAGTCAGAGATATTTCCGTCTTTTTTGCTATCTTAAAGACAATTAGGTCTTTTTCACTTTATGTAAAAAGACCAAATACCCCTGAAAAAGACAGAATTCCCCTTTAAGTTAAAAAAAAGACGGAAATACCCCTGGCTTAACGGAAAACAATGAATGAAGTTAACGAGCCGGATGAAAATGGCAAGATTTCAAATCTTTTGGATCCAGATGCGGAAAACAAACCTTTGGACGAAAGTCGCAAAACTGGTGAAACCTCGGGGACGAAAATGGCATTTTACTCTTTTAATAATATTCTAATTGCTTGAATTGAATGTTGACATTAATGTTATTTATCGTATGTAATATTGTTCTTGCAATCAATATTAACACATCTAATGTTTGGTGATTGAGAATTTGTTTTATTGTTTCTTCACCTATTATATCAGAGTGGCCCGGTCGTGTACCGTAGCAGAACCGTGTTTGAAGATGCAACACCAGAGCTGGTTAGAGATTTCTTTTGGGATGATGAATTTCGACCCAAGTGGGACCCGATGCTGACGTATGTAAAGATTTTGGAAGAGTGTCCTCGTACTGGGACCATGATTGTCAACTGGGTTAAAAAGGTTTCACATATACATCTAAACATTTAGGTACGGAAATTGGTAATTGTTCTAACGTTCTAACCGCTTATCTTTATGGGTATGCGCGATTGCGCGCAGTTCCCGTTTTTCTGCAGTGATAGAGAATACGTCATTGGTCGTAGGATATGGGAAGCTTGGACTGGGAAGACTTACTACTGTGTTACTAAGGTAAGGGTAAAATGGTATTTTTTTTGCTCAACATTATATATACATATGCATGTTAATTACATGAAGCTGAACTGGTGCAGGGAGTGCAATATCCAGGTGTGCGGCGACGTGACAAGCCAAGGCGCGTGGACCGTTACTTCTCGAGTTGGGTAATCAGGCCTGGTATGTCTACCAAAATATTATAGTTTTTGAAATTGGTATGAATATATTGTATATTATAATTTGAGGAAAACTTAAAAATTGCGAAGGCAGGCGAGAATATAAATGTTAAATACAAAAGAAAAAGGCGTTAAAACTATAGAAATAGAAATAATCTAAATCCAGGTGTGACCTTTGAAATCAAAGGACTCCAATATAGACTAAAATAAGTTCGGTTTCATGTCTACCTGACATCATCGGTTCAGAAACCGTTTTTATGCATTTAGTTGTGAATTAAGTGTTGTGCTACTTGAAATCAAAGGACTCCAATAGAGACTAAAATAAGTTCGGTTTCATGTCTACCTGACATCATCGGTTCAGAAACCGTTTTTATGCATTTAGTTGTGAATTAAGTGTTGTGCTACTGCTTAGGGCTGTCAACGAACCGAACGTTCAACGAACAATTCATGAACCGTTCGGCAGGACGTTTGTTTATGTTCGTTTGTTTAATAAATGAACAAATACGAACAAGAAATTTCGTTTGATAAGTTAAACAAATGAACATGAACATAGGCTGCGTACGTTCGTTTATGTTCGTGAATGTTCGGTAAGATCATTTATGTTCGATCGTTTATCTTCATTTGTGTTAGTTCATTTAAAGGTTTTTTATGTAATATTTTTATTTTATTGGTTTAAGTTTTTAAAAATTTGAAACCATAGTTATACTATACCCTCCGCCAGCATCCCTCATTTGACCATTTCAATTTTAGTTATGTTACAACTTGACAAACTTCTTAATTTTTGTGTTAATTATGTTTAAGATAATTATGTCAACTATGTTCGAATAGTTATGTTAATCACTTATCTATTTTTGGTGGATTCTTCGTAATCTTTATGATGAAAAATGCAGAATATATTTTAAAATGTATATAACGTTCGTTTGTGTTTGTGTTCATGAACATTTGGTTGTGTTCGTTTGCTTTCGGTAAGTGCTCATGAACATATTCTTTTCCTAAATGAACAAACACGAACAAGAAATTTCGTTCGGTAAGCTTTTGCGAACCGTTTATGAACATGTTCATTCCTTAATGAACGAACACGAACAGGGCCTTGTTCGTGTTCGTTCAGTTCGTTTACAACCCCAGTTGTGCACTACTACTTGTGTTAATTGTAGAGGTGGCAACCCTTTTTTCGTCCATTGTATTAAATTTTATTAAGTAATTAATGTATAAATAAAACAGTTTAGGGTGTTTACTCCAACCTTTAAGCATTTCATACATGACTTTGACCCGTTTAACCCGTTCAACCATAAACACTTACACTTATCGCTTTAAATGTGATATATAAGGAGGTTATATATATATATATCAAACCAAAATGGCCAGTTTTCACATGAATTGGGAGCTGATTTTGGTATGTGTAAAAACTGAATGCAGTGCAATCCCGAAAAGGAGATGGAGTATTATCGTCATGTGAAGTAATACTGTTACATAGCGAAGACATGGGGATTCCAAGAGACGTGGCTAAGGTAGGTGTCCGTCATGGAATGTGGGGAACCGTGAAGAAGCTACACGGCGGCTTCCGAGCTTATCAAAGTGCACGAAAACAAGACACGACACTCTCAAGATGTGCACTCATGGCGACAATCACCACTAAGATCTCCTTTGATGAGTCGGTGTCAGGAGACCAAAAGAAGGAAGATGTTACTATTGCCGCTAGAGGCGGCAATGTCGGCGGTGGAGTGGACTGGAGATGGGTGGCGATTGGCGGGGCAGTGGCGGTGATTTTCGGAGTTCGTACTGGGACCCTAGGGAAAGTATTGTTGGCTGGGGCTGGTCAAAGATTTGGTCGAAGAAGATGAAATGCATGTTAGTTGTTTTGTGGATGAAGAATGCTAGAGGTTTATAACAAGTATAATAACGAGACGGATAGTTGGGTTAATGGTTTGGATTTTTGTATACATATATTGATATATATAAATTTAATGTTTTTATATATGGATTTTACAAATATAAGAATTCATGTTTGCTTTTATTTATTAAATTTTATATTATTAAGAAGATATTCTCTTTACGGTAAATAACTACTATTTGGTGAAAGTAAAATAAAAATGCTAGATTCGTAAGAATTTATTATACTATATATTATATAGATCACATTTTTTTTCATCATATAAATTAACTTATTTTTTTTTGGCTTTAATATGCATTAACTTTATATGTTATGAATTTACATTGAAATAGTAGGTAAACGGACAACAAGCTGCGCCGCTATCCAAAAAAATGTTATGAATTAACTAAAATACGATAAACATCCAAAATAAAAGTAGATTAGTGATTTCGAGCTAACAAAATGAATTCTTGTGTTATATTTATATTTATTATTGTTATTGTTATTATAGCTACTGTTGGCGGCTCGGTGATGATTACTGCAATGGAGACCCTAGTAGAGGAGGTTTCCAGACTAGCGGAGGTGGAGACATCACCGGTAGATGTGGTGGTGACTACAATGGTGGCCGCGAGGGTGATGGTAGTGGTGTCGAAGAAGGCGGGGGTGGTGCCAACGGTGTTAGAAATGGCGGCGGTGGTGGTAGTAAAGGAGGCGATGGTGTCAGTGGCGGCTGCGATGGTTGTTTAGGTGACGGAGTAACAAACACCATTTTGATACAAATGAACATAAATATATGAGTAAACTGCAATTTTACCCCCTGAGGTTAGGGGTCATTGGCACCCTTACCCCCCCTAAGAAAATAATTGCAATTTTACCCCCCCACTGTTCTCTGTTATGTCGCAACCTTACCCCCCGGCCTCAGTCAACGGTAGTTTGACCCTTATAGGTAAGGGTATTTTGGTAATCTTACCCTATATTTATTATTATATTATTATTTTTATTATTATTGTTATTATATATATATATAAAATACATAGTTCTTCTTCTTCAACCACAGCAACTGCCGGGCATAACAGTGTTCTTCTTCTTCAACCATCTCTCTTCTGTCTCTCTCTCATCCACCACAATAATTACCACCGGGCACCACCACTGCCACCGCCATTCACCACCACAACCACGGCAACTGCCGCCGCCACACAACCACCACCACAACCATCCGGAAGGAGACAGAGGAGGTTCAATGGTCGCCGGAGAGGATGACCGGAGACGGAGATGGAGCTGTTGTGACAGAGGGATCTGGTTTAATTGCTTACCTGTACTCCCGTGTTTGTTAAATTTGTGTAAATGATGCAACTGAAACTGGCTGCAGTTTTGAGTGAACAATGTTTGATTTGTTACACAGGTAATCGCCCGTGTCATTCTCTTAATGAATTACCTTTAAACACCTGCCTACTGCCATCTTCTTCCTCCCCCTCTCTCTCTAAAAAACCCCACCACCCGCCTTCATCTTCAACAATCACCACCGTCATCTCCACACCCCAGCCCCCAATCATACACATACATACAACCAAACCATTCATAATCACCACTGTAAGACCCTTCCCAGTTCTGTGCTGCCACCCTTAGCCGTTTATCCACCATCGGGTATGATGTTTGCGATCTTTGTGGGGCCAAATTTTCTGCACTTGCTTCACCCGGTTGCATCATTTGTGGTATGGGAAGTATCAAGAGATCTGATGCACTTGCTGGACCGGCTCCTGTTCCATCACCTTTTGGTTGATCTTTTTTCATCTACTTTTCTTATATTCATGGGCCGGGTTTGATTGATTTGCTGGGTGTGTTTTGCGTAAGATGAATGTATGTTTTTGGTGTAAAATCTAAGAATCCACATAGGACCCCACTTCTGATTTATTTTTGTACAAACCCAAATATTTGTTTTTCATGAGCGCTTTTTTACAAGTGGTAGCAATTTTTTTCCACAATTTCTCAAATTTCTTTCAAATTCATAGGCGATTGGGATTGTGATTGTAATGTGCACTCATGGGGCTTTAAGACTTGACAATCACAAGTCTGGATGACGGTGGAAATTGTGGAAGCACAGAACTGGGTTTTTTTAGAGAGAGAGAGGGGGGGAGAGGAAGAAGATGGCAGTGGTGGTTGTGGTGGTGAATGGCGGTGGCAGTGGTGGTTGAGGGTGGTGGCTGGAGGTGGCAGTGGTGGTTGTGGCAGTGAATGGCGGTGGCAGTGGTGGCATGGGGTAATATTACAGAGTAAACAAAACACAGGGGGTAAAATAAAAAGGGTAAAATAGTCATTTCACTACCAAGTCAACAGATCAGTCAACAAAATTGAGCTTAGGGGGTAAGGTTGCGACATAACAGCAAACAGTGGGGGTAAAATTGCAATTATTTCCTTAGGGGGGTAAAGGTGCCAATGACCCCTAACCCCAGGGGTAAAAATTGCAATTTACTCTAAATATATTTATGTTCGGTTGTGGCCTGTTGGTGTTGATTAACCAATTTAGACTCATTTTAACTTGGCAATTATATAACACAGACACCATTTTGATCAATTTAACTTAAGTTTGCCCATTGTAAAAATCTAGTAGATACAAATGAACATAAATATAATTGTTGATTAACCAAGCATAGAAGGTTTATTGAAGAAGACCATTGACTCAATACATAACTAAAGTTTAATAAAAAACCTAAAGACTAAAAAATCTTATCAAACACTACAAGAATTATACACTTTTAGCGGCGACAGGCCACGTTCTTGTAGTGAAAACCGACATGAAACTTCATCATGTTTATAAAAGTACTTATTTAAAACAAAATAAATAGCAACAAATAAATGTAATTGTAGCATATGATTTTCAATTTTAAAAACAAAAATACGCCTGTTAAACTTCAAAAAGTGATTCTATTTTTTAAGGGCCAAAAGTGATCCTGTTTTACTAAACAGATATTGATTAATCATCATAACAGTTTATTTATAAATAAGATATTAAAAAATATTAATGTGTAGACATGATAAATCCTAGAAAAGAAAGGAGACAAAGCCTCACCACCAAAGCCTATGAAGTTACCAAAATGAAAGATGGAGCACTTACTGCATGTTCGGTGGTGGAGAAGGTTTGGTTGACTTTTAGTGCTTGTAAATTGCCTCAGATATATGCTTTCGACTTTAAAGACATTATCAAGATACACAATTTTACACAACTAGGTAAGAAAGCAAAGAGTATCATTCAAGGTTTGATTATTATTTCGTGTTGGTGTATCTGGAAAGGAAGAAATGAATTGGTTTTCAAGCAGATTAGACGAAACCCGCAAGAAATTTTAGGGGAGATAAAATCAAGGGGTTATGGATGAGTTAGAAATAGATTTCTTGTAAATATATTAGTTGGGTGGATTGATGTAAATACCCGATGTATATGCTGTAATTGTCTGCGCTTTGCCGGTTTAGGTCGAGGGTGTTGTTTGGCCTTTTGCTTGTTTAGATCGGAGGGATGTTTTGATGAAGTTCACTTAAAAAAAAAGCCCAAAATGAAAGATAAGTTAGCAAGTGGAAAGTAATGAGTGGTTGGTGTTGTAGCTCTCATTGCTTTTGACCTTTTCTTTGGTCGCACAAAAACAAAAGTTTTGAATGATAGACACCGACTGATGTTGCTATACAAAATGTTTAAAAAAAAAAAAACCAACTCATTCAGAAACTCCGTTAAGAGTTTTTTTAAAGGCAAGTGACATATATAAAGGCAAACAAGAAATAGCAAGACCGTCAATGACCTTCTGGTGGTTGCAATCTTATGACTTTCTAATATGGAGGTCATAGGTTCGAGTTTCGACTGAAGTAAAATTTCTCCTAGTAAGCCAAGAGTTTTACCACAATGGGCTTTTAGGCTGTGGGTTTCCTCTGAAATGGTAGCGAGTCAGGTAATCAGCGTTGTCTGCGTTCGTGAGCATGGGTGACCTTTTACCGTTACATTAACCCGGATGATTAGACTTTTGTTGATCATTCAAAAGAAAAGTAATAGCAAGACCTAGATGATAAGAAGAGTATAAGACCAAACAAGACATTTTAGCATTGATACACAATAGCATTGATACACAATAGAGACCAATCTAAACTCCATTTTAGTTGCGTTATACTTTTAAGGAATACTGGATTTTAATAATTTCAACTATTCGTCGTTGACCGCCAACAGTCTCAACTTCAAAAATAACCACCGGTAGTCCGAACTATTGACATATTGGCCACCAATGGATCCTGACTAACAGAACCCTAATGCCGTTAGTCTCCGGTCAAAAAGTTGAGTTTTCCGGCGAAAAGAAGTTTTCCGACGACTTTAATAATTGAAACTTTTACTATAAAAAGGTTTCCAAAGTTCCATAATAAGGTTACAAAGATGTTCAGGAAGAAAATGTTGAATTTTCCGGCCAAAAAATGTTTTTCTGACGACCAGAGACTAACAACGTTAGGGTTCTGTTAGTCAGGGTCCATTGGAGACCAATATTTTTAAAGTTAGGACTGTTAACGGTCGAATAATTAGGATTATTTTTAAAAATGAAATTAACCTAAATCTCCTATGTGTGTGTATATAGTTCAAAGATATTGATAATGATGGCATGATTATCAGAATTCAAATCGTGAACATGAAATATCCCACATTGGACCACTTAATAAACTATCTATTTATATTTGAAAAGAGAGTTACTTTTGTACTTTAGAACACATTCTCATTATGTGACCCTCAACTTTCGATTATTTTTTATATTATTTATCTTCTTTTCCCACATATAATATATTAATATACATGCAATGCACTTCCTAATATTCCATTTACATGGTGAGAGAACGTACTAAATCTACATGTATCTTATCTACACAATTCACCAACTTGTAACTACCTTTACTCAAATGTGCTTATTTATGTATGTAAGTATGTAACAACATGCATGCATTTGCATATAGATAGACATGCATGGACGGACCCCACTAAGATGGACCGGGTCTAACTACCCTCTTTTTTTTTTTTTTGAAATTTGTATGTCACCAGGGGCGGATCCAGCTCACATTTGTGGATTCACAGGAACCCAGTGCGTTTGGAAAAAAACGGAAAAAATAGTGAGAACTTTGTAGAATTTAGAAAAAATAGTTAGAATTAAAGAGAATTTACCAAAAGGAACTCATTAAGATAAAATCCTGTATACCCCAATGTATGTCACGTATATTATTGAAATATGAATGACAAGTCTCTTTAACTTACTAGCAGACACAAAGTAAAATTATTAATCTTGTTTCCTTTAACCTAACCTTAGGCATTTGAACCTCCACTTTGGAGCATAATGTGTCACTTAATGAAATGATTAATCTTGTTTCCCATTTGACTATGTGTTGTGGCTGAAGCCATAACCCGGATTCATCTAATAATGCGACACATGACGCTGACCAGACGCCTACTCATCACCTCGCCCCCCCCCCCACTTAAGCCTGTTGTGGTAACTTCACCAATAACGCCTCAAAACACCCCTAAACAAGTCCACTCGTGTCAGCTACCACACTCACACCTGGCCATTGTGGTGTGAGCGACCAAGTTGGCACTCCACCAGCTGGCTGGCGCCACTCACTCGCTTGTCCGCAACGCATAGTCTTAACCAAAGGCCAGGTGTTTGAACTTCCACCTGAAACATTTTTTTTTTTATCTTTTAAGTATAGGTCTCTTAAGAATACATGAGACTATATAAAAAACATGTGAAACGTTGGGTACCATAAACATAAAACAATATAAAGATAAGGGTCATATAGAAAAATAAATTTGTGTGACCATCCACAAATTTCCACGTATGCATGTGAATGGGGTCGCATGTCATTAAGATAGCTTCTCTTATTGTTATATTCTATTCAGTTGAGTGAATTGGGATTTTGAGACTTGAGAAGCTTCAATCGGTTTAAAAGTTTACAGGTCAGTCAACTCTCTCTCTCTCAATCTCTGAAATATGAACTTGAATGATTAATGTTTATAAAATGGCCTAATTGTTGTGTTGAATTCTCCTGTTTAAATGTTGTTTTAAATTAGAGAATATTGATATTAATAACCCATTGCCTGGCTTGATTTATGTATTGTAACTTATTTTCTTCATTTTACTTGGATCTAATTATTGTATTGAATTCTCCTGTTTAAATGTTTTTTTTTTTTGAACGGCAAACAGAATCAATCTCGGACAGTCCGGTTTTTGGATTTTTAATAACCGAAAATTTTGGTTCGGTTTTTGGATAACCATTTTCAATAACTGAAAAAAACCAAACCAAACCGATAAGTTACAATCCATATATTTTTAAGTTTAAGTTTAAGTTGTTTAAATGTTTAACCCAATGCTAGTAGAAATTATTAATTTTATTCTTGAATGCTAAGTGTTTATAATAAAAACATTACATGTTTATTTATAATTGAAGTGATCTATTTATTATCTACAAGAAATAACAAAATTTTATATAAAAATTAAATGATCTTCAAATTATTATAAAAGAAAAATGTCTTAATAAAACTTTAGAGAAACATTACAATAGATTAGAAGGTTAGGTTTATGTATACAATATTAATTAAAGAAGTTACCTATAATAACTTAAATGTAAACATATAATAAAGATTCTTATATTTTAAATTATACTTTATATTTTTTTTGAATCTTACATAATTTTGTTCCAAAAACCAAAATAACCGAAAAACCGAACCGAACCGACATAAAAACAGAAAAAACCAAAATCGAACGGTTTTAAAAAGCCAAAAACCGACATTTCGGTTTCGGTTTTGATATTACCCAAAAACCGAACCGAACCGTGCACACCCCTACTCTCGGGGCACCCACTGGACCAAACGGAGTGCTCCAAGAGTAACCCAGGTCCACCACCAATTCCGGGGAAAACCCGGTAATCCACCCGCCTGTAGACACGACGATGAAATTACCGGTAATCCACTCGCCTATCCCCTATCATTGCCCACCAATGACTCACTCTGCACCAAGTGGGAGTGGGAGTTGAACTTGTATCTCTCAGACTAAAGGGTATGGGGGCCGGCTAGGACCGGCGCCGGTCCCCCACACCGCCCCCTTTAGGGTCGGCTCGGCCCAATCGGTTCACCCTAGCCGAACGAGATGTGGCCCCACTTCACAAATATAGTCGTTTTCAAACGGCACATTTTAAAAAAAAATAAAAAAAAAATTCATTTTTCAATTTAAATACCATCTATCTCATCCATTTTTATACATTTCTATCCTTTCTACTCCCATTCTTCTCCAATTCTCTTCCTTTTTTTATAAAAAACACTCCATATTTTTTATACCTTTTTCTCTAAATCATGCATCCTTTCAACCCAAACAACCCCAACCCGAACCAACCTAACTTTTTTTCGACCCCCGCTTACACTCCGAGTATGGATCAATCGTGGGGGGCTCCGCAATTTCCTTTTTCGGGTTTCCAACAAACACCCAACGCATTCTCACAAGTGTCTCAAGTTCAACAACTCCAACAATACCAAGCGCTACAACAAATGATGCAACGCAACTCGTTTGAACAACTCCAATCGCAACCGCCAACTTCCCAACCGGTTCACCTTGACGATGATGATGATGAAGTCGTCCCCGAATCGCCACCGCAAGAGCTCAACCGAAAAAAAAACAAGGGGAAGGGGAAGAAGGTTCAAAACGTAACCGAAACCGCGCCAAAAAGCGGTTCGAGAAAACCGGGGAGACCTTGGACGAAAGTAGAGGAGGAGGCGCTAGCAATGGCGGTTACTAAGTGCTCTACTAACCCGATAGTCGGTATGAACCAAAGTTTAAATTTTAAATTTAAATTTTAAAAGTTTTAAATTTTTATTTTTACTAATGCATTATTTTTTAAAATTTAGGAAACAATCAAACGGGTGATAATTTTTGGAAGAAGGCAACGGCTAAATTTTATGCGATTATGGAGCATAGCTCGGATCGTGATTTAGAAGCCGTCTCGGGCAAGTGGCGTAAAATGAGCAAGATCATCAATAACTTTAACGCAATTTATAACCAAATTATTATGAATCCTCCTAGCGGGAGTAACGAGACGGACATTCTTAACCTTGCTATCGCTAAGTGGGACTCTCAAAATGCAAAGCCTTTCCCGCACTTCCGAGCATGGAACGTAGTAAGGAAAGAACAAAAATGGACGCCGATTCCAAATGAGGTAGCAACCGCCAAACGGACTAAAACTTCCGAGTCCGGAAGTTATAGTGCGGGAGGCTCCACCGGTCGTTGTCAAATCAACATAAACGACGACCCGGAAGATGACGAGGACGTGTTGCCCATTCACGAGGCGGAACGTCCCCCCGGGAGGGACAAAGCAAAAAAAGAGGCGGCCGGAAAGCGCAAAGGGGCCGGCTCGAGTGGAGGGGGCGGCTCGGGTGGAGGGGGCGGCTCGAAGGCATCGGCGAAAATGGACGAGTTGATAGACGAATTCCGTTCGTTCAAACAGTTCGCGGCCGAAAAATACACTCACAAGAAAACCGTGTCGGCCGACCAAGCTCGAGCGGAGGATTTTAGGATTATGAGGTTGGATCTCGACTCGGTTCCGGAGGAGGAATGAGTGGTTTATCGGAGGATGAAGGAAGAAGTGATGAAAAAATGGTCGTCGTAGGTTGTTTTTTTATTTTTAGGAAATGTACTTTTTTATTTTTATTTTTCGGTAAATTTTTTTTTTTTAGGAAATGTAATTTTTTTTTATGTTATGAAATGAAATTATTTATGTTGTTTTATGTTGTATTTTTTATTTTTTATAAAGTTTTTATTAAGTTAATAAATTAAAACTTAGAAAATTATAAAATAATGAGGTGGGGCCCCATCCCCCACGAGCCTCCATCCCCCTCAAATATGATGGAGGCTCATCCCCCACGAGCCGCCTACGTGGCGCCTACGTGGAGGCTCATCCCCTCCAAGCCCATCCTCTCCATACCCTTTAGTCTCAAAAGAAATGCAAGTTTTTCATCACTTGATTTAAAGATCATTGGCTAAATGTTGTTTTAAATTGGAGAATATTAATAACCCATTACTTGTATGTATTGTAACTTATTTTCTTCATTACTTGGATTCAAACAATCATTGATGCGCTTCTTCACTTGTCTTTTAAGTAATTTTTGATTGCTCCAAATTTGATTTTAATTACTTCACTTGCTTTAAAATAATGAATCTATAAGGTGGGTATGATGTATTATAAGGTTAAGGTTGTGAGGTTTATGGTTGGGACATGATTCTCCACCTAGAAACATGAATGGAAGACTACATCACTCACTTGCTTTTGTAACACCCTAACACATTTAACCTTAACACAACGCAGCGGAAATTCGAGTTTTAAAATTTCTTTCATGACATACATCTTGACATTCTAAAAATTCATTTTATAGTATAAGAACATAACTTATCAACACTAAATTACATATTTAAACATTCCCGTACAATCTGTCTTTTGACTCGATCCTCGATCTCCAATCCTTGGGTATCCTCATGACTGGTACTACCTGCGCTCACCACATAAAATTCATACATTAGTACGCATTATAAACATACAAGGTTTGTTCACGTTTACTTCTTGTTTCATTTACTCTTCACATTCCAGCTTTTCCATCCTGTCATACCATCCGTGGTGAGACTTCTTTGCCATTCCTGCATTTCACTTTTAACTCCATGTACACGAATAAACAACGTAACACTTGATCGTACCAAAAGACTTACATACATACCTAACTTCATACATACTACCTCCATACATACATACGTACACACATACATGTCAACCTACATACAAACTTACATACAATTACATATCAATCATTCTATACGTATCTACATATATGCATACCTACATAGTCACGTACGATCATGTCATCCCACCTATATACATTCACACATACATACATACGTACATACATACACCTTATTACATGCCTTCACACGAACCTACATACGTGCATACATTCGTACATACTCACTTTCGTACATATACATACTTCCTACATACACCCATACATACATACACTTAGGTTTATAAAACATATATACGTACATGCCTACATACTTACTTACATGTATGTTTATAATCACTTGTTTTAACATACCTCACTCCTACTTACCTATTCATATACATCTTCATATATCCTTACGTACTTGCTTACACGCTATAATCATACATACATTCACGCATACTCGTTTACATACATTTATACATACGTGTATTTCCCACATCATACTCGTTTACATACATTTATACATACGTGTATTTCCCACATCATTGCATACATACATACCCTCGTACATATCTTTACACATACATACATACACATCTACATGCATACAAACCTTTCCCACATCATTGCATACATACCAATGAGAATTAAATTAATAATTATTACCTGGGGTACGGGATCCCGCTTTAAGGTGGGATTCTTGCCTGGGGGTATGGGATCCCGCTTTAAGGTTCCTAAATGGAACCTAAGGTGGGATTCTTGCCTGGGGTATGAGATCCCGCTTTAAGGTTCCTAAATGGAACCTAAGGTGGGATTCTTGCCTGCAGATCCGTTTTAACGTCCGAACGCGCTAAAACTTGCATAACTTTCAACCCGTATACCCGTTTAACCTCCCGTCTCTTCCCACATACTTGTAAATTCACAATTTATCATATGAACTTAAAATCCCACATCCGGATTAATGAAATTCTTATCTTACGCCCTATCGGCTTATCATCATTTTCTAAATATTTGACCCGTTATGGGTATTTTGCGCATTAAACGGTTTATGACAACAAAACCATACTTCCCATTTCCATACTTGTCCAAAACATTACTCTAATCGAATAACTTACTTCAAAGCTACTTTTAAGTGCGTTTACCCCAAAATACCCATCAAGGGCATTTTGGTCAAACTTAAACCCATCATTTACGACGAAAGACTTTAACACATATTTGACCTCAAACATCATGTTTAATTCATTACAACACTTTATTACTTACTTGTACTAAGAAGTGATTACGGAAATCACTTACCTTATGCCTCCGCTTTCCTATCCGCTTCCTTGTTTTCTCTTGACCCGTTAGCCATTCACGCTTGAGTCCACCTTGATATGATTCCTATACTTTCATATCACCAACATCGCATTCTCGTTAGCTTACATCATTGTACATGTTAACGACCATATCAATCACATGTTTCACCCTTAACTTTCATTAGTCATTTCTAACATACATAACTCATATGATTATATTCATATCCGTTTAAACTCATGTAATTCATCATATAATCACAAACAACTCATATTGACATAACATGTACCATACGAATTCCTATAATCCTGCCTTTACGACCACGTGTCAATTCCATGTTTCTTATGCTTAGTTGACTTTTGAAAGTCAACTATATACCATATTTAACCATCGACTTATCATCATATACCCGTAACATCATATTCGATTATACGGATGACACTATATACATTTCATCATACACTTGATGCGGGTACTACTTTTAAAGCATAACGTACAACTATTTCATGCATGAATCTTCTAAACTCATACATAACTCATCAAATCCTTCTACTAATCATCATATATCATTCCAAATGAACATTAAACATAACATCATCATATTCCTATACTTTCATCTTAACAATAATTCATCCTACCCACATAATACATCAATCATTCAACAAGACTCGGACATGGGAGGTGATTCTAGTCATCATCTTCACCCTAACTAACGGGTTTCACCTCTAATCATCAAATTAACGCAAACCCTACATAACCCATGTTCTAAACGAGGATTCTAACCCTTGTACATCATCAATTTCATATTAATTCACGGATTAGAACATAACCCACTTCACCCATGATCACCAATCTTGGATTTAAGACATACCTTATGATCCCCTCGTGTTGGTGATCATTAATCCATGCTCGGTTATGGATTTAAGCTTCATCTTGCCTTCCGATTTGAGCATAAAGATGGTGTTAGGGTTTGAGGCTCCATAGGAGCCTCCTGCTCCTTCTCGAACACACACGTATGTGTGTGTGTTGTGTGTGATAAGTTATTTAATAACTTAACTTTCATCTTTCCCACTTTAGCCCCTCGGGTTTACCTTTAAAACATAACTGACATTACCTTCCTCTTTTAATTCTTTTGACCATACCCTTAACTAGGTTAATTAGCCTAGTTATTTATTTCCTGACGTGTCACATAATAACATACAACAAACATTAACATTCAGATTTTGGGGCGTTACAGCTTTATTCACCATGGTTTGCATGGATTAAACTATAGGGATCATGGTCGTCCTTTCCATTTTTTTTTTCCAAGAAATCATTTCTTTTTTCTTTAGATAAAGATCAATTAAAATAAACAAGGGCTAGTGGTTTGGATCATGCCCACACCCTTAGGGTAGTGATTTTGGATGGTGGATTAGAGGTGAATGACATGACACTGATGTGGAGGCCTGGAGGGTCATGGTAGTCATGAGGGTCATCACCACACCCTATAGCCTAAGCGGATTATATATATGGATACAATAATGATAGTTACAAAGGAAATCAAATCAAATCATTATCAGGATAATGATAGAGATCATGGTCGTCTCTGAGAATTTAGAAGCCCAGTGCCAGTAGGAAATAGATGATTCTATTTACAACCAATATTTTGTTATTTACACCAATTGATATAACATTAATAAATTCAAATTTGTGTTTTTCTTTTATAACTTCCGATATATAATGTTTTATTAAAAATGAATATGGTTTTGTGATATGCTTATTTTTATCTACGTTTTGATATAAATTCGATAAAAATGGAATATACAATTATATAGCAACTTATAAAACGTTATACTTGATACGACTCCCTTTTTTATAAAATTTATATTAAAATGTAGATAAAAATAAGCACATCGCAACACCATATTCGCTTTTTTTTTAAAATATTATATATCAGAAGTTATAAAAGAAAAACACAAATTTGAATTTGTTATCGTTACATCGCTTGGTGTAAATAATAAAAAGTTGAGTGTAAATAGTAGGACCCACAGAAAAATGGCCCCTAGAATCGTAGAACTCGAATCATTCCGATACTGTGATACTACGAAAGTTTCTTTTTAAAATTTCATGCTACTTAATTAGATATTTAAGGGGGTGTTTAGTGTTGCGTTTTCAAAATAGATTATGCGTTTTCAAAATAGATTTTGCATTTTCAAAACTGCGTTTTGAAAAAAAAGCATGTAGGTACATGCTTCTTCAAAACTGCGTTTTGGAGACAGATAATCACTTTTTCATCCAAACACTTTTTTATATTATTTATGTTTTACAAACGCAATAATCAAATAATCACTTTAAAAAATAATCCCAAACACCCTCTAAAAATCGGCCCCATGCGGCCACGCCACTTGCACACCTTCTTTTATGTAATTTGGGACTTCAAATGTCTAACTGGCCCCGTTTTTTGGCAATAAAAGTTGTCGTTGGTTGTTAAAAAAAAGATAATTACAATAAATCCTAACTATTTATTTATCGCTAACACTTTTCCATAGAAAAGTTGAAAAATTTTGTGAAACATTAATGTGAGACCTTTAATATTTTAGACAATTGGTTCTTATACAATGTTACAAGTTAAATGAAATCTCGAAGTTACAGTTTCAGGATTTCTCTTTGGATGTAACATTTGATCAATGACAAATGTGAATGATACCGGAATGCATTCAGGGTTTGATGTCTTCGAGTGGAAGAAGACGACGAAGAAGAATAGTGATACATGTGCAGGTGCAAATGCAAATGCAAATGCAAAGGCAGATATGATGAACTTTGTTGGGTCCGGTACATTAGCCGAGCTAGTTTGGTCACCACAAACAGGTTTAAACATTAAATTCGCCGAAAACAAACCTTGTATTATGCAGGAAGAAGGTCCAAGTGAAACGAGGCGTTTAGATACTCAAAATGATCAACACATTGCATCACCAACTTGTCATGTGAATGGTGAAGTTGTCAAAACTTCCAGCTGCACAGGTACCTGTTGATCCATTAACATTTGTTTAAACATAGAAATGATTAATGTGTTACATACCGCTTGGCGCTTCCTCCTTTATTTTGGATCAAAGTTGTTACTAGCAACATACTGATTGAATATTGTTTGGTGTAGGTTCACACAACAAAGGGGCAGCAGGTACATTATGCCAACATGTGTCTCAAAAAGGAACGACTGCGAATGTTAATGACTCGCGTTCTAAAAGTAGATCGCCTTTGAAAGTTGAACCGATGATGCAATGTGGACCTCATGAACAAGTTGCTATCTTTAAGAAAGAAAATGACAGGAAACACGAGGCTAAGAGTCACGGAAGCATGGAAAGTTGCAGAAGTGCTAATTTATCGACTAAAAGAAAGAAAATATGCAGCGTCGAACAACAATTAATTCTTGGAAGGAAAAGAATCAAGAAACAAGCTGATGAATACGCAACTAAAACCGATCATTCTTTCATGAACTGGATTTCAAACATGTTGAAAGGATTCAAGAGCCATAACATTTATGATCAAAGGATCGGTGTTAGTAATGAAACGCATAGTCTTGAAAGCAAAGAAAAGGGATTCCAAAATGTTTTTCAGTCTCTTTTTTCTCCAGAAACCATTACACGGATTGAGAATAAATCCATTGGCAGCTCGGTCATAGCCAAAAGATGTAGCCAAGAATCAGTCGTTTACAACATAACAAATGTAAGTAAAGAAGCGCTGAAGGGAATGTTTGACATCATAAGGGGGCTTAGATTATCGCGCACTGATATCCACAAGTAAGAAACTTAACTTTTTATTTTCATTTAATTTGCTCGATATTTGAAATATTAACTTTTGTCAATAGTAATACTATGTTATGTTATGTTAGATGGATGAATTCCAAATCGTCGGTTGCACAACTAGATGGGTTCTTTCTACGGTTGAGGGTTACAAAACCGGAAGCAGGAGCTGAGGGATCAAGATACTATGTTGCTTGCATAACAGGTATGAATGTATGATTACTTAGAAACTAATAAGAATATTGGCATTGATCAAAACCATTGTCATATGTCAATGCAGGATTACAATGGGAAACTCAAACTCCATTAAAAGATATGAAGCAATCTATTCGAGTCAAAGTTGGAGGTGTTGAATGCTTTGTTGAAAGTCAACACATCTCTAATTGTGATTTTGTAGAGGTAAATGATGTCAGTTTTAACAAATCATTTCTATGATGGTGTCAAACTGATATGAACGTCGTTTTTATAGGACGAACTCATAGCATGGTGGCAGAAAACATCGGAAAATCAAAGGATTCCGGTTGTTAAAGATTTGAAATCCAAGCTAGCTGTGAGGAGAACATTAGGGGTGTAGTTCATGGAAAAATATGTTAATAAATTGCAGAGGAATATGATACAAAAAACACTGGATTGTGAGTGAAATTGTGCATGTTTGGCCATAAAGAAAAGAGTGTGTTTGGTTAGTTATTTGAAAGAAAAATGCATGTAAAGTATTTGAAGTTTGTTGGTTTTGGGATCATGATTTATACAATGGTAAGTGTGAAATAACATATCAAAAGTCAAAACGAGTTCGGGTCAAAATGAATTGTGGTTAAAAGGCCATTCTATTTAATCTTGAATTCAGTACTTTGTTTGGTTTGTCATGGGTTGCTTATGCATGTCATAACTAGTGTCTTGTATGTTTATACAATTTATTTATGATTAACATGTTAAGTGACTATGGCTTAATGTTATTTTTAGAGATGGTACTATGGTTTGAATCAATGATTAATGTGTGCATGTATTATAGGGATACCATCTAGATATACACAAAATCATAAAATTTACACTTATTATCCTTGTCTGGCTTAAAATCCAAAAATCAGGAGGAAGTAACATCGTATGTCTAGACAAATTTAGCAAGGAGATAACATTGTATCTTGAGTATTTGGGTTTTATTTATGTTTTTAATTTTGGTTGTTTTATGAAATTGGTTTGAATGTCTATTGCGTAACGAGTCTAGCTTTAATGCCTATGACTTTATGAGTATTAAACTATTAATTGTCAATTCATGTGACCAACGTTAAAAATTAAAAAATAGTCATATTAGAATGCTCATGTAAAAATTATGATAGTGTTTGTTTTTCTAAAAAATATTTGCGCAGTCTCTTTTGTCTGCGCTGCGCAGACATTGGCATCTGCAAACTATTTGTTTTTTTAAAGACGTTTCATTGAAAAACGTTTGCACGAGCTCTTCTTGGTGCAGACTTGGTCCAACCACTTTTAGGTGATGTTTGTTTTTTCTGTGGGAAAAGGTCTGCAGTCTGCGGACCATATCTGCAGGCACCTGCAGGAGAAGAGGTGGACCAAATGTCTGCAGTCTGCAAGGAGAAGAGGGTTTGTTTTTTTATATATAAAAACCTCTTCTCACACTCAACACACACACACAGCACACACAGAACATCTCTCTGATCTCTCTCTCTGCCTCCCTCTACCACCACAACCACCGTCCACCTCCACCACCACAACCAACCACCACCACTTCAGCCACCACCCACCCCATCGCAGCCACCACCACCACCTAACACTCACCACCACCATCTCCTCCTTCCTCCCCCACCAACCCCGTCGCAACCACTGCCACCACGAAGCCAAGCACCACCATTTCAGCCGCCGTCAACCACCTCCACCTCCACCTCCACCTCCACCGAAACCCTAATTTCACCATCTTCAAGGGTTTCGATTTGGGGGTTTCTGAAGAGAGAGAGAGAGAGAGAGATCGAGGGAGGAGAGAACGTTGGTGGTTGTCAGTGCCGATGGGTTTTGACAGCGTCGAGAGATCGAGGGAGGAGAGAACGGCGTGGTTGTGTTCTTGATTATGTGTTCTTGATTCTGTTGGTAGAGAGAAAGGTGAGAAGAGGTGAGAAGTGGTTAGGTCTGTGCCAAGAAGACATGGGTCAAGGTCTGTGCCAAGAAGAGGTCTCGCAAACCTTTTTTAATGAAAGGTCTGCGAGAAAACAAACAAGCTGCTGCACTCAAACGTCTGCGTGCCTCTGCGCGACGCAGACATAAGTGGCCAGAAGGGCTTCTGGCAAAAAAAACAAACACCACCTTAATATCTTATAAGGTCTGCAGATGATTAAACACCACCACCCACCACCGTCCATCACCACCACCGTTCACCACCCATCGACCCATCGTCCACGTCCACCACCTACCAGCACCACCGCCCAGCACCACCACCACCACCGTCCGTACACGACCACCAACTTATTTTAGAAGTCAATATACGTTAAAAAACAAGCAGCCTTCTTCTTACAAACTATAGAGGTTTGGTCCACCTCTTCTTATACAAATATCTGCAGACAGTGGCGGACCTGTAGTGTAAACGGGCGTAGCCCGGGCTACGGCTCAAGTTTTTACCAGTAGTGTAAATTTTTTTTTCCGATTTTTATACACAGGACAACCCTGAACAAGTACGAGGACACCCTAAAAAATTTTGGGATACCCCTGAGTTGAAGGTCTAGTTCCGCCACTATCTGCAGATGTGGTCCGTAGACTATAGAGACATTTTTCCTCTTAAAAAACAAACAACATCTATGGGATTGAAACATAAATTTTCATTACCGACCTATGATTTCACCGTAAATTGATCTCGAATACTTTATTTTTAGAGTAAACTTCCGTTTTGCTCCTTGTGGTTTGGTCATTTTAACGGTTTTGATCCAATAGTTTAAAAATAACCATTTTCCTCCCTGATCTTTCGAGTTTGTCGCCAGTTTGCTCCCTAATCTTTCGAGTTTGTCGCCAGTTTCCTCCTTGATGGAGTTAGAGGCTGGGAGCAAAATGAAGATAAGTTAGAAAAATCAGGGGGGAAAATGACTATTTTTAAACTATTGGAGCAAAATCGTTAAAATAACCAAACTAGAGGGAGCAAAATGGAAGTTTACTCTTATTTTTATAATAAATATACCAATGTAAATAAAAACAATATAAATAATCCATTTGCTTCCTAGTATCTGTCACGAATTTAAATGCAAGACAAATAACTAATTTCATTTTTTTTACCTTTTTTTCTTTAATATACTAACAACTTACCAAAATTAAAATATTTCAGTTTCTAACATCAACATTAAAAAAATATTCAATATAATTTATTCGTACAACTTTAACAATAAACATCTTACGTTATTCACTCAATCATTAAAGCAAAAAGAGTAAATTACAATTTTGGCTTCTATGGTTATATCACTTTTACCATTTTAGCCCAAAAGAATCTTTTAAAATCTGAGCCCTCAACGTATTTTTTCTAACTATTTTTGCCCTTAACACTAACTCCATCCATTTACTTTTAGGTTTTGAGGTGTAAAAAAAACCGGTTTTAGAACCGAAACCAGGAAAAAAACCGAAACTGGTTTTTTTATAACCGGTTTTAGAACCGAACCGCCGGTTGTAGACCGGTTAGGATTCTTGATCTGAAAAACCGGTTAAAAACCGTTTTTTGGCAAAAACCGGTTAAAACCTGATCTCAACCGGTTACACCGGTTATTGTTTTGGACTTGAAAAACCGGTTAGTAATCGAAACCGGTTATAAAAAAAACCGGTTTTCGATTTGGATGAAAAAAATCGGTCCGGTTAATAATCGGAACCGGTTTTTGAAAAAAACCGATTTGTACACCTCTAAGGGTTAGAAAAAAAGACGTTAAGGGCCAAAAGTGTTAGAAAAAAAGATTTTGGGGCTCAGATGTTAAAAGATTTCTTTTTAGGCTAAAATGGTAAAGATGATATAACCACAGGGGCCAAAATCGTAATTCACTAAAAAAATCACTTTTTCAAATCGGTATATAGCCGTTACTCAACGGCTACCTCATTCAATTCATAAAACCCTAAATCCCCAATTCATCTTCAATCAAACACCTACTTTCCATCTTTCTCTCCATCAAACATCTAATTATTACCAAATTTTCAATCTCAAACATCTGATTATTACCAAATTTCAATCTCAGCTTTCACCATGAACGATTTAATGACAAAATCCTTCACCAGCTACATAGACCTCAAGAAATCAATCGAAAAACTCGATCTAGAAGCCGGTCCAGACCACGACATTCAAATGCAAACCGTACAAGCCGATCACAACCTCACATCTTTCCTTCGTGAAGCAGAGCTCGTGAAAGATGAGATGAATTTCATCCGTGAAACCCTAACTCAACTCCAGTTGACTAACCAGGAGTCAAAATCGCTCCATAACCCTGACCAGTTGAAGTCAAACCGACGTCGTATTAACGGTATTGATGCAGAATTATCTCCTAATTTGAGTTTTTTTTTTAAGTTTATTTTATGTTTTTTTTTCTAAATTAATTACCTGCTATCCTTATGTAATTTGCCCTGATGATTGACTAAAATGAAAACTAAAAGATTGATTACTAAAAAAAAAAAAAAAAAAAAAATTAATTACTTTCTAGCAAAAGAAATTATTTCACGGTGAATTTTTATGTCAACTTTTTCTAGTTTGATAATATTAATTGTGATTTTTTTTTTGTGAATTTAAAAGAAAAAATTATGTTTTTGAACTTTTATGAATTTTTTTTTGGTGAAATTAAAAAAATTACTTTTACTTTTATTTATTATTGTTTATCTGTTATTGATAGCTTCTAGTATAAATATTGTTTTTCGGTGAATTTTTATATCAATTTTTTTAGTTTGTTTATTATTTTATTTTTTGTGAATTTTAACAAAATTTTATGTTTACTTTTATTATTATTATTATTATTATTATTATTATTATTATTATTATTATTATTATTTATCTCTTAATGTTAGCGTCTAGTATAAATATTGTATTTCCAGTGAACTTTTATGTCAATTTTTCTAGCTTGATTAATGTTAATTTGAGTTTTAAAGTTTTATTTTATTTTTTTCTCTTATTTATTAGTGTTTTTATTTTATTTTTATCTTTAATTTATTAGTGTTTATATCTAACATTGTTAGGGTCTAGTATAAATATTGTTTTTCCCATGAACTTTTAGGTCAAATTTTTAGTTTGATTAATATTAAATTGAGTTTTAAGTTTTATTTTATTTTTATCTTTTATTTATTAGTGTTTGTATAATTGTATCTAAAGTTGTTAGGGTCTAGTATAAATATTGTTTCGAACTTTTATGTCACTTTTTAAATTTTTTAGTTATATGATATTGATATTAATTGTTAATCTTTGAGTTTCTAGCCATTTGATTGCTTTCGTAACCAGGTGATATCGTGGCGATTTTGAAGAAGGCGAAGACGATAAAACAACGGTTGGAGGAGATGGACCGGGCGAATGCAGAGAGCCGGAGGCTGTCGGGGTGTAAGTTAGGGACCCCGGTGGCGAATGGGCTGAGGAAGAAGCTTAAGGGGCTGATGATGGAGTTTCAGGAGTTGAGGCAGAGGATGATGAGTGAGTATAAGGAGACGGTTGGCCGGAGGTATTTTACAGTCACCGGAGAAGAGGCGAATGAAGAAGTGATTGAGAAGATTATTAACAGTGGGACTGATGGTCAAGGTGGTGAAGAGTTTTTGTCAAAAGCAATTCAGGTATGAGAATCAGTTGTTTAAATTGACATGAACCCAAACACGACACGTGTGTATTCATGTGTTGATACGAACATGACCTGTCTAACCCGATAAAAGAATTTTATTGTAAAAAATATTAATATTTTAAAAAAATTGAATTTACATAACTATATTGTAGTTTTTTAGCACTTATGTCTAAAATGTATCAATTTGTTTCAAAAGTTATAAAATTTGGTGTAAAAAAATAACATATAACTATATAAGTTAAGTTATTTCATAAAACACCTTTAAAAAAATTGGTTAACCAGGTCAACCAGCAAAGTAAGTTGTGCAGATTTGACCCCACCCACCCTATTAGTTTTGCTAAGTCAGACACAATTAGAAATAAATAAATAAATAAATGGGTTAACCGTCGTTACCAGGTTGATACAAACACTACCCGTTTAGCTAAACGAGTGTTGTAGGTTTGACCTGAAACTAACCCGACCCCTTTATACGAAACCCAACCTGTGAGCTTTGTTAGCTTCTGAAGGTTATTTGTTTGAAGAAAAGGTAATTCTGGTTGACACATATATAAAAAATAATAAGTAAATCAGTTAACCGGCGCAAACCAGGTTGACATGGACACTACCCCGTTTAGCCAGTGGCGAAGCTTGAAATTTTTCACCGGGGGGTCGGAAGTCACCGAAACCTAAAAATTCTATATAAGTAAATTTCTTTTTTATAAAACCGGGGGGTTGAAAACGTATATACCTAAAAAATTCTACACGAAACGTACATACATAACATTACTGAGCGAAAAGTTCGGGGGGTCAGGCGCCCCTCCCGGCCCCTTGAAAGCTACGCCAATGCGTTTAGCTACACGTTTTTGTAACTTCAACTTGAAACTGAACTGAACCCGTTTATACTAAACACAACCCATGAGTTGTGTACATTGTGAGAAGTATTTAAGTGTCCAGAATGTTATTTGTTTGCAAAAACTAATCCACTTTGGTTGGATTTATATACAGGAACATGGGAGGGGAAGGGTGTTGGAGACGGTGGTGGAGATACAAGACCGCCATGACGCCGCCAAGGAGATCGAAACGAGCCTGCTGGAGCTCCACCAGGTGTTCTTAGATATGGCAGTGATGGTGGAGGCTCAGGGTGAGAAGATGGATGATATTGAGCATCATGTGATGAATGCAGCTCAATATGTGAATGATGGTACAAAAAACCTCAAGACTGCAAAAGGGTACCAAAAGCAAAGCAGAAAGTGTATGTGTATTGGGATCATACTGTTGCTGATTATCATCCTTGTGGTTGTCATCCCAGTAGTCACCAGTGTTACCAAATCTTGATTCTTGAGGAGCAAAATTTCTCTATTTATGGTGTTTTTGCTATGTGAATTATAATCAATTTTTAATTGATTTTTTTTATATGAATATATTTGTTTCTGTTTTGGTTGGTTGGTGTTGTAGATCTATTTTGGTGGGCTATTTGAGAATTCCTATTCAACTTTAGTTTTGGAAGCATGGATGGTAAAGATTGGTTTGGTTATGTTTGATGAGCAATTTTATTTCAGTTTTGAAAGCATGTTGGATGGTATTTTATTTTAGTTTTTGAAAGTATTGGTTATGTTTATTGAGCAATTTTATTTTAGTTTTGAAACTCTATGAGAAAAATAATAAGAAAATTTTAATTTATGTTCATCACAAAAGTGATTTGAGTTCAAATTCTTGTAAGTGATATTTAGTTGTAAAAGTTGTTACAAAAGAAAATGTGTTGCCAACGTGGGTGACTTGGGGGCGAATAATAAAAGAAATTGAAAAAGGAAACGAAATTGAGAAAATAAACAAACGAGGTGCTGCAAAGACATGGCCGTTTTGCCCGACGTTTGGATCCAAATTGTCACATCTGAAGATTTGATTTTCACTTCGATTGTTTTCCCTAAATTTTGTGATTTTAACTGATTTATGTTTAATTGTAAAAACACGTTTCGATTTAATTCATGTGTTTATTTTGTTATTTAATTTTAAGTAAAGGCTAATGGTTTTGAATTCTCAAAAATTGGCAATACCTATTTTAAAATTTTCCTATACAAAAAAGGTTGATTTCTCATCAAGAATTTTTTTTATCATTTTTTCATGATATCACCAATATTTCGGATTCTACCCATTTGATCAAAATTATAAGACTATGTGTTGTGGGCGTGAGAAAGGGGGCGCCAAAACCTCACCACCGTCACGCCTGTTAAACCAAAACGCATCAAGGCGCCACCCAACTTTCCCTTTCTTCCATTAATGTGTTAACCACCATGAGGGGCTAAATCAGGTGGGGTCAAACTCCAATGCAGTAACAAGCAACAAAACAAGATGTAATAAACGGCAATTAACATTTTAATTAGACTAAAGTTCGAGAATTTTGACAATAACTAGTCAATCTGAAACTTGGTTACACGCCAAACAAAACGAGATGTAAGATCTAAAGGCGATTAACTGACTTTAGGCACTTCTTTAACAATATTGTTCTTATCAGCAAAGACCCTAACCCTGTCACATCGAACATCTGAGCTCACAACGCTCCCTTCCTCAACGATAAATGCTTCAACGTTTTCATTTTGTCTCTCAATTATAACGATAGCCGCTTGCCCAGGTGTCCCAACAAGTTCAGCCCATGATTTCTTGCCCTTAACTACAATTCAAAGCATCATAAAGTGGTTGACATGTAATTTGTTAGTAAATAATATTGAGTTGCTTGTTAGCAATAGAATAATGATTTAAACAAAATCTAACTAGAGTTTGCTTTTAGAAAAATAGAAGGTAATTAATAATACTCACCGTTGCTGCAGCTGGCCATTACTTACGGTTGATTATAAGAACTGTTATGAAATTGAAAAGTGAATTAAAATTTATAGGGAAAGAGGGTCATATGCTTCTTGAAAATATAACATTTATGTATCCTTTTGTTGTGTTGTTGTGTATATTATTATTTTTATTAAATTATTTTGTATTTTAAGAAAATAATGAAGAAAATCCAAGAAGTTAAAATCAATTATGGCCGGCCAAGTGATAAATATATTTATTTATAGGAATTAAAGTTTTGAATCCTCCTTGTAACAGCATAACTAATTGGAATTATAGGAGCGTGAAGGGACTCAATAATACCTTCAACAACGCGTTCAGGGCGTTTAGTGGTATGAAGAGTGAGGGGAGTTTCTAGTATAACGCCAAATTAGAGAAAAAGATTTGGAAAACAATGCTTGAAGGGACGTTAACAATTACATATTTTTGAAAGAACGTTATGACGCTGATATGGCAGAAAATGCTCCATAGAAGGCATTAATCATTACGGGTGGCGTTAATGCCCTTATTATTAACTTAAACATAACGGTTTATGTAATTTTATTTGTGACATTAATTCATTGGTTCTGTTTTTCTAAGAAAAGGTTAATTACATAAAAATATATTTAAGTTTACACTTTGTTAGCTACAAATTGAAGAAGAAGCAAAAGAGAAAGAAGAATCAACAATATCATAGCCAACTTCTCATAACAGTGATTACAAGTAGTTATAGGCAGTTAACCACCACTAACGGTTACTAACTAACTCTAACAACTGTTACTAACTAAGACCCTCAACTAACACATTATTACATTTCCAGTCCCTGTCTCATTATTAACCTAACAATATTCTTGCAAGATTTGGAATGGGCCTTAATCAGTATGCAATGGGGGCCTTAGTAGATCTGAGACAAACTGGGTCTTTGAGTGAATTTTGTAAGGAATTTGACTTAGCTTTGACTAGGGTTAATATTTGTGATGAGTATGCAGTGAGTCTGTTCTTGAGAGCTATTAAGCCTGAAATTGGTAATCCAGTCAAGTTGATCAGGCCAAGCAATTTGCCTGAGGCGTACATGCTGGCTAGAATTCAAGAGGATAATAATGCTTCTTATAGCCGGTATAATAAACCCTTCAAAACTTCATTCTCTCCTATTAATAAGCCTGTAGGAGGGACTAATATTCCACTGTTGCCTGCACCATTACCCAAGCCTAAACCTACGAGTGCTAGGAGATTGTCTCATAAGGAAATTGAAGAGAAGAGGGCTAAGGGGGAGTGTTTTGGGTGTAATGAGAAATATACACCTAATCATGTTTGCAAGAACAAGCAGCTATTTTCAATTGAAATGGTAGATATAGAAGAAGACTGTAATGACGAAAATACCCTTCATGAAATGGTGATGAACCCTGTTCAAGATCAAGAGCCATGTATTTCATTGAATGCAATCATGGGAGTGCCTTCTTATTCTACAATGAGGGTCATTGGGGCTATTGGTACTAAACCTTTGCAAATTTTAGTAGACTCTGGATCCACTCATAATTTTTTGAATTTGGAATTGGCCCTAAGAATGAGATGTCCTATTAAGGAAGTGGCTGAGTTGAATATCACTGTGGCAGATGGCAACAAAATGTCTTGTACTCAATTGTGTGAAAACTTTAAGTGGATGATGCAAGGAAATTGGTTTAGTACATATGTCATGCTTGTTCCTTTAAGCAATTATGACATGGTTTTGGGAGTTCAATGGCTACAAACCTTGGATGATATAAACTGGAATTTTAAGCAACTTACCATGAAGTTCAAGGTAGGTGATCAATTGTTTGAATTGAAAGGTATTAGGTCAAATATAATGACATTTTGCTCTGCTGAAAAGATGAATGTGCTGTTGAGTGACCCTAAACGCATAGCAAGTACACAGCTGTACAGTTTACAAGCTTTGGATGTTGAGATTTTACAGCATGAAACAAGGGTTGTTCAGAACAATGAAAATGAAGCACTGAATTCTTTATTAAAGAAATATGATGATGTTTTTGCTGTGCCTACTGTTTTGCCTCCTAAGAGGAATTGTGATCATAAGATTGTTCTTAAAGATGAGAGTATCACCATCAACCAAAGAGCTTATAGGTATCCTGTTCATCAAAAAGATGTGATTGAAAAACTTACTCAAGAGTTGCTGGATGCTGGAACAGTAAGGAATAGTCAAAGTGCTTTTGCTTCTCCTGTAGTTTTGGTTAAAAAAAAGGATGGAACTTGGAGGTTTTGTGTGGATTACAGGAAATTGAATGAGGCAACTGTAAAAGACAGGTTTCCTATTCCATTAATTGAAGAGTTGTTAGATGAACTTGGGGGGGGGGGGGCACTGTATTTTCAAAATTGGATCTTAGAGCTGGTTATCATCAGGTGAGGATGAATGAAAAAGATATTCATAAGACTGCTTTTAGGACCCACCAAGGGCTCTTTGAGTTTGTGGTCATGCCATTTGGGCTGACCAATGCTCCTGCTACCTTTTAATCTATGATGAATGCCACTTTCAAGTCATTAATGAGGAAGACTACACTAGTATTTTTTGATGATATTCTAGTGTATAGCCCTGATATGAAGCAGCATTTGACTGATTTGGAGCAGGTTTTACAACTGTTGAGAAGGGATACCCTATTTGCAAAGAAATCAAAATGCTCTTTTGCAGGGGCAAATGTGGAATATTTGGGTCATATCATCTCTGGGGCAGGGGTACAAACTGATCCTAAGAAAATTGAGGCTATCCAACAGTGGCCAGTGCCTACTAGTCTCAAACAGTTGAGGGGTTTCCTTGGTCTAGCAGGTTACTACAGGAGGTTTATCAAGTCATTTGGAATTATAGCTAGACCTCTAAATGATCTTATGAAGAAAGATGGGTTCAAGTGGAACAATGATGCACAAATGGCTTTTGATCAGTTGAAAAATGCCCTAACCACTGCTCCTGTTTTGGCTCTACCTAATTTTTCTAAAGAGTTCATAGTTGAAACTGATGCTTCAGCTAAAGGGTTGGGGGCAGTATTGATGCAAGAAGGGCACCCTATAGCTTTCATAAGTAAAGCTTTGTCTATCAAGCAACAGTCTTTATCAGTATATGAAAAAGAACTGTTAGCAATTCTTATGGCGGTCAAAACTTGGCATCATTATCTGATAACTAAGAAATTTCTCATAAAGACTGACCAGAAGAGTTTGAAGTATTTGCTTGATCAGAAAATCAATACTCCTTCACAGCAGACATGGTTAGCCAAGTTGATGGGGGTATGGATATGAGATATTTTATAAGAAAGGGTCTGAAAATGTGGTAGCTGATGGTCTTTCTAGAGTACAAGGTTTGGCACTATTTGAGTTGGGAATGAGTTCAGTCAATCCACTGTTGTTGGACAGAATTAAAGGTACTTGGCAGGCTGATGAGAAGTTACAAGACATCATTCAACAAATTGATCAAGGTAAAGTAATTCCTCATGTCACTTGGGATGGTCAATTGTTGAAAAGAAAGAATAAGTTGTGGGTAGGAAATGATGTGCAGCTTCAGAATGATATAATTCAACTGTTCTACTCATCTCCTATAGGAGGGCATTCTGGGTATTATCCTACTTTGCAAAAGATAAAAGCTTTTTGTTATTGGAAGGGATGCTATATACAGGTGTTTCAATGGGTCAAAGAGTGTTCTCAATGCCAGCAGGCCAAATATGAACCAGTGGCTAGCCCTGGCCATTTGCAACCACTGCCAGTTCCAACACATGTCTTTACAGATGTTTCTATGGATTTTGTGTCCGGGCTTCCTAAAGTGCAGGGGAAGGATACAATATTAGTGGTGGTGGATCGCCTCACTAAGTATGCTCACTTCATGCCTATGTCTCATCCTTATACAGCTTCTCAAGTGGCTCAGATATTCACAGATAACATTCTTAAGCTGCATGGTTGTCCTATGACAATAGTCTCAGACAGAGATCCAGTCTTTCTAAGCATTTTTGGAAGGAATTTATGAGATTACAAGAAGTTCAGTTGGCTTATTCTACGGCTTATCACCCTCAAAGTGATGGCCAAACTGAGGTTTTGAACAGATGCTTGGAGACTTATCTAAGGTGTATGTGTATGCATGCTACTAAATAGTGGTTAAAGTGGCTTAGCTTGGCTGAGTGGTGGTATAATACTACCTATCATTCTGCAATAAAAATGAGCCCTTTTGAGGCCTTATATGGGTTTCCACCTCCCACTCATATTCCCTATATACCATATGATACAACAGTAGAGGCAGTGGAATTTGTATACAGGGACAAGGAAGCTATGATCAACCTATTGAAAGAAACATTAACTCAAACAAGACATAGAATGAAGCAATATGCTGATACCAATAGAAGTGAAAGAACATTTCAAAGGGGAGACTAGGTGTATCTCAAATTGCACCCTTTTGTGCAGAATTCATTAAGAAATCAGAAACATTCAAAGCTTGGCCCCAAATATTTTGGGCCATTTTTGGTAATTGTAAAGATTGGAAAAGTGGCTTACAAATTAGACCTACCAAGTGATGCACAGCTTCATCCTGTATTCCATGTTTCCTTGTTGAAGAAGGCTTTTGGTCAACATTCTCCAATTGTGCCTCTGCCTACTGATTCTTGTTTCTTGCTGCAACCCAGATCAATTGTGGACAGGCATCTGGGTCGGAAGGGTAATCGTATGGTTAATCAAGTGTTGGTTCATTGGCAAGGCTTACCGTTTGAGGATTCATCATGGGAGGATTTAGATGAATTTGAATTGAGATTTCCAGGCTTAATGGCTCTCAAGAACAGACTCACTGCATACTCATCACAAATATTAACCCTAGTCAAAGCTAAGTCAAATTCCTTACAAAATTCACTCAAAGACCCAGTTTGTATCAGATCTACTAAGGCCCCCATTGCATACTGATTAAGGCCCATTCCAAATCTTGCAAGAATAAACCCTTTATACTCATTCCACAACATTCCCTCAATACTACCCCCTAGATTTCACAAATGATTGATGCCAAAGTAAAGCTATATCTTCCAAATGAACTATTACAAACTTTACCTTGAGATTTTCAGGAGTAGCATCAATATCAAAGAAGTGTTCTACCCTGCACAACCATCCCTCAATGTTCTCACCATTGAACTTTGGAAATTCCATCTTTGTGAGTCTATTGTTGCTATTATGATAAGGACCAACAATCTGCTGAACTTGTGCTTGTTGACCTTGATTGTTGCTCAAAGCTTGAATACTCCGAATGATCTCATTCATTTGATTTTCCATTTGGATTTTCATAGATGTTATATTCTCAGCATTCTTGGTGGCCACAGATTCCAAACGAAGTAAAGTGGTATCATGCTCTTGTAACTTTTGTTCCATTGTTTGATTTCGCGTAGACATCTTCACTGGTTGATTTAGAGACTAATCGAACAAAGATTAATTTCGGAATTGAAAGAACAGATAGAAATCGATCGAACAATGATCAATTTCGAGATTGAAATGAAGCGATTGATTAATTGTGTTGTTTTGATTCGAATTGATATACAGAATCTCCAAGAATCGGTAGCTCTGATACCAATTTGTTAGCTACAAATTGAAGAAGAAGCAAAAGAGAAAGAAGAATCAACAATATCATAGCCAACTTCTCATAACAGTGATTACAAGTAGTTATAGGCAGTTAACCATCACTAACGGTTACTAACTAACTCTAATAATTGTTACTAACTAAGACCCTCAACTAACACATTATTACATTTCCAGTCCCTGTCTCATTATTAACCTAACACACTTCCATGAAAACTTCTAACAAACTACCAATACCTGACTTTTGTATATCATATGGTAAGCAGAAAATCATTCGATCATAGAAAATGAACAAATTTATCGTATGTTAGACACAATAAGTCGATACCAGATGAAATTACCAATGAATTGTTTTTTGATGTAACACCCCAACCGATAGCGGAAACATCGGGGCATTACTTTGGTAGATGGTTTAAAAGCACATGGAACTAAAATTTAAATATTAAATTAAAATTGGATTATCCAATAGAAAGGAAATAGACAAATTGTTCAAATAAAACCAAATTCAAATTTTAAACTAAATCAGACAACATCCTATGTGATCAGATATTGTAAGCATCTTCATGGAGTATTTCCTGTAACATGTGTAAAATAAGGGTCAACTAAAAAGCCGATGAGCACATAGGGTATGTACGTATAATAGATAAGATAAAAGTTCACAATTCATGGTGTAGCATGTATCAGATAGCAATTGTATAACTTAGTTAACAAATAAGTGGTACATACAAACCTTAGTTCACTAGTAGTAGAAACCCAAAGGGTTAACCTATGGTATGGTCGGTTTCTATCATTCTCAAAAGAAAGTCCCCCTAAAAAGGTCAAGGAGTGGGAATGTGTTGTCAGGCCAATAGATCTATCATAGTTCGGCTTGTACGGAGTTAATGAATGTACGTGGTATTTAAAATATTTGGCAAACAAGTATAACAATAGCAAATAAGATAGCAAGCAACCATGTAATTAAATTGTGCAAGTAGTTGTGTAAGATAATGTGTTTTTGATAATGGACACATGAAACACCCCAAAAAGTATAAAAAAAATAGTAAAAGGGGAAACTATGTACTCATCTGGAAGCTAAGCAAATCACATGAAACTGAGTTGTAGATGGGCTTGTGAGAAAACCCCTCAAAGAGCTATCATATTGAAGATATGGCATTTTGTTTAATAATAGAGTTTGCACTTAAGCTTCTAGACCAATTTAGAACTTTAGAAATTTTAAAAGTTTAGAAAAATGGGTAAGGTTTACAAATTTGTTTAAATTTAATCGTTTAATTTGATAAAAGTGGAATATTAATCTAATATTTATGGTATAATCTATAAAATCTTACTTAAAATATATAGATAAGTTAGTTATGGTAATCTAATAAAAATTAATAGAATAATTTTATAAGTTTGTAACTTTTATATAAAATTTAAACAAGTTTAAAGTTTATTACATTAATATTATCATAATCTTTTTAACTCAACAAGTTTAATCAAAATATTAATTATGTAACAGTGTTAAAACCTTTATCATATGTAATTTTATAAACAAAATTATATTATATAACTAACATTAGTTATTTTTATGTTTATTTTTAAGTTGGATGCACGGTGCCAAGCACCTGCTTCAATTTTTTTTTATTTACCTTCTCTTTTATCTTTTTGAGTTTTTTTATCTTTTATCTTTTGTTTTTTATTTGTAGTTTTATGTTCTTTTACCTCTTAACTTATAGCGTTAACACTTATAACCCTTTAACTTTATAAAAAAGTGGTAATAAAGTTTTATATGTTTATTTTTATGTACGTGTTGGTATAAATTCAAATTGATTTGCGTTTAGACGTAAATTTTTTCACGGAAATGAGTTGGGTTAAATATAATATGTTCTTATCCGTATAATTATAATTATCTACGTTTTCAGTTAGTCTATGTTTTAACGTAATTTTTTTTTCGGAAATGTGTCGGGTCAAATATAATACACTTTCGTGCTTATTTTTATTAACGTTTTCAACTGCTCTACGTTTTGATGTACATTTTGTTCGGAAACGAGTCGAGTAAAATATAATATGTTTTTATTAGATGGTATAAATTCGAGTCACTTTGTGTTTTGACATCGCCGCAACGCGCCGTAACTATTTTCTTACGTGCTTATTTTATTGCACGTGTTGGTATAAATTCAAGTTGGTTTACATTTCGATATAATTTTTTTTCAAAATATGTCGAGTCAAATATAACATGTTTCTATGCTTATTTTTATTTACTTTTTTTTTCTTTCTTGATTTTTTTTTCTGGATTTTATTATTTCTATTTTTATATTTTTCTTTATGTTTAGTGTTTTAGTTTTATGTTCCTTTTTTTATTGAATTTATATTTAAGATAACGTTTAAGTTTCCATTTGTAATTAATTTAAAATCAGTCTGTCTCGCTTTCCAATTTAAATTTATTTTTATTTTTATTTCTTTCGGTTGTTATACTGAACCAAAATAGATATCAAACGAAACCCGGGTAATCTCACTAGATTAAAACAAGGAAAAAAAAACATCCAAAGATGGGGTTGTAAGAATCGAACTCGGGTTCGTACAGTAACAAAGACACGTATCAACCAACTGGGCTACCAGGTGGTTACCCAGTGATTTTAAAAGCTCATATAGTCAGTTTTGATTAAACCAAGTTCTCTAAAACAAACTCAAATTCAATTCACTCTGGTATCATTATGTATTGAATCATAATTGTTTGGCTAAAGGAAACAGATTGTAGGTAGTTGCATTATATAAAAACAAACTTGACTAACACTGTATAATGGAGTGTATAGAAGTCAAACTTTTGACTTGATTCTTTTTAGAATTTGGTAATTAGAAGAGAGTTTAGGCAGATAAGATAGGACCAAACAGAAAGCATTAAGTAAGATACCAACCTAGAGAGCTCGACTGGACGAACCGCAACTTGGCCGGTGTTACAAGTTTTCCGGCGAAGTAGGGTGAGATCGCAGAAAAGAATTTGATATTTACTTTTATTTCTTTTGTTTTAAGCTGTTGGAAAATTGGGTGTGATTGAATGGATGTCCCAAATGGTAAAACACTTGTCCCACATCGGTGTGGGGGACAAAGTGGAAGGTTATTTATAAGGTAATATATTTGCCTAGCTAATATAACTTTAAGACATGTTTTACCATAAGTCCTACGCGCAGGGGGGGGGGGGTGCAAAAATTGGAACCGGGATTTAGTTGAACTCGTGTGCGCCCGCGAATGCAGTTCCGAAAACCCAGGGCCCGCGTGTGGTAGTTTTTGCAACCATTCTGCTTCGAACCGCCGGTTTCAATCGTTTACTGTTTTACGAGATCAGTGGGTTATATAACAACCTAATTTTTTTATAACACCTAACTAATGCCCTTGGATTTCAACTAAATAACTAACTAAACATTACACCCTAATCTAGACCCCCCCTCCTATTTACGGTTCAACAAGCATGCCCACCATGGATTTTCTTTGTTTATTAAGTTAGATCATGTCTACAACTTTAGAAGACATAAGAACCACTAGATTATTTGTTGTTGGAGTTTATAAAGTTTAACCTCAAGTTCATAATCCTCATTCTTTCATCACAACACTTCACACCATACTCTTTCCTTCTCCTCCTCTTGCTCTCGGCCGAAACCACACCACCACCATTTTTCATTCAACTTTCATCCAATCTCTAAGCATACAAAGGTGTAAGAAGCATCACAAGGAAGCTAGGAGCTCTTGGAAGTTGAAGGACCTCTTGCAAGTGCTATTAACCACCTCATTTATCATCATCTTCTTCTTGTGTTCATCCCTAGCCTTGAGCTAGTAGTAAGATCATCTACATCTCATTTTACATCTTATTTAGTTGGTTAAAAGATGATACAAGTAAAGAATCATGAAGAACACTAATGATTAAGAACTTAAATCATGAACATAAGACTAAAGATCATAAGAATGCATGTTCTTAAGTATTGTTTTGCTTCTTGATTGATGATTATTTATGTTTATTATGTTAAACATCATATGATCTTGCTAGATGGTGATTAAAGACATAATCTAGCAAGATGAGAGGATGATTATGTTAGGGATCAAGAGATCATCCTTATGTAAGAGCATGAACTTGAAGTATAAATTGTTTTCTTGAAAAATAATGATCAAAGTGTGATGTAAATCATATAAATGGATGATTTCAAAAACTAATTTCTCAAGAAACCAAGTTAAAATACAAGATTTACATAAACTTGGTTCTTAAAGAAACTAACCACAATTTTAGTGGTTAATCAAGTATAGAAGCATGTATTTAACAAGAAAAATTCAAGAAGAAATATTTTTAGAAAAATGATTTACAAGTTGTAAACATCTAAATTCTTCAAGAATGATGTTTTTAAATAAATAACCACACTTTAAAGGGTAACTAAGTTTACTAAACACACTACCAAGTTACTACAAATTTTTGTAAACTTTCAAGTTCATGAAGTAGTGATTAATGCTTGATTTATGGCACTTGGTAAGTAATATTTGATTTGTTGTTGATTATGATGATTTATAAAAGAAAATGATATGCTTTGAAACATACATATTTACAATGTTTACAAGGTTTATTCGTGCACACATACAAAACACATGAACTCGCTCAACTTTTGTTAATGTTTTCAAACTACATGTATTTAAGGAAACTAAATATGGATCTGGAGGGCGTTGGAAGTTTTCAAGTGTTATCTGAAATAAAAGATGTCATCCGATGTCTAAGGGTTTGGATTGTGTATCTTTTCCTGGATAAGATACATAGTTCAAAACCTAATTTGTTAATGTCTTTTGTGAAGTCCTATTTAGAACTTAAAACCTTGTTAGTGTGGTATTTTGAACACGAAGTCTGTGTTTGGGATTTAAAACAATGTTGTTTGTAATCTTTTGAAACTTATTTATGGATGAACATCTTGATTTATCATATAGTTGTTTGTTATGGTTGAATGCAATGATATTAAGCAAGTCACACATAATCACGCTTCCGCAAAAGTCAAGGTGTGACAGTTTGGTATCAGAGCTTCGAATGTAGCGAACTAGGATTCTTTCTCGAGTCTAGACTACAATCATTAGGGCTCTCACGAAAATGTTTTCACAAAGTGTTTTTCATTGCATATACAAAATGCCCAGATCCATGGAACAAACATTTTTACAAAAGGAAAGACAAGAAACACAATGCAAGGTCACATTGGTGGTTTAGTCCGGGATAGACTAGGAAAGATAGAAAAAGTTTCGTGAAGGATAATGTGATACATGATTTCATGATGAAATGTCTTTGATTGCGTACTAAGTGATAGTGGTTAATATATGTGCACATGTTATGATTGCTATGTTACAGGCATTTTGTCTTCTTCAGAAAGCGGATTGTCAGACATTGACGACCTGATGGCTGTCGTATCAGATGATGAGATAGCACCGGAGCCGGAGATTTTTACGTCAGACACTGAGAGTGATCCTGACATGCTATCAGATGACGAGGACGACTTCCAGTCGTTCGCGTTGCCCAACTTTGGAGATGATTTACCCCTTGCTGATGGTTTTCCTGACGAGGATCCTTTTGTCATTCCTGTTCCAGTCCATGATCATCTCATCATTGGTCATCCCAATGGTGAGCACATCGTGGCTCCGATCCTCGATGCTGTGCCTCTCGTGGTCATCCCTCCTGAGGATTGGCCTTTTGATGATTTGTTTGATGACGACGTCGACTTGTTTGTAGACGATCCTCCTGTTGACGCCCATGGTGAATGAGAGATAGACTAGGATGTTGTAGCTATCCCACCTCCTGATGTTCCTGTTGTCGAGATATTCTCTGATTCCAACTTACACTCGGTCTCAGATTCCTTTGAGTCTGTGACTTCTTCAGCTTTACAGGCAGTTGGGTTACAGCGTTACGCTACTGATTCTGACGATGACACCGCTATGTCGGCTGCACCATCTCCTCCACACGACCCCGAGCACGTCCCTGAGCCAGACCCTGTTCATTTTGATCAGCCGGACGTTGCGCCTGTCGACCCTGAGCCGGGTCCTGCTCCTGACCCTGTCCCATTTGGCTTACCAGACATCACACCTCTTATTCTCGACCCAGTTCCAGCACCTGTTGATTTCCTGTTGTTCAGCCATTTATTCCTCCACCTACACCCGCTAATGTTGCTCCTCTCCATCCTGTAGAGTCCGATGTCCATCGCACTGACCTGCCGATCGTTTTCTTACAGGACATCCCAGCACCCCGTCCAGGGGAAGGTACTTCAGGCTAGCAGCCTAGTTACGATCCTTTTTCTACAACAACTTTTCCTTAGATCCTTCAGACTGCACCGTTTGCTCCATTCACTTCTTCACCGCTTGACGAGCCATTCCGATGGTTCCCACCGTATTCTATGCCGATTTCAGACCCCTATCATCCCTCCAGTTTTGTTGGCTACACACGGGATGAGTTACTTTTATCACTTCAGCTCCAGTTTGAGATTATGAGCCGCAGAGTCTTGGAGCTTGAGCTGACTCCACGTCCTCCACCGTGTCCCTGTCAGTCTACATCTGTTCCTCCACATTCATCACCGTCTCCTTTTGCACATCCACCTGCTCCTCTTACTCCTTTTCCAGGTTTTGATGCTCGATTCCTTACCGTCAAGCAGCAGATTAGTTATTTACTTCGTCATGTATACGAGCTAGAGGAGGAGCTTGCGCATGTGCGCAACTTACATTTCTTCCCTCCTCCTCCTCCCCCTTCACCATCAGCATAGTGGTTTTTGGTTTTATGCAGATTGCATTACTTTTGGTGAGAGCACTACTATTGAGCAGAGATTGTGAAGACTTTTTGAAGACCGTGTTTGACTATGTGACTTTTGTATATGGACAGACTTATTGGACAAGGGTAGTGTGACCCTATGTCCCTTTTGATACAATTCAATGTGTAAACAATGTAACTATGGTCAGTAATTAATGAACGCTCAATCGTCATGTTCTCACTAAACACATTGTTGATATACTTTTTTTATGTTATGATTGTGTTGTTGCATGATTGCTTGCTAGGATGAATACTATTATATATACGTACTATTTATTTATTTACGAGTAAGACCTGACCTATCAAATCTTCATCTTAGAAGGAGAATGCCTCCTCGAAGGAACAATCAATTGCCCACGACTGAGGCAGAATTACAAGAGCCCATCTCACAGGCCATCGCACAACATGAGGCCCTTCGCTCCGAACACAGCAGAGGTACCTCAGGGAATAACCCACCTAACGGTAATGTTTAAGTCACCTAAGATACATTACAATACGTTTGGACATTTCCTAGTGTGCTTTACTAATGTTTTCTGTGAATGATGTTGCTTGTGTACAGGTTGTACCTACAAGCAGTTTTTGGACTGCAAGCCTCTGAACTTCGACGGCACTGGAGGTGCCGTAGCTTTTGTGAGATGGGTTGAGAAGACGGATTCTGTTTTGCGGATGAGTAAATGTGCGCCAGAGCATCAAGTCACATACATTTCTGGACTGTTTTTAGATGGGGCTCTGTCATGGTGGAACCTTCATGTTCAAACTTTGCGTGAGGCTGCGGTTTATGCTTTGACGTGGGATGAATTGAAAGAACTGATGCGTAAGAAGTATTGTTCGAGGGCATAAATACAGAAGTTGGAGACTGAATTCTGGAATTTGAAAATGGATAGTATGTGCAGAGGTTCCATGATTTGTCTCGCGTGGTCCCTTACTTGGTAGAACCAGAGTTTAAGAGAATTGAACGTTTCATTTGGGGATTGGCGCCCCAGATCTTGAGCATGGTGACAACATCCAAGCCTCCGACCATCACTGAGGCAATTGACTTGAGCGTGGCACTGACTGAAGAAGCAATCCTTCTGGGAAAGTTCTCGATATCTGAAACAAAGAAGAAAAAGACTCATATAGAGTCGTCTAGGGAGAACAAGAGAAAGTTCTCAATTTCAAGAAAGGTACCCAAGGGAACAACAACAGTGCTAGCAAGCGGAGAGATGCTAACCCACCAGCTGAGGTCAGGACTGGTACTGCAAATGCTGAGAACAAAGCGAAGGGGTATATGGGCACTCTGCCCAAGTGTGATGTATGTCAGTTTCATCATACCGGTCAGTGCAAGTTCAGGAAATGTGGTAACTGTGGAAGGAATGGTCATTCCAGGGAAACGTTTTGGGTTGAAGCTGGTCATGGAAATGGTAGTGGCAATGGTAACCGTGGTGGAAACGGTTATGGGAACCGGAATCAAGGAGGAAACAACAACGAGGGAGGTAATGGAAATCAGGCGGGAAATGGAAACCGCGGGGGAAATAATAACAACAACCAAGAAGGACGCAACCATAACAACAATCAGGGTGGTACTGGAAATGGACGCGATCAAGGTTGCTTTGGTTGCGGTGATGTAGGGCATTTTAAGCGGGATTGCCCAAAGAACAACCAAGCTCGCGGAAGAGTGGTCAACATTGGAGCTAGGGAAGCTTGCCAGGATCCGAACGTGGTTACTGGTACGTTCCCTATTAATCAACATTTTGCATCTGTGCTATTTGATACCGGTGCCGACTATAGCTTTGTATCTCTAGAGTTTAAGAATATACTTGGCTTAGTAGCAAGTAAGTTAGACATCCCGTACTCAATAGAACTAGCTAATAGGAAGCTAGTAGAAGCTAAAGAAGTAATTAGAGGCTGTGTTATAGAGCTTGGAGAGCGTGAGTTTTCGATAGATCTTCTGACAGTTGAATTGGGATGCTTCGACGTTGTAGTTGGGATGGATTGGTTGTCGAGTAATCGTGCTGAGATTGTACGTCATGAGAAGATTGTTCGCATCCCGATGGCAAGTGAAGAGACGATTGTGATACACGGGGAGAAGCCTGATACGCCTCTACGGATTATAAGTTATTTGAAGGCACGTAAGTCTTTGCGTAAAGGATGTGTTGCCTTCTTAGCTCATGCCATTCATAAAGAGGCCGAAGAACCAAAGCTCGAAGATATCCCTGTGGTAAGGGAATATCCTGAAGTCTTCCCCGAAGACTTGCAAGGATTACCTCCTCCACGACAAGTCGAATTCCACATTAACTTGGTTCCAGGCGCCGCGCCTGTAGCCAAGGCACCTTATCGAGTTGCGTCTTCAGAGATGCAAGAGTTATCAACGCAGCTCCAAGAGTTACTAGATAAGGGATTCATAAGGCCAAGCTTCTCGCCTTAGGGAGCTCCAGTACTGTTCGTCAAGAAGAAGGACGGTAGTTTTTGAATGTGCATCGACTACCGGGAGTTGAACAGGTTAACCATCAAGAATCGGTATCCCTTGCCGAGGATTGATGATTTATTCGATCAAGTTCAGGGATCAATGTAACACCCGTCTAATTTTACTTGATTTTAATAATAAATTATACCATTGTAAATAAAAGTTTACTTAATTAGCATAAAATTCATACAAGAAGTTTATAAGTAGCATAATCTTTAGTCAACCAACGACTAAGTTAAAACATTTCAAACGTTGTTTAACAATTGTTTACAACCCATAAACCAAGTCTAGTAAAGATTTAAAACATTGCGGAAGCTTGTAAGTAGTGTTCGGTTCTTCAAAAGTTTGCTCGATCATCTTCCGGTTAGTTTCCATCATCACCTAAGATCAAAACCACAACAAAAGTTAGTTTTGATCAAGTTAAAAGGGTTACAAACAAGTTCCATGGGTCAATATTTAAGAAAAAAAAAAATTTTCCGGAACAAGGGCGTCGCGTGACGCCAAGGGGGCTCGCGCGACGCCTAGCCCCTAAATTCACAGAATGTTTGTTTTTCTGATGCTGCAAATTCCCAGCTCCAAGTTCAATCAAGTTCCAACTTTAAATAGCCATAACTTTTGACTCGTAAGTCCGTTTTTGGTGATTCTTTTTCCTATGCGTCTGTAAATTCGTTACCGACACGCCTATTACAAATTTCATACCGAAAAATTTGATTACGGACCGAAAGACTATATGTCCATATACAATTATTCGACCCATTCTAACTTAGCCATTTTACTACCATTTAACTAGTAAATCTAAGGCGCTTATTACCCTAACTCCGGGGCTTATTGTCACTGGCACTTCATTACCAAACCTATGGCTTCGTGCTCTTGTGACCATTTTCGCCACTTCTTTCTACTTACAATGTTATTACTACAAAGTATCATGATTCGACCCGTTTGATCCATCTACGGAAATTCTCCATTTTGATGGCTACCAAACGACTACAAACCAATTCTTAACCTACGGATTTAAGTAACATAAATGATTGCTATAACCAACACAATTTTATAAAAAACGCATAGTTTAACAACAATTCACCAAATGTAACGAATCAAGTTACATACCTTCAAAGTAGGCCTTTCAAACGTGGTTCGCCACCCGCTTGTCCGCTTGACGCTCCTGCGCCCGTTCCTATAGAGTTCATTTATGATATGCTTAGAACTCTCTTTAAATCATAATTCGCATAATACACCGAAATACCATAATTATGCGTTTAAACTTGGAATTTCAGGTTTAAGCCTTCTTAGAGGCATTTCATCAAACACTTCAAGGGCATAATTTTTACATGATTAAACATCAAATCTCTAGTTTATCACTTAGCCCTAATTTCACATCATTCAACCTTTTTACACGATTGTTAACTTCTAAATTTCTGAAATCACTTCAAAATTGTCAAATTACACTAGATCAAAAATCTATTTCCTAGTGTTCATCAAATTACACATAACCCACTAATCACCTACAATGATGTTCATAGGTTTCACTAAAATTTCATATGATCTCAACTTGTATTTGTCTAGGGTTTGTCCCTAGACACTATAGTTGTTCCTAAATCATCATAAGACACACATGCAACCATAATTTCAGATTTTCCCAATTCCATGAGAATTTCAAGTTGAGAGTTTTCATTAAATTTTACATACCTTGTAATCCTCTTGCGATGAGGATCACGATTCTAAGCTCAGATTTCGTTTTGGACCAGATTTGCACCTCCGATTGAGAGTTTTAGTGAGTTTTTAGGGTTTGGAGCTTGGGGGGTCGACCTGCTCTTTCTCTGAGCGACCAGACACCTCCTTTTTGGGGTGTTTGATTTATTTTTATTTGTTTTATTAAATTAAGTTTCAATTTTAACAACTCAAGCCCCTCCACTTTGTTCAACATAAAGTTTGGTAGCTTTTAACCCTATTTAAGTTATTTCTAGACTTGTAACTAACTAGGTTAAAATTCCTAGTTAGTAAATTCTCATTTATTTATACTTTATAATTCTAATATAAAGTTTTATATTTTCGGGGTGTTACAAGTCCACCCCCCTTAAAAAGGGTTTCGTCCCCGAAACCGTAGTACGTACCAAATAATGTAGGGTGGAGACGTCGCATCTCCTCTTCGGACTCCCACGTAGTGTCCGAACCTTTTCTATGCTCCCATTTGACCTTGACTTGATTAACCACTTTGTTCCTCAAACTCTTTTCTTTATGATCTAAAATCGCAATTGGTTTTACTGCATAGTTGAGGCTGTTATCCACCTCGATATCATCGTAGTGGATACGAGCAGCTTCGTCTGCCAGACATTTTCGAAGATGTGACACATGGAATGTGCTATGAATCCCACTCAATGCCTCGGGTAATTCGAGACGATAAGCTACTTTACCAACCCGTTCAGTGATCCGGAATGGCCCAATAAATCTTGGGCTCAACTTTCCTCTTTTTCTGAATCGTATGATCCCCTTCCACGGCGACACTTTCAGCATAACTTTGTCGCCAACCTGGAATTCGATTGGCCTGTTCCTTTTGTCAGCATACGCCTTTTGTCTATCTTGGGCCGCTTTCAAGTGTGCCCGAACCACATCAATCTTTTCGTTAGTGGCTCGTACTACATCTTGCTGGGCGAGTTCACGTGGACCCACTTCACCCCAACATACCGGGGTTCGGCATTTCCTACCATAGAGCATTTCGTACGGTGCCATTTTAATACTAGCATGGTAGCTGTTATTATACGAAAACTCGACCAACGGTAAGTAAACATCCCAACTTCCTCCAAAGTCGATTATACACGCCCGTAGCATGTCCTCCAATGTTTGTATTGCTCTTTCACTCTGTCCATCTGTTTGAGGATGGTACGCAGTGCTAATGAACAATTTGGTTCCCATTTGCTCTTGGAAATCTCGCCAGAAATTTGAAGTGAACCAAGTATCCCTATCAGACACGATGGATACCGGTACTCCATGACGTGCTATTATCTCATTAGTGTAAACTTCTGACATCTTTTCTGACGTATAAGTCTCACGAAGCGGAATGAAGTGAGCGCTTTTCGTCAATCTATCCACCACTACCCATATGGCATCGAAACCACGATTTGTCTTAGGCAATTTGGTTAACAGGTCCATTGTAATATGTTCCCATTTCCAAACCGGGATTTCTAACGGTTGGAGTTTACCGTAAGGTTTTTGGTGCTCCGCCTTGACTTGTAAACATGTCAAGCATTTTTCCACATACTTCGCCACATCCCTCTTCATTCCAGGCCACCAATAATTTTGTTTCAGATCATTGTACATCTTAGTCGCACCCGGATGAATTGAATATCGGGATTTATGTGCTTCATCAAGTAGAAGCGCCTTCACCCCACAAGTATGTGGAACCCATATCCTTCCGGATCGAGTCTTCAACCCGTTATTCCCATCCGACAAATCTTTCAACTGACCGATTATTCTTTCTTTCTTCCAATTTTCCTCTTTCACTGCTTCTAATTGCGCCTCTCGGATACGTTCAAGTATACCCGAGGTCACCACGAGCTGCATCGACCTTACTCGTATTGGGACATAGTCAGCTTTCCTGCTCAGAGCATCCGCCACCACATTTGCCTTTCCGGGGTGATAGTGTATTTCACAGTCGAAATCTTTCACCGTTTCTAACCATCGCCTTTGTCGCATATTTAACTCCTTATGATCGAAGAAGTATTTTAAGCTCTTGTGATCTGTGAATATGGTGCACTTTACTCCATATAAGTAGTGCCTCCATATTTTTAAGGCAAATACCACCGCAGCCAACTCAAGATCGTGCGTGGGATATTTCTTCTCGTGTATCTTCAATTGCCTCGAGGCATAAGCTATAACTTTGCCCCGTTGCATCAGAACGCATCCGATCCCCGATAGTGAAGCATCCGAATAAACCACCATGTCTTCGACTCCGTCCGGCAATGTCAATACCGGAGCTTGAGTCAACTTTTCTTTTAGCGTTTGAAACGCTCTTTCTTGATCGACACCCCAAATGAACTTTTCTTTCTTTCGGGTTAGCTTTGTTAGCGGTGACGCAATCTTGGAGAAATCTTGAATGAATCTCCTGTAGTATCCCGCAAGCCCCAAAAAGCTTCTAATTTCCGAAGGGTTCTTCGGGGAATTCCATTTTGATACGGCCTCAATCTTTGACGGATCCACCAATACTCCGTCGGCACTTATGACGTGGCCAAGGAATTGTACCTCTCGTAACCAAAAGGCACACTTAGAGAATTTCGCATACAGCCTTTCTCGTCTAAGTGTTTCTAACACTTCTTGCAAGTGGTGTGCGTGTTCAGCTTCACTTTTCGAGTACACCAAAATATCATCGATAAACACAATGACCGATTTATCCAACATTGGCTTGCAAACCCGGTTCACGAGGTCCATGAAAGCCGCGGGTGCATTTGTTAGCCCAAATGACATCACGAGGAATTCGTAATGTCCATATCGCGTACGAAAAGCCGTCTTCGGCACATCTTCCTCCTTGACCTTTAGTTGGTGATACCCCGATCTAAGGTCAATTTTTTAGAACCAGCTCGCACCTTGTAATTGGTCGAATAAATCATCTATCCTCGGAAGCGGGTATCGATTCTTTACCGTGAGTTTGTTTAACTCCCGTTAATCGATACACATGCGCATGCTTCCGTCTTTCTTTCTCACGAACAATACCGGTGCGCCCCAAGGAGACACACTCGGCCTTATGAATCCCTTATCAAGCAGGTCTTGAATTTGGGACATCAACTCTTGTAATTCCGACGGCGCGAGTCGGTACGGTGCTCTAGCTACGGGTTTTGCGCCCGGAATCAATTCGATCCCGAACTCTACTTCCCGTTCAGGCGGTATCCCCGGTAAATCCTCCGGAAACACATCTTCATAATCTCGTACTACCGGTACATCTTCAATCTTTCGTGATTCTTTCTCGGGCTCATTTGCGTATATCATGAATGCCTTGCATCCTCGCTTCATAAGCTTGTGGGCTTTCAACATTGAGCATACTACGGGGTTGCCTCCTTTTTCGCCATAGATAGTGACGTGTGTCCCGCTCGGAGATGTTAGTTTTATCTCCTTACGAAAACAAACGACCTTTGCATGGTGCTGGGATAGCCAATCCATCCCAACGACTACTTGAAATTCCCCCATTGACATCGGGATTAAGTCTATCAAGTATTCCTCATCGTCGATGCTTAATTTGCAGCCTCGACAAACATCACAAACTATAAAACTTTTGTTGTCCCCTATTTCAACTTCTAAGGGCACAGATAATTTCGTCAATACAAAAGAAGGATGTCGAATGAATCCATGCGAAATGAAGGATTTATTCGCACCCGTATCAAACAGTACACGTGCTGGAATTGAGTTAATTGTGAATATACCTGAAACCACATCGGGCTCTGTCTTCGCTTCAGCCGCGGTAAGTTGGAAGGACCTAGCCTTCGCTTTGGGAGCTTCTGCTGGAGACTCTTTTGTGCCTCTCTTCCCAATCAACTCGGGACATTCAGACTTTTTGTGGCCGGGTTGATAACATTTGTAACAAGCAGAAACTTTCCCGGGACATAGTGATGCGGTATGCCCCGTCTTTCCACATACCGGGCACGGCTTGTCTTTGAAGCGGCACTCACCTTTGTGCCCCTTTCCACATACTTTGCAACTTGGCGACCCGCCTTTCGCATCCACTTTCTTTCCCGATTCAGCAGTTCTAGCTTTCTTTGTAGGATTTGGATTCACATCTTGTGCCCCCCGCTCGCCCCTTTCTACTTGTTTCTTTAACTCTATTTCCCGCTCCCGGGCGGTGTTGATAATCTCCGTGAGGGTTTCATACTTTGACGGAGTCATGAACTCACGGTACTCGGCACTTAACATGTTGTAATAGTAGTATATCTTTTGCTCTTCAGTGGTGACTAACTCGTCACAAAATCTCAGCTTATCCATGAAGATGCCCGTGATCTTGTCAATTGTTTCACCCTTTTGTCTCAGCTGGATGAATTCTTCCTTGATCCTGTTAATAACCGCTTTGGGACTGTGGTGTTTAAGGAATGGTACCTTAAACTCGTCCCAAGTCATAACCCTCGCCGCTTCGGCTCCCATTTCTTTCTTTTTATTATCCCACCAATCTTTAGCTTGGCCTCTCAATTGACCCGTTCCGTAGGCAACAAAGTCGCCTACTTCACAATGGGTCCGTTCAAACACCCCTTCAACATCACTTATCCATCTTTGACAAATTATCGGGTCAACCTCCCCGTTATAGATTGGCGGTTTACACGCCATGAATTCCTTGTACGAACACCCTTTGCGTTCTCCCATTTTCTCCCTCATAAGGTTAACAATATCCTCCAACCTTTTAACTCGCTCTTCGACAAGCGACAACACCGTGCCTTGAATTTTGTCTATAAACCCGGATAGACTTCCTTCAATTGCCTTCCCTACCTCTTCGGCAATTATTTCTTTCATTTGTTCGGTGCTTGTTTGCACTGGATTATCATCATTCCCATCAGACATCTTGAAACTGAAATGTTTACATTTAAACGTTAAACATTTCATTTATAACACTGCTTCATTTGTTTCGGTTTAGCCAAGTTCCTAACTTGCTTTAACCGTTCACATTTAATGCACTTTCCGGGTTTGAGTGTGTTAATACACTCTTCCCATGCATCTCAATTCATTTCTTATTTCTTACATAAGACCTAATTTATTAGCAAAATAAGTTAATTCTTACCGGACGATTGATCGAGCTTGAACCGAACACTTTGCTGACAACCTTAAGCTCTGATTACCAACTTGTAACACCCGTCTAATTTTACTTGATTTTAATAATAAATTATACCATTGTAAATAAAAGTTTACTTAATTAGCATAAAATTCATACAAGAAGTTCATAAGTAGCATAATCTTTAGTCAACCAACGACTAAGTTAAAACATTTCAAACGTTGTTTAACAATTGTTTACAACCCATAAACCAAGTCTAGTAAAGATTTAAAACATTGCGGAAGCTTGTAAGTAGTGTTCGGTTCTTCAAAAGTTTGCTCGATCATCTTCCGGTTAGTTTCCATCATCACCTAAGATCAAAACCACAACAAAAGTTAGTTTTGATCAAGTTAAAAGGGTTACAAACAAGTTCCATGGGTCAACATTTAAGAAAAAAAAAAAATTTCCGGAACAAGGGCGTCGCGTGACGCCAAGGGGGCTCGCGCGACGCCTAGCCCCTAAATTCACAGAATGTTTGTTTTTCTGATGCTGCAAATTCCCAGCTCCAAGTTCAATCAAGTTCCAACTTTAAATAGCCATAACTTTTGACTCGTAAGTCCGTTTTAGGTGATTATTTTTCCTATGCGTCTGTAAATTCGTTACCGACACGCCTATTACAAATTTCATACCGAAAAATTTGATTACGGACCGAAAGACTATATGTCCATATACAATTATTCGACCCATTCTAACTTAGCCATTTTACTACCATTTAACTAGTAAATCTAAGGCGCTTATTACCCTAACTCCGGGGCTTATTGTCACTGGCACTTCATTACCAAACCTATGGCTTCGTGCTCTTGTGACCATTTTCGCCACTTCTTTCTACTTACAATGTTATTACTACAAAGTATCATGATTCGACCCGTTTGATCCATCTACGGAAATTCTCCATTTTGATGGCTACCAAACGACTACAAACCAATTCTTAACCTACGGATTTAAGTAACATAAATGATTGCTATAACCAACACAATTTTATCAAAAACGCATAGTTTAACAACAATTCACCAAATGTAACGAATCAAGTTACATACCTTCAAAGTAGGCCTTTCAAACGTGGTTCGCCACCCGCTTGTCCGCTTGACGCTCCTGCGCCCGTTCCTATAGAGTTCATTTATGATATGCTTAGAACTCTCTTTAAATCATAATTCGCATAATACACCGAAATACCATAATTATGCGTTTAAACTTGGAATTTCAGGTTTAAGCCTTCTTAGAGGCATTTCATCAAACACTTCAAGGGCATAATTTTTACATCATTAAACATCAAATCTCTAGTTTATCACTTAGCCCTAATTTCACATCATTCAACCTTTTTACACGATTGTTAACTTCTAAATTTCTGAAATCACTTCAAAATTGTCAAATTACACTAGATCAAAAATCTATTTCCTAGTGTTCATCAAATTACACATAACCCACTAATCACCTACAATGATGTTCATAGGTTTCACTAAAATTTCATATGATCTCAACTTGTATTTGTCTAGGGTTTGTCCCTAGACACTATAGTTGTTCCTAAATCATCATAAGACACACATGCAACCATAATTTCAGATTTTCCCAATTCCATGAGAATTTCAAGTTGAGAGTTTTCATTAAATTTTACATACCTTGTAATCCTCTTGCGATGAGGATCACGATTCTAAGCTCAGATTTCGTTTTGGACCAGATTTGCACCTCCAATTGAGAGTTTTAGTGAGTTTTTAGGGTTTGGAGCTTGGGGGTCGACCTGCTCTTTCTCTGAGCGACCAGACACCTCCTTTTTGGGGTGTTTGGTTTATTTTTATTTGTTTTATTAAATTAAGTTTCAATTTTAACAACTCAGGCCCCTCCACTTTGTTCAACATAAAGTTTGGTAGCTTTTAACCCTATTTAAGTTATTTCTAGACTTGTAACTAACTAGGTTAAAATTCCTAGTTAGTAAATTCTCATTTATTTATACTTTATAATTCTAAAATAAAGTTTTATATTTTCGGGGTGTTATAATCAAGTTACTATTCCAAGATCGATCTTCGATCAGGTTATCACCAGCTGCAGATTCAAGAAGAAAGTATACCGAAGACTGCCTTCAGAACTCGTTTTGGACATTACGAGTTTCTAGTGATGCCATTTGGTTTGACAAATGCGCCGGTAGTATTTATGGATTTGATGAACCGTGTTTGCAAGCCATATCTCGATAAATTCGTGATTGTATTTATCGATGATATTTTGATCTATTCACGGACGAAAGAAGATCATGAGCAACACCTCAGAGCCATTTTAGAGCTGCTAAAGAAGGAGAAGCTCTATGCTAAATTCTCAAAGTGCGAGTTTGGATACGCGAAGTGCAGTTCCTTGGTCACGTGGTAAATGAAAATGGATTTCATGTGGATCCCACCAAGATCAAGGCAATTAAGAATTGGGAAAATCCGAAGACGCCAACCGAGATCCGACAGTTTCTTGGTTTAGCAGGGTACTATCGCAGGTTCATTGAGGATTTCTCCAAGATCGCTCAACCGTTGACCTCCCTCACTCAAAAGGATAAGAAGTATGAATGGGGAGACAAGCAAGAAGAAGCTTTTCAGCTGCTCAAGAATAAGTTACGCGATGCACCTATATTATCCCTACCCGAAGGCACCGACGACTTCGTGGTCTATTGTGACGCCTCACGTCAGGGATTGGGTTGTGTGCTAATGCAATGCCAGAAGGTTATCGCTTATGCTTCGCGCCAACTGAAGGTCCATGAGAAGAACTATACGACGCATGATTTGGAATTAGGTGCAGTGGTGTTCGCTTTGAAGATTTGGCGACATTATCTATATAGTACTCGATGTACAATTTTTACAAATCACAAGAGCCTTCAGCACATATTTGATCAGAAAGAGCTTAACATGAGATAGCGACGATGGGTTGAGTTGTTAAATGATTATGACTGCGAAATCAAGTATCATCCAGGAAAGGCGAATGTGGTGGCAGACGCCTTGAGTCGGAAAGAAAGAATCAAGCCCATAAGGGTTAGGGCTTTAGAGATGATTATTCAGACAGACCTCACGTTGCGTATTTGTGCTGCACAAAGAGAAGCTCTTAAGAAAGAGAACATTAAGGCTGAATATCTCCGAGGAATGGAGAAAAAGTTGACGCCTAACGAGGAAGGAACCTTGTATTTCGTGGGACGTATTTGGGTTCTGATTTTTGGTGGTCTTAGAGAAGTTATTTTTGATGAAGCTCATAAATCGAGGTACTCGATCCATCCAGGATTGGACAAGATGTACCAAGATTTAAAGGATTACTATTGGTGGCCAAGACTTAAGGGTGACGTGGCTATGTATGTTGGGAAGTGCTTAACTTGTGCCAAGGTGAAGGCCGAGTTTCAGAAGCCTTCAGGTCTCCTGCAACAGCCGGAAATCCCCATATGGAAGTGGGAGCAGATTTCAATGGACTTCATCACGATGTTACCCAGGACTCCTAGAGGTCATGATACGATTTGGGTAATCGTAGACCGATTGACAAAGTCTGCGCACTTCTTGCCGATTAGAGAAAAGGATAACACTGGAAAGTTAGTTGAGCTTTACCTAAGAGAGATAGTGGCGCGTCATGGAGTGCCTATCTCGATTATATCGGACAGAGATGGACGGTTTGTGTCAAGGATTTAGCAATCCTTTCAAGAAGCTTTTGGTTCTCAGTTAAATCTGAGTACAACTTTCCACCCGCAGACGGACGGACAAAGCGAGAGAATGATTCAGACGTTGGAAGATATGCTACGTGCTTGCGTAATGGACTTGGGTGGCAGTTGGGATACTCATCTACCTTTGGTTGAGTTTTCCTATAACAACAGCTACCATACAAGTATCCAAGCTGCACCGTTTGAGGCTCTTTATGGACGCAAGTGTCGTTCACTGTTATGCTGGGCAGATGCAGGTGATAGGCAGATGGTTGGTCCCGAACTGGTCCAAGAAACTACTGATAAGATCATACAGATCCGAGAGCGCATCAAGGCGGCTCGTGATCGACAGAAGAGTTATGCGGACCAAAGGCGAAAACCCTTGGAATTCGAAGTGGGTGATATGGTTTGTTAAAAGTTTCACCTTGGAAAGGTGTATCGCGCTTTGGGAAGCGTGGTAAGTTAAACCCACGTTATATCGGGCCATTCAGAATGTTGGAAAGGTTGGTTTGGTAGCATACAAGTTGGAGCTACCAGCAGAACTTAATGGTGTTCATGATACATTTCATGTATCTAATCTGAAGAAAAGTCCAACTCAAGAGACAGTGGTCATCCCGGCGGATGAAGTACACATTGACGACACACTCCACTTTACCGAAGAACCGGTTGAGGTTGCAGATTGGAAGGTTAACAAGACTCGGAGGAGTAGTTTTAAGCTTGTCAAGGTTCGATGGAATGCACGTCACGGCCCAGAGTTTACTTGGGAGCGTGAAGATCGTATGAAAACAAAATACCCACATTTCTTCCCTAACTCCCCTGCAGCTAATAGTAAAGCTTAAAATTTCGGGACGAAATTTTCTTAACAGGGGGAGAATGTGACAATTGTCAAATTTGCATGTATCCGTACAATAATTAGAAAATGATTAGTGCTTAATGACTGTGCTGATTTAGCATTTATGACATGGATGTTTTCTGATTATTGTTATCATACATACATGTGCATCATATATTGAAAAATGTCATATCATTATTGCATGCAACATTTATTGATTCAAATGACGCACGAAACATAGATAGCACAGTTATCAGACAAATCAGAAAAATGCTGACAGAGTTCAGAACATAGACAGACATGGTATTGAGACACAGAATGAGCCAGAAACCAAGAGTTACACAGTATAGTGTGTACGAAAGTATGGATTATAAAACCGCCTTCCTAGTGACAGTTTAAGTGCCGGAAAGTGCCTAAAACTCACACAAACTGCAGAATTCTGCAGAATTCAGCAAAATTAAGCATTTAAACAACTTAATATCATGCAGAAATATGGTTAAATGATCCAGAATGCTTTCCTAAGTATCGGGAATCAAAATTGTCACAAATGGTAACATAAAGCACACTAAACTGCATAGTTTAGCACCTTAACGAACAGGTAGCCAACCGAACAACCAGACACTACCCGAAACACCAAATTTTCACTAGAAGCATTGTTTTATCATTTCCGAGCTAGTTATAGTCCCCGAACATCATAACACACTATATAACAACCTAACAACTAAACACCTAACTAAGACCCTTGGATTTCAACTAAATAACTAACTAAACATTACACCCTAATCTAGACCCCCCCTCCTATTTACGGTTCAACAAGCATGGCCCACCATGGATTTTCTTTGTTTATTAAATTAGATCATGTCTACAACTTTAGAAGACATAAGAACCACTAGATTATTTGTTGTTGGAGTTTATAAAGTTTAACCTCAAGTTCATAATCCTCATTCTTTCATCACAACACTTCACACCATAATCTCTCCCTCTCCTCTTCTTGCTCTCGGCCGAAACCACACAACACACCACCACCATTTTTCATTCAACTTTCATCCAATCTCTAAGCATACAAAGATGTAAGAAGCATCACAAGGAAGCTAGGAGCTCTTGGAAGTTGAAGGACCTCTTGCAAGTGCTATTAACCACCTCATTCATCATCATCTTCTTCTTGTGTTCATCCCTAGCCTTGAGCTAGTAGTAAGATCATCTACATCTCATTTTACATCTTATTTAGTTGGTTAAAAGATGATACAAGTAAAGAATCATGAAGAGAGGACCAGAATACACGTGGAAACTTGAATCAGAGATGCAGAGGAAATATCCACACCTGTTCCAGTAGACCTCAAGGACGAGTTCTAAAACAAGGTGAAGAGGATATAACAACCCTCCTAAAATATTTCCGACACCCTTAAAATATTTATAATATCCCTATACGTCTTAAAATACACCCCGTAGACATAAACTAGCCCTAAATACCTTTAATTTAATAAAATTAAAATAAAAACAAAATCTGAGTGTCGCTCGCGGGCCGCGAAGACCATGGTGGGCTCTTACGCGGGGCGCGACAGCTCAAGATCTGGGCGACTCACTAGCGTGCCACGTGTCAACATCGTGGCAAGTCTACCCGTCGATTGGTCAAAGCTAGGGCCTACGATACCTATGTCGCGGGCCGCGAAGGCCTTGCCTTCGGCTTACGCGGGGTGCGAGAAACTGGTCGACCAGACCTATAAATAAGGGCCTCAGGCTTCAGTTGAGAATCGTTCAATCTTCGTGTTTCTCTCTCAATTTCTACATAGCAATTATAATCTCCCGGCATAATACCCCCCTAATTAACGAAGTTCTGCCTCGTTGTAAGTATTATAACCCCCGGTTACGTATTAGATACGCTGCCCGATTGATCTAGTGCTCCGTAACGGCTGTCGAGGTTTTGCCTGACGTAGTCGTTGGAGTTCTGTCTCGGGGAGGGTATAACTAATGTAAATATTGGGTTATTATACTAACGCGTGTGCATTGTTTAATTTATTAGATTATAACCAGGAAACCACAGGAAAAGTCTAAAATAGCAATGTGAGTAATCTCCTTTTTGTAAACCTTTTTCCAAACTATTTTTACAAAACCTTAAATTATTTTATATATAATTAGCAGTGATTGAGTCTTGTAATTCTTCAATTACTGCCGGTATGTTGGGGTTTTGTATACAAAATGTGAAACACGTTACCATTGGACAATGAGATAGCCAATGAGTAATATGACCCACCAGTCATGGATTGACAGTACTGAATGAGTAATTGTGTAGATGTAAACATTGTAATCGCTCTCAATACTGTGAAATGATAATTTTTTTTATTAAATTGGGATTCACCCTCAAGTATTTCCCACTGACAAATGTTTTTAAAACGCGTTTCAGGTAACAAAATGTGAAAGCCAAATAGAAGTCAGATGGAGAGCACTGAAGGCTTGGAAAAATGTGGCTATAAAAGTTACCTAAATAAAAAACGATGTTTTAAATTCAATAAATTAGGGTTTATCTCTATAAACATGTTTGTAATGGAAACTTGGGTTCTACCCATGTGTTTATTAATATAAAAATGTGGTATTTTACTCTGTTAAAATATTTCCTAACTAATGTCCTGATGTAAATTCCGCTGCCAAACAGATAAACAATGATACCACTTAATCTGAGCTCGCGTCCGCCTGATCCCAGGAAATAGGGGCCGGGGGTTGCGACAGAAGATGGTATGAGAGCTACAGCCACTAATTTCAGCCAAAGAAGTGTTCTGCTGACATTAAAATTTTCAATGTTGTTAGGAAATAACTAATAAGATTATGTGCATACGTGTAGATTATTATTTTGTGTTATTTGACAATTTGTTAGTTTACAGTATGAGTGATCAAGGACCTTCGGACGCTTACCGTCAGTTGTCCAACTCTCCTAGGGACGAAGGAACTTCTTCCCAGCCTACCCCCTCGGGGTATTCGGCTGACACCGAAGAAGGGATTTTCGTTTTTAAAGCACAATCTGAAGAGCCATTCCCTCCCAAGAAGAGAGGATGGTTCAACAGAGGAGCTCATGAGCGTAGAAAAAGGATGAGAAAATTACAACAGCGGCAGGCCTTAGCAGCGGCCAATAGATAAATGAATGTTCAAACCCAGGATATAATCAATAGGAGATTAGCTAATTTTCACATGTTAGCTACCACCGCTGCAGACCCTAACCTAGAACAACTCATAGCACCACAGCCACTGTAGTTGTTCCCAACACAATCCATGGAATTAGAAATCGACCCAGCTGACCAGAACCCACTACCTGACCTAGACCCAGCTGAAATCCCTAGAGTCCCAACACCCCATCCCCCAGACTATGACCCTTGGTTTGACGACCATAGGGATTACCAACAATGCTACCCACTAGAGGAGCCCATGCCATACCCAATAGCACCCTATCCAAACCTTGACCCTCTAGACCCATATTTTGATAATGATCAATACATACGGGAAATTCTAGAAAACCCCTACCCACATGAGGAACCGATGCCATAGTTTCCTGACCCAATACCAGCACCAGCCCCACCTATGAGTACGGAGAACCTACAGGAACTCCACACCTTTGGTGAGGAGATATTAGAAGGAAGTGAGAGAATGAGACAGATAGGGGAGAGACTCGTCTGGAAATATGATGAGCGTAATATGCAATATTGGATGAACCCCTATCAGTAGTAATAGTAATAATATATATATATATATGTGTGTGTGTGTGTGTGTGTGATTTGAATATATATATATATATATATATGGTTTGTAATAGACGCATAATATATAAAATAGAGTAAAAGTCGCAATGTATGACGATTTTGACCAACCTATTTGTGTTGTGAGACTGTTTGCATTTTAATATTATTTTGCGATATTAATACTTGGTAAATGTTTATAATTCAGATGGCCAACGTAGCAAACCAAGAAAACCAGAATAATGATAATCAAATAAATAACAGTGCTATTCGACATATAGTAACCCAAGGAATTAGAGATGCTATGCCAGCTATCATCCAAAATGTTAGGAAAGCGGAAAATAATAATAAAAGTGATAATGCAAGTAAGCGAACACATACTGAACCCAGTCACTGCGTAAACAATGGACCAATACTTCAAGTGCCCATTCCAAAAAGAAGAAGAACTATGTCTTATGGTTGTTCTTATAAAGAATTCTGGTCTTGTAAACCAATAGAATTCTCGGGCAATGAAGGAGCCATTGCAGCTCTACGCTGGATAGAAAAGACTGAGCCAGTCTTAAAAATAAGCAAGTGCGCAGAAGAAGACAAAATCATGTTTGCTTCCAATTTATTTAAGAATGCAGCTCTAGAATGGTGGAACACTATCCTCCAGACTAGGGGAAGTGACAGAACATATAGTATGGAATGGATTGAGTTTAAGAATATGGTGGAAAGGAAATTTTGTCCTCCCAATGAAAAGGAACAGATAGCCAATAAATTCTTAAACCTTAGAATGACTGGGGTAGACAGCAAAGGTTACACTACTACATTCTTTGAATATGCTAGAATAGTGCCAACCCTAGCATCACCAGAACCAGTATTAATCTCTCATTACATCTGGGGATTAATCAGTGAAATTAGACATGTAGTCAAGGGAGCTAGGCCACAAACCATAAAAGAAGCTGTAGAATTAGCAAATACCTTGACTGATGAACTAGTGCGTACACAGGAAGAAAACCAAAGAAAGAACCTAGCTCAAAAGCTCACCCAGGAATTTCGCTACAGTAATTCCAACCGTGAGAAAAATATAGGTTCTACTTCTACTCCTTACTGCAAGTACTGCAAAAGAAAGCATTCCGGGAGATGCTCCATATACTGCAATTTCTGCAAAATATCTGGACATAAGGAAGAAAACTGCAGGAAGAAACCCAACAATAAGATATGCTACAATTGTGGAGAACAAGGTCATATTAAGCCGAATTGCCCGAAACTAGCACCAGCTACGAACAACAAGACTACTAAGAATGCTAGAGCATTTGTTGTGACAGCCGAAGAAGCCAAAATGATTCCGGACGTGATTGCCGGTACGTTTTTAGTTAATGATGTCTTTGCTAAAGTATTATTTGACTCTGGTGCGAACCAAAGTTTTATTAATACTTCATTTTGCAAACTTCTCAACCAACCATTAACTAAACTCCAACAAGAATGTCTAGTAGAAACAGCAAATGGAGAATCTATTAAGATTATTGAAATCTTGCAGGGAGCAAGAATAGAAATTTTAAACCAAAGTTTTATTGCTAATCTTTACCCAATGAATCTGGCTGGATTTGATATTGTATTAGGAATGGATTGGTTAGTAGCCAATAAAGCCAGTATTCTATGTGATCAAAAGTCAATACAAGTAAATTCACCAAAAGGTGAAAAGATCACAATTAAAGGAGATAAGCCAACCAGACCCACAAAATTTATCTCTGTGATGAAAACTGCAAGCTGTGCAAGAAAAGGATCACTAGTGTATATGATTTCCATAATCATTCACACTAAAGGAAAAGAATTAAAAGATATCCCTGTAGTATCTCAATTTTCAGATGTATTTCCAGAAGAGCTACCAGGACTACCACCGGATAGGGAAGTCTAATTCAGAATTCATCTGCTACCAGGAACTACACCTATTGCCAAGGCACCTTACCGTTTGGCACCCGCAGAAATGCAAGAGTTAAAGAAACAATTAGACGAACTATTAGAAAAAGGATTCATACAGCCAAGTTCATCGCTATGGGGAGCACCGATCTTGTTTGTCAAAAAGAAAGACGGGTTAATGCGTATGTGCATTGATTACCGAGAGTTGAATAAAGTCAGGATTAAATATTGGTACCCATTACTGAGAATCGATGATCTGTTTGATCAATTGCAAGGAGCTCGATTCTTTTCAAAGATCGATTTACGCTCAGGATATCATCAATTAAAGGTACAGGAAGAGGACATTCCTAAGACCGCTTTCAGAACAAGGTATGGCCATTATGAATTTACTATCATGCCATTTGGTTTAACCAATGCCCCAGCCGCATTTATGGACATGGTGAACCGAATATGTAAGCCATATTTGGATAAATTCATAATTGTCTTTATAGATGATATTCTCATTTACTCAAAAAGTAAAGAGGAACATGCAGCGCATCTGCATGCACTCCTAAATTTGCTGAGAAAAGAAAAGCTTTACGCTAAATTTTCGAAATGTGAATTCTGGTTAGAAGAAGTGCAATTTCTTGGACATTTAGTTAACCATGAAGGAATTCATGTGGATCACACAAAGATTGAGGCAATTACTAAATGGAAAGTCCCTGAATCACCAACCGAGGTTAGAAGTTTTCTAGGACTAGCCGGTTATTATTGTGACAACTGTCAAAAATCCAGGTATCCGTACAATTAATTAATCTTGTTTAGTGCTTAATGACTGTGCTGAATTACAATTAACTGCTTTCTGATTACTGCATTATATTTACATGTGCATCACATATTGCATAATGTCATATCATTACTGCATGCAAACATATTGACATAAATGATGCACAAAGCACAGTTAGCACAGTAAACGGATAAATCAGCAAATGTTGACAGAACTCAACACGTAGACAGACAGTGTTTTGAGACCCAGTATGGGCCAGAAATTAAGTACTACACTAGTATAGAGTGTAGGAAAGTAAGGATCGCAAAACTGCCTTGTTAAGTGATAGTTTAAGTGCCGGAAAGTGCCTAAAACTCACCCAAAGTGCTGAATTCAGCAAAATTTAGCAAAAATCAGCATTTTAACAATCTAATTTTATGCAGAAATATACTTAAATGGTCCTGAATGCTTTCCTAAGTGTCGGGAATTAAAAGTGTCACAAAAGGGTGCATAAAGAACACTAAACTGCATAGTTTAGCACCTAAACAAACCAGTATCTAACCGAACAACCGGACACTACCCGAAATATCAAATTTACACTAGAAGCACTGTTTAAATGTTTCCAAGCTAGTTATGATCCCCGAACGTCATAACACCTCCTAAAAATATCTAATAACTGAAACACGTAACCGATACTTGAATTTAAACTAATATCTAACTAAACTTGTTAGCACCTAAGCTAGACCCCCCCCCCCCACCTTGTGGACGGCCCATACATGGCCCCCATACTTTGATTTTGTTTCAATTAAATATAAGATCTTGTGTATGCTTTTAGTGACATATTACACATAAGGTAACACCTAAACTTGTTTATAAGAAGAAACCTTATGTGCATAAGCTCATTACACACACACTTGAAAAACACACTTCTCCTTCTTCTTCCTTGGGAGCTCTCGGCCGAAACCTATCCCCCATACACTCACCTTCATTTCTTCATCTTCATACAATCTACACATATAGAAGGGTGTCAGAGTTCATACAAGGAATCTTGGTGGCTTTGGATCTTGAAGAAGCTCTCTTGTTTGCTTTTATCCACTTGATTTCTACTCTTGAATCATCCCTAGCCTTATGCTAGTGGTAAGAGCCTTGATCTATCTATATTACTTCTATTTTAGTAGGTTAAAAGATGTTACAAGTAACTAATCTTGAAGAACACTAAAGATCATGAAAAGTAAATATGAACATAAGCTTGTTTAGTGAAGTAAACTTGATAAATATAAGTTGTTATGCTTGTTGATCATTGATTGTTTGTAGAAATTATGTTGATCATCATATGATCTTGCTAGATCATGATTAAAAACATAATCTAGCAAGATGTGAGAATAGAAATTATTGTAGGATGATGGATCATCCACAATTGAATCATGAACTTGAATGAATAAATGATTTTCTTGGAAAATAAAGATCAAGTAACTTGTTAATCATGTAGATCTAAATATTTCATGGATAATTCTAAAGAAACCAAGCTAGAAATATAAGTTTTGTTAAAACTTGGTTCTTACATAAACAAACACTATTTTTGGTGGTTAAACAAGTGTAGAAACACTTGTGTAACAAGAAAATTTCATAAAGAAACATTTTTGTAAAACATGATTACAAGTTGTAAACACCTAAATTCTTCAAGAATGATGTTTTTAAGTAAACAACCACACTTTAAAGTGTAACTAAACTCACTAAACACACTACCAAGTTACTACAAATTTTCACAAACTTTCAAGTTCATGAAGTGGTAGATTAAGCATGATTTTGGCAAAATTGGTAAGAGTAAGTTGTTTAGAGTTGATTGTAAATTGATTGTGATGATTTTTACAAAAGAAAATGATATGCTTGAAAGCATGGAAACCTCCATTTTTAGGGGAAACTATGGCAAAATTTTCTAAAAGTATAAACACTTAGAAAAATATTTATAAACATGCACTTACAAGTGTATTTTCAACAACAAGTTGTTACATAAACTTTGCCATAATTTTTTCTACAAAAATTATAATTATTGGAGGTTGATTTTCATAAATAAAAGTGACTAAATATGTATTTGGGAAATACATATTTAGAAGACACCATGTGTGTGATTATTTGTATTATTTTAGGACTTGAAATAATATAACACATCAAAATACCAAGGATTACAATCCAAAATATTACCAAAATCTCAAGGAATAAATATACAGGTTACACACAAAATATTGGCGAAACCGAACAAGAAATGTAACTTACAAAATATTCCGGAACTTAATTCACAAAGTATATTTTGGTAAATAATATTTTGGACTCAAAGAAATGAAAATATGATTTTTGCAATTACTACAAGAGTATATCATATTTTGACAAGGGATAAATGTAGCATTTTTGACAAGTATAAATATATATATATATTTTCTTGGAATTATTAGAAGATATATTATTTTTGGGAAAGATATATATTTTCTTGAGTAAACTTGAGATACATTATTTTTGGATAAAAATAAGTTTATATATATTTTCTAAGTTAGACTTGAAAATATATTATTTTGAACTACAAATAATTTTTTTTTTGCCAAAAGAAAAATTATAAATAATTTTTCTAAGTAATATTTCTTAAATATATATTTTGGAAATATATATATATATATATATGGCTTATTGGCCTGTAATAATCCCACCTACACCTTTTTGGCCAATAATAATCCCACCTCAGAATATTCCCAACACCAGTCCCATTTTTCAGATTTTTTGCCCACACTGGTCCTCCGTTAAAAATCCCTAACTCAGTTAACAAAATGGCTGATATGGCAGCTGACGTGTTAAAAACTGATTATGTGGCAGATGATGTGGTAAAAACTGATTACGTGGCAGATGATTATGTATTCCCCTGATCCTTTACAACTTAAATCATCTTTTACAACTTTTAAATCATTTCATCAAGCACAGCGATCATCAACTAGGGACGATCATCAACCACCCTTCAAGACCAACATCAGCAAATCCATAGGCGATCATCAACCACCGTTCAAGAGCAAAAACAGGTATGTGACTGAATCGGTTCTTGTGAAACCCCAACTTAAAGCATTTATAACCCACAATTCCTCTTTTCTCATTTGCATATAAAAAATTCCAATCGATTTCTGTAGGGGAGCATTGTAAAATCCAAGTGATGTTTAAATTGGGGGTTTCGGTAGAGGTTCAGATGGTGGTGGAGGTGTGATGCCGGTTGTGTGTAGGTGGTTGTTCGGTGGTGGAGGTGCGAAGTTAGGGGTTCAGATCTGATGTCGATTGTGTGAAGGTGCGGCAACGGTAGAGGGTGATGGCAGGTGTGGTGGTGGCAGGTGAGTGAAGGTGCGGTGGTGGTGGAGGTTTGATGTCGATTGTGTGAAGGTGCGGCAACTGTAGAGGGTGATTACAGATTCTTCTTCAATGTTGTCGTTGTTGTCAGTTGAAACGGTTGCTGATTCGTCTGAATTTGATATCTGCATCGTTAGGGTTTGTGAATTGAATTGAATTGAAGAAGCGTGTGGGATGAAGAGTTACAGATGTATATATATGTTTATAACAAATGCATTGTGTGAAATAGTTGTGGTGATTGTGAGAGCTTTGGGGGTGGCGAATTGAGGATTTAGGGTTTCAAAATTGGGAGCAAGAAGTTATGTTTTTTTATAAATATGGAAATTCAGACACTAATCAGCTGCCATATAACCCTTTTTGACACATCATCCATAAGTCAGCTGCCACATCAACCATTTTGTTAACTGAGTTAGGGATTTTTAACGGAGGACCAGTGTGGGCAAAAAATCTGAAAAATGGGACTGGTGTTGGGAATATTCTGAGGTGGGATTATTATTGGCCAAAAAGGTGTAGGTGGGATTATTACAGGCCAATAAGCCTATATATATTGGTGGACTTTTATTAGAAATAATATTCCGAAAAGTTTAATATAAATTTAAGTATATGAATACTTAATGAATACAATAAAATACGTACTCTCACATGTATAAATACACACCGGAATACGACACCAATACATGGCAAAAATATACAAATACAAGAATACGAATACAAATACACCCATCCTTGGGAAGGAAATACAAGTATGAATACTTGGGAAGTATTAAGTTAAAATATGTTATTTTAACGATTATTCCAAAATTTAATAAATACCATTCAATTCAAAATATTAATTATTTTGACAATAATAATATAACTTGGAATAATACCAAAGGCATAAAAGAAACGTAACTCAAAGACATTAATACTAAATCAAGACACGGCCCGTTCGTCTAATAGACATTAGTACGTTGTAGGTAGTCGTGTTCACCGAAGGAGCTTTGAGTTACTGTGACCCGAAGACGCAAGACTGTGAGTTCATGTCCCCCTTTTCTTTTAACTATTTTCAGTTTTATAACTTCGGGGGTGAAGTACATGTTACAACTGTTTACAAACGTTTTATACATGGTATGGTTAGCTAAGGAAGGGTACTGCTTGATCATGTGAGTGGTGGGTATAACACTTAAGGCCATTAATCCTCGTTGTAGGACCGAGGGACATGAGTGATAGATCTATTTGGGTGTAGCGAGCCCACACCCATGCGGACCAGGGTGGCCCATGTGGTGACTATGTCTTATTCCCGGAGACAAATCTGCTAGGTTTGAGTTTTCCTGCATCACTTCACACATATCAATGGCCTTGCAAACCATTGGTGATCTATTTTCCTTGTTGCTTTCATACCAGGAATTACATACATACTTACAGACATACTTTCAAAGGTTTACTCATACACACAAACAAACACATGAACTCGCTCAACTTTTGTTGATGTTTCCAAACTACATGTATTTCAGGGAATTAAGTGTGGATCTGGCGGGCGTTCGGAACTTCCAAGTGTGGTTTAAGAATAAAAGATGTCATCCATGGTCTTAGGGTTTGGGCAGGGTATCTTATTCCTGGACGAGACACGTCTTCCAAATCCTGGTTTATTTAATGTCTTTAGTCGAGTCTTTGTGAACTTTTAAACAAGTTGCATGGTGTGTACTCGTATTTGAATTTCTATGTTTTAAGACAATGTTGTCATGACTTTAAACTTAATTTATGGATGAACGTCTATGGTTTTAATCATATAGTTGTTGTTATGATTGAATGCAATGGTATTAAGAAAGTCACACCAAAATCACGCTTCCGCAATATTCAGGGTGTGACAGCTTGGTATCAGAGCTTCGATTGTAGCGAACTAGGATTCCTTATCGAGTCTTGATGTGTGCAAAATGCAACATATAAATTACATCAATTGTGGCATAAAACTAACCCTTTTTTAGTACTAATGTTGGAAAAAGTGTGTTTTTGTCTTCCTTTTGTATTTTCAGGATTAAATGAGCTCAAATTAACAAAAGAAGCAAAAAGACATCAAAATCTAACATAAATACAAGAAAAGGAACAAGACGTGACATGCCCGACCCCACGACAGTATCTTCCCAAGCAAAACAAGATAACAGAAGACTGAACACGCCCCGTGCTCAGCCAGCACGGGGGCGTGCCCAAGTGTCAGCAGAAAAGACAAAGTGGTAGAAGCTTCTATTGCCCACCACGGGGCCGTGCTCAGCGGACACGGGGCCGTGGTCAACTATAAGATTCGCACAATCTAGGCAAATCTTCATAGTACAAAGATTCTTCTGCACACGGTATCCTTGCTCAGCGTTTAGAGGTCCTGCAATGGACCTGGGTCAAATTTAGTAGGACCTCCTTCAATACTTAACGGTATTGGATGGCGGGGGTCCAAACTCTTTGATCCCCTCATAAGTTAACTACTATTAATACTATAACCCGGCTATTTAGGACTGTATCCCTGCTGACTCAGACTACTTAGTCGAGGGTAACGTCACCTCCAAAAGAGGGGCCTACCATAATTTGCATTAATAACTTAATTAATTATCTTTCAATAATCCGACCCTTTAGGGTTGTATCCTTGCTGACTCAAACTACTGGGTTGAGGGTAACGTCACCTTCAAAAGAGGGGCCTACTACAATAACTAAGATAATCTCTTAAATAAGTGCAAAAGTGCGGAATTAATCAAAGGTTACACTAGATACGAGTCGGAACCAAGTGATTCATCTTGTCTATCTGTTTTTCTTTTATTTTTATTTTTCAACATTTTAGTTAGTTTTTATCTTTCTTAGCTTAAAACATTTTTCTAAACTTTTTGATTTGATTAGACGTTGAGGATAAACCGGTACTAAAAGCTCTTGTGTCCTTGGACGACCTCGGTATCTTACCAACACTATACTACGCTCACGATGGGTGCACTTGCCCATATGTGTGTCTAGTGTTAGTAAATATCGTGTTTTATAAATTTAAAACTTGACTAAAAAGGTGTTAAAGGGGCTTAAAATATACACCTAATATATATAACACTCGACACCCATCAAGTTTTTGGCGCCGTTGCCGGGGACACAAGGATTTTAAAAAAGCTTAAAATCGACGGCCTAATCAGTTTTTCAAAACGTTTTTAAAACGCGCGCACATTTTTCTGCATTTTAGTTTAGTTTTGCATTTACAGTAACCTGTACACGGGGCCGTATTCACTGAACACGGGGCCGTGCTGCACATTTTCATAAAAACACCCAGTAACAGTAGCTTGAACATGGGCCGTGCTCACTGAACACGCCCCGTGCTCAACGAAATCAGTAAATTTAATTAAAACGCCCAGATACAGATTCTGAACACGGGGCCGTGTCCAGCCTCTGTTTCCGTTTTTATTTTTGTTTTCTGATCTCGAGACTTGGTTGTGGTCTGCTGAGTGATTCTTATGGATCAATACTTAGGAGGTTACAACTACACCTATGAGGAGGATGATTATCGGAGTAATTATTGCGCTAATTGTCGTAACACACACTAGGTTCAAAATAGTCACTCATATCAACCATCCAATTCATACACCTACTATGAGGAGCCCAGGTACGAGCCATCAACTTCATACACATCATATGAAGACCAAAGGTATGAACCTCCTCCCTCATACTCATATTTTGATGAACTGAGGTATGAGCCTTCATACTCATACTTTGAGGAACCAAGATATGAGCCACCACCTTCGTATGCTTATTATGAGGAACCATGGCGTGAACAACCCACCTCATATGAGTATTATGAAGTACAAAATTATGACCCTTATCCATCATATGCTTACAATGAAGAACAATGGTGTGAACCATCTACTTCACATGGGTATTATGAGGAACAAAGGACCGAACAACCGGATTCAAGCTTTGAAAATCCTGATTCTTTTTCTATAACCGAAGTGACCGATAGGATATTAGAACACATTAGAGTTATCGATCGCTGTATAAAAGAATCTCGCGCAAGGGAAGAGGAGTCCCGCGCAAGAGAAGAATTAAAAAAGGAAGAGATAACCGAAAGTGTAAAAATGGAAGAACAAGTAAGTGAAAAACCGACACATGAGTTAAACAACGAAAAAGGTGAGTCCGACAACGTTAAAATTCAAAAAGAGTCTAATTTTGAAGAAATTAATCTCTTGTCACCTTCTTTTGAAAATCATTGTTTAGTACCCACTCATGCTAAGTTTTTAAAAGAGTTAAACACTAACACTAAAATTGACGAAACGGTAAGTGTTAAGTTAACTAATGATCAAACCTCACTAATAAAACAAGACCCATTTGAAATTAACATTACACCGGTTCCATGTTTCTTTCAAAATTCATTTATTAGTAATGTCACAATCGATAAAGATCTTTGTGTTAACATAATGCCTAACTACATTTTTGAAAAAATTAAGTATTAGTGATTTTTCTCCACTTCAAATACCCATTTTTCTATCCAATCGGAAAGTAATAAAATCAATCGGTGTAGTTGAAGATGTATTGGTTCAAACAAATCAATTGGTAATCCCGACCGACTTTGTCATCCTCAATGACGCTCCTCTAGTGTTGGGACGACCATTTGTAAAAACTCACGAAGCCTTGAAAAACCGGAAGTTCAAAAATCTACCTCTTCAATTAGGGGCATTTAAAAGAAGTGTCGATCTTGAGCGGTCAATGAAATATCCTTTCGGCAATAATGACCCCCTAATTGAAGATGAAGATGAACCACCCGATACAAGTGAAGAGATTGACCACTTTGTTGAAGAAGAGGTCGCCATAGAACAAACTTTTAAAGTTCTTGATCAAAATGAGTAACCAAATAAGGAGTCTCCTAAAGACCCACCACTTGAGCTCAAAGAACTTCCAAAAGGTTTGGAATATGCTTTTCTAGACAAAGAGGGTAATTTACCTAAATTAGATAGCGTAGAAAAAGAAAAGACAAAAAGTTCCATTATTGCATCTAAATTAGATAGCGTAGAAAAAGAAAAATTAATTAGTCTTTTGAAAAAACACAAAAACGCAATAGCTTGGAAACTTGTAGACATAAAAGGAATTAGTCCTTCCATGTGCACACACAAAATTTTAATGAATGATGACTACAAATCGGTAATACAACCACAATGGCGCGTAAATCCAAATGTTCAAGAAGTGGTTAAAAACGAGGTCATCAAATTACTTGACGCCGGACTTATCTATCCTATCTCCGATAGCCCTTGGGTAAGTCCCGTCCAAGTAGTTCCAAAGAAAGGAGGTATGACGGTAATAACTAACGAAAAGAATGAATTAATACCAACGAGAACCGTCACAGGATGGAGAGTATGAATAGATTATAGACGATTAAATGAAGCTACAAGAAAAGATCACTTTCCTTTACCCTTCATTGATCAAATGTTAGAAAGATTATCCGGTCATAAATTTTATTGTTTCTTGGATGGTTTTTCAGGTTACTTTCAAATCCCGATAGCACCCGAAGACCAAGAAAAGACAACTTTCATATGTCCCTATGGAACTTTTGCTTATCGACGCATGCCGTTCGGTCTATGTAATGCCCCCGCAACATTCCAACGTTGCATGGTGGCCATTTTCCACGACATGATAGAAAAGACAATGGAAGTCTTCATGGACGACTTTTCTATCTTCGAGGATTCATGCGACCAATGCCTCGATAACCTTGAACGAATGCTATCCCGATGTGAGGAAACTAACCTCGCCCTTAATTGGGAAAAATGCCATTTCATGGTAACGGAGGGAATAGTACTCGGTCACAAGATCTCGAGCGAAGGGATGGAGGTAGATCGAGCCAAAATAGATACCATTTCTAGACTACCACCTCCATCCTCCGTAAGAGCTATCAGAAGTTTCCTAGGGCATGCCGGATTTTATAGGCGGTTTATCAAAGACTTTTCAAAAATCTCTAGACCTCTAACAAAATTACTTGAAAAAGATGCTCCTTTCATCTTTGACAAGGATTGCAATCAAGCATTTCTGACCTTAAAGGAAATGTTAGTCAATGCACCTATCATGACAGCGCCTGATTGGAAGTTTCCTTTCGAAATCATGTGTGATGCTAGTGACTTTGCAGTTGGAGCTGTCTTGGGACAAAGAAAAGAAAAGCATTTCCACAAGAAAATTACACAACAACTGAAAAAGAATTACTAGCTGTGGTATTTGCTTTTGATAAATTTCGTTCTTATCTTGTTCTTTCTAAAACTATAGTCTATACAGATCATGCAGCCATTCGATATCTCTTCAAAAAGCAAGATGCAAAACCACGTTTGATCCGGTGGATTCTACTCCTCCAAGAATTTGACATTGAAATCAAAGACAAAAGAGGAGCAGAAAACACTGCAGCAGATCATCTTTCGCGCTTAGAAGACCCAGCTTTGGAGGCAACCAGGGACGAGCAAATCAACGAAAAATTTCCAACTGAGTCCCTGGAAATGGTGGAATATAAGGAAGAACCATGGTACGCCGACTATGCTAACTACCTAGCTAGTGGTATAGTCGCAAAAGGGTGGCCACATCATCAAAGGAAAAAAAATTTTTTCCAATGTGAAACACTATTTTTGGGAAGATCCATATCTTTTCAAAATGTGTGCCGACCAACTCGTCCGACGATGCGTACATGGTAGCGAAGCACGAAGAATTCTCCGCCATTGTCATGAAGGTCCATACGGAGGGCATCATGGTGCCGCTAGTACCGCACGAAAGGTATTTGATTCAGGATTTTATTGGCCAACCATTTACAAAGACGCCCAAAGTCTTGTCAAGACATGTGATGCTTGCCAAAGAACAGGTAATATTTCTTCCAAAAACGAAATGCCACAAAATGGCATTCTTGTTTGTGAAATTTTTGATGTGTGGGGACTCGACTTTATGGGACCTTTCCCACCATCGAAAGGAAACAAATATATACTTGTGGCAGTAGACTACTTGTCTAAATGGGCCGAGGCCGAGGCACTTCCAACAAATGATGGAAGAGTCGTGGTAAGATTTCTGAAAAAATTATTCTCTAGTTTGGCACACCTAAAGCCTTAATAAGTGATAGAGGTACCCATTTTTGCAACCATCAACTTGAAATTTTTTTAACAAGATATGGGGTCTATCACCGGGTCTCAACAGCATATCACCCTCAAACAAACGGACAAGCCGAAGTGACTAATAGAGGTTTAAAACGAATACTTGAAAAAACCGTAGGGTTAAATAAAAAGGAATGGGCAGATAAATTAGATGATGCTTTATGGGCTTTTCGAACTGCTTATAAAACAACAATTGGTACAACCCCATATAAGCTAGTCTATGGAAAAAGTTGTCACTTGCCAGTAGAAATTGCACACAAAGCCTACTGGGCAATCAAAAATGTAAACTTAGATTTAGAATTTGCTGGTAAAAATCGATTTTGTCAATTAAATGAATTAGACGAGCTTAGGAATTATGCATACTCAAACTCTGAAATTTATAAGGAAAGAATGAAAAATTTGCATGACAAACATATTAAACCTAATGAATTTCGAGTAGGAGATCTAGTTCTTTTGTTTAATTCACGACTTCGATTGTTTCCTGGTAAATTAAAGTCTAGGTGGTCAGGACCTTTTTCCATCACCCATATTTTCCCACACGGTGCAGTGGAAATTAAATCTCGAAATGGGCCTCCATTCAAAGTCAATGGCCAACGGCTGAAACTCTATCAAGGATTCATTGAGGATGAAGAGAAAGAAATCTCGCTTCAAACGGTGAAAGAATGAAACCAACATCATACCTGGTAAGTTACGAACGATTGAGACGACATCTAAAGCGGTAAGTTTTCTAACCAAAGTTTATGGGAAACAAGGGCACTCACACGAGCACTAAAAAAAAAATCTCAAAAACTGTGCTCGGCACGAGGCCGTGTCCGCTGGACACGGGGCCGTGTCCGCGCTGCAGTCGGGATATATCCCCTTTTTCACAACAGTTACAACATTCCACACGCCCCGTTTCCCCGAAAAAACTCTGGTTTCAGGCGATTTTTCGCATATTTTCAACGTCTCCTATCACTCTAACAACATCAAGGTATGATTCTATCACTTTTAGTAGTTAGATTAGTTACTTGCATGTAGTTAAAACACCAAAAATTTGGGGAAAAATCTAGGGAAAAATCCGGATCGAACCTCAAATTTTTGTTTAGATCTGTTTGCATTTAGTTAGATTAGTGTTAAGGGATGTAATTACACTTATATTGTTCATAGATTCACCCGATTTCTCACAAAAACCCCAAACCCTTGTTCTTGAACCGAAAAAGATAAAATTGAATGGGTAAACAGGTTATTTTGGGAAAAACGGCACTTAGGGTTTCATTTTCAGGGGAAACCGCATCTATTGGGCCAAAAATTTTCAAGTTTTCGAAACCGGGGCGAAAAATGGAATTTTTGTGTAACAGTCGCCTGGACACGGGGCCGTGTCCGCTGAACACGGGGTCGTGTCCAGCCTACTGTTTGCAGTTTTGTCCGAAAGTACTTCTGTTTCGTGCTAACTTTTGGTGTATTCTTTCAGATGGCTAGGAAGTTCACAAGATTTAACGCGAATGAGCTCGATGCTAGGGCTAGATACGAGATACTTCAAACAAGGCCGGAGGAATACCCGAGGCAAGCATGCACGGAACTGTTAATTGTGGTGAAGCAAATCGACCGTTTCGACAACATTGTCACGGGACCACTAAGAGTCGCTTTAACAACTCGACTCCGTTCCGTCCACGAATGCACTTTGGAATTCTATAGCACCTTCACATTCAACTCAAGGTGTGACCCATTCGACAACGATGGGGTAGCATTCCGATATGGCGGAACTAGGTATTCGATCTCTATGGCATAATTTGGGTCGATTGTCAGGTTATATGCCGAAGAAGATGCAGGCAACGAGGAAAATACTGGACGGATGAGAGAGATAGGTGAAAACGAACGCCAAGCCATTTGGGCTCAGATTGGTGAAGGGTACTACAATCCGAGCAACACTAAGAGTACGAAGTTGAGGGATCCGCTCTACAGATACATTCATAGGCTCCTCGGCTACTCTCTTAGCCAAAGGCATGATAGTAGTGGCGTCGTTGGGTTAAGAGATTTGGTTGTCCTCCACTGCATCCACAACCGCAGGCCGCTCGATGTTCCGTTCCTCATGCTCCGAAACATGCATCATAACCGCCTTGCAAGTGCACCGACCCCTATCTTCTTTGGGGGATGGGTGTACCGTCTCTTCAGGCACTTCACCCACATACCTAGGTCATTCGAAAGGAGCCCATGGTCGGGTAGGGTGGATATACACATATGTCGCTCAATGAACCTAATTTATGAGGCTGAAGACGGGATGGTAAGCTTTCAAAGGATGCAAGGTCATGGATTGAACCCGCAAGAAGCACTTGTCCTTCAAGCTCCACAACATCATCAGTATCAGTATCAACCCCAAGGTGATCCGAGCCAATCCTCCTCAGGAGGCGGTTTTCCTAATTTCCAAAGTTTGCATGATTTGTTGCAGGAAAACCTTATGTGCACCAGGAACACTTACAACATGGCAAGCAACACGTACCACCGGGTTGGAGCTATCGAGAGAAACATATCCGATATCCAAGATGATATTGGATATATTCGGGACCACATTGCTGGCCATGGAGGGGATGATGATGATGATGATGATGATGATGATGAGTACATGGATTAGGCGGGAGGAGCGGAGGAAGAAGCGGTTGTTTGATGGTTCCCCAAGTTAACCCTTTTCTAATCTTGAACAATTGATGGCCTGCGTGCCAAGTGTTGAACAATTTACTTTCCCTAACTTCTTTTATTTTCTGCATTTATTTTTCTTTTAACTTTGACATGGATGTTAAACTTGGTAAAATTAGGATGTTTGCTATGGTTTGGTATGGTGTTTATTGATTAAACAGGTACATACGAGGCTTAGAGTACTAAACATTAGTACTACAAAAGCCGGGACAGGAAAACCGAAGAAAGAAACCTGTTTTTCAACCTTGCAGATTGTCCGCACGGGGCCGTGTCCAGCCGACACGCCCCCGTGCCCACTCCCCTGAACCTGCTGTTTGTTTTAATTCTGCAAACCTTGACAGACACGGGGTCGTGTTCAACCAACACGCCCCCGTGTTCACCTTCTGTAAGTTTTTGTTACTGGCACCTGAGCACGGGGTCGTGTCCACTCAACACGGGGTCGTGCCCAGGTAACCAGTAACACAAAATTTTTGCTTTTTACACCTTTTTACACATTCAATCAACCTAAAAACTTATTTTTGGGACACATTGAGGACAATGTGTAATTTAAGTGTGGGGGAGATGCTAAAACCTTGAATCTTGCAAGTCCTAAATACAAGCCTTACACAAAACTCTATTGGAACCGCTAATCACCCCAAATTTTTTCAAAAAAAAAGTTTTCATTTTTTTTTTCTTTTACTTGTCTAGGTTTAACTCGGGAAATTCAAGTTCTCAAAAAAGGTTATATTTTTACGAATTTACAACCGATAGCGTCGTGATAATAAGAACCAACATAAGAAAATTATGAAAAGGCATGACAAGCTTAGATAAAATTTGATTATATATACTTGATCACATAAAAACCCATTCCCACAAAAGTGAGTTTTGAGCCTTTATTGAGCATACAATTACATATCATTAGACTAAATGCTCATTTTTCGTTTCTTGTGTGAATAGCCGCTTGGTTCTTACGACTCTAGAACTTGCCATGACGATACATTCCCGGTCCTTACCAACTTAAACCCGAGTAAGTAAATGATGGAGGCATTAGGACTAACCCTTTTTATTTCTACACCATTATTTTCCTTTTTTTTACCACCTACCCAAAAATCCCCCTAGTTAGCCCCTTTGAGCCTAAACCTTTTCATTTCATAACCCAAACCAAACACCCTTTTACCCACCAAAACCTTTTTCATTTTTAACCCTTTGTTTTAGTAACAAGTTTGATTTTTCGTATGACTTTTCAAAAAAAAAAAAAAAAAAAACGTGTTGATGATGAAGCAAAAGAAAATAAACAAACAAGTTCATCAAAAATAACTTTGTTTGAATAATAGCTTCATCAAAATAAAAGTTACAAAAATAAAAAGTCTTACGAAAACCGATGCTTGTTACGCTTTTCGCCCTTTTTCTACTAACCACTAACCCAACCACCTACCTTTAACCCAAGCCTAACCCTTCACCCACAAAGTCTTCTTGATATTTACAAAGGTATATAAGTTAAAAAGGAGGAGGATTGATTGCTTGGCAAGCCTATGGAAGGAGTAAGTTCCATGCCGCTCTCGAGTGATCCACAAAAATACATTTTCGGCCGAGTGTTGAGTGATCCCCGTGAGGTATGTGAACTTGTATATAAATAGAATTTTAAAGAGGTATGTTATGCCCTAATAAGTAATTTATCTTATGAAAAGTTTTAAATAAATCATGATGAATAGGATTGTAAATAAATAAAAATAAAACTAAATAAAGAATCTTGGACATCCCGACACTCTATGACAAGCCCAAAAACCTTCTTCTCTACCCATTCCATTCCATTTGGGAGTGTAATAGCCACTTATTAAAGAGTTTTGCTTGAGGACAAGCAAAGATTCAAGTGTGGGGGTATTTGATGTGTGCAAAATGCAACATATAAATTACATCAATTGTGGCATAAAACTAACCCTTTTTAGTACTAATGTTGGAAAAAGTGTGTTTTTGTCTTCCTTTTGTATTTCCAGGATTAAATGAGCTCAAATTAACAAAAGAAGCAAAAAGACATCAAAATCTAACATAAATACAAGAAAAGGAACAAGACGTGACATGCCCGACCCCACGACATCATCTTCCCAAGCAAAACAAGATAACAGAAGACTGAACACGCCCCGTGCTCAGCCAGCACGGGGGCGTGCCCAAGTGTCAGTAGAAAAGACAAAGTGGTAGAAGCTTCTATTGCCCACCACGGGGCCGTGCTCAGCGGACACAGGGCCGTGGTCAACTATAAGATTCGCACAATCTAGGCAAATCTTCATAGTACAAAGATTCTTCTGCACACGGGGTCGTGCTCAGCAGACACGGGGGCGTGGTCAACTAATAAGACAAGCTGCATTAAATGAAGAAAGAGAAGGATGTGGACACGGGGCCGTGCCCGAGCTTCTGTTCAGCCTATAAATAGGAGTGCTTGGCTCAAGCTCAAACCATCCCTTGGCACACCACCTCTCTCACACTTCACCCACCACCCACCACCACCATAACACCATCCACCACCATCATCCATTGTCCATCATAGAGTGTGTGAGTCGTCTCGGGATCCAAGATTGATCGTAAGAGTTCTTGACAATCAAGGCCATGTTTGCCTAAGTCTCTTACATCACTTGGTGAAGACAAGTGTCTAGTGTAATACTTTTTATTTCTAATATTTTCGCACTTTTTATTTGGTTTTGTATTAATGACTTTAATAACTAGTTTCTTATGTTGAAGGTGATCTTTCCTTATCGTTTGTCCGTGGTGTCTTGGCATTATTTTACTATCTATATAAAATAAAAGATTTTCACCATTCATATCTCCACGGTCTATATGGAGGTATGTTGGCTACCTGGTCGTGGGTTAAGGGAACGGTTTGGTAAAGGTCTTGCCATTGTTCAGCGTTTAGAGGTCCTGCAATGGACCTGGGTCAAATTTAGTAGGACCTCCTTCAATACTTAACGGTATTGGATGGCGGGGGTCCAAACTCTTTGATCCCCTCATAAGTTAACTACCATTAATACTATAACCCGGCTATTTAGGACTGTATCCCTGCTGACTCAGACTACTTAGTCGAGGGTAACGTCACCTCCAAAAGAGGGGCCTACCATAATTTGCATTAATAACTTAATTAATTATCTTTCAATAATCCGACCCTTTAGGATTGTATCCTTGCTGACTCAAACTACTGGGTTGAGGGTAACGTCACCTTCAAAAGAGGGGCCTACTACAATAACTAAGATAATCTCTTAAATAAGTGCAAAAGTGCGGAATTAATCAAAGGTTACACTAGATACGAGTCGGAACCAAGTGATTCATCTTGTCTATCTGTTTTTCTTTTATTTTTATTTTTCAGCATTTTAGTTAGTTTTTATCTTTCTTAGCTTAAAACATTTTTCTAAACTTTTTGATTTGATTAGACGTTGAGGATAAACCGGTACTAAAAGCTCTTGTGTCCTTGGACGACCTCGGTATCTTACCAACACTATACTACGCTCACGATGGGTGCACTTGCCCATATGTGTGTCTAGTGTTAGTAAATATCGTGTTTTATAAATTTAAAACTTGACTAAAAAGGTGTTAAAGGGGCTTAAAATATACACCTAATATATATAACACTCGACACCCATCAAGTCTAGACTACAATCATTAGGGCTCTCACGAAAACGTTTTCACAACATGTTTTCATTGCATACACGAAACGCCCAGATCCAGGAAACAAACATTTTTACAAACAAAAGACACGAGACACATTTCAAGGGTTATGTTCAGTCTGAGAGACTGGTTGGTTCGGTCTGAGAGACTGGGTGGTTCAGTCTGAGAGACTGGTTGGTTCAGTCTGAGAGATTGGTTGGTTCAGCCTGAGAGACTGGGTAGTTCAGTTTGAGAAACTAGGAGGTTTAGTCTGAGAGACTAGGTAGTTCAGTCTGGGAGACTGGGAGGTTTAGTCTGGGAGACTAAGTGGTTTAGTCTGGGAGACTAGGAAGAATACGTGATTACATTGCTATTACTTACATGCTTAATGATGGTTGTTGATATATGTGCATTTGTTGTGATTGTTTTGTTACAAACACCATGTCTTCATCTGAGAGTGGATTATCCGATACTGTTGACCCCATGGATATCGTTTCTGACGATGAGATCATCCCAGAGCCAGAGATCTTTACCTCCGATACTGAGAGTGACCCGGAGATGATGTCGAATGACGACGACGATTTTCAGCCATTTGCACTGCCCGAATTTGGCGATGATTTACCGCATACTGATGGTATCCCCGACGAGGATCCCTTTCTTATTCCTATTCCTGTCCAGGGCCATCTCATCCTCGGACATCCCGACGGTGAGCATGTCGTGGCACCGATCCTCGCCCCTTTGCCTCTTGCGGCCTTTCCTTTCGAGGATTTACCTTTTGATGACTTGTTTGATGATGATGTCGACCTTTTTGTTGATGGTCCCCCTGATGATGCCCAGGGTGATGGAGTTTTAGCTGAGGATGTTATTGTTGTTCCGCTCGTTGAGATTCCTATTATTGAGATTTCCTCTGATCACTCTGTTCCAGTGTAACACCTCGAAAATTCACGCCCGGAAGAGCTCAGTGGAATTCACAATGTGTTCCACATCTGCAATCTGAAGAAGTGCTTCGCTGACGAATCACTGGTTATACCACATACAGATGTGCATATAGATGAGAGCTTGAAGTTTGTGGAAAAACCTTTGTCGATTGAAGATCGACAGGTAAAGAAGCTTCGAAGGAAGCATGTACCTATTGTAAAGGTCAAATGGGATGCCCGTAGAGGTCCCGAATACACGTGGGAGGTTGAATCCACGATGAAGGAAAAGTACCCTTATTTATTTCAGTAAATCTCGGGTCGAGATTTATTTTAAGGGGGTGAGGATGTAACACCTCGAAAATTCACGTCCTATAGTGTGTAGACACATGTCAAATGTTTAAACGTGTGAAAGAAATATTATAGAAGGACCAAAGTTGACAATCATGGAAAGTGTAACAACTCTCATCAAAAGTTATATTTATTTAATCAAATTATCCAATAGGAAACCCTAATTGAGAAACCCAAGTGATTCTGTATAATCCCTAAAATTTTCAGAACATTTGGAATTAGGATTAGGGCCTCTAAAACTCAGGGGGGGTTAAACCCTATTCGATAATATCTTAACAAAACGCTGTCAAAAATTCGAAATAACACGAAATCGACTCAGCAGGCCTATACTAGTGACAAGGCTACTCTAGGATAGGTGGACACCCCAGGCGAGTCGCGACAGGAGTCACGACATCTCCCGCGACACGCGGGGGAACCCAATTTCACGTATAAATAGTACGGTCTGTTTCATGCAATTCGGTGTTCATTCGACGTTCAATTTCAAATTGTACGCTGAGTTATAATTAAAACAGTCCTAAAACACACACTGATCACGAAGTGCTGCCACAATTCAGGGTAATAACTCGATCGCTGCTATGATTCAATGTCCGATCGATTAAACTATCCAATGGATGTTTAAGTGCTGCCCACATTAGGGTTTATGCTTTGTCATTCGTCGTTAAATCGATGGATGTTTAAGTATCGCACTTTGTCATTCGTTGTGAAGGTTTCAATCTCGTGAGTTATCGTAAATGCTGTATTAAGTTACTAACCTAGTTTGTGTGCATGATTATTTAAACTAGGTTATCAAGGCTAATCAGTAGGCTAAGCTCTGTTCATAGTTAAATCTGCAATGTGAGTCATTCTCTTTTTATCAAATTACTTGATTTCAAAAGCATGTTTATTTTCAAGATTATAATTACAGTGATTAAGTTTATGTAGTCACCAAATTACAGCCAGTATGTGGGGTATTGTGCACATTACTGTTTTTATCACTTTAGGTGGGCGTACCTAATTAATGATACTCGTTACTATTGGATGAACGGATTCAATGGTAATATGACCACAGTCACCGAAATGAGTCGATGACAAGTACTGTGGGTATTTGGTTGAAATAAACATTGTAATCTCTCTTAATACTGTGTATTATAATAAAAGAGTCATTTTAGCAAAATGAATGATTCACTCAGTATTTCCCGCTGACAAAACCTTTTTCAAACATGTTTCAGGTGATCTGTTGTGATCCAGGAAAAGTGCCGTGAAACACTATCAGCTTAAGGAAGTGGCTCAGTATAAAATAAAGAAACATGTTTTGTAAAATAAAAGATTTCTTCGTGAAATCTCAATATTGTAAATTACCGGGTTTTATCCCGAATTGTGAAATAAAATAATCGGGAAATATTTCAGTTTTAAAAAAAGATCCTGAAGAAACTTCCGCTGTTAATTAAATACCACGGGATTTCTGTCCCGCGGCTCCTGAAACGGGTCAAACCGGGTCGGGGGCCGTGACAGAAATAAGGTGGTATCAGAGCCACTGATTTAAGCCTATTAAGTATTTAGAAATACTTAATTTTACTGATTGCCAATTATGTGATTATGTGTTTTATTAACTGATTATTTGTTAATTACAGTATCGGTAAACAAAAGCTGTCAAACATCTATCTTAAACTAGATAGGTCAACCAACGAGAAGGGAAGTTTTAGATCATAAATTAGTAATGAGTGACCTCATCGGACCTGCCGATGGAAACCTTGAACCAGCTAATCCAAACCTTATATTTACTGAAGACGATCTTTTCAGCTACCCACTAGAAGCTCCAATTCCAATCAATCTGGAACCCGCTATTCCAGATCCTATTGTCCAACCTCAACCATTACCAGTAGAATTAGATGAATGGTGGACAACTGATTGGCAATACCAAAATCTTTTAAACAACCCTGATACATTTTTCCCACAAGTTGACCAAGAACCTCCACTATACCCAACTATGAGCCCGGAGAATCTGACTGAACTTCGTCTTTGGGGCGAAGAGTTAATTGATGCAGGAAATCGGATTAGGGATGTGGGAGAAAGAGTTACTTGGAAGTATGACGAAAGGGAGCGTCGTTTTTAAGAAATTAGCTGATCAGATAATGGGAGTTTGCAGGAATATGTGTTAATAAATAATCATAATAACCAGTATGTGTAATAACTTAACAATAAAACGTTGTATGATAATCGTGTGTACAAGGCATAATATAATATATAGAAATGAAACCTGTGAAATCGATAATTTTTGGTTATACATGTTAATGTGATTATGTGCAAACTGTTTTATTATATTTATAATCATACTAATTATTTATATAAAATTTATTATCAGATGGCAAACATTGGTAATGAACCAGTAAATGAGGTTAATCAGTCTGAGCAACATCCAGGAGATCAATATATGACTAGACAAGATATCGAAAATATTGTTGCTCAAGGGATAGCCAATGCTATTCCAGCATTCGTTGCTGTTATAAAGAATCCAATCGAACCGCAACAAATTGTTCCTAGTAAACGTATTTCTGAAGATAGCTTCAGTAATAGTGTAAACGGAGGCAATGATCATGTTAACCATAATGGGGAACCACATCAACCTCCATTACCTAAGAAAATGAAAACTGCAACGCCTGGTTGCACTTTCAAAGAATTTCTTGCTTGTAAACCCACAGAATTTGCAGGCAATGAAGGAGCAACTGCATCACTGCGTTGGTTAGAGAAAACCGAAGCAGTCATTGCAATAAGTAAATGTGCTAAAGATGATCAGGTTATGTACGCATCAAATCTCTTCAAGGAAGGAGCACTTGAATGGTGGAACACTGTGTTACAATCAAAAGGAAGAATAATAGCTTATGCTATGACTTGGGAAGAATTTAAGGGTTTGGTAGAAAGAAAATTCTGTCCCGAGTATGAAAAGGAACAGATGACGAATAAGTTCCTAAATCATCGGATGATGGGTGTAGATTATCGCGGTTATACTTCGACATTCTTTGAGTATGCTAGAGTGGTACCAACACTGGCTTCGCCAGAACCGGTACTCATTTCTCGCTACATTTGGGGACTGATAAGTGAAATCCGCAATATCGTTAAAGCTGCGAGACCTCGCACTATTGACGATGCTGTGGAATTAGCTAATACCCTAACCGATGAACTAGTACGCACCCAAGATGAAAACAGGAAGAAGGAATTGGCTCAGAAAATTACTCAAGGATTCCGTACAGGTAATAATAATAGCTTCAAGAGAAGGGGAACAGGGCAATCTTCAAATATGCCATTCTGCAAGAATTGCAAAAAGAACATTATGGAAGATGTAATGTAATCTGCAATTTTTGCAAAGTTGTAGGACATCGTGAAGAAAACTGCAGAAAGAAATCCACAATCTGTTACAATTGTGGAGAAGTAGGACATTTCAAACCAGAATATCCTAAATTGGGTAAACCAGCAGACAACAAAACCAAGGCGACCGACGGAACTAATAAGAAGAATGCCAGGGCATTTCAGCTGACCACTCAAGAAGCAGAACTAATCCCAGATGTGATAGCGGGTACGTTCTTAGTTCATAACGTATACGCAAAAGTATTATTTGACTCTGGTGCAAACCAAAGTTTTATAAATACTTCATTCTGCCAAGCTCTTAATTTACATTTAACCAATATTAGGCAGATTTTTACAGTTGAAACGGTAGACGGAAATTCAGTTAAAATAGATAAAGTTTTGCAGGAAGAAAATATAGAACTTTTAGGACATAAATTCTCTGCAAAACTATTGCCAATGAAGTTAGCTGAATTTGATGTTGTATTAGGAATGGATTGGTTAGTAGCCAACCATGCTCGAATATTGTGTGATCAGAATTCCATAGAAATTCAATCAACCACCGGAGAAGTAATTAGGATTACAGGAGATAAACCACGTAAACCCATGAAGTTCATATCAGTAATGAAAGTTGCTAATTATGAACGAAAACAAGGAATAGTGTATATGATTTCGGTAATCATTAGTACTAAGGGTAAAGATCTTAAGGAAATACCAGTAGTCTCAGAATATCCAGATGTATTTCCAGAAGATTTACCAGGATTACCTCCGGATAGGGAAGTAGAATTTAGGATTCATCTAATTCCAGGAACTACACCGATAGCCAAGGCACCTTATCGGTTAGCACCTACAGAAATGTTAGAACTGAAAAAGCAATTAGATGAATTCCTAAATAAAGGATTCATACAACCTAGCTCATCCCCTTGGGGAGCGCCAGTGTTGTTTGTAAAGAAGAAGGATGGTTCAATGAGAATGTGTATCGATTATAGAGAATTGAATAAGGTTACAATTAAGAATCGATACCCATTACCTAGGATTGATGATCTGTTTGATCAACTTCAAGGGGCTAAATATTTTTCTAAGATAGATTTACGCTCCGGATATCATCAATTGAAGGTACAAGAAGAAGACATACCTAAAACTGCTTTCAGAACTAGGTATGGTCATTATGAGTTTACAGTCATGCCCTTTGGGTTAACGAATGCACCTGCTGCATTCATGGACATGATGAATAGGATATGTAAACCATATTTGGATAAATTTGTAATTGTCTTCATAGATGATATACTTATTTATTCCAAAAGTCAGACAGAACATTGTGAACACCTTCATGCACTCTTAACTTTGTTAAGAAAAGAAAAGCTTTATGCCAAATTCTCGAAGTGTGAATTTTGGTTGCAAGAAGTGCAATTCTTAGGACACATGGTGAATCACGAAGGTATTCACGTAGATCCTGCTAAGATAGAGGCAATTACCAATTGGAAGATTCCACAAACAACAATGGAAATTAGAAGTTTTATAGGTTTAGCTGGGTATTATAGACGGTTTATTAAGGATTTTTCCAAGATAGCCGTACCATTAACTAAGTTAACCTGTAAAGCCATTAAGTTTGAATGGGGACCTAAGCAAGAAGAAGCCTTTAGAATATTGAAGCAGAAATTAACAAATGCACCAATCTTAGCCTTACCAGAAGGAACTAAAGATTTTGAAGTATATTGTGATGCTTCAAAACTAGGATATGGATGTGTGCTTATGCAACGCAAAAAGGTGATTGCATATGCTTCAAGGCAATTGAAAAAGCACGAAGAAAACTATACAACTCATGATTTAGAATTAGGAGCTGTAATTTTTTCCCTTAAGATTTGGAGACATTATCTTTACGGAAGTAAATTTACTGTCTACACAGACCACAAAAGTTTAAGATATATATTTGGGCAAAAAGAGTTAAACATGAGGCAAAGGAGATGGATGGAGATCCTAAGTGACTACGACTGTGATATTCAGTATCACGAAGGAAAGGCAAATGTAGTTGCAGATGCCTTAAGTCGTAAGTATTATGAGAAACAACGACGGGTTCGTGCTTTCAGATTAAATCTACAATTAGATTTAATGGAACAATTGAAGAATGTTCAAATTACAGCAATCAAGGATGATGCTGAAGGAATGAAAGGACGAATCAAGGAATTAGAACAAGGAATAGATGGAATTTGGAGATTTCACAAAAGTAGAATTTGGGTACCTAAGCAGGGAGACTTAAGACCTAAGATTTTAGAAGAAGCTCATAAATCTAGGTATACTATACACCCAGGAAACAATAAGATGTACCAAGATTTAAGAAAGAACTTTTGGTGGATAGGAATGAAAAAGGATATAGCACGATATGTTTCTAAATGTCTTACTTGTTCACAAGTTAAGGCAGAACATCAGAAACCTTCAGGGTTACTACAACAATTAGAAATGCCAGTATGGAAATGGGAACTTATAACAATGGATTTTGTTACTAAGTTACCCAAAACAAGAAAAGGCAATGATGCGATTTGGGTAATTGTGGATCGATTAACCAAATCAGCTCACTTTTTACCAATGAAAGAAACCTTTAGTATGGAAAGGTTGGAAAAATTGTATGTAGATGAAGTTGTATCATTACATGGAGTTCCACTCTCCATTGTTTCGGATAGGGATAGTCGTTTTACTTCTCATTTCTGGAAAAGTTTCCAGCAAGCTATGGGAACTCGATTAAATCTGAGCACTGCATATCATCCCCAAACAGACGGACAAAGTGAAAGAACAATCCAAACTCTAGAAGACATGCTTCGAGCATGTGTAATAGATTTTGGTGGAAATTGGGATGATCACTTACCATTAATTGAATTCTCCTATAACAATAGCTATCATTCAAGTATTGAAACCGCCCCATTTGAAGCACTGTATGGAAGAAAGTGCAGAACTCCAGTTTGTTGGGCAGAAATAGGAGAAAGTCAATTATCAGGTCCTGAAATAGTGCAAGAGACGACTGATAAGATTACTCAAATCAAGGAAAGGCTGAAGATGGCTCGAGATCGCCAGAAGTGTTATGCAGACAATAGATGCAAGCCGTTAGAATTCCAAGTTAGAGACAAAGTACTATTAAAAGTTTCTCCTTGGAAAGGAGTAGTTAGATTCGGAAAGAAAGGAAAGCTAAGTCCAAGGTACGTAGGACCATTTTCCGTGATCCAACGTATAGGACCAGTTGCTTATCGTTTACAACTACCGGAAGAATTAGCAGGAGTACATGATGTATTTCATGTATCCAATCTCAAGAAATGCTTATCAGATGAATCACTGGTAGTACCTCTTCGAGATATAGAGGTAAACGAAAAGCTGAAATTTGTTGAGAAACCTCTTCAAATCGAGGATCGAAAGATCAAGTTTCTCAAACACAAACGACTAGTTTTAGTCAAAGTCAGATGGGATTCAAAGAGAGGAGCTGAATACACTTGGGAGCTGGAATCGGAAATCAAGCGAAAGTATCCTCATTTATTCCAATAAATCTCGAGGACGAGATTTTTATTAAGGTAGGAAGAATGTAACAACTCTCATCAAAAGTTATATTTATTTAATCAAATTATCCAATAGGAAACCCTAATTGAGAAACCCAAGTGATTCTGTATAATCCCTAAAATTTTCAGAACATTTGGAATTAGGATTAGGGCCTCTAAAACTCAGGGGGGTGGGGTTAAACCCTATTCGATAATATCTTAACAAAACGCTGTCAAAAATTCGAAATAACACGAAATCGACTCAGCAGGCCTATACTAGTGACAAGGCTACTCTAGGATAGGTGGACACCCTAGGCGAGTCGCGACAGGAGTCACGACATCTCCCGCGACACGTGGGGGAACCCAATTTCACGTATAAATAGTACGGTCTGTTTCATGCAATTCGGTGCTCATTCGACGTTCAATTTCAAATTGTATGCTGAGTTATAATTAAAACAGTCCTAAAACACACACTGAACACGAAGTGCTGCCACAATTCAGGGTAATAACTCGATCGCTGCTACGATTCAATGTCCGATCGATTAAACTATCCAATGGATGTTTAAGTGCTGCCCACATTAGGGTTTATGCCTTGTCATTCGTCGTTAAATCGATGGATGTTTAAGTATCGCACTTTGTCATTCGTTGTGAAGGTTTCAATCTCGTGAGTTATCGTAAATGCTGTATTAAGTTACTAACCTAGTTTGTGTGCATGATTATTTAAACTAGGTTATCAAGGCTAATCAGTAGGCTAAGCTCTGTTCATAGTTAAATCTGCAATGTGAGTCATTCTCTTTTTATCAAATTACTTGATTTCAAAAGCATGTTTATTTTCAAGATTATAATTACAGTGATTAAGTTTATGTAGTCACCAAATTACAGCCGGTATGTGGGGTATTGTGCACATTACTGTTTTTATCACTTTAGGTGGGCGTACCTAATTAATGATACTCGTTACTATTGGATGAACGGATTCAATGGTAATATGACCACAGTCACCGAAATGAGTCGATGACAAGTACTGTGGGTATTTGGTTGAAATAAACATTGTAATCTCTCTTAATACTGTGTATTATAATAAAAGAGTCATTTTAGCAAAATGAATGATTCACTAAGTATTTCCCGCTGACAAAACCTTTTTCAAACATGTTTCAGGTGATCTGTTGTGATCCAGGAAAAGTGCCGTGAAGCACTATCAGCTTAAGGAAGTGGCTCAGTATAAAATAAAGAAACATGTTTTGTAAAATAAAAGATTTCTTCGTGAAATCTCAATATTGTAAATTACCGGGTTTTATCCCGAATTGTGAAATAAAATAATCGGGAAATATTTCAGTTTTAAAAAAAGATCCTGAAGAAACTTCCGCTGTTAATTAAATACCACGGGATTTCTGTCCCGCGGCTCCTGAAACGGGTCAAATCGGGTCGGGGGCCGTGACAGAAAGTATGTGGATATACGTATTCTAAATGTCAACAGTGAATAAATATAATGTACATTAACCCTACATGGTGCTCATACCTTCAAACGAATAAATCATGGATCATACGAAACTAAAAGTGAGAGATTACAAACTAAAGGGGCTAAATGTGTCATCATGTTTAAGTTATACCTCTGAGTGACCTTTTGAAAAACCCGAAGCTTTGTAACGATTAATTATGCTCACTAGAATACACTGTTTAAATTTCGTAAAGTTTCGTTAACGTATGAGAAAGTTATGATCGAATTCGTGTGCGAAGGGTTAAAGCGTAAACGTTGAAAGTTAGGACTTTTCGGGTAACAATAAAGTTAACCGGGGACTTAACAAAGTGGGTATATGTTTTCAAGCCCTTATAGATCAATTATGAGGGTTCATAATGCAAGAAACAAGTGCCTAATCGAAGCTTGAAGGGACAAGGATCAAATCGCAAAAATCAAAAATATGGATTTTGTGCAGAAGGGGGTCGCGCGACCCGAGGCCCAAGGGGGGGTCCGTCGCGTCACGCCAGGGCCTACCTGATGCGATTCTTTTGCTTCTTTGTCTGCCATAGCCTTTATGCTCGACCTTTAACCGATTTGCCTCATCTTGGACGACCCCTAGGCACCCCCAAGCACTAGGAACATGTGTTGATCAGTTGTGGTGGGTCGTAGACTCATGTGTCAAAGATTTGTGGTGAAGAAATCACTATAAAAGGCCATGAGTAGCAACCTTTGTTCTTCACACCTTCCTCTTGCAATCTGATCATTTCTGGAGCTCCAAGGCACTCTCAAGTGATCACTAATCAAGCTTAGGACCTTTGTAAGTTTGCTTAACCTTCTTTAATAATGTTTAGCTTAGTTATTTAGCTAAAAGTCAAACCATCGTAATTAAGGTTTGACTTCGAGATTAATTAACAATGGCTCAGTCAAATCTCGAATTAAAAGTAGTTATAAGTTGGTAATTATGTGGGTAATAAACCCTCAAAAGGGTTCCCCCTAATTCCCACTCTAACTAGGTCTAATGTCGGGTCAAACGTGTAATTAAAAAGTCAACAGAATGTTTAAATTGCAATTTATGCATGATTAGCAATGTAGAGCACATACAACCTGTTTGATCATTAATATAACTTGGTAATTCGTGTAAGGACATGCCTAAACATGTTGAACCCGACAAATTCCTGTAAATACCCGGTTCGGAACCGAAAGTCACATAGTTTGACTTTCACTTTGACTTTCAGTTCTGACCCGTTAAGGCATGTTTTAGAAATGCCTCAGAGCTTTAATTGGACTAGGTTACATGTTAGAATAACCCTCTGTGATGTTACACCTTGGTTCATTAGTTATCCAATTAATATGCATGTTTCCGTTAATTGCTCATATGTTGACCGTTATGCCCTTATTACCTTAAAACGTGATTTTTGGAAATGTAAAAGAGTAGAAACTTTAATTACTGATATATAAACTTGTATGCAAAGTTTGACATCAGTTTGAATTGTAGGTTTAGAGTTATGCTCAATATCGCAAAATTAAAGTTTTATGTTAATAAAACGGCGTAATTAGCGTATAGCTTAGTTAAGCCTACTTTTTGATATCAAATCTTTTACCCACTGATGCAATATATTATTTTGAGATTTTTAAAGATTTTTAATAAATTTTAGGCTGAGCATAACTAGTAGTCGTAGGCTTAATCCGGTAATTGTCGGTTTTGCCCTTACGGGCCATAAAATGAGTTTTACATATCTAAACGACTCCAAACCTTTTGCTACTGATCAAATATGATAAATAAATTATTTAAAGCCTTCTGGATATATAAAAATATCAGATTTAAGTATCGAACCCGGAAATGGCCTTTAATCGCCTTATTAAGCGTTTTTAACGCAAAGTATGTATTAAAATTATATTGGACATACCCGGGTTGATACCTACTGATATATGAGGCAAATTATAATATTTTAACAGTAAGCAAAGGTTGATAAACTCAGACTTCAGTTTTGAGCTTTTCGGCTTATGTGAAATTACCAAAATACCCCTACGGGGCATAGTTTGGTTAAAAATGATAAATTTAACATATATGCTTTAACCTACTGATATAACTTAGCAAATTGAGTATAATTGCTGATTACATCAGACCTGTAACTCAGGTTGTTACTTAAACTCTTTTATAAACTTTTAAATGACCAAACTACCCCTACGGGGCCTAGTTTGTGTTTAAACACGTTTCGGGCATAATGAAAGACATCTTACTGATGTCACAACATATTTGAGGCATAATTAACTTAGGAAACCTGTATATAGCTCTCATGAGTACCCGTCACGCTTATTACGCGTACGGTTCGGTTTATGTAACAAGTTTACGTAAATTAGCCGAAACGGGTCAAACCTTAACGGTTTTATCTCAAAATCCAGAATGTGAATAATAAACCCATATTAAACAAGTCTTCAAACTTGTCGGGTCTAAATCACATTCTATCCGGTCTTCGCTTAATCGTGCGTACGAACCGTATCTTTGAAACTAACCGGTCTAAGCTTAAGCTTAATTAAAGACCCGTTAGGATTCTAATAGGTTATTATAAAACCTTCGTTCCAGATTAGGAGGACCAGTAAAAGCTACGTGCATTTTGCTAATTGTGAATTATACTTTGCTCAGGTAAATACTTTTAACTTATTTTCCCTATACGGGCTTGGGTTACGGTATATAGCATACCGCTTGATCGAGCATCAAATCCTCCACCGTTGAGTGGGTAATTGACTAAATTTGATCGGCTCGTTTAAACAGTCTTGTTACTTAAAGCCTTTGGGGGGTTAATGACCATGTCCCGGATATCCTTGGCATCATTTTACGAAATGGCCACGACTTAAGCGCGGGGTGGAGGCGTACACCCGTCAGTGCACAAAAGAATATTGTGGTGTGTCTATTGATCTTTAACCCGGACAAGATCCGGGCTACTGAACGCACAAGGAACATGTAATTCGTTCACAAGATTATAATATTAAATAATTCTCCCAAGTTAAATAAAATGTTTATGCCACGTGCATCCAAACCAATTTTCAATCATTTTCCAAAATGAGTCAGTTGATTGTATTTACCAGTGTAAACTGACGTATTTTCCCAAAAAGATTAAATGCAGGTACTAAGCGTAATTGGCTGGGATTTCTCCTTAGCATCAATAGAAGTCTCGCAAGCTTAAGATGCCTGAAGTCTGTTGAACTATTAATTCTATTTTATTTTCGATCCATCTGTGGATAAACTTCCGAATATTGTGACATTTGATATTACAATATTAAATTCGGTTGTATAATATTTTAAATTTGCTTCCGCTGTGCATATTGATTATTGTGTTGTTTGACTATTATGTTGCCAACCACGTCACGATACTCCCCCACCGGGCCCACCGGTGACACGTGGAAATCGGGGTGTGACAGGTTGGTATCAGAGCCAACTCTGAGTGAATTAAACACTAGCCTTTTGTGTTTAATCTCAGTTACACAATTGCACAATTCTAAACTTTCGAGTCTAGACATATAACATAGGACAAATTCCACTTTGTTGTGTTGTCCTTTATTTTACATATATTTTGCTTTGTTATCTCATGCTATATTAACAGGATTTACAAAATGCCGCCAAGATTCTTCAGGAGAAGAGGAAGAGGCAAGGGGCCAATCACTGCCCCCAATGATAATGAAGCTGGACCATCACATGCGCGAGCTCCGTCTACTACCGAGAGTGACGACCCTCGGCAGAACAGGAGGAACTTGTTTGAACCAGCCAGAAGATCGGTATCACACAGCTCTACACCTCCGGTCCAAAACCCTTACGGGCCACAACCGGAGTACGAACCCAACAACCCTCAGCCCTCGTATATACCATTACAGCGATCCTTATCGCATCATTCCTTTGGTGACCCTACACTAGTTTTTAGGGGCCGGTTTAACCCGGCAAACTTTTTACAAGAACCAGTGGGTTTTAACCCATTGGGTCCAGAAGATCATTTCTCTGGAGATCATGCGGACGACATGGACGAGGATACGGACCCCGTCGAGCCAGCCAGTGGTACACCGAACCACCCGATCGAGATCTCCGACGGATCTTCTTTCCATGGATCACCCTATGTTGGTCCAGATAGCTTTCAAGCTATGTTCACCAGGCACGAGTGGTACTATACACCTCCTCACCATTCGTCGCCGCCTCAGCAGCAGCAACCGCAACAACAACAGGATCCCTCTGTGGATTCCAGATTCGAGGCAGTCACGCCACCGCCTCCACCGCCGCCAGTGCAACCGGAACCTCCGCAACCGCCAAGGCGAAGGAGAACAGGTGCGCGCATGTCGTCACGAGCAGGGGATTTCCATTTCAGTTCCCCACGTCAATCCAGTGGCAGCCACTATCCGCCATGTCAGAAGGACCCACAAATGGGTGGACCCTCCAACCCAGCTGTACCACAGCCACCGCCAATGGGTTTTGACAACCCAATTCCGGCATATACGGGTTCCATGGCATACAACCCGTTTGAGCCACCAGTTCACAACAACTATGGTTACGCGGAGGCCGACCCCTACATGGTAGCGGCGAATTACAACGCCTTTAACCCAGAAGGACCCTATGGCGCTCCTTAGGAAGTGGGATACCCAACTCGTGAGTACCAGATACCTGCCAGACCTATCATTCGGACGCAATCGCAGCCGCCACGATTTTCTCCCCCGGAACGGGAGGAAATTCTTCAGAGACTGGATCAGGTTGAGCGGGACTATCGCCGCGACCGCCAGGAGAGACAAAGCTTTTTCCAAGGATTGACAAGCTTGATCAAAGGGAAGAGCAAGAAGGACCGCTGAATCCTTCCAATAGTTGTTAAGCCCCTGCGTGGGCATTTCTTGCTGTATTAGCCCCTGCGTAGGTATGTATGTTTTGTTTGTTTGTAATGACTCCTGTGAGGGTCTATCTTTCCGTTAACCCCTACGAGGGTATGATATTTGTATAAGTCCCTGCGTGGACAATTATTTGTGTATTTAGTCCCTACGTGGACTTATGTTTTAGTCCTTGAGTGGACATTTATCGGTGTGTTAGTCCTTGCGTGGACTTATATCTTTCTGTAAGACCCCTGCGTGGGCATGTTTGTGTAATTAAGCTCCTGCGTGGGCAATTTGTTATGCGAAAGACCCGTTTAGGGCAATATGTAATTTTTAAGTAATTAAAGGAATGTAAGTTTATAAAATTTCATTTTTGCCATTATGTGCATAATTATATATATGAAATAAATAAATCAAAATCATTCCTTTTAAACGTTAATCTGCCTATATTAAATATTAATAAGAATCTTATGAATGAAACCTAGCCTGAGTGTCATTATAAAGACCTGGCCAAGATGGTAAGACCTGTTTAAAAGATTCATATCCCTGTTAACATCTGAAAATATGTTAACACTCCTGGCAGACGTGATTCATTAAAAATCACATACGTCATTTCTATAAAGGAATTCTTTAGAAGATTCCTAACCCAGTTTAATGATCTCTGAATCCTGGGTTTACATCATCAATTAAGATGATCATACTTTTACCAGACCTGGTAATATAGTGCCTACGGGCCCTGCTCATTTCCATATGAGCCAAAAGACAGTGGTAGCGATGACTCCCTGTCAAATAAAGGTAATGAACTAGGTTCAAACCTTCATGCCTGGATTCTCTGAAATCGTGGCTAATGTCATCCTATGAGATGATCATATAATAAACATCCCTTAGAAGGGAAGTGCCTACGGGCTATAGTTAATGTCCTTGTGACCAGGCCTATTGTGCAAATATACCTTCATGTTTTGATTCTCCGAAATCATAGCTTATAAATTAAAATGTCCATGTGACTAGGCCTTTTGTGCCACAAATAAAACTGTTATTGTTTTATAATTAGGATAAATTATGATAGAAATCCTAAACAGATATGATTAATAAATTAACCAGATATGGTCTCTGTTTACCATGGTTAATGAATTACCCTAAGGGGCAATTCCATAATAAACTCCCAAATAAAATATTGTCCTTGTTTTCTGCAACAGTTCAATTAAAATGGCTAACTCGGACGAGGGTAATAGTCATCTAGTGGAGAACATCGATAACGCCCGGATTAATCTAACGGGTGCTGAATTAAAAGCATTGGTCGACGACGCAGTTACTAAGGCATTGGAAAGGCAGTACGAAGAGTATAGTGGGACTCGTAGTAGGACCCTATCTACACAGCCTTCAAAGCCACCGTCCAAGAAGGACGACCCGAAGAAAGATGATGATCGACGCTCCTCGAACCACAGTGCTCCATCTCAGCAGGTTATACTAAACCAAGGACCCCGTGAGAAGGGTTGCTCATATAAATATTTTGTTTCTTGCAAACCCCGGGATTTCACTGGGGAGAAAGGAGCCATTGACTGTATGACGTGGCTGGATGAGATGGATACGGTTGTGGATATCAGCGGATGCGCTGAGAGAGACGTGGTCAAGTTTGTGTCGCAGTCTTTTAAGGGTGAAGCTTTAGCATGGTGGAGATCTCTGATTCAAGCCACCGGGAAAATCCCATTATACAATATGTCATGGGATCAATTTGTTGCCCTTATCAGGGAAAATTACTGCCCTCAGCATGAGGTGGAGAAGATAGAATCTGATTTTCTATCATTGGTGATGACAAACCTTGACTGTCAAGCTTACCTAACAAGCTTCAACACGATGTCCCGGTTGGTTCCATATCTGGTAACCCCGGAGCCAAAAAGAATCGCTCGTTTTATCGGTGGTTTAGCCCCGGAAATCAAGGCAAGCGTAAAAGCTTCTCGGCCAGCTACCTTCAGGTCTGTAGCTGACATATCTTTGTCACTTACTTTGGATGCGGTCCGGCAAAGGTCGCTGAGAAACAAAGAGGCTGAGAAGAGAAAACGTGAAGATGATGGTTCACGTAGATCGAACAAGAAGCACCGTGGGAACGGTGACCACAAGAAAGGATCGGAGTCAAGGAAAGATGGGCATAATTCTGGTGAGAAGCCCAAATGCAAAATTTGCAAGAAGCAGCACTTTGGAAAGTGCAGACTTGAGTCGAACTCACAGACTCAATCAAAAACCTATGCTTATGGTATATGCAAGTCCACGGATCATAAAACCTTGGATTGCAAGAAGATGAAAGACGCAACGTGCTACCGTTGCAATGAAAAGGGCCACATTAAAACCAACTGCCCTAAGTACACCAAGAAGCCTGAAGAGGCCAAGAAGACTAATGCTAGAGTCTTCAAAATGGACGCAAAGGAAGCGATTCTAGACGACAACGTTATTACAGGTACTTTCCTTGTAAATGACGTCTTTGCTAGAGTACTTTTCGATTCAGGCGCTGATAAGTCGTTTGTAGATCATAAATTTTGCAAATTGCTGAAATTACCTGTCAAAACCTTAAACGTGAATTATGAGGTGGAGTTAGCAGATGGTACACTAGAAACCGTCTCAACTGTGTTAGATGGGTGTGTTATATCCATTAAGAACCATTCTTTTCCTCTGTCTCTACTCCCCTTTAAGTTGGCCGGTTTTGACATAGTTCAGGGTATGGACTGGTTATCTCATAACCAGGCCCAAATTGTCTACAACAGAAAGCAAGTGGTGATAAAGACTCCGTCTGGTGAATCACTTACCATTCGGGGAGATGCCCAGTATGGATTGCCGGAGCAAGTAACTATGCTCAAGGCTTCCAAGTGTTTAAAGAAGGGTTGTGTCATCTACATGGCATAAGTGATTATTGATGAGCCTAAACCAAAGATAGAAGACATCCCTGTCATCTCTGAATTCCCAGAAGTTTTTCCAGAAGAACTACCTGGTTTGCCACCAGATAGGCAAGTGGAATTCAGGATTGATATCATCCCCGGAGCAGCACCAGTTTCCAGAGCACCCTATAGGTTGGCCCCAACGGAGATGAAAGAATTGAGGACACAGCTAGATGAACTGCTAGCTTAAGGTTTCATTAAACCTAGTTCGTCTCCTTGGGGAGCGCCAGTCCTGTTTGTAAAGAAGAAGGACGGATCGATGCGTCTGTGCATCGATTATCGTGAGCTTAATAAGGTCACGATCAAGAATAGGTATCCTTTACCCAGGATTGACGATTTGTTCGATCAACTACAAGGAGCAAGTTATTTCTCAAAGATTGACTAGAGGTCAGGCTACCATCAACTGAAGGTTAGAGATGAAGACGTGCATAAAACAGCATTTAGGACTCGTTATGGTCATTACGAGTTCCTAGTGATGCCTTTTGGGCTCACTAATGCACCTGCCGCGTTCATGGATCTCATGAATCGCGTTTGCAAACCGTACTTAGATAAATTCGTCATCGTTTTCATCGACGACATTCTTATCTACTCGAAGAATCAAGCTGACCATGAGAAACACCTTCGCTGTATTCTCAAGCTCCTGCATCAGGAGAAGCTCTATGCCAAATTCTCCAAGTGTGAATTTTGGCTTCGAGAAGTCCAATTCCTTGGGCACGTGGTTAGTGAGCGTGGTATCCAAGTGGATCCCGCTAAGGTTGAAGCAGTTATGAACTGGCAAGAACCAAAGACGCCTACAGAGATTCTTAGCTTCCTGGGATTGGCAGGATATTACAGGCGTTTCATCGAAAATTTTTCAAGGATTGCTGCACCCCTAACTTCCTTGACTAAGAAGAAAGTAAAGTTCATTTGGGGCCTTAAGCAGCAAGAGTCCTTTGATATTCTGAAGCAAAAGTTAAGCAACGCCCCAGTACTGACATTGCCAGATGGAATAGAAGAGTTCGTGGTTTACTGCGATGCATCGCACACTGGCATGGGGTGTGTGCTTATGCAGAAAGACAAGGTTATTTCCTATGCTTCACGACAGTTAAAGGTGCATGAAAAGAATTACACCACCCACGACTTGGAGTTGGGTGCCGTTGTATTCGCACTAAAACTGTGGAGGCATTATCTTTATGGAGTCAAGTGTGTGATCTATTCTGATCACAAGAGCCTCCAGCATCTGTTTAATCAGAAGGAATTAAACATGAGGCAACGCCGTTGGATGGAAACTTTAAATGATTATGATTGTGAAATCAGATACCATCCCGGCAAGGCGAATGTAGTCGCCGATGCCTTGAGTAGAAAGGAGAGGGTGAAACCTATCCGAATCAATGCCAAGCGCATGGAGATAAAGAATAATTTGATTGAAAGGTTGTTAGCTGCACAGAAGGAAGCTGTGTTGGAAGCTAACTATCCTAATGAAAAGTTAGGAGTAACTGAGGAACAGTTAACTCTTAGCAAGGATGGAATTCTACGAGTAAATGGACGAATATGGGTTCCAATTTATGGAGGTCTTCGAGATGTCATCCTCCAGGAAGCCCATAGTTCCAAATACTCCGTTCATCCTGGAGCTGATAAGATGTACCAGGATCTAAAGGCAAATTATTGGTGGATAGGCTTGAAAAAGTCTGTAGCCACCCATGTAGCTAAATGCTTGACATGTGCGCAAGTCAAAGCCGAGCATCAAAAACCGTCAGGTTTGCTACAACAGCCTGAACTTCTTACGTGGAAGTGGGAAATGGTGACAATGGATTTTATTGCCAAGTTACCCAAGACTAGGAAGGGAAATGATACAATATGGGTTATAGTTGATAGACTGACTAAGTCAGCACATTTCTTACCCATCAAGGAGACTTATAGCTCCGACATGTTAGCCCAGTTATACGTTGATAAGATTGTAGCCTTACATGGCATACCTGTGTCTATTATCTCTGACAGAGATACTAGATACACATCACATTTTTGGAAGAGTTTCCAACAATCTTTGGGCACACGTTTGAATTTTAGTACGGCTTATCATCCTCAGACTGACGGTCAGAGTGAGCGTACTATTCAAACGTTGGAAGACATGCTACGTGCATGTGCGATCGATTTGGGTGGTAGTTGGGATAAGAACCTACCATTAATCGAATTCTCCTACAACAATAGCTACCATACCAGCATTAAGGTTGCGCCTTTTGAGGCCTTATACGGTAGAAAGTGTAGATCGCCCGTTTGTTGGGCAGAAGTTGGAGACGTCCAATTATCAGGACCAGAGATAGTGTTCGAAACGACGGACAAGATTGTCCAGATTCGTGACCGTCTCAAAGCTGCCCGAGATAGGCAGAAGAGTTACGCTGATCTTAAGCGTAAAGATTTTCACTTCGAAGTAGGTGACAAAGTCCTACTTAAAGTGTCACCCTGGAAGGGGGTGATGCGATTTTGTAAGAAAGGCAAGCTAAGCCCGAGATACATAGGACCTTTCGAGGTTATCGAACGTGTCGGTTCAGTTGCCTATAAGTTAAACTTACCAGAAGAGCTCAGTGGAATTCACAATGTGTTCCACATCTGCAATCTGAAGAAGTGCTTCGCTGACGAATCACTGGTTATACCACATACAGATGTGCATATAGATGAGAGCTTGAAGTTTGTGGAAAAACCTTTGTCGATTGAAGATCGACAGGTAAAGAAGCTTCGAAGGAAGCATGTACCTATTGTAAAGGTCAAATGGGATGCCCGTAGAGGTCCCGAATACACGTGGGAGGTTGAATCCACGATGAAGGAAAAGTACCCTTATTTATTTCAGTAAATCTCGGGTCGAGATTTATTTTAAGGGGGTGAGGATGTAACACCTCGAAAATTCACGTCCTATAATGTGTAGACTCGTGTCAAATGTTTAAACGTGTGAAAGAAATATTATAGAAGGACCAAAGTTGACAATCATGGAAAGTATGTGGATATACGTATTCTAAATGTCAACAGTGAATAAATATAATGTACATTAACCCTACATGGTGCTCATACCTTCAAACGAATAAATCATGGATCATACGAAACTAAAAGTGAGAGATTACAAACTACAGGGGCTAAATGTGTCAACATGTTTAAGTTATACCTCTGAGTGACCTTTTGACAAACTCGAAGCTTTGTAACGGTTAATTATGCTCACTAGAATACACGGTTTAAATTTCGTAAAGTTTCGTTAACGTATGAGAAAGTTATGATCGAATTCGTGTGCGAAGGGTTAAAGCGTAAACGTTGAAAGTTAGGACTTTTCGGGTAACAATAAAGTTAACCGGGGACTTAACAAAGTGGGTATATGTTTTCAAGCCCTTATAGATCAATTATGAGGGTTCATAATGCAAGAAACAAGTGCCTAATCGAAGCTTGAAGGGACAAGGATCAAATCGCAAAAATCAAAAATATGGATTTTGTGCAGAAGGGGGTCGCGCGACCCGAGGCCCAAGGGGGGGGGGGTCCGTCGCGTCACGCCAGGGCCTACCTGATGCGATTCTTTTGCTTCTTTGTCTGCCATAGCCTTTATGCTCGACCTTTAACCGATTTGCCTCATCTTGGACGACCCCTAGGCACCCCCTAAGCACTAGGAACATGTGTTGATCAGTTGTGGTGGGTTGTAGACTCATGTGTCAAAGATTTGTGGTGAAGAAATCACTATAAAAGGCCATGAGTAGCAACCTTTGTTCTTCACACCTTCCTCTTGCAATCTGATCATTTCTGGAGCTCCAAGGCACTCTCAAGTGATCACTAATCAAGCTTAGGACCTTTGTAAGTTTGCTTAACCTTCTTTAATAATGTTTAGCTTAGTTATTTAGCTAAAAGTCAAACCATCGTAATTAAGGTTTGACTTCGAGATTAATTAACAATGGCTCAGTCAAATCTCGAATTAAAAGTAGTTATAAGTTGGTAATTATGTGGGTAATAAACCCTCAAAAGGGTTCCCCCTGATTCCCACTCTAACTAGGTCTAATGTCGGGTCAAACGTGTAATTAAAAAGTCAACAGAATGTTTAAATTGCAATTTATGCATGATTAGCAATGTAGAGCACATACAACCTGTTTGATCATTAATATAACTTGGTAATTAGTGTAAGGACATGCCTAAACATGTTCAACCCGACAAATTCCTGTAAATACCCGGTTCGGAACCGAAAGTCACATAGTTTGACTTTTACTTTGACTTTCAGTTCTGACCCGTTAAGGCATGTTTTAGAAATGCCTCAGAGCTTTAATTGGACTAGGTTACATGTTAGAATAACCCTCTGTGATGTTACACCATGGTTCATTAGTTATCCAATTAATATGCATGTTTCCGTTAATTGCTCATATGTTGACCGTTATGCCCTTATTACCTTAAAACATGATTTTTGGAAATGTAAAAGAGTAGAAACTTTAATTACTAATATATAAACTTGTATACAAAGTTTGACATCAGTTTGAACTGTAGGTTTAGAGTTATGCTCAATATCGCAAAATTAAAGCTTTATGTTAATCAAACGGCGTAATTAGCGTATAGCCTAGTTAAGCCTACTTTTTGATATCAAATCTTTTACCCACTGATGCAATATATTATTTTGGGATTTTTAAAGATTTTTAATAAATTTTAGGCTGAGCATAACTAGTAGTCGTAGGCTTAATCCGGTAATTGTCGGTTTTGCCCTTACGGGCCATAAAATGAGTTTTACATATCTAAACGACTCCAAACCTTTTGCTACTGATCACATATGATAAATAAATTATTTAAAGCCTTCTGGATATATAAAAATATCAGATTTAAGTATCGAACCCGGAAATGGCCTTTAATCGCCTTATTAAGCGTTTTTAACGCAAAGTATGTATTAAAATTATATTGGACATACCCGGGTTGATACCTACTGATATATGAGGAAAATTATAATATTTTAACAGTAAGCAAAGGTTGATAAACTCAGACTTCAGTTTTGAGCTTTTCGGCTTATGTGAAATTACCAAAATACTCCTACGGGGCATAGTTTGGTTAAAAATGATAAATTTCACATATATGCTTTAACCTACTGATATAACTTATAAAATTGAGTATAATTGCTGATTACATCAGACCTGTAACTCAGGTTGTTACTTAAACTCTTTTATAAACTTTTAAATGACCAAACTACCCCTACGGGGTCTAGTTTGTGTTTAAACACGTTTCGGGCATAATGAAAGACATCTTACTGATGTCACAACATATTTGAGGCATAATTAACTTAGGAAACATGTATATAGCTCTCATGAGTACCCGTCACGCTTATTACGCGTACGGTTCGGTTTATGTAACAAGTTTACATAAATTAGCCGAAACGGGTCAAACCTTAACGGTTTTATCTCAAAATCCAGAATGTGAATAATAAACCCATATTAAAAAAGTCTTCAAACTTGTCGGGTCTAAATCACATTCTATCCGGTCTTCGCTTAATCGTGCGTACGAACCGTATCTTTGAAACTAACCGGTCTAAGCTTAAGCTTAATTAAAGACCCGTTAGGATTCTAATAGGTTATTATAAAACCTTCATTCCAGATTAGGAGGACCAGTAAAAGCTACGTGCATTTTGCTAATTGTGAATTATACTTTGCTCAGGTAAATACTTTTAACTTATTTTCCCTATACGGGCTTAGGTTACGGTATATAGCATACCGCTTGATCGAGCATCAAATCCTCCACCGTTGAGTGGGTAATTGACTAAATTTGATCGGCTCGTTTAAACAATCTTGTTAGTTAAAGCCTTTGGGGGGTTAATGACCATGTCCCGGATATCCTTGGCATCATTTTACGAAATGGCCACGACTTAAGCGCGGGGTGTAGGCGTACACCCGTCAGTGCACAAAAGAATATTGTGGTGTGTCTATTGATCTTTAACCCGGACAAGATCCGGGCTACTGAACGCACAAGGAACATGTAATTCGTTCACAAGATTATAATATTAAATAATTCTCCCAAGTTAAATAAAATGTTTATGCCACGTGCATCCAAACCAATTTTCAATCATTTTCCAAAATGAGTCAGTTGATTGTATTTACCAGTGTAAACTAACGTATTTTCCCAAAAAGATTAAATGCAGGTACTAAGCGTAATTGACTGGGATTTCTCCTTAGCATCAATAGAAGTCTCGCAAGCTTAAGATGCCTGAAGTCTGTTGAACTATTAATTCTGTTTTATTTTCGATCCATCTGTGGATAAACTTCCGAATATTGTGACATTTGATATTACAATATTAAATTCGGTTGTATCATATTTTAAATTTGCTTCCGCTGTGCATATTGATTATTGTGTTGTTTGACTATTATGTTGCCAACCACGTCACGATACTCCCCCACCGGGCCCACCGGTGACACGTGGAAATCGGGGTGTGACATCCAGATTCCTTCGAGTCTGTGTCATCCTCCGCCTTGCATGCAGTGGGACTGCGACGTTACGCCACTGACACTGATGACGATACAGCCATGTCAGCTGCACCGATCCCTCCACATGACGTTGAGCCTGGACTTGAGCTTGATTTTATTCCTGTCGATCAGCCTATTGATGCACCCGCTGATCCTGAGCCGATACTTGCTCCTGAGCCGATACTTGCTCCTGAGCCGATACTTGCTCCTGAGCCTTTGCCTGATCTTGATCCTATCCCATTTGGCATACCTGACATCACACCACTCATGCCAGATCCAGTTCCTGCACCCATAGACCCTCCTATTATTGAGCCCGTTACTCCTCCACTTGCACATGCACCTGTTGTTGATGCTCCTTTTCACCCTGTTGAGTCTGATGTACACCGTGTCGACCTGCCTATTGTCTTCCTACAGAATATACCCCCACCCCGTCCAGGGGAAGGCCCTTCTAGCCAGCAGCCTGACCGTGATCCACATTCTTCAGCAGCTTTCCCTCACATGCCTCAGTATGCACCTACTGCTCATTTTGCTTCATCATCACATGGCGAGCCACTCATATGGTTCCCACCATACACCATGCCAGTTTCTGATCCATATCATCCTTCGCACGTTACTGGTTACACACGGGATGAGATACTCCTGTCATTGCAGCTTCAGTATGAGATCCTGTGTCGTAGAGTTATGGAGCTTGAGAGGATTCCACGTCCTCCACCTTGTTCATGTCTGTCACCTTTTGCGACTCCACCTGCTCTTCTTTTGCCTTATCCAGATTTCAATGTTCGATTTCTCACCATGGAGCAGCAGATCAGCTATTTGTTGCGCCACGTTTATGATCTTGAGGAGGAGCTAGCGCATGTGCGCAGCTTGCTTTTTGTTCCTCCACCTCCTCCTCCACCACCATCAGCATAGCCGGTTTTTGGTTTTATGTAGGTAGCATGCTTTTGATGAGAGCACCGCTATTGAGTTGAGCTAGTATAGACTTTTGGAGACCACTTTTTGATTATATGACGGTTGTAGACTGATAGACATTTTGGACAAGGGTGGTGTGACCCTGTAGTCCCTTTTGATATGACACTTTGTAGAATATGTAACTGTGTTGTGGTCGATGATTAATGAAAGCTCAATCGTAATGTTCTCATTAAATACAATGTTAAAGTACTTGTTTATGCTATGATTGCATGCTTACTTGTTATGACAAACACTATTATATACTTACTACTTATTATATACATAAGACATGACCTATACAATCTTCTTTATAGAAGATGCCTCCTCGAAGGAGCAATCAGTTGCCCACAACAGAGGCAGAACTGCAAGAACGGATTTCATAGGCAATCGCACAACATGAGGCCTTACGCTCTGCACACAGCGGAGGTACATCAGGAAATAACCTACCTCACGGTAATGTTCAAGTCATTTAAGACACATTACGATACGCTTGGACATTCCATGTGCGTTTGCTAATGCTTTCTGTGAATGATGTTGCTTGTACAGGCTGTACTTACAAGCAGTTCCTTGACTGCAAGCCTCTGATAGAGATAGCCGTTTCACTTCTCATTTTTGTACAAGTTTCCAAAAAGCAATAGGAACCAAGCTGAATCTAAGCACCGCTTATCATCCTCAAACGGATGGACAAAGTGAAAGGACAATTCAGACAATGGAAGATATGCTTGGAGCTTGTGTAATTGATTTCGGAGGAAATTGGGATGATCATCTACCATTAATAGAATTTTCTTACAATAAAAACTATCATACCAGTATCAATGCCGCACCATTCGAAGCACTTTATGGACGAAAGTGCCGAACCCCAGTTTGTTGGGCAGAGGTTGGAGAAAAACAACTATCTGGACCCGAAATAGTGCAAGAGACAACAGACAAGATTATTCAAGTCAAGGAAAGACTAAAAGCAGCATGCGATCGACAAAAGAGTTATGCTGACAACAGGCGAAAACCATTGGAGTTTCAAGTCGGAGATAAAGTTTTATTAAAAGTCTCTCATTGGAAAGGAGTGGTAAGATTCATCAAAAGAGGAAAGCTAAGCCCCAGGTATATTGGACCCTTTGAGATTATTAGAAGAATAGAACCAGTAGCTTATCAGCTACAACTACCAGAAGAAATGGCAGGAATACATGATGTATTTCATGTATGTAATCTCAAAAAGTGTTTAGCCGATGAATCATTAGTGGTACCTCTTAAGGATATAGAGGTAAATGAAAAGTTAAAGTTTGTAGAAAAGCCTCTACAGATTGAAGACAGGAAAGTCAAGAATCTCAAACATAAGAGATTAGTTCTAGTCAAAGTAAAATGGGATTCCAAGAGAGGACCAGAATACACGTGGGAACTTGAATCAGAGATGCAGAGAAAATATCCACAACTGTTCCAGTAGACCTCGAGGACGAGTTCTAAAACAAGGTGGGAAGGATATAACAACACTCCTAAAATATTTCCGACACCCTTAAAATATTTATAATATCCCTATACGTCTTAAAATACACCCCGTACACATAAACTAGCCCTAAATACCTTTAATTTAATAAAATTAAAATAAAAACAAAATCTGAGTGTCGCTCGCGGGCCGCGAAGACCATGGTGGTCTCTTACGCGGGGCGCGACAACTCAAGATCAGGGCGACTCACTAGCGTGCCACGTGTCAACATCGTGGCAAGTCTATCCGGTGATTGGTCAAAGCTAGGGCCTACGATACCTATGTCGCGGGCCGCGAAGGCCTTGCCTTCGGCTTACGCGGGGTGCGAGAAACTGGTCGACCAGACCTATAAATAAGGGCCTCAGGCTTCAGTTGAGAATCGTTCAATCTTCGTGTTTCTCTCTCAATTTCTACATAGCAATTATAATCTCCGGGCATAATACCCCCCTAATTAACGAAGTTCTGCCTCGTTGTAAGTATTATAACCCCCGGTTACGTATTAGATACGCTGCCCGATTGATCTAGTGCTCCGTAACGGCTGTCGAGGTTTTGCCTGACGTAGTCGTTGGAGTTCTGTCTCGGGGAGGGTATAACTAATGTAAATATTGGGTTATTATACTAACGCGTATGAATTGTTTAATTTATTAGATTATAACCAGGAAACCACAGGAAAAGTCTAAAATAGCAATGTGAGTAATCTCCTTTTTGTAAACTTTTTTCCAAACTATTTTTACAAAACCTTAAATTATTTTATATATAATTAGCAGTGATTGAGTCTTGTAATTCTTCAATTACTGTCGGTATGTTGGGGTTTTGTATATAAAATGTGAAACACGTTACCATTGGACAATGAGATAGTCAATGAGTAATATGACCCACCAGTCATGGATTGACAGTACTGAATGAGTAATTATGTAGATGTAAACATTGTAATCACTCTCAATACTGTGAAATGATAAAAATTTGTTTTGATTAAATTGGGATTCATTCACCAGTATTTCCTACTGATAAATGTTTTTAAAACGCGTTTCAGGTAACAAAATGTGAAAGCCAAATAGAAGCCAGCTGGAGAGCACTGAAAGCTTGGAAAAATGTGGCTATAAAAGTTACCTAAATAAAGACGATGTTTTAAATTCAATAAATTAGGATTTATCCCTATAAACATGTTTGTAATGGAAACTTGGGTTCTACCCATGTGTTTATTAATATAAAAATGTGGTATTTTACACTGATAAAATATTTTCTAACTAAGGTTCTGATGTAAATTCCGCTGCCAAACTGATAAACAATGATACCACTTAATCTAAGCTCGCGTCCGCCCGATCCCAGTAAATAGGGGCCGGGGGTTGCGACAATAGCGTACGTGTCTTCCTTTTGTTTGTTTCATAACATTCTAATTTCTAATTATTTAGTGTTTTTTTTTTGTTTGGAAAAAACATATATATTTTGCATTCTTTGAAAACTAATAAATATTGCTTAGTTTGGCATTCTTCACAAAGTGTGTCCTTACCCTTCGTTCACCTCAACCACTAATTTTCTTATGTGTGTGTATTACAACTTAGTCAAAGTTAGGCTTTCCTATCGTTTCACGCTCTTTCACTGTACATCGTCGTCACATCATAAAGTAATTGACATCTTACTGACACATCACCACCCCTACTATAGTTTCACGCTCCTTCATTAAACCAATACCCATTAAAACAATATCTATATTAAATAAAATTAAAACATTAAAATAAATAGAAAATTCTAATTGGTTAAGAAAGTTGGGGCCACCATCCCACACCCCTCCACGCCGTTCTCCCCTCACCCTGCCCCATTCTCCGGTGTGCCCCATCCTCTCACACCATGCCCCCTGCCACATGGCAGGGGGCGTTGCACCATAGTTGATGGCCTTAAAAATATCATTGCGTAAAGACCTATATATTGCTAATTTTCTATAGATACATGTATAATTAGGTTTTTTCTTTCTATATGGCTGATTTCTTTGAATCTTCGTATTTGGTATGTGTTGATATTGACTTCTTTGAGGAAATACTTTTGGTCTCAAGTGGAGCTGCCAAGCTTTACTAGCTATACGTGTAGAAAATTGGTATACATTCCTGATTAAGATATGTACAATTAAGGGGCTGGCAACATCTGAATGGTTAAGTGCTGAACCAGTAAGAGGTCTGAACCATTAAGTGCTGAACCAGTAAGAGGTCTAAACCATTAAGAGTCTGTATAATGCTTAACTGTTCAGGGGCAAATGTCTAACTAATTCAGATTAGAGGTTTTAACCATTCAGACTCTGTATAATGCCTAACCATTCAAAGACAAATGTCTGAACCATTCAGACATCTCTGCTCGTGAAACAAACAGTCTGAACCATTAAGTGCTGAACCATTAAGAGCCTCATTAAAAGGTAAACAAACTGCCCCTAAGTGAATTAACATGCATGATTCCTTTTAAATGACGAAACATGATTTTTATTACTTATAAGATATTTTAAGTTTGTCATCTCATACATTTCACTTAAAATTTTATAAAAGTCCTGTAATAATTAAGTGTAAGCATAAAAAAACTATTGAGTAGTACAAATATGGCATTAAACTATAAAACACAAAAGGCATCTATACAATAAACCCTAACTAATATCTTTTACGGTTTTACCTAATGATCAATCACTTTTTCGTCTAATCCCTTAAAAAATATTATTATATTAGATAGAAATCATGTAAGTTTACAATGTCTACACAAATTTACATAAGTGAATTATTTTTATATATACACCAATTTACATAACTTAGACATTCTTTTTCTTTGTCGGGAAACAATGAAAGTAATCGCTATTTACGTTATGTACAATTTCGTTCGCTGCAAATACAACTCTGTTATGAAAATATTCAGATTTTTTAAAATATTAAAGAATAATACTGATAGTATGGTATTTTATGATATGTTAATAGAAAAGGTAAACAAATATAACATTAATAAAAAAACCTAAAAATAAAATATTACGAAAATCAAAAAAGAAAACAAATAATGTTTTAGTTTCCCCAAACCCTAATCATATCTAAGAGGTTCGATTTATTTTTTTCCCTAACTCAGTTTCTAGCCCAAACCGATTGGCCAAAACTAGTTTAGTCCTTCTAAAAAAACCCGAACCGGTTTAAGAAAAAAAAAACGGTGTAATTCTCATGGTTATAAAAAAGCATCCGAACATACGTGATTACCATTCTAACCTAAAGACCATAATCTGCACATTTACTTTTTAACAAAATCAAAGCCAGTAACGTTTTTTTCCTGACAAACCTTTTGATAAAAACATAACACTGAACTTGATTTTAAGAAATTCATGGAGTTGCTTTTGATCTTTTATAGAAAAATTAAATGCCATCTTAAATATTTAAAAAATTGTGGCTAAATTGCACTCTTCGACCTTTATGTTTCAATCTTTCGATAGGCGCTGTCCTTTAAGTTTAAGAATTACACTGTATGTCCTTTATGTTTGCATTCATTAACGGTCGGTGTCCTTTCAGCTAAACCCAGTTAACTTTTTATGTTAAAACCCCTCGCGTGCACATCACGCGAGGGTATTCTCGTCTTTTTACCTCCTAAAATCTGCAATAAGAGGGTATCCTCTCCCTCGATTCAAAAAATTTAGGGGGTAAAAGGACGAGAATACCCTCACGTGATGTGTACGTGAGGGGTTTTAACATAAAAAGTTAACTGAGTTTAGCTGAAAGGACACGGCTCGTTAATGATTGCAAACATAAAGGACATACAGTGTAATTTTTAAACTTAAAGGACAGCGCCTATCGAAAGATTGAAACATAAAGGTCGAAGAGTGCAATTTAGCCTAGAATTGTAAATATTACCTTTGGACTTTGATTAAATAGATATAATTAAATGGAGCTTATTAGATGACATCTTAGTTATAAAAGTTTATTACATAAGAGTGTATTAAATGAAGTTTATTAGAGTGATGTCACATTCCAATTTTATCCCTCTAATATGTATTATACAGTAGATTATAGAAAAATAACTTCGCACAAACTTATAGTCAAAAGTGAAGCTAACGTTAGCGCCACAACATATATGCATAGTTTTGAGTTTACAACATCACAAAGAACATACATGTGCTCAAGCTTCTTCAAGTATAACTAATTGCACCTATAAAATTATAGTGAAAATAAATACAAAAACCATGTATTAAAGAATTAAAAGAAAATCTTTGTACAATTGTAACATCCCCCAAATACCATCATACTATAGTTGGTACAATGAAAGAATAAACGATTGATGGATAACTAAATTCAAGATATCTTCAAGTTATTTTCGAAGACATGAAAACCAATCAGAACGAACCCTATGGTCATTCAAGTAATCACCTAGATCGCACCTTCTTGGCATGTCTCGCAAGCCATGGAATCATTACTAGCTAGATCATTATGGACAAGGCGGCCCACCGCTTCCAGGGATGTAAGTGCACCCTGATGGACCTGAAGGGGGAACAGGCCCCCTAGGAAGTGACTGGAAAACAAACATGTTGGGACTCTTTAAGTCGATAAAATCACCATTCTTCAGATGTAAAACTCGGCTACCTTCGATGAGGTTCACGTAGAACAAAAGAATCACCGCGAAGAACACACATACAATGATTAATGGCTTCATTTATTTTTATCTTGTAAATCAACATATGTGTGAGCTTGCTTGCATGTTTATATAAAGAACCCCAATGTGGAATTAGGTAGGTAGTTTCTTAGTTTAAACCGTTAATTTTTTTTTGACTATTGACTTGATTAATATATTAATAATTTTATTAAAATAGTTTTTGACCATTGAATTAGTCCCAGATCGAAAGAGGACATTTTTAACACGACTTTAGTGGATTAAACATCCCTTTCTTTGCCATCTTATATATTTATTAATTAATTTACACTTCGCTTGTAAAATAATTAACAAATTTCACAACTTTTGACATAGTCATTTGGTTCATCAAATTGAAGCGTTTATTCTCATCATCAAAATGATCCAACAAAACTTCATGGGTCAAGAGCCTGTTTTTGATAACACTAAAATTATCAACAGAAGGCGAGTGGTAATCGTATTCTTGTTGGACGGTCTGAAAGCGCGGAATAATATTGTGTTCAATCACCAAAAGGCGAGTGGTAATCGTATTCTTCAGTTGGATTAAGAGCCGATCAAAAATTGTCTCGTTAGATGATCTAGGGATTTTTCTTTTATCTAGTTTGGAGTTGTAGTTGTATGTTTTGTTTTTCTTTCCTTTTGTTCTTTTGTTTGTTCTAGCGTCTTGCTAGTTGGTTTTAATAAAATTACACCTTTAAAAAAATCGATATGGTTATTTAATTGTATGTTAACGATTTTTGTGAGGGATTGAAGATTTAAATGTAGTGCAACTTCTATATTGACTACATAATTAGTTATATTTTTTGTTGACTACATAATTAATTATTATCTTTTTTTTTTATTTATTAAAATACGAAGTTTATGCCTACCCAACAACCAACCTACTCCCAAATTTAGTCTTTCTTGGGTACGGTAATATTTTCTGTTTGCTGACTTTTTGTAGTAATCCTTTGCACCAAGAGATATCGATACAAATGTAGGTAGGTGTGACTTCACATGACATCATAAGGAACTAACATGAAGCATAAGTAATCAATACCGAATTCACGGTTTTAGGTTTAGTCTGAAACATGAAACATGGGGTCAAGTTTGTTTCTACATTCAAATCTTAAATATATTTAGCTAGTCACGTTGACCCGTTTAATTTATACTTATTAGTTAATAATAATGTTTTATGCCATAACTTATAACTTAAATCGAATGAATTTTTATGACAAATTAAAATGTACAAAAAATGAACATTAAGTTTTATAGTTTACGTTATATACATATTTATTTATTTTTGTGTAGATTCGTAACTTTAGAGTGGATATAAAATATCTGGTTAAACAAGTCGTTCGTGTCACCTAGCGAAAACTTATCTCGTATTCAGTTCGTATCAAATTTCCTGGTTTATATCAAGTTCAACCAGCAAACCTGTGAACATTATTACTCTTTTTGCAAGTCAATGAATTATGGGGATTTTCAATGGTTCTGGTTATTTATTTATTTCCATTAGGTGTACTATGTTGACTGTTGAATTGGCACTTCAATATACCACCTCTTTCACATGGCTTTGCACACTTGTCACGTAGGGTGAAAGGGGTGGGTGCGGGAAATGATGCGGCAAAGTAGCTTGCCTCGTGGAAACACTGCCGCCATCAACCAAGTCACCGCGCGGTGCCTGTGAATTCGGTGATTTTTCACCGCACAAGGGGAGAAGAGGAAAGAGGAGAGAGAAGGATGTATAGTGGGCCCCACTCTCTTTCAACCGATCATACATTTTTCAATTTTTTTAAAGGCAAATTGGATTTAAATAATCCAAACTTTCTCAATTTGTCCAATAATAATCTCAACTCAGTTATTTGCCGGTAATAATCCGAATTGGTCCACTTTTGGCCGATAATAGTCCGGTGTTAAAAATAGTTTAACGTAGTTAAGTTTTTTTTTTCCGAATTACAAACCGATGCTTTACAGGTGATTGCCTTCTTGTTTTTATACCCATATGATGTTGTATGCTATCATACATGTTATACATTATATTGTCACTATCTGATCACTTTCTTAGTATGTTGGTATGTTGTGTGTTGGTATACTCTCTGACTTCTTATTTATATATTTTTTGTGACTTGGTGCGTTGGTATGTTGAGGGTTTTAGAGCCGGGGGTCTCTCTGGAAGCAGCCTCTCTATCCTTAGGGATGGAGGCAAGGTCTGTCTACATCCCACCCTCCCCAGACCCTATAAGTAGCTTTGCTATTTGTGGGATATACTGTGTATGGTTGTTGTTGTTGTTGATCAAAACGAGGATATAAGTCGATTTATGTAAAACTTGCCTCGAAACAGTGAAACAGCTTGATTTTTGTTAATTGGAAGTTTAAACACCCGAATTGAAGCATCATTTTCGTCGTGTTGGGCAGTATTTCGAGGTACATTTTACATCAATCAACTCGTATCCTCGTTCTAATCAAAAGCCCTAAAACATCGGTTTGTAATTCGAAAAAAACCTTAACTCCGTTAAGCTATTTTAACGCAGACTATTATCGGCCAAAAGCGGACTAGTTCGGATTATTATCGGCAAATAACTGAGTTTGGATTATTATCGATCAAATTGAGAAAGTTGAGATTATTTAAATCTAATTTGCCTTTTAAAAAAAAGGTTTGGGTGAACTACCCCTTGTGATTAAGAGCAAGAGGGAAGTTGACATGGCAAGAAATCATTAGCGAGAAGTTACCCTCAAGAGGTGACCATCCCTCTCACCTGTGTATTTTTTTTTGTTTTATGATAGATTTTGATTTTATCTAATAATATATCTATATAAAAGAAAGTACAAACTACAGGGAAAAAACATTCGTTAAATGTACACCAAAGTTCTGAACGATTTGGTTCAATTTAATCTGACTTAACAGTCTAGACATACACATCTAACCAAAATCAGTTTTTAACCAAAACCGAACCACTAGATCTGGATTGGATCTAAAAGCGCAAAGGTCACGCTTTAGGGCGGCTGTTGCACCTGTGGTCGTACATAAACTAAGGATCTGGCCCGGTTTTGAAATATTTATAGCTATCACAAATCAAGTTGCCAATATGAAAACCGGAATCTAGTAAACATTGCTAACAAAGTTAGATTTCAAATCTCAATTCACGAACAAACAGAAAAAATATCAAAAAAAAAAAAACATTTCTTTCAAAATAAAAATAGTTTTCTTATCATCATTCCCTTCTTTCAGATACATTATACTAATTTCGTTTGCAGCCTACTCACTGCCCATTTGATGGTCGGTATAACGTATAACCATTGACACCCATCGGCAGATTCGAATAATCAGGCGCCATGTGATACGCGTACCCGTCACCATCCATATTTCTCAAGTCGTAAGAAAGATCCGACCCGCCAATCTGCCATCGGTTTGGAACCAAACCATCAATCTGCCCGTTCACGTAAGGTTGCAAGTTCGGTTGCGGTGAAATCATGTCCCTTGGAAAGTCAAACCCGCCATTATAACCGTGTTGTAACTCTTCATGGAAACTACGACTTCGGTCAAACCTACAAGAACTTGTTGATGGGCCAACCTGATCAAGTGAACCGTTCATATCCCCAGGGAAAGTGAACAGGTGACTAAGATGGCGAGGCCCGTTATGACCGTTATGAAATGGCAGGCCTGGGCCCATAGTTGATGCAATCGGCATTGCGTACTCGTCGTCGAGTAAATCGTTGATGATATCAAGGTGCGGGAATTCATCCACTAACATGCCTTGTGGTTGTGATACGGAATCCATCCACTGGGGCCCGTTCAGTACAAGATCGTGATTCATCATACCGAATGAGAAACTCGGTCTTACGGAACCGGTCGACTCGATCCGTTCAGGGGTCTGAGGTAGAAACACAGGCTGAGTGTACGAGTGAGAATGGGTTTGACTAAAAGAAGATGAAGTTGCGGAAACAGGACTCCCCATCATAGCGTTACGGTACGACGGTGGACCGTAACTTTGACCCATGGGCGACGGGTCAGGGCCGAGATACCCAGCCGCACTCGCGGAACGAAACAATAACGGGCCGGTTTGAACCGTTGAGATAACCGGGTTCGTACTTGCGGCATTCGATCTGGACCCTTCAACTAACGGTGCACTCAATGGCCTAGACATCGGTGGCACCGGCTTAGTCAATGAACTAGTCAACACTTGTTTCTGAGCCGGGTTAGCTGCTTGGTTGACCGTTGAAGGCTTTTCAGGTGGTTTTTGGGTCCCGGTTGAGCTTTGTGGGCCCACTGGTTTATCGATGTTTTGGGAGGTCGTTTTCAAGTCTGGTGTTTTAACGGTGCGTGGGGACGCTTTTGACGGGCTTTTGGGTGAAGATGTAACGGAAACGGTTACTTTATCTTTTGAATGTCTCTCGGGTTCGATATCATCCTTGATGCTTAGCTTCTTTTGCAGTTGGACAACTTCTTCCTATCATAAATTAAAAAAAAATCATATAATAAAATAAAAAGGAACGTACATTCTCGAATGAAATAGTTTACCAACCGTGTAATTAACATTGTAATAAAGATCAGAGTTTAAGTACACGGATGGTCCCTGTGGTTAACCAAAATTTTGGATTTAGTCCCTAGCCTTTTTAAAGTACACAAATGGTCCGTGTGGTTTGCACCTTGTAACGCATTTAGTCCCCAACTTTTGCCAAAAGTACATGGATGGTCACTGTGGTTTGCACTTCGTAACGCATTTAGTCTCCAACTTTTAGTGACTAAATGCGTTACAATGTGCAAACCACAGGGACCATCCATGTACTTTTGAAAAACTAGGGACTAAATCCAAATTTTTGGTTAACCATAGGGACCATCTGTGTACTTTACTCTAAAGACCGTATCATACCACTTTCTTGACGACGTCTTGTTCAAGCCACTTCATGTTATCCTGCAATGAGACTGCAACCCCATCGCACTCCACATGCTGTTGACCGGTATCCTTTCCGCGTTTGACTTTCCCTCTACATAATATCAAAAAGAAATGAAAACATATGTTATACATACACCGAAAACAATGAAAAAAGGTAAAAAAAAAAAAAAGAAAAAAAAAACCTGCTAGGTGAACTTTGCGTTTTCTGATTCTTTTGTGGTCCGTTAATCACACCTGACGGGAGTGAATCGGTTGAACACGTTGATGAGCTGTCATCCATTACTGACACACATTTTATCGCGCCATTGTGTTCACCAAGAACACCGCTGCTACAGGTTTCTGTGGATGGATGAAGATGTTCGGAAGTATCGGTATCCCAGTTGACCGGGCTTGAATCTCTATCATCTGAATCTGGACGAAGAAGTGATTCCGTTGCGCAATCCACTGAATCGGAAACATCAGAACCGTCCTCAAGTGGGTCGGGCTTTTTTAACGAATGTGCATCATCCTCAATCGGGCTTTGCTTTTGAAGGGTTTGTTCTATTACGACACTTGGTTTTTCATCCCGTCCTTTATCCTTTGATTTCCGGTTGTTTCTTTTCTGTTTCGCCTGGATAATAAAAAAGAAAATCAAAATATACATATAATGATTGTAATTCAAAGAAGAAACACGAACCGAACGTTTAGCGATCAGTTCGTGAACCGTTTGGCGGGAAGTTTGTTTATGTTGGTTCGTTTAAATATATGAACAAACACGAATAAGAAATTTCGTTTGATAAGTTAAACGAACATGAACAGAGGTTGATTTCGTTTGTTTATGTTCGTGAACGTTCGGTAATGTTTTCATTTGTGTTCGTTCATTTAAAGGTTTTGTTATATTTTTATTTTATTGGCTTTAGTTTTTAAAATTTGAAACCATAGTTACACTATACGCTTCCTCAATTTCAGTTTGTGTTAAAAGCTTGACAAACTTCTTAATTTTTGTGTTAATAATTTATTTATTTTTGGTGTTCGTAATCTTCTTTATGATGAAAAATGTAGATTGTATTTTTAAATGAATATATATAACGTTCGTTTGCGTTCGTCTACGTTCGATAAGTGTTCATGAACAGTTCTGAACATGTTTATTTCTTTAATGAACAATCACGGACAAGAAATCTTGTTCGGCAAGCGTTCGTGAACCGTTAATGAGCATGTTCATTCCTTAATTACTCATCAAGTACCTGTTTTTTCTTTGATTTCTTTTCTCTGTCAGACGCGCGTTTTGCTTTTTGTTCACTTTCAGCCATCCACGCTTCCTCTTCTTCGCGAATGAGTTCTTCTTGCCTCTTTAACGAAATAGCTTCTTGGTATGCTACTTCTATTTTACTGCTGTATTAAATCAGTAGTAAGAACAAGAATTATATACGGAGAAAATCACACCCACAAAACATAACAAGTTTAATGAAGATTTACAAGACAATTACCTGAAGATGTGGGCTAGAACAAAGATTTCAATGGTCCTGCGTCCCAACTCGGTGAGACGCCTTTCGTCTCGTTCAATAGAATCCTTACTAAAATCATCCCCCGATCCACCATCCTACGTCACAATAAAAAAGAACGCATGATAAACAATATTAATTACAGAATATATAATTCAAAAAGACGATGAAACACGCGCTTATAAGTTATAACCCTTCTGTTGGGACAAAAACAAGAACTACGAGTAGCAAGATTAAGTATGTTCGGGTTAAACGGGTCATTCGTTGGATTTCTTATTTTTGACGTAATAAAATAATGGAGTAAAGTACATGGATGGTCCCTGTGGTTCACTAAAATATTGGATTTGGTCCCCTAGCTTTCCAAAAGTACATGGATGGTCTCTGTGGTTTGCACTTTGTAACGCCTTTAGTCCCCAGCCAACAAAAAGGTTTTAGCATGTTCAAGTTAGAGACTAAATGCGTTATAAAGTGCAAACCACAGAGACCATCCATGTAATGTACTTTTGGAAACAACTGGGGACAAAAGCGTTACAAAGTGCAAACAATAGGGACCATTTGTGTACTTTTGAAAAGTTGGGGACCAAACCCAAAATTTTGATAAACCACAGGTACCGCCATGTAATTTATCTAAATAATGTGTTAATATGAATAGAAAAAACAAGAGTAAAATGCACGGATAGTCCCTGTGGTTTGGTGAAATTTCATCTTTAGTCCCTAACTTTTCAAAATTACACTCTTAGTCCCTGTGGTTTGACAAGTTGTTACTCGGATAGTCCCCAAAGCGGATGAAGGTTACTCGGATAGTCCCTGTGGTTTGACAAGTTGTTACTCGGATAGTCCTTGTCATTTCACACCCATTTAACCAGAAAAACTAACCTCCATCCGATTTGGGGACCATCCGAGTAACAACTTGTCAAACCACAGGGACTAAGAGTGTAATTTTGAAAAGGTGGGGACTAAAGGTGAAATTTCACCAAACCACAGGGACTATCCGTGCATTTTACTCAAAAAACAAGATCATTATAAAAAGAGTTAATTGCCCGGATGGTCCCTATGGTTTCACGTTTTTTCACGTTTAGTCCCCACCTTTTGAAAATAGCAGGTATGCTCCCTATGGTTTGTTATTTTGTTACTCGGATAGTCCCCGGAGTAGATGTCAGTTAGTTTGAAAATAGCAGGTATGCTCCCTATGGTTTGTCATTTTGTTACTCGGATAGTCCCCGGAGTAAATGTCAGGGGACTATACGAGTAACAAAATGACAAACCATAAGGAGCATACCTGCTATTTCCAAAATGTGAGGACTAAACGTGAAAAAACATGAAACCACAGGGACCATCCGGGCAATTAACTCTTATAAAAAATAATATAAAGAGTAAAATACACGGATGGTCCCTGTGTTTGACCAAAATTTTGGATTTGGTCCCTAGCTTTCCAAAAGTACACTGATGGTTCCTGTGGTTTGCACTTTGTAACTCATTTAGTCCCCAACTTTGCCAAAAGTACATGGATGATCCTAGTGGCTTGCACTTGGTGACGCATTTAGTCTCTAACTTGGACCTACTAAAACCTTTAAATTTGTTAGATGGGAACCATATGTGTTACAAAATGCAAACCACATTGACCACCTATGTACTTTTGAAAAGCTAGGGACCAAATCCAAAATTTTGGGTAACCACAGGGACCATCCGTGTAGTTTACTCTAATATAAATCTTTATACGTGAGCTTGTAGGAATTAAAAATGCACAGGAAGCATTCCTATTTTAGCTAGATTTTTTAAATTGACCCATTCATGATAGAACACTACACAGCACAACCCGAACCGTAAAACCGTTCATAGCTTTTAGTTGAGCCTATGGCATAGTGATGCTAACCTTGGTACGGTTTTGAGGACCTTTTTCGTCTTTCGGGGGCAAAGGTTCAACGGCAGCCCTCTCAAGCAATAGCAAAACATCATCAACCAGAATAAATGTGTCACTTTCCATCTGGACAACGGGCGTTATCGGCATTTCTTCTGCGTCACATTTTCCTTTTATTTTATTATTTCTGGTCTGATCTTCAAGAGCCTTTAATCCACTGTGTAACGAGTCCATTACCAAAGTTGACGTGACTTCCTTTTCTATAAAAAAGTGCTTCACGACGATTTTCAATATCGAATCGCATTTCTCCCTTGACATTCGGCGCCTTGAATTTTGATCAATCCCCGACCAGAAATTACAGAAGCTGAAACATGTGAGAAAAAATTATTGTACAATCTCTTCCCATCCAAGGAAAGGCAAATGCCAATTTCGTCCCTGAGGTTTGGCCAGTTTTGCAACTTTCGTCTAAATGATTATTTTTCCGCATCGGGATCCCAAAGGTTTGAAATCTTGCGATTTTCATCTGGCTCGTTAACTCCACCCATTTTTTTCCGTTAAGTGGGGCATTTTCGTCTTTTCTGTTAACTTACAGGGAAATTCAGTCTTTTTCAGGGATATTCGGTCTTTTTACATTATGTACAAAGACCAAATTGCCCTTTAAGTGAGCAAAAAAGACGGAAATACCCGACTTCACGAAGAAAAATGGGTGGAGTTAATGAGCCGGACGAAAAAGGCAAGATTTAAAACCTTTTGGGTCCAGATGCGGAAAAACAAACCTTTGGATGAAAGTCACAAAACAAGCCAAACCTCAGGGTCGAAAATGGCATTTTACTCAAAATAATATGTATTACTGTAATGTCAGAAATGATATAACTTTCGTAATCAAATTTAGAAAGTAACTAAAAATGTAACAAACTGATCTGTCCTAAACAAATCCGATCAGAAAGTAACTAGAAATTACATACCTTGACCATCGAACTTTATCTTCTATCAACTTCCCGAGCCTTCCTCGCTTTTCTTCCACATAGCGGCGGCATATTTGTTCCACATTTGACAAATATACCCTTACAAGTTCTCTCCTATAATGACGATCAAGGCATCGAAAAGGACGATCCGCTCTCTCCCTACAAAACCATTTAGCACATTTTCATCATAGATGTTCTCAATCCAAAAGAGAGTAAGAAAACGATGGTTAAAAAAATAAAGAGAGAAATTTATTAGCAAGTAATTCATTATAAAATAATGGTATAATTAGGTAACTATTAGGGTACTAGTGTATGTAGTATTATCACACGAGTGCAATAACTTAATATGGCTATCTTGAGTTAATATATCCTATTCAAGTACAATTAGTCTTAAATAATCTAACCGTTTTACGCTGAATTTGTTAGACCAGCTATTATTCTATTTCCGTAAGAAATCAAAGTATCAAACATTAATTGCTCGAACACGCACCAATCAAAATAGATATCGACAAAATAAGATACATTATGAATGAATTTACGTTAGATCATTAAAATAGCTAAAAACCTGATAACTTGGACTTGAGCTTTTATTATGAGCGTGTCGGCATCGATAAACCCGTCTAACACTTTGGATAATTCCATGAACTTTTTCCATCCCCAGTCATGCTCTTTCTTCCAGAAGCGATGTAACGTATCTGCAAAAAATATGTTTCATTGATTAAAAAAATAATCATAAGCTCATGACAATAATAATCACAAGAAGAAAAAAAAAGGAAAACCAACCAGAATATTTTGATTTCTTGGGGTCTTTATTCACCACAGCTATTGTGAATTGAGCAAAATGACTCCATCCTGCATCAATATAAGGACATAACGTCAATTGTATTAAGCTAAGCACATATAAAGCCATACGAATTGAAACCTTACAAAAATTTTTGATTATACCTGGAAGAAGCTTGTCGTGATTTGCAACGCAGAGAAATAACGACAGGTGATTGCAGACATCACACCCCTGAGGGTAGATCAGGATGTACCTACAAGACATAGAAGAAAGCTTATATAAATATGGAATGCAGAGACAATTGTGTCCTAAAATGTTCATTATATGCACGTATAACAAGATACCATCAGCATTTGGAACAAAAGATAAAATATATTGCAATTTACAACAGATAAAAAAAAGAAAACATACCATTTGTAGCCGCCAACCTCAAACGCATTGCTACGAAGCTCTCTCTTGTTAATCTGAGAGAATTTGTCTATTTTCCATGTATACTTTCCGTATAAGTCAGAAGGCTTTAGCCCTGCATGTTAATAAAACTCAGAAGGTAAGCAGAAGGACAAAAATATTAATTCATCATTACAATTCGAGTAAAATGTTCAACGATTGTCGTGACTAATAAAACTTAAACTCCTGACAAGAATTACTTCTCAAACACACATGAATAAAAAAAAGGCTTTCAAAGATTCTAACTTTTTATACATCACATGTAAACCATACCTTTAACTCTAGATTAAAACCAAAACCAAAACCAAAACTAAAACGAAAAACACGCATACCGCAATCATCATCGTCATCCTCAGTATCCCAGTACGGCGGCGACGTTGACGTAATCCCATTCTCCACCTGCTCAGACGACCGCCACTCCGCCAAAGCCTCACCGGAACGCTGCTGCCCATTCGACAACCCGTCTAACGATCGGCCAACCCCAGACTCCTCACTCGAACTCCCCGCCATTATCACACTTCACACCTCCCTAAACACCACTCAAATTCCACCTACACACACCAACAATCATCAAATCCAACCCTAATTCGAGAACAATTATAAAGTGAACATAAAAATTATAAAATGATACCATACAATTCAAACAAAAACTTGAGTACAATTCAATTCAATTCAATTCAATTCAAATCATCCATCACCACATGTAATTAAGCTTCATAACTTCATCAATTTCAATTTCAAATTTATGACAATTGAAGAGCTAAATTAAACTCTTATATAAACCCTAATTTCTAAAAAAAACCTAAAAAATCAAACTGATAAACAGAGCTGAATTAAACACACAAGTGGATAAAACTATAACCTCTAATTCTACAAATTAATTAAACTCCGATTGACTTGTAATCCGAATAGGAATATAAATCGAAAAGATCATTAAATTACATGCAAAGGAATTAAAGGAATTAGAAACCCTAATTAATAAGAGCAAATCCGGAGATTAATTAGGAAGCAGGAATAATAATTAGAAAGGATTGATTAATAATAAGTTTGACGGATCGAATGATGCGAGGAGAAAAGGAAGAACCTGAAAAGAGTTGTTAATGGCGATTGTGGGAAAGCTGATTTTAGGTCTAACAAAGAAAGAAAGAGGCGAATAGAGATAGATAGATACACAAAACAGAGAGAGAGAGAGAAAGTTAGAGATTTGAGATACAAGGAGCAGCCAGAGTAAAAGGGCAAATATAATAAAATATCCTTAATGTATGTATATACTATTTATATATATACATGTCGAATCGGGTTTCACTGAAAGCAGTCTCTCTATTCTTACGAGATAGAGGTAAAGCTGTTTAGATCTTACCGACCCTACCTTAGTTTTGCTATTGGTGGGATTTACCAAGTATGATGATGATATCATGTAATGTTTTTTTTGTCAAATAAATGTGTAATAATAATGTTCTTTTTAAAGTTTTTGTCTCAATGTACTTTCCATTTTAGATCATAGGTAATGTGTTATGTGTTATGGTCTCACGCTTTGGGTGAGGTGGTAGTCCTGGACGTGAGCCGGTTGTGATACATCGTCTCAAAAGAGCGTGATCGTGAGAGGAGTTAAGGGCGTGAGTGTGGAGTGCTTTGGATTTCGTGTCAGAGCTAATCAAGATGATCTATGTGAGAGAGGGGTGAAAAGAGAACAAAGCGTAATGAATGAGGTTGAATTTTAAGAATGAGAAAAATGTGTATGAAGATAAAGTAGTTTTCTTAGGAAAGATAAAGGATGGAGTATGTTTATTTGTTTAAGGTATTATACCTTTTCTATTTTATGTTATGTTAGCTACATATATTTGTAAATATATGTTATGTAATGACCAAATAAATGTTGCATTTATTTATTTATACATAAAGTGTTGTTTTTAAAAGAGGGTGGAGTTATGGATAATTTTTTTAAATGTTACTTTCTTATGGAGTTATAGATACAATAGCATATGAGTTCCTAGGTGGATTTTGTCTCAATTGAAACAAGAAACATAATCAAATGAGGATTTCACTCAATCTTATCATTGGTGATATTGCATGTTGAGTGTTATTGCTTGATGATATTTTAAATAAGAAAAATGTTTAGCAATCTAAAAAAACAGTTTATATATAGCGTTATAGATCCACATAATATGCAATAGCAAGTCAAATGGTCACCAACCCATAGGCAATAGTTGAAGCATTACAAATATCGATTGGAATCATTTGACCGAAACCGAATTGTGTACAACACGTGCCAGCAAGCTAACGATCTCCATTTTTTGCAAATAATCGATCTCTGGTTTGATCATATATCATCGACTCTCGTTATTGAATCATGATGAACTACCATGGTTGTTATCTTTTTCAACTTGTATTTTGTACACCTCGATCATCTATTATTTTTGCACCCAAAAATTAAAATTTAAGGTTTCGAATCCAGAAAAAATAAAATTTGTTTCGAATCAATAAAAAAATTAGTTATTAAATTGTCACACCCCGATATTTCCACATATTACCAGTGGGCCCGGTGGGGAATATCGTGACGTAAGATTGATATCGTCATAGTCAAACATACACAGATTAGCACAGCGGAAGTCTTGGAATATAAAATATTATTACAAACTCAATTGTCAGAAATACTGAAAAGATAATTACATTCGAGCTTGCAATATTAAATCCACAGGCGGATCATATTAAAATGTACAAAATGAAGTTTAGCAGACTTTAGGGCATCCTAAGGATTTGCAAGATCCTTCATTGACACCAAGGAGCTTCCAGCCAATTACGTATAGTACCTGTTACTTAGTCTTTTGAAAATACGTCAGTTTACACTAGTAAATACAATTAACCGACTCATTTGTAAAACATTTATAAAATTGATTTAAATGCACAAGGCACAAATATTCTTTTATAACTTGGGACAATTATATAAAATAATCTTGTATACAGATTTACATGTTTGTCGTACGTTCAGGGCTCGGAATAGAAGAGCCGAGTCATGATTAATAGACACACCACTAATATAGTCCCACAAGGAGTTATCCTCACGTGTGGTTATACCTTATATCTTAATTCCGTTTTTTTGGGAAAAGAATCCGTATCGCAACTGTCAGGTGTATGCCTACACCCCATGCTTAGGTCATGATCATTTTCATTTAAATGATGCCAAGGATATCCAGGACATGGTCATTAACCCCCAAATGCTTTGTATCAAACAAGACAGATTAAAACGGGTTATCTCAATGATTTAACCACTAATCGATTAAATATCCAATACCCGACCAAGCGGTAATAGTTTACCGTATCCCAAGCCCGTATAAGGGAAAATAAGTTAAAAGTATTTACCTGAGCTAAAAATGTAAATTATACTCAGCCGTATATTCTAATCAGCAAGTGCAGATAGGTTTTACTGGGCTCCTAATCTGGAACGAAGGTTTTAATAACCTATTAGATTCCTAACGGGTCTTATTTAAGTTGTAACTTAGACCGGTTAGTTTTAAAGAATTACGGTACAAAACGCAAGATTAAGCGATGACCGGATTGGAATGTGATTTAGACCCAACAAGTATGAAGACTTGTATAAAATGGGTAAACTAGATACATTCTGGATTTTGAATTAAAATGATAAGGTTTGACCCGTTTCGGTTAATTTATGCAAACTAGTTACATAAACCGTACCGAACGCGTATATGCGTAACGGGTAACCGAATGAGTCACAAACAAGTTTCCCAGTTAATATGCTTTAAATATAATATAATATGATATCAGTAGGATATCAATAGTTATGCCCAAGACGAATTTAAAGCCAATTTAAGCCCCGTAAGGGTATTTTGGTCATTTTAAAGTTCATAAAAGAGGTTTAATAGCAAACTGAGGTTCTGATCTAAAATATTCAGTAAAAATATTTATTTTATCAAGTTACATCAGTAAGATATCACACATATGTGAGGTTTCTCATTTATGGCCAAACTATGCACCGTAGGGGCATTTTGGTCATTTCACATATGCTTTTAAGGTCAAATTTGGAAGTCTGAGTTCAAGACTTATACTTACTGTTAAAGTATAAAAAATTATTTATAAAATCAGTAGGTAACAAATCTTAGGCGTTAAATATGGTTTTAAACTATACTATGGGCCTAATTAGCGTAAAAGTCGGTATTTGACGATATTTGAGATGTTTATAAAATTCTGAAGTTATGATCAGTCTTAAAATATTTTATTTAACATATGATATCAGTAGGAAAAGGTTTGGTATTCAAATCATATGTTAAACTCATTTTATTAACGGAAAGGGCATTATCGTCAATTACCGAATTCAAGCTAGAACTCTACGTTATGGTCAGTATAAAATTTGACAAAAATTTCCAAAAATCCCTAAATATTATATCATAACAGTGGGTAGCAAGTTTGGTGCCAAAAATTGGGTTGAAATATGATTTATGCTGAAAATGCCATTTAATTAACAAAAAGTTTCGTTTTACGATATCTTGCATAACTTTTGTTTGAGACCATAAAATGATGTCAAATTTTTGTGGCATGCTTAAATATCAGCAATAAAACTTTTTGTCCTCTCACATTTTCAAAAATCTCGTTTTTATAACATGAGGGCATAACAGTCAATTTTTAAGCATTTAACGGAAACATGCAAATGAACTATGATTTCTAAGGGACCATGTAGTATGACCTCAGAGGGTTATAGTAACATATAATATGGTCACAAAGGAACCCTAAGACATAACTAAACCAAGCTAAATCGGGTCAGAACTGAAAGTCAAAGTAAAAGTCTACTTTTGCGACTTTCGGTTGCGAACCGAGCCTAAACTCAGAATTGTCGGGTTGAACATGCCTAGACATGTTCAATTAATATTTACCAAGTTATTTAAGTGACAAAACTGATTTTATAGCTTCTATATTATTAGTTATGAATTTTATTTAAAAACTGGCCCGTTTGACTTGTATTTTAATTACTTTGACCCGACAATTAACTAAGTAAACGTGATAATTAGGAGGTGCCCTTTTGAGGGTTTAACACCTACCTAATTACGATCACGTAGCCATGTTCGTTGCGAACAATGGCTTGACCGTTTATGGTCTAGCTAAAAGTCAAAGCGTTTATCGTAAACGCTTGACTTTTCGGCTTTAAAAGCCAAATAAAATAAACTAGTCACGAAAGGACACTTACATATGGTCCTTAGGACTGAATTAAACTCAAAAAAGGTTCTAAAATAATCAGGATCCCCTAGGATTGAGAGATAGAGCATATTGAAATGAATTGATGCAAGTTGAAATGAGAATTCTTGGCCTATTTATAGATTTTAAGGATCCCCATGATCTCGCCATGTGTATGAGGGAGTTATGAGATCTTTCCCAGGTGTAAAACCAGCTTTATAAATCAGTTAACTCCCATGGAATTGATCAAATGGTTTTTAAAACCAAGTGTGGGAAACAAGTGTGAAGAACCTGCAGCTGGAGGTAACATTCTGTCAAAATTAGGCTGTCGCCGCACGCCACAGCAAAAGGGGTAGGCTGTGGCGTCGCGCTACCACCCCACATCTCAGCAAACAAGTTTTGAACTTGTCACTTTTAGTCCCTGCACCTTTATAAGCTTAGTAACTTTCATTTTAGGCACAATGGGCCCTTGTAGTTAGTTTGTAAATGATCTAGGGAGTATAACAAAACACCGTTAGGTCCGGTTTTGTTAAACGATTACCGAAAACACTAGTTTATGCTCGTTGACGCTTTTAACCCTTTAATTTGCGAACTTGTGCGTTTTAACGCGAAATGGCATAAAAGCCTTTCAAGATTAATAATAAGCATTCACAAGAGTAAGATGGGATAGTACGACACTCCAGTTTACTCCAGTTCGCTTAAATGGTCGCTCAAAGGTGTAGATTTGTACGTTGTCATTTCTAGTCCTTCTGACGCACATAAAGGTGCGTAGCATCGTTTAATGGTATCCAAGCCTTACGTAACACATGTTAGGCATTCCCGAGAGTATGATCGAATAACACGATGCTCCAGTTTGCTTAAATGACTTCTCAAAGGCATAGCTTTAGAAGTTGACGCTTTTGGTCCCTCTAACGTGCAAACTTGTGCGTAATATCGTTTAATAGCATCAAAGCCTTGTTCAATCCATATTAAGCATTCTCATGAGTATAATTGTACTTCATAATACTTTGGGTTCGTTAAAAGGTCATTCAGAGGTATAATTAAACATATTGATGCTTTTAACCCCTTTAACTTGCAAAGTTGCGCGTAACGTCACCTATAGGCCTAAAAGCCTTAGATGACCAATATTAGATATTCGCGAGAATATAAACACACATCATGAAGCTCTCGGTTTGTTAAAAGGTTACTCAGAGGTAAGAATTAACATGTTGACACTTCTAACCCACCCTTCGTAGCGCAAACTTTCAAATAATTACGCAAACGGATACTCTCGATCAACAAGTGGCTCATTTGTGAATATGAATACCGTGTAACGTCAGTCAGAAGCTTAGTTTAAGCATGTTGACACTTTTAGTCCTTTCGTATTCAAAGTTTTCGTTTTTGACGAAATTAGTCCTTCATAGTCAACGTTTGACTTTATTAGGGTTTAGTACACGTGTCAACACATTATTGGACGTGATTTTTACGAGGTGTTACATAAATGTAACTTGCACAAATTTTTCTTAGTTACTTATTAAATTATGATAAAACTATAGAAATCAATATGTTTAAATTTGCAAACTATACATTTCAGTCTAAAAAGCACCCAAACCAACTTTTTTCCTCATTATTGATAGCAAGAATTAATCTTTGAGACAAATTGGGTTAGTTTTCCTTGTTAACTCCCCTTACATGCAAAATATGTGAGGGTATTCTGCTCTTTTTAAATCCTTACTTTATATCTATTTAATTGTTAATAAACTTCAAATAAAACCAACAAAACTCCATCTGATCGTTTAACACCTCCCCATCATTAGAGAAGCACCTCCACCACCAATGCAAATCCTTCTTTCGTTTGCGATCCAAAATAGTTCCGGTAACCTTTGTCTATAAACTTAAGAACATAGCAACTGAGCGCCAACCACCACGTACCACAATAGCTCCTAATTCTCGCAGTTGTAGAAAGTGGATGACAATCAAATCATAAGATGAAGAAAGGGGGCCGCCACATACATAACATATTTTGCAATTGAAGTTGTCTATATCAAATGTGAAGAAATAGGATGCGACATGACATTTGAAAATGCTAATTGAGAAGGATGGAAGATATTATAACTACTAAAATAGGTCACGTTTCTCTTGGTTTGTGTTCAAAAGCAGATCTGGGATAATCAAAGCAACCTGCTTATCTTCTCGAGCTTTATAGGTCTTATTTTACCCTACATTCTTCCTCATTTGACCACCACCACCAAACCATCTTCTACAAAAACACTACCGTCCTTCATAAAACCATCATCTAGGTGAACACCTATGCCTAGGCCCATATCAGATGCACTTTTTAAACCAAGCATTAGCCTAATGGCCTTGGGCCAGTTTTAGGTCGAACGTGTTTGTTTATTTTATTAAAAATATCTAGAATATGGTTTATGTCATAGTCGTATTGGTCGGTTGTGTCACCTCAAATTCTGAAAGTTATGAAAAAGTAAGTTCTATAATTTAAATGGAAACAGTAAATTTCTCTCGCGCGTTACGGCGGCGTCGAAACGTAAAGTAAGGCGAATTTATACCGTCTAATGGAAAACATGTTATATTTGACCATACTCGTTTCCGAACAAAATTTACGTCAAAACATAAACCAACTAAAAACAAACATAAAAATAAGCACGAAAACGTTTTATATTTGACCTGACTTATTTCCTAAAAAAATTACGTAGAAATGTAAGGAAATTGTCACACCCTGATTTCCTGTTGGCCCGGAAGGGTAGGGTTTAAGCGTGACGATTGGATAACAGCATCACAAATTATATGCAGCAGAAGTATTGAGAAAAAATATTCAAAAAGCTTGAATATATATAAACGTTTATGCAAGCATTCGAGTACAAGCCCATAGGCGAGATCAATAAAAAAAGAACTTTAGACATTATAGGTCTTAAGCTGAGGAGTTGCAAATTCCATAGCATTTATCATAGCCGTCCTGGATTCCTAGCCTAATATTAATGTTCGGTACCTGCGGTTCAATCTTTTGAAAATACGTCAGCTTTTGCCGGTAAATACAATTAACTGACTCGTTTTTTTTTTCAAATAGTTTTTCAAAAGAGTTTCATAGATAGAGAATATCAGTGGGTAATCATTTAATATTTGTTGGGATTTTATCTTGTCACCAGTTTTACAATACTTGTCATTCAGTCGGAACCAGAAATCATAGCCAGTCATTTTCAGTGCAATAATGATTAAGGTACACACCAAAGTTTAATAACGCGTCTTGTAGTCAGTATGCCTACCCTGACGCGCTATTTAATATGGCCATGATAGTTTATGAGTTGGGACGCCCGGACACGATACCATTAACCCCTAATTGTTTCAGTTATCAAGTAATACAGATTAAACTGGGTTATTATATAAGCAGATCTCAGGGTTCATTTATATAATACCCGCTCCAAGTGGCATATTTGCCATACCCCAAGTTTAAAAATAAAATAAGTTAAGAGTATTTACCTTTTGCTAGCTTCCAACCGATAACGATTTTAGTTTAGCAAAAGCCGCAAGTCCAAGTATTATTGACCAAAGTCCGATTATCTGGGGGGTTCTATAGCCCGGAATGAACAGAATTAGTTTTCCGTTAGTTTCCCAAATCAAGACAAGTGTCCACTAGGTTGATTAGGAGCTGATTAGTGTCACAACACCTGGAGGATGTAGGTTTAGAGTGGCACAATTCGGAGCTAGGTGGCAGCCATGGCAGGCTAGCTGCCATCTTGCTGTCGATGGCACCCTTTTACGGACCGTAAGAGTGATGCCTTACAGTCTGTATGGACCTCTGGTGCACTGCAAGTTTAAAACACCCTTGCGGACTTTAAGGACTAAGCCTTGCGGTCCGTAAGGGACCTCCAGGAACAATGTTTTGGGATTTTTATGGTGTTAGTCCTTGGACTTTAGATCTTTTCCAATTTAGGCTTTCTTGGTCCCTCTGCTTCCACGTAGTCGGGATTAGTTGAAGATTTGGGACACGTGTCGTCACATAGTTGGACGTAAATTTTCGGGGTGTTACAGAAATAATGTTTTTTTTAAGTTAAAGGATGGTAACGCGTTGCGATGGCGTCAAAACGTAAAGTAACTCGAATTTATACCGTCTAATGAAAACGTATTATATTTGACCCGACTCGTTTCCAAACAGCATTTACGTCAAAACGCAGACCAACTGAAAACGTACATAAAAATATGCGTGGAAACGTATTATATTTGACCCGACAAAATTTACGTCGAAACGTAAACCAACTTAAATTTTTATCGACACATACATATATACAAATAAACCCTTAAATCTCGAGGGGGTCAAAATGACATTTCATAAGGTTTTTAGGAAGTTAATGGGGTCTAAGTATATAAACTGAAAGTTAGGGGGCTAAAGTAAAAAAAAAGACAAACAAAAAGAGTTACTATAGCGTGATGTGAAGATCGCTACAGTAACTGAACTTGGTTTTCAATAGGTTTTATAATTATAATTATAATTGTTTTATAGATATTTATATTCTTCAAATAGAATAGTACTTTTGGTGTATATCATGCAAATGCTAAAATAAATTAATGGTGCTAAACCTAATGTGTAAACGAGCTGAATCACTAAGGAGCTATTTGAGATCGGCTCACGAAGGGGGCTAGGGGCACAAGACGATTTCTATTCGGGTGCCCACCACCCGACCGACAGCACTACCGCTGGTCAATCGGGTAGTGGGTTTCGGTCAATTTTCATGGGTTATTGATTGAATATATCCGTTGGCAACGACTCTTTAGCCACCAACAACCACTTTTTATATGAAAAAATGAAGTCCCTATTATATATTAATCAATTATCACACCAATCTAACACTCCAAACATCAATGTCTTATTTCATTTTTACATTCCACAATTTATGAACATTCTATGAATCCAAGAAAAGCAAAGCTTGTTGCCCTAAAGAAATCTCTAAATCGAGAAGAGCTGGTTCTAGCACGAGAGGATTCGGTAGTAATGTGAGAGGAGTCGAGTCAAGCGCTAGAGGAGGCGGTTCAAATGGTGATTTGTATGGACTGCAACCAAATTTTACACAACAACCACAACTACAACCATAACTTCATCAATATCCACTGTACGGATTTTCGCCACAATTTTTTTTACACAACCGCCACTACAACCTCATACTCTACCAAACAACCCTAATCTAGCATCGGGTCAATACGAATATTCTCTTGAAGATGAAATGAACTTTGATGCGTTGTGAATGAGGAGTCCAACTAATTGTTTCCCAAATATAGAAGTGGATCGACGACTCCCGATCGATGAAGGTGATTATGACTATATTGTGCTAGAAACACAATATCAAGAAGATCATCGACACTCAGGGGCGGACCTACCTCTTTGGTAGGGGTAACCCCCGCTACCCCTTAACTTTTCGGCCGTAGTGCAAAATATATACATATCTTGACGTTTTTGTATTCCGCTACCCTTGAAATAATATTATGTTACCCCTAGTCAAGAACAAAAGAATAAATGGAAGAAGATGGTGGAGTAGAGAGGCAAAGGGTGATATTTAGCGGCAACGAAGTAAAGCTCCGGCAACTGCTGGTTGAAGAATGAATAGAAGAAGGTGGGCGTACATGACTGTGGTGATTTAAGTTTAGGGCAACTTCAATATTAAATCTAGCTTGGTAGGCTATAATTGGGCCTCGCCATCCACTTCTAATTTCATAGATAATTATGTGGGCTAGTAGGAATTTTTTTTTCATGGTTAATACAAATAATTATTAATTTTATTATAAATATTATTTCAACCGTACCAAACTTTTAATAGTTACAACAAGTAATTATTAAGTTAATCGTACATATTATTTCAATATTAACTTTTTTTACATGATCCGATCCAACCAGACATGAACCAGACCGAAAAAAATATAATATAGCAATAGACAAAGGAGCTAGAAAATATTTCACCACCGTGAAAAAAAAAATTCCTTGGTCCGGTACTGTGTGTTTTGAACAAATCTTGTTTGTTAGTCTCATCCTCAAAACCTATGAGGCATGTTGGAATCACTGTTTCTCTAGAACTAGAAAAGAGCATTAGAACTAGAAAAGAGGATGAAAAATTGAAAAGAAGGCATATAAAGAGAATGGAGAAGTTGTTTTAGTTTATCATTGGAATTGAAGTTTGGAAACTTGAAAAGTGATAACGATTTCTGGAGATGCAGAGCCTTGGAAATTACAAGTCTTAGGGGCTGTTTGTTTAGCTCTTAATGAAACTTTTAATGGTTCAGACCTCTTACTGGTTCAGCACTTAATGGTTCAGACTGTTTGTTTCAGGAGCAGATGTCTGAATGGTTCAGATTTGCCTCTGAATGGTTAAGCATTATACAAAGTCTGAATGGTTAAGACCTCTACTCTGAATTGGTTAGATATTTGTATATGAACTGTTAAATATTATACTAGCTCTTAATGGTTCAGACCTTTTACTGGTTCAGCACTTAATGATTAAGACCTCTTACTGGTTCAACACTTAACCATTCAGAAGTTGCCAAACAGCCCCTTACTACTTTTTCATTATTAGTACGTTTTATTTTATTCAATGATTTTTCAAAATAGCTTTTATGTGTATATATATATCTTTGGTTAATTATTAAATATGTGATCCGGTTCCTAATATCCAGTTAGAACGGCCTAACCGGATCGATAAAGTAAAAGAAGAGTATTTAATGACTCGATTCAATATTTCAAAAACTGAAGAAGAGAAATCTATTAGGTATGTATTTAACTTCATTTGTTATCTTGTTTTATTTTTGTGTTCGTTAAAATTGTATGAAGTACGATATATATTCTTTTTGAACGTTACCCCTAAAATTTTGGTCTAGATCCGCCATTGTCGACACTATAATTTGGGTGACAATATTGAAGAAATGCAAGTACAAGACGATGAAGATGAAGACGTTAAAGTTGAAGGAAAACTCGTCGAACGTGTGAAGAGTACACCATGGACAAACGCGCAAAAGGTAGCTTTTGCGAAAGCATGGTGTTATTCCTCAGAAAACAAGAGGAAAGGAAATCAACAAAAAGAAAAATAGTTGTTGGAAAGTAGTGCTTAAACATTACAACGAACAATTGGGTGGAAGCTGTTAAAATATAATAGGCTAATTCATACAGTTTTCTATTTATTGGGTTCATTACAAGTTTATGTGGGCTTATTGTGTTGGGCCTTGGTTCTGTTATTATCTAGATATTTTGTTACAACTGATTTCGTTCCAAGGTTGTCATTCAGGAAATGTGCAAGGGTTCTTTTGTAATATTCCAGGGGGTCCGATCGGTTGTGCTATTTCTTGTGGACTAAAGTGTAACTATTAAGTTACACATTATAAAATGAGAAGTGCTTAGGGTTTCATTATTTCTCTCACTTGTTACGCACATCAACAACTCATCGTTCTCTGCATTCGTCAAGTTCTGCGGTGCTGTTATTGAAGATCTGATATAGATCTTGAAGATCTGTTGCAGATCCTGTTTAGTTGTTCAGTTGTATTGTTAGATCCTGTGGATCGAAGTCTGTTTTGGTTGTATCGTTCCAGTTAATCAACTGATTTATCATCAGTTGATTACTTATTACTTGTATTGTTCATAGATCTTACACTTTGTAAGATCAAGGGTGGTTTGGGTGTTTTTTTGGGTTGGTTAAGAAATAAAATTTTTCGTCACGGTTTTGTCGCTATTTCTGGTATTGTTGATCATTTGTCTTGTTTAATAGCTGTTCATACCATTTTTACATGGTATCAGAGCGAAATCGCTCCTGATCTATAGTTTCCGCTGTTGTTTTCTGATCTGATTGTCGTTTTTTTGTGTTTAGGATCGCACCTGCTGTTTCTAGGGCTTGCGATTTGTACTGGTGGTAATTTAGATCATCTCTGATCTTGGGTGGAATTTTCCGATCTGTGTGGCTGAGACCCTAACTTAGGGTTTCTTGGTTCTTGCAAGGATTCTTTTGTCTTCTGGTGGATCTTCTTTCTGTGTTGGTCTCTAAAACACTTGAATGTTTTAGAGCAAACTGACCAGAAGTGATTTTTTGGGTTTCTGTATATCAGGTCTGGTAGTTCTCGAAAACTACGGATCTGATATTTGTTGTGGCTTGTGCACCCTCTGTAAGATCATTCCTGCCTTATCTCTTGTATTTTTTGTTTTTTGCATCATATTGATCTGTGTCTAGGCATTCTGTTTACCAGACTAGTCGGGCCGGCACTTGATCGAGTCTTTGTGCTAGTTGTGCATAGTCCGTTCTGTTTGTTGCTGTTAATTATTTGTTTTTTCTGTTTTCTGGTTATCAGTGTTTTTTTTGTTCAGTTCTGTTGTTTTTTGATTGTTTAGGCTTTCTAGGCTAGGTTGGCTCCTGAGTAAAGGCTTGTCCAGGCACCTCTGAGTGATGAACCTGGAATCTGGTCCCTGACTCAGCTTCGCCTTAGATTTCTTTGTGTATTCTGTTTGATTCTTGTGAGTTATCTTTTTGATAACTGTTGTTTGTTTGTTTGTTTGCCTGTTGTTTCTTTGTGGTTGCCGTTATGGGTGATAATCCAAGTACTTCGCAGACCTTGATTAGTAAACTTGATATAGGAGACCCATTGTATTTACATCCTAGTGACTCTAGTAGTTTAACCATCGTTAGTATTAAAACTCTAGTAGTTTAACCATCGTTAGTATTAAACTTAAAGGAACTGAAAACTATGCTGTGTGGTCTAGTGCTATGAAGTTGGCTTTAGAAGCAAAAAATAAATTTGGGTTTATAGATGGTAAAGTTGAAAAATCTAAAGATGATGTAATTCTGGCAGCCCAATGGGATAGATGCAATTCTGTAGTGTTAACTTGGTTATTAAATTCTATTTCGGAAGAACTTTTTCTTGGTCAAGTTTTTTCAAAATTAGCTTTCGAAGTCTGGGCTGATTTAAAAGAATCCTTTTATAAGGTTGATGGTTCTGTCGTCTATGATCTGTATAAAAAGATAAATTGTATTTCGCAAAATGGTAGCACTGTTGCTGAGTATTATAACAGGTTGACAACAATGTGGAAGCAGTTTGATGCTATGCTTCATCTGCCTTCATGTTCTTGTCAAGCTGCTAAAGATTTCAATGATTTTTCAACTCTTATAAAACTAATGCAGTTTCTCATGGGTCTTGATGACGTGTATCAGCCTGTGAGAACCAATATTTTGACAAGAGAACCATTTCCCTCAGTTAAAGTGGCATTCTCTATTATATCTAGAGAAGAGTCACATAGGTTATCTAGTAATGGGTCTAAAAATCAGAATGTTTCATTTATCTCTAAGGCTAGCCAAGGTTTTGATAACAAAAGGAGATCAACAAGAGGGCCTAACCCTAATTTGAAATGCACTCATTGCAATATGTTAGGTCATACTATAGACATATGTTTTGAAATTGTTGGTTATCCTTCAGGGTTTAAGAGGAGAGCTAATAATAATAATAACACTTCTAATAGAGGTAGTTCTACTAATAATAATAATAATAAGTCTAATTCTGCGGTTGGTAAATCTGCTGTTTCTTCTATGTCTGGGCTACCTTTTACTTCTGAGCAGATTACCAAGTTGTTAAGTCTTGTTGGTGAGACTACCGGGTCAGAGTCTCAGAATCCTAGTATGGGAGGTGAGTGCTTTAATGTGTTTAACTTTGTTAGTTGTTCTAGTTCCAGTATGTTTAATAGTATTTTTGAATGGATTGTTGACTCAGGGGCGAGTCAACACATGGTTAAATATGATAAACATTTAATAAATGTTATTGATGTTTCTGAGTTTAATATTACTGTTGGCCATCCTAATGGAACAAAGGTTAAGGTTCTAAAAATTGGTAATCTTAAGCTAACTGAGGATATAATTTTACAAGATGTTTTCTATGTTCCAGACTATTGTGTGAATTTGTTGTCTGTGTATAAGTTAGCTAAGGATAATCGTGTTTCTGTTGTGTTTAATGAGGAGAGTTGTTTATTACAGGATTCCAAGTTAAGGAAAATCCTGATGAGTGGTAGGCAGGATAGTGGGCTGTATGTTGTAGGAAATAATGGTAATTCTGCTGGTGCTTGTTTTAATAGTTCTGTGAAATCTGTTACATGGCATTCTAGACTAGGGCACCCCCCTGATCAGGTCTTGGCTGTGTTAAAACAACATCTTAATTTAAATTCAAGTGATCATGGTCCTTGTGACATTTGTCATAGGGCTAAACAAGTTAGAGTCCCATTTCCTTTAAGTGAGCATAAAACCAAGTCAGTAGGTGACTTAGTACATTTGGACTTGTGGGGTCCGTACAAAGTCACAAGTTATGAAGGCTTTAAGTACTTTTTGACAATTGTTGATGATTTTTCAAGGTCAGTATGGTGTTATTTTTTGGTAAATAAAACTGAAGTTTTTGAGAATTTAACAGGGTTTTATGAATTGGTTTTAACTCAGTTTAAGAAAAAAATTAAAGTGTTCCGAAGTGATAATGGGACTGAATTTGTAAATAATAATATGAGCTTGTTTTGTAAAAATAAAGGGATTTTACATCAAACTACATGTTCCTATACACCACAGCAAAATGGTGTGGTGGAGAGGAAACATAGACACCTTTTAAACACAGCTAGGGCTTTGATGTTTCAGAGTGGTTTACCCTTGAGGTTTTGGTCAGACTGTATTCTAACTGCTGTATACCTGATTAACAGGTTACCCTCCTATGTGTTGAATAGTAAGAGTCCTTTTGAGGTTATGTTTGGATTTAAACCCTCCTTGTCTGATCTAAGGAACTTTGGATGTTTATGTTTTAGTACTGTTTTAAATGAGCCTGATAAATTTGCATATCATGCAGACAAGTGTGTTTTTCTTGGTTATTCTAACATAAAAAAAGGGTTATAAATTGTGGAGTTTAGACAGTAAGAAAGTTTACTATTCTAGAGATGTGAAGTTCTATGAAAATGTGTACCCTTTTAAACTTAAATCTTTTGATAATCAAGAAAATGGTTGTGAATTGAATCTGAATCATTTAAACTTTTTTGATACTATAACATCTGAAGTTCCTAACATGCCCAATGATGAAGAGGGTACAGGTGGTGCACATGATCCTGTTAGTGATGATCAGCAACCACTGCCGCCCTCTACATCAGCCCCTGTTTCTGGAGTTGAGCCTGATCAACAAACAGAACAGGTTGGCAGTAGTAGTTTAGGTAACAGTGGTAGGGCAGAGGACACTTCTGGGTCAAATGATGACACTGTCCAATCTGAGGGCACACAAAATGTTAGACGTTCTTCTAGAAGTGTTTCGATGCCAAAAAGGTTTGATCAGTATGTTATTGAAGGTAGGGTTAAGTATGGTATAGAAAAATCTGTTAATTACTCAAATTTGTCTTTTGATAATATGTGCTTTGTTTCAAATTTAAACAAAACTGTTGAACCTACATGTTTTAATGAGGTTGTTAAGGATCCTAGGTGGGTAGAGGCTATGAATAAGGAAATGGAAGCGTTGTATAAAAATGGTACTTGGACATTGGTTAGTTTGCCTAAAGATAGAAAAGCCATAGGTTGTAAATGGATTTACAAAGTTAAATACAAGTCTAATGGTGAAATTGAGAGGTTTAAGGCCAGGTTAGTTGCTAAAGGTTTTAGTCAACGAGAAGGACTTGATTTTGGGGAAACATTTTCTCCAGTCGTCAAAATGGTTACTATTAGATGTGTCTTAAGCTTGGCTGTAAAAAATAATTGGCAAATCTATCAATTGGATGTTAATAACGCATTCCTTTATGGGTCTATTTCTGAAGATGTTTATATGAAACTTCCACCTGGTTATTTTCCTGAAAATGAGTCTCGCGTGTGCAAATTAGTTAAATCTTTATATGGGCTTAAGCAAGCCCCGAGGAAGTGGAATGAAAAATTAAATGAAGTATTACTTAAAATGGGTTTTGTACAAAGTTTATGTGATCACTCTATGTATGTTATGTCTGTTAAATCTGTGTTTGTTGTTCTGTTAGTCTATGTTGATGATATAATTGTTACGGGTAATTCTGAAGTTGATATCATTAGAGTTAAGTCTGTTTTAAGTGACAATTTTCAGATAAAAGACTTGGGTGTCTTAAAGTATTTTTTGGGAATTGAGGTTTTGTATGTTGAGAATGGTATTTGCTTGAATTAACGTAAATATTGTCTTGAATTACTTAATGAATTTGGGTATGATCGGGTGACACAATGATACTTCAGTGGTCCGTTAGTAATTCAAATTTGCCATTTTAAAATACTTATTTATTAGGTATACATTTATCTATAAGGGTCGACGGGGCGGTGCGTTAAAGTATCACGACCACCGTCCATCACGCGTTATTTCCACCGCCGGCATAAACTTCAACGCGTTATACATTAACGAAATCAAATTTTCGTTATTTTTATCACGCCGTTTTGTTTTATTTTGTGAGGGTATTTGTTGGTTGGGGGGAAATTGTTGGGTGTGGTGGTGAGTGATGACCACCCCGTCTAAAAAAGGTTGTGAGTGATGGAAAAATGGTTGATGACATGGCGGAACTTGATTGGTGCTTGTGAGTGATAGATTTTATCACTAGTGAACCACCCCGTGTCCCCTAATAGAGTAGTTATGAAAAAAAGTAGATAAAACTAGTTTCCCCTTAAACTAGTCACACTAAGTTGACATTCAAAATCAAAATATGCAAAAATGCTGAAATGGTAAAAAAAAATACCATATAAGATGTTGTAATTTATATATAAAGTGATAGTGTTTCAGTCAACAAAAAAAGATCTACGTCACACCAACGTTAACAAAAAGAAAAGGTCTACATCACACCAAGATAAACAAGTAAAGCCATCTACATAGTCTCCATAACATGCGTAGGTGCTAAGATCCAATGTTTCTAAGCAAGTTTCAGGGACATTAAAACGTAGGTGGTTTTTTTTTTCTGCAAAAAATGAAAATTGTGTTGTAACTTAGGTGGGTTATTGGGCCTTTGGTGAAATGTGGTATTGGGTTGAGGTTGCTAGATATGATCGATTATTATATTGTTTAATACTTAAAAAAAATCAAGCCCATGCGCGCGGTTAGCCCCAACCCCGTTGGGCAGGGCCCTTTTTGTGCCCCTCTCTCGCCCCACTGTATTACGGTGGGGTGAGAGAGCCCCTCGCTGCTGATGTGGCCATCGCTCACGGCCCCTAACACATACTCTTAATATTTTGGCGAGTATGTATATATAAATTATTATCGTAACCATAGTATGTATCAACATACAATGTAAGGCATCAACATACCATATCCATAGAAGATTAAATACATCATAAAATCAATTCAGTTATAAGACTTATAGCTAAACTTCCTTCCTTTCAATCCTGCTCCTGTATGACCTCTTCTTGCAAATTCAAAGCATATGGAACAGTCTCTTGGTATGCAACTTCTGTTTTACTGTTGCACCAAATTGGCAATAAGAATACTTGCAAAACAAAAAAAATAATAACCAAATATTAACTGAAAAAATAAAAATAAAATCGAACTAGTATAACAGCGTTACCTGAGTATATGCGCTAAAACATATATTTCAATGGTTCGACGTCCCAATTCAGTGAGGCATTTTTCATCATTCTCGATAGAAAACTCACCTGCGTCGCCAATGCCGGCCCTGAGAATTCGTGTACCCTGTTCGAGCTCGAAAAAACGTGCCCTTAGGCCTTAACGAAATTGGGTATTGGGAGGTCTAAACCTAATGACAATGAGCTAATAACTAATCTAAACCTTAAAAATAGTTTTGTAAGTGGGCCTATGTTGGTGTTTATATAGGTATACCCTATTAATTTATTTATTTTACATATACATATCAATTTTTTTTAAATGACGTGCCCTTTGAAATATCGGGCCCTGGCCGGTGGTCCTCCCCGCCCACCCTCAGGGCCGGCCATGGTCGCCATACTAGCACGACAAAACAGACCATGAGACTATTGACTAGACCATGACTCACCATTTTAGCACAGTTTACAACCTTTGGAGCCAATGGGTTCAATGGCTTTCCTCTCAAGCAGTAGCAATAAATCATCAACCAGAACGAACGAGCCTTCCTCCATACGGACAATGGGCATTGATGGTTCTTTAAGGGCTGTTAGTCCCATGCATAAGGAATCCATCATCAAAGTTGAAGTCATCTCTTTTTCTATAAAGAAATGCTTTACAACTTTTGGTAATATTGAATCCGATTTCTCCCGTGACATGTTGTCCTGGGATTTTTTATCGATGCCCGACCAGAATCTACTGAAGCTGAAACATGGAATCTAAGTTTAAAGTCGCGACCCCATGAATTTTTTTTTTTCCTAAATATGTTTTTTTTTCCCAAACGGTAGCACTATAAACCTATGCTAGAAAGGAAACGGGTCAGATGGGTGAAACATCGTCCAAAGTGTTCTCAACGGTAGCACTATAAAACTATGCTTATTACATCCTAGATTACCGTTTTCAAGAAGTTAGTTATATAATCGTATTTATACGTTAATTATGTTGTTTAAAAATTCCTAAAAGCGTGTTTTTGGAGTCGACGCATCTTGTACCAAAAATTGCTATGTTTTGAATAGTTACCCAACCCGCGTGACCTGCTCATTTTGCTACCTCCAAATATCCAACTAGGAATCACATACCTTGACCATCTAACCTTATCTTCTATCAACTTTCCAAATGTTCCTCTTTGCTGTTTCATCAAGCGGCCACATATATCCTCCATATTTGAAAAATACACCCTTAGAAGTTCTCTTCTATATTGATGGTCAAGGCATCGGAATGGGCGATCTCTTCTCTTCCTACAAATCAATTAGCGCATGTTAGCAGTTTGTGCGAGCTAAATGTTTGGAGATTTTATCTACCCAGAAACGTGCTTGAACACATGGGTTCAAGGCTACTGAAGTGTCTACACCATTAATTATCGTATCACACTGAGTCCATGGCATGGCGAACAGGCGAAGCCAATGATCCATAATCATAAGCATGACAAAATGAGTCCATGACAATTTGCTAATTGCTATCATACATCTTAATTATTTTTGTTAAAAAAGGAGCATCATGCAAAAAAGATAGTATCGCCATAGCCTAAGAAATAAGAATCAGACCTGATAACTTGGACTTGCGCTTTTATAACGAGGGTGTCATAATCAACATACCCATCCGACAATCTCGATAACTCCATATATTTTTTCCACCCCCAATCGTGCTCCTTCTTCCAGAAATGATTGGAAAAGCAACAATTGGAAAGAAGGCAATTATACGAGACTGGGGAATCTTGAAGGCAGTAGCAGAGGAACAACATCAGACGCAAACAAGAAGCAATTCTTTTGAAGTCAAAAGGTCATACGGCAATTCAAAAAGAATAAGAAGCAGGCAGGCTAGTAGCTGAATTATTTTTATATTTTTTACGATGAACCGTGACTTTATTTATGCTTTTGTTTTGTGTTTGATTATGAGAGGCTAAAACTTTTAAAGCCACTTAGGTTTGGATGAACTATTGATGCGTGTTTGATATTTATTTTGACTATATGATTTTGACAACGTTTTGGAGTAAATTGGTTATAAGTTGTTGCTAGAATTGATTGTGTATATTTTTGTTTTGCTGAATTTATTGATTTGATTGATGAGTTTAATGCTTTCGGTAGGAATAAGTCACCACTAGTTGCATTAAAACTCGCTTTTAGGTTGTTTATTCGCGATTCTCAATCTAATTGTTTGAACTTGGTAACAATTCATAACATAAAATCAATTTAAAATCAGCTAGACATTAGTGTGCACCCATCTTCTTTGATTCGAAAGATAATTAGAAGTTGCTAGGTAATTCTGTGCATTGTTTGGTAGTTTTGAGCACCCGATAACTTGGGGTTCGTCTGCTTATTCGTGCGTCAGTCAGTCCTAGGATTTTGGTGTATCATCTTATAGCTTGCTTCACATCTAGAGGGTTGGTTAAGGGTAATCCTTTGCAATTTAATATTTGTGGGATTTAGGACCTTTAATTAGGCTTGTTTCCTTATAGCACTCCATTACACGTTTTGGTTGTTTTATTGGTCGGTTTTTAGGTTCTTGAGTTAGTGGGTCACTTTCCTTGCTACCTAATTAGTATAGGATTTATTCTCTTTCACAAGAGAGTAGTCAGTTAGAAACCGAAACCTAAGTCATTTGTCAATTTGTTGTCTTCACGTGTCATTAGTGATTCCTACCTAAGTGGTTTGTTCATCTCTCCTGGTTAAGTTCACCGTTTTTAGTTGCCTTCGTGTTCGTTAGGTTCATTAGCTAGTAAATTTAGATATTATTTAATTAATTCTAAATTAAAAACCAAATTCTAAAAATCAATTTAAGACTAGAATTGTGATTAGGGTTAATTATTATAAGTGCCAGTCTAGAGTCCACGGTTCGATACTCGGTCTTGCTAGTTATACTATTTTCACGTCCGGTTCACTTGCCGTTGTGTGTAGTTAGCGAGTTCCACTTTTAAAACTTGGTCATAAAAATTAATTACAAAAATCACACATCAAGTTTTTGGCGCCGTTGCCGGGGACTTTTTAGGCACTTTTGAGAACGACCTGAGTCATATTTTTGGTCTTTTTGTTTGCTTTCTAGTTATTTGCCTTGAGGTGCCCTCGCTTTGTTTGCTAATTGCTATTTGTGCCCTTAGGTGTTAGGTCGTATTTATTATTTTTAGCGTAGTCGTAATTTTTATTTAGTTATTTTTTTTAGTCGCCAGTTTATGCCCCATACTCGTTCACAGGGACCACCCGAATTTTTTGCTTCATCTGAACCCGAACGAGAGTTTTTTGAGCGTCTTAGCCAGCATCAGAATAGGATCACCGACAAAAAGGTACTCATTCCTATTCCTTTTCCTACAGTCTCTATGGATGATAATCCTGCTAGACGCACTGTGAACCAGCATGCCACTGAAGGCTTCACCGGAGGCCGAACTCCCATCACGACACCCGAAGCACCCGCTAACCAGAATTGGCAGATCCCTTCCCATATCATGACCACAATTTCTAATAGTGCTCAATTTCACGGTCTGGAGGATGAGGATGCACCAGGCCACATCACCCGATTCTTGCGTATCTGTAGCACCTTTAATCTTCATGGTGTTACCGCTGATGCAGTTTATTTGCGCTTGTTTCCCTTTTCCCTTTCTGGTCGAGCTGCAACTTGGCTCGACACTTTGCCTCAAAATTCTATCACTACTTGGGAGATTCTGAAATCTAAATTCTACAAAAAGTACTACCCTCCATCCAAGGCCGCACGCCTTCGAGACCAGATCCATTCGTTCCGTATGGATCCCGATGAGCCTTACTACATGGCATGGGAGCGATTCCAAACCTTGCTTAGCAAGTGCCCCCAACATGGTCTTTCTGAATGGGCTCTAGTGGAGAAATTTTATAATGGTCTCACTCCTGATACTCAACTAATGTTTAATACTGCCGTTGGAGGTTGTATAATGGACAAAAAGGACCCAACTGAGTGTGAGGAAATGTTTGAGAGTTTTGCTATGGCCGGTCAGCAGAGCCATCCTGTGAGGAATTCCATTCCTTCGACTAAGACCACCTCCTCTGCTAGAGGTGTGTATCAGGTCACTCCTGACACTAGTTTGGCTGCTGAGTTAGAGGCTTTGAAAAGAGAGATGAGGGAGATGAAGTTGAAGGATCGAAAGTGTGAGATATGTCGTGGAGGACATGAGACAGCTGATTGCCCTGTGAGATCACAGGAAGAGGTCGACTATATTTCCAATCCGAATAATCGTTTCCAAAATGCTTCATTTAATAATTCTTATAATTCGGGTTGGAAAAATCAATCCAACTGGAGGTCGGGAGGAAACCCGCCAGGGTTCCAACAACAATATTCGAGTGGATCATCATCTAGTACTGAGTTCAAGGAGCTGAAGGACATTCTACTTGCTCAAAATCAACAGCTTAACCAGTATATGACTTCCAACAATCAGCGACATGAGGAGCACGATCGTATGTTTAAAAATCAAGGAGCTTCGCTGCAGAATTTGGAGAGACAGATGGGGGAGATGGCGAGACAGTTACAGCAGAGGCCACCAGGTGGATTACCGGGTAACACCGTTCCTAATCCTAATTCTCATGCTCATGCTAAAGCTTTCATGACTCGGAGTGGCAAAGGAGCCACAGTTGATCAACCGGTGATAGATGAAGACCCGGTTGATGAGGAGATAGAGATGGAGACTCCCACTGGCAAAGTGCAACCTAGGCTAGCCCCAGCAAGTACCGCACAGTCCAGTGAGTCTTAGCAGAAGAAGAAGGAGCCCGTTCGTGATTATTCATCTATTCCTTTTCCAGGCAGATTCAAGAGAGAGAAGGAGGCGGAGCAGTTCTCTAGATTCTTAGGTTTGTTTAAGCAGCTCCATATTAATCTTCCTTTCGTAGAGGCTCTAGCGCATATGCCTAAGTATGCCAAATTCCTAAAGGACATTCTTAGTAATAAGAAAAAGTTAGAGGAGTTATCACATGTGTCCTTGAGTGAAGAGTGCTCGGCAGTTCTTCAGAATCGTCTTCCCAAGAAGATGACTGATCCAGGCAGCTTTACTATTCCATGTTTGATTGGTGATCTATCAGTTAGAAATGCTTTGGCTGACCTAGGAGCTAGCATAAATTTGATGCCCTATGCAGTGTTTGCTAAGCTCAACCTAGGCGAGCCTTCTCCTACTCGTATGAGTCTCCAGCTTGCGGATCGGTCAGTGAAATATCCACGAGGGATTGTGGAGAACATGTTAGTGAAAGTCGACAAGTTTGTCTTCCCTGTTGACTTTGTGATCTTAGACATGGATGAGGATGCTCATGTTCCTTTGATTCTAGGTCGACCATTCCTAGCTACCGCGAGAGCATTGATTGATGTTTATGATGGTAAGCTAACACTTCGCGTAGAGGATGACATGGTCACTTTTGATATCAATAGGTCGATGACTCATCCTAGAGAGCACGATGATACTCTCTACTTTGTTGACACCATCATGTCACATGTGAGTCATTGCTTGAGTAAGGTTTGTGGGCGTGATGCTTCGGACACGCAGATTCTGGACACGTTTATCCCGGAGGTTGAGATGACTACTACATCATATGGGGAGTCCGAGAGTCATTCTGAGGTTTTTGAGGTAGTTGAGAGGAAGGAGCCTGATGAGAGGCCATCTGTGGAGAGTCCCCCATCCCTGGAGCTGAAAGATTTGCCATCTCATCTGGAGTATGCCTTTCTAGATGAGGGTTCTCAGTTACCTGTCATCATCTCTTCAGAGTTAACAGAGGAGGAGAAGACGAAGTTGATGGGTGTGCTTAAGGCACACAAGCAGGCGATCGCGTGGAAACTCGTTGACATAAAGGGTATCAACCCTTCGTTCTGCACACATAAGATTCTAATGGAGGATGAGTTTAAGCCCGTAGTACAGCCGCAACGCCGATTAAACCCAAACATGCAGGATGTGGTAAAGAAGGAAGTGATAAAATTGTTAGATGCAGGCCTCATTTACCCAATCTCTGATTCTGCATGGGTTAGTCCAGTTCAGGTGGTGCCTAAGAAAGGAGGCATGACAGTGGTTCCGAATGAGAGGAATGAGTTGATTCCCACAAGGACTGTTACAGGCTGGAGAGTCTGCATCGACTATCGCAGACTTAATGACGCTACGAGGAAAGACCATTTTCCTCTTCCTTTCATTGATCAAATGCTGGAGTGTTTGTCAGGGCAGCAGTTCTACTGTTTCCTTGATGGCTTCTCAGGTTATTTCCAGATCCCCATTGCACCGGAGGATCAGGAGAAAACCACTTTTACATGCCCGTACGGTACCTTTGCTTATCGCCGTATGCCTTTCGGGTTATGTAATGCTCCAGCCACATTTCAGCGTTGTATGGTGGTGATATTTCATGATATGATCAAGGAATCGATGGAGGTATTTATGTATGATTTTTCTATTTTTGGGAGTTCCTTTGATCTGTGTTTGCAAAATCTTGATCGTATGTTGGCTCGATGTGAGGAGACAAATTTGATGCTGAACTGGGAAAAATGCCACTTCATGGTGAAGGAGGGCATAGTTTTGGGTCATAAGATTTCACGGGCGGGTATTGAGGTCGATAGAGCTAAAATCGACGCGATTTCTAGACTTCCACCGCCAACTTCTGTGAAGTCTATTCGTAGTTTTCTAGGCCACGCGGGATTTTACCGTCGGTTCATCCGTGATTTTTCTAAGATCGCGAGGCCTATGACCCGGTTGTTGGAGAAGGACGTCCCTTTCGATTTTTCTGAGGAGTGTGTGAGGGCGTTTGAATTTCTTAAGGAGAAACTAGTGACTGCACCGATTCTTATTGCTCCCGATTGGAGTCTTCCTTTTGAGATTATGTGTGACGCGAGCGATTTCGCGGTTGGAGCTATTCTAGGACAGCGTAGAGAGAAGCGATTTCATCCAATTTACTACGCGAGCAAGACCCTAAATGACGCCCAGGAACATTATACCACCACTGAGAAAGAGCTCCTGGCAGTTGTCTTTGCTCTCGATAAATTTCGTTCCTACCTGGTCCTTTCTAAAGTCGTCGTCTATACCGATCATGCGGCATTGAGGCATTTGTTCGCGAAGAAAGACGCGAAACCGCGCTTGATTCGGTGGATCCTACTCTTGCAGGAGTTTGATCTTGAGATTCGGGATAAGAAAGGAGCCGAAAACGCTGCAGCAGATCATTTGTCTAGACTTGAGAATCTCGAGAGTGATGAGAGTGATGAGGATGAGATTGGCGATAGTTTTCCTCATGAGACTTTGATGTTTGTGAAACCCGAGGATGAGGGAATGCCTTGGTATGCTGATATAGTGAACTATTTGAAGGAGAAGGTGATACAGCCGGAGATGTCTTTCCATCAAAAGAGGAAGCTGATAGCGGACTCGAAGTATTACTTTTGGGATGATCCGCATCTTTTTCGTGTTGGAGTTGATCAGGTTGTGAGGAGATGTATTGCTGGAGAGGAGCGTATGCAGGTTCTCAAGCATTGTCACGAGGGGCCTACTGGAGGACATTATGGAGCTTCTTACACCGCGCGGAAGGTGTTGGATTCTGGATTCTATTGGCCAACAGTGTTTCAAGATGCTCATGAGTTGGTTAGGAGCTGTGATGCTTGTCAAAGAGTAGGTAATATCTCATCCCGAAATGAGATGCCCCAAAATCCCATGCAGGTAGTGGAGGTTTTTGATATATGGGGTATTGATTTCATGGGTCCGTTCCCGATGTCTCGAGGGAACCGATACATCCTCGTTGCTATAGATTATGTGTCAAAATGGGTGGAGGCTCAGGCCTTGCCTAAAAATGATGCGAGGGTTGTAGTGAGATTTTTGAAGAAATTGTTTGCTCGCTTTGGTACCCCAAAGGCGCTTATCAGTGATAGAGGTACCCACTTTTGTAATGCCCAGATGGAGAAGGCATTGAAACGTTATGGTGTCACTCACCGGCTTTCAACTGCCTATCATCCACAGACGAGTGGACAAGTGGAGAACACTAATCGGGGTATTAAGCGGATTTTGGAGAAAACTGTCGGACAAAATCGACGGGATTGGTCTGATAAGTTAGATGATGCATTATGGGCTTTCCGGACTGCATTTAAGACTCCTATAGGTACTACACCTTTTAGGATGGTTTATGGGAAGGCTTGTCATCTACCGGTGGAGTTGGAACACCGTGCATATTGGGCGTTGAGAGCAGTTAATCTTGATATGGATAGTGCAGGTAAACATCGGTTTCTCCAGTTGCATGAGTTAGAGGAGTTAAGAGATGAGGCGTATATGAGATCACTAGGCTATAAGGAGAAGATGAAAAGGTTACATGATAGTAAGCTGAAAGGAAATAAGGAGTTTAAACCGGGAGACAAAGTCCTTCTTTTTAATTCTAGATTAAGATTGTTTCCGGGTAAACTTAGGTCTAGGTGGTCGGGACCGTACATAGTCGTTCAGGCTTTTTCATATGGTACGGTTGAGTTGAAGAGTGGGGATGGTAAGACGTTTAAGGTGAATGGTCATCGTCTAAAGCACTATATCGAGGGACTAGGAGAGGATAGATTGGTGGAGGAGCTTGACCTCCCATTAGTTGGTGCTTGAGAGTGAGTTGAGAGCTTGTTTGTAGAGTTTGTCCATTCTAGTTGCTGTTTTGTTTTTATTTTTGAATATTTTTAGTCTTGTTGAGTCGGTCTTTTATTTTGAGTCAGTTTTACGCCTGGGTTTGTTTGGTCTATCATGTGCAGGTTTATTTGACCCACCCGTACTCAATCTCCATTCGGGTGGTGATTTTGGAGCTGTAATCTTTTTGTAAAGGTAACCCAAGTATACCAGTTTGTCAAAGATGATCGCGAATGGAATGCTATACGATCATGTTTGGTTGGAATGAAGACACGCACAGCTGGCACTGATTTTTATCCTAACCAGCTAAGTCTTTTCCAATTCTTGTTGTTTCTATTGTGTAAATTATTTTAGGTTTTTATTTCTTTTTTGTTTTTAGTTAGTTTTCCATCCACATTGAGGACAATGTGAGATTTAAGTGTGGGGATGGGATACTACATCTTTTAGGAAAAATTAAAAAAAAAAAACAAAAAAAACAAAAAAATTAAAAAAAAAAAAAATAGAGTTGGTTTTGTGAGTCCCGGTCCTTTAGCGCGTAGAAAACAAAAACCTTTTCAAAACGTCGGTCAAAAACGGTTTAATTGTCGAATTTACGAGTCGAGAGCGCATGTTTCTTTAAGTTGCGGGATAGTAGGTTGACTGAATCGGTTTTTGGGAGAAAAAAGTTTTGGGATGCCTAGGATAGTGGATGGAGCTGGAGAGTTAATTGGTTGTGCATTGTCGATATCAATAACCCTTATATGCCACATGATAGTGAGATTTGAGCCTTTACATGTTTCATATATATATGATCACTATTTTCGTTTCATGTGTGTTTACCGACTTGCTGCATTAGTTTAGAACTTGTGCGTTTTGATACAGTTTGAGACCTTCGGTTAAAATTTGACATGGATATGATAGAGGCATTAGGATTACCCTGTTTGTGACCTTTGTGTTTAACCCGTTTCACCATTACCTTTAGACACCACTTTGAGCCTAAAACCATTCGTTTGTTACCCATTGTTGATGTGATAACCGGATCGTATTGTGTTATTGTTATCTTTATAAAAAAAAAAAAAAGAATATGAAAAAAAAAGAGAAAAATGAAAAAAAAAAAGCAAAAGATGAAAAAAAAAATATAGAATAAAGTTGTGGGTCAAAATGACCAATGTGTTAGTTTTTGTTTCGTGCTTATCCGGTTTATCGTGTGATTTCGTGTTTAGCCATATATTCCCAATTAAAAAAAACCTTTTGCTTGTCCCTAAGCAAAATCCCACGCAACATGTCCAACTTAAACACTTAACAATAACGCAAGTCTCAAACAAATTATAACGCGAACTACGAAATCATCAAACACAGCGGTTTCGCAAGACTTACAACGTTCAAAAGGTTGACGAATCATAATATTTAAATGAAAACGGGCCTACTAATCAAGTTTTTCTCACCTTCAAGCAATCAATTATGCACTGTCAATACCCCTCACAATTTCACTCATCTCTCGGCTAATATATATGTAATTTAGAGTGAACTCTCAAAACCGAACTATGAAACATACTTTCATAAGCTTGTACGTCAATCAGATCTCCACCTAAATGTTAAAAGTCGACACGGATCAAGAGGACTTTATTGGGTAGGTAAGGGCAAAAGGTAAGGGGTTTTTTTTTTTTTTTTTTTTTTTTTTTTGTGAATAAGTGGCAAAATATACACGAACAACAGTTGTTAGGATCGACAACACCCGTTGAACACGAATTGCGGAATACACACGAACAACTGAACTCTCGGACCACACACTCTCACTCTCTGCCACTCAAGAACATAAGGATTTACGTGGTTCGGTCTAAACTGACCTACGTCCACGGGTAACCAGGAGTTTACATTACTTGATGAGGTACAAAGTTTACAAATACAATGATATCTATATATAGAGATTGATCAACACAAGGAACCATGGAACATGCCGTAAACCACGGAACGAGGGTTGAATTTGGAAGAACCGCAAGCGTGTTTATTCTCTGCTGCTGACTTTTTCCGTTTACATTCTGCCACAATCTTTGACAATCCTCAAAGTGGCTTCACACATAACAATCTCCCACTTGAAGCCACAGAACAATCTTCACCTGCGCTTCAACTGTGTATCTGTATTTCTGTAAATAAGATCCCCCTTGATCTTAGCTCATTCCTAGTTACCCTGGCCTTCTCTTCAGTTAACCTGAAGGCCCGTTGAAGCTCCCACTGAGCCTCAACTCATCAGTCACAACCTGTGACTCGTTCTCTATCCCTTCCGGCTCCCACTGACACGAACTGCCGGATTCTGAGAAAACCTGAGAACTAACACTCTCCATCATAAGCAGGTATTTCACTGGAGAGACTTTTATAGCTAGAATACTGGTTCTCTTAACCCACTGTCTTCTGGTAACTCTGACTGAAGCACCACCTGTGCTCCTACTGTCACGAATACCCTTGACTGGTTTCTCTGAACATTTCCTAGCACGTTCAACCTGAATCTGACCTGTGGCTCTGGGTTTGTCTCCTGCAAAACAAACCTTCTTCTGCCCACGAGATTCTGTGAACCGGACTTTGTTTTTCTTCTGAACTGGGATGGTCACTCCCTCAGATGGTAATCTGACCATATACAGCGAACATTCCTCGTTCACAAGTCTTACCTTTCCAAAGTCTCCAACTTTCAGATTCTGCAGCGCTTCACTGCTGTGGGTAGCGTGAAATGAAGCACCAGAATTCTTGACCCAGGAATCCACACTGCTCTCCACTCTACAGATCATCTTCTGAGTGGTCTTCTGCAGCATTAACTTCTTTCTGGTTATTTGGGCACTGATTCCTGAAGTGTCCAACCTGTTTACAGTTCCAATAAGTCACATCATTTCGAGTCCTCTGTGGACTCCTCTTTCTGTTCTTACTGCCACTACTTCTGTTATTCTTTCTTCCTCTGCCAACTTGCATTAAATCACCCGAAGATCCACCTGAATTTCTTCTTCTGACATCTTCGCCCAGAATAAGATCCCGCATCTTCACGAACGTAAACTTGCTCGTATCTGAAGAGCTCGTAACAGCAGTTACGGTTCTGGACCAACTATCGGGTAATGAGGACAATAACAATAGGGCTTGAACTTCATTGATGTACTCTGTGACTGAACTGCCGTCCCTCATCCTAGTATTCACCAGCCCTCGAATCAGAAAGACCTCCTGTCTTTTGATTCCCAATCTGCTGGTTCCACCTTTTTTGGTCTAACTCCTGGTAACACAATATCAAGATCTTTTTGAACTAATAATGCCTCAATCTGCATCTTCCACCAGCCAAAATCTGGACCGTTAAACTTGTCGATTTGCACCTTCCCGTCTTCTGCCATGATAACTCAAACACGACTAAACGAAACTGAAATCGAAAAATAAACCGAAAATCAATACTGAAACAACCGAACCACGTCTGGTCTACGGTTCTGTTTCTTCGATCTTCAACGAAACGATACTCTGAAAATTACTGCTGGTTCAACCGGTCAAAAACTGATCTTGAAATACCCCCCTTTTTTTTAAATCCAAAGAAAGAATAAACCTTTTCTCACCTTGTCACAAAAAGAAAAAAAATAATCTGGTGATCTCCAAGAGTTTACCCGGCTCCAGTCGACTAAAAAATTAATCGACAACCACAAACTCTAAATCACCACTCGAATATCTTGTCCCACAAAAAAAAAAATACCCTCTTAATTTTTTTTTTGTTGGACCCACAACAAAATATTTTTCTCTTCTTTTTGAAAGTGGGCTTTCTTTTCTTCTCCATTTTGAACGTAACCACTTCTTTTGTCTTCCTTTTGTCAAGACAAAAAAAACTTTTACTTTATAAACCCACTTCACAACCAAACCTCCTGTATCACCCAAAAAATTTCAAGACTACTCACTTAGACATTACTCAAACAAGAACCAGCAATAAAACAAAACCAAAACCCCACTGGTTCGGTTTCAATCGGCTGAGACTAGTTTATCAGAACCCTAAACGGGGTGGAGTAGCGGCGGCTTAGGGTGGTTACGGTTTGGTGGTTGTGGCTGGAGCCCTAGCAATCGGCTAGGGGTGGCGGCGGTTCTAATGGCGGCGGCTTCGGAATCACGGCGGTGATTCACCTGAGCGGCGACGGTTCTCTGATCGGAACCCGGCGGCTTCGGAATCACGGCTGTGATTCACCTGAGCGGCGGCGGTTCTGATCGGAACTTTGGTACAGGTCAGTATCTTCTCTTTCCTGTACACCTCCTTCTTTGTTCAGTTTCTGTTCGGTTTCTGTTCGGTTCAACAACAGGAGCCTGAGCTCTGATACCAGTTGTTAGGATCGACAACACCCGTTGAACACGAATTGCGGAATACACACGAACAACTGAACTCTCGGACCACACACTCTCACTCTCTGCCACTCAAGAACACAAGGATTTACGTGGTTCGGTCTAAACTGACCTACGTCCACGGGTAACCAGGAGTTTACATTACTTGATGAGGTACAAAGTTTACAAATACAATGATATCTATATATAGAGATTGATCAACACAAGGAACCATGGAACATGCCGTAAACCACGGAACGAGGGTTGAATTTGGAAGAGCCGCAAGCGTGTTTATTCTCTGCTGCTGACTTTTGCCGTTTACATTCTGCCACAATCTTTGACAATCCTCAAAGTGGCTTCACACATAACAGTAATGTGTCTGCATATATACATTCAGTATATCACAATATTATAGTGGTGATTGATAAGTGATAACAACAACAAAAGATGAAAAAAGAACCAGAATATTTTGATTTCTTGGGGTCTTTATTCACCAAAACTATTGTGAATTGTGCAAAATGACACCATTCTGCATTGAAAGAAAAACATTGGAAATTATTTCAAGATTTCCATGGTTGGGATAATGAAAGATAAAGAAAGAAGACCATTGTTTGACCATACCTCTAGGAAGCTTTTCATGGTCAGCAACACAAAGAAATATTGATAAATGATCAGATACATCACACCCTTTAGGGAAGATGAGGAGGTACGTAAAAGCCATTGTAAGATGATGCTTATATACATTATTAAACAACACAAGTATATATATTTAACGGAACTCACAAATCTAAACGAGAAAAGCATACCATTTGTATCCGCCAATCTCAAAAGTGTTGCTACGAAGTTCTCTCTTGTTAATTTGTGAAAACATGGTTATCGTCCACTCATGCATTCCGTATAGTTCAGAAGGTTCTCGTCCTGCATACTCAAACACGATCTAAATCATTGCCATTTTGTATGATATGCTAACTTTTTACTATAAAACTTGATATGTAACATCTGACCCTTTATACCAACCAATATTGTGCATTTTGCCCGTCATAAAGTTATAGGTTTGTTTCAAAATAAGTACGCTTAACTGTGTTAAACTGTGAAGTTCTCTCATCCACATGTATGATGTAACACACCCAAAACAAATTGGTGGTATTTCAAAACAAGTACGCTTAACATAATGAGCTTACGAATTTATCTCAAAACAAGTACGCTTAACTGTATATTCGTCTCTCTTCCATAGGCAACACACCCAAAACACATTGATGGTATTTGAGGCTATGCATTTCCTATATACCCAACATCTCTAGTGTATCGGCTGTGGGATTTGCCTAGGGTGTTAGCATGAACTTTCTACTTATAACATGCTTCAAGTAACTTTTGTAACATATAATAATTGCCACAGCCAATGATATAAAGGAAGATACATACCACCATTGTTATCTGTTCCAAAAGAAGGGGACAACATAGAAGCAACTCCTTTTGATATTCCATCTATTGATCTGCTAACCTTGGATTCGTCGCTTGAACTTTCCGCCATTTTATCACTCTTGAATTAAATCATAAGTTTAGAATTCAATAAGATATACTATTCCATCAGAAAATTTATAAAATCTTCAATAAACCCAATAGAGATCATTTGGATATACGTTGTGGAATCATTTACAATTTATACTACACACGGGATTATAACAAAATAGAACTCTTACCTCAATCGATGCTTAAACTTGAACCCAGCTGGAACACCAAATCCTTAGTGGGGTTATAAAAAACTATTTGAGCCTTTGGAACCAACGATGGAGTTTGGCATTATGTACCCTACTTAATCATCTTCGGTTATTTCGGTTGACAATTTCTTTCTTAAATTTTAAATTCTTTATTTGTTCCAAAAAGAAATAGTTATGTTCATTGTAACTAACGCTTGGCAGCGGTAATGGTTAGGTTCGTTACAGTACCGATACGATTCTAGCACTCGGTATAGCAACTAAAGAGAAATTTTATAGGATATCGTATTTTATATCTATTGAAACCAAAAAGATGAATATCAGTACCGATGTTGTTCGGCTGGTATCGGTTCGGTTACTGAAATTCCCTATAGCTTACGATACAGAAAAATAATACTCTATTGTGACACATTGAGAAAGGCGTAAGAAAAATTCATGTACTGGTACTGATGTTTGGACGATATCGGTTGGGTTCGTCACAGTAAAGAGCAAAAAAAAAAAAAAAAACCAAAATATATTTGACCTTGTCCGAATTCAACTTTTATCGATTAATAGATAAGAATAAGCATGTTACATCGGTATATTCCGAATTTTATGAAATCTTTTATTATATATTACTTTAATAACATAAAAGGTAAATGACATAAGTATATAAAAACGTCGATGCAACTTTAAAGACATGTACATTTATGTTTCGACAACTTATACATTACTATTCACAACTCGGTTTTGAGTAAAAAATATATTTAGATGCAGATAAAAATAAGCACATCACGACATACTCGAAATTTTATAAAACATTGTATCTAAAAGGTTACAAAAAAAAAATAAATAAAATATGCTAAAGGTAAACAATAATAAAATGTTATTATAACTAAATAACTAAATAATAAAAAAATAATCTCTATTCATTTCAACCCTAAAATAGTAAAATGTATATAGATATATAAAATAACTAAATAACTAAAAGAAATTGGAATGTTTTAAAAAAATTGAAATGTTTTAAAGGAATTGGAATTTGAATCAATTTCAATAAAATATTTGTCTTGCGTTTGTTTTTTAAAGTTGAAAATAGAATTGGAACGTAGAAAAAATAAATTGGCAAAACTATCCTTTATTTATCATTTGAAAACATATATGTGAAAATCAAGTTATAGAATTGAATTCTTCACATTCGATTGGAATCACCACCCCTAATCAAATTGTTCACGTTACGATTCTAATAGATTTTTCACACTTAGAATTGAAGTTTTCACATTACACATTTTGATAAATTGATATGGATTTCATCTAGTAATCACAAAATTGAATTCTTTATAAAATCAAAGTCATAAATTAAAGCCCTCTCGTAATTTATGCCTTGAACACATGTTTTACATCGACCGATAACCTTAAAAGTGAATATCTAGTTCGGTTAGAAACGACGTGGTACCGAGAATGTTGGGACGACGTCGCTTCGGTTCGTCACTGACACTCGTTATAGCTTATGATATAGGAAAAAGGTAATACATATCGCTACCGAAGTTCCTGAAGTTGTGCGATAGATGTAACTCATTTATAACAAACAAGTTGTAATGTTCTTTTACGCACAAATTTTATATTGCCGAGTCTAACATCTTATCACAACATAAAGTTTGAGTAAGTATTAAAATTTGTTTTAATGAATCGATATATAATAGTGAATCCGACTCCACATGTTTGAACAAACAAATGAGCTCTATATACTATAGTTCAAGAAAAAAAATCACAAAGTGATAACATCAAACACCTGATGTACTTATCGATCCCGAATAGGCTAATTGCAAGGTTAAACAAGCCTATTATTTATATATTTCCAGTTGTTTCTTTCCCTTTCACCTGTCGAATATAAAATTTAAAATCTAAATTATAATAAAAGACTCCACTAAATGCCACATGGCAATTTCTTATACTTCCTTAACTATAATAAATTAATATAAAATGATTTTAAAAAATGTATTTTAGAATAATATTTAATAATGCATTTTATCTATTTATCTATTTAATAATAATAAAATAAATTGCATCCTAATCTTTACCAATTTTAGATTTATTGCGCACTTTTCATATGATTTCGATTTCGTATTTCATCTACCACTTACAATTATCATACTTTAGTAAACAAAATATAAAAAAGATGAAGAAGAAATAAAATATTTGTTATTACTTTATCCGGTAAAACATTTTTATATTTATAACCAAAGTTTACGATTTGGTGTATTATTTACTAGGTTATAATCCTGTATATTACACGGTCTGAATGAACGCTATCAAAACCTTGTTTTTAGCTCGGGTTAAATAAACGCGTGTATTACACCAACACGGCTATCAAAATCTATATCTATTTGTATTACTATTAATATAACAAAAGAGGGTGTCTTAGGAATAGTACCTAAGACACAACCTCTATTTTCTTTATTGTTTTTTTGTGTCAAAATTACAACAATGTCGTCTAACCCATGGTTTTTTTTGTGTATTTAACCCTTCAATTTTTAGCACTGACACTTACACTCACTCAACTTTCTAAAGACTTTGTAAAATGTCAATCCCAGTTGGTTTATGTTTTGATGTAAATTTTCGGTAATGAGTGATGTCAAATATAATAAGTTTTCTTGCTTATTTTCATATGCGTTTTCAGCTACTCTACATTTTGACGTAAATTTTGTTTGAAAACAGGCTGAGTCAAATATTTGATGGTATAAGTTCAAGTTACTTTAAGTTTAACGACGCCGCAACCGCGGCGGGTTAAAATACTAGTATACATATTTAATGATTAAAATCCAAAGATGGTTACAAAAACCGCATGAAAATAGATTAAATATGACCTATCATTATTGTATACATTTTTTTGAAGGGTGACTTTCTATGTACAGGACCTAGGTCACCGGGTTCTTGTCGAGACAATCCCCCGTCAGCCCCGTCTCTCGGACGCGATGTTCTATCGGGCCCCGGCCGCCGCGCAGACTGACCTTCGCCCGGAAACCATATACTGCCCCCACACGAGAACCTCGCTGGGGTAACAGCTGGGTAAAACCGGGTTGCCCTCCGGATCGAACCATGCCTCGGTAGGAAACGATCCATCGTTGGGACGTCCCCCCAAATGCCGCAGCCGAGAGTCGAACCGGTGACCTCCAAGGAGGAACCGGCCCAACAACCACATGGGAAACCAACTGGGCTGGGAAGGGGGTTCATTATTGTATACATCATCAGTGAAAATCTAAAGTTTTTTCTTAAATTTCTTTTCTTTCTCAGATGCACGTTTTGCTTTCTATACCTACTCATTTCACATGACTTTTAAACAAAAGAGTTGAATATACAAAAGTCAAGCAAACGATAATATCCTATTTGAGAGAAAAAAGGCACTTTCATTTCTTTTTCCTCTATATAATCTACACGTATACATATACACATATATGAATACAAGTACACAACCTTGAGATTGGTTTACTACTTTAATTAACACAGATGGGACTAATATCCCAGAAAATCTATAGATCCAACCTCAAAGATGGAGACCACATATATGCTTGGAGGAAACTATCATACACTCACCATGGTTAGTTCCCTATAAGTTGTAAACGAACCAAACGTTTGGGGAACAGTTCGTGAACTGTTCGGCGGGAAGTTCGTTTGTGTTCGTTCATTTATTAAACAAACGAACATGAACAGATGCCGCGTTCGTTCATTTATGTTCGTGAACGTTCGGTAACATGTTCGTTTGTGTTTGATAGTTCATTAGTGTTTTTAGTTTTTATATTTTATTTAATTATTTTAAAATTCCGACAAATAAAATACTTGTGTTCGTTTGTTTCCATTTGTGTTCATGAACATAAGTTTGTGCTCATCGACGTTCGTTGCCTAAAATTAACAAACAAACACAAACGAACACGTACAAGTTCATTTCCTCAACAAACGAACACAAACGTAAAATCTCTTCCGGTAAGTGTTCATGAATAGTTCGTGAACGCATAAATTTCGTAAGAAACGAACACGAACAATTTGTGTTTGTTCGGTTCGTTTGCAGCCCTGATTAACTACTACAGGGGCGGACCTAGCTTGTTGATAGGGGTAGCCCCCACTACCACTTGACGCTCCGGTGGTAGTGTAAATTTTTGAAACAATTGACGTTTTTTCGATTTCGTTACCCCATTTTTTGGAACGTTGCCCTTGTAAGGATTTACTAGATCCGCCACTGAACTACTAAGTGTTTATCTTTATCCATTAAAAAATTAAGTAGCTTATTAATTTGTAAGAAATACTAGGTGATGCCCCGCCCGCGTTGCGGGGCGATGGCCGAACAATTCTCAACCAATTAAAAAAACAGTACTATAGTTTTGATAGAAATAAAAAGTGAAAAGGGTGTTAGGCAGTTTTTTGACACGATTTTTAGCTGGGGGCAAAGTCATATTTTTATTTTTACTTGGGGGAAAATCATTTTTTTTCCCGATGGTAAAATCCTAATTTTTAGCTAGGGAAAACCATATTTTTATTTTTCACCGGGTGGGGGGGGGGGGGGGGGGCAAAAACGTAATTTTGAATTGAGGGTGATATCGTAGTTTTGAACCGAGGGGAAATTCGTAAATTTTAGCTGGGGCAAAAACATAAATTTATTTTGAACTGGGGGCAAATACGTAATTTTAAACTGTCGGCAAAACCGTAATTTTAAAGTAAGTATAAAATAATAAACTGGTGTAAATTCGTAATTGTGAGTCGGGGGGAAAAACAAAATTTATTTTGAACTGGGGGCGAAAACGTAATTTAGGCTGAGGGTAAAAGCGTAATTTTTTTACCAAGGGCGAAATCGTATTTTTTAGCTCGGGGCAAAAGGGTAAATATATTTTGAAGCTGGGGCAAAACCGTAACTTTAAAGTGGGTATAAAATAATAAACTGATTGGTCCAATGGGTATTGCCCGCCGCCCATTTGAACCAATGGCAGAGAAACACTATTCCGGGGCAAAACCGTAATTTTAAAGCGTGTATAAAATAATAAATTGGTTGGTCCAATAGAGGAGTGGCGGCCACACATTTCAGCCAATTGCTGCGAACCACTGTTACCGGTCATGGGAATTGTATATGTTGAATATATATGTGCAGGCATCTACATAGGGGAAGGTAAAATTATTCATTTTGTGAACCCTAAAAGGAAGGCTGGGGATGGTAACTTATCAGCACAAGTTATAGGATCTTCATCCACTAGCAGTACAGGTGGTGAACAAGAAGAAAAGACGCCTTGTTCGACGTGGTTTTGTAAGTTGGAGAAAAAAGGCAGGAAGTGGAGTAAGATTGTCTTGCATAGATTGCTTCATTAAAAAGGGGTCATTACACCGATTCGAATACAAAGCTAGTCGCGCGTTTCTTTTAGCGAAAATAGTTGGTGGAACATGCACCACAGCCGAATCTGATCCGCCTGAAGAGGTGATACATAGGGCTACTTATTTGCATGAAAATGGGTATGGGAAGTATGATTTAATGAATAATAATTGTGAAGATTTCGCGCTTTATCGTAAAACTGGTCTATGGAGCACGGATAAATGGTATCAAGGGCGGAGTGGTCAAGCGAATATGGTTCATCCAACAAGTCAGGATAAAAAAGATAAAGATTTGGGCGAGAGTGTGCGTCGATATGCAACTGCTATTCCAAGATCATTCTCAAAGAGACAAAATAAAGACTTGGGTCTTTGCGACGATGTTGTGAAGGTGCCTGTAGAGGAGTTAGCGTCGTTTTGTGCTTCTTTACTTTCAAAGTAAAGATTGAATAAACAACAAAACTCTTTTCAAAAACCTTTCAACTATGAGTTAGAGATGTGTTCCATAGAAGTTTAAAAAAAAGCTGTCATATATGGATGTAATTTTGTGTCAATCATCAATTATGTAGAATGTGTGGTCAATGAATCCAAATACAAATGTTGATTATAGTAGAAACATAAGTTTCATTTTGAAATAAATGTAAACGTTATAATTTTGTATCGCCAAGTCTTCTGATGTTTCTGTAGTGAGTTTCGTATTAAGCTGGAACGTGTAAAAGCAACATAACTTGTGCATCCGAAACCTAAGGTGCGACAACATAACGAACCTAAACGAATATTCTATCGAAAGAATCATGAAAGGTTCCCTGAATGAATCTTGGCCGTCTGATCAAGCATTAAATTACATATTTAAATTTGTATCTTTCTGTTGTGTTTCAGCCTTCAATGATGCAAAAACATACATGAACATAACATGAATGATGCAAGAATTATCGATTTAATAATATGAAGGTGTTGGTTCGTATAACATGATTAAAACACCTGATCATCGGTTAAATTTATAATTTTAAAATAATTAAAATGTTAATGATAATACCGACTTAAATACTTGATTATCAGTCCGATTAGTCGCCCAAAATCATTAGTTAGAGGGTATTTTAGTCCGCCCATTATTAGCAGCCTCTTTTGTTTAGAATGCAAAGAAAAAAAAATGTCATTATACCATTAATATGCGTTATTTATTTTATGGCCCAAACTATAGATAGTCACCCCAAAAAGGTGTTTTTTGTCTTTATATACATATCCTGCAGTGTCGAACTGTGGTCAAAACGTGGCGTTTTGATCCAGTTAACCAGACAAAGACTGACGAGTTTCTGACGGGTCTGTTGACCGGACCAAAACGCCGAGCTTTGGCCGCGTTTTGGTCCCGTCAACCAGACAAAAGACTGACACCCGGTCTGGTTGACAGGACCAAAATGCGGCCAAAGCTCGGCGTTTTGGTCCGGTCAGCAGATCCGTCAGACACCTGTCAGTCTTTGTCTGGTTAACCGGACCAAAACGCCGCGTTTTGACCACAGTTCGACACTGCAGGGTGTGCATATAAGGATAAAAAACACCTTTTTAGGTGTGTACACAGGCAAATGAGTGTGTCAATAGGTACATCCTTATTTATATCTTTCAGGTTGTTTCTTTCCCATTTCACCTATAGAATATAAAATTCAAAATATACATATAATGACCAAAATCCAAAGATAGTTACAAAAACCGCATGAAACCAGATTAAATAGATCTATTACTGTTCATATCATCATCAAAAACTAATGTTTTTTCTTTGATTTCTTTTCTTTCCCAGATGCACGTTTTGCCTTCTGTTCACTTTCAGCCATCCATGCTTCCTCTTCACGAATAAGTTCTTCTTGCCTCTTTAACGATTGCGCTTCCTCGTATGCTCCTTCTATCTTACTGCAGTATTAAACCAGTAGTAAATATACTAATAATAATATTAGAGGAGATTACACCCACAAGAAAATAACAAGTTTAACATGATCAAATACTAGTTTTTAAAATGCATGATAAAAGTTAATAGTCTAATTATTATGTATTTACACTTACCTGAAAATCTTGGCTAGAACAAAGATTTCGATGAGCTTACGTCCCAATTCAGTGAGACGCCTTTCATCTATTTCACAAGACTCCATACCGAAAACATCCTACCACGGTAAAAAAACTTGAGATAATCAATAATAATTACAACTAGAATTACGACCCGCCGCAATGCGGCGGGGATTCTTTAGTTATAACTAAGTCGATTTAGGACGCGCACATTATGTTAAACCTGTCAAACGGGAAAAAATAGACGATGTAAAAACGTTCACCCACACACGCACGTTGCGTCGTGTTAACTCGCAAAGTTTAGAACGAAACGTGATAAATGCTAAACCATAGACGCACGTTGCGATGTTTTAAGTCACAAAATTCAGAACGAAGCATAAAGCGAAAAATTTGCGGAAAATGAAAACTATAAAGGACCAAAGTTGAAAGTAAAAAAGTTGTGAGGATAGATTGCAAAAGATAAAAGGTTTTGTGTTAAAAGTAAAAAAAAACAAATAGTTTTGGGTTAAAAGTAATTTATGAAATACTTTTGGGTGAAAAGTAAAAAAAAATATTTTTTTTGAAAAAGCCCCAAAGCCAAGGTTACAACAACCATATGCATAACCATTTTTTCTTTGAAAAAACCCTAAAGCCAAAATTACAACACATAAGTAAAATAAAATCAAAGTGGTTAAATCGCAAAAGATGGAAACGTTTGAATTAGAAGTAAAAAATCAAATTAATCAAAGGGTTAAATTAGCAAAGATTAAAACTTTAAACTTAAATTGTCAAAGATTAAAACTTTCACTACAAGAAATTAGAGTAATAGCGGCGACATTAATAGCGGCGACAGCCAACATGTCGCCGCTATTGGTCCAATCCGCAATCCGGTGTCCCTTGTTGAACGATAGCCATACGATTGTCACCATGATCCAACGGGTGCGCATCTATTACATCAACAGCGGCGACATTATCAATCAATAGCGGCGACATAGTGTCGCCCCTATTGGTCGAACGAATAAGATCAGATTCAGCGCCTTTTTTGCTTCCCTCCACCTACTTTCCCCCAAATCTTCAGCGGACTCACGGTTTCCTCTCCAAAATCCGACGAATCTCTTCATTCCTACTTCAAATCGGTTAGTTTTATGTTGATTTTTTTGTTTATTTTTGTTATATAGGTTGTTAATTTATTGGTTCTTGGTGAATATAGGTTCTCCACCGGCACCTTCTCGTCTCCACGGCCACCACCGGCACCACCTTGTCTCCACGGCCACCACCGTCACCACCTTGTCTCCACGGCCACCACCGGTCAGTTTTAAATCTGTTTATACATATTTTTTTTTTGTTTTTTTTTTAAATCTGCTCGTAAATAAACTGTTAGAACCCTAGTTTAGTGTTTGTAATGGCAAAAGTTGCGAGTTTGTGACACGGTTATCGGTTAAATATGTGAAACTGTTGAAACCCTAGTTTTAGTGAGTTAAATTAGTGTATATAATAATGGGTTAAATTCATAGGGGTTAGATCTTAAAAGCATGGAAGTGTCAACTGTCATGTTCCTTGTGTTTAAGGGTACATTAATTTATCTATTGGTTGTATGCATGTTCATTAGTCTTGTTCATAGTTGAAATAATTGTGTTCCCATAAATGTTTTGTGGGGTTGGGGTGGGGGCTATGATGTGGGGTACCAAGTGACATTGGATCCAATATTATGACTGCAACTCATGTAAAAATTGAAGAACATTCTTTCACTTTCATTTTCTTTTATACTTTAACTTTTGTTGATCATGAATTGAATGATTTCTATAAATTTGATTAGCTTTTTTAGTATTAAAAACAATATATTAAGTTAATTGAAAATTCATATGAATTTGTTTGTCATTCTGGCTTAACGGTTCGTGTTGATATCAACCCGTGAATATTTATGTCGTGTTTTGGTTCATATCTCAGACACGATGAACACGACACGACTCATTTAGCACCTCTAACTGCAACTCATGTAAACATTAAATAACATTCTTTCACTTTCATTTTATTAACTTCCACTTTTGTTGATCTTAAATTGAAAGATTTCTATAAATTTACTTGGTGTTTTTTATATAAGTATGAAACTTTTGTAAATTAATTGAAATGCATATGAATGTTGTTGAATTTTGATGCTAATATTAAAAAAAGATTCTTTCCCTTCAAACAATTTATTGCAAACAGTGACATTTCACCATTATTTGCTGCAAATTGGTCCTGTTTTTCTACTTTATACCAATCTTCTTTCCATGTTACATAAATACATTACCTTTTGTGGTGCTTTAAATGCTCTGCAAAAGTGCCCTTGTGTAGTTAACTAGAACTTCTTTTTAGAAAAGTTGTAAAAAAAAAAGTTAACTGGAACTTCTTTTTAGAAAAGTTGTAAAAAAAAGTTAAAACTAATGTAGGATGTTTCAAGCTTAGGAACATTGATTTCTAGATGTTAAAAAGTTACAAATGTTAAAACAAGTCTATCAAATAGAAATTACATGATTGTTCGTGTAAGAAGAATTCGGTTATCATTTTCTCTTTGCTCCTCGGGTATAAAGTGTTCAAAAAGTGGGTATAAAAGTTACAAATGTTAAAACAAGTCTATCAAATAGAAATTACTGAAGTTGGTCCCCCAACGACTACCGTCGATGATGTGTTGGAGGTCGAGACTGATGTTGATGAGGACGATCCCGATTATGACATCGAGTTTGATTAAGAGAAAAGTTATTGTAATTTATATTAGTTAGTATTTGAAAAACTCTTGTTGAAATATTTATTTGCATATTAAACTTGTTGCACTTTCTACTAATTTCTATTTGATACACTTGTTTTAACATTTGTAACTTTTTAGGAAATATGTTTTCTTTGTGGTTTGTATTTGTTTACCTGATGGCGGATGTGATGCCCCGAGGACATGGGGGAGACGGAGCTGGGGATCCACCAAATCCGGATCCTTTTCGGAGAGGGTCGCATGAGACCGACGGTAAGTTATCAATTATTATTTAGTACTTTTATTACATTTATTATAAATGTTGTCACTAATTATATTTAATTTTATTTTAATTGCAGCGGTTCCCCCAAGGAGAGTTAGGGGGAAAGCGAAAAATCAAAAGCTTCGCAGGATGGTCAAAGCAGGGGGGCCCGTATCTCTTACATTCGATAGGGATGTAACGTATACCCCCGTTGGTGAACCGAGCGACTTATTTTCACGCGAGGCGGGTTTGTACATGTGGCGGACCATCCCTTTCGATAGAATGGGTTGGGGGAAAGTTCCGACTCCTTATAAGGATGCCGTCATGAACCACCTAAAGGTAAATAAGTTGGGCCATTTATTGGTGTTAAACGGCTGCAAAACATTTTTATATAATGTTTTAACAATTTTATTTAATTCCTAGGAGAATTTCAATTTCGATGAAGTTGAACAGGATTTGGAAGCGAGCAACTTAAAAGGCGGCATTAGACAAGTGCTTATGAAGCGGTACTCCGACCGCAAGCACCGGGCTAAGGATGAATTTCTCGATAATGGAGGTTATGACGATGTCGAAAGAGCAAGGGCATTCCACCCCAAGGATATGCCTTATGAAAACTGGCAGAGAACCATTGATCACTTCTTGGACCCCAAATATATTTCAAGATGTGAGGCAAACTCAAGAGTTCGCCAACTTCAAAAATTCCCAAACCGTGGCGGTACATCGTCATACAGTAGCACCGCCTACAAACATGTAATGTTTTATATGTGTGTGTTTGTATGTTTATGTTTATTTAACGTCTAATCTAAGTTTTAATGTTAAACAGGGTTTGAAACGTCTTGATACGTACCGCAAAACTCACACCGATAAAGATGGGAATTTTGTTGACCCGGTAGCCGAGCAGAATTATGTAAGTATCTATCTAAATATATATATATATTTATATTTATATGAGTAAATTACAACCGGTGTCCTTTACGTTTGTACCCTTTTAACTAAAGATATTACAGAGTCAAAGCTGTAAAAAATGGGTTTGAGTTGCTGTTAAAAAGGGGGGTTTATATAGGCTGTTAAAAATAGGTTTAATTGCTGTTACAAAATAGGTTTAATTGCTGTTATATAGGCTGCAAATGCTGCCTAAAAGCTGTAAAAAAAGGGGGGGGGGTTTGATTTGCTGTTAAATGCAGTTAAAAATGGGTCAATTTGATGTCAAAATTAAACTAGTTTAGCACTAAAGGACATAGGGTGTTAAAAAATAATAACATAAAGGACGGAGCCTGTAATATCTTTAGTTAAAGGACACCGGTTGTAATATGGTAGAAACGTAAAGGACACCGGTTGTAATTTACTCTATTTGTATTTATATTTAATCATCTTCGCAAAATACAGCTTAATCTAGAACGCGAGATTATGGGCGGAGAAAGCAGCGGTTCTAACCTGCCGAATGAGGCTGCCGTGTTTCAAAACGTTTTGGGTGATCGACGAGGATGGTTCCGGGGGCTTGGGCCTAAACCTTCGAATACGCCATCGACCCCGTCTAGTGCGCAACCTCAAACCGCACAACCCTTTTCGGAGGTAAACTATACAATTTGACTTCCAAAATATAGTAAACCAACTATATGTTTTTGCTAATAATATTGGGTTTGATATGTGTTAATGTAGGAATACGTTTCGACTTTGTTCCAAAGTCCGGCATTCGTAAGCCAACTTGAATCCTTTCTTGCGGCGAGGGGAAAGCAAATCGCACCCGACGATGAGTATGACGATGACGACCTCACTTGAATCCTTTCTTGCGGCTATTTTGTACGGATATTTTAGAATGTTATTTTTCGGATATTTTAGAATGTTATTTTTCGGATATTTTAGGATGTTTTGTACGGAAATGTTTTGAGCGATTTTAGTATGTAAAGCATTATGTTTGTTTAGTCTGTTTGTGTTGCGTAAAACTTGAAAATTGGCAGGTTTGTTCATAACGGGAAGTACTGCAAATGCAGCAAAAAAGATAAAAAAAGAAATTGACCTTTAGCGGCGACACATGTCGCCGCTAAAAGTCCTAATCATTAGTCGCTATTGACTGAAACTATTAGCGAAGACTTTTTAGCGACGACAGGTGTCGCCGCTATTGGTCCTAATCATTAGCGGCGACATAACCTTTAGCGACGACAAAAAGACCTTTAGCGTCCAAGATTTAGCGGCGACTCAGTAGCGGCGATATGTCGCCGCTATTAGCTTTAGCGGCGACAATTTGGACTATTAGCGGCGACATTTGTCGCCGCTATTGGTCGACTTTCTTGTAGTGTTTAGGGTTAAAAAGGAAAGAAATATTAAAAATTTTAAACTTAAATTGTCAAAGATTAAAATTTTAGGGCAGATTGTCAAAGATTAAAACTTTAGGGTTAAAAAGGAAACAAAGATTAGAAGTTTAAACTTAAATTGTCAAATATTGAAACTTTAGGGTTAAAAAGAAAAATTTCTATTTTTTTTTTAAAAACTCCCAAAGCCCAACTTACAACACATATATGCACTAACATCTTGCTTATTTATAGTGCTTAATGGTTAAGATCAAGTATGTTCGGGTTAAACATGTCATTTTAAATATGGGTCACGATGGGGGTTGAGACTTAAGCCACAAACATTTTTTGTCGGATTTCTTATTTTTGACATAAACGTGTTAATACGATTAGAAAACCAAGATTATTACAAAAGTAATATAATCTTTGAACATAAAACCATTCACAAGGTTGTATGAGCTAAAAATGCATTGGGAATTCATATTTTAGCTGAACTTTATAAATTGACCCATTTGAGATAAAACATAATAGAGTACAACCTAAACCATTCATAGCTTTTAGTTGAGTCTATGGTAGGGGTGAGCATTTGGTATCGGGTACCGGTACCGAATACTCGTACCGAATTATTTTCGTTACCAATTCGGTGCCCACTTTTTGACGTTTTCGGTACTGGTACTTTCGGTATTTTACCGAATTTTACCTTTAAATACTGATATTGTACCAAACGTTTTCGGTGCCAGTACCCATATTTGGTAACTGGTACTGGTACCGAGCTCATCCTAGTCTATGGCACAATGATGCTAACCTCGGTAGCGTTTGGAGGAACTTGTTTTGGGAGCAAAGGTTGTTCAATGGCAGCCCTCTCAAGCAATAGCAATACATCATCAACCAGAACAAATGTGTCACCTTCCATCTGGACAACGGGCGTTATCGCCACTTCTTCGACGTCACATTTTCCTTTTCCTTTATAATTTTTGGTCTCACCTTCAAGAGCCTTTAATCCACTATGTAATGAGTCCATTACCAAAGTTGATGTCACTTCCTTATCTATAAAAAAATGCTTCACAATTGTTTTCAATATTGAATCAGATTTCTCCCTTGACATTCGAAGTCTAGAATTTTTACCCATTCCTGACCAGAAATTACAGAAGCTGAAACATGTGCAAAAATAATGTTACGTAAAAGGAAACAAATAGGCTGTCGCAAGTTGCCCAAAGTGTTAATGCATAAAACCTCCTAAAGCAATTCTATTAACTAAAAAATGTAGCAAACTGAATACCTTGACCATTTAGCTTTATCTTTTATCAACTTCCCAAGCCTTCCTTTTATCTGTTCCACATAGCGTCTACATATTTGTTCCACATTTGTCAAATATACCCTTACGAGTTCTCTCCTATATTGACGGTCAAGGCAACGAAAAGGACGATCCACTCTCTCCCTATAAAACCATTTAGCACATGTTAGTATTTTTATCATAAATGTTAGAAAGCTTGAGAATGAAGAAGCTAGAAACCTGATAACTTGGACTTGAACTTTAAATATGATCGTGTCGGCTTGAATAAAGCCGTCTACCATTTTGGATACTTCCATGAACTTTTTCCATCCCCAGTCATGCTCTTTCTTCCAGAACCGATGTAACGTATCTGCAAACGTACGTTTAATCAAACCCAACAACAATGATGGCAACAATAATCACAAGGAAAAAAAAACCAACCAGAATATTTCGATTTCTTGGGGTCTATATTCACCACAGCTATAGTGAATTGAGCAAAATGACTCCATCCTGGAAGAAGCTTGTCGTGATGCGCGACGCAGAGAAATAATGACAGAAAATTGCACACATCACACCCCTGAGGGTAGATCAGGATGTACCTACAAGACATAGAAGAAAGTTTAAATAAAGATGGAATGCGCGGTTAATTGTGTCCTAAAATGCCCATGATATGCGCATATAATAGGATACCATCAGCATGTCGAACAAAAGATAACTCGCAACAGATAGAAGACGGACAAAAAAAAGGGAAACATACCATTTGTAGCCGCCAACCTCAAACGCATTGCTACGAATTTCTCTCTTGTTAAGTTGTGAGAATCTTTCTATTTTCCATGTATACTTGCCATATAAGTTAGCCGGTTTTATCCCTGTATGTTAATATAGGGGTGTTTAGAATTCGATTCGGATTCGGAAAATTCGAAATTTGACTCGATTCGAATTCGATTAAAAATGTTCGAATTAGAGTTGATTTGTATTCGAGTCCAGCAATCGAATACGAATTTATGTTTTTCAATTCGATTCGAAATTCGAATTCTATATATATATTTTAATATATGTATATACACACACATATAACTTCTAAACTTGGCCAAAGTATGAACTACCTCCATAAGTGATAAGTTTATTATTCATGACATTACCAAATCTACTGACAAATAGCCCATACTACTTATTTCTAAAATTTTTCTAACTTAAATCGCTACCAGTAACCAACCTATCTTCTAATTTTTGGTGTTTTGACATATTGATAGTTAATTAATTTTGCAGATTATTATATTTTATGTTAAATATAATTAGTTTGTAGTACTTTTAAGAAATGAAAGTAAAATAATTTATTGTTTAGGGTGAATTTGAATTAAATCGAATTTATTCGAATTCGGTTTGAATTCGAGTTTCAAAATACTAGTCAAATCGAATCGAATACGAATTCAGGTAAAAAATATAAAAATTCGAAAAATTCAATTCGAATAATTCGAAAATTCGTTGTTCGATTCAATGAATAACCATACGTTAATAATATCAGTATGATAAAGAACAAGTAAACATTTTTGTAGCTTGTCACTCGAAAAACATTCAAGAAGGTATGTAAAATGTATTCAATTCACTCAAATATTGTGAAGGCATCCTATTATAAAGGGAGCAAAAGGAATACAAGAAAGATGGCAACTTATGGTGAACTCACATAAGGGACCACATAACATACTAACAAATCAAAGGAAAAAATGACTATACTACCCCTGCATACTATAAAAGTTACTTCAACAGTTCAACAACACACATGAACTAAATTCCTTTCAAAGATTTCAACTTTTTATACATCTGTAAACTATACCTTTAACTCTAGATTGAAAGTACAAATAAAACTAAAAAGAGGCATACCACAATCGTCGTCATCATCAATGTCCCAGTACAGCGGCGAAGTTGAAGTAGTTCCATTCGCCATTTTCCCACTTCACAGCTCCCTAAACACAATTCCGATTTCGCTTAGATCCGACATTTCAACAACAAACAATAATCATCAAACTCAGCCATCAGAACATCAGATCATGACATTAATGATGCCATAAAATTTCAAACAAAAAAGTTGACAACAATTCAAATCATCCGTTACCACATATCATAGTTATTAGTTAGATTATTATGCGTCAATACATAAAAATTCAAACAGCAAAATCTATAATTTAACTTGTAGTTTTAGTGTATAACATGCAAAAACTGAAATAAAATAACAGTCCTCACATTCACTTAGAAAGTTATAGTGGCCAAAATAGGATTTCTGAAACTTTGATTGCTCAAAATTATACATTTAAAGACAAACATTGATGAACATTCAATAAGATTTTTTTTTATTTTCGTTTTCACCCCTTATAATATATATATAGGGGAAGCTTACGATATTAAATCACGCATGTTATAAAAATCAAACCTAATCACGTATGAACAAAAACACAATATCACGCATGAACAAAATCAGAAATCGCGCATAGGTAAACCCTAATCACGCATGTTATAAAAATAATTACTCACATTATAATTTTCTTGCGTATTCATAGCACGTTAAGGAATACTGTATTTTACACTTTCACTGTATATACATTGTATGCTTTTAACTCGTTTAATTTTTTTATAGTTTGGTTTTTACTCCATAATTGTGTTAGTTAACTTCAAAAAAAAATGCCACCCGTTCCACAATAACACTTTTAAACTCATTTACACTCAAACTAATGACTCAAATACATATGAAAATCAATCTAATGTCTTATTGTTTTATGCTTCTATTTGTACAATAATGATCACTAGTTGAGATTTTTAAATAATGGTTTGAAATAATCGAACCGATCGACTCATAGAAGAAACTAAAGGCTAGCAGATCATATTACCTTAATTCTCTGCAAATTGAAAGAATTGGGACTATCAACTTCGAACCCTTGCCGTCATTACGTGATACGTCAACTAATTAGGGTTTATGTCTATGACACTGAACGAATTAATAAGAAATTTATACACTCATGGCTAGATGTAATCAAACAAACCGAATTGCCCTTGATGTTTCTTGTGTTTGATTTTCACCACAGAAACTAATTAAAGAGTAAATTACATATAACCTTATATAAATAAATGTTTTATAAAGTAGGAAATTATAACTTAGCCTATGTTAATGTTATTAATTTTTTTACCCATTTGTGATATAGTGAATAAATCATTAAATATGAAAATATTTTATTCGTTATATATAAACCGTCAACTTGGATCGTAATTTTATAATAATCAATTATTAATTTTTTTAAACAACTATTCATTTCATTACACATAAAAGTACCAAACCAACAAATTACAAACAAATGGCAGGTAAACGGGTAACAAGTTGCGCCGCAACCTCTTTTTGAGTTACAAAACCGATTCTACAAAAGACAAAGTGACTCTTAATGGTCGAGAAATTACTATTCGCGACCCGTTGGACCCTGTTCAAAATGAAGTGTATCCTGTTTTTCTTTTTTTGTTGAAGTGTAGGGATTCAGAGAATAAATATAGATTTTGTGTCAACAAGTTAATTTCATGTTACATTCTTCAATTGCTATTAACAAGTTAATTTCATGGTTCAAGCTATTATTCTCACTACATATGTTGGTATATCTGGAAATTGAGAAATGATCTAATCTTCAACCGGGTCAATACTTTTATAACCAAGACCTTTGGAGATATCAAGTCATTTACTTTCCTTTGGGCAAGGAACCGATCCGAGAAAAAAGACCTAGAAGGTTAGCTTGGAGCTCACTATATATTCTTATGTTCCCATTAAAGTCAACTATTTTTTAGAGTGATGTTGACAATTCAAAGTCTCTAACTTTAGATCCTGACCCTTTTAAAATCAATTTGTTCTTCTAGAAGCAGTAGTTATTACGACGGTTCCAACGTAGTTAGCGACAGTTTCTACTCGCCCATCTCTAGTTCACCACTGGTAGACCCACGTACGCCTTTATTTTCTCTTCGCATTTTCAAATTTTTGTCTTTGATGATACTCGAAAAATGTCCATCCATAATCATTACCACTAACCATCATCCATTACACTTACAGGTAAGCGAGGTCATAGTTTAGTGTCTTCCTGTGGTCTGTATTATAGACATGTGCACAAATGTAAGTTTGTTTTTATTAGGCCACTTGCCCACCATGAATGAATTCAACGGATACTGGATTCAAGCAGTAAAGTTTATACTAATATTTTTTTAGTTTAGATCCCATTATATTTATACTTATACTTAATTTCATAAAGGATTGTGTACATGAGGTAGTAGACGTAGCCATCTTCAGGTGATGAAAAGGGCTTTAAACGATTGCCAGGATAAACGTACGAGAGGTTTTACTAACGTTGACACATGGGAGATCGTACGAACGCACGACAAATGGACCAAAGTCCCGTTGATTGGTGAAATGTTCGATAGTCATTCCCACAAGAGATAAAAGTCATTGGAATCGAGCAACTATCAATCTTGTACACCCGACGACGTCTTTGATGAATTTCTAAACGTTTCGCAGCGGAATTATCTAAGTAACTTGATTCCATGATTGAATGATGAATTGTTAATGATCAAGATTTGCAGTAAATATTGTGTGGACAATTCAGAGGTTGAATCAGTGGCGGACCCAGAAAATTTTTCATGGGGGTGCGGAATATTTTTAAAGATTTTAGGCCCGTAGGTATATAAAAAAAAGAGTTAAATGCCATTTTAGTCCCTGTGTCCAAAGGTTTCATTTTTAACCTATGGGTCCAAAAATGTTTCACAGTTGCCATTTTAGTCCACTGGGTTAACTTCATCTATTTTTTTTGTTAACGAGAATGCCAATTCGGTCATTTTATATGGCTGAATTGCCCTTTTAATTAATAGAATTACATACAAAATGATCAAATTGATCTTCTCGTTAACAGAAAAAATGGATGAAGTTAACCCAGTGGACTAAAATGGCAACTGTGAAACCTTTTTGGACCCACAGGTTAAAAATGAAACCTTTGGACTAAACTGGCAAAATGGCCCAAACCACAGGGACTAAAATGGCATTTAACTCTAAAAAAAATTTGGTTCATATCGGGTCGGTTTGGGTCGGGTCGGGTCGGGTCATGTAAAACAAAAGAACATCAAACTAAAATTTATATAATCATCAAAAACATGTCAAACGTCATTACAAATATATTTAAAATGTCGCCATACGGGTTTTCATTTTTTGAAATCTATCAAAAACTTCTAGAGCTACTTTTCTAAGCAAGTCTTTCTCTATATAACATATACAACTAATTTTCAGCACTAAACACTTAAACAATAATCACCAAACTTCATAATTTTCAACTTTAAAATCAAGTCCTAGTTTTAATTGTTGATTCCTTCTAACTAACCATTTAAACACACTAAACTTTAACTAAAATAACAAAATCAGCCAACTAAAGTTTTAAAAACAACAAAACAACTAAAATTTCAACATTTTTTAACAATTTTATTTCTCCTAAAAATCCAAATAAAACAAGAAACAACAAAATAATTGAATCATACCCGGAAAGAGGGATGAAGATGTTGTTTTCATGAGTTTGGTGCCCGGAATGGCGGTGGGTTGGGTTATTATATTTCTGTTGAAATTAGATTATCAGATTGGGTTGGGCTTGGATTATGGTGTATTTATTAGGTTAAAGGTTAAGAGAAAGTTAATTAGTTAAGTGGAAAGTTAATTAGGTTGTATTTAAAATCAGTGTTTACATAAAAAAATTTATAAATTCATAAGATTTTTTTCGTAAGGAGAGCGGTCGAAAATTTCCAAGGGGTGCGGACGAAAATTTTCAAGGGGTGCGGTCGGCATTTTACCAGGAATTTAACACTAAATTTTCCTTTTTCAAGGGGTGCGCCCGCCCACCTTGATATGTATGTGGGTACGCCCCTGGTTTGAATTTGTCTTGGTACCGGTTGACGAAAATTTTCAAGAGGTGCGGTCGGGTTTTTACCAGGAATTTAACACTAAATTTTCGTTTTTCAAGAGGTGCGCCCGCCCACCTTGATATGTATGTGGGTACGCCCCTGGTTTGAATTTGTCTTGGTACCGGTAAATGGTTCCCAGCAACAATCATTTATACATAATGATGAACGGTTATGTGGTGGTTAGAACTGGCGGGAATAACCGTCTTTTGAATCGGTGTCAACCAGCCAACATACCTGTTTGTTCATATCGTTACATACATACATATAAACATAAGTAATATATCCTAAGTTAAATACATATAATCATACGAAATAATTATGTTTATATTGTCTAATAGTCTTCACGAGTGGTATGTCGGGTCTCAATGAAAACAACGCACCAACAAGACGAAATCGAAAGAAAAGAAACCCGTCGAGACGTCAAGCAAAACTTCCTTAGTTGACGAATTTGGAGCGTACAAATCAATAAAGCAAGAGATGCCTCACAAGTTGGTAGAACTACAAACGCAACAAGGAGAAATAGCTATAAAGTTATTGGATGAACAACGCGAGTCAGTGAGGCAAAAACAATATGACCACGACATGTTTGCGTTTACAAAACTGCACGACCAAGTCGGCGGTAAAATGATACAAGTAGTTCTACAACGAAAAAGTAAAATAGCTCAGAGATATGGTTGGAAATGTTATTGGGAAACCCAGAAAGACTGATAGGAGTTGTTTTATTTTTATTTAACTTATCGTACTTTTTATGTTTTTTAGTTGAATTTTATGTGTCTTTTGTTTTATTTTAATGAAAGTTTAATTATTTTTAAATAAAAACAAAAAAAGTTTTAGGGTAATGATTCCACCAAATTGAGTATTTTAGGGCAGTGGATTGAGGGAGTGAGTAGACACCGCAAGATTGGAGGGTTACAATTGTACCATAGCGTTGCACCCCTTCCCCCTAAGAACTCGAATTGAGTCTAGCTTAAACATACTCAACCTTTTATTGATACTCGTTTATTAAACAAGCTCGAGCTTCACATATTGAGTTTGAGGCAACTCACGAGCCTTTTATTTAATATGTATTATATATATTTATAGAAAATTGATTATTATATCCAAATCCGCCTTCGGCAGGGTTCAGACCTTTTACCTCTGAAAGGGAGCAACACCTTAATTTCATTGGCTTTGCCAATTGGACCAAAACCCCACCCATTATATTATGTTGAGTAAATTACCAAAATCGTCCATGAGGTTTGGGCATGTTTGCCATTTTCATTCAAAACAAATTTTTTTGTACAATATAGTCCTTCACTTTTAGAATTTTTTGACATTTTCATCCAAACATCTAATTTGCTTTATTTTTTCTATCAAACATTTGGATGAAAATGACAAAAAAATCCCAAATCTCAGGGACAATTTAGGCAAAAAAAGTCAGACATTTGGATGAAAATGACAAAAAAAAATCCCAAAAATAAAGAACTGTATGGTACAAAAATGTTGTTTTGGATGAAAATGACAAAATGCTCAAACCTCAGGACAATTTTGGCAATTTACTATATTGTGTTGTTTATCAAATTATGCCATCTACATAGTCTCCATAACATACGTAGGTCCTAAGATCCAATGTTTATTGTTGATTCAAGGATATATGAGTTCTAAGCAAGTTTCAGGGACATTAGTATTGCAAGTTAAATACAATCCCCACCCAAAATTTACATGGTGACAATATAATAACTATACTATGCGGTATAGGTTGACTTGGCTATAGGGATGGCAATGGGTTGGGTTGGGTTCGGGTCAGGTATTGTTAATCTCATACTCATACCTGGTTATAAAATCGTGTCTCATACCCGACCCAATACCTGTCAGGTATTTGTTGGGTAATTACCCCATTGGGTATCGGGTATACTCGCGGGTATCGGGTATACCCATTAGTTTGTTAAAAGACATACGTTGAGATTTCTAAATACATTTTTTACTATTATAATTATTATATAATTTTATTTATACAACAACTATTAAAAAAATGTACATTACATACATATAAGTTTTATCATAAATTAATAATAACTTTAAAATACTTATACACTTACATGTATATACTTCACAACATACAAAAATATAAATACTATTATCAAATGCATATACTAAAAGAAAAAAAAAATCAGATTATGAACATACTAAAATAACTTACCAATAGACAAATGTTAATGGAAAATAAAAATAAAAATTAAAAAAATCGGGTATATAGTTCGGGTAAACAGGTATGTGGTTTCGGGTAATCGGGTCAGGTATCACCTAATCCCATACCCGCGAAATTTTTTTAAACTAATCCCATAACCGGGCCCAATACCGGTCAGATATCCGGTATACCCGTCCCATTTGTGTTAGGTTTCGGGTAAACCCGTCGGGCTCAGATATTTTTGCCATCCCTACTTGGCTACACCCATGATTAAAATGTTTTTTTAATAACAAAGCTTACTTCTACCTTAGATTACACCAATTAACTAAATAACCCAGATTTGAATCTAGGATCTCTCATCTAAAATGCTCTCTCTACCAAGTGGATTAACCCCACATTGGCTTTAAAACATTTATTGAATAAGTGAAGTTATTTGTTATATGAATATGCGATAACTAAACTAAATCTTGTAGGTCCCTCGGAGGTTGAGGTCAAACCTATTCCTTGTTATGCTTAACACACTAGCAAGTGCGGAATCCAAGCTAGAATGCAAACCGAGATCGAAGACGACAATACACGACACGCAAGATTCACCGATTAACACCTCTGTATTAATACGTATGAAAAGATCAGTTACAAGCTCAATGTTTACAGATGTATTCTATAAACTCTCAAAGTTCTCTCGTGTGTGTGTGTGCTCTCACTTGTCTTCTTCTCTTTGAAGTGAACACTTAACATGAGTATTTATACTCAACACAGCTCGTCTGGTCGAAGGATCAGATAGCCTGATCGAAGGATCATCTATCGATCTGAAACCTATCGAAGGATCCACATATACCTCGAAGGATGATATCCTTCGAGGTCCATCTATATCCATCGAAGGTTTATCCTTCGAGCTCATCGAAGGATATAAACAATCCTTCGATGACTCATCCTTCGACACAGCCATCTTACAAACAATGTGCTAACTGTTTGGTCAAGTCAAACCAGGAGGATGGTTGACTTGGTCAAACTTACATCGAACGCACATATTAACAGACCTAAGACGTAAACCAGACTAACACAAGACATCGTTTTGTATCATGACAAAATACAGACAAAGTACAGACACAAGTGCACCAACAAACTCCCCCTTGGCTGTAACTTTGTCTCGATTTTCGTGTCTTCAAGTCTTTGACGTCCTTTCAAGTCTTCAATGTCGGAGGATCTTTAAAGTCTTCACGTCTTGAAAGCAGAAAGTGTACCAACAAACTCCCCGTTTCATGTAGGAAGTGTGTTGACAAACTCCCCCTTAACATAAGCTCCCCCTTGAGTTATGCTCGTGAAAGTCTTGATCTTTACAACTTGAGATCCTTGTGATGTTGATGATGGTCAGCGGCAACTCGATCATCTTCATCATTTGAGTGCCTTCACGTCGTGTCTTCATTCCGAAGCTTGTCATCGACCATGTTCTCCTTGCCTTTAGAATCTGCACATGCAAGAAATCTAAACGCGTAATGAGAACAACTGCCTGGAATATCATAACCAAACGACACACATGTGACCATTGTTCAAACAACTACCGTCCGACAGTTTGAAAGTTTAACAAATTGTTCAGTTTTAGGTTTTTAGCTTTCAAAACTTGCAAATTTCGACCGTTTATGAAGAATTAGCCGTTTCGGTTTTCAATCAGGTTTCAGGTAACGAAGACTCGAGATCCAACATCGTACGATCGAAAATAAGATAGAAATAAAATCTTTTTGTCTTTTAGAAAGTTTACATTAAAACACACCTAAAATCCTTTTGGAATTTTTGAATATTTCAAATGTAGAGACTGAAAGCAGTAAATAAATATATACAAAGATGCAGAACCTGAAAGCATTAAATAAATATTTACAGACATTCTTTTTGCGAGTTTCGAGGGTAAGAGAATCATATCAGTGTACGGTCATGCCAAAACGCTCTTGTTGTTCAATTAGTTAACATTAAGATAAGTATCCTATAACAATTATCGGTATTGTTGTCCACGTAAGCTCAACTTATCAGATGTAATCATGGCGAGGGGATACGTTAAGGTATGATTTATACTTACCGACCGGTGTTCATCCACATCACGACACATTCCCGTATCAAGGTATGCACGAGGGTTCATCTTACCGGTGAGTATACCGATTATCATCTGTTTGACCGTATATGATGTGAGATTCTCACTTATTTTGATTTGAAAACAAGCCCTATGTGATATAATCACTTATTGATGAGGAACTTGATTTTCGATGCATGAGGGCACAGGAGCAAGTCCGTGAACAGGTCAGTACTTTCGTACAGCAGAGAGACAAACTTGACTCCCGGATAGATGTGATATTTTATCACTTATTTGTATGGACATGTGATTGTTGATCACTTATTGAGGTCGAATGCAGTATGTACACGTATGTATAGTATCATGGAAGATCTAGACTTGCGTCCCCGTTATTTTTCGGTAAAAGATACAACCATGATACCCAGCTGATAAGCAGCATAAAGACCGAATATCTCAGAACCTCGGCAATCTCTCAAACGAAATTTCGGTACTAAGACCATATGCCAATGAATGGTTCCCACCTGATCTTCAGTCGATTTAAGATTTATATCACCCTGCACACTTTAAAATGATTGTGAGCCTACCGATACATCTTATATAGAGCTGCTTATCGTTTTTCATTTAAGGTTTAAAGAGGTTTGAACAGACCACTGATGTACTATCATATTCTCTTTTTCTCGCCAGGAAACTCATTTTTGTTTTTCTATTGTTTTTGAGTTTTTAAAATTTTTCGATGTTTTTGGATTTTCAAAATTTTGGATTTACTCCCCCTAAAATCAATAAACTAAGACAAATTTAAAACACAAAGGTATTTACAAAAATGATTTTCCGATGTTGGTTTTACTCTTGCTTGACCTTAATGTCGTTTACCAATAATAAAAAGTCAAATCTTGATTTGTCAAATGCTTTGGTAAAAAGGTCGGCACGTTGGTCGTCGGTGTGGACCATGACAACATTGATGAGTTTCATACTGAAACAATCACGTGTGAGGTGATATTCGAGATCAACGTGTCAGGCCAAAGAGTGCTACGAGAGGATAACAATTTATAAAGCAGCTTAAATATCGACAAGTATAGGAGAGATTAAAAAATTTAAAACCGTATCCTGCAACTGCTTCTTGCATTGCAAGGAATCTGAGTGCTCTCCCAAACTGGATATCCACCCGGTGTGGATTTCAAAGTCGATTTTTGTAGCTACTGAGAAATCTCTTGACAGCAACAAGATCAGAAACCTTTGGGTCCGGCTGGTCTTCCACATTGCACCAGCGAAGGTCTTTGTCTTTCTCTTTCAGAAGTAGTGTGCGGTTGTTCAATCCAAGCCAAAGCATCCGCACACCCGGTTGATTTGTTCAACAAACACATTTTCTTCAATCACACCGCGTAGAAATGTACACTGCACGTTCATTTTGTCGATTGTGAACTTCAACCGTGCTGCAGGTGCGTACTTTTCATTGGAATCTTTCCTGAGGACCCGATCAAAAACCATAACAACCAATTTTGGCACATATCTCATCATGTCGAAATTTTCAACTTCATTCAACCACATTCTTTCACCATCATTCCTTCATCGGAATGTTTGTCTTCTTATCTTTTTCCTTTCTTTTCTCATTTCTCTCCATCAAAGGCAACAATTTCTTCTGTCGCCTATCTTGTGCAAGAACGCTCCACTATCAACAATCTTACGACTATCGAAAGTTCCTCCTGGAATATCCTACACACTCACTCAGAGATTAGTTGGAGAGGGGGACCCAAGCCTTTGTGGACTTGGGTCGTCCTTGATCATCAAGGAAAGTGATTTCAATTACTTGATGATTAGGAAAAAGAACCTGTGGTGCTCCCCCTGATTGAATTACCTGCTTTTGCTTCCAAGCTGTTTGTCCTTTACCAGTATTTGAATTTATTGTTTTAGCATTTACTGGTTTTACAGTTTCAGATTTTGCTTGTACAGGTTTTTCTTCTTTTACCTCTGATTTTAAGGCCTTTTCAATTACCTTTTGATTCTTTTGCTTTAACTTCTTTTCCCTTTCTTTCAAGACACGTGGGTCTTGTTTCGGGGAAACTGATCGTTTTCGGTAATCGATTTCTTGGGGAGCACTCGTTTTTGACTTCAGCTTTTGCACATGTGGGCAATATCTTACAATATGCCCAACTGTCCCACATTCAAAACATGTTCTCCGCTCTACAAATTTCGGAGAAACATGTTGATGACCAGACGAAGAACCAGACAATGAACTTTGTGATCTAGACGTGCTTGGACCTAAATCACATCCGTTGGTGTGTTGGGTGTAATTATTCTGATCATTTCGTTTTAAAATTCTAACTTGTTTTATAAAATCAATGTTAGATTTATCCTGAAATGTTTCAAGTTTGTCTGAACCCGTGGATCCAACAAAGTTCATTTTCGGTTCTCGTTTCTTAACAGGAGCTCTTTTGTTTTGTACCTTTTGTTGTTGAACCTTTGGTTGTTCAGTCTTAGGCTGCTGAACTTTAGGTGCTTGAACATTCTTGTTCTGAGCCTTCTTTCCCTGTACCTTACCCTTTCCGGAGTTGACTTGTTGTTTTTGGTTTCCGTATTGTTTTCTAATTTGTTCACACGGAATTGGATCACATTGAGTGACGGTAACTTTCCCACTTTTGTTCCCCAAAAACTTATCAGTACATCCTTCAAAAATTTGCTCAATTAAATCTTGATTTACATTTTTAATTGGAAAATCTTTGTTAGAGTAGATTTTGCTATCTCCTTTCAGCGTGTACAACAAGTTATTCTCTTCACTGCTAGATACAAGGGACTCCATTGCTTTTGACATTTCAGTCTTACTCGGTTTCACTGGTGGATCACACAGGATGTGATTCTCGATTGGAATATCTGTTGTAACCGAGTTAGACTGTTGTTTCACAATTTCTTCAGATTCATCATCCGAAGAATCAGCATCCTCAACAATGGGAGGACTCTGTTCCTTAACACTCGATGAATCTGTCTCATTCTCAGATTCTGATTGACCCGAGGATGATGTACCAGTTGTGAACCCGAGGCCTGCTGCAAAGTCATCTAGACCGAGTGGCACAGTAGGTTCAAAACGGGGCATATCCTCATCATCAGGCAATTTGGAGTAATTGTGATTATTGGGGGAGGACATGATTTGAATCCAATACATTCTGTATCCCCCTTTTTCTTTCTCTTTTGAACGTCAATGATGTGATCCAATACAAAGCGGGAATTGGAATAGCTTTCCAGTTTCTGCTTAATTGTCTCACATTCACATCGAGCTGTTGCCAACTCTACCATTTGCTTTTCAATTGTGTCAATAAGATTATTGTTAGCATGTTGTTTTCGCAAAACAGCCTTTTGTAATTCTGAAACATCATGTTTTAATGACGCAATTGTTGCTTTAAATTCCTTTTCATTTCTGGTTAAAAACAAGTTAGCTTCAGTTGCTTTAGAAAGATCTACAATCAATTCTTGATTGTGTTTGTATGTGATTTCATATTTCTCTTGCAAAGCCTCGTGTTTGCTTTGCAATTCACACCACTCATCATTCAATGAAACATGTTTGTCTTGCAAATCGAACAAACTAGCTTGTAAAGCATCATGTTTGCCTTGCAACTCAGACATGTTTGCCTCTAAATCAGCACATTTAACATTTAAACTATCACAGTTATCACAACTAACAGCAATGGGTTCATTGACACATACCTGACTTGATGAACTGTCGACATTAGCCATAAAGGCTGAATGGAGAGAAGACGAAGAATAAGCAGCTTGATCCACCAAAATAGATCTTCTTTCAGTTCCTGCTGCAGCTTCTTCCAAAAGCTCATCAATATCTGCATCGACTGACGCACTTGATGTCTCATCCGCATGATCATTGCCTGAAGTGGAGGATTCTTCATCTGAGCTTCCACTATAACCAGAACTGTCTTCATCTTCAGAAGATTCATCACCATTGGTGGAAGATTCTCCACCACTGGCGTGCTTTAAATCCTTTACGACTTCAGCAAAACATGCTGTTCCATCTGGAGCATCATTTCCCAACTGAAGCGACCAATCACAACCTTCATCTACTTGAACCACAAGTGCCTGGTTGGCATTTGATGGCCCTGCTTGGCTTTGGTTGTTGACAGGTATCATCGTACGAACATTGTTCCTGTTCTGGTTCTGCTGGTTGCCTTGATTTCTGAAAGGATTTTGGTTTCCATGCTGAGCTGGTCTTGTGCATTCCCTTTTGAAATGACCCCGTTCACCACAGTTAAAACACGTTACAGCTTGCTTGTCGAACCCATACTTGGTGTCTTTCTTGCTTTCCAAGTTGGTTCTCCCCGTCCTTTCCATAAACTCCTTTGCTCTTCGAATTGCACTAGCAAGAGCCCATTTGATATCCATCATTTCAAACTCTTCTTTATCCACTTGCTGATAATCTTCATTGGTTAGATTGATATTCCCAATCTGACCTGCAATCAATCCACAATAAGCACTAACCAAGGTGTTCAACATCTCCATATGCTCCTTGGCTATTTCGACACTGACTTTGGAAAAGTTGGAAGTGTCTAATCTGACTGTGTTCGGATTGGAAGTGGTTTGAAAGTTTGAAGAGCTTCCATAAAACCCTTGTTGTTGTGGTTGTTGCAGCTGAGCTCTGCTTGGGTCTAAGAAAGGCGGTGGTGTGAATTGCTGAGCTGTCGGTTGCACATTTGGTCTTGAAAACATCGTGTAAGCTGAAGGATCAAACTGATCTGTTGTTGAAGGTCCGGTGTTTGAGATGAAGGCTGTTTGAAGCTTCGCATGTTGAGAGGCTGGTTTTTCTCCACTGATACCTCCTGCAATCCCAAAGTACATCTCTGGATTTTGAGGAGTTAGTGTTCTTTTTGCCTTAAGCTTTTCTTCTACATCCTTGTTCTCCAATTTTTGAATTAACTCATAAACGGTGATTGTGTCTAGAACACCATTTTCTTTGAGAATTTCAAGATAACTGCTCCACTTTGCTGGTAAGCTATCAGCGAATCTCTTCACCATTTCTTGTGGAGTGGCAGTGACTCTAAAACCAAACATCTCGCTCAACAAGTGATGGAACCTTGTAGATAACTCTGCCAAAGTCTCATTCTCCATACACGTGAAACCTTCAAACTCTTTCTTCAGTAATTCTTGCTTGATCTTTCTAGATTGAGCATTTCCTTCACATCGTAACGTGAGCATATCCCACAAGCTTTTAGTAGTCGTGCAGTAAACAAACTGGTGGTAAATGTCTTTGTGAAGAGCTTGTGTGAGAATCATGAATGCCTTCTTTTCTAACTCAAATTTCTTCTTATCATCATCAGACATAGTGCTGTAAGTTTCTGGATTAGATCCTGCAACTTCCAAATCATTGTCAAATGCGGTGAAGAAGCACATCCATAGATCTTGACCTTGCCCCTGAACATAAGTTCTCAGCCTTTCTTTCCACCATCCCCAATCATTGATGTGATTTAGCTTTGGCGGTTTTGTGCTTGTACCAGTTTCACTGTCGTTCTGCATCATAGCTTGAATGCTGCTGCTTTGATTTGTGACCAATGCCCATTGATTTGCAGTTATCATTGCAGCTTGAGGTGGGGCAATAGCCTGCATCCATGCAGTTTTGTTGAAATCTGACGCAGGTTGCGTAGCTGATGATTTTGGAGTCAAAGTTGTTTGAGTCCACGCGGTTGGATCCCACTGACCGTTTGTTCCCATTTTATAAAAATTAAAATATTAAGTGAAAATTGATTTGAAAATAGAAAAACAAGTTTTCCCCTTTTAAAACTTTAATTTTCACAAACTATGTTAATATCTCGAATGATAACCACCAGCCGAAGGATCCTTGATCGAAAGACCTAAAACACACAAACTTGTTAAACTTAAACAGACAAGAATCGAAGGAACAGAACTTGTTCGAAGGATCAACAGTGTTCGAAAGATCACTGTTGAGTTTCGAACAATCGATTTCGAAAGACTCTCCAATCGTAGGATCCTTGTCTTTCGAAAAAGAGCTGTAGATCGAAAGATATAACCTTCGAAAAGATTCCTTTGATCGAAAGATAAGTCACAGACTTCGAAGGATGTTCGAAGGATGATTATCTATCGAACCTCCTTTGATCGAAAGATGATCTTTCGACTTCGAAGGATATCCTTCGATCTGCACTGACACAGTTGACAAAAGTGACAGGTTGGTGAAAAAGGTGATGGGTTGGTGAAATCTTTCGGCAGAAAGTATGGTCAGACCATCTTTTTTACCAAACCAAGATTTGAACCAATAAAATATTACTTAAAAAGATGATTTTTATCCAGAAACCGGTCACCGGAGTAAGCCGGAATTTGGCCGGAAATGACCAAACTTCTTAAAAACAAGTTTTTAAGTTACCCAACCCGTCCTTGAACACACCCGGTTAGTTTAGAACACGTTTTAACGACAAGAAATGCGAGAAAAACACTGAAAACGAGTGCTAAACCATGTGAGTTTTATCCAAACACTCCAAAGTCTTGTATAAACTCGGTTTTTTTAACAAGGAAAAGAGCCACGGCTCTGATACCACTTGTAGGTCCCTCGGAGGTTGAGGTCAAACCTATTCCTTGTTATGCTTAACACACTAGCAAGTGCGGAATCCAAGCTAGAATGCAAACCGAGATCGAAGACGACAATACACGACACGCAAGATTCACCGATTAACACCTCTGTATTAATACGTATGAAAAGATCAGTTACAAGCTCAATGTTTACAGATGTATTCTATAAACTCTCAAAGTTCTCTCGTGTGTGTGTGTGCTCTCACTTGTCTTCTTCTCTTTGAAGTGAACACTTAACATGAGTATTTATACTCAACACAGCTCGTCTGGTCGAAGGATCAGATAGCCTGATCGAAGGATCATCTATCGATCTGAAACCTATCGAAGGATCCACATATACCTCGAAGGATGATATCCTTCGAGGTCCATCTATATCCATCGAAGGTTTATCCTTCGAGCTCATCGAAGGATATAAACAATCCTTCGATGACTCATCCTTCGACACAACCATCTTACAAACAATGTGCTAACTGTTTGGTCAAGTCAAACCAGGAGGATGGTTGACTTGGTCAAACTTACATCGAACGCACATATTAACAGACCTAAGACGTAAACCAGACTAACACAAGACATCGTTTTGTATCATGACAAAATACAGACAAAGTACAGACACAAGTGCACCAACAAATCTAAAGTTGTAAAACTGCAACAAGAAGGAATTATAGGTATATTATAATTATAGTTAGATTAAAACATAAATTATAAAATAGAACACACAAAGATAAATATATTCATCACTAAACAAATCAAGTCCCATACTAATATCCTTAATTTGCTTTGATCAATCTTTTCATAACTAGGGATGGAAAATAACCTAGAGCACGACGAGTATATTTGAAACACGAAGCATCCAGAACAGGTATACTCAATGCCTAGTGGGCATGAGATCGAATATGGAATTGGAAAAAAAAATCATGGGTATGAGATTAGATGATACCCGGCTTGATTATCCGAAACTATATACTAGTTTACCCTAACCATCCGAAACATTACCCGAAAACTTTTTAATTATATTTGTATTTTTCTCTAACTATTGTTTAGTAATGTTCCATTCTAATACCTTGATTACTTGAAAAAACTAAACTTTTCTTTTTGAAGTGTATATTTTGAAGACATTATTTATATCTATATACTACGGAATACAAAATTATTTTCTGAGATTAATATTATAAATATTTACATTTTTAAATCTTTTAAATATTTTATGGTGATAATGATATTTATGTTATTTATCATGATTTACTATATTGTATAGATTTTAAAAGCTTAAAAGTATAAGGAAATGTAGAAAACTAGTGGTATTTCCCGCCGCTATGTGGCGGGAACTCAGTCGATATCAAGTTGGTTCGTTATAGTACTAACACCCTCCGTAGCAGCAACCGATAGGCGATAAAGGAAAAAAACAAAGTCCTTGTATGTCCGAAAACATGTTTTACATTAGCTGAAAACCATATTTTACTTTAAAATAGCTATATACAGGTACTGGTTATCATAATACCAACTTATATTGTTAGGTTAATCACGGCACTTTACTCGTACAGTTTATGACACAAAAATAATACCATTTTTTAAATACAACTTCTTTTTCAATAAATGTATACCAAAATATCGATGGCAAAATTAAAGAGAGTTAGGTATTTAACTTTTTTTAAACGAACACATATTATTTGTTTGTCCATAATTGTGAAACTATTATTAACAATTTAATTGTTTTAGTTTAAGTCATTGCGATATGTTTTTATCATTTTATTGATTTAACTTACTTTTTGATGCACTAAATAATTATCTATACCCAAGTAAAAGTTCTATTTTTACGCATCCTATTAAATGAATGTCTGGTTATTAATCTATCTTGAATTTTATATTTAGCTGTATTCATAATGGGAAAAAATATAATAAAACTCTAGTGTGTCAATCCTATTATTTATTTAGATCTTTTATCACAAACAGTTGTTTATCAGTAATTACTATTTTCGTCTCTGTGGTTTATGAAAAATCACTATTTCAGTCCATTAGTTTAAAAATTACGATTTCAGTCCCTGTAGTTTCACTTTCGTAACCATTTCAGTCCAAATATTTGCATTTTCATTTCAAAAACTAAATTGACATAGTTACCCATCATCTTGTCGTTATCCCACCTCATCCACAAATCAATTACCACTTAAACTACTTTAAGCTACCCACAGAGAGAGAAAGATGAGAGGCTTATGGTTCTCAGGTGAGAGCCACAGCCATCCGACACCAAGCTCTGTTGACAGCGGTTACAATCGTCTTCATCACGATCGGTGATAACAGTAGTGACTAACATGCACCACCCACCTCCATCGACAACGGTTATACCCTCACCGAGAAGGCTACTGACGACGCCGGCGGGATGTCCCGGTGGCCAGGTTGAGACATCGCCGACCACAGGTTCTCTGTTCACCAAAATCAGAAGCGGCGACAGTGGTGTGTGGTTTTAACCGAGTATTCCGGTGACCGACATCTCCACCAAGCATCCGCCATCCTCCGCCGCACTTCCATCTCGCTCTACATTCCTCGTCGTATCGCATAACCAACTGCTTCCGCTTCTCAAAAACGACACCGTCTCCACATCTCAAACATCCTGTTGGACTCCAACCCACCTTCAACTTCGGTCCTCCATGTCTAGCTTTGTAACCCAAGTCAGAGAATCATGAATAATTGAATGTCATGTGGTAAAGACCGCCAGAGGATGGTGGTTAAGCGATGTGCGGGACGATGTCGTTATCTGATGCGATTCAGGGAAGGAAGGGAATAGCTCTGTTGCCGCTTTCGATTCCATTTGTCGCCGGGGCTGGATTTGGAGCAGGGTGTTGACAACCGTGGAATAAGCGGCTGGGTAACATGTGTTTGGGGGTGGTTACCAAGTGTGTAGCGGTGGTAATGACCGACACTTACAGGTTGGCAAAACCTGGGAATGGGAACTGTTCCTAAGAACACACCCAAATTGTATATATTGAATAATGAATAATATATATACGTTAAAATCTTAACTGTATATTTAAAAACACTAACGGATATATTTGATACCTGTGGGTATGCCCGATACCTGACAGGTAAATACCCAATGGAAAAATGGTCCGGGTATAAGACAAAAGTTTACAACTGGGTTTCTGACTGAGATTAAGCATACCTGACTCATTGTCATCCCTATTCATAACCACTATATCGGTTCACTAGTTAGACTATACCTTAATTACAAATAGAAGAAAAAGGAAAATAAAAGGTATAAGGCTACTGGCATCTTATGGATGAGATAAGGCTTTGAGACAAATAGGTACTTGGTTCGATTCCCACAAGGGGGTTTTCACATATTTGTTGGGTTTCCTCCTGAATTTTGTGTATAAACATTATGCCTAGTGGAGATAGATATGATCGGGTGATTCCGCTGGTAGTACGATGATACTCTAGTGGTCTATTAGTGATTCAAATATGCCGTTAAAAAGGTATAAGGAAATTAAATATGTTATTTTTTTAACCAAATAAACAATATAAATCCTGTAGGATATCTTGATCAAAATCATATGACAAATATTTTATGTAAAAATTAAGATACTGTGTCTGATCTTTTTTGTAATATTACTAGTAGATGCTCCGCCCGTGTTGCGGGGCGATGGTCGAATAATTCTCAATCAATTAAAAAAAGACTACTATAATTTTGCTATGAAAAAAAAAAAAAACCGATGATAAGGCCGTAATTTTGGGCTTCTCTCTCATAACATGTATGTCTGTACAGAGGGCAAAATCGTAATTATATTTTGAACCGGAGGCGAAATCATAATTTTAAACTGAGAGCAAAATCATAAATTTTAGCTAGGGGGAAAAACGTATTTTCATTTTGAACGGTGGGCAAAAGCGTAATTTTGAGCTGAGGGCAGATTCGTAATTTTGAGCTAGAGGAAAAAACAACATTTTATTTTTAGCTGAGAGCAAAAACGTAATTTTAAACGGAGGGCGAAACCGTAATTTTAAACTGGGAACAAAATCAAAAGTGAGTTTTTGAACCGAGGACAAAAACGTAATTTTAAGCTAGCGGCAAAATTATAATTTTATTTTTAGCTGGGGGCAAAAGCGTAATTTTAAACAAAGGACGAAAGCATAATTTTAAACTGGGAATAAAATTAAATTAAAACAGGGCTGGTCCGATAGGGAAGTGCCAGACAAATTTTGAACTGGTGGCAAAAACGTAATTTTAAACGGAGAGCGAAACCGTAATTTTAAACTGGGTACAAAATTAAAAGTGAGTTTTTGAACCGAGGGCAACCGTAATTTTAAGCTAGAGGCAAAATTATAATTTTATTTTGAGTTGGGGGCAATAACGTAATTTTAAACATAGGACGAAAGTGTAATTTTAAACTGGGAATAAAATTAAATTAAAAATAGGTTGGTCCAATAGGAGAGTGCCAGGCAGCGCCTGGCACTATTCCCCAAGCTTGTAAATGTATAATATAATATAATATAATATAATATAATATAATATAATATAATATAATATAATATAATATAATATAATATAATATAATCGATACTATATAATAAAAGAAACCGTTTATGGGACACTTGTCATCATATTAGCACATGTCTTATGGATAATTATTATTTTAATTTAATTTCTTATAATTAATTATAGATAACTCTCCTACTAAATATTATTTAGTTTAATATCTTATGGATAATTATTATTTAGTTTAATCTTTTCTAATTAATTATAGATAACACTTCTACTAAATATTATTTTGTTTAATCTTTTCTACTTAACTATAGATAATTATTATTTAGTTTAAATTTAATGTATGCTTCTCATTTATAATATTAAGAGTTAATTACATAGTTAGTCCTTGTGGTTTGCACAAAGTAACATACTTAGGTACTAATAGTTTAAAATCACCTTCTAGGGTATTAACTTTTCATTTCGTAACGTTTGGAGGTATTAATGTTAATTGTTTGTTAAACTATTAGTACCTAAGTATGTTATTTTGTGCAAACCACATGGACTAACTATGTTAATATCCTAGAAGTTAATACCTTCAAACGTTAAAAAATGAAAAGTTAATACCCTGGAATGTCTTTTTAAACTATTAGTACCTAAGAATGTTATTTTGTGCAAACCACATGGACTAACTATGTAATTAACTCTAATATTAATATTACTTTATATATAAAATTAGATTTATTACGGGTTTTTTAAATATAATTTATATTTTATCACTCAAATGACTGCTTATTTACTTAGGGGAGGCGGGGTGGAGTAATATATAACGAGTGATAGAGTTTATAACGCGTGATAAAAAACAAACTCCCACCCCCACCTTTAGTTTATAACGCGTTATAGTATAACGCAATCCGATTTCGTGATATTTTCAACGCGTGATGGTTTTTTTTTTTGTGAGTGTAATTGTTGGTTGGGGGGAAATTGTTGGGTGTGGTGGTGAGTGATGACCACCCCCACTAAAAAAAGTTGTGAGTGATGGAAAAATGGTTGCTGACATGGCGGAACATTATTGGATATTGTGAGTGATGGAAAAATGGTCACTAGTGACCACCTCCTCCCCTTATTGAATAACATGTTTGACCAATGTATCTTCTTTTCAATAATCATCTCCGCAATCACCATATCTATCACATACCGAGTATATCCATTAGTTTTTTTTAAATATAATTTCTTATTATTTGGTATATAAAATCATATTTACTCAAGCCGTGTAATACACAGTGTTTTTAAATATATAACTTTTTTATTATTTGGTAAACAATATTACATTTATTCAACCCGTGTAATACACATGATTTTAAAGATATATCTTTTTTATTATTTGGTAAACAATATTAGGGGCTGTTTGGCAACATCTGAATCAATAAGTGCTGAATGAATAAGAGGTCTGAATGGGTAAGAGGCTCTGAACCAGTAAGTGCTGAACCAGTAAAGTGTTGTTTGGTTGCACATCTGAATGACTGTGTAAAATGATATTTTTACCCCTTTTAATTAAAAAAACCATTTTATTATTATATATATAGACATGTCCATCATCCAGAACTTTCTCCATCAAACTCTCAGCTTCTCTCTCTCTAAAAAAATTCTACTCTCTCTCTCTCTCTAAAAAGCTCTGCTCTCGCTCAAATTTATCATTCCTGTGTCTATGCGTATACTTCTGCTGAAATTGAAATGAGATACAAGTTGGTGATTGATTCTCAATATTGTGGCTGCTTCTTATAGGATCATGCGATTCCGGTTGTCTTGGTTGAGAACAGCAGCAGGTGTAATAAAAACGACAATGGAGCTCCGATTGAGGGGGAGCTCGGCGGCGGCTGTGGAGGTCCGGTGTGGAGGACAGTGACGTGGAGGTGTGGAGTGGAGGTGGCCGGAGGTGTGGAGGAGATGGAGGGAGGATGCGGTGGAGGTCCGGTGTGGAGGAGGGCAACGATGGTGTCGAGGAAAATCTGCAACCTTCTTGATTTACCGGTGAGTCGACTCCGAATTTCTGCAATTTCTTGATGAAAGTGGCGAAGGCGATCGGTTTGACGCCATACCCACGATTAAAGATTCAGAATCTTGATCAATTGGGGAGAAAGAAAGATGAAGAAAGTTGAAATCTTGATGATTTTGGGGATTGTAACGTAATGATTTTAGGAATATGTTTAGAATTGAATTTGGGGATTGTAACGTAAACAGAAGTGAGGGTTTGTAGAAGAGAAGGGAAAGGGTAACAATTGTCTTTTTTTTCATTCAGCATGTTCTAATATCTGAATGATTCAGCACTGAATCATTAAGAGGTTTGCCATTAAGAGGCACAACCAAACAGGTCCACCTCTGTCCGAATAAGAGGTCCACCTCTTAATGATTCATTAAGAGGGTTGCCAAACAGCCCCTTACATTTATTCAACCCGTGTAATACACATGATTTTAAAGATATAACTTTTTTATTATTTGATATATATATAAAATTACATTTATTTAACCTGTATAATATGGTTCTTATAGATATAACTTTTTATTATTTAATATATAAAATTACATTTATTTAACTCATGCAATAAATGAGGTTTTTAAAGATATATTGTTTTATTATTTAGTATATAAAATTCATTTATTGAACCCGTGTAATACACGGGTTATATCCTAGTATAATATAATGTGTCAAAATAAATCAAACATATCAGGCGCTAGTTAATTTGTCCTTGACTCGTAGGCATCATTGTCGGTGTTGTCATCACGTAAAGGAAAACAAAGAATTTGCCACCACAAAGTCTTTTTCGGTCGTCTAGAAGGTTAGCTTAAGTTTCTCACTATAAACTTCAATTATTGGTATATCGCCGTCCTCCTAATAGGAGCCATATATATTAGGTCTAACACACAACAATCATATCATTCAGCTTCGTTAAAATATACGTGTCGTAAACAAACAACTTAAGTGAGAACCATAAACTTCTATTATTGGTCTACCACCGGCGTCCTTATAGGAGCCATAACACACAACAATCACATCACTCAGCTTCGTACAAATATATGTGCCGTAAAAAGTTACATTGGTCGTATAAATGTATAACTATTACATACCACTTAAGTGAGAACCATAAACTTCTATTATTGGTCTACCGTCGTCGTCCTTATAGGAGCCATATTCGGTCTAACACACAACAATCACATCACTTAGCTTCTTACAAATATACGTGTCGTAAAAAGTTATACTGGTGGTATAAATGTATAACTATTACATACCACTTAAATAACTCGTTTTCCACATGTTATACGTGTTGTACAAAGTTATACAGACCGTATAACTACGTAGGAAATGTTATAAGACACGTATAACCTGTCAATGATGTATATACGCACTTGCTACGAGACAGAGTCCTTACATATTGGTACAAGAGTCCATATAAATAGATAGATAGATAGATAGATGGATAGAGAGCGGTTAGATAATTACCATGACTCTCCAAATTAAGAACTCTACCTCTCATCCCCTCCATCTTTGTCATCTCAAAAAATCAACCTTAATCATCAACAGACTATACATACTCTTGCACTCCATAGCAATACTCATCCTCATCTTCTTCAGAATCTCCTCTATTCTCACTCTATTTCACTCCAAAAACCAACCACTCATCCCTCATCTCTTGATCTTCATCTCAGAACTCACACTCTCCTTCTTATGGTTCCTCAGCCAATCTTTCTATTGGCGACCGGTCACCAGAACCGTCTTCCCAGAGCGGTTGCCAGAAGACGACCAGCTTCCACCCATAGACGTCTTCATATGCACAGCCGATCCAAGGGCAGAACCGCCACTCGGGGTTATGAACACGGTCATATCCGCCATGGCTTTGAACTATCCTGCAGAGAAGCTTTCTGTGTATCTTTCTGATGATGGTGGTTGTCCGGTGACTTTGGAAGCCATGCGTGAAGCTTTGAAGTTTGCTAAGTTGTGGGTGCCGTTTTGCAACAAGTATGGTGTAAAGACAATTTGTCCCGAAGCTTATTTTACTAGTGAGGAGGACGTAGATGAAGCTATGGTGGATAGTCATGAGTTTGGAGCTGATAAACATAGGATGAAGGTTTGTCTCAGTTTTACTTTTAAAGTACAAATACAATACTCAACACGTAACAACCAACATAACCTTAATTACTTTTGAAGTTACTATTATAGGTGACAAATAATTACTTTTGAAGTTATTATTACAGGTGACAAATAATATCTAAAGAATATGATTATTATATGCTACTTTTTAAACAATTATTGTGTGTGTGTGGGTGGGTGGGTGTGTGTGTGGGGGGGGGGGGGGGGGGGGGTTGATTGTAGGTTTATATGTAAAGGTTTGTTAGTCAGTCGGTATCGGTTTGGTACTTTGGTTCCTTAAGGTGCTAACACACGCATTCCATCTCACTCGTATATCAATGCAACCCATTGTCAAATATTAATTATTTATATATATATATGAGAGAGAGAGAGAGAGAGAGAGAGAGAGAATACTTATTAAGTTATTACCATTACTTTTTTTAGAGCTATTTACGAAAATAGCCAAAGACTAATCCCAATTACGAAAATGGCCATCTCATGCCTTGTTGGAAGAGCGCATCACAGATCCCGAGGCAGCTATTGTGTCTGCACATGATACAGAGAGAGAGAGAGAGTGCATCACATATCCCGAGTCCGGTGTGGCAGTCTCTTCCTTATCTTCTTCTCCGGTTCATCCTGTCTTCTTCTCTTGAAGCTTGAGCCCCCAACCGTCACGAGCCCCTGCTTTCCAAAACCACAACAAGATTCATCTATTACTCCTACTTTTAAACACCCAATCTCTTCTTCATTTCATCCATCTTTCTTCTACATACCAAACCAAACCCTAATCACTTAAACTCTCAAGTCCTCCAGCAAAGCCAAAAGATCTAAACCAGACGTTGCCAGTTCCCGGTGTCGTATATCATCTTCTCCGGTGAACTTTTTTCTTTTCCGATTGACAAATATCTTAAATTTCGGTGAAGCTGTGTCTTCTCCGACGAAACTATACTATTCCGGTGAAGATTCCGACGAAACTATATTGCTCCGGCAAGTAATTGTCTTCTCCGACGAGCTGCAGGTTTCTCCGGTGAGATTCCAATAAATGTGAAAACAAAACGAAACAGCGCCTCCAATGCAGCGGAGCCAGACGCATCGGGATTCAGCGGAGACGCATCGGGATGCAGCGGAGACGCATCGGGATGCCAGCCAAGCGCCTCGGGATGCAGCGGAGCCAGACGCATCCCCCTAACTTTTTAGCCGGATGCCCTGTTCCACCGACGCATCAGCTTACTTTTGGCACGTGTCAATTCGGCATTGGCGGACGCATTAGATGTGGGATGCCCTTCTCCAAGGACGCATGAGCTGGCCATTTTCGTAAGTCAACCTTTTTCCTGGCTATTTTCGTAATTTTCTCTTTTTTTTTATGTCTTGATTTGAAACTTTCAATGAAAAGGAAAGAAACTTTCAATAGATAATACTTCTATTCTAAGGGGAGTGGGGGTGGTCACTAGTGATAGAATTCTATCACTCCCAATATCCAATCAACTCATGTCATGTCATCACCCAATATTCAATCACTAGTGATAGAAATGTAGTGGGGGTAGTCACTTGTGATAGAATTCCATCACTCACAAAATATTTTAACTTTTTATTTTAAATTAGAAATTAACAATAAAACACTAAGGGGCTGTTTGGTAGCCTCTTAATGACCATTCAGATGCTACCTCTTAATGGTTTAAAACCTCTGAATGAATAAGAGGTAACCTCAAGTCTGAATGGTTAAGAGGTAACCTCTGAATGGTAAATCATCAAATGTCACATTCTTCTACCTTCTCATTGGTAAAATTCTTAATGATTCCATTAAGAGGTAGCCTCTTAATGACCATTCGGAGGCTACCAAACAGCCCCTAAAATTATAAATTTCAATTAAATTAAAACATACTACTTCAATTTAACATACTAGAAATATTTTAGGCTACAATTAAAAAAAAAACCTACTCCTCGTCCGACTCATGAAACTCCAAACCTAGAGAACCTACTAGTTCGATTAAATCGTATCTCAACCGAAAGTGAGTTTCTTCATTACGCAATTCTAGTTGGATATTTTGTGGAACTTGAACTTGTGTAGGAGGATCCGGCACCCAATCCGGGGATATTGCACGTCCGTCTTCTTTGATTATCATATTGTGCAATATGATACATGCATACACTATGCTATGTATTGCTTTCTTGTTCGTCGCATGAACCGGTCGGTGTAGTATACCCCATCTACCCTTAAAAACACCAAATGCCCTCTCAACATCTTTTCTTGCCGATTCTTGCAATTTTTTGAACACGATTTCTTTAGGCTCGACAGGAAATGAGGGAGCTTTCACAAAAACAGACCATGACAGGTAGATACCATCCACAAGAAAAAAGTCTCGTTTGTAATGTCGCCCGTTAACATAGAAAGGAGAGGAAGGTGCGGTACCATCCGTTACGGTTTGAAACAACGGCGACGTGTGCAACACATTGATGTCGTTGTTTGAACCTGGAACACCGAAATACGAATGCCAAATCCATAAATCATTCGACGCCACCGCTTCTAGTATGATGGTTGGTCTTTTGATGTCTCCCCTAACATACGCCCCTCGCAACTCTCTTGGACAATTTTTCCACTCGATATGTGTACAATCGATGCTACCGAGCATCCCGGGAAAATGCCATCTAGCCTCATGTGCGACGTAAATACGTGAGATGTCGTGACTCGTCGGTTTACGTAAAAACTCTTTAGCATACAACTTAATGACCGCGTTGCAAAAAAATTGCAAACATTCACGTGAAGTGCTGGCCGACATAGCTAGGTATTCATCATATTGATCGGGAGGGTTACCTGTCGCTAGTTGGCGAATGGCGGACGTGCATTTTTGTATCGTCGTGAAACTCAGTTTGCCTCTCGCATCGTAACCTTCTTGAAACCATTCCTCGCTTGCTTCGATGTCTCCAACAATCTTTAAAAATAATTCTTTGGGTAAACGAAACCGATCTCTAAACGTTTCGGCATTGTAGAGCGGATTTTCCACAAAATAATCGTTCATCAACATTTCGTTGGCACGTATACGATCACGGTCTACCATCTTCTTCTTTGGGCGGGACGACTCGGCATCAAGTTCGTTATACACCGACACAAAATATTTTAGCGTCTCATTGTCGGAAGACGACTCGGTATCGCTATCGCTAGACATCGGAAACGTCGAATCCGTAGGGAACTCCATTTGAGAAAGATGTAGATTGTGTGAAATTGGTTTATGTTTTGGTGTGTGTAAAATGGTTTAAAATGGAGATATATATAGATAAATGGTTTAAAGGTTAATTTTTTTTTAATTGAAGTTTACCGTTGAATAACGGTCAAATACCAAGCCAACGTTCGAATTTTATAAACTTTCAACGCGTGATTACTTCAACGCGTTTAAAATATAACGCGTGAAATATAGGGGGGCGGCGGTGTTCGTTATTGTATCACGCGTGGCCGGGCGTCCATCACGGACCGCCCCGCCTGGCCTAAGTAAGATTAATTTAGTTGAACTAGTTGATGAGGGAAGAATTCCCTATAAGACTGATACATAGATAGAAAATTTTAATTTTTCTACTTCGATAAAGTTTAGGCTCGTTTTGTAGTAGTAACATCGCGTTTGTTGATCAAGCATCTTAATCATCCGGCTATGATTACCTTATTTTGTTTTTAACGATTTTAGGTGATAAATGATATATGCTTAATACTTATCAAGTTATTATCATTACTTTTTTTTTGTTATGTCTTGATTTGAAACTTTCAATGAAAAGGAAAGAAACTTAGATATATTTATGGTGGTGATGCATGTATGGTGTAGGAAGAATACGAATTGTTTGCTCAGAAAGTGACCATGATGTCGGAAAGTGAAAGTTGTATACCAAACAAAGACCATTCTGCCATCGTTGAGGTACAACGTCAACTTCTTTCGATTATTTCCTTTAGTCACGTTGCAATTTGCTTGCAATTTGTTGTGTGCGTGTGTGGGTGGGTGGGTGGGGTGGGGTTGGGGGGGGGGGGGCAGGGGTTTTACCATAGTGAACTTTCAGACGGTGGGTTTCCACTGGAATGGTGGGCGAGCCTTGTCACTAGCGCTGTCTGCGTTCGCAGGGCGTGGGTGGTCTTTCGCCAATGGGTTTGCCAGGGTGGTCGGACTTTATAGTATTCATTGGCCGTTAAAAATAAATTACTCGAAAAAAATTAGTCCTTCCTGTCTTATCATAATACCCTTTCTTAGGGTGGAGGAGGCACCTTTTTAGTTAAATCTACTACTAATTTCAACCCACTATCCAATAATATTTTGTTACATCACTATCGAATACATTTCAATACAACATATTTTTTTAGAACGGAAACTAACCTACTCCCAACATATAACATTAAATATATACAAAATTTCCCATACGTCCATCTAGCACGTGTTGCTGAACCTATAACTTGATGGTGTACCCTTGCAGTGACGGATCCATGATTTATTTTCTGAGGATGCGGATGAGGGGTTTAATCATATTTTCAAGGGTGCGATCGGATTTTTGCCGATAAAATACACTAAAATTTATTTTTTAAGGGGTGTGTCTGTCTACCCACCCATACACTTGGGTCTGCCCCTGTTCCCGTGGTACGCGGGTGAACCCATGCCTATGATTTTACTATAGGTGTCACTAAAAAGCATGGTTGTAAAACAAGGTCTCCAAGGCCGAGTACTCCCCGAGTAGTCGCTACAAGGTAGGCTGCCGAGCCGACTTTCTTCAACTCCGACTAATTACTCGGAATCGATCAAATGCGGTCAACATTGGCCAAAATCGGATCAAGTAGGTCAACTCGGGCCGAGTTTGACTTAAAATAAAATAAAACATAATTTCTATGCCTATCATATTAAATAATGAATATCAATTTCACGTATTTTGTTATAAATATTAGTAAATGTATGTTATTTGACATATATTTAATTTTCGAAAACTAACTTCTTTATAATTTGGCATCTCCGCGTACTCCCCGTGTACTCTCCGCCTAGGCCGAGTACTCTCAACTCCCCGGTCGACCGACTAGGGATTGTCTAGCGACTTTTACAACCAAAAAGTAGATAACATTAATATCATGCTCTCAGGACTTTACTCTATATTATTGCTTTACAGGTGATGGTTGATGAAAGCATACATGACCAAAGAAAGATGCCTCTTCTTGTCTATGTTTCTCGTGAAAAAAGACCTTCTCATCCTCATCATTTTAAGGCTGGAGCCCTCAATGCCCTTGTATATAAATCTCTCTCCATCCCTACACATTATATATGTATATATAAACATGCATTGCGTATACGATAAACACATCTAAAACAAAAACTAACCAACCGAACATATATTTGCAGCTCAGGGTGTCGAGTTTGATAAGCAATGCACCATATATACTAGGCTTGGATTGTGATATGTATTGCAATAACAAAAACTCAGCACGTGAAGCTATGTGTTTCCATCTAGACCCCAACTTATCTTCCACTCTGGCTTTTGTCCAATTCCCACAAACATTTCATAACATCAGTAAACATGATATCTACGAGAGTCAGTTGAGATGTTTCTTTAAGGTAACAAGTTATTATCTTAATTAGCATATCTTAATTAGCCTGGGACATGTTTTAGATCGATTGCTTATGGAAACCGATTATATATACTTTCTTTGACTTGCAAATATGCAAACAACACTCATTGGCCGATCTTGAACGAAAAATCAGGGAGGGGGTCTCAAAATCCAATATTTTTCACTACAAAAAAAATTTCAAAAGTTTCCAATAAAATCAACACTACAAAGCAAAAAAACAGGAGGGGGCTATCTGGCCCATGAGAAGCTCCACCATTGCATACACTATCAAAATGCTTAATGGTGTTTAAAAAACAATAATCAGATAAACATAAACATGTTTCATAAGCAATTGCGGGACCCTACCAATTGGTGGGATTTTTACTGGATACGTTTGTTTTTGTTTGTAGCATTTTGACTTCTTATTTCCTATAGAACTTTTTTTATTAACCAACCGAGTTATTGGAAATTAAACTAGACGTTATGGCTCGGTATGGACGGGATCAAGGGACCGTGTTTGTCTGGAACTGGTTATTACTTGAAGAGAGAAGCACTATACGAGCTACCCTTAACGCAAGAAGGTTTGTAATAACTAGATGTGCTAATTGTGATAATGATGAAAAATGAAGACGAAATTCGTCACTAGATTTGTAATAAGTTTATTTTTTTTTTCTGATCTTCTAGATATCAACTTAATGGAAGTAAAACAATGTTTTGGTTCTTCAAACGAGTTCATTCGATCGATTTATAAGAAATACCATGCAAAAGTACTGGATTGTGAGAAAGACTTGTTTGATGAATCATTGCAAGAAACAAAGCACTTGGCATCTTGTGAGTATGAGAATGACACAAAGTGGGGCAATGAGGCAAGTCTTTTATTCCAAAAGTTGTGCTTTATGGGAATTATTTTTCAATATTTTTTTATCTATGATTGTTTGGGTTGGGTAAAGTGAGCAAACACCCAAGGCCCACTTTTAAGTGGCGCAAAATTTATTTTAAAAATAATACCTTTTAAAAGTTAAAACCTAATGATATTTACAACCCAATATGATTTTTAAACCCATTAAGCCTTTTTAGAAAACTAACCAAATACCCAATAACATGTTTAGTTTTAGCCCATTCAAACCCATTTTTTAATTAACTTATTTAACCCTATGTAACTCAACTAAAACCCATGAACTTATGGGCCCAATTTTCATTTAAACCCATAGATTTAGGGGCTTATTTTTTCCAGTTGCACAGGCCCCTGAATTCTCAAGGATACAGCCTGTCGTTTACCTACTAAATGAATGAACATGAAAAAAAGTATGTTCAAGCATTTGTGTTGGTTCATTTGTTCGTTTAAAATAAACAAATGACTACAAACAAACCGTTCATCCAAGTAATCTTGTTGGTTCGCTCGTTCATTTCATTTCCAACCTTAATAATCAACATACTCTTTCGTGCAATGTTGTAGGTTGGTTTTAGATACTTCTCCGTGACTGAAGACTTCTACACAAGCATCCATATGCACTGTAAACATTGGAGCTCAGTCTACCATATGCCATCACGACCAGCCTTTTTAGGATCTTGCACCACAAATTTAAACGATGCTTTGATTCAAAGCACAAGATGGTCTGCCGGCTTGATGGAAGTTGGTCTATCAAGATTCTCTCCCATTATTTATGGACCAACAAGAATGCCTATTCTTCAGAGTTTTTGTTATGCATGGCTGGCTTTGTTTCCTACCGCTTTCATTTCTTTATGGATTCTAGCAACTATTCCATTTCTCTCTTTGCTCAGGCACATTACTATTTATCCCAAGGTTTGGAATCAGTGATTAACCTGAACCCGCTATTAAATATATACCGTCACATTTCTGACCAAAACTTTCGTAGAAAACAACCATTTTCCACGTCTTTTTGTTTAACAAATGAACATTAAATTGGAAAATGGTCAGAAGTTTTCGACGAACTTTTTTTGTGGGTTTTTTGTTTTTTCATTGAAAATTTGTTAGAATTTCCGACCAAATTTTTTCGTCGAAAATTTTTGTAGCAAAATTTGCTCTTTTCTAGTAGTGAACTACTAATTTTAAAGCATCTTAGTAACTTGTATTACAAGAAATATGGATGGATTTTGATAATATTAATTGTATGTTAATTTGTTAATTATGCATGCAGGTTACAGACCCTTTTTTCCTAGTGTTTCTATATGTGTTTGTATTATCAAATGTACAACACATGAGAGAGATCTACTCTATAGGAGATTCACTCCAAACATGGAAATATGAACAAAGGGTATGGATGATAAAGGGAATCACTTCTTATCTTTATGGAAGCACTCATGCAATTATGGAAAAGTTTGGGGTGAAAGAAGCAAATTTCCTACCAACAAATAAAGTGGTCAATGAAGATGAAGTAAAACTACACCAAATGGGCATATACAATTTCCAAACTTCAAGTATCTTTCTTGTTCCCCTTTGTTCTTTGGTCACCCTCAATCTTCTAGCATTCGTAGTCGGGATCATTCAAATAGTGTTTCATGGAGAGTACGTTGATGCAATCTTCATACAAACTTTCCTGACGTTTTACATCGCTTTGATGGGTTATCCGGTGCTCGAAGGTATGATGTTGAGGAAGGACAAAGGAAGGATTGCAACCAAAGTAAGTTGCTACTCACTTATATTTTCTGTTTTTATTCTGTCTTTTGGAAAATTTCTTGTTGCATATTAAATATTAGTTTTGGTTCAAAAATCAATAAAACACATAATTGTGACATTTGTAAGATACTGATTAATATGTACTTCATTGGTATCAATTGTGATTACTTTGTATTAATTGATATTGTATTTGATACACTGCCCTTTCAATTTCAAGTTCTGAATGACAACACTTGTAATTTTGTTCTATATATATTCACAAACTTTTTAGTTGTATAAATAAAAAATAATTTCTCTTCTCATTTTGTGTTTTAACATAATAAGGTCATGTGTAACCGAGTACTATGAGGGGGTGAAAACAGTCTATAGCGTCCCGTAACGCTCAAAATGTAACATCCGTCAAAAAAACGGGTCCTAAAACCCGTAACGTTTGTAATCGAACTTGCAATAAATAAACGCGGACGGAATTTTTATTCTTAAACGTGTATTCTTAGGTGTGTTCGACAACTAAATAAGGGGGACTCACAATTTCATTGGGCTGAATTAACGAAATTCTTTAGTTGGGCTATAAATGACTTTGAATTTAGTTGGACTTATATGTTGCATAAATTAACTGGGCAAGTCCACGAAGAGGGGAATCACAAAGAATTAGTGGCAGCCCATTAAAAGGCCTAAAGGAATCACAACATGAATTAAAAGTGGGGATCGCACAACAGTTTTGGAGGACGACAATTATTATTTTTTTATGAAACGTGATCGCAAAGGAAGTAGCTTTCGGCTGCAGCACACAACTCAAGGTTTTTATCGAGTAAAAGATGCAAGGCTAGTAATTCTTTTGAGGGTGAATGGTTCATATAGGTTTTGCACTTTTCTCGGTTATTTATGTGTAGGATCTTTTATTGTGACGAGAAACATTGAATAAGATTGATGTATTGGTTAACTTAGACAATTTATTTACAATTTTATTTGGTTGATGACAAAACCTAGAAACGCGTTGCATGACTAAAGAGGGTTGACTCGACAATAATAAATTGGGTAATTGAGCCGTATGGTTTGATGACAAAAACCGGCTTTGATTGCCATGTTAGCTGATTTCCCAACACTATGTCTATGTGGTGTCCAATTAAATAACTAACTTTGAAACCTGGAGATTGATCATCTTTCTCATGTATTGTTTTCAAACCTAATATAAGTTTTGTTTAGTTATTTTATAAAATCAATCAAATTCAAATTCAGTTTTAAATTAACTAGGTTTTAACCCCGTGCGCGTTGCGCCACATTCAACCAAATCGTTTTCAGTTTGATAACATAACGTTTGTGCTTCGATTACGTGTATATTACTACACACAACACGATCTTGGAAAAAAAACAAATTATATCGGGTGTCGACCTGTATTCGGTCGGTTACTTACGGTACCAACACATGATAACACAATCAAAAGAGAAAAGTTAAATACTCACGAAGGATATGGACACATATTTTACAATCCTAGATAGAGATAAGCGCTAACAAAATCTAATGGTTGTAACTTATTCTAGGATATGGTGCATTAACTGTAGCACCATGGGCCTGTCTCATTCATTGTGAGTGATCGATGCTATGAACAATAACTCTCTTTTTCCCCATCTTCACACTGAAATCATAAATGCATCATATATAGTTCTATAAAAAATTCTAATTTAGAACAGAAAATAGCTTACAATAAACGAATGATAATAATAGTAAATCGAAACTAAACAAACCATGTTTACCTTCCGCTAAACTTGAAAATTAAATAACAAAACATTATCAAATATTTCCCAGTAACCCCCAGCAGAATGAGTAGCCCAGCAGATAAGAATTCCATAATTTGCACTCGTTACGTGAAAAGCAAAAACCCTTGTATTATATTGATAACATCTCATCTTTATAGCGACTCGTACCCAATCCAGTATCCAAACATACCAAATTACTAAGCAAGAAAAATACCAAAAAAAAACCCTCATTTCTAGTCCAAGTTGCAAAGCAGTATGCTACAAATAAAAACATGTGAAAGCGGTTTTAGGGTATGTTTGGCATGTAGCTTTTAGGAGCTTTTAGAAGCTTTTAGCTTTAAGCTTTTAAGAAAAAACTCTTACTCAATAAAAAAACATTGTTTGGTTGAAGGAGCTTGAAGCTTTTAGGTTAGGAGCTTGAATCTTTTGGTTGAACGCTCCTACCAGTAGCGTTTAGAAGGAGCTACAAGCTTTTAGGGAAAAAATGACTATTTTAACCTCTAAAGAGAATAAACTTTTTAATGCACAAACTTTTTAAGTTTTTAGTTATGTCCATTTTGGTGATTTTATACATTTTATTAAAAGCTCCAGTTACTCTGTCAAACACCAAATATATCTAAAAAGCTACAGCTACTAGCTATCAGCTTTCAGCCACCAGCTACTTTTGCCAAACATACCCTTAATGAAACTTGGTTTGGCATAGCGGCTACCCCAAACCGTTTAAAAATTACCGTTTGGCCTGGCCACCCCAACGGTCCAATTTCTTTAGCCATCCATAGCCCGCCACGTCACCCAGCCCCCCGCCCCACACCAGGCAGAATAGCCACGCCAAGGCCAACGCCGAGCCGGGGTGGTGTAGCCGGCGTTAAACCCCCTTCCAAGCCCCATCCAACACCCCATAGTCTTATAAGTAAAGACTTGCTACATCTGACTAACTGCAAAAGTATGATATACTATCATCAGCAACATTCATCATCAACTGTAGTAGTTGTAGTATTTGATAATTTTATTATCGTGTTATGAATTTACATCGAGATAGATTATAAACGGACAACAAGCTGCGCCGCTACCCCTAGTTGTAGTATTGCTTTTTTTCTAATCATAACTTACATTCACTATTTATATATAAATAAGATAACTGAAAGTGTGTCGTACTCTAAGTGGGTATACACCAAAACATTTAAAGCCCAAGATTAGCAATAGCAAACTCAAATCTATCTCAACCAAGTAACAACCTGATAACCTCATGTAATAACTTTTTTTTTTTTTTGGGTAAAGGGTTACCCCGGTGAATCTATTATAAACAACTGCAAATAAGTACAAGTAGTGAGGATGAGTTCCACACTAGTTCATATACATGACATGCCCCATATATGAAAGCCAACAAACACAAAAGTACTTATGACAGCACATCAACCTAGCCTACTATACATCATGAAACGATATCTAGTAGACAAAACAATACATAACGAAAATCCTCATCCTCCATCATCAAAAATGAAGTTGCCACGAAACGGCAGCCCCTTAACACGAACCAAAGACAATCTATCCATTGGAGAACTTTGTGGAAGAGGTGCTTGCCCCTGCTCTTGAAGACGAAGAATATGTGCCCGAAGTCATAAACTCATTGGTTTCATCATAGACAACCTCAACCTCTTCCTCATCTGAATCCTCATGAATATGTCTACCCCCTTTATTTCTTCCTTGGATTGAACCACCATTTCCCCCAACAGAATCAAGAGCAGAAAACGGATTCTGAGTTTGAATTTTAGGAGAAGTAGTAACCTGCTAAGTTGCAACGGCCTTTTTCTTCCTATCCACCGGTCTATACTCAAATTTGGGCTTCTGGTTATTAACTTGAAAGCCATTCTTCTTTGCACTCTTCTTAGCCATAACTTCAGTGAAACCATCCTCATCTACTTTCGGCCTGTTAGTATGAGGTTTGGATGTTGAGCCAATACGTTTAGGGCATCCCTCAGAGTCATGCCCAAACACACAGCAGTGAGCACATCTCGAGGGTTCCCATTCATACTCCACCCAAATATTCTCCGTAACATATTTGTTTCTGTGACAACTCGGAATTTAGAACCCTTCATTGTATCTTGATGTAACACGCTTGAACGTTATGTGTTTATATATTAGTAAATGAAAGTTCGTGACTATCTTGATGTGCTATATGTTATTAATATGTACGTATAAAGTATAGTTGTATACAAGTATGTACGTAGTGAACCGAAACCAAAACACAAGGACCCGACTCGAGACCGCTTGGTCTCGAGTGAACAGTAAAATGGTGGGCCGGTTGGGCCATGCACCTCTCGAAACTCAAAGCCAAGTATAAAAACCTCAAAACCCACACTCACTCTCACACACTCTCCTCTCATCTTCCTCTCACTAAAACCCTAAACCCCAACACTCCTCCTCATCCTCTCGGATCAAACCGGCGACCAAAGGGTTCTCGGATTTGTTTGAGATCAACACTCGGGAGCGTTTTCATCAATCTTTCACGTCTTCTACACCCGAAATCCTTGGCCGGTTAGTGTTTCTTTGCAAACACATGAATATGCATGATAAAAGTGTTGATTATGTGATAATGTGCATGGTTGCTATTATTTAGTATGATGAAAGTGTTTGATTGATTTGATGAGTTCTTGTTTGTTAATGATACATGCTTGGTTCCAAATGCATAAGATGAACAATATTCTCTTTTGTGAAAAGTATGAATTTTGTATGATAATGTCTTGCTAAGGTAAGTTTGAATGATAAAAGAATGATAGTTAGGATTGTTTATGATCATCCGATTTATGATTAGAGGTTATAGAACAAATGTTTTGTTTGCAAGACGATCTTGATATCTAGTTTAGGTGTTATGATTCTTGTCCATAAAATGCAAGATTATGTAGGATGAACATATGATGAAAATGTGTTGGAATGTGGATATGAATATTTGAATATGTGTTGAATGTGTTTGAATATTGATATGAATAATTGATTCTATTGGTTAGTACAACTCTATGCATAGGAAACATGTTGGTGCATTTTCATTGGATAGTACACAAGATCATGAAATGGTGATTCTATTGGTTAGTACAACTCTATGCATATGTTCTAGAAACAGCAGGTGTGCGAGTCGAGACCTCCGGTTGCGACTCGAGACCATTAAGTTACAACTCGAGACCGCGGTGATTGCGACTCGAGACCAACGAGTGATAACTCGAGACCACGAATCGACGACTCGAGATCATAACAGCAGACATCAGGTACTCGAGACCAGCAAGGTCTCGACTCGAGATCTTGTGATCTCGACTCGAGACTGGACTCGAGACCTCTGAGGTTGCGACTCATGTCTGCACCACTCGAGATCAGCCATTACAACTCGAGACCATCCTGGTTGCGACTCGAGACCGCATGTTCTCGAGTCGAGACCACCTAGTCTCGATTGGGCTGACCGACTCGGTTATTGGGCTACCAAACGTGACAATGTGCTGGGCTTGTATCTGTGCTACTATGCTATGTGCTGATTAACTGTTTAAGAATTAGAACAGGCCCAATAACCTAAAAGGATAATCGTATGATATGTATGCTATGTGTTAGATACGCGTAGGGTATGCGTGACTTCTTTACACCCAAACCTGACCTATACTGGTAACCATGTTAGGACGTGGTGACCAGCATACTTGACCAAGTAAACTAAACTGCCGAGCAACCCAAGGTGAGTTCACACTTTCTATAAAGCATGGGATTCCCAGGGGTTGGAAATGGGTTAAGGAATATGGATTCCTCGTCCTTCTTGGGTAGGACAGTACAGGTTCAGGAATGTAATTCCTCGTCCTCATGGACAGTTAACTTTCACTAGACCAAAACTCTATCACGAAGTCCCTCCTTTTTATATCGACTTAATCGCCGGGCCAATGGCGAGCGGGTCATTAGTTAGATAGCGCTATTTAGGTTTGACAAACCTCACACCGTGCCGCAGAGGACGGGCGTGAACTAATGGATCTGGGCACGTCAATGATGATAGACATTGACAGTTCAGGGAACATAAACATGACTACAGTCAGCAGTCGATATGGTAACGAGTCTAGTAACAAACATGGGGTAGCCCCCACGGCCGTAGAGCCAGATAATTAAACATGGGGTAACCCCCACGGCTGGATAGCCAGAGTAATTGGGTTAAACAAATCACGTTTTCGACTATGGGGTAACCCCCACGGCAGGATGCCAGATAAAGGAAACTGTTTTCAGAACAACTTAAACAAACACCCAACTGTGAACTCGCTCAACATTATTGTTGACTCGTTACTACATGCTTTGCAGGTCAATAGGTACTTAGCTGGAGCTTGCATGGAAGAGAGTCGTTGTGGGACATGGACAGCTGTGTGCCATGTTAAACCTTGGAAACAATTAAACTTATGTTTTGGTTTTAAACGTTATGCTTCCGCTTGCAACTTAAACTATGTTTTTGTTTGGACACCAATTGTATTGGTTGGATTTTATAATCACTTACATGCTTGTTCAATATGATTGGTGGCTGGATCCTGGTCAGTCACGCCTCCAAGCGGTAGTATTCCGCAGGTGAATTTTGGGGGTGTGACAGATTGGTATCAGAGCCATTGGTTATAGTGAACTTGGTTTTAATAAAGGGAAAAAGTTTATTAAAATCAGACTATAACCTGTACAGTGCTCTACGATCCACAACGACGCTTCACTCCACATGCAAGGCTCGACCTTCTAGGTGATATGATCTACGTATATATTGCCTACTTGTTAGTTACATAGTACATTGCTTATAGTATGCTTGGTCAGTATAACTACTGTTGCTTGAACGCGTGTGTGCTTACTCTCTTCTGTCATCGTATTTTCGCGAACCCCTCTCACTCATGTTCCTCTTGATGTGAAGATCATGTCTGGACGCGTTAACATGACACAAGCCCAGTTGACGGCTCTGATTAACGAACGAGTTGCTGCGGCACTTGCAGCTGCACACGCAGGAGGTATATCCTGCAGTCCAAACTCATTCTAGGATCTTTAGATCCTACTCTCGTGAACCAACCTTTGTGTTAAACTCTGTCCTTTCTTTCACCCACAACAGGTCAACATGCTCAGCCACCTGTGTGCACCTTTAAAACCTTTATAGACTGCCGACCCACTACTTTTAGCGGCACAGAAGGAGCTGTAGGTCTCCTCCACTGGTTTGAGAAGCTCGAGTCAGTCTTCGAAATGTGTGAATGCCCTGAGGCGCGCAGGGTGAAGTATGCTACCGGTACTCTCGAGGGTTTAGCTCTCACATGGTGGAATGCTCATGTCCAAATGCTGGGGTTGGTTGCTGCTAACGCCACCCCATGGGACAATTTTAAAGAGATGATCAAGGAGGAATACTGCAGTCGTGACGATATTCATAAGCTGGAAGTCGAGTTCTACAACCTCAAGATGACGGGGTCAGAAATTGAGGCGTATACTAAGAGATCGAATGAGCTTGCATTATTGTGTCCTACTATGGTGGACCCTCCAATTAAGCGTATTGAACTCTTTCTCAAGGGCTTAGTGCCAGAAATCCAAAGTCATGTGACTTCAGCTAACCTCGCCACCATCCAACAAGTTGTTCAATTGGCTCACCGTCTCACGGATCAGGCGGTGGAGCAGAACAGGTTACCAAAGCGCATAAGTGCTACAGCTACTTCGGATGCTCCTAGTGACAACAAGAGAAAATGGGATGGAGCTTCAAGCAAAGGTTCAACTTCTGTGCAATCTCAGTCTCAGCAGAGAAAGACTGATGACTACAAGAGTCCCAGTCAGCAAACATCTGGTGGTCAAAGTCATGGTGGGTACAAGGGGAATCACCCCAAATGCAATCGCTGCAACCTACACCACAGCGGGCCATGCGCCAGGGGTAACTGTCATCGGTGCAACAAGCCAGGTCATGCCGCCAAGGACTGCAGAAGCTTGTACCCCGCAAAACAGAATCGTCAACAACAAGCCCCTCAGAACCAGCGACAGCAGCAGCAGCAGCAAGGTATCAACAAAGGGTGCTTTCAGTGTGGAGCTGAAGGCCATTTCAAGAAAGATTGCCCCCAACTGAACAGGAACCAGAACAACAACAACAACAACAACAACCACAACAACAATAATCAGGGGAATGGTAACAATGGGAACAACAACAACAATGGAGCCAGGGGGCGGGTGTTCGTGCTTGGTCAAGGTGAAGCAAGGAATGACCCCAATGTTGTGACGGGTAAGTTCCTTCTCGACGACTCTTATGTTACAGTTTTATTTGATTCGGGTGCCGATACTAGCTACGTGTCACTAGAAGTTAGTCGAATGCTTAAGCGCATTCCAACACCTTTGAATAACAAGCACACCGTAGAGCTAGCCAATGGTAAGAGTTTAGAGGCCGCACACGTAGTCAAGGGTTGTAAACTCATTCTTGCTAACCAGACCTTCTCTATCGACCTCATACCTATCGTCTTGGGTAGTTTCGACGTTGTCATTAGGATGGATTGGTTATCCCAACACCGAGCAGAGATTCTTTGCAACGAGAAGATTGTTCGTATTCGCGGTTCGGGTGATGAACCTCTCCTGATTCGTGGCGACAAGAGGGGTGCTGTTGAGAACATCATCTCTTTCCTTAAGGCCCAGAAGTGTTTGAGAAAGGGGCACATCGCTATTTTGGCTCTCGTTACAGACACCTCGAAGAAAGAGAAGAAGATAGAAGATTTTCCGATTGTACGCGACTATCCTGAGGTATTTCCTGAGGAACTACCTGGTCTTCAACCTCATCGCCAAGTCGAGTTTCAGATCGAGCTAGCACCTGGAGCAGCGCCCATAGCTCGTGCACCTTATCGTTTAGCTCCATCAGAGTTGGAAGAACTCTCTACGCAACTACAAGAACTCTTGGATAAGGGTTTTATTCGTCCTAGCTCATCGCCCTGGGGAGCTCCGGTGCTATTTGTGAAGAAGAAAGACGGTACCTTCAGAATGTGCATCGACTACCGGGAACTCAACAAGGTGACCGTGAAGAATCGCTATCCTCTTCCACGCATTGACGACTTGTTCGACCAGTTGCAAGGGTCGAGCTACTATTCAAAGATTGATTTGCGGTCGGGATATCACCAGCTGAGGGTCCGAGAAGAGGACGTCTCCAAAACAGCTTTCAGAACTCGTTATGGACACTATGAGTTTTTGGTCATGCCTTTTGGGCTGACAAACGCACCTGCAATTTTCATGGACTTGATGAATCGAGTGTGCAAGCCTTACCTGGACAAGTTCGTTATAGTCTTCATCGACGACATCCTGATCTATTCTAAGAATCAGGGGGAACACGAGCAGCATCTACGACTTATTTTGGAACTCCTTCGAACGGAACAGCTTTACGCAAAGTTCTCGAAATGCGACTTCTGGCTTCGTGAAGTCCATTTCCTAGGCCATGTGGTGAACAAGGATGGAATTCACGTTGACCCATCCAAGGTAGACTCGATTAAGAACTGGCCTGCACCTCGTACACCAACGGAAATTCGCCAATTCTTGGGTTTGGCAGGTTACTACAGGAGGTTCATTAAGGATTTTTCCAAGATTGCACAGCCTCTCACCTCACTAACGCAGAAAGGCGTTGTTTATCGATGGGGAAATGCACAGGAGTTAGCGTTTTAGCATTTAAAGGATAGACTATGCAGCGCACCTATCCTTTCATTGCCAGAGGGCACAGACGATTTCGTGGTCTACTGCGACGCATCAATTCAGGGTTTTGGTTGCGTACTGATGCAACGGGATAAGGTTATAGCCTACGCCTCACGCCAACTCAAAGTTCATGAAAGAAACTACACTACGCACGACCTAGAGCTGGGAGCTGTTGTTTTTGCACTTAAGATATGGCGACATTACCTGTACGGTACCAAGTGCGCCATCTACACAGACCACAGGAGCCTCGAGCATATCTTCAAACAGAAGGAACTGAACATGCGACAACGACGATGGGTCGAGCTACTGAATGATTACGAATGCTCGATCAGGTATCACCCGGGCAAAGCCAATGTTGTGGCTGACGCCCTCAGTCGAAAGGACACCGCACCTAAGCGCGTGCGAGCTTTACAACTCACTATCCAGTCTAGTCTTCCTTCCCAGATACGAGCTGCTCAGATAGAAGCATTGAAACCAGAAAATGTCAGGGCTGAAGCCCTACGCGGCTCAAGGCAACGATTAGAACAAAAGGAAGACGGTGCTCACTACGTAACGGGACGCATTTGGGTCCCACTCTATGGCAACTTACGAGAGCTTGTGATGGATGAAGCACACAAGTCTCGCTACTCGGTACATCCTGGTTCGGATAAGATGTACCACGATATCAAAACTACGTATTGGTGGCCTAGCATGAAGGCCCACATAGCAACTTACGTCAGCAAGTGTTTGACTTGTGCGAGAGTCAAGACTGAATACCAGAAACCCTCAGGCCTACTCCAACAACCAGAGATACCACAATGGAAATGGGAGCAAATTTCCATGGATTTTGTTACTGGCCTGCCTAGATCTCAGCGCGGAAATGATACTATTTGGGTGATCGTGGATCGACTCACAAAGTCTGCACACTTCTTGGCTATCAAGGAAACGGATAAGTTCTCCACTCTAGCAGACGTATATCTTAAGGAAGTCGTCTCGAGGCATGGGGTGCCCACCTCCATTATCTCGGATCGTGATGCACGTTTTACTTCAGAACTGTGGCAAACAATGCACAAATCTTTTGGCTCACGATTAGACATGAGCACGGCGTATCACCCTCAGACGGATGGGCAGTCTGAGCGCACTATTCAAACCTTAGAAGACATGCTTCGTGCATGTGTAATCGACTTTAGCAACAGCTGGGAAAAGCATCTGCCACTCGTGGAATTCTCGTACAATAACAGCTACCACACCAGCATTAAAGCTGCTCCGTTTGAGGCATTGTATGGGTGTAAATGCCGGTCACCTCTTTGTTGGGCAGAGGTGGGGGATAGTCAGATCACTGGTCCAGAACTTGTGGTGGACACAACCGAACGAATTGCTCAGATACGACAACGCATGGCGGCAGCTCGTGACCGTCAGAAAAGCTACGCCGATAAAGACAGGAAACCACTTGAGCTCCAGGTTGGGGAGCGGGTACTACTCAAAGTTTCACCCTGGAAGGGTGTGGTTCGTTTTGGCAAACGAGGCAAACTTAACCCACGATACGTCGGACCTTTTGAAATCATCGAGAAAATAGGCAAGGTGGCCTACAAACTGAACCTACCAGCAGAACTCAGTGCAGTTCACAACGTTTTCCACGTGTCGAATCTGAAGAAGTGTCTGTCAGATGAGACCCTCGTAGTTCCTTTGAAGGAGCTCACCATCGACGAGCAGTTACGATTCGTCGAGGAACCATTTGAAATCACGGACCGGGATGTTAAGGTCCTCAAGAGCACTAGAATACCTCTCGTTCGAGTTCGTTGGAACTCACGTCGCGGCCCAGAGTTCACCTGGGAACACGAAGATCAGATGAAACAAAAGTATCCCCAACTGTTCACAAACAGCACAACCACTACTGAGGCTGAAGCTACGGAATTTCGGGACAAAATTCCAGATCAACGGGGGGAGGATGTGACACCCCAGGAAAACCATACAACTTAACTAGCTTCCTCAATGAGTACTTACCAAATTTTGGGACGAAATTTCTTTCAACTTGGGGATAATGTGACAACTCGGAATTTAGAACCCTTCATTGTATCTTGATGTAACACGCTTGAACGTTATGTGTTTATATATTAGTAAATGAAAGTTCGTGACTATCTTGATGTGCTATATGTTATTAATATGTACGTATAAAGTATAGTTGTATACAAGTATGTACGTAGTGAACCGAAACCAAAACACAAGGACACGACTCGAGACCGCTTGGTCTCGAGTGAACAGTAAAATGGTGGGCCGGTTGGGCCATGCACCTCTCGAAACTCAAAGCCAAGTATAAAAACCTCAAAACCCACACTCACTCTCACACACTCTCCTCTCATCTTCCTCTCACTAAAACCCTAAACCCCAACACTCCTCCTCATCCTCTCGGATCAAACCGGCGACCAAAGGGTTCTCGGATTTGTTTGAGATCAACACTCGGGAGCGTTTTCATCAATCTTTCACGTCTTCTACACCCGAAATCCTTGGCCGGTTAGTGTTTCTTTGCAAACACATGAATATGCATGATAAAAGTGTTGATTATGTGATAATGTGCATGGTTGCTATTATTTAGTATGATGAAAGTGTTTGAACGATTTGATGAGTTCTTGTTTGTTAATGATACATGCTTGGTTCCAAATGCATAAGATGAACAATATTCTCTTTTGTGAAAAGTATGAATGTTGTGTGATAATGTCTTGCTAAGGTAAGTTTGAATGATAAAAGAATGATAGTTAGGATTGTTTATGATCATCCGATTTATGATTATAGGTTATAGAACAAATGTTTTGTTTGCAAGACGATCTTGATATCTAGTTTAGGTGTTATGATTCTTGTCCATAAAATGCAAGATTATGTAGGATGAACATATGATGAAAATGTGTTGGAATGTGGATATGAATATTTGAATATGTGTTGAATGTGTTTGAATATTGATATGAATAATTGAAATCCTATATTTTGATCCGTTTTTGTTAAGAAATAGACAAGGAAACATGTTGGTGCATTTTCATTGGATAGTACACAAGATCATGAAATGGTGATTCTATTGGTTAGTACAACTCTATGCATATGTTCTAGAAACAGCAGGTGTGCGAGTCGAGACCTCCGGTTGCGACTCGAGACCATTAAGTTACAACTCGAGACCGCGGTGATTGCGACTCGAGACCAACGAGTGATAACTCGAGACCACGAATCGACGACTCGAGATCATAACAGCAGACATCAGGGACTCGAGACCAGCAAGGTCTCGACTCGAGATCTTGTGATCTCGACTCGAGACTGGACCCGAGACCTCTGAGGTTGCGACTCATGTCTGCACCACTCGAGATCAGCCATTACAACTCGAGACCATCCTGGTTGCGACTCGAGACCGCATGTTCTCGAGTCGAGACCACCTAGTCTCGATTGGGCTGACCGACTCGGTTATTGGGCTACCAAACATGACAATGTGCTGGGCTTGTATCTGTGCTACTATGCTATGTGCTGATTAACTGTTTAAGAATTAGAACAGTCCCAATAACCTAAAAGGATAATCGTATGATATGTATGCTATGTGTTAGATACGCGTAGGGTATGCGTGACTTCTTTACACCCAAACCTGACCTATACTGGTAACCATGTTAGGACGTGGTGACCAGCATACTTGACCAAGTAAACTAAACTGCCGAGCAACCCAAGGTGAGTTCACACTTTCTACAAAGCATGGGATTCCCAGGGGTTGGGAATGGGTTAAGGAATATGGATTCCTCGTCCTTCTTGGGTAGGACAGTACAGGTTCAGGAATGTAATTCCTCGTCCTCATGGACAGTTAACTTTCACTAGACCAAAACTCTATCACGAAGTCCCTCCTTTTTATATCGACTTAATCGCCGGGCCAATGGCGAGCGGGTCATTAGTTAGATAGCGCTATTTAGGTTTGACAAACCTCACACCGTGCCGCAGAGGACGGGCGTGAACTAATGGATCTGGGCACGTCAATGATGATAGACATTGACAGTTCAGGGCACATAAACATGACTACAGTCAGCAGTCGATATGGTAACGAGTCTAGTAACAAACATGGGGTAGCCCCCACGGCCGTAGAGCCAGATAATTAAACATGGGGTAACCCCCACGGCTGGATAGCCAGAGTAATTGGGTTAAACAAATCACGTTTTCGACTATGGGGTAACCCCCACGGCAGGATGCCAGATAAAGGAAACTGTTTTCAGAACAACTTAAACAAACACCCAACTGTGAACTCGCTCAACATTATTGTTGACTCGTTACTACATGCTTTGCAGGTCAATAGGTACTTAGCTGGAGCTTGCATGGAAGAGAGTCGTTGTGGGACATGGACAGCTGTGTGCCATGTTAAACCTTGGAAACAATTAAACTTATGTTTTGGTTTTAAACGTTATGCTTCCGCTTGCAACTTAAACTATGTTTTTGTTTGGACACCAATTGTATTGGTTGGATTTTATAATCACTTACATGCTTGTTCAATATGATTGGTGGCTGGATCCTGGTCAGTCACGCCTCCAAGCGGTAGTATTCCGCAGGTGAATTTTGGGGGTGTGACAGTTTCCTTCCAATTCAGGAATAGCCATGGTTAGAGTCCCTTTCAAATCCTGATCAGCCGATATTTCAATAAGAGCCCTAGCATAACTGTTCCTTCCCCAAGCCTCATTACACATATCATTAGCATACGAATCAAGCCGCACAGGAGACCCAATTTTTGACGCCAACATGCTTAAACCATCATCAGAATACGCCACCAGAGGGACGTCGTGCAATTTAACCCAAACTGCAACCTTTTTAAACTCTTCTTTTTTAAGGGTGTTTGTAGGGGACCAAATGTTGAGAAACATAGGTTTGTTACGGATCATCCAAGGACCCCCTTCAAGAACAACATCCATACCCTTCATGTCTTTAAACTTGAAGAAAAAGAACCCATTTGAATTCATCATAGTTTTCTGAAGACCTTGTTTCTTCCAATTTGTTCACAAAGTAATCAACTACTGGATATGCAATTCTATCACCCAGGAAATAACCATAAAGAGTGTTAGCTAACTTGTTATTAACCTGGCGAACAGAATCAATCGGAAGCACTACATCCACACCATCCAATGAGACATCTGATTTTAGCGATCGAAAATTAAGTTTAGGAACTTGATCAGCCGCATCATTGGCCTTCTTATTTGTTCCATCGTCATTCTGATTCTGATCAGAAATAACAGCCCGCTGAATACCTACCTGCTCGACCGCAGCCGCATAAGATTGCTTTTGAACTTGAGCATTATCGCCCTGTTTCTGATTTCGAGCTCGATGAGGACTGACATCATTTAGCGGTAGCACAAAAGCTACCTTTGGCTTATCATAAACCACTGCATAATCCTCATCTGGAGAATCAGAACAGCCAAGAACATAGTCCGTATCATTTAGCGGTAACATGAATCTTACCTTCTTATTCACTTCTGAAACCCTAGCCATATGTGACGTTTTTCTTGGCTCAAAAGGTTTTCCATCAATACTCTTAATCTTCTGCACAAACACATCTGAACTGTCTGCATTTTGATCACCCATTTAACCAGCCGCAGACTGATTAATCAAGAACATAAAATAAGATGAACAAAATGGATCTGGCCGCCACAAGATCGCCGAGAGTGATGGACTGCGGAAACCCTTATATAACAGCCCAAAACTCTCCGATTCAGAAAGAAAAAGCATATCCAGACGTAAACACGAAATCGAAACCCTAGAAAAGACCTAATCTGAACCTCAATCGACTAGAAACAAGAACGGAATCAGAAATCCTTACCAATAAGGAGATCGAGCAGCCCTGGTTACTAATCAGACTCGATTCGAGACCAGGATTGGATTGAAGAACCTAGGATTGGATTGAAGAACCTAGTACTAAAACCAAACATAACTAACATCACAAATTAAACCTCGGAACACTTAAATCCTTTGTATCAGTCCCTGTCCCTGAGAAATAAAACCAAACAGTTGGTGTGCTGCGACCAAAATGTAAAACTGTATAATTATGAAAACGAAAAAAATATATCAAAAAGTTACATTAGTAGCCGAGCACAAAGGCGAGATGAAAACACGATTAAACACCTCCAAAAAGCATAGAAGAATGGCTCAATTTTTTAAGGTACTGGGAAGATCAAGTAAAAGGAACAATGTTATAATCTAAAGCGAGTGGCCTATCTCAAGGAAATATCATATGCTACTTGCAGCACTTAGTTTCCTACATTACCAGTTTTTTTGGAAACATTGTCATATAAGGAGCTTTGTAACTCGGTGAAACATGATAAAACTGACCTTTTCATGGAAAACACCTGCAGTACTTGGTTTTCTACATTTACTAAATTTTGGATGAGTTCTTACCTTGCACTTATCCCCTGTGATTTCTCAACTTAAATGCCATCAAATTGAGCCCTAAACCCCAAATACATTAGGGTTTAAGCACACATGCATAACACGGTATGCATTTTTAAGTTCGTTTACCGCTAATTAGGTTCAGAATAGTACCAATGTTGTGGCTGCAAATATTAGTTTGAGGATAACATTTGCCACGCCAAAACAACACCCTATTTTTTACTTTTATCATCATCGCCAAAATCTATGTAGAGCATGCCACAGTTTCAGATCCTAAATGAAACGACGGCTCACATAAATACGTGTTCATCATCACAACCCAACAATCCAATTTGTTAACCCACCATTGTTTCTTAACGGTAACATAAAATCTCCCACTGCAAAATTTGAAATTTTCTTCTAGTGATCTCTCACAGGCATTTCATCAAACAGCCTGTGTGCACACAATAATGACCAAATAATCCAAATGCAAGACCCCCACTTTTCTTGGAGTTCAGTGACAACCAGTGTTGTAAAAGTCGGCCTGCTCGGCCTTGTACTCGGTCCCTGGACCACCTCCGAGGCAAGTTTACCCTAGTCGGACTTGACTAGTCGGCGGCGGTCAAAATCGGCCTACTCGGCATGTACTCGGACTACTCGGCCTTGTACTCAGACTAGTCGCCCTTGTATTCAGAATAATTCGGACTTGTACTCGGCCTACTTAGCCTTGTACTCGGACTACTCGGCCTACTTGGCCTTCTACTCGGACTACTCGGACTTATACTCGGAGAGATTTGAACTTTAAACATGTTTCATTTTAAATTATACTCATTTTGACATGAATTATGCTTCTTTTAACATATATATAATATACACCAATTAATTTTCTTTATATTTATCATGTCCGCGTACTCCCCGAGTACTCTTCGAGTACTCCGATTACTCCCAACTCTCAAGTCGGCCGACTAGGGACCGCCTAGCGACTTTTGCAACACTGGTAACAACATAAAAAAAAGTTACTACCAAATCAAGATTTACATTTTTCCGGATCAAATTTATCTTTACCCACTTTGTATTTGCATCAATAATAGTAAAATTTAGTTATTTTTAGTCTAAATAATCGAACGAAAAGTGTAATACTAACCACATGCTCCTCGTGGATTCGATATTCTACTTACCCTAGCTATATAGGTTATTTAGGTTTTTTTATGACCCTAACGACAGGTCATCAACTAGATGAATCAGTATATGTAGAAAGAATACGATGTAGTCGTCTAATTATGTAAGTTTAATTTTTGTATGATGTCGCCACCTATCTAATGATATGGATGTATGGTGACTGCAGGTTACACGGGTCATCCACATGAAGTGCAAAGCGGCTGAACATCGAGTCATGACGCGGATTCTACGGGAGTGGATCACCTAGTATTATAAGTACGTGTTATTTTAAACATAATGAGCAAAAACTAACAAATGTAATGCTCAAAAATGAGTTGTTTAAGCAGTTTCCATGTATCATAGAATATTTAATAAGTAAAAATTTTTATGGTTCGTATTTCAGCTACGTGTTTTCCAGTTAAATCAGTTTAGGACATAATAGCATAGCACGTGAGGGCAACATCAATCTTCTATTTATGTACTACCTAATAAATGAATAAAAGTTGGATACGTGTAACCACTATATTTGACCTCACCAATTTTTTTCTCACCCAAATTCTTCCATGGTCCTAAATAAAGAAATGTTTTATAGAGTAAGAAATACTCCGTGTGAGCAATGGGCCAATGGTTTAACAGGAGGTTGTGTAGTGGTGTGGCGACGGTTGTGTTGCTGCGGTGAAGCACGTCACATTCTTAAAGAAAAGGAGAGGATGCATGGAGTTATGGACCATTGAACGTAGCACTATAGGAGGACCAGACAACCGCAACATGTTAGTGTTTTACCCATGTCAAATGTAAAAAATGCCCTTCAATGGAACAAAAATTAACCATCAAATACGTAAGTTTGCCACAACTTCTTCACAGAGATCCGTTAAGAAATGCATTGCAACCTCCTTGTTGTGTGGTTGCTAGGACGATTTTTTTTTGTCGTGCTGGTAATCAAGAGAAATGCCATTTTGGTCAACATCAAGCTTTTAATGACATCAGTTTGTAGACTATCAAAATCATTTTGCTTTAAAAATTCTACTGATCTCATTAAACCAGCTTATCTCCAGCCTTTCGTTTAAAAAAGAGCACCAGCAAATAGATGTTTAAATTCTCCTCAAAATTCACAAAAGGAAAACTGATAGTACGCAAACAAACTGAGAATTGATCTCTTATTATTTCTCGAAATAAGATAAAAAAAAATATATACAGTTTTGAGAAAGCGATCACTTGTACAATCGAGTAACTATACAACTGACACCATCATGCATTCAAATAACATCTTCAACTAAATTGTAACAAATTAACAAACAATGCCTTTAACTGTCATAACTTGTATAGATATACAATTGACACCATCATATTCAAATAAAAAAAAGGAACCATTCATGCATGGGGTTATTCTAGCAACACATATGAAATCCAACAACTGAAAACATACAGGTCAATCTGCAAGGAAGAAAAAAAACCCAAAGACAATAAAGAAAGAAGAAACTCTATGCTACGAAATACGAATTAAAAGGAATGCGCAAACCAAAACTTACTTGAACAACAAATTAAAACTCTAGGCTACCTACAACTTTAAACCCCTCTACACCATATGAGATTCTAGAGGTAAAATGGTGAAACCCATTTGTGGAATTGGTCCTAGGGTTCGTGAAATTGGATGATTTCTTGACTTCTTATGCAATTTGATATCGTGAATATTGTATTCTAGAATTCCAATTGTTGTAATTAGGGGGTGTTTGGGAGTGCTTATTTTAACCGACTTATAACTTATTGACTTTTTGAAAAGTTGAATGATGTTTGGGTTTGAGAGTGTATTTGAGGGGAAAAGTCAATAAGTTACTTCATTGTAACTTATTAACTTTTCCAAAAAGTCATAAGGATGTTTGAAAAGCTAAGCCAAACACTGACAAAAAACTAGAAGAAAACCCCTTAAGATCAGAGAGCAAGCCACGTTAGCAGGACACAAAGGACCTGGAGAACACACGTGGTGGCTGATAAAAACAGAGGATTTTATTGATTGAAAAGCATGATTTACATTATGAATTACAAAGGCTTAAATAAGCCAAGTTACAACAACCCATTCAATGAAATGGAGGATCTTTAGGCAAAGAATAAGATGGTCAAAGACCACTATTAATCCTATCTAAAAATATACAAAAGTAATAATGAATGTGCTGAAAATCTGGATATTATTTTACAATGTTATTCTTGTTAATATGCCCCCGCAAGATGGAGGAGCCATCGGATACTCCAATCTTGGATCTTAGACGAAGAAATGGTCCGCGACCTAGCGGTTTCGTAAGTACATCAGCTAGTTGTGACAACTGGCACTTTTCCGTACATTCCGTACGATAATTAGACAGTAATCTGTGCTTTAATAACTGTGCATGGTCTAGTTTACAAGACGAATGAAATTCTGATTACTGTTATATACACACAATAGCATTTCATGTTGCAAGACTTTTATCATTACTACATGCAACACAATATAATTCCATTAATGCTCAGAACAGAGTTGGCACAGCTATCAGACAAACTAGAAATATTGACGGGAGTTCAGTACATAGACAGACATGATGTTAAGACACAAAATGAGCCCCAGGACCCAGTGTTACACTAGCATAGTGTGTAGGGAAGTAGGGATTACAAAACTGCCTCCCTAGTGATGACATAGGTGCCAGAAAGTGCCAGAAACACACTAAAACTGCAGAATTCTGCAGTAAATAAACAAATTCAGCAATTTTCAGCAATTTAACATCTAAATATAATACAGAAAAGTGGTTTAATGGTCCAGAATACCTTCCTATGTGTCGGGAATCAAAACTGTTATAAAAGACAACATAAAGTACACTAAACTGCGCAATTTAGCACTTTAACGAACCGGTAACCAACCGAACAACCGGACACTACCCGAAACATCAAATTTTCACTAGAAGCATTGTCTTAGTGTTACAAAGCTAGTTATGGTCACCAAACACCATATTACACCATAAAACACTTAAACACCTAAAATCCCTAAACATATCATTTAATGTGTAACTAGATTAAGTAACTAAGAATCAAGAAACAAAACAAGCACTACCCCCCCCCCCCCCCAACCGGTTAGGAGACATGGGCCCCACTTGAAGATCTTATTGGATTATTGTAAGGCATTTGTAAAGCATATTCCAAGCATAATATCCATTATGCTATATATTGTTGGAGAACTTTATAAAAGACCATAAGTTAAACACTTCATTACACTCCATCATCTTCAAGCTCACACCTCCTCCCTCCCTTCAAAACTTACGGCCCAAACACCCCCATATAACCATCATTTTTCTAGCTAATCCCCAAGTAATCTAAGGTGATTTTAAGGTGTCTTAAGCCTATCTAAGAAGGCTGCAAGCAACGGAACTTGAAGGACCTCTCTCTAGTGCTTTTATCCACCTCACTTGTCATCTTCATCTTCTTGAACATCATCCCTAGCCTTGTGCTAGTAGTAAGACTCTTGTGATCTCATTTTACTTCATATTATGTTGGTTAAAAGATGCTATAAGATGTTAAACATAAAGATCATAAAGAAACATAAGCATAAACTTGGACATAAAGCTCTAAAACATTAAGATCAAGTTGTTTTAGTGTATGTATGAAACTTGTTTGTAGATTTCTTATGTTTGTGATGTTGATCATCATAATAACCTTGCTAGATGGTGATTAAACACATGATCTAGCAAGTATAAGGATGGATCTTGAGAAATTTATAATGATCATCCTTTATGTAAATCATGAACTTGAAAATAAACTTGTTTTAGTGCATGATGATTATTTCTACAAGTTATAAGTCTTCAAAATAAAAGATTTCAAGAATAATATTTTTAAGAGACTAAAGTGTATTACAAGGTTTAACATGATCATGGTGTTTAAAGGAAGTAAACATGTTTTAAGTGTTAAATCAAAGCTAGAAACATATTGTTAACAAAAACAATACAAGAAGAAATATTTATAGAAAATCTTCATACAAGTTGTGAAGAACCAAAATCTTCAAGAATGAGTTTGGTAAACTATAAGCCATATTTTTAAGGATAACTAGACCTACTAAATAACATACTAAGTTACTACAACTTTTTACCAAATTTCAAGTTCATGTCAAAGTGTAAATTTGCATATTTAAAGCATATGGAAAGTCTTGTTCATGTTATTGATGATTGATGATGATTTTAAAAGAAAATGATATGATTTGAAAGCATGGAAACCTTAATTTTTAAGGGGAAACTATGGCAAAATTTTTGTAGAAATTAAACACTTAGAAAAATATTTTTAACAAGTGTTTATAAGTAAATCTTGAGAATAGCTTTCACATAAAAGTTGCCATAATTTTTATTACAAAAATTACAAATATTGGAGGTTGGTCTTTGATAAATAAAAGTGACTAAGTATATATTGAGGAAAATATATATATATTGATGTCACAACTCGTGTGATTATTAGTATATTATGTGTATTAGTTATATTATTTTAGGACATGAAATAATATAACTCATCTATGTACCAAGAAATTATAATCCAAAATATTACCAAAAAATTCAAAGGAATAAATATACACAAAATATTGGTGAAACCGAACAAAAGAATGTAACTTACAAAATATTTCGCAAAACTTACTTACAAGTATATTTTTGGTAATTAATATTTTGGACATCAAAGGAACGAAAATATGATTTTTACAATTATTGCGAATTTATATCATATTTTTGACAAGGAGAAAATATATTATTTTTTGAAGTAAAAATATATTTTCTTGGAATTTTTAAAAGATATATTTTTTTTGGGAAAAATAGATATTTTCGTGAGAAAACTTGAAATACATTATTTTTGGAGAAAAATAAGTATATATATATTTATCAAGTTAGACTTGAAAATATATTATTTTTGGAACTTATATGAAAATACAAATATTTTGCCAAGGAAAAAATTCTAAATAATTGTTCTAAGTAACATCCCTTAAAATATATATTTTGGAAAAATATATTGAATCTTTATTAAAGATAATATTCCGGAATAATTAGTATGAAATTAAGTATAAAGAATACTTAATGAATTCAATAAAAATACGTATTCTCGTACGTATAAATACACACCGGAATACGACCCCTATTCATGGCAAAAATATACAAGTACACGAATACGAATACAAATACACTCATCCTTGGGAAGGAAATACGTGTATAAATACTTGGAAGGTATCAAGTTAAATTATATTGTTTTAACTATTATTCCAAAATTTGATAAACATAATTTAAGTTAAAATATTTATTATTTTAACAAATAATTATATGACTTGGAATAATACCGAAGGCACGATAAAACGTAACTCAAAGACATTAACTAATACAAAGTCAAGGCACGACCCGCTCGCCTAATAGATAGTAGTACGTTGTAGGTAGTCGGGCACACTAGTAGCAGCTTGAGTTACGTCGGATTGAAGAACGCAAAACAGTGAGTTCATGTCCCCCTTTTCTCTTAACTGTTTTTGGTTTTATAACTCTCGGGGGTGGAATACATGTTACGAATGTTTAAACAGTATGAATTGACTATGAAATGAACTAATAGATCATGTGAGCATAGACTAAATTTGAAATGCCATTATTTCTTAATTAGGGACGACGGTTAGATCTAACGGGTACGGCCGAACCCCACTCATGGTACTTGTGACCACTTGAGTGCTTCGGTGTCCCAGTCGAGGTGAATCGACATTAGTCGAGGTGAATCGACAATAGTCGAGGTGAATTGACATGGTCAAGGTGAATTGACATGGTCAAGGTGAATTGACATGGTCAAGGTGAATTGACATAGTCGAAGGGGAATTCGACATAGTCGAGGGAAATCGACAAGGGTATAAGCCTACTCATTACGAGTGCTCCCTATGTCCTCACATGCTTTAATGTCCTTGTAAAACATTCATTTGATATGTCCATAACTGCTTTTCATACCTGTTTTCAAAGGAGTCTCTCAAAGGTTTACAAGTTTGTCAGTACTCACACAAAACGCATGAACTCGCTCAACTTTTGTTGATGTTTTCCAAACTTACATGTATTTCAGGTAACAGGTTGGATCTTGGGCACGAGTGTTGTTTCTAGAAGTAGATTTCAAGTTTAGATGTCATCCACTTTTGTTGGTTTGTGACTTAGTCGAAGGTTGTGTTTTAAAACTTAAATAACCGGTGTTTGTAATACTTTAAAGTTTATGAATGGATGAACATCGTTTTGATCATTTAGTTGTTTATTATGATTGAATGCATTGATATTAAACCAGTCACACATTATACGCTTCCGCAAAAGTCAGTGTGTGACAGTTTGGTATCAGAGCTTCGATTGTAGTGAACTAGGATTCCTTCTCGAGTCTAGACTACAATCACTAGAACCCTTTCATGAAAAAAAATTCACAAAAGGATTTTCATTGCATTCACAAAAAGCGCCAAGATCCATGAGTCAAACATTTTTCAGAGAAAAGACAGGACAAGGACATTAGTAGGGAGGAAAATACCCTAAATTAAAGTGCCAACTAAGGCATAGTCTACATAAGTTAGACTTGCCAAAGACAAAATGACCCCCCCCCTAAAAGGACAAACGAGAGTTATATGATGCATCTATTTTCCTGTCTATGCTAAGTAACATACTTATTTATTGATATATACATACGAATAAGTGTATGAAATAATTATTGATGTGAAGAAGATACCTTCGACTCCGAATCCTATTATTGTTCTTACTCGCACGATGAGACTGTCGACCTCACGCTTATTACGAAGCTCATGGCTGGAGTAACTACCAAACGAGATCCTGAGCTGGTTTCCGTAGAAGATGGCTGCTCTTCCCTCTCGATTGTGAAGGTGCCTGACTATGGTAGTGACGGCGAGGCAGAGGCGGCAACCTTGGATAAAAACCTTATCAGCAGGACGAGGTCCCTGTGGTTTTTGAAACAAGATTGAAGACGCACTTGACCAGACAAGGAAGATGAAGTACTCATCTTGAAGGTGCCCCTCCACCTACTAGGAATTCTCCTTATTCCTATTACGTTTAATCATCGTGCCTATTCGCGCGTAACGATAATGGATGTTAGCGCGTGGACCACCGCAATGGTCTTTTCCATGTCAGAGGTATAAGGATAGTAGTGTCCCCTCTTTGATTGATCATCTGCTTGGACGAGGGAAAGTTGGGGTGACCGTGCAAGACAATTTATTATTACAGGGGCCCACGTAATAACGACTTGTAGTGCATGGAAATCCTGATGGACTCTGCGGGTCAAGCTAATGATCACCACACAAAAATAAACCCTAGGTGTTCACACCTTCATCTAGTAGAACAATACCTAGACCGTTGCCTTAGCACTTTACAAAGTAGGAAACCCGTCTTTGCCTACTTCGTGTCAGGCACTTCTACCCGTTCGTGAACTGTTTGAGAACCGATATCTAAGCAAGTAGAGATGGCTAACAAGCAGGAAATATTCAGTGACGTTACACTCTCTATCACCCCTATATGTACAACCCCCATCTCTGGGAAAGTAAACCCGTCTTGTAAAGCTAAAGACCAAAGAAAACTGACGAAGAAGGAAAATCACTACTACCTTCATATTATGAAACTTGTATGACCACGGAGAAGTAACCTCGAGTTCATTTTGATTCCCCATTACAAACAATAAGTTAAGTTGTCAAGCCTATATGAAAGCTCAGTAATTGTTTTCTCGCTCATAAATTGTTGATTATAAATGCATGTGATATTGGGTGGTTACATGTTTGCTTATGGTAATATGTACCTCATAGACAATTATGGAATTTTGTCTAACCTACCCCATACCTTTTGACAGAAGAGAATGCTGCCCAGACGTGACACAGACACCAGTATGTTACCAAGGACAGAAGCCGAGCTTCAAGAACGCATCTCACAGGCCATTGCACGACATGAAGCCCTCCGCTCTGAACGCAGCGGTGGCACTTCTGGAAGTAACCCTCCAACTGGCTGCACTTATAAACAGTTCCTGGACTGCAAGCCATTGAATTTTGATGGCACAGGAGGTGCCGTTGCATTTGTTCGTTGGGCAGAAAAGACTGACTCCGTTCTAAGAATGAGTAACTGTTCGCCCCAGCAGAGTGTTACCTTTATCTCAGGGTTGTTTTTAGATGGTGCACTCTCCTGGTGGAACCTTCAGGTTCAGACCCTTGGTGAAGATGCTGCTTATGCACTTAGCTGGGACGAGCTCAAGGAAATGATGGAGAAGAAATTTTGTTCTAGGGCCGAAATCCAGAAGCTTGAGACTGAGTTCTGGAATTTGAAAATGGACGGACCGAAGATCACCGAGTACGTCCAACGCTTTCATGACTTGTCTAGGTTCGTTCCCTACTTAGTCAAACCGAAATTCAAGAGGATTGAGCGATTCATTTATGGACTTGCACCACAAATCATGAGCATGGTTACTACCTTAAAGCCTCCAACCATCACAGAGGCTATCGATTTAAGTGTCACACTTACTGAAGAAGCTCTACGTACGGGTAAGTTTTCGGGATCAGAGACAAACAAGAAAGAGACTCATGTGGAGTCTTCGGGAAATAAGAAAAGGAAGCCTTCAAACCTAAAGATAAGCACCCAAGTCAGCTATGGAAGCTCTAAGGCAAACAAAAGAAAGGAAGTGAACCCGCCTCGTGGCAGGAAGGCTTATGGAGCCACTAATAAGGCCGGTAGTAAGGTTTACTTGGGGACTAAGCCGAGATGCGAGGAATGCAATTTGTACCATGAAGGTCGATGTTTGAGGCCTAAGTGCGGGAAGTGTGGAAAAGAAGGGCACAGCAAGGATACCTGTTGGGCGAAGGATCCAGACGGGAAAGACAATGGTAAAGTTCCGGGTTGCTACAGGTGTGGTGAAGTAGGGCACTTTAGGAAGGATTGCCCTAGGACGAACCAAGCGAGAAAGGGTCTTCACGATTGGAGCTCGTGAAGCATGCCAGGATCCAGATGCGGTTACGGGTACGTTCCCTATTAACCAATTCTATGTACCCATTTGTGATTAATACTGGCACCAACTTTAACCTTGTATGCTTAGAACTTAAGAAACTGCTTAGCCTAGTTTCGAGTAGAATAGATGTCTCGTATTCTTTAGTATTGGTGGATGGAAGGTCAGTTAAGTGAAAGAAACGATTAAGGTTTGTATTTTGGGAACTTAGAAGGCCGGAACCATCTATTACCATTGACTTGGGAAGTCATGATATGGTAGTCAGCATGGGTTGGATATCCAAGTATAGAGCTGAAGTTGTTCGGAAAATCATTTGCGTCCCTCTTGCGAATGATGAAACACTTACAGTACACAACCTTCTAGCAATAAGATGCGAGGGTACTAGGCCCCATGAGGCCGTGGATTCGCGACATCTTACATTGGTCGTCGAGACACAGGAGCGCCTAGGATTAGGCTGCATAGCCTTCCCTGCTCATGTTGTCGATAAAAAGATCAAGGAGCCAAACCTAAAGACATCCCCGTGGTGGAGGAATCTCCAGAAGCCTTTCCTGAAGACTTTCCATGAATACCCCCACAGCGACAAGAGGAGTTTAAGATAAACCTAGTGCCAGGAGCGGCACCAGTGACAGATGACGCCTTACCGACTAGCTTCATCCGAGATACATGAACCTCCGATGCAACTGCAAGAGCTGCTAGGCAAAGGAATTCTACCTGGCCGAGCTCTTCACTGTGGGAAGCCCCCGGTGAAATTCATTAGGAAGTAGGACGACGGTTTTTACACGCGTACACCTAATTTGAGAGGAACTCAGAAAAACTAATATGGAAAAGTATTACACATAAGTTACATGGAGATAGATGACTAACCATCAAGGATTAATACCCCTTACCGAGAATTGATGACTTGTTGAACCAATCGTAAAGTTCTAGTTACTACTCGAAGAATGACTTGAGGTCAGGACGCCCTCAACTGCAAACACAAGAAGAAAATATCCCTAAAACGACCTTTAGGACTCGCTTCGAGCATTACGAGTTCCTTGTCGTGCTGTTTGGCTTAACACATGCATCGACAGTATTCGTGGACCTCATGAATCGAATGTGTAAGCCATACCTGGATAGATCATGATTATATTTATTGACTACATTCTTAAATGTTCAACGACCAAGGAAGGTCATGAGCAACATCTGCAAATTATCTTGTAACTCTTAAGAGGAATAACACTTGTGTGTCAGGATGTCTAAGTGCGAACCTGGGATTCGCGAGGTAAGATTTTTAGGATACGTGATGGATAAGAATGAGATTTATGTCAACCCTGCAATCAAGAGCTAAGGAGTTAGAGTTACGATTTTGTGACTCTTCTCGACAAAGTCTCGATTGCGCGTTGATGCAACGAGACCACGGCATTGCATACGCGTCACGTTGATTAAGGGATCATGAGAAGAAACCTTGATCTAGATACAATAATTGCGCGTCGCAGATTGACTTGTATAGGCAAACGCTGCACGATCTTTACTGATCACAAGGGTTTGCAGCACACCGTTAATCAGAAAGACTTAAACATGAGATAACTAGATGGAAGGAGCTACTGAACGATTAAGATTGAGAGATTTAGTATCCCCTGAGCAACGCAAACATTATAGCAGACGTCTTGAGCCGCAAGAAACGCACAAAGCCTCTAAGGGTGCGAGCCTTAGAGATGACCATACAGACAAATCTCGTCACTTGGATTCATGAAGCTGAGCATGAGATGCTCAAACCAGAGAACTTAAAGCTGAAGCATTGTAGGGAATGTAAGTACAATTATTGCCTAAGGAAAACAGAACCTTGTACTTCTTAGAACGACTTTGGGTATCGTTTCGCGGCATTTACGTACGCCTGTTTTAGGACAAGGCTCATATGTCAAGGTACTCGATCCATCCTAGGATCCGACAAGATGTACCAAGACCTACAGGATTAATACGAGTGGCCCCAGGATGAAAGCTGACATAGCTACATATATGGGTAACTGACTTACCTGTGCCGAGGATAAGACGAAATACAAGAAACCATAAGGGCTGCTGCAACAGCCTGAGATTCCCATATGGATAGAACAAATCTGAATGGATCCCATTACAAGCTACCAAAAACCCAAAAAAAAGGTCACGATATGAATTGGGTGATCATTGCTCGACACACCGAGAGTGCACATTTCCTGCCAAACAATGAGGAAGGTAGCGCAAGAGAAATTAGCAGAGATTCAGCCGAAAAAGATTGTGGCATGTCATGGAGTGCCTGATTCTATCATGTCCGACCGAGATGGTCATTTTGTGCCAAAGATATGGCTGACATTTCATAGGCGTTTAGGTCACGATTGGACCTTAGTACTACATTTCACCCTCAGACGGACGGCCAGAACAACGAACGATACAGACTGTGTGAACATGTTACGTGCTTGCATGATGAACTTTGATGAAAAGTTGAAATACTCACTTGCCCTTAGTGGAGTTTTCCTACAATAACATTTATCATAACCGTCGTTTAGGCCGCCTTGCATGAAGCATTAGATGGAACGTAAGTGTCGGTCCCCGTTGTGTTGGACGGAGACCGGAGATAAAAAATTTACTAGCCCAAATTGGTCCAGGAAAACTGTAGGCAAGATCGTTTAGATATGTGATCATATCAAGACAGCACGCGGTATACAGAAAGGCTACGCCAACGAGCGGCGGAAACCGTTGGAATTTGAGATAAGAAGTATGGTCTTAATGAGAGTCTCACCTTGGGAAGGCGTGGTATGATTTGGAAAGCGTGGGAGGTTGGACCCACGATGTATTAGACCTTTCGAGATCCTGGAAAGGATCGGGACCATGGCTCACAAGCAAAATTACCTGAGAAATTCAGCAGTGATCACGACACGTTTCACGTGCTTAGCGTTAGAGGAGTCTGAGAGGCTGGGTGTTTCAGTCTGAGAGGCTGGGTGTTTCAGTCTGAGAGGCTGGGTGTTTCAGTCTGAGAGGCTGCGTGTTTCAGTCTGAGAGGCTGGGTGTTTCAGTCTGAGAGGCTGGGTGTTTCAATCTGAGAGACTGGGTGTTTCAGTCTGAGAGGCTGGGTGTTTCAGTCTGAGAGGCTGGGTGTTTTAGTCTGGGAGACAGGATTCATGTCAACAACAAACTCCAATTTATTATAGAACCTGTTGAGGTTGCAGACTGGGAGTCCGCAAGACCCGGAGAAGTCATAATTGATTTGTTAGAGTTCGTTGGAATTCACATCATGGCCCAGAGTACTTGGGAACATGAAGACCAATTTAAACATAAGTGACCACATTTGATTCACAACTCCCCTGCGACCGATGACAACGCTTGAATTTCGGGACGAAATTCCTTTAACGGGGGGAGAATGTGACAACTGGCACTTTTCCGTACATTTCGTACGATAATTAGACAGTAATCTGTGCTTTAATAACTGTGCATGGTCTAGTTTACAAGAAGAATGAAATTCTGATTACTATTATATACACACAATGGCATTTCATGTTGCAAGACTTTTATCATTACTACATGCAACACAATATAATTCCATTAATGCTCAAAACAGAGTTGGCACAACTATTAGACAAACTAGAAATACTGACGGGAGTTCAGTACTTAGACAACATGATGTTAAGACACAAAATGAGCCCCAGGACCCAGTGTTACACTAGCATAGTGTGTAGGGAAGTAGGGATTACAAAACTGCCTCCCTAGTGATGACATAGGTGCCGGAAAGTGCCAGAAACACACTAAAACTGCAGAATTCTGCAGTAAATAAACAAATTCAGCAATTTTCAGCAATTTAACATCTAAATATAATACATAAAAGTGGTTTAATGGTCCAGAATACCTTCCTATGTGCCGGGAATCAAAACTGTCATAAAAGACAACATAAAGCACACTAAACTGCGCAATTTAGCACTTTAACGAACCGGTAACCAACTGAACAACCGGACACTACCCGAAACATCAAATTTTCACTAGAAGCATTGTCTTAGTGTTACAAAGCGAGTTATGGTCACCAAACACCATATTACACCATAAAACACTTAAACACTTAAAATCCCTAAATATCATTTAATGTGTAACTAGATTAAGTAACTAAGAATCAAGAAACAAAACTAGCACTACCCCCCCACCCCCCCAACCGGTTAGGAGACATGGGCCCCACTTGAAGATCTTATTGGATTATTGTAAGGCATTTGTAAAGCATATTCCAAGCATAATATCCATTATGCTATATATTGTTGGAGAACTTTATAAAAGACCATAATTTAAACACTTCATTACACTCCATCATCTTCAAGCTCACACCTCCTCCCTCCCTTCAAAACTTACGTCCCAAACACCCCCATACAACCATCATTTTTCTAGCTAATCCCCAAGTAATCTAAGGTGATTCTAAGGTGTCTTAAGCCTATCTAAGAAGGTTGCAAGCAACGGAACTTGAAGGACCTCTCTCTAGTGCTTTTATCCACCTCACTTGTCATCTTCATCTTCTTGAACATCATCCCTAGCCTTGTGCTAGTTGTAAGACTCTTGTGATCTCATTTTACTTCATATTATGTTGGTTAAAAGATGCTATAAGATGTTAAACATAAAGATCATAAAGAAACATAAGCATAAACTTGGACATAAAGCTCTAAAACATTAAGATCAAGTTGTTTTAGTGTATGTATGAAACTTGTTTGTAGATTTCTTATATTTGTGATGTTGATCATCATAATCACCTTGCTAGATGGTGATTAAACACATGATCTAGCAAGAATAAGGATAGATCTTGAGAAATTTATAATGATCATCCTTTATGTAAATCATGAACTTGAAAATAAACTTGTTTTAGTGCATGATGATTATTTCTACAAGTTATAAGTCTTGAAAATAAAAGATTTCAAGAATAATATTTTCAAGAGACTAAAGTTTATTACAAGGTTTAACATGATCATGGTGTTTAAAGGAAGTAAACATGTTTTAATTGTTAAATCAAAGCTAGAAACATATTGTTAACAAAAACAATACAAGAAGAAATATTTATAGAAAATCTCCATACAAGTTGTGAAGAACCAAAATCTTCAAGAATGAGTTTTGTAAACTATAAGCCATATTTTTAAGGATAACTAGACCTACTAAATAACATACTAAGTTACTACAACTTTTTACCAAATTTCAAGTTCATGTCAAAGTGTAAATTTGCATATTTAAAGCATATGGAAAGTCTTGTTCATGTTATTGATGATTGATGATGATTTTAAAAGAAAATGATATGCTTTGAAGCATGGAAACCTCCATTTTTAAGGGAAAACTATGGCAAATTTTTGGTAGAAATTAAACACTTAGAAAAATATTTTTAACAAGTGTTTATAAGTAAATCTTGAGAATAGCTTTCACATAAAAGTTGCCATAATTTTTATTACAAAAATTACAAATATTGGAGGTTGGTTTTTGATAAATAAAAGTGACTAAGTATATATTGAGGAATATATATATATATATATTGATGTCACAACTCGTGTGATTATTTGTATATTATGTGTATTAGTTATATTATTTTAGGACATGAAATAATATAACTCATCTATGTACTAAGAAATTATAATCCAAAAGATTACCAAAAATTCAAAGGAATAAATATACAAGTTACACACAAAATATTGGTGAAACCGAACAAAAGAATGTAACTTACAAAATATTCCGCAAAACTTACTCAAGTATATTTTTGTTAATTAATATTTTGGACATCAAAGGAACGAAAATATGATTTTTACAATTATTGCGAATTTATATCATATTTTTGACAAGGATAAAATATATTATTTTTGGAAGTAAAAATATATTTTCTTGGAATTTTTAGAAGATATATTATTTTTGGGAAAAATAGATATTTTCGTGAGAAAACTTGAAATACATTATTTTTGGAGAAAAATAAGTATATATATATTTATTAAGTTAGACTTGAAAATATATTATTTTTGGAACTTATATGAAAATACAAATATTTTGCCAAGGGAAAAATTATAAATAATTGTTCTAAGTAACATCCCTTAAAATATATATTTTGGAAAAATATATTGAATCTTTATTAAAGATAATATTCCGGAATAATTAGTATGAAATTAAGTATAAAGAATACTTAATGAATTCAATAAAAATACGTATTCTCATACTTATAAATACACACCGGACACGAATACGAATACAAATACACCCATCCTTGGGAAGGAAATACATGTATAAATACTTGGAAGGTATCAAGTTAAATTATATTGTTTTAACTTTTATTCCAAAATTTGATAAACATAATTTAAGTTAAAATATTTATTATTTTAACAAATAATCATATGACTTGGAATAATACTGAAGGCACGATAAAACGTAACTCAAAGACATTAACTAATACAAAGTCAAGGCACTACCCGCTCGCCTAATAGATAGTAGTACGTTGTAGTTAGTCGGGCACACTAGTAGCAGATTGAGTTACGTCGGATTGAAGAAAGCAAAACAGTGAGTTCATGTCCCCCTTTTCTCTTAACTGTTTTTGGTTTTATAACTCTCGGGGGTAGAATACATGTTACGAATGTTTAAACAGTATGAATTGACTATGAAATGAACTATTAGATCATGTGAGCATAGACTAAATTTGAAATGCCATTAATTCTTAATTAGGGATGAAGGTTAGATCTAACGGGTACGGCTGAACCCCACTCATGGTACTTGTGACCAATTGAGTGCTTCGGTGTCCCAGTCGAGGTGAATCGACATTAGTCGAGGTGAATCGACAATAGTCAAGGTGAATTGACATAGTCAAGGTGAATTAACATGGTCAAGGTGAATTGACATAGTCGAAGGGGAATTCGACATAGTCGAGGGAAATCGACAAGGGTATAAGCCTACTCATTACGAGTGCTCCCTATGTCCTCACATGCTTTAATGTCCTTGTAAAACATTCATTTGATATGTCCATAACTGCTTTTCATACCTGTTTTCAAAGGAGTCTCTCAAAGGTTTACAAGTTTGTCATTACTCACACAAAACGCATGAACTCACTCAACTTTTGTTGATGTTTTCCAAACTTACATGTATTTCAGGTAACAGGTTGGATCTTGGGCGCGAGTGTTGTTTCTAGAAGAAGATTTCAAGTTTAGATGTCATCCACTTTTGTTGGTTTGTGACTTAGTCGAAGGTTGTGTTTTAAAACTTAAATAACCGGTGTTTGTAATACTTTAAAGTTTATGAATGGATGAACATTGTTTTGATCATTTAGTTGTTTATTATGATTGAATGCAATGATATTAAACCAGTCACACATCATACGCTTCCGCAAAAGTCAAGGTGTGACACTAGTTGGTCTTCAAAATGGATGTGTTGCACATGTAGTGAGCCATTTGCAATTTTTTCTCGAACAAAATGATAGTCCAACGCCACATGCTTCATGCGTGAGTGGTAGACAAGATTTGCACATAGATAAGTTGCACCCGCATTATCACTAAAAAGTGTAGGTGAGGTTGACTTTAGAAAACCAAGTTCCAACAGTAAGTTTTGAACCCACGAAAGTTCAGCTGCACCATTTGCTAATGCTTTGTACTCGGCTTCGGTGGAAGAACGAGAGATAGATTTTTGACGTGAGGAGCGCCACGAAATGATGTTTGAACCAAGGTATATGATGTAAGCCATGGGGGAGCGGCCCCCATCCGTAATACCACCCCAATCTGAGTCGGTGAATGCTTGAAGATCAAGTCGAGAACCACGGTTGAGAAACAATCCATGGTGGATGGTACCCTTGAGATATCGAAGGTGTCTTTTGAGGGCTTGCCAATGTCGTTCAGTGGGAGCATGCATGTATTGAGAGAGTCTATTAACAGCAAATGACACATCAGGTCGTGTAAAGGCGAGGTATTGAAGGGAACCAACGAGTTGTCGGTAAGGTGTAGGATCAATTTTTGACAACCCGTCAACAAGAGCAAGTGTTTCGGTGGAGCTAAGGGGTGTGGTAACGGACTTAGCCCCATCCATGTGGAACTTTGTAAGCAGGTTCTGAATGTGGGCATGTTGAGACAGGAAAAGGCCATTAACAGTGGAGATGACCTCTATCCCAAGAAAATGATGTAACATGCCAAGATACTTAATAGAGAACTTGTCGGATAAAGAACGGATGACCTGCTGAACAAAGGAGTCAGTATTGTCGGTGATAACAATGTCATCAACATACACTAGGAAGTAGCAAACGGTGCCCCCACGATTGTAAATGAACAAAGATGGATCAGCAAGGGATTTTTTGAAACCAAGATGTAGAAGGAACTTAGTGAGTTCCAAATACCAAGCACGAGGAGCTTGTTTGAGTCCGTAAAGGGACTTACGAAGACGAAAAATGTGATTAGGAAAGTCTGGATGGACGTATCCGGGAGGTAGGGACATGTATACCTCCTCATCCAAAGTGCCATGTAAAAAAGCATTGTTTACATCTAGTTGGCGAAGAGACCAATTTTGAGATAAGGCAAAGCTAAGGACCGTACGAATAGTAACGGGTTTGGTGACCGGACTAAATGTTTCAAAGTAGTCTTTGTCATGCTCTTGGAGAAATCCTTTTGCGACACGGCGTGCTTTGTATTTGTCTATAGATCCATCTGGATGTCGTTTGATACGAAACACCCACTTGCATCCAATTGGTTTGTGATGCGAGGGAGGAACCAGTTCCCATGTGGCGTTTGTGAGAAGTGCATTGAATTCACAATCCATAGCTTTGCGCCATTCAGGATCTTTTAAGGCTTGGTTGGGAGTGGTGGGTTCAACGGATGGTGGAATTCTGTGAAGGGTAGTGGTGTTGACAAAGTTGGAGTTGAAGTATTTTGGGTTCGGTTTGCGTTGGCAAAGATGTTGCGAGGACGAGGGTAGGGTATGTGACGTATTTGGTGGGGAGAGGGTGGATGTGGATGATGAATTAGATGTGGAGTCAGCGGAAGAAGGAGAAGTGGATTGATGGGCAATGAATGAAGAGGGTGGAGAGGAGGCTGTGGGCTCGGGTGAGGGTGGTGAGGAATGAGATGGGCCGGAGGAGGATTAAGGAAGTGTGGATGCGTTTGTACTATTGGGCTCAGGTTCGAGCCCAGAAGGTGGTTGAAGTGGGTTGCTGGGCGGCTAATTATTGGGCTGGTGTGAATGGTGTAGTTGTGGTTGTGGTTGTGAAGGAGGAGGTGTAGCAGAATGTTGGATGTTTTTAGCTGGTGGAACATAAGGTATTCCTAAGAAGGAATCTACTGTAGGAATGGGAAAAGAAGAGGTTTGTTGAGTGTGAAAAGGAAATTGAGTTTCTATAAACTCAACATGGCGAGAGTGATAAAGGCGACGGGTTGTAGGAGCATAGCATTTGTAGGCGGATTTAGAAGGTGAATAACCCAAGAAAATGCATTGCTCGGAGTGTGGATGAAGCTTGGACTTTGCATACGGGCGAAGCCACGGGTAGCATAGGCACCCAAAGGGTTTGAGTTTAGTGTAGGTTGGTTCTTTTTGAAAAAGAAGAGTGTAAGGAGTTTTGAAATCAAGAATAGGAGTGGGTAACCGATTTATTAAATAAACTGCGGTTTGGAAAGCATGTGTCCAAAAAGAAAGAGGGAGCCGAGCATGGTGAAGGAGAGATAATCCGGTTTCTATGATGTGCCGATGATGACGTTCGGCAACACCATTTTGTTCCGGAGTATGAGGTGGGGTGGTGAAGTGAGAGATCCCTTGAGATTGGAGATAGGTGGTTAAGCCTATATATTCACCACCATTGTCAGTGAAGAGAGAGATTAGAGGTGTTTGAAAAAAAATTCAACAAGTGATTTGAATTGAGGAAACAAGGTGGATACATCGGATTTATGCTTCATTGGATATAGCCAAACAAACTTAGTATGAAAATCAACAAAGATCACATAGTAAGTGAAACCATCAATGGATTTTTCTACCGGCCCCCAAACATCCGAATATAGTAATTGCAAAGGTTTGGTAGTGGTAAACGAGTTCAAGCCGAACGGAGTTTTATGACTTTTATTAATAGAGCATGAGTTACAATGAAAATTGTGAAAATTGTGAAAATTGTGAAAATTGAAATTTAAATCTAAGCATTTGGCTATCTTTTTGAAAATTTGAATAGACGGGTGTCCAAGCTTGTGATGCCAATCAAGAAGTGATGTAGTGGAAACAACATTTATTTGGGGTGACGAAGGAAGATTGGCATAGTAGACATCAAGGTAATTCTCTCCCCGCATTAGACGTGCCCCCGTGTGAAGGTCCTTGACAAAAAAATGAGTGGGAAAAAATTCAACGGAAACATGGTTAGTCTTACATAATTTAGCAACGGAAATAAGTTTGTTTTTGAAATGAGGAACACATAAGACATCTTTTAGTGAAAGAGAACCATGTGACAATGGAAGAAAGGATTGACCAATGTGAGTGATGGTAAGAGTATTACCATTGCCAAGAACAATCTCCTCGGGTCCACCATAGTCAGACACGGAATGGAGAGAAGCACGATCGGGTTCAACATGATTTGATGCACCGGAATCAAACATGTAAGAGGAAGTAGCAACATTAGCGGTTGGTGAGGACTTTTTGGAGTTCAAGGAAACTCCTGTTTAGACTTGATTTTCAGGAAGAAACCTCGCAAGTTTTCTACACTCCTTTGCTTCATGACCTGCAAAATGACAAAATTAGCAATAAACATTAGAACGAGTCTCGCGAGCACCTCCATTTGAATTGGGAGACCACTGAGGACACTAGTTTCTGCTGGTGAATTGTCCTTGGTTGTTGCGGCGGTCGGAGGCAGGTCGACTGGAGGTACGATTTTGGCGAGTGGTGTGGTTAACCGTAGTGATGGTGGGTTGGGGTGAAACGGCTGCAACATTGAGTTCTCGTTCATAGTCAACGAGTTTCTCAAATAGTTCAGGGAATGTGATTTTGGAATCAAGGAGTCGAAGAGAAGTAGCAATGGGTTTAAAGTCATCACCAAGTTGGCAAAGAATATGAACCATAAGGTCCTCATCTTTTACCGGGTTTTGCACCAAAGGGAGTTCATCGGCTATGGATTTCATGCCACGTAAATAATCTGTGACTGTGCGGTTTCCTTTTGGGTTCGAAGCCAACTTAGATTTCAGGGAGATAACACGAGATCGATACGTATTGGCGTAGCTTGTAAGGAGCCGTTCCCAGGCTTGTTGAGAGGTGTCAGCAGAAGCAATTAAGGACTGGATTGTTGGTGAACAGCTGCCAATCAGAGCAGCAAGGATGGTCTGATCCTGTCGATACCAGGCGTGAAAATCAGGATTGGGTTTTGTTTGTTCTTGGTCTAGAAAGGGTGCCAGAATAGGTTTAGTTCCGGTAAGAAAATGGACAAGATCGAGTCCAATGAGGGTAGCGTGTGTTGATACACTTTGTGGATACGGCTCGTTTCGGTTCGCACTCGTTACAGAATGAAGATCAAAGCCGATATCCTCCATCGAGCTTTGATTCAATCATGTTGCAGATATGGCTGTTCTGTTTGTGTTGTCTGATTGTTGTTGCTGATCTGCATATTGCAGTGTTCTGTTTGCAGCTGCTGTCTGCGACGAAATACCTAGCCAAACATGCATGACGAAAGACATGCACCTCATGGATGATGAAATACCTGATTTTCCTGCATGGCGAAACACCCGAATGACGAAACACCCAGCATAACTTGATGTCTGACGAAAAACCACCTGATCACTCATGTATGACGAAAAACCTGTAGGTTTTTCGTCATCTATGGTTCTTTCGTCGAGGACTTTCTTCGTCTGCATATGTTTCGTCGGCTAAACATGTTTCGTCGCCCTGGTTCTTATATAAACAGCAGCATCTGAAGATAACAAAACGGGACACAAGAGAGAGAGACTAGAGAGAGAGAGAGAGAGCATAGTGTGTATATCAGAGAGTTTTTATTGTACTTCTTATTAGATCATCTTGTACCGAAACTCATTTGATATTCAATACACTTGCGTTTATACGTTGAATCTTTCTCGTGTCTATCTCGATCTCGGTTTGCATATCTGGTTGGGTTCCGCACAACCGGATTTGTTCGTATACAAGGATTAGGCGACTAGATACTCCACTAGTTGGACCTACAAAGTGGTATCAGAGCTTGGCTCTCATCCTTGTTAAAACCGAGTTGTTTTTCTTGTAATTAAAGTTCATATTTTCCGGGAAAAACGGATTAAAAACTTGAAGATCTAGGTGTTTTTGCTGATTAGTTCATACAAAACCTTGTTAAGTCTCTTTTATATATGTTGTGTCAAGATTTTTATTGAACTTTCTTGCAAAATTAATGTGCGTGTAGTGTAATATATTTTAGGTGTATATTTTAAGCCCTTTTACACTTTTTAGCCAAGTTTTAAATTTATAAAACACGATATTTACAAACACTAAACACACATATGGGCAAGTGCACCCATCGTGAGCATAGTATAGTGTTGGTAAGATACCGAGGTCGTCCAAGGACACAAGAGCTTTTAGTACCGGTTTATCCTCAACGTCTAATCAAATCAAAAGTTAAAAAAAGGTTTTTAAACTATAAAAATAAAACTAACTAAAATAAAAATAAAATAAAAGTAAAAACAGATAGACAAGATGAATCACTTGGATCCGACTCGTGTGTAGTGTAACCTTTGATTATTTCCGCACTTTTGCACTTTTTAAGAGATTATCTTAGTTATTGTAATAGGCCCCTCTTTTGAAGGTGACGTTGCCCTCAACCCAGTAGTTTGAGTCAGCAAGGATACAATCCTAAAGGGTCGGATTATTGAAAGATAATTAATTAAGTTATTAATGTATAATGTGGTAGGCCCCTCTTTTGAAGGTGACGTTACCCTCGGCTAAGTAGTCTGAGTCAGCAGGGATACAGTCCTAAGTAGCCGGGTTAAAGTTTTAATAGTAGCTTACATATGAGGGGATCAAAGAGTTTGGACCCCCGCCATCCAATACCGGTGGGTATTGAAGGAGGTTCTACTAAATTTGACCCAGGTCCTTGCAGGATCTATACACTGAACAAGGCAAGACTCTTACCAAACCGTTCCCTTAACCCCCGACCAGGTAGCCAACATATCTCCATATAGACCGTGGAGATATGAATGGTGAAAATCTTTTATTTTATATAGACAGTAAAATAATGCCAAGATACCACGGACAAACGATAAGGAAGAATCACCTTCAACATAAGAAACTAGTTATTAAAGTCATTAATACATAACCAAATAAAAAGTGCGAAAAGATTAAAAATAAAAAGTATTACACTAAACACTTGTCTTCACCAAGTGATGTAAGAGACTTAGGCAAACATGGCCTTTGATTGTCAAGAACTCTTACGATCAATCTTGGATCCCGAGACGACTCACACACTCTATGATGGATGATGGATGATGGTGGTGGATGATGGTGTTGTGATGGTGGTGGTGGTGGTGGGTGGGTGAAGTGTGAGAGAGGTGGTGTGCCAAGGGATGGTTTGCAAATGAGCCAAGCACCCATATTTATAGCCTGAACAGCAGCTCGGGCACGGCCCCGTGTCCATTAGGCACGGCCCCGTGTCCATCCTCCTTCTCTTTCTTCATTAATTGCAGTTTGTTTGTATTAGTTGACCACACCCCCGTGTCCGCTGGGCACGACCCCGTGTGCAGAAGCGTATCTGTACTATCAAGATTTCCTCAGATTCTGCGAATCTTAGAGTTGACCACGGCCCCGTGTCCGCTGGGCACGCCCCCGTGGTGGGTGATAGAAGCTTCTACAACTTTGTCTTTTCTGCAGACACTTGGGCACGCCCCCGTGCTCACTGAGCACGGGGCGTGTTCAGTCTTCTGTTCTCTTGTTTTGCTTGGGAAGATGCTGTCGAGGGGTCGGGCATGCCACATTTGTTCCTTTTCTTGTATTTATGTTAGATTTAGCTGCCTTTTTGCTTCTTTTGTTCATTTGAGTTCATTTAATCCTGAAAATACAAAAGGAAGACAAAAACACACTTTTTCCAACATTAGTACCAAAAAAAGGGTTAGTTTCATGCCACAATTGATGTAATTTATATGTTGCATTTTGTGCACATCAAAAATCGTTGTTCGAAAATTTTTCGGTGACCGGAAAACCCATAGTGTTCTTCATATATTCAAAGTTTTCTTCAAAAATTTCATGTTTAGATCTTTGTTTGAAGTTTACTGAAGTTGTTGGACAAGTGGATTGTTTTAAAATGATTGTTATTTTTCTGAAAAGCATGGGTGTTTGTTTGAAAAAGGAGCTCAAAGGCATGGGTGTTTGAAAATTTGTTCACCAACTTGTGTCAGAGAGATAAGTCTAAGATTGCATTTTGAAAATATCTTCTTTGTTTTGTCTGTGACTTTTTGTCAACGAAAAACCTTTGTTTTTCCTCAAAATTGATTTTGACGAAAATCCTATTTTTCGTCACAATTGGTCCTTGACGAAAAATCACATTTTTCGTCACTTAGTCTTTTACGAAAAACCCAATTTCGTCAGTGTAACACCCATTCTTATAATTCAGGGTTTAACGTATCATTTATAAAAAAACAATCATGTAATTAAGATTACATATGCATTGGAAATTACGGGTTTATTAAAACTTTTTACAATTTAAAAGTATACAACATATCATGTGTACGTTCGTCGTTTAACATACAACGATACAAAGTGCGGAAGCTTATTTCTTGATCGTGTTCGGTTCTTCGTTGTGCTTGATCGTCCTCCGGTGCTAAAATTATACCTGAAACTCATAAAACATGAGTTGGATTAGTCATACGTAACTTAAAACGTATTTAAACGAGTCCGGGAAGCGAAACTGATTAAAATAAAAAATTTTCGCCAAAACAGGGCTTTTCGCGCCACGCGAAAGAACCCAGATGCTCCCTCGCGCCACGCGAGGGAGGCTGTTTTCCAGCAGGTCTGCAGCTCAGTTCAGCTATGCCAGTTTTTACGGAAACGACCATAACTTCTTCGTTATTGATCCGTTTTACCCGATTCTTTTTCCTACGCGTCCGTAATTTAATTCTCCATCTTATGGAGTTAAAATCCAACATCCAACATAATAAATTTTGAGACTTCTAAGCCTTCGACTCGTTGCCTTTTTACCGAATTCTAACCCGTTTATACATTTTATCAAACAAACATATTTGTTTGACCCCCATTTCTCATGAACCCTTTAATTCCAATATTACCTATCATATTAGGTTCCAATTACGGATTTCTACGCATTATTGACCCGTTTTTACTTATAATCTTATTTTGACCCGTTAAGGGTATTTATGTCCTTTTAGGCATAAATCTCGCTCATTCATTTTTAGCACCAAATTTTCACATTAGTTCTCAAATGGACTTCCACCACAATTATATTTGTGGTGGATTTGATATAGTAAACTATTTATGTCGCTTTTTACTTCTCGGTTTGTCATTTTACGAAAAAGACCTATTTCTAGGCAATTGACCCACAAAGGTTTATGCCTATCACCTTGATGCTTATCTAAGGATTACATGATTATAATACGTGATTCCCAAACCACCCATAAGGGCCGTTTTCCTGATTTACCCATCAAGGCATATTTATCAACCTTAGTCCCTCATTTACGACGAAGGACTTTCACTACAATTATGATCAAAATTGCACATTTAAAATATAATCTCATTGATGCGTACCTGGCTCGGGTTAACAAATAGACCCGATTTATACCTTGCTTTTATTATCACATATTCTATGGACGCAATTAACCATATCGCTAATCGCTCCTGTTAACACAAGACTCGACAACCACATTAGTCGATATTGTCAAATAGTGTTATCACACCATTTGACCCGTTTGGCCTATAAGACCAAGCATTTTCGTAAGTAGCAAAACATGGTTATTAATTACCAATTTGTTCATCCGACCCATTTCGGATTTTTGCCACTAGACCCCTTTTTCTCTTAAAGTCTTTTCTTATATTTTTACCCATTCGGCTTACGCTACGGGTGCCTCTTTTTAACTACAATTTGCTTTAGTCGATACTTGACTAAATTTCCATTTTTACTCATTTTCTTGTTATTAGTTGCACTTTAAAATGATCTTAACGAAAACTCCTTAGTTATTAGTCATTACATGACTAAATTACCGTTTCGCGTCTTTTCACCATAACCCATGGTTTTTATCATTTATGTTTGTTCCGACTCATGTTAATAGCGTCGGAACCCTTAATTCGGATATTACACTAATCGCATTTGTAGTTTACAAAATAATGCATATTCTACAAAAAGGATGTAAGCGTCGCTTACCTTGCATCCGGTTATGCTCTTTTTCGCGTACACGAACCGTTTGACCTGTTCCTTGCCTAAGTCTCCATCTAGCTTGTCAAGAGTCAAACTATCATCATGATTCGTAAGACGGTTAGATTAGTCATCATTATTATGACTATTTCATCTTACAGATTCTATGTCGAAACTACTATTCGACTTCATCATTAGTTAACTTAACTTATCAAAGTCAACTAATTTCAATCACATGGTTTACACAATTAAGTCTAAATCATCATGATATTTAGAACTCTTACCGTTTTATATTTCACAAAATTGCCATATTATTCGAATGTGCGTTTCACTCGAAATTTCAATATTTAGCTTTCATTTAGGCATTTTAACAAACACCTTATGGGCAGAAATTTACATGATTCATTATCAAGTTCATAACTTGTCATATAGCCAAATTTAACATCAATAAAGCTTTCATATATCATTTAAACATCATCACTTCAGAAATCACTTTCTATGACCCGTATTACACTAGAATAATCATTCTAAACCCTAGTGTTTACTAGTTTCCCACAAAACCCATGAATCACCTTCAATGTGTTCATGAGATTTTCAGGAATTAGCCATGATTTCGCATGTTATTGTCTAGGTCTTACTCCTAGACACCATATCAACCCTATTCTACCCAAATAGCAAACATGCAACATCAATTTTCAGATTTCCCAATTTCATGAGAATTTCAAACAGAGAATTAACACCAAATTTTACATACCTTGTAACCCCCTTGTGATGAGGATCACTAATCTATGCTCAATTTTCGATTTGGACTTGGTTTGATCCTTCAATTTGTGAGATTAGTGAATGTTAGGGTTTGAGCTCCCTGGCTCCTGTGGGTTACGACCAGAACACGCACACACACACCTAGTGTGTGTGTTGTGTTTAATTTTTAAGTTTATAATTCCATTTTCAAGTTACCCGGCTTTGGTCCCTCGTGTTTGGTTAGTTATTAAGTAGGCCACAACCTACTTATTTTCAACAATATTCCCACTTATTAACTAGGTTAAATATTCCTAGTTAACTTAGCGGGTTCGAGAATATTTATGACTAAGTTTATTTCAGGTCCCGTTAACTCGGGCCTTCTATCATTTTATTTCTTAAAAGCTTTTTATTCACTTTTTATTTATTATTAGGATTAATTATTTAAATCCTAATATTTACCGGGTAAATTTTTACCACTAACGGTATTTTACCCGTCAGTAATATTAACGTGGTTTGATTACCAAACCCGTTTTTGGGGTGTTACAGTCAGTTAAGTCTTTCGCCAAGAACCAAAGTTTTTCGTTGGGTTTCACTTAAAACTTTTTAACAGAAAGTATGAAAATCATCATTAACTGTTTGTTCCAAGATTTTTGAGTAGGTATTCATTTTTATATATCTAAAATAAGTTCAGATTGGTGGGGTATTCCATCCAATACGGAGAGCAAGTATAGAAGCACGGGTTTATCGCCATCATGGGCTGAATCTCCCGCACCCGCATCCTCGTCTATTCCAGCTCAAGCGAATCAAATTTTGACAAGTCAATGGGCGTTCGTTTCAAATCAAACTCAAAGTATTCAAAGTATACTTTTAAGCGAAAGTGAAACCGGAAGCCTTAACCGTCCACCGAAGCTAATGCACATGAATGAATATCCTGGATGGGAAGAAAGATTCCATACGTATGTCCTTGGGCAAAACACGGAATTGTGGTTATGTTTTACTACAGATTTTGATCAAACACTTGAGGTTGCCGCTTCAACTGCCGCGACATTTGCAGATCTTATGGCAGACGAGAAGAAGGCATATGATTTAGAAAAGAAAGCATATTCTATTCTAACTCAAGCGTTGAGCAAGGATATATATCATCAGTTTGTCAGCTTCAAGACGACAAAGCTTTTATGGGATGCATTGAAGACGAGAGGTATAGGAAATGAAGCGTCACGCAAATTGCGACATGATCTACTCAAGAAGGAGTTTGATAGCTTCACGTGTATGGAAAGGGAATCTTTGGGAGATTTGATAAGTCGATTTTATCACTTGTTGACTGAGTTAAGTAACTTTGGGGTAGTAGTGACTCCAGAAGAAGTTGTTATGAAGTTTGCCGACGCATTACCAGCTCAATGGAATGGTTTCTTGGAAATCTTGAAATACAATGGCACTTTGGCTGCGACAAACATTAATGATTTCGTTCAGCTCTTAGAGAACAAAGATCAAGAAGAAATCAGGAAGGCCAAAAGGATTCCAGTGCCACAGAGTCCTGAAATGTATTATGGAAACTGTGGAGGTTCTAGCACTGCTGCAAGACCTGCTCCACATGCTCAGCTTCAAATGGCCTTTGTATCAAGAGATTTGTACGGAAATCCACTACCAGCATCCTCAACTCAAACGAATTTTGTCTCAAGCACTGACATGTACGGAAATCCACAACCAGAAGTCTCAAAGAAAAGCCATCAATAAACCGGAGCAAGAGATATGTACGGAAATCCTATACCAGTTCCACAACAAGCTTGTTATGGAAGCACCTCATCTGTTGGTCAGTCATCTAATCCGAATACAGTTCGGCTCGATACTTCAAGCTTCTCGAAAGTAAGTGTTGAAGTAGCTAAAGAACATATGGAGCTGCTGAACACTTTGGTGAGCGCGTATTGTGGGTTAATAGCAGGTCAGATTGGAAACATCAATCTGACACAAGAAGATTATCAGCAGATTGATAAGGAGGAAATGGATTTGATGGACATCAAATGGGCTTTCGCTAGTGCGGTCAGGCGAGCTAAAGACTTCATGGAAAGGACTGGTAGAACCAGCTTGGAAAGCAAGAAAGACACCAAGTACGGGTTCGACAAACAATCAGTTAAGTGCTTCAATTGCGATGAAATAGGTCACTTCAAGAGAGAATGTACAAAGCCAGCTCAGCATGGGAACCATAATCCTTTCAGGAATCAAGGCAACCAGCAGAATTAGAATCAAAACAGGAATAACGAGCGTACATTGATGCCTGTGAACAACCCAAATCAAGCAGGAGGATCAAATGCCAACCAGGCTCTTGTGGTATAAGTCGATGAAGGTTGTGACTGTTCGATTCAGTTGGGAAGTGATGTTCAGGATGGAACAGCTTGTTTTGCTGAGGTTGTCAAGGATCTGAAACACACCAGTGGTGGAGAATCTTCCGCCAGTGGTGGTGAATCTTCTGAAGATGAAGATAGTTCTAGTAACAGTAGAAGCTCAGATGAAGAATCCTCAACTTCAGGCGATGATCATTTGGATGAAACATCAAGTGTGATAGTCGATGCAGATGTTGATGAATTGTTGGGAGAAGCTGAAGCAGTGAATCATAGAAGATCAATCTTGGTGGATGAAGCTGCTTATTCTTATTTTTCTAATCATTCAGCCTTTATGGCTAATGTCGGCAGTTCATCAAGTCAGGTATGTGTCGATAAACCAACTTCTGATAAATGCGATAACTGTGTTAATTTAGGTGATAAATTGTCGGACTTGCAAAGCAAATATGATGATTTGCAAAGTAAGTATGACGTGACATATATCCACAATCAAAAGTTGATAGTGGATCTTTCGAAATGCAAAGAGGCTAACATGTTTTATGAAAACCATGAAAAAGGGTTTAAAACGGTGATTGAGAATTTAAGAGAAGATAAAACCGAGCTAACAAAAATGGTTTCAAGAAAACAGACTGACATAAACTGTTATATCAATCGTCTCGAGGTCATGCAAAAAGAGTTAGCCTGTGTTAAGTGTGAAAGTGAGGCGATCCGGCTTAAGCTAGATAGTTATTCAAACTCTAGGTATGTGCTGGATCACATCATTGACATACAAAAAGAGAAAAAGGATGTCACGTGCATTGGATATAAGAAATGTCCACCACCTGTTAGACACAATTATGATGCAATGCCTGATGAGGAGAATAAAACTTATTTTGAGCAATCTGTTTCTTTAGACATTGAGGAATTTGCAACCGGACTCAGATACAAAACGGAAGTATCATCAGATTCGGATATGTCAGCAGATACGAAAGTATCAACTGCTGAACAAAATCAGGATCCTCCAGTCATTGTTGAGGATGTTGATTCTTCAGATGATGAATCCGATAATACTGACTCTGCACAGTCTGATGCGGTTATCAAAGAAGAGGACATACCTCTCGAGAATCATATTTTATGTGATCCTCCCGCAAAACCTGCTACGACTGTTCAGGTTGAGTCCACTTCTGCACAAAAGTCTGAGAGTGTGAATTTGCTGTACACTCTTTTTGCTGATGATAAAATATATTCAGAAAAAGATTTTCTGATTAAAAATGTAAATCAATCTTTAATCAGTAAAGTTTTTGAAGATTCGACAAGTAGGTTTTTGGGAAAGTCGGGTTCACACATTGTGGTAACATAGTGCCCTTCGATTTCAAAAGCTGATGTTCAAAAACAATATGGCAATCAGAAATTACCAACAGTGAAAAAGCAGCAAAATCATACCAAACCAAAAGGTAAATCAACGACTCAAGGTCGAAAGGAACCGAACCAAAAGAAGAACAAAAAGGTGAACTTTGTGAAATCAAAGGGAACGGATAAATTGGAAACCTTTGCAAATAAATCTAACTTAGATCATATCAATCAAGTTAAATTTTTGAAAAGAGATGAACAAAACAGTTCAAAACCAAGTACCTCGAGATCACAAAGTTCAGCATCAAGACAGTCAAATGTTACTTCAGGGTTTGTTGAACGAAGATCATGTTTTGAGTGTGGTGAAATTGGACATATCATTCGAAATTGTCCGTATCTTCATAAACTAAAAGCCAAAGTTGATGATCCCCGTGAACGAAATTACCAAAAGCGATCTGTTTCTTCAAAACAATATCCCCGCCTTGTACGAGAAAGGGAAAAGAAACAGAAACGCCAACAAATCAAGGTAATTGAAAAAGCAATTAAAACCGGTGTGGCTCAAAAACAACATGTCTCTGTCAAACCAGAAATTTCTAAAACTTCAAACAAACAAGAAGTTAAAGTTTCAAACAATCAAACTGGTAAAACAAAACAGTCTTGGAAACCAAAAACGGTTACTAATTCAGGGGGAGCATCACAATTTTCTAATCATCAAGAAATTGAAATAACTTTTGTCGATGAAAATGGAAGACCCAAGACCACAAAGGCTTGGGTCCCCATCTCCAACTAATCATGTGAGTTCATGTGCAGGGTGTTCCAGGAGGAATTTTCAGCAGTCATTGGATTGTTGATAGTGGGGCATCCAGACACATGACAGGCGACATGAAGCTTCTCTACGACGTTAAATCTATTAGAGGAGGTTATGTTGCTTTTGCTGGAGATAAAGGCGGATATATTACTGGTGAAGGAATGGTATCCAACGGGGTTGTAAGCTTTGATAAGATCAACTTTGTGCAACAACTTGATCACAATCTTCTCAGCGTTTCACAAATTTGTGATAAGAAGTTTTCAGTACACTTTGATGCAAATGGATGTTATGTGCTGAAACCCGGCTTCAAGATTCCAAAAGACTGGATTCTCTTATCTGCTCCAAGGATTAATGATTTGTATGTCCTTGATATGAGCCAAGCCATTACAACGTCTGCACAAGCAATTTGTTTCGTTTCCAAAGCCACAGAAAAGGATTCAATCTCTTGGCATAGACGGATGGGACACATTCATTTAAGAAAAATGAATCATTTGGTGTCAAATGAATTAGTGACTAGTGTTCCTCTTAAAAATTTCCATCTTCAAGACGTCTGTGTTTCATGCCAGAAAGGAAAACAAAGAAAGAAGTCGCACCCTACAAAGAAGATCAACACCGTGGCAATTCCGCTTGAACGTTTGCACATGGATTTGTTCGGTCCTGTCAAGCATAAAAGCATCAGGAATGATCAGTACTGCCTCGTGGTGACTGATGATTATTCAAGATTTTCTTGGGTGGCGTTCATGGCACACAAGAGTGACACTTTCGCAATTATCAAAAACTTGATCACAACGATTGAGAATTTGTATTCTTTGAAAGTTAGACGTATACGCAGCGACAATGGAACCGAGTTTAAGAATCATGCCATGGAGGAGTTCTGTAGATCCAAAGGTATTCTTCATGAATTCAGTGCTAGTAACACTCCTCAAGAGAATGGCGTCGCTGAGCGTAAGAACCGCACATTGATCGAAACTGCTAGGACTATGTTGGTAGAGTCTCAGTTGCCCATTCCATTCTAGAGTGAAGCTGTGGCCTCTGCATGTTACACGTTGAATCGAGTCCTTACAGTAAAAAGACACAACAAGACCTGCTATGAGCTTCTTCATAAACGGAAACCAGATTTACAATATCTTGAACCGTCTGGAGCTCCTTGCACAATGATCGATCCGAATGGAAAGTTTGGGGCAAAAGCAATTGAAGGATACTTTCTTGGGTATGCCACCCCGAACTTAAGAGTCTTGAATCTAGAGACAAAAAGGGCCAAAAAATGGTCTGAAGTTAGAGTACAAAGGCACACATTGCCAGTCAAATGTCCTGGTCAGCCTTGGATGTTTGAGTACGATGACTTTTCCAATTCGATCAATATTCAAGAAGTCGAAGAAAGTGCTGCGGCAAAGATGTTTTTCGAGAGTGACAACGCAACAGATTCACCGTTGGTTCATCCAATTATTGTCAACAATCAAGAACCATCTTCAGTGAACAATAATGCTCTCGACAATGAGGATTTTCACGATACTACCGAACTGAACGAATCTTCAGAGGATGATGAATTTCTCGATGCAGACCAAGAAGCTGTTCATGGTACTTCAGAGGCTACACCTCCAGTGGACGCCCCTAAAACAGCTGAAGTTACTGCATCATCCTCTTCGATAGTTTCGGGTATTGAATTGGTTGTTGATCTCAACCTCAACAATCTGGGTACAAATATTCAAGTTCAAGATAATCCAGAAACAAGGATTCACAATACCCATTCTCAACAAAACATCATCGGAAATGTACAAAGTGGCATACAGACAAGAAACATGTTGCGAAACAACAACAATGCAGGCTTGTATGCGGCAATTAGAGAATCTGGTCTACAAATCGATTGGTCCTTCGCTTGTTATGTTTCACAAGAAGAACCAAAATCTTGGAAAGAAGCTTTGAAAGATAATTCTTGGGTTGAAGCAATGCAGGAAGAACTGCAGCAATTCCAGAAGCTAGGTGTCTGGAAACTAGTTGAGAAACCTGAAAACTACAAGAAGATTGGTACTCGTTGGGTTTATAAGTGCAAAAAGGATGACCGTGGAGTAGTTATCCGAAACAAAGCAAGATTAGTCGTTCAAGGTTTTCGTCAGATTGAAGGGATCGACTACAATGAAGTTTATGCACCGGTTGCACGTTTGGAAGCAATTCGGATCTTTCTAGCCTATGCGTCCTTCAAAGGATTCAAGGTTTACCAGATGGACGTGAAAAGTGCATTCTTACATGGTGTGGTTGAAGAAGAGGTATATGTCGAACAACCTCCAGGTTTTGAAGATCCTATTCACCCTGATCGGGTTTGGTTGCTGAACAAAGCTCTCTATGGTCTACATCAAGCACCATGAGCTTGGTACGCAACCTTATCTAATTATCTGCTGGAGAATGGATTTCGCAGAGGTCTTATTGATTGCACTCTTTTCATCAAAGAACAGGATGGAGATCTTCTATTGGTACAGGTATACGTAGATGATATTATATTTGGTTCTACTAACGATGTTTTGTGTAGGAACTTTGAGCGTATTGTGCAGGATAAATTCGAGATGAGCACAATGGGGGAAATGAATTTCTTTTTGGGCCTACAAGTTCAGCAAACTGAGTCTGGGATATTCATCCATCAGACTAAATATGTTGGTGACATCTTGAGCCGGTTCCAGATGTCTGATGCAACGCCCATTGGTACCCCACTGCAGCAAAATCATGGAATTAATCCAGACTTGAAGGGTGAAGTTGTTAGCTCTTCATATTACCGCGTGATGATCGGATCTCTTATGTACCTCACAGCATCAAGACTAGATATAATGTATCCAACGTGCCTGCTTGCCAGATATCAAGTTAACCCGAAGGCCTCACATCTTGCAGCTGTAAAAAGGATTTTTCGTTATTTGAAGGGTTGCCCTGACACCGGTCTATGGTACCCTAGGGATAATAACTTTGACTTAATCACTTTCAGTGATTCTGATTTTGGCGGATGCAAAATCGATGGCAAATCCACAACGGCTGGATGTCAGTTTTTAGGAAATCGCCTAGTCACATGGCAGCGCAAGAAGCAGACTTGTGTCGCTACATCAACCTGTGAAGCTGAATACATTGTTGCCTCAAGTTGTTGCTCCCAAGTCCTGTGGATCCAACAATAAATGCGCGACTACGGTTTTGAATTCCTAACTACTCGTATTTTCGTTGATAATTCTGCTGCCTTACAGATCACTAAAAATCCTGTGCAGCATTCAAAGACCAAACACATCAAAATTAAGTATCACTTCATACGTGATTGTTTTGATAAAAGGCTTATCGATGTTGTTAAGGTCCACACCGATGACCAACGTGCCGACCTTTTTACCAAAGCATTTGACAAATCACGATTTGACTATTTACTAATGGTAAACAACATTAAAGTCAAGCAAGAGTAAAACCAACATCGGAAAATCATTTTTGTAAATATTTGTTTGTGTTTTCTTAATTTATTATAGTTTTTACATTTTAGGGGGAGTAAATCCAAATTTTAAAAATCCAAAAACATCGAAAAATTTCAAAAACACAAAAACAATCGAAAAACAAAAATGAGTTTCCTGGTGAGCAAAAGAGAAAATGATAGTACACCAGTGGTCTGTCGAAACCTCTTTAAACCTAAAATGCAAAACGATAAGCAGCTCTATATAAGATGTATCGGTAGGCTCATAATCATTTTAAAGTGTGCAGGGTGATATAAACCTAAATCGACTGAAGACTGTGTGGGAACCGCTCATTGGCATATGGTCTTAGTACTGAAATTTCGTTTGAGAGATTGCCGAGGTTCTGAGATACGTGGTCTTTATGCTGTTTATCATCTGGGTATCATGGTTATTTCTCTTACCGAAATATAATGGAGACGAAGTCTAGATATTCCATGATACCATACGTACGTGTACATACTGCATACGACCTCAATAAGTGATCAACAATCACATGTCCACAAAATAAGTGATAATATATCACATTTATCCGGGAGTCAAGTTCGTCTCTTTGTTGTACGTTAGTAACAATCACATGCATCTGAATATCAAGTTACTCATCAATAAGTGATTCTATCACATAGGACTTTTGTTCAATTCAAAATAAGTGAGTTTCTCACATTTTCATATACGCCAAAATAGATGATAAATGGTATACTCACCAGTAAGATGAACTCTCGTGCATACCTTGATACGGGAATGTGTCGTGTGTGGATAAACACCGGTCGGTAAGTATAAATCATACACTAATCGTATCCCCTCGCCATGATTACATTTGATAAGTTGAGCTTATGTGGACAACAATACCGATAATTGTTATAGGATGCTTATCTAAATGTTAACTAATTGAACAACAAGAGCGTTTTGGCGTGACCGTACACTGATATGATTCTCTTACCCTCGAAACTCGCAAAAAGAATGTCTGTAAATATTTATTTAATGCTTTCATTTTCTGCATCTTTGTATATATTTATTTACTGCTTTCAGCCTTTACATTTGAAATATTCAAAATTCCAAAAAGATTTTAGGTGTGTTTTGATATAAACTTTATAAAAGTCAAAAAGATTTTCTTTCTACATTATCGTTGATTACCCGATATTGGAACTCGAGTCTTCGTTACCTGAAACCTGAACGGAAACCAAAACAACTGATTCTTCATAAATGGTCGAAATTTGCAAGATTTTGAAAGTTAAAAACTAAAATTGAACAATTTGTTAAACTTTCAAACTGTCAGACAGTAGTTGATTGAAAACTGGTCACATGTGTGTCGTTTGTTTATGTTAACTATATTCCAAGCGTTTGTTCTCATTACGCGTTTAGCTTTCTTGTATGTGCAGATGCGACATTCAAACCAGCTAAAGGCAAAGAGAACGTGCTCGATAACTAGCTTCGGAATGAAGACACGGCATAGAGGCACTCAAAAAGATAAAGATGATCGAGTTGCCGCTGACCTATCATCAACACCACAAGGATGTAAAGAATTGAAGATCAACACCGCAAGGATCTAAAGAATTGAAGATCAACAGATTCACGAGCATAACTCAAGGGAGAGCTTATTTTAAGGGGGAGTTTGTTAACACACTTCCTAAATGAAATGGGGAGTTTGTTGATACACTTTCTACTTACGACACGTGAAGACATTGAAGATCCTCCGACATGATAGTCATGGAAGATGAACCCTCACGAGCAGCATCCAAGGGGGAGTTTGTTGATACACTTTGTGGATACGGATCGTTTCGGTTCGCACTCGTTACAGAATGAAGATCAAAGCCGATATCCTCCATCGAGCTTTGATTCAATCATGTTGCAGATATGGCTGTTCTGTTTGTGTTGTCTGATTGTTGTTGCTGATCTGCATATTGCAGTGTTCTGTTTGCTGCTGCTGTCTGTGACGAAATACCCAGCTAAACATGCATGACGAAAGACATGCACCTCATGGATGACGAAATACCTGACTTTCCTGCATAGCGAAACACCTGAATGACGAAACACCCAGCATAACTTGATGTCTGACGAAAAACCTCCTGATCACTCATGTATCGTCATCTATGGTTCTTTCGTCGAGGACTTTCGTCGTCTGCATATGTTTCGTCGGCTGAACATGTTTCGTCGCCCTGGTTCTTATATAAACAGCAGCATCTGAAGATAACAAAACGGGACACAAGAGAGAGAGAGACTAGAGAGAGAGAGAGCATAGTGTGTATATCAGAGAGTTTTTATTGTACTTCTTATTAGATCATCTTGTACCGAAACTCAGTTGATATTCAATACACTTGCGTTTATACGTTGAATCTTTCACGTGTCTATCTCGATCTCGGTTTGCATATCCGGTTGGATTCCGCACAACCGGGTTTGTTCATATACAAGGATTAGGCGACTAGATCCTCCGCTAGTTGGACCTACAGCGTGGACATGTTTTCTCCAAACAGAGAAGTTGTCATTGGTGAGGGTTACATTAAAGTGGGTTGAGGCTGAAATTGAGATGACAGCAGGTGGTGCCATGAAAAAGAAGAAGATGCTACTGAAAAAAAAAAGTATGTTGTGGATCGGTTACTCGTCGGAGTATAGAGGCTTTGATACCATAAAAACAGAGGATTTTATTGATTGAAAAGCATGATTTCCACTATGAATTACAAAGGCTTAAATAAGCCAAGTTACAACAACCCATTCAATGAAATGGAGGATCTTTAGGCAAAGAATAAGATGGTCAAAGACCACTATTAATCCTATCTAAAAATATACAAAAGTAATAATGAATGTGCTGAAAATCTGAATATTATTTTGCAATGTTATTCTTGTTAATAGCTGAGACTCGAGGGTAAAAAGAAGAGGGACCAAATTAGTATAAACGCTAAAAGAAGAGGAACTAAATTAGTAAAAGGCACCTACTTTTGTTTTCAGATAGATGATAATAAACAACTAGTAATGATGCCCGCGCGCGTTGCGGCGCGGGTACATCGCAAACATTGAATGGATTAGTCCAAGCATTATGTGTCGCGTTAACCACATGAAAACGCCTGTTTCGACGTATCCGATTGAACTTAATGTAACCTACATAAGCATTGCGATTTGATCCAAGCATTATGTGTTGCGTTAACTACACGAAATCAAATTTGAAAAATCAGAAATGTTACACTTCTAACCGATACATTGGGGGAGAGGGGCGGGTGCACCTCCCGTCCCTTAAAAGCTAAGTGCCACTCTAATGTAATGATGATGGTTTGAAATTGAATAGGTGAAATGTGGTTTTGTATGGTGGTGGCTCATGATTCAATAGCCCATTAAAGTAATTTAATTAAAATATACATTTTACGAACTATAAATAAGTTATAGTTAAACAACTTTTCTAAAACCATTTACAAAACCATCTGGTTTTGTGAAAGCATTAATAGCCCATTAAAGTAATTTCACCATTAATAGTCATATAGAGAACAATCGTTTACCCCAGCCCCATCTTCAATTATTCATATTACCATCATCTCTCTCGAACTACGATCTTGTTTAACAGCAGCCGGTTTGTTTACCGGCACCGCCCTCCTCCTTCTGTTCTCTCTCTCTCAACCGACACTATCAAGCACCAGACCCTAATCCATCGCTCTCACTCTCACCATTAACCAATCTGTTCTCTCTCTCTCTCTCCATCAAGTACCAGACCCCGTGAACTTGTAAGTTTTTGGGTCGCCGTAGACAAGTACCGTACCGGAATCGCAGCCTCTAAATCACCATCCATCGGTAAAGGTATCCTCCGATTCGGTTTTACGGCGTCGGCTAGTCTAGATCTGGCTCATGGTTAACCGATTGGGATGGGCATAGTGATCTAGATGACATGCAAAAGTGGATCGAATTTCCGGTGAGTACGTCATCAAACTCATGGTTCTCTACACAGAGCTTCGTCTTCCCATCCGCTCCATATATAGATTGGGTATCTAAGGTGAACCAGAGGATTCACGTATATGCTATCTAGCCCTCTACGCGATACAACATCGTCGACGCCACCCCTACGGTGGTACTCAAGTCTGTCACTGGCGTCGGCAACCCTAAACCGGCAAGGTTTAAAAAGAACACTTCAGTATCGTATCCTGGAGAAGAATAGTCCCAAGACCGTTAAAAGAAATTAAACATGGGCAAGATTGTAATTTGAAAAGAGTGACGATTTTGTAAATAAAAGAGAAAAACGGAGAAATTGTCGGTGGCAAAAGCCACCGACTTTGTGTTTTAAGACTATAGGGAAATATGAATCATGTAAGCATATCTTGATCAAAATCCTATGATTAATTTTCTATGTAAAAATTAAGATACGGTGTCTGATCTTTTTTGTAACATTATGTGTCCACATAAGTCGAAAATATAAGACATGTGTCCACATAAGTCGAACATATAAGACGCTAGTTATTATGTACTTGACTCATAGACATCGTCATTGTCGTTGATGTCATCAGATAGAGGAAAAAAAAGAATTTGCCACCACAAAGTCTTGTGCGGTCGTCTAGAAGGTTAGTTTGTTTAGCTTAAGTGAGAACCATAAATTCAAAAAGTACTATCATTGATAGAGCCATATAGGTCTAATAAACACACAACAATCACATCACTCCGCTTCATACAGGCATACGTGTCGTAAAAAAGTTATACTGGCCGCATAAATGTATAACTAATACATACCACTAATACCTAAATGACTCGTGTCCACATATCATACGTGTTGTACAAAGTTATACAGACCGTATAACCATTCAACGATATACGTGTTGTACAAAGTAATACAGACCGTATAACAATAATGTATATACGCACTTGCTACAAGATAAGAGTCCTTATATATTGCTACAAGAGTCCAGATAGATAGATATGCGGTTAGATAATTACCATGAGTCTCCAAATTATGAACTCTACCTCTCATCCCCTCCATCTTTGTCACCTCAAAAAATCAACCTTAATCATCAACAGACTATACATACTCTTCCACTCCATAGCAATACTCATCCTCATCTTCTTCAGAATCTCCTCTATTCTCAGTCTATTTCACTCCAAAAACCAACCACTCATCCCTCATCTCTTGATCTTCATCTCAGAACTCACACTCTCCTTCATATGGTTCCTCAACCAATCTTTCTATTGGCGACCTGTCACCAGAACCGTCTTCCCAGAGCGGTTGCCAGAAGACGACAAGCTTCCACCCATAGACGTCTTCATATGCACAGCCGATCCAAGGGCAGAACCGCCACTCGGGGTTATGAACACCGTCATATCCGCTATGGCTTTGAACTATCCTGTAGAGAAGCTTTCTGTTTATCTTTCTGATGATGGTGGTTGTCCGGTGACTTTGCAAGCCATGCGTGAAGCTTTGAAGTTTGCTAAGTTGTGGGTGCCTTTCTGCAAGAAGTATGGTGTGAAGACAATTTGTCCCGAAGCTTATTTTACTAGTGAGGAGGATGTAGATGAAGTTATGGTGGATAGTCATGAGTTTGGAGCTGATAAACATAGGATTAAGGTCTGTTTCATTTTACTTTAAACGTACAAATATAATACTCAACACTTAACAACCAACATAAAATTTATTACTTTTGAAGTTACTATTATAGGTGACAAATAATTTAAGAGAAAATTACAAAATTAGCCAAGAAAAAAGTCAAATTACCAATCTAGCCACCTCATGCGTCCTTGGAAGGCCACTCACAGATCCCAAGTCTTCTGATGCGTCTGCATGGCCAAGTATTGCGTCCGCCAATCCCCAACTGACACGTGGAAAGACTCATCCCATCCCACACATGAAAGACTCATCCCATGCGTCCGCGGACTCATCCCATGCTTGAAAGACTCATCCCATGTTTGAAAGACTCATCCCATGCGTCCGCGGCCATGCGTCCGCAGACTCATCCCATGCGTCTGTGGCCACGTGTCTATTTTTTATTGGGTTTCTCCCCAAGGACTCATCCCATGCTTGAAAGACTCATCCCATAAGTGAGTGGCCTTCCAATGAGGTATGAGGTGGCTAGATTGGTAATTTGATTAAAGTCTTGACTAGATTGGTAATTTTCTCATAATTTAATTACTTTTGAAGTTATTATTATAGGTGACAAATAATATCTAAAGAATATGATTATTATTTGTTACTTTTTAAACAATTATTCCAGTGTTTTGGTTAGTTCCATTGGGGTGGGCAGGGGCGCAGCTTAGAAGGCTTCCGAGGGGGCGCCCGACCCCTCGAACTTTTCGATGCGTAGTGTTATAAATAGTACTTTCGTATAGAAAATTTTTAGGTATATACGTTTCCACCCCCGGTTTCGGAAAAATTGGAGGGGGGGGGGGGGGCGAAGCTTCGCCAATGGGGGGGGGGGGGGCATTGGACCCCCCACTGGACGTCTTGATGTGGAGGTGGTTTGTGGGTGCGGTTGATTGTAGGTTTATATGTAAAGGTTTGTTATTGTAAATGCTCTTACAGTCGGTATCAGTTTGGTTCCTTAATGTGCTAACACGCGCATTCCATCTCACTCGTGTATTAATGCAACCCATTGTCAAATATATTACTATATATATAGAGAGAGAAATATATATTATTTAAAGTATAGAATGTGAAACTAAAAGTTAAAAAAATATTATGTAAATTAAATTCATTTTACTATACTCCATGATGATGCGACGATGACATCGACAATAGAGTGGTAGGAATCTCAAAAGCCTACGGTCCCAAAAATAAATTTCGTTGCGCCATTGAGTGTTAAAGATTTTTGTTGTTTCTTCTTTGTTTTTGGGAAAAAAAGACAAATATTCTGCTTTCGAAAGTCTCCCTCACACCTTAGGGTGAACGGGGTGGGTGCGGAGAAAAGCGTGGTATGCCCTTTCACCGTGCGGCAACATCTCCGCCGACCCTTCTCTCACCCCGCAGCAACATGGAAATCGGGGAGTGTTCACCGCTTGTAGGGGAGAGGAGGGAAGAGGAGAGAGAGAGGGGTTCCAACCAATCATGCATTTTTTTCTTCCTTTTAAAAAAATGGTTTGGGTGAAACCACCCCTTGTGATTAAGTGTTTTAGGAGAGTTGATATGGACGAATTTATTGGCTCCAAAAAAAATAATTGCATCAAATACTTTATACTCTGTCATTTTAGTTCCACTAGTAAGTCAGAAAAAATAAACGTGTACTCTAATATTACAAAATAGAATATAATAATAATACGTCTATTCTAAGCAAGATTAATTTAGTTGAACTAGTTGACGAGGGAATAATTGTCTATAGTATAGATACATAGATAGATAAATTTGATTTTTCTACTTCGAAAAAGTTTAGGCTCGTCTCGTAGTAGTAACATCGCATTTGTGGATCAAGCATCTTAATCATCCGGCTATGATTAGCATATTTTGTTTTGTAACGATTTTAGGTGATAAATGATATATGCTTAATACTTATTAAGTTATTATCATTACTTCTTTTTTTTGTTATGTCTTGATTTGAAACTTTCAATGAAAAGGAAACTTAGATATTTATGGTGATGCATGTATGGTGTAGGAAGAATACAACTTGTTTGCTCAGAAAGTGACCATGATGTCAGAAAGTCAAAGTTGTATACCAAACAAAGACCATGCTGCCATCGTTGAGGTACAACATCAACTTCTTTCGATTATTTCCTTTAAATATATACAAAATTTCCCATACGTTCATCTAGCACGTGTTGCTGAACCTAGCTAGCTAGAACTTGATGGTGTACCAGTGCAGTGTCGGATCCAGAATTTATTTTCTGAGGATGCGGACGAGTGGTTCTATTACTATATATCATATTTTCAATGATGCGATCGAGATTTTTGCCAATAAAATACACTAAAATTTATTTTTTATGAGGTGCGTCCGTCTACCCACCCATACACTTGGGTCTGCCCCTGTTCCCGTGGTACACGGGTGAACCCATGCCTATGATATTAGGCCTAAATTTTACTATAGGTGTCACTAAAAAGTAGATAACATTAATATCATGCTCTCAGGACTTTACTCTATATTATTGCTTTACAGGTGATGGTTGATGAAAGCATACATGACCAAAGAAAGATGCCTCTTCTTGTCTATGTTTCTCGTGAAAAAAGACCTTCTCATCCTCATGATTTTAAGGCTGGAGCCCTCAATGCCCTTGTATATAAATCTCTCTCCATCTCTACACATTATATGTTTATATATAGGCATGCATTGCGTATATGATAATTAAACACATCTGAGACGAAAACTAACCAACCGAACATATATTTGCAGCTCAGGGTGTCGAGTTTGATAAGCAATGCACCATATATACTAGGCTTGGATTGTGATATGTATTGCAATAACAAAAACTCAGCACGTGAAGCTATGTGTTTCCATCTAGACCCCAACTTATCTTCCACTCTGGCTTTTGTTCAATTCCCACAAACATTTCATAACATCAGTAAACATGATATCTACGAGAGTCAGTTGAGATGTACCTTTAAGGTAAACAAGTTATTATCTTAATTAGCCCATGACATGTTTTAAATCGATTTCTTATTAAAACCGATTATATATTACCTTATTTGACTTGCGAATATGCAAAACGACAAGTCCCATACACTCATTGGCGGATATTGAATGAAAAAAAATCAGGGTGGACTCTCACAATCCAATATTTTACCTTATTTGACTTGTGAATATGCAAAACGACAAGTCCCATATATTGGTTTGAATATTATTATTGTGATTGCCTATTCACGTACATCATACAAATATATATAAAGAATGAGAGTCCTACCTACCTCCTATAATATGCTCCTTCCTATTATCTCTATACAATTATATGGAAGGTGAATATTATACATAATGACATAATAATGGCCGAGTAAATGGGTTGACTAATACCATACACTCATTGGCGGATATTGAATGAAAAAAATCAGGGGTGGACTCTCACAATCCAATATTTTACACTAAAAAAACCGGTAAAACTAACACAATGAAACGAAAAAACAGTGGGGGGGTGTGGGGGGGGGGGGGGGGGACTGTCGCCCATGAGAAGCTCCGCCATTGGATGTACTATCAAAATGCTTAATGCTGTTTAAAAAGACAATAATCAGATAAAGTTAAACATGTTTCATAAACAATTGCGGGACCCTACCAATTGGTGGGACGTTTGTTTTTGTTTGTAGCATTTTGACTTCTTATTTCCTATAGAACTTTTTTATTAACCAAACGAATTATTGGAAATTAAACTAGACGTTATGGCTCGGTATGGACGGGATCAAGGGACCGTGTTTGTCTGGAACCGGTTATTACTTGAAGAGAGAAGCACTATACGAGCTACCCTTAATGCAAGAAGGTTTGTAATAACTAGATGTGTGAATGGTGATAATGATGAAAAATGAAGGCAACAATGGTCACTAGATTTGTAATTAGTTTCTCTTCTCTGATCTTCTAGATATCAACTTAAAGGAAGTAAAACAATGTTTTGGTTCTTCCAACGAGTTCATTCGATCGCTTTATAAGAAATACAATGCAAAAGTACTGGATTGTGAGAAAGACTTGTTTGATGAATCGTTGCAAGAAACAAAGCACTTGGCATCTTGTGAGTATGAGAATGACACAAAGTGGGGCAAAGAGGCAAGTCTTTTAATTCAACCAAATGCTCGTTTTATGAAAAATAGCGAATGTTGGTGTCTTAGTTCATTGTGAGTCTAAATTACTTTAATATCGAGAAAGCTTGATGGTCTCAAGACTCTCACAAAAGTTGTGCTTGACGGGGATTCTTTTTCTATGTTTTTTTATCTATGTTTGTTTATAGGGTCGGCCCATGGGCTGGGTAAAGTAGGCAACCACCCAAGGCCGGCCCACTTTTAAGTGGCCCAAAATTTATTACAAAAATAAAACCTTTTAAAAGTTAAAACCTAATAATATTTACAACCCAATATGATTTTTAAACCCATTAAGCTGTTTAGTTTTGGCCCATTCAAAACCCATTGTTTAATTAACTTATTTAACTCTTTGTAACTCAATTGAAACGCATGAACCTATGGGCCCATTTTTCATTTAAACACATAGATTTAGGGGCCCATTTTTTCCAAGTCACACGGTCGAATTCTCAAGGACATATCCTGTCGTTTACGTACTAAATGAATGAACATGAAAAAAGTAATTTCAAGCATTTGTGTTGGTTCATTTGTTCGTTTAAAACTAAACAAATGAATACAAAATAAATCTGTTCATCCAAGTAATCTTGTTGATTCGCTCGTTAATTTCGTTTACAACCTTAATAATCAATGTACTCTTTCGTGAAATGTTGTAGGTTGGTTTTAGATACTTCTCTGTGACTGAAGACTTCTACACAAGCATCCATATGCACTGTAAACATTGGATCTCAGTTAACCATATGCCATCAAGACCAGCCTTTTTGGGATCTTGCACCACAAATTTAAACGATCTTTTGATTCAAGGCACAAGATGGAGCGCCGGCTTGATGGAAGTTGCTCTATCAAGATTCTCTCCCCTTATTTATGGACCATCAAGAATGCCTATTCTTCAGAGTTTTTGTTATGCATGGCTGGCTTTCTTTCCTACCGCTTTCATATCTTTGTGGATTCTAGCAACTATTCCATTTCTCTCCTTGCTCAGTCACATCACTATTTATCCCAAGGTTTGGAATAAGTGATCAACCTTAAACATCACTAAAAACTGTCGCATTTCTGACCAAAATTTTCGTTAAAAACAACCATTTCCGACGACTTTATATTTAAAAAAATGAATATTTCATCGAAAAATGGTCAAATGTTTTCCACAAGTTTTTTTTTGTCGGAAATTTCTGCAGAAAAATTTGCTCTTTTCGAGTAGTGAACTAATAATTTTAAAGCATCTTAGTAACTTGTATTACAAGAAATATGTATGGATTTTGATAATATTAGTTATATGTTAATTTGTTAATTATTCATGCAGGTTACAAATCCTTTTTTCCTTGTGTTTCTATATGTGTTTGTATTATCAAATTTACAACACATGAGAGAGATCCATTCTACAGGAGCTTCACTCCAAACATGGAAATATGAACAAAGGGTATGGATGATAAAGGGAATCACATCTCATCTTTATGGAAGCGTTCATGCAATTATGGAAAAACTTGGGGTGAAAGAAGCAAATTTCCTACCAACAAATAAAGTGGTCAATGAAGATGAAGTAAAACTACATCAAATGGGCATATACAATTTCCAAACTTCAAGTATCTTTCTTGTTCCCCTTTGTTCTTTGGTTACCCTCAATCTTCTAGCATTCGTAGTCGGGATCATTCAAATAGTGTTTCATAGAGAGTATGTTGATGCAATCTTCATACAAACTTTCTTGACGTTTTACATCGCTTTGATGGGTTATCCGGTGCTCGAAGGTATGATGTTGAGGAAGGACAAAGGAAGGATTGCAACCAATGTTAGTTGCTACTCACTTATATTTTCTGTTTTTATTTTGTCTTTTGGAAAACTTCTTGTTGCTTATTGAATATTAGTTTTGGTCCAAAAATCAATAAAACACATAACTGTGACATTTGTAAGATACTGATTATTATGTACTTCATGGGTATCAGTTGTGACTACTATGTATTAATTGATGTATTTGATACGTTGCCCTTTCAATTTCAAGTTCTAAATGACAACACTTGTAATCTTGCATTGTGTCTCGGTTAGAGAGCAAAAGAATCTTGGTTGTGGACTAATGTTTAGAACTCTGAACATGTAAATACTTGGATTGGTCGAGGCCCGATAGTTGACATCGGACCCTTAATTTCTGTTCTATGTTTAAAAATATATTCGCAAACTTTTTAGTTGTATAACAATTACCATTTATTATAAATATTTTTTCTTCTCATTTTGTGTTTTTAACAACAATGAACTCTGATGCAACTTATTTGATAGTTCAATGAACAAATACAAAATATGTTCAAAACTTGAACATACAAACAATCCCCATGATAGTACTCTAGTAATAAGAAGGTGAGAATCTATTGTAAAATTCTTGGTAATCAAACCCTAGCGCCACCCAGTTTGCCCCGAAACACATGATTTATCCTTCTCTTGTTGGCCGTGGGACCAGTCGGTGGGGAACAAGCTTGGTTGTATTCCTTTTTATGCATCTTTAAATTCGTTACAACAGACAAAACATATTAAATTATCGAAGCGTGTTTGGTTAAATTATAGATCTTAATTAGCATTTATAAATCCAGATACGATTATTGAATAGTCACCTTAATTAGTTTTTAAAATCACATTGATTTCATTATAAATCATCTTGGAAAGTACAGTAACTTACAAAAAAAAATGATAATGACTTCTGATAAGAAATAAAAATAAAAATTCGATGATGAGGATGAGGATGAAGAATATGAGAGGAATAAAAATTAGATGATGAAGAATATGATTTAATTTTCTATATAAATTAGGATGATGAGGATGAAGAATATAAGAGGAATAAAAATTAGATGATGAAGCGTGTTTGGTTAAAAAAATCATGTGTTTAAACATTTAAATATATTTCTTTGATTATAAATAAGGGTATATGGTAAAATACAATGGTTAAAGCGATGTGATTAAAAAGATAGATCGATAAAGGGTAAATGCCGTTCAAAAAAAGATAAAGGGTAGATTGGTGTGGCTAAAAATAAAAATAATGATTAGAGATAAGGGCTTTTTCAGAAGACAATTGTTGAGTCAAAAACTCTCAGATGGTTAGTGTTCAAGTTTTCCATGAAAGGAAAGAAGGTGAGTTGAAGGACTTTGAACTCTGCTCCAAAATGCATCCCGAAACTGCTTAAGGTATTAAATCTCATCATCACCTTTTGACACCCTGCAGCCACCCAAGACATTGTTGGGAACATGCAAGATATTATGTGTTCAGTTTGCAAATCATTCAAAGTCATTCACTTTTGTAATAGGATTGATATATGGCATCACTTTTATTTTGACAACCAAAGCTTCATTGGCCTAGTGGTAACAATGGGTACTAAAAAAAGTGTTATTTTGTTAGGGTATATGGGGTGGTCATCACACTCTATCATATCATCTCACTCAATCACGACTTGATATCTCATTCCATCACATTCTGCTCTATCACACTTGCAATGGTTATCACATTCCGTCACTCCCTTATTTTTGTTTCTTAATAGATGCCACACCCATTACAACTTAACAACTCAACATCAAAGTCAACCTACACACACAACACAAACCATCACACTGCGATACTCAGGGCCGGTTTTGAGCCTGTGCAAGTCTTCACGTGCCAGAGGGCCCGAAGTTTTCAAAAAAAAAATGTATATATTAAATACAGATAACAGAGTAGTTAAAACATTAGTAAAAAGTGTTACAATGGCTTCTATGCTCTTTGGTGAGTTCTCCCTCCCAAGTTCGATCCCAGCATCCTCCATTTCAGTTTTTTATATACAAGCCTCACAAGGCATCCCACCTCCACGATTGATCCAGATTATTTATTTTATTCTATTTTAATAAAACTTAATATTTTAATTTCTTTAATACAATTGTACTTTGCTAGATTGATCCAGATTATTTATTTTATTTTAATAATACTTATTATTTTAGTTTCTTTAATACAAGTACTTTGGTACTGTTTTATAATCTAACCATTAAACAAGTTGATTTAACATTTGGTGTTGGTTTCTTTTCAAAGAGCAAAAGTTAAACATTTAGTACAAAAAAAAATAGTATTATGTAACATTTAATTTGACTAAGATTAAAATACAAAAATAATTCAAAATAAAACATCATTGTTAAGAATCCACAAAATGCTGACCCAAAACTAAATGTTAATATTTTTTGTTGCACATATGTTCTTTGGTGTTCGTTATACTTTTTGTTTACTACTTACTTTCACATTTGCTAAGTTGGATTAGATGAATACTAGAGTTTGTGTTTTGTAATTCAAAATAAAAAATGACTCACATACCGAGATTAAGATATCCTCAGTGAGTGTTAGAGGTCGCTTTTAGCGAGGAGGACAAGCATCGGTTCAAAAGTTTTACACACATAACATAAGTAATATTGAACTAGCATTGCAACCGTTCATTTTTTTGCTGATTGAAGCAATATTGATGCAGCATATATATTTTAATAACGGTCAACACATTTTAAAGGATGAAGTTTATATTATAGGTAGGGACCCTAATTATGTTATCTCGCACGAGGCCCAAATTTTTTTTATTATTCTCGGGGACGGCCCTGGCGATACGCATAACGATTTCCATCCCATCACCAAGTGATACACCCCTTATAGCGGTGTATCACAGAGCATCACTTATCACTTGCATCCATCATGTGCCAACCACAACCACCCTTACAAATTGAATATATACAAGTTGGGTTCATGTTGAAGCTCTTTTAAGGGACTAAAATTAACAGACAAAAAAAGGAAAAAGAAAACGAGGCATAGTGCATAAAATAAAATATATCATTAGTTATTTGGATGCTACAGCGTACCTTGGTGAAGAGTAAGCCAGCGTGGAACCAGTTAAGATAACATAGTTTGACCGGAATGTGGCAACATAGCTCTTCAGTTTGGGAAGTGTGGTAGTCTAATACAAGAAAGTTGACGTTCTAAACAAATAGAATTACGAGCCTATAAGGACTATTTATTATATTGCATTTGGTAATGTAGTATTTGTTACAGTTCAATGCTTCAATATCAGTATTAAATTTCGTCAATTATCAAACCTTTGCCAGTCAATCTGTATTAAGTTTCGTCAATTATCAAACCTTTCCTAGTCCATCATAATGTCATTTTCTTTCTAGTTTTCATCTCCACCTAAAGGTGGTAAGAAGTAATGGGTTTTCATTATTTTGGTGACGAAAAGTATTTAATTTACGTTTATTTGCATTTATTATAACTATAAGCATACAAACTTGATTTACCCATAACTTAGTTGTCTACCGGTATAATGTTTGCATCCTATAAAAAAGTGGTGTAGATTCAATTCCTTACAAATGCAAGTTGATAATTAGGTGAAATTTAGGTGTAAAAATTGTTGTTAAAAATATAAATGAACTTATTTACACAATGTAAGTACTTAACTGACTTGATACAGAATATAATTAGTTATATCCATTAATTGTGAAATTTAGGTGTAAAAATTATTGTCAAAAAAATATAAACGAACTTATTTACACAATGTAAGTACTTAATTGACTTGACACAGAATTTAATTAGTTATATCCATGGTTGTAAAAATTCCGACTAGACGCTGATTAATCGATAGTCTCTATCTCACCGCCCGACTAGCGACTAGTGATTACTACAACATTGGTTATATCTTTATTATAGTGAAATCAATAAAATATCATTCTTTATACAAGCTAGGTACAGCTTAAAAAAATCTTACTGACCAAACATATATATGTCATGAAAAACATGTGCCAATTCTTAATAGATAAATAATTAAACTTATCGATTTGTTTGTCCAAGATAAAGTTTTAAACCGTGTAACTCCACGACAATGTGTGAGCATGTGGACGATCTATGGATTATGTGTAGCTAAGTTATGCTTTTCTTCGGGAGATCTCATTACTTGATTGTTTGGAATATGATGTTATTTATCCTTTCGGTATTTGATTACCAATAACAACCACCACCATCCATTAAGTTCTCACGTATAATAGAGTTATTACTTATTAATGGGGTCATTTATTAAGGTGACACTCTTCAAATTATCAAAATAAAGAGCATATCATGGAATCAAAATACAACAAAAAACCTACTAAAATCAAAATATTGTTTGATTAAATACAAAATATTCTCTATTTAATTATCAATCAATACAAAATATGGGTTAAATTGGATCCCAAAAATTTATACCGTTCCTGTTAATTTTTAATAAAATTTAATATTAGGCATTATTTTTTCTGAACATTTACGCCAACAACATACAAAACAGTGAGAATGAAAGCAATTTGAATATCAAGCTTAATTAGAGGTTATCATGATCACAATCATAACTCCAAACGTAAGTAAGAAAACACCACATGTTGTGTTGGGAACTCCAAAATAACTAAACAATTAATTAATCAAGAAACTACTGATTATAAAGTGAGCATACTCGAAATTAAACAAGATCATGTGACTCCTTTTGGTTCATACTAAACTTTGAAGATTTAAGGTTGTCCAACGTTAACCTAAGAACACCCAAGTCGAAGTTCCAAATCCAAAGCATCAAACTTAGGATCCACAAGCAGACCCTCCTTTTCTTGAGAACAATCTACCATAAAATCGGGTTTTCGAGTTCGAGTTTCGGATTTTGCACCGTTTGAAAGACTCACTACATGTGAACGATGGCTAGCAGGATCAAAGAGTGGAAGACAACATGAATATGTTACGGGTGGGGGCATTGTTGGAAATGATGAAGTATTTGAAGATAAACATGTTATAACATTAGGGTTAGGGTTTTGGGGATTAAGAAAAGAAAGATATCTTTGAGGGTTTACTTGTCTAAGCTTGGCTTTTTCCCTCCTATGAACATTCATGTGACCACCAAGTGCTTGAGCAGATCTGAACTCTCTTTTACAGAAACTACAAGTGTAAGACTTTGGAGGCCATGAAAACTCACCAAAACTTTCTTCACCATTGTTATCTTCTCTTCCACTTTCTATTGTTGATTTCCTGTAAGTGATGATGGCTTTATTTGTTGATTTCAACACATTCTTATAGTCTTTCATCTTGATACCTTTACTCCAACTTCCATTTTCCTCCATTTTAGCTCTCTAATTACAAGTACAAAATGTGAAAGAAGAGAGAGGAGGGTGATCAAGTATAATGAAAATTTTAATGGATGAATTGAAGGGGTTGAGATATGTAGTTCCATGTATTTGGTGACTACTTACTAAAAATAGAAATTCTTGTCCTGACCAGGGGTACCTTTTGCTCAAATCTACCACAGATATGTTTCAGTGTTCTCCTCAAATACTTGTCATTCCCTATGCAAGTTTTTCATTACTTATGAATATTGCAATTCTTTAATTAGTTTCATCAAAATAAAAAACATGTTTTGTTAAGTAATTTAAAAATTATGAAACTTTCTATACTTATAAATGAACTAGATACCAATGTATAGTTTTTTTATTAATTATATTGGCAAATATTAAATGAGTGAAGTTACCTTCTTACGTTGGTTTGGGTGAGGGTTTGAGTCTCGTGGTCACATGTATTGCATCTTTAACTTTTTTTCCTTTTCCATTTAATCTAAGTCGATAAAAAGTCTATCACTAATTTCTACAAACAAAAAACATCCTCTGACGTTTACTGTGAAGTAACATATTTTGTAACTAGCATGGGCATCTTTCTATCTTCTTTACAGTACTCCTTACCTTATTACATCAATTAATAATTATTACATTTTGTAGAATAGGATCAGGGATCTACAATATGTTGACTTAATATTCGTACTCAGTTAACATCCTTGATGGAAGATAAAAAAAAGAAAAAAACTAAACTTTATTTGTAAAAATCAATCAAATAAATAGACTCCATATGTCAAAAGTCTGGAGTTAGAATTGTTGTTCCTCAATTTGACCACACGGTGTGGAAGACTTGAAGAATCGGTGTTATTCGACATGTGGACGCTAAGTTAGCGTCCGTCAGAATAGTGGCGTGGTGGAATAAAAGGGGGTTATTCGACACGTTGCACCTATTTAATATTATTATTTTCTATTTAAAAAATATATCAAAATCAATTAAATCTAATTACATAAATTTAAAAAATAAAGAACATAAATTCACAAAACTAAATAAAATTTAAAAAATTACAAAAAAATTAATTTTCTTCTTCGTCAGGGTCGTCTCATGGAACGCTCCAAATGTGTTCAACGAAATCCGCTTGAAAGTTGTGATGTGTTATATTATTTTTAATTTCATTCAAGTTCGCTTCTTTTTCTTCATTACTTAATTCTTTGGTGCTTGGTTGACTCGTCTCCTCGTAATACTCGCAAATTGCGTGTCCCTCATCCTCCAAAATCATGTTATGCAAAATAACGCACGCGCACATCAGATTTCGAATTTTAGGGTTTTTCATATTTCTACCCAGCACTATTAAAATATGCCTTCTTGATTGCAAAACACCAAACGCTTGTTCGATGTCCTTTTGTGCCGCTATTTGAGCCCCGTTAAACTTACGTCGCTTTTCGTCTAACGCCGTTCCCCGGGTAACACGAACACAACCCAATCCGGGTATATACCGTCTGTTAGATATTAACCATATTTATACTTTACACTGTTAGCAAAAAAAGATCCTTTCGACCCAACACCGTTCATGTGGTCGTTTAAAATGGGTGATTGATTAAGAATATTTATATCGTTATTTCCAGCAGTCATACCAAAGAAGGCATGCCAAATCCAAAGATCCTGAGATGCAACCGCTTCGAGCATCATAGCCGGTTTTTATGAAATCCGCTATTGTGTTGCCCCGCCCACGATGTTGGACAATTTTCCCACTCGCATTTCATACAATTTAAACTACCGATCATCCCTAGGAAACCATATCGCTCTTCATGAGCCTCCAAAAGTTGTTGTACATCAGTAAACATAGATTTTCGCAAAGATTTTTTTAAATATAGTTCGATCACACTCACAAAAATAATGTAGACTTTCCCTCGCCATCCGTTCCGACATTTTTATATATTCATCCATAATGTCGGAAATCGTCCCATAAGCCAATTATCTAAGCACGACCGTGATTTTTTGCAACATGCTAAATCCTATACAACCATGCGCATCCTTTCTTTGTCGAGAAAATGATAAACCGTTTGATATTCTTAGAAATAATTCATGGCTCATACGAAATCAAAGTCTAAAGGTACTATCATTATAAGTAGGGTTCGGTGAAAAATAATCAATTACCAAAAAATAATGTGCGGTGACTCGGTCGCGTAATATGTATTTTCTCTTCTTGGGTTCCGGGGAGTAGGGCTGTAAACGAACCGAACGTTCAGCGAACTATTCGTGAACCGTTCGGCGGGAAGTTCGTTTATGTTAGTTCGATTAGCTTAACGAACGAACACGAACATAAAGTTTCGTTCGATTAGCTTAGCGAACGAACACGAACAAATGTCTCGTTCGTTCGACTGCGTTCGTGAACGTTCGGTAGTATGTTCAGTTACGTTTGTTCATGTTCGTTCGTTTACATTCATTCGTGTCCGTTTGATTATATTAAAAAAAATAATAGATAATAAACCTAATATCTAAACATATTGAAACCTTGTTTTTTTAAGTTAGCTAAAATTATGTCTAGGTTAGTTAAACTTTGAATAATTATGTCTAAGTTAGTTAAACTTGATTCATCGTTTGGTGATTGTAGTAAACTTCTTGTGTGTTTGATTTATCATTTAATGGTTGTATTTAATTACTCATGTCTAATGTTTAAGTATAACAATGTTTTTATTTTTTATTTTCAAGTTAAATGTTCGTTTACTTTTGTTTTATTCGTCTGTGTTTGTTTTTTATTCGAGACCAGCGTTCACGAACTGTTCGCGAACAACTGAATTTCCTTAACGAACGAACAAGAACATAAACTAATGTTCGGTATCCGTTCATGAACAGTTCGCGAACACGTTAATTTCCTTAATGAAGGAACACGAACATGACCTTGTTTGTGTTCGTTCGGTCCGATTACAACCCTACCGAGGAGTAACCTTCGTCTTCCAATATAGTTTGAACCACCTTTTGAACCACTGAAATTATGGGTGTCGGTCTCTCGTCATCTGACGAGAATAGAATTAAATCGTCAAGCCCAGGAAGAAGAAGAAGAAGAATTGGAGCATTCCAGTTTTTACACTTATATAAAAATTGGGAGAGAAATGGGAAGTTGGGAAGTAGAGAAGTGTGTTGTTTTGTAAAAATTGGTGTGAAACATGTTAGTATATATAGTTTTTTTTAGCGTGAAACTAGTCGTTGTTTGAATCACCCAACCAAGCGCGTCCACGTTGTCCTCTATTTTCCCTCAACGTCGGTAAAGAATTCCAAGCCCAACGAACAACGTCGTTAATAACGCGCGGGGGGGGGGGGATTGTGAAAGTCTGGCCGTTGATTTGCAACGCCGCCGAGAAAGAACGCCCACACTGTGTGGTCTTAGACCACACGGTGTGAAGGGCTTGAAGAATGAGCGTTATTCGACATGTGGACGCCACATCAGCGTGCGTCAGAATAGTGGTGTGGTGGAAAAAAAGGGTGTGGGAAGGGGCATGCAAGAGGGTGTTATTTAACACGTGTCACCTATTTAATATTATTATTTTCTATTTAAAAATTATATAAAATCAATTAAATTTAATTACATAATATTAAAAAATAAAATGCATAAATTTTGAAAACTACATAAAATTTAATTTTCCTCTTCGTCTTCGTCAGGGTCGTCTCGTGGAACGCTCTAAATGTGTTCAACCAAATCCGCTCGAAGATTGTGATGTTTATATTATTTTTAATTTCATTCAAGTTCGCTTCTTTTTCTTCATCACTTAATTCTTCGGTGCACGCGTATATCACATTTCGAATTCTAGGTTTTTCCATAATTCTACACTACTCTTTCAAAATGTGCCATCTTGATTACAAAACACCAAGGCCCGTTCGACGTCCTTTGTTGCCGCCATTTGAGCCCCATTAAACTTACGTCGCTTTTCATCTAACGTCGTTCCCCGGGTTAATGATTTTACGAACACAACCCAATCCGAGTATATACCGTCCGTTAGATAATAACCATATTTATTCTCCGCATCGTTAACAAAAAAAGATCCTTTCGGCCCAGCACCGTTTCATATGTCGTTGAAAATGTGTGATTGATTAAGAATATTTAAATCGTTATTTCTGCCAGGCATACCAAAGAATACATGCCAAATCCAAAGATCGTGAGATGTAGCCGCCTCGAGCATTTTAGCCGGTTTTTTATGACATCCGCTACTGTGTTACCCAACCCACGATGTTGGACAATTTTCCTACTCCCATTTCACACAATCTAAACTACCGATCATCCCTGGGAAACCATGTCGCTCTTCATGAGCCTCCAAAAGTTATTGTGTGTCACTAAACGTAAGTTTTCTCAGATATTTTTTAAAATATAGTTCAACGACACACTCACAAAAATAATGTAGGCTTTCCCTCGCGGTTCGTTCTAACATTTTTATATATTCATCCATTATGTCGGAAGTCGTCCCATAGGCCAATTGTCTACGCGCAGCCGTGACCTTTTTGCAACGTGCTAAATCCTAGACAACCACGTGCATCTTTTCTTTGTTAGAAAAAATTCATATTTATTTGATAAATCGTTTGATATTCTAAGAAATAATTCACGGCTCATACGAATTCGACGTCTGAGTACTATCATCATAAGTAGGATTTGGTGAAAAAAATCACTTACTGTAGGTCCAACTAGCGGAGGATCTAGTCGCCTAATCCTTGTATACGAACAAACCCGGTTGTGCAGAATCCAACCGGGAAAGCAAACCGAGATAAGATAGACACTAGACACACAGATTCAATGTTTAACACATACGATTGTATATATGAGAAGAGTTCAGTTTACAAGATTACAATATAAGTTTCACACACACTAAGCTCTCTCACAGTTCTCGTTTATTTTGTGCTTGTGTATCCCTCTCACTCGTGTGTCTGTCCCATTTCTTCTGTCTCCAGTTGTTGTTTATAAAGCAACAATGTCGACGAAACATACTGCAGCGACGAATGACTTTCAGCCGACGAAAGACACTTGACGAAAGACAATAGATGACGAAACATGAAGGTGTTTCGCCATGCAGGAAAGTCAGGTATTTCGTCATTGGCAACATACAGGTCTTTCGTCCATCTTGTTTTGCTTGGTCTTTTGTCATTAGCAGGAGCTGCATATCTTTCGTCATGTAGGAGCTGCATATCTTTCGTCAAACAGGTTATAAACAAACAGCAGCATCTGATATGATTCAGCAACATACAGACTTGCAGGCACAATTGATCACGATCCGAGACACGACGGAGGATGTCGAGACTCGGTCTTTAACTTGTAACGTACTCGAACCGAGCGAGCCATATCCACTATTATGTATCAACAAACTCCCCCTTGGATGCTGCTCGTGAGGTTCATCTTTCATATCTTTCATGTCGGAGGATCTTCAAAGTCTTCACGTGTCGTAAGTAGAAAGTGTATCAACAAACTCCCCATTTCATTTAGGAAGTGTGTTAACAAACTCCCCCTTAACATAAGCTATCCCTTGAGTTATGCTCGTGAATCTGTTGATCTTCAATTCTTTAGATCCTTGTGGAGTTGATGATAGGCCAACGGCAACTCGATCATCTTTATCTTTTGAGTGCCTCCACGTCGTGTCTTCATTCCGAAGCTTGTCTTCGAACACGTTCTCTTCGCTTTTAGATGTCTTGATTGTAGCATCTGCACATACAAGAAAGCTAAACACGCAATGAGGACGACCACTTGGAATATAGTTAACATAAACAAACAACACACATGTGACCAGTTCTCAATCAAATACCGTCCGACAGTTTGAAAGTTTAACAAATTGTTTAATTTTGGTTTTTAACTTTCAAAACATGCAAATTTCGACCGTTAATGAAGATTCAGGTGTTTTGGTTTTGATCAGATTTCAGGTGTCGAAGACTCGAGATCCAACATCGGGCAATCAAAAGAAATTAGAAATAAAATCTTTTTGGCTTTTATAAAGTTTATATTAAAATACACCTAAAATCTTTTTGGTATTTTGAATATTTCAAATGTAAAGACTGAAAGCAGTAAATAAATATATACAAAGATGCAAAAACTGAAAGCATTAAATAAATATTTACAGACATTCTTTTTGTGAGTTTCGAGGGTAAGAGAATCATATCAGTGTACGGTCACGCCAAAACACTCTTGTTGTTCAGTTAGTTAACATTAAGATAAGCATCCTATAATGATTATCGGTATTGTTGTCCACTTAAACTCAACTTATCAGATGTAATCACGGCGAGGGGATACGATTAGTGTATGATTTATACTTACCGACCGGTGTTCATCCACACACGACACATTCCCGTATCAAGGTATGCACGAGATTTCATCTTACTGGTGAGTATACCATTTATCATCTGTTTTGACGTATATGAAAATGTGAGATACTCACTTATTTTGATTGAAAACAAGCCCTATGTGATAGAATCACTTATTGATGAGGAACTTGATTTTCAGATGCATGAGGGCACAGGAGCAAGTCCGTGAACAGGTTAGTACCATCGTACAGACAAAGAGACGAACTTGACTCTCGGATAAACTGTGATATTTTATCACTTATTTTGTTTGGACATGTGATGGTTGATCACTTATTGAGGTCGAATGCATCATGTATTATATACATGTTTGAATGATATATACACGTATGAATGGTATCATGGAGGATCTAGACTTCGCATCCGTTATATTTTGGTAAAAGAAACAACCATGATACCCAGATGATAAACAGCATAAAGACCACATATCTCAGAACCTCGGCAATCTCTCAAACGAAATTTCGGTACTAAGACCATATGCCAATGAGCGGTTCCCACCTGGTCTTCAGTCGATTTAAGTTTATATCACCCTGCACACTTTAAAATGATTGTAAGCCTACCGATACATCTTATATAGAGCTGCTTATCGTTTTTCATTTTAAGGTTTAAAAGAGGTTTGGACAGACCACTGATGTACTATCATTTTCTCTTTTGCTTGCCACAAAACTCATTTTTGTTTTTCTATTGTTTTTGTGTTTTTGAAATTTTTCGATGTTTTTGGATTTTTAAAGTTTGGATTTACTCCCCCTAAAATCTAAAAACTATGATAAATTAAAAACACAAAGGTATTTACAAAAACGATTTCCCGATGTCGGTTTTACTGTTGCTTGACCTTAATGCCGTTTACCAATAATAAAAAGTCAAATCGTGATTTGTCAAAAGCTTTGGTAAAAAGGTCGGCACGTTGGTCATCAGTGTGGACCTTAACAACATCGATAAGCCTTTTATCAAAGCAATCACGTATGAAGTGATATTTGATTTCGATGTGTTTGGTCTTTGAATGCTGCACAGGATTTCTAGTGATCTGTAAGGCAGCAGAATTATCAACGAAAATAGGAGTAGATAGGAATTCAAAACCGTAGTCACGCATTTGTTGTTGGATCCACAGGACTTGGGAGCAACAACTTGAGGCAGCAATGTATTCAGCTTCGCATGTTGATGTAGCGACACAAGTCTGCTTCTTGCACTGCCATGTGACTAGGCGATTTCCCAAAAACTGACATCCAGCCGTTGTGGATTTGCCGTCGATTTTGCATCCGCCAAAATCAGAATCACTGAAAGCGATCAAGTCAAAGCTATCATCCCTAGGGTACCACAGACCGGTGTCTGGGCATCCCTTCAAATAGCGAAAAATCCTTTTCACAGCTGCAAGATGCGAGGCCTTCGGGTTAACTTAATATCTGGCAAGCAGGCACGTTGGGTACATTATATCTGGTCTTGATGCTACGAGGTACATGAGAGATCCGATCATAGCGCGGTAATATGAAGAGCTAACAACTTCACCCTTCAAGTCAGGATTAATTCCATGATTTTGCTGCAGTGGGGCACCAATGGGCGTTGGATCAGACATCTGGAACCGGCTCAAGATGTCACCAACATATTTAGTCTGATGGATGAATATCCCAGACTCAGTTTGCTGAACTTGTAGGCCCAAAAAGAAATTCATTTCCCCCATTGCGCTCATCTCGAATTTATCCTGCATAACACACTCAAAGTTCCTACACAAAACATCGTTAGTAGAACCAAATATAATATCATCTACGTATACCTGTACCAATAGAAGATCTCCATCCAGTTCTTTGATGAAAAGAGTGCAATCGATAAGACCTCGTCGAAATCCATTCTCCAGCAGATAATTAGATAAGGTTGCGTACCAAGTTCTCGGTTCTTGATGTAGACCATAGAGAGCTTTGTTGAGCAACCAAACCCGATCAGGGTGAATAGGATCTTTAAAACGTAGAGGCTGTTCGACATACACCTCTTCTTCAACCACACCATGTAAGAATGCACTTTTCACGTCCATCTGGTAGACCTTGAATCCTTTGAAGGAAGCATAGGCTAGAAAAATCCGAATAGCTTCAAGACGTGCAACGGGTGCTTAAACTTCGTTGTAGTCGATCCCTTCAATCTGACGAAAACCTTGAACGGCTAATCTTGCTTTGTTTCGAATAACTACTCCACGGTCATCCTTTTTGCACTTATAAACCCAACGGGTACCAATCTTCTTGTAGTTTTCAGGTTTCTCAACTAGCTTCCAGACACCTAGCTTCTGGAATTGCTGCACCTCTTCCTGCATAGCTTCCACCCAAGAATTATCTTTCAAAGCTTCTTTCCAAGATTTTGGTTCTTCTTGTGATACATAACACGCGAAGGACCAATCGTTTTATTGACCAGAGTCTTAAATCGCCGCATACAAGCCTGCATTGTTGTCGTTTCGCAACATGTTTCTCGTTTGTACGCCACTTTGTACATTACCGATGATGTTTTGTTGAGGATGGGTATTGTGAATTCTTGTTTCTGGATTATCTGGAACTGGAATATTTATACCCAGATTGTTGAAATTAAGATCAACAACCAAATCAATACCCTGAACTGGCGAAGAGGATGATGCAGTAGCTTCAGCTGTTTTAGGGGCGTCCACTGGAGGTGTAGCCTCTGAAGTACCATGAACAGCTTCTTGGTCTGCATCGAGAAATTCATCATCCTCTGAAGATTCGTTCAGTTCTGTAGCATCGTGAAAATCCTCATTGTCGAGAGCATTATTGTTCACTGAAGTTGGTTCTTGATTGTTAACAATAATTGGACGAACCAATGGTGAATCTGTTGCGTTGTCACTCTCGAAAAACATCTTTGCCGTAGCACTTTCTTCGACTTCTTGAATATTGATCGAATTGAAAAAGTCATCGTACTCAAACATCCAAGGCTGACCAGGACATTTGACTGGTAATGTGTGCCTTTGTACTCTGACTTCAGACCATTCCTTGACCCTTTTTGTCTCTAGATTCCAGACTCTTAAGTTAGGGGTGGCATACCCAAGAAAGTATCCTTCAATTGCTTTTGCCCCAAACTTTCCATTAGGATCGATCATTATGCAAGGAGTTCCAAGCGGTTCAAGATATTGTAAATCTGGTTTCCGTTTGTGAAGAAGCTCAAAGCAGGTCTTGTTGTGTCTTTTTACTGTAAGGACTCGATTCAACGTGTAGCATGCAGAGGCCACAGCTTCACTCCAGAAGGGAATGGGCAACTGTGACTCTACCAACATAGTCCTAGCAGTTTCGATCAATGTACGGTTCTTACGCTCAGCGATGCCATTCTGTTGAGGAATATAGCTTGCACTAAATTCATGAAGAATACCTTTGGATCTACAGAACTCCTCCATGGCATGATTCTTAAACTCAGTTCCATTGTCGCTGCGTATCCTTCTAACTTTCAAAGAATACAAATTCTCAATCGTTGTGATCAAGTTTTTGATGATTTGGAAAGTATCACTCTTATGTGCCATGAACGCCACCCAAGAAAATCTTGAATAATCATCAGTCACCACGAGGCAGTACTGGTCATTCCTGATGCTTTTATGCTTGATAGGACCGAACAAATCCATGTGCAAACGTTCAAGCGGAACGGCCACCGTGTTGATCTTCTTAGTCGGGTGTCGCTTATTGCTTTGCTTTCCTTTTTGGCATGAAACACAGACGTCTTGAAGATGGAAGTTTTTAAGAGGAACACCAGTCACTAATTCATTTGACACCAAATGATTCATTTTTCTTAAATGAATGTGTCCCATCTGTCTGTGCCAAGAGATTGTATCCTTTTCTGTGGCTTTGGAAACGAAACAAGTTGCTTGTGCAGACGTTGTAATTGCTTGGCTCATATCAAGGACATACAAATCATTAATCCTTGGAGCAGATAAGAGAATCCAATCTTTTGGAATCTTGAAACCGGGTTTCAACACATAACATCCATTTGCATCAAAGTGTACTGAAAACTTCTTATCACAGATTTGTGAAACGCTGAGAAGATTGTGATCAAGTTGTTGCACAAAGTTGATCTTATCAAAGCTTACAACCCCGTTGGATACTGTCACGGCCCCCGACCCGGTTTGACCCGTTTCAGGAGCCGCGAGACAGAAATCCCGTGGTATTTATTTAATTGAGTTTAACAGCGGAAGTTTATCATCAGGATCTTTTTAAAGCTAAAATTTTCCCGATTATTTTATTTCACAATTTGGGATAAAACCCCGGTAATTTACAATCATTTGATTTCACTAAGAAACCTTTATTTTACAAAACATATTTCTTTATTTTTATAATGAGCCACTTCACAGCACTTTTTCTGAATTACAACAGATCACCTGAAACATGTTTGAAAAAGGTTTTGTCAGCGGGAAATACTGAGTGAATCATTCTATTTACTAAAATGACACATTTGTTATAATTTACAGTATTAAAGAAAATTACAATGTTTCTGATATCAAACCAAATACCCACAGTACTTTATCACTCGACCCATTGGCCCATTCGTCCAATGGTGTCTGTGATTATGGTCATATCACCCCTTGGCTGCCCCAATGGTGAAGATTATCAAGTAATGTATACAAAACCCCACATACCGGCTGTAACTTGGTGATTACATAAACTTAATCCCTGTAATTATAACTTTGAAATAAATAAGGTTTTGTGAAGTAATTTGATAAAAAGAGAATGACTCACATTGTTGATTTAACACGGATAGAGTTTACTCTATGGATTAGCCTTGTTAACCTAATTTAAATAATAATGCACACAAAACTGGGTTAGTAATCAATACAGCATTTACGATAACTCACGAGATCAAATTCTCACAACGAACGACAAAGTGCAATACTTAAACATCCATCGAATTAACGACGAATGACAAAGTATAACCCTAATGTGGGCGGCACTTAAACATCCATTGGATATATTGATCGTCGGAAAATGAATCGTAGCAGCGATCGAGTTATTACCCTGTTTTGCGGCAGCGATTCGGAATTCGTGTGTGTTTTTTGTAGTATTTCGAACGTAACTCGCAGTGTATAAGGAATTTTTCCGTCGTTTTAATTCCAGAATTCAAGTCCCACTGTCCTCTATTTATAGGTGAATTTTGACCCTTACGCGGCCCGTGTAAGATTTAAGCTATCCTTACGCGGCCCGCGTGAGACCTATTTTTAGGCATAGGGTTGCCACGGTTGGGACTAGCCTTGCTGACTTGACAGTTTTTGTAAATTCATTTTTGCCAGCGAGTTTTTAAGATAATTGTAACTAGGGTTTATCCCCCCCTGAGTTTTAGGGGCCCTGATCCTGTTTCTGAAAATTCTGAAAATTTTAGGGTTTGTACAGAATCACTTGGGTGTCTCAATTAGGGTTTCCTATTGGACAAACTAATTTAATAATTATTACTTTTGATGAGAGTTGTTACATTCTCCCCACCTTAATAAAAATCTCGTCCTCGAGATTTACTGGAATAAGTGAGGATACTTTAGCTTCATTTCTGATTCTAATTCCCAAGTGTATTCAGCTCCTCTCTTTGAATCCCATTTGACTTTGACTAAAACTAGTCGTTTGTGTTTGAGAAATTTGATCTTTCGATCTTCTATTTGTATTGGCTTTTCCACAAACTTTAACTTTTCGTTTACCTTTATATCTCGAAGAGGTACTACCAATGATTCGTCTGATAGACATTTCTTATGATTGGATACATGAAATACATCATGTACTCCAGTTAACTCTTCTGGTAGTTGTAAACGATAAGCAACTGGTCCTATACGTTGGATCACTGGAAATGGTCCTACGTATCTTGGACTTAGCTTTCCTTTCTTTCCGAATCTAACTACTCCTTTCCAAGGAGAAACTTTCAATAGTACTTTGTCTCCAACTTGGAATTCTAAGGGTTTGCATCTATTATCTGCATAACTCTTCTGGCGATCTCGAGCAGTCTTCAGCCTTTCCTTGATTTGAGTAATCTTATCAGTTGTCTCTTGCACTATTTCAGGTCCTGACAATTGATTTTCTCCTATTTCTGCCCAACAAACTGGAGTTCTGCACTTTCTTCCATACAGTGCCTCGAATGGGGCAGTTTCAATACTTGAATGATAACTATTGTTATAGGAGAATTCGATCAGAGGTAAATGATCATCCCAATTTCCACCAAAATCTATCACACATGCTCGGAGCATGTCTTCAAGAGTTTGGATTGTTCTTTCACTTTGCCCGTCTGTTTGTGGATGATATGCAGTGCTTAGGTTTAGTCGAGTTCCCATTGCTTGCTGGAAACTTTTCCAGAAATGAGAAGTGAAACGACTATCCCTATCTGATACAATGGAGAGTGGAACTCCATGTAGAGATACGACTTCATCTACATACAACTTTGCCAGTCTTTCCATGCTAAAGGTTTCTTTCATTGGTAGAAAGTGAGCCGATTTGGTTAATCGATCCACAATTACCCAAATCGCATCATTACCTTTTCTGGTTTTGGGTAACTTAGTAACAAAATCCATTGTTATAAGTTCCCATTTCCATACTGGCATTTCTAATTGTTGTAGTAGACCTGAAGGTTTCTGATGTTCTGCCTTAACTTGTGAACAAGTAAGACACTTTGATACATATCTAGCTATATCCTTCTTCATGCCTATCCACCAAAAATTATTTCTTAAATCTTGGTACATCTTATTATTTCCAGGGTGTATTGTATACCTAGATTTATGAGCTTCTTCTAGAATTTTATTTCTTAATTCTCCTTGCTTAGGTACCCAAATTCTGCTTTTGTGGAATCTCCAAATTCCATCAGCTCCTTGTTCTAATTCTTTTATTCGTCCTTTCATTCCTTCAGCAACATCCTCTATTGATATTTCTTGAAAATGCTTCAATTGTTCCATTAAATCTAACTGTAGATTTAATCTGAGAGCACGAACTCGTCGTTGTTTCTCATGGTACTTACGACTTAAGGCATCCGCAACTACATTTGCCTTTCCTTCGTGGTACTGAATATCACAGTCGTAGTCACTTAGGATTTCCATCCATCTCCTTTGCCTCATGTTTAACTCTTTTTGCCCGAATATATATCTTAGACTTTTATGATCTGTATAGATAGTAAACTTACTTCCGTACAGATAATGTCTCCAAATTTTAAGGGCAAAAATTACGGCTCCTAACTCTAAGTCATGAGTCGTATAGTTCTCTTCGTGCTTTTTCAACTGTCTTGAAGCATACGCAATTACCTTCTTGCGTTGCATAAGCACACATCCAAATCCTAGTTTTGAAGCATCACAATATACTTCAAAATCTTCAGTTCCTTCTGGTAAGGCTAAGATTGGAGCATTGGTTAATTTCTGCTTTAATATTCTAAAGGCTTCTTCTTGTTTAGGTCCCCATTCGAACTTAACTGCTTTACAAGTTAGCTTAGTTAATGGTACAGCTATTTTGGAAAAATCCTTAATAAACCGTCTATAATACCCAGCTAAACCTATAAAACTTCTAATTTCCATTGCTGTTTGCGGAACCTTCCAATTGGTAATTGCCTCTATCTTAGCAGGATCTACCTGAATACCTTCATGATTCACCATGTGTCCTAAGAATTGCACTTCTTGTAACCAAAATTCACACTTCGAGAATTTGGCATAAAGCTTTTCTTTTCTTAACAAAGTTAAGAGTGCATGCAAGTGCTCACAATGTTCCGTTTGACTTTTGGAATAAATAAGTATATCGTCTATAAAAACAATTACAAATTTATCCAAATACGGTTTACAGATTCTATTCATCATGTCCATGAATGCTGCAGGTGCATTTGTTAACCCGAAGGGCATGACTGTAAACTCGTAATGACCATACCTAGTTCTGAAAGCAGTTTTAGGTATGTCTTCTTCTTGTACCTTCAATTGATGATATCCAGAGCGTAAATCTATCTTAGAAAAATATCTAGCCCCCTGAAGTTGATCAAACAGATCATCAATCCTAGGTAATGGGTATCGATTCTTAATTGTAATCTTATTCAGTTCTCTATAATCAATACACATTCTCATCGAACCATCCTTTTTCTTTACAAACAGCACTGGAGCTCCCCACGGGGATGAGCTAGGTTGTATGAATCCTTTACTTAGTAATTCATCTAATTGCTTCTTTAATTCTAACATTTCGGTAGGAGCTAACCGATAAGGTGCCTTAGCTATCGGTGTAGTTCCAGGAATTAGATGAATCCTAAATTCTACTTCCCTATCTGGTGGTAATCCCGGTAACTCTTCTGGAAATATATCAGGGTATTCTGAGACTACAGGGATCTCCTTAAGTTCTTTGTTTTTAGTATTAATGATTACCGAAATCATATATACTATTCCTTGCTTTCGTTCATAACTAGCAACTTTCATTACTGATATGAACTTCATGGGCTTACGAGGTTTATCTCCTGTAATCATGATTACTTCTCTGATTGGTGTTTGAATTTCTATGGAATTCTTATCACAAAGAATTCGAGCATGGTTGGCTATTAACCAATCCATTCCTAACACAACATCAAATTCAACTAATTTCATAGGTAACAGGTTTGCAGCAAATTTATGACCTGAAAGTTCTATTTCTACTTTTTGCAAAACCTGATCTATTTTAACTGAATTTCCATCTGCGGTTTCAACTGTAAAAATCTGTCTAATGTTGGTTAAAGGTAACTTAAGAGCTTGATAGAATAAAGTATTTATAAAACTTTTGTTTGCACCAGAGTCAAATAATACTTTGGCGTATACATTGTGAACTAAGAACGTACCAGCTATTACATCTGGGATGAGTTCTGCTTCTTGAGTGGTTAGCTGGAATGCTCTGACATTCTTTTTATTAGCTCCTTCGGTTGCCTTGGTTTTGTTGTCTACTGGTTTGATCAATTTAGGACATTCTGTTTTATAATGTCCCGCTTCTCCACAGTTAAAACAGATTATGGTTTTCTTTCTGCAGTTTTCTTCACGATGTCCTATACATTTGCAAAGGTTACAGGTTACATTACATTTTCCATAATGTTTCCTTTTGCAATTTCTACAGAAAGGTGGATTTGAAGATTGCCCTGCTCCTTTTCTCTTGAAATTATTACTATTACCCACCCGAAATCCTTGGGTAATTTTCTGAGCTAATTCCTTCTTCCTGTTTTCATCTTGAGTACATACTAGTTCGTCAGTTACGGTATTGGCTAGTTCTACTGCATCGTCAATAGTGCGAGGTCTCGCAGCTTTAACGATATTGCGGATTTCACTAATTAATCCCCAAATATAGCGAGAAATGAGTACCGGTTCTGGCGAAGCCAGTGTTGGTACCACTCTAGCATATTCGAAGAATGTCGAAGTATAACCACGACAATCCACATTCACCATCCGATGGTTTAGGAACTTATTTGCCATTTGATCTTTTTCATACTCGGGACAGAATTTTCTCTCTACAAGAATCTTAAATTCTTCCCAGCTCATGGCGTAAGCCCTATTTCTTCCCTTAGCTTGTAACACCGTATTCCACCATTCGAGCGCCCCTTCTTTGAAAAGATTTGACGCGTACATGACCTGATCATCTTTGGCACATTTACTTATTGCAATTACTGCTTCGGTTTTTTCTAACCAACGCAGTGATGCCGTTGCTCCTTCATTGCCTGCAATTTCATTGGGTTTACAAGCAAGGAATTCTTTGAAAGTGCAACCAGGTGTTGCAGCTTTCAGTTTCTTAGGCGCGTGCTGTGTTTCATTATCATGATTAACATGATCATTACCTCTGTTTACACTATTACTGAAGTTATCTTCAGAAATATGTTTACTAGGAACGATTTGTTGCGGTTCGATTGGATTCTTTACAGCAGCAACGATTGCTGGAATAGCATTGGCTATTCCTTGAGTAACAATATTTTCGATATCTTGCCTAGTCATATATTGATCCCCTGGATGTTGCTCAGACTCATTAACCTCATTTACCGGTTCATTACCAATGTTTGCCATCTGATAATATATATAAATTTTTTATTAGTATCTGATAAATGACAATTATACATAAAAACAATCAAACAATTTTACAATACATGTATAGTCAAAACTATCGATTTCTTGATTTCATTATATATATTTTATAGTATGCATCATTACACACCAATATCTTACAGAGTTTTATTCGTAGTTATTTTACAGACTGATTTCACTATTTACTTTTACAACCACAATTTTACCCTCCTACTATCTCTCGTCACTTGTTGTCCTAAAAACGAAGCTCCCTTTCATCATACTTCCAGGCAATTTGTCCCCCTATTTCCCTAATTCTATTTCCCGCATCCATCAGCTCTTCACCAAAATGGCGAAGTTCAGCCATATTTTCGTTACTCATTGGTGGATTAGGTAGGGGTTCTGGATCGAATTGTGGAAGAAAGGAATAAGGATCGTTGACAATATTTTCAAATTGCCAATCATTCGTCCACCATTCCTCCATTCCTACCGGTTGGGGGTGGACTATTGGTTCTGGGATTGCCGGTTCAAAATTCATAGGGAGTGGATTTTCAATAGGATAGGTAAAAATATTAGTATGGACAGGCTGAATCGTCTCACAGCTTGCCAATAGAAAATCTATCTCCTCCTGAAAAGTTCTTCCCTGGTTTTGTTTGGAGCTCTCTCCAATTTCCATTGGTCTAGAACCTTGTCCAACTTCTATTTCTATATCTTTAGAATATTCCTCAAATTGCATTTCCATTTGCTTAGAATCTTTCTCGACTTCAGTTTCCATCTCTTGGAGTCTAGAACTTTCCTCGGTCACAGTTTCTTTTCCTTTTTCTAAAGGATTGTTTATTTTAGGAAGTTTTGGAACTGGCTTTTTCCTACGTATACGACTTCCCCATACATAATTCTTCTTTTTCTTTCGTTTTGGCTTGTTCAAAGGTGGAGCATTGAATTCTACAGGTTGTTCCACATCAGGAAAGTACCCAGTAAATTCTTTGGAGACTTCTATATTCACCGGATAAAGATTGAGGTTCTGAAAGGCTTCAGATATCCCACTCATGCTAATGTAGCATATATGCAAAATGCATAAAATGCTAAGTTAAAATCTTACAATAAATTTCATAAATAACCTTTAAAATTTATTGCACACTGCATACTAATTTATTACAAAGATAACTGGAAAACATACTAAGGTTTATTGTAAATTTATTTATTTACTGCATAAGGTTTCTGGATTTGTAGGGGATAAGGTGCTAAAACTTAAATTAAGCTATTTAGAGATTTGCATTTTCTGCTACTGTGGCTAGCATATACAAATTTGCCCATTTCTCATCTAGATTGTCTTCCCAAGGTGATTTATTGATTAATTCCTGGGTTTCTCGTTTAATCTTCTTTTCTCGGATTTGCTCTTTACTTTTCTTAATAATCATACTCCTTTTTCTAGGAGAAAGTGGTTCCTCATATTGTGCTTTTCGCACAAATATTCCTTCTTCAGGAATTGTAGGGAGTTTTGAGGATTTGGTTTGGGATGTACTACCCTTCTCGTTGGATGATCTATCTAATTTAAGATAGATACTTGACAGCTTTTGCTTACCCATACTGTAACTAACAAATAATCAGTTAATAAAACACATAATCACATAATAGTAATCAGGAAAAATTAAGTATTTCTAAATACTTAATTAGCTTAACTCAGTGGCTCTGATACCACCTTTTTCTGTCACGGCCCCCGACCCGGTTTGACCCGTTTCAGGAGCCGCGAGACAGAAATCCCGTGGTATTTATTTAATTGAGTTTAACAGCGGAAGTTTATCATCAGGATCTTTTTAAAGCTAAAATTTTCCCGATTATTTTATTTCACAATTCGGGATAAAACCCCGGTAATTTACAATCATTTGATTTCACTAAGAAACCTTTATTTTACAAAACATATTTCTTTATTTTTATAATGAGCCACTTCCTTAAGCTTGCAATGCTTCACAGCACTTTTTCTGAATTACAACAGATCACCTGAAACATGTTTGAAAAAGGTTTTGTCAGCGGGAAATACTGAGTGAATCATTCTAATTACTAAAATGACACATTTTTATAATTTACAGTATTAAGGAAAATTACAATGTTTCTGATATCAAACCAAATACCCACAGTACTTTATCACTCGACCCATTGGCCCATTCGTCCAATGGTGTCTGTGATTATGGCCATATCACCCCTTGGCTGCCCCAATGGTGAAGATTATCAAGTAATGTATACAAAACCCCACATACCGGCTGTAACTTGGTGATTACATAAACTTAATCCCTGTAATTATAACTTTGAAATAAATAAGGTTTTGTGAAGTAATTTGATAAAAAAGAGAATGACTCACATTGTTGATTTAACACGGATAGAGTTTACTCTATGGATTAGCCTTGTTAACCTAATTTAAATAATAATGCACACAAAACTGGGTTAGTAATCAATACAGCATTTACGATAACTCACGAGATCAAATTCTCACAACGAACGACAAAGTGCAATACTTAAACATCCATCGAATTAACGACGAATGACAAAGTATAACCCTAATGTGGGCGGCACTTAAACATCCATTGGATATATTGATCGTCGGAAAATGAATTGTAGCAGCGATCGAGTTATTACCCTGTTTTGCGGCAGCGATTCGGAATTCGTGTGTGTTTTTTGTAGTATTTCGAACGTAACTCGCAGTGTATAAGGAATTTTTCCGTCGTTTTAATTCCAGAATTCAAGTCCCACTGTCCTCTATTTATAGGTGAATTTTGACCCTTACGCGGCCCGTGTAAGATTTAAGCTATCCTTACGCGGCCCGCGTGAGACCTATTTTTAGGCATAGGGTTGCCACGGTTGGGACTAGCCTTGCTGACTTGACAGTTTTCGTAAATTCATTTTTGCCAGCGAGTTTTTAAGATAATCGTAACTAGGGTTTATCCCCCCCTGAGTTTTAGGGGCCCTGATCCTGTTTCTGAAAATTCTGAAAATTTTAGGGTTTGTACAGAATCACTTGGGTGTCTCAATTAGGGTTTCCTATTGGACAAACTAATTTAATAATTATTACTTTTGATGAGAGTTGTTACAGATACCATTCCTTCACCAGTAGTATATCCGCCTTTATCTCCAGCAAAAGCAACATAACCTCCTCTAATAGATTTAACGTCGTAGAGAAGTCTCATGTTGCCTGTCATGTGCCTGGATGCCCCACTATCAACAATCCAATGACTGCTGAAAGTTCCTCCTGGAACACCCTGCACATGAACTCACATGATTAGTTGGAGATGGGGACCCAAGCCTTTGTGGTCTTGGGTCTTCCATTTTCATCAATAAAAGTTATTTCAATTTCTCGATGGTTAGGAAATTGTGATGCTCCCCCTGAATTAGTAACCGTTTTTGGTTTCCAAGTCTGATGTGTTTTACTAGTTTGAATTTTTGAAAACTTAACCTTGTGATTATGAGGAGTTTTAGAAATTTCTGGTTTAACTGAAACAGGTTGTTTGTGAACCATGCTGGTTTTAATTGCCTTCTCAATTACCTTGACTAGTTGGCGTTTCTGTTTCTTTTCCCTTTCTTTTTCAAGACGGGGATCTTGTTTTGAAGAAACAGATCGCTTTCGGTAATTTTGTTCACGGGGATCATCAACTTTGGCTTTTAGTTTATGAAGATATGGACAATTTCAAATAATGTGTCCAACTTTATCACACTTGAAACATGATCTTCGTTCTACAAACCCTGAAGTATCATGTGACTGTCTTAGTGATGAACTTTGTGATCCCGAAGTACTTTGTTTTGAACTGTTTGATTCATTTCTTTTCAAAAGTTTAACTTGATTGATATGATCTATGTTAGATTTATTTGCAAAGGTTTCCAATTTATTCGTTCCCTTTGATTTCACAAAGTTCACCTTCTTGTTCTTTTGGTTCGGTTCCTTTCGGCCTTGAGTCGTTGATTTACCTTTTGGTTTGGTATGATTTTGCTGAATTTTCTTTGTTGGTAATTTCTGATTGCCATATTGTTTTCGAATTTCGGCCTTTGGAATCGGAGGGCACTGTGTTACCACAACGCGTGAACCCGACTTTCCCAAAAACCTACTTGTCGAATCTTCAAAAACTTTACTGATTAAAGATTGATTTACATTTTTAATCGGAAAATCTTTGTCAGAATAGATTTTATCATCACCAACAAGAGTGTACAGTAAATTCACACTCTAAGACTCTTGTGCAAAAGTGGACTCAACCTGAATAGTCTTAGCAGGTTTTGCTGGAGGATCACATAGAATATGATTCTCAAGAGGTATGTCGTCTGCATCAGACTGTGCTGAGTCAGTATCATCGGATTCATCATCTGAAGAATCAGTATCCTCAACAATGACTGGAGGATCCTGATTTTGTACAGCAGCTGACATGTTTGTATCTGCTGACACATCTGAATCTGATGATACTTCCTTTTTGTATCCGAGTCCAGTTGCAAATTCCTCAATGTCTAAAGGAACAGATTGCTCAAAATAAGTTATATTCTCCTCATCTGGCATTGCATCATAATTGTGTCTAACAGGTGGTGGACACTTCTTATATCCAATGCACGTGACATCCTTTTTCTCTTTCTGTATGTCAATGATGTGATCCAGCACATATCTAGAATTTGAATAACTATCTAACTTAAGCTGGATCGCCTCACTTTCACACTTTACACAGTCTAACTCTTTTTGCATGACCTCGAGACGATTGATATAACAGTTTATGTCAGTTTGTTTTCTTGAAACCATCTTAGTTAGCTCGGTTTTATCTTCTCTCAAATTGTCAATCATCGTTTTAAACTCTTTTTCATGGTTTTCATAAAACATGTTAGCCTCTTTGCATTTCGAAAGATCCACTATCAACTTTTGATTGTGGATATATGTCACGTCATACTTGCTTCGCAAATCATCATATTTGCATTGCAAATCCGACAATTTATCACCTAAACTAACACATTTATCGCATTTATCAGAAGTTGGATCATCGACACGTACTTGGTTTGATGAACCGCCCACATTAGCCATAAAGGCAGAATGAAGAGAAGAAGAAGAATAAGCAGCTTGATCCACCAATATAGATCTTCTATGATTTCCTGCTGCAGCTTCTCCCAACAATTCATCAACATCTGCATCGACTGACACACTTGACATTTCATCCAAATGATCATCGTCTGAAGTTGAGGATTCTTCATCTGAGCTTCTACTGTAACCAGAACTGTCTTCATCTTCAGAAGATTCACCACCACTGGCGGAAGATTCTCCACCACCGGTGTGTTTCAGATCCTTGACAACCTCAGCAAAACAAGTTGTTCCATCCTGAACATCACTTCCCAACTGAATCGACCAGTCACAACCTTCATCGACTTGTACCACAAGAGTCTGGTTGGCATTTAATGCTCCTGCTTGATTTTGATTGTTCACAGGCATCAACGTACGCTCGTTATTCCTGTTTTGATTCTGATTCTGCTGATTGCCTTGATTCCTGAACGGATTCTGGTTCCCATGCTGAGCTGGCTTTGTACATTCTCTCTTGAAGTGACCTCGTTCACCACAATTGAAACACTTGACTGATTGTTTATCGAACCCGTACTTGGTGTCTTTCTTGCTTTCCAAGCTGGTTCTGCCAGTCCTTTCCATGAATTCCTTAGCTCGCCTAACAGCACTAGCGAAAGCCCATTTGATGTCCATCAAATCCATTTCTTCCTTATCAATCTGCTGATAATCTTCTTGTGTCAGATTGATGTTTCCAATCTGACCTGCTATTAACCCACAATACGCGCTCACCAAAGTGTTTAGCAGCTCCATATGTTCTTTAGCTACTTTAACACTTACTTTCGAGAAGCTTGAAGTGTCGAGCCGAACTGTATTCGGATTAGATGATGGACCAGCAGATGAGGTGCTTCCATAACAAGCTTGTTGTGGAACTGGTAGTGGATTTCCGTTTAAATCAGTTGCTACAGAAGACCTTTGGGCTTGCTGCTGGGGAACTGGCTGTAGTGGATTTCCATACAAGTCTGTTATTCTTTGTTGTTGAGGAACTGATTGTATTGGATTTCCTTACAAGTCAGTGCTTGAGACAAAAGCCGTTAGTAGCGGAGCATGTGTAGTAGATCTTGCAACAGTGCTAGAACCTCCACAATTACCATAATACATATCAGGATTTTGTTGCACTGGAATCCGTTTCGCCTTCCTGATTTCTTCTTGATCTTTGTTCTCCAAGAGCTGAACGAAATCATTGATGTTTGTCGTAGCCAATGTGCCATTGTATTTCAAGATTTCCAAGAAACCAATCCATTGAGGTGGCAGTGCATCGGCAAACTTTGTGACAACCTCTGCTGGAGTTGTTGCTACCCCATAATTATTCAACTCAGTCAGCAAGTGATAACATCTACTTGTCAAATCTGCCAAAGATTCTTTTTCCATACATGTGAAGCCATCAAACTCCTTGAGTAAATCATGTCGCAATTGGCGTGACGCTTCATTTCCTAGACCTCTCGTCTTCAATGCATCCCATAAACGCTTTGTCATCTTGAAGCTGACAAACTGATGATATATATCCTTGCTCAACGCTTGAGTTAGAATAGAAAACGCTTTCTTTTCTAAATCATATGCCTTTTTCTCGTCTGCCGTAAGATCTGCAAACGTCGCGGCAGTTGAAGCGGCAACATCAAGAGCTTGATCGAAATCTGTAGTAAAACATAACCACAATTCCGTGCTTTGCCCAAGAATATACGTATGGAATCTGTCTTCCCATCCAGGATATTCATTCATGTGCATTAGCTTCGGTGGGCGATTAAGGCTTCCGGTTTCACTTTCGCTTAAACGTATACTTTGAATACTTTGATTTTGATTTGAAACGAACGCCCATTGACTTGTCGAAATTTGATTCGTTTGAGATGGAACTGACGAAAATGCGGGTGCGGGAGATTCGGCCCATGATGGCGATAAACCCGTGCTTCTATACTTGCTCTCCGTATTAGATGCGGGTGCGGGAGATTCGGCCCATGATGGTGATAAACCCGTGCTTCTATATTTTCTCTCCGTATTGGATGGAATACCCCACCAGTCTGAATTCATTTTGAATATATAATAATGAATACCTGCTAAAATCACTTAAAACAAACCGTTAAACCAATTTTTGAAAGCTTCTGTTTAAAAAGTTTGAAGTGAAAACCCACGAAAAACTATGGTTCTTGGCGAAAGACTTAACTGACGAAATTGGGTTTTTCGTAAAAGACAAGGTGACGAAAAATGATGTTTTTCGTCTAGACCAATTTTGAGGAAAAACTTAGAGTTTTTCGTTGACTTTAAAATACACACAGAAAAGATATTTTCAAAAGCTAAATCTTATCCTCTGACACAAGGATAGTTGGTAACTCATTTTTCAAACATCACCTTACTTGACACAATAATTTTCAACAGAAGAACATGATGACTTTTCTTACCAACTTGTACAAACAAATAATATTATAACAACTGATCTAATCCTCAAAGTCAAAACCCAGAAATTTATGAAGAAACTGATGAACACTTGAAGAACACCAAGAGTTTTCCGATGCCGGAAAAACTTTGCACAAAAGTTTAATAAAAACCAAACGTTAACATATAACATGAATTTAAAAAGGTTTTTCATCAAACTAAACAGCAAAATATCAAGATTTTCAAGATTTTCAAACAGTTTTTCCAGAAAAAAATTATGAAAACCCTTTTAAAAACACAAATAAATGTCTCGGTTTTAACGAGCAACAGAGCCTTGGCTCTGATACCACTTGTAGGTCCAACTAGCGGATGATCTAGTCGCCTAATTCTTGTATACGAACAAACCCGGTTGTGCGGAATCCAACCGAGAAAGCAAACCGAGATAAGATAGACAATAGACACACAGATTCAATGTTTAAGACATACGATTGTATATATGAGAAGAGTTCAGTTTACAAGATTACAATATAAGTTTCACACACACTAAGCTCTCTCACAGTTCTCGGTTATTTTGTGCTTGTGTATCTCTCTCACTCGTGTGTTTGTCCCATTTCTTCTGTCTTCAGTTGCTGTTTATAAAGCAACAATGTCGATGAAACATACTGCAGCAACGAAAGACACTTGACGAAAGACAATAGATGACGAAACATGTAGGTGTTTCGCCATGCAGGAAAGTCAAGTATTTCGTCATTGGCAACATACAGGTCTTTCGTCCATCTTGTTTTGCTTGGTCTTTCGTCATCAGCAGGAGCTGCATATCTTTCGTCATGTAGGAGCTGCATATCTTTTGTCAAACATGTTATAAACAAACAGCAGCATCTGATATGATTCAGCAACATACAGACTTGCAGGCACAGTTGATCATGATCCGAGACACGACGGAGGATGTCGAGACTCGGTCTTTAACTTGTAACGTACTCGAACCGAGCGAGCCGTATCCACTATTATGTATCAGCACTTACTAATAAATCACGTGCGGTGACTCGCTCCCGTACTATGTATTTTCTCATTTTGGGTTCTGAGAAGCACCCTTCGTCTTCCGTTACAGCTTCAACCACCTTTTGAACCGTTGAAATTATGAGTGTCGGTCCCTCGACATCTGAAGAGAATAAAACTAAGTTTTCAAGCCCATACGACAACGAGGAACATAAAGGTGAAGATTTTGAGCCTTCCATTTTTAATAATTTTTCAAATAGGAGAAAATATGTGGATGAGAGGAGAATAAATGGTGATTCAGTGTGGTTTTTATAAAATTGGTGTGAAATGTGGAAGTACATATAGGGTTTTTTTTAAAGTTTCAAATAACAAATCAACAAAGGCCATGTTGTTCTATGTTGGCCCTCAACGCCGGTGGAGAATTCGGAGTCCATGTCACAACGCGCGCACGCGCGGGGTGGGGGGACGGTGTGGTTTTATGGGCGTTGATCGGCAACAACGCCGTTGTTCGATGCCCACACCGTGTGATCTAAGGTTAATTTGAATCCACTTATTTGACTCCTTTTATTTATTTTTTAGTTCATGAATAGAGTAAACTGCTAAAATGGTCCCTGAGGTTTGGTCACTTTTGACACTTTAGTTCAAAACTCAAACCTTTTGAATCTGGGTCCCTGTGGTTTTAATGTTGTTGCCATTTTCATCTAAAAGCAAAATCTGGTCAGATTTTTCAGTTAACATCCAGCTTTTTTGTCTTTTTCCTCCGTTTTAGTGAAGGGAAAAATGGATGAGCAAATTATTCAGGGTGGACACAGGAGTCGGCTATGATTGATAGCTTTGTAAGCAAATTATATTGGCAATTAGTGCTTGGCAGCATACCTAAGAATTGCTTATCATTGTTTAAAGTCCTCCTTCTACATGTTTTCGAGTCGTTTGCATGCATCCATAGAAGATTCCTATGAGGCAGCTACAACTCGAGGCCCAAAAATGTCGGGTGGCTTGAAACAAATACTGGCGGCAAAGTTTTGATGAGGTATTGTCATTGGCAATATCCATTCTGCGGATCTAACTTTATTATCAAAATGGCGAGAGAGGTACAAGTCCAAATCTTCAAATTTTGGGTGTATTATGTGAAGGTTTCGCCTTAGGGCAACAGATCCTTATACACCCTAATGGGTAAATTGGCAGGTTACCTAATTTACATTTACCTAGTAAGAAAGTTTGTAACCCTAATCTATTATTGCAAATCTAGGAATTGTAATTTCTCATCTCCTCCAAAAATAATAAACCCCTAGTTGTAGCATGTGGACATAAGTCCCACTATATCGAACCACATTGAATTGTTCTTAACTTTTCTTTTTGGTCTCATGTTGTTAGGACCGCTTATTCGTCTTTATAAAATAACAACTTTACTAATTTAAAGACTTTAATTCTAACAACACTAGTACATATTTAAAACAAAAATTGGGCATGACCCGTCCGTAAAACGAGTGTGTCCCTGTTTTGTACAATATCCAAAAGATAATGTCTAAGAACCATTCGACTAAACACGACTAAGACCCATGACTTCAAGTTTTGAAAAGTATGACTACTAACAAGGTTATACAAAATGAACAAGTATTTGACACAAAACATTAATGCAAACTAGCGGAAGCGCTTGGTATGACATATCACGAACACGTGCTCGCTCCAATTCTCCAAGTCGCCTAAGATGAGGATTTACCTACACTCACAACAAAGCTTTAAAAGTTAATCATGATGCTTGTTTCGCTTACAATACCATCATTATAATTCCATTCGTTTATGTTTCTTTCATTTCTCTTACGCATTCGATTACCCAATTAAGTGGGTTGGCATATACTCTCATAATGAGATTCGAGCATATCACTTACGACCCGGTAACATCGGGTTAATTGCTTTCAACATAATTCTTTCATTCAATCCGTATAACGAATTGAACTTCTTACATTCGTTATTACATTCATGACCACCCATTCTAATCGGATGGTACCTTATTCTTACTCGACTTGTTCAACTCGAACCGGTCGACTTGCATAGCTTATTATAACCTTCGTTAACATAACCAAATCCGCAAGGGATTTGTTATCTTCTTACTAATTACCATAATCATTATAACAAGGGTTGTTTTACACGATTATCAAAAATTTAAGTAAGGTTTCGTATGCAAGGGAACATACCTCGGTCTTGCGTGCCTTCCATTTTCCTAGTGCTCGTACCTTCTTCCTTCACGCCTACATTACAACATTCATTCATTCATTTAGTCTATTTACTTCATTCTACCATTTTCCATGTTACACATACATTCATCTCTTAAGCATTTCATCAAACACTTGGTAGGCATCATAATTAAGGTGTAAGGTACAAGTCTTTAAAGCATAATTTTACTAGTTCATCATCATCCAACATTCACATCTATTCTAATTTGCATAACTATTTCCTCCTACATCAATTTATCTAGCATTCAAGTATTACAAACAAGATCATATATCAAGATAACATACAATCATAATCATTATGATCTTCCTAATCATAACACAATTTCACAAAGTGGGTTTTCACTACAACCTCTCATGCAACCTAAAATCAAACATGATTCTTGTTCTAGAAAGCAATTCTAACTCAGATTTCCCACATTAGATACAATGAATCGAGATTGGGTTTATCCCCTCATTCTACAAATCATATTTTCAGAAAATTAAACTTACCACTATGTATGTATAGATAATCGAAAAACTTGAGACATGCAACAGATTAGACTTGAATTCCTTGATCAATTGAGTGAATTAGCAAGAGCAAGGGTTTTCACCTTGCTTCTCCTGTTTGATCGATCCCAGACACGCACAAGAGTGTGTGTTTTTTGGGTTTCTACATTATAAATCCCTAATTAATAAAACTTTACACATTACCCCCTTCCAAGTTTAAAAAGTATCTAATTCAAGCATTTTTCCAACATTTAACTTATATCTTATCATAACCCATCAACTAAGTTAGTTTTTTGTTCACTTTCATTTATTTTAGTATTAACCGATTTATGGGGCGTTACAAGTCTACCCCCCTTAAAAGAGGTTTCGTCCCCGAAACCTGGGCACATAACAAATTTAAACGTGCACATACCAAAAAGAAAAGGATAGTGCTTCCTCATTTCATCTTCCGCCTCCCATGTGAGTTCCGATCCCTTTCGGTGTTGCCATTGAACCAACACTTGTCTAACAGCTTTGTTGCGGAGATTCTTCACCTTGACATCTTTAATGGCTATTGGTCTTTCGACATAATTCAACCCCTCTTTCAACTCAATGTCATCGAGAGGTACTAATGTTGTTTCATCCGCAAGACACTTCCTCAACTGTGACACGTGGAAGGTATTGTGAATCCCGTCTAAAGTAGGCGGTAATTCTAATCGATATGCAACCCTTCCCACTCGAGCCAAGATTTTGAACGTTCCAATATATCGAGGACCTAACTTACCCCGTTTGCGAAAACGGATTATACCCTTCCATGGGGACACTTTCAGCAGAACGTAATCTCAGACTTGAAATTCAATAGGACGCCTTCTCTTGTCTGCATAAGCTTTTTGCCGATCCTGGGCTGCTTTCAGTCAAGCTCTTATCAATTCTATCTTTTCATTTGTTACTGCTATTAAATCACTTGGCGCAAGCTCTCTTTGCCCCACTTCACCCCAACATACGGGAGTTCTACATTTTCTCCCGTACAGTAATTCATAAGGAGCCATTTAAATGCCACTATGGTAACTATTATTATAAGAGAATTCCACTAGGGGTAGATGGTCATCCCAATTTCCCCCAAAGTCTAAGGCACACGTTCATATCGACAAGTGTTTGAATGGTTCTTTCTGACTGACCGTCAGTCTGAGGGTGGTAGGCGGTGCTTATGTGTAGCTTCGTGCCCACACTCTCGTGAAACTTTTGCCAATAACGAGAGGTGAATCTAGTATCTGGTCCGAGACGATTGACACGGGCACTCCGTGTCGAGATATGATCTCATTCATAGATATTTCTGCCATTTTCTCGAAAGAGTAAGCCTCTTTGATGGGTAGAAAATGAGCGCTTTTCTTAAGTCGATCTACGATTACCCATATTGTATCGTGCCCCTTTTTGGTTCTAGGAAGCTTGGTTACCAAATCCATCGTTAGTTCCTCCCATTTCCATACCGGAATCTCTAAAGGTTGCAATTCCCCGTATGGTTTTTGATGCTCTGCTTTCACTTGGGAACATGTTAAGCATTCCGCGACATACTTAACAATATCATGTTTCATGCCCGGCCACCAATAATTGGTCTTCAAGTCCCGATACATCTTTGTAGCCCCGGGGTGGACCGAATATCGTGACTTATGAGCTTCTTCAAGTAACGCAGTCTTGACTTCACAGAAACGAGGTATCCAAATTCGGCCGAATCTCGTCTTGAGTCTGGTCGAATTTTCTTCTAGCTTATCGACCACACCTTTTAATTTTTCTTTCTTTAAATCTTCCACTCCAAGAGACTTTATTTGGGAATCTCTTATCATATCAAACAAACGTGGTGTAACAATCATCTTCATGGACTTTACTTGGATGGGAGGTGGATACTCTTTTCGGCTTAACGCATCGGCCACCACATTCACCTTTCCCGGGTGGTAAAGGATATCGCAATCGTAATCTTTGATAAGTTCTAACCATCTCCGTTGCCTCATGTTTAAGTCTTTCTGCTCGAAGAAATATTTGAGGCTTTTGTGATCCGAGTAGATTGTACATTTTGCACCGTAGAGATAATGCCTCCATATCTTTAAGGCGAAAACTACTGCCGCCAACTCTAAGCCGTGAGTTGGGTAGTTTCCTTCATGCGGTTTAAGTTGTCTTGATGCATACGCGATAACCTTTCCCCTTTGCATTAAAACACACCCTAAACCTTGATGTGAAGCATCTGAATAGACAACCAAATCTTCCGTTCCATCTGGGAGTGTTAATACCGGAGAGCAAGACAACTTTTCTTTTAACACGTGAAAGGCTTCTTCTTGATCTTTGCCCCACACAAACCTCTCCTTCTTCCTCGTCAACTTCGTTAAGGGTAACGCTATTTTTGAAAAGTCTTGTATAAACCTCCTGTAATAGCCAGCAAGGCCTAGAAAGCTCCTTACTTCAGTTGGAGTTTTTGGGGAAACCCACTTCATTACTGCCTCAATCTTCGATGGATCAACCAAGACACCTTTCGAGTTTATCACGTGGCCGAGAAACTGCACCTCTCTGAGCCAAAAGGCGCATTTTGAGAATTTTGCGTAAAGTTTCTCCTTACGGAGAACTTCAAGTACTTCACGCAAGTGTCTCGCATGTTCAGTCTTGCTTCGCGAGTAGACTAGAATATCATCTATGAACACGATCACAGATTTATCTAACATGGGTCGGTATACCCGGTTCATAAGATCCATAAACGCTGCTGGAGCGTTCGTTAACCCAAAGGACATAACTAGGAACTCGTAATGTCCATATCGGGTTCTAAATGCGGTCTTTGCAATATCTTCTTCTCGTACCTTGACTTGATGATATCCCGAACGTAAGTCTATCTTTGAGAACCAACTCGCCCCTTGTAATTGATCAAAAAGATCGTCAATTCGGGGTAAAGGGTAGCGGTTCTTCACGGTCAGCTTATTTAATTCCCTGTAATCGATGCACATGCGCATCGACCCATCTTTCTTCTTAACAAATAAGACAGGCGCTCCCCAAGGCGACACACTCGGGCGTATAAAGCCCTTATCTAGTAGATCTTGTAGTTGTGTCATTAACTCCCGCATCTCGGTGGGAGCCAATCTATAGGGAGCCTTCGCTACCGGTTTCGCACCCGGGTTCAATTCGATGCAAAACTCTATTTCTCGTTCGGGAGGGAGTCCCGGCAATTCATACGGAAATACATCCGGAAATTCATTCACGACCTAAACATCTTCAAACTTCGGGAGGCTCTGTCGAGCGTCTACTACATAAGCTAAGTAGGCCCTACTTCCGTTAATTACATACTTGACCGCTTGGGCAATAGTACATAGTTTCGCTTCTACGTTTCTTTCTCCTTGGATTTTTAATTGGTTTCCACCCAGAGTTTGGACAGTTATGGTTTTATTTTCACAATTTATCTTCGCGTGGTTTTGGGACATCCAATCCATACCCACTATTACTTTAAATTCCCCCAAAACCATAGGTATAAGGTCGATGTCAAATTCCTCATCTTCTATAGTTAACTTACAACTTCTACAGATTTCATGCAACAAATAATTTTTACTATCGGCTATTTCTACTTCTAAGGGTGCCATCATTCTTTCAATTCTAAAGGAAGGGTGTTGCACTATTTCACTCAAAATGAACGCCATGGTGGCTCCGGTATCAAACAATACGTATACTGGCAAGGAATTTAACAAGAAGATACCTGAGACCACATTCGGGTGAGACTTAGCTTCTTCGGATGTAATTTGGAACATTCTTCCTTTCGCCCTAGAGCTATCCTCATTCTTTCCTTCTTTCTTCGTCCCTTGCTGAAGTTTAGGACATTCTGACTTAACATGCCCTTTTTGGAAGCAGTTGAAACAAGTCTTCGGGTTGCTAGGGCACTTGTAGGAGGTATGCCCTTCTTCACCGCATTTGTAGCACCCCTTCTTACCCAAAAGGCATTCCCCCGTATGTAGCTTCCCACATGTCTTGCAAGGAGTAATACTACCCTTCGACTTATCTTTCCTTCCCTGATCTTGGAACCTCGCCTTTTTAGATGGACTTACATTTGTCCCCTTTTCTAACGACCTCTTTTCACCACGTTCTTCTTGCCTCTTAATTTCAATTTCTCTATCACGTGCCAGATTGATAAGCTCGTCAAGGGTTTCACACTTTGAGGGAGTGATAAACTCCCTAAATTCCGCCTTTAGTATACCATAAAAGCGGTTGATCTTCATTCTTTCTGTCTTCACAAAGTCTCCGCAAAACTTCATCTTATCCATGAACGTGTTTGATATTTCGTTTATCGTTTCGTTTTTCTGTCGGAGGCGTAAGAAATCCTCCTGAATCTTATCAATGGCTGACTGAGGACAGTGGTATTTCATAAAAGGTTCCTTGAATTCCTGCCAAGTCATCTCTTGCAACTTGTCCTCCCCAACTTCCTTACTATGCGCATCCCACCAATCCTTCGCCTGAAGAGTGAGTTGGCCAGTAGCGAACATCACCTGATCTTCCTTATCACAACGACTTCGTATAAATACTGCTTCTATATTTGAAATCCATCTTTGGCATGCGATTGGGTCGATTTTACCATCATACGTTGCGGGATTGCACGCCATGAAGTCTTTATACGTGCACCGTCGTTCTTTGCTTTTGCTTTTAGATCCCTCTATCAGTTTTTTCAGTTCTTCGATCTTGCTAGTCATCATGGCATCCACAACTCCCAACACCCGACTTTCTACTTCTTGAGCTAATCGTGGAAGTTTAGCTTGCATAACCCCTTCCGCCACTTCTGTGACCTTATTGTTAAATGCTTCTTGACGAGCAGTATCATCATCATCATTAACGTTGCTTGCATCAGCCATCTACACAATGTCATGTTTACATTTAATACGGATCATAAGCTTTCAAGATATCATAGTTCATTAGTCCGTATTACTTATTCACATTCTTACATTTCGAGCTTCACTTCATACATTCGTCGTTTGTTTCATACCCTTGTATACATTCCATTCAACGTTTAATAGTTTTATACCATTGCCATTATCTATTTAATCCTTACATACTTAATTTGCCTCATAATGACTCGACAAAACCGTAAATCAGGCTCCCGGGTAGTACCGTTAATTAAAATTTGGAAAATCTTAAAATTTTCGTGGGCTGGATTACACAAGCCGTCGGCGACGGCTTACTAACCCGTCGGCGACGGGCTTCGTAAATTGGCGTCGGCCATGTAACCCCGTCGACAGAAAGTTAAGGCGTCGGCTAGTGGGGTGGCATCGGCGACAGGAGGGTAACCCGTCGGCGACGGTCCTTCGTTATGCAGAAACGCTGCAGATTGGTTTTGGGCACTTTTGTTCGTTTCTTTCTAGCCCGTTTCGGCTCTACAGCTCCTGAAACTTCTCATTTAACCTCCCCACATATTTAACTTATTATTTTCGTCATACACATAATAAACACACTTGCAATTCGTTTATAACTTAAACGTTACCTCATTGGCGATCTTGGAGTGAGCACACTTTCGAACGAGCTGTCGGTTGAGTTCAAGCACCACTATTCGTGCTCGAATCCCTCAACCTAGGCTCTGATACCAACTTGTTAGGACCGCTTATTCGTGTTTATAAAATAACAACTTTACTAATTTAAAGACTTTAATTCTAACTACACTAGTACATATTTAAAACAAAAATTGGGCATGACCCGTCCGTAAAACGAGTGTATCCCTGTTTTGTACAATATCCAAAAGATAATGTCTAAGAACCATTCGACTAAACACGACTAAGACCCATGACTTCAAGTTTTGAAAAGTATGACTACTAACAAGGTTATACAAAATGAACAAGTATTTGACACAAAACATTAATGCAAACTAGCGGAAGCGCTTGGTATGACATATCACGAACACGTGCTCGCTCCAATTCTCCAAGTCGCCTAAGATGAGGATTTACCTACACTCACAACAAAGCTTTAAAAGTTAATTATGATGCTTGTTTCGCTTACAATACCATCATTATAATTCCATTCGTTTATGTTTCTTTCATTTCTCTTACGCATTCGATTACCCAATTAAGTGGGTTGGCATATACTCTCATAATGAGATTCAAGCATATCACTTACGACCCGGTAACATCAGGTTAATTGCTTTCAACATAATTCTTTCGTTCAATCCGTATAACGAATTGAACTTCTTACATTTGAGGCATGAACAAGATCCTCCTTATGAGTAAGGAAATGTGGTCCTAAATAAAATTTGGAGCGAGTAGCATGGGGCTCCTTGAACTTTTTCACAGCCTTCTTCACAGCTTTTCCAACAGCTGCGTCTATCATAGTTTGAAGAACATCCTTGGAAATTCTAAGGTTCACAATTGTAGCATCATTGGCATGTGTCGCATCATTCATAACACGATCAACGGTTGTCTTATCTGAGTTTGCCATACTCGATATTGGTTCCTAACACCAATAAAACAATTTCTTAGTTGCAATCCAACAACTGCTATTCTTCATCCTGATGGCCTTAACATATACTAACCATGGTTTCATTAAACCATACAGGCCAATATAGCACTAACATTATTAATGAACGTTATTTAAAAATATATCAATATTACTTAGCCTAGGTCACAAAAGACCATCAATGGCATTTAAGGTTTGGACCTAATCCATCACCTTTTTGACAGGGGATCCAAATGTCACATATGTCTTTATTATATTGATGGATTTGGATAGCTTGAAAGCTTGCCATAAGGATATCAGAAAAGAGTGATTCCTAATAGATATAAAATATCGATCTAAGGTTTGTTGGAGCATTTTCTATAGTATCATCGGCCAATTTCTACTTCGCATTAAATGACCGGAGTCCTAATCGGGCGGAGACAACAGTTCTCAACGTTTATCGTTCATTATAGAATCATATGTGTCAGCTTTAAATAAATTTCTGCATAAACTGCTTGACAAGGAAAGGTACCTGCTATATAGTTATCATTCTGCACCAGCTCCTGGGCGTTCATCTGGAAGACTCATGCGTCTGTTTTCTTGGCCTCTTCGGGCTTCTTCTGATTTCTAGGGCAGTTGGTCTTGATATGCCCCTTCTCGTTGCAACCATAACAGGTTGCGTTTTTCAACTTCTTGCAATCCAAGGTTTTATGTTCCTTAGACTTGCAAATCCCACAAGGTAGAGGCTGAGATTCAAATCTGCATTTCTCGGGGTGGTATTTCCGACAGGTTTTGCACCTGGTCTTCTCACCCGACTGCTGACTGTCTTTCTTAAACCCGGAACTCTCCTTATCCACAGAGTTCCTCTTTGTCTTCCTATCGGAGCGATGAGAATTCTCATCCTCCCTTTTACGCTTTCCATCTTCAGAGGCTTTGGCAGCCTTGTTTCTGACTACATCGAGTGTAAGAGATAGCGACAGGTCTGCCGCTGACCTGAATGTAGTAGGTCTCGATGCTTTCACACTTGCTTTTATTTCTGGGGCTAGACCCCCAATAAAGCGAGCTATTCGCTTTGGTTCCGGTGTGATCAAGTAAGGAACCAATCGAGACATGGTATTGAAACTTGTAAGGTATGCTTGACAATCTAAGTTCTCCATGACTAATGTCAAGAATTCAGTCTCAAATTTCTCAACTTCATGTTGAGGACAGTAATTTTCTTTGATAAGACCAACGAACTGATCCCAAGTCATGTTGTACAAAGGGATCTTCCCTGTAGCTTGGATCATTGACCTCCACCAAGCTAGAGCTTCTCCTTTAAAAGATTGTGAAATAAACTTCACAATGTCTTGCTCCGCACATCCACTGATGTCGAAAACGGTGTCCATCTCATCGAGCCATGTCATGCAATCGATGGCCCCTTTTTCTCCTGTAAAGTCTCTGGGCTTGCAGGAGACAAAATATTTATATGAGCAGGTCTTAACTGGTGCCTCTTGATGAAGCACAACCTGTCTAGACGGAACACTCCTCTGATTTGACGAGTTATGAACATCGTCTTCCTTTGACTCATGTGATTTGGAAGGGGGCTTACTACGAGCCACAGATAGAGTCTTAGAGTGTGTATCACTTGATTCATCAAACTGTCTGTCGAGAGCTCGTGTAACGGCATTATCTATTAATGCCTGCAGTTCCGCACCAGTTATATTAACTCTGGTAGCATCATTATTTTCCCTCGGGTGGCTGTTGACCTCATCCGATCCAGCCATGTAGCTTGATTGCTACATAAATATTGACAATGATTCATTTAGAGGTTATTATGGATTCATCACTTTTGACGATTCATCAACCATGGTAATATAAACCATATTGGTTAATTTGTTAGATATATTTAATTAGTATTTTCATTATAATTTATCCTAGTTATAAAACATTAAGGATATTAAAGTGGCGCAAAAGGCCTAGTCACAAGGACAGTTTTAAATTTATAAGCCATGATTTCAGAGAATCGAGGCATTAAGGTTTGAACATATTTCATTACCTTTTCTTGACAGAGAGTCAAAGACTTCAACTGTCTTTTGTCCCTTAGGACAATAAGTATGGCCCGTAGGCATTTCATCACTTATGGATGTTTATAATATGATCATCTTCATTTGATGATATTAGTCAAGATCGCATTGATCATACAAACTATTATGCTTGGACGTAGTCCAACATCTTTAGACGGGGTCAAAGACCACCACTGACGTTGTCTTATCGGACAACAAGTTTGGCCCGTAGGCACTTCATCACAAATGGATGTTTATAATATGATCATCTTCATTTGATGATTTAAGCCATGATTCTAAATCACTAGGCTAGATAAGGGTTTGGAATTTCCCAATATAAAGATGACAAGTGTGATTTTATCGCATCACTGTTGTCAGGAGTGTTAACATGTTTTCGGATGTTAACAAGAATCTGAATCTCTTTTAAACAGGTTTTACCATCACAGCTAGGTCTTTAATGACATTCAAGCTAGGTTTTACCCTTTAAGATTCTTTCAATATATATATTGGTAGATCAAGTATGAAAAAGGAATAATAATTTGATTTATTTCATATATAAAATGAAGGTTGGATAAAATATTTTAAAAGAAGTACAGAATTGCCCTAAACGGGACTTGAAGGAATTAATGTTGTCCATGAAGGGACTAAAAGATAAATATGTTCTTATAAGGATTTATTAAAGAAACGATCTTTAGCAAAAGGAGTTTTCTTATTCACTTTACTTCTGAATGTTCTCTCCCTGGATGCTCGTTTCATTCTAGCCGCGGTACGAAGCTCAGCATTTCAAGGCTCCGGATGTGGAGAATTTCTAATACAGCTTCTTCGCTTGGCGACGTATCCAATATATATAAAAATTTGGAAGCAAAAATTTCCAGATTAGGATTGAGAGTATTCCTATGTTAAGTCTAGACTCAAAAGGGTCAAGGAATGTGCTACTGTGTCATTGAGATTAAACACAAAAGGCTAGTGTTTAATTCACTCAATGTTGGCTCTGATACCAACCTGTCACACCCCAATATTTCCACGTATTACCGGTGGGCCCGGTGGGGAGTATCGTGACGTAGTTGATATCATCATGGTCAAACAACACAATATTTAAATGCACAGCGGAAGCAAAAGATAAATATATTACAATCCGATTATAAAGTAATATCAAAGTATTACAACGAAAAGTAAAGGATCCACAGGCGGATCAAATAAAAGAAAACTGTTCAACAGACTTCAGGCATCTAGAACTTGCAAGATTCCTTATTAACGCCCTGAGCTTCCAGCCAATTACGTTCAGTACCTGTCACTTAACCTTTTTGGAAAATACGTCAGTTTACACTGGTAAATACAATTAACCGACTCATTTGAAAAGGTTTAATAAAATTGATTTGAATGCACAAGGCACAACATATCTTTTATAACTTGGGACAATTATATAAATAATCTTGTATACAGATTTACATGTTCGTTGTACGTTCAGGGCCCGATGTAGAAACCGAGTCAAGATTAACAGACACGCCACAAGTATAGGCCCACAAGAGAGTGAGATATTGTTTCCCTTAAGCGACTATCAGGTGTATGCCTACACCCCGTGCTTAAGACGTGGCCATTTTATAATACAATGATGTCAAGGATATCCGGGACATGGTCATTAACCCCTAAAGGCTTTTATTTCAAACAATACAGATTAAAGCGGGTTACCTCAATAATTTAATCACAATACGACTAAACATTCAATACCCGACCAAGCGGTATTATTATAATACCGTATCCCAAGCCCGTATAGGGAAAATAAGTTAAGAGTATTTACCTGAGCTAGCAAATGCAATATATACTCAGCCGTATATTCTAATCAGCAAGAAAAAGTACTTCTACTGGGGCTCTCAATCTGGAACGAAGGTTTTATTAACCTATTAGATTCCTAACGGGTCTTATTTAAGTCGTAACTTAGACCGGTTAGTTTTAAGGAAGGTTTACGGTTCAAAACGCATGATTAAGCGAAGACCGGAATAGAATGTGATTTAGACCCGACAAGTTTGGAGACTTGTATAATATGGGTAAACTAAACACATTCTGGATTTTGAGATAAAAATGATAACGTTTGTCCCGTTTCGGCTAATTTATGCAAACTAGTTACATAAACCGAACCGAACGCGAATAACGCATAACGGGTGACCGGATGAGTCATGAACAGGTTTCCTAAGTTAATATGCTTTAAATATGTTATGATATCAGCAAGATACCTTCCATTATGCCCAAAACGAGTTTAATCTCAATTTAAGCCCTGTAGGGGTATTTTGGTCATTTTAAAGATTATAAAAGAGATTATTTATAATTCTGAGATTCGGGTCTGAATACAACAGTAAAATAACTTATTTTAATAGGTCATATCAGTTGTGATAAGTCTTACATGACAAAAATGGTTTTAAACATAAACTATGTGTTTAATACGCTTAAAAAGCCATTTCAAGCGATTTTTGGGTTATACAGGAAATCTGAGTTTTCTGAACAGGTTAATAAGTTCAAAATACTTTATTTATCATATAAAATCAGTAGCAATTGGATTGGTGTCAAAATACTATGTAGAACTCATTTTATACACAAAAGGGGTATATTCGGTATTTACCGAATCAACGCCATAACCTTAGGTTATGAGCAGGTTAAAAATAATTAAAAATCTTTAAAAATCTCAAAATATTATATTACATCAGTGGGTAAAAGGTTTGGTGTCAAAAATTGGGTTTAGATAGGCTTTATGCTAATGACGCCGTTTAATTACTAAAAAGCGTTCTAATTACGTCATTGAGCATAACTCCTAATCTAGACCTCCAACTGATGTGAAATTTTAGGGACATGTTTATAAATCAGTAGCAAAGATTATTTTCCTTTCACATTTCTTAAATTCTCGTTTTATGGTCAAAAGGGCATTATGGTCAACATTAAGCAATTAACGGAAACGTGTAAACGAATCGAGCAATCAACGAACCAAACACAGAGGGTTATTCCAACATGTAACTTGGTCCTAATGAAGCTCTAAGGCATTTCTAAACTCTACTAAAACGGGTCAGAACTGAAGTCAAAGCAAAAGTCAAAGTTTTGCGACTTTCGGTTCCGAACCGGGTCTAAACAGAAAATTGTCGGATCAAACAAGCTTAGACCAGTTCTTATACTTATTACCAAGTTATATGAGTGATAAAATAGGTTACATGCCTTCTACATTGCTAATTATGCGTTAATTCGAAAATTAGGATCCTGTTGACTTTTTCTAATCAACTTTGACCCGACAAATGGTCTAGTTAGAGTGGGAATCAGAGGGTGCCCTTCTAAGGGTTTATTACCCACAAAAATACCAACTTATAACCACCTTCAATTCGACTAATCACTGGTCCATTAGTGATTAATCGATAAGTCAAACCTTAATTACGACGGTTTGACTTTTAAGCTAATAACTAAGCAAAACTCAATTAGGAAAGGTTAAGCATACTTACAGAAGTCCTATGCACGATTAGGGATGCTTAGGGTCTGCTCTTGAACTCCCAAAAGCTCCAGAAATGCAGATGGAATGAATGCAAGAATGTTGCAAACATGAGGGCCTTTTTATAGTGATTTAGGATGCTCATGATCATGCCACACAAGTCTAGCATTGTTCCCAGATCATTTACATGTGCCCCTAAGGTCTAAAAGCATGTAGGGGTCACCCATGGAAGTGAAAATATCTAACTAAGTCGGTTACAACGTTTATAACAGCCAACAGCCAACTTTCTGTCGCTGTGCATGCCTTACGGACCGTAAGGCTTGACCCTTACGGTTCGTAAGCCTGTTCCAGAAGGAAAAAAGTGGTTGGCCTTTCAAGCTTTGAACGGTTAACTAATGTATTACGATTTTGGACCATTATTTTCAGTATGGGGCCTCTTGTTTGGGTCATAAACAGTTTACACCACCTTGAAATGATATAAAGCTTTCTTGGATCCTTTTGAAAGTGTCGTAAATGAAGGTTGTCGTGCATATCCTCGTAGGATCCCATTCTTGTGTAATTTGAATCAATCATTGCTAGCATTTACCGGATTTGAATGTAAATCAGATGTTTGTAATATACATTAGGGTCTTGGGATTTGTAATGAGGTCGTTCAGAGGTATAAATTAACATGACGACACTTTTAAATCCTGCCATACATCTTTGACTAGATCCGGGTTTATAACACTTTTTGTCTTACATGACACGTGTCGTCATTTTATTGAACACGAATTTTCGATGTGTTACATCCTCACCCCCTTAAAAGAAAACTCGACTTCGAGATTTGCTAATATGTTGGAAGTACTTTTTGTCGCATAATGGACTTAACTTCTATAACATATCTGGAGCCTTTCCAAGCCCCCAAGTTGACCTCTATAATAGGTACATGTATCCTTTTTGGAGCTTCTTAACCTGTCGACCCTCAATCGATACAGGATGCTCTTCACATCATAAATCTGCATATCATTATGTGATAGTGCTTCTTGACTTATTGGCGAAACACATCCTTCCGTCACTAGTGGGCAATGTATTGCGAGCTCCGCCAAGCTCCTTAAATAGGTTTTAGCTTATAAGCTACTTGATCTTGATACATTCGATTTCCTTCGAATGATTCTATATATTCAGAGCTTATCTAGCCTGATAATTCAACAAATTTGGCACACCCTTCCTGGGTGATATCTTTTGTTGAACTTTATTCCTTAACAAGAATTTAGGAGGGTTACTACTTTCATTAATTCTTGATTTTCTGCCGAATACTGGCAACTTACAGATGATTAGGTATTTGTATGATCTTATTCGTTGTTTCCAATGCATCTTTCAGATCCTGATAAGTGGACTTCCCAAAGTCTCGTCCATCCAACGGATGTTTTGATATTTCATCTATACAAGGTCTCCAAAAGAGCAGCCTTGATGCTTATATATCAACTATTATAGAAAAGCTTATCTTAAGGTGAGATGGTTATTCCAACCACTGCTTAACTAATTTTTAAGGAGTAGTTAATCCTTGTCGTTAGTCGAACAAATCGACGATCCTGGGCAGCTGATGGCGCTTCTTAATCGTTGCCTAATTAGGGTTGCGGTAAATAATGCATAAGCAAAATGAATCGTCTTTCATAGTTAACAATATCAAACTCTCGGAATATTGAGTTAGGCTATATGAATCTCCTATCTTAAAATTTACTTAATCCGGGTTTCGATTATTCCATAATCAACATGGAGTTCTTATAACACTCCAACCCAAAGCGGGATGTTAGTCTTAACTCTACTTACCTCTCGGGAGGTAAACGGGGTAGTCTTAGGAGAAGATAATCAAGATACAATGAGGTTATAGAGATTTTCCATATCTCAGGCTCCAATTTATCCACCATTGCTTGTGTCAAATAAGTGACACATTTATGTTACAAGTCCACGAATTCCTTAATCGGGAACATTTACTTGGACAATTCTATTTTTAGATATCTTCTTTGAATACCATTAGCTGGCTTTAGTACCATATGATTATTGGAATATCTTTATGGTCACATGCATTAAACCTCCATACTGATCAGGCATGGAAGCAATCTATGGAACGTATTAAAATACACCAATACTCATATGGCGCTTTTGTCATACCATTTGGTATTCGTAATCAATAGAGATCAAAGAGGTATCAATTACTTATGATGATGCACTTCATCTGGAGAGAGGGTATACTAGAATTTCATGACTGAAGATTTTTGACAGGAGCAGAAGAAATGGTTCTTGTGATATTTGCCTGTAAGTTTTACCTTACGCTTAATATCTAGGGTTCTCATGGAAGACTTTAAGAGTTTGTTATACCCACCATCTATGAAGGATTAATTGGTATCCGAAACAAAGCAGAACTCTTAGCGTTCATTCTACTTAGTATTTTATGCTTAAGGTTCTAATAGGCAGATTTAATAACTTACAAAATTTATCCACAAATGACTTATCTGCACCTGAATCAAACAATACCCTTGCATATACATCATGAATAAGGACGTACCGGTTATAACATTGTCATCTTGTATGGCCTCTTTTGCATCTATCTGAGAGGCCTTAGCGTCAGTCTTCTTATCTCCTTTAAGCTTCTTCGCATACTTTGGGCAATTGGATTTGATATGCCCTTTCTCGTTACAGTTGTAACAAGTCGCATCTCCTATCTTCTGGCATTCTAATGTTTTATGCTCATTAGATTTGCAGATCCCACAAGCCCTGGGCTGCGATTGGGATTTTGATTCGAACCTGCACTTCCCATAATGGCGCTTCTTGCAGGTCTTGCATACTGGTTTCTGGTTGGACTTTTGTTTGTTCTTCTTCTTGGAGCTCTGGGAGTTATCTTCCTCCCTTTTCCTTTTTAGCTCATCTTTTGCATTTGAGGCATGAACAAGATCCTCCTTATGAGTAAGGAAATGTGGTATTAAATAAAATTTGGAGCGAGTAGCATGGGGCTCCTTGAACTTTTTCACAGCCTTCTTCACAGCTTTTCCAACAGCTGCGTCTATCATAGTTTGAAGAACATCCTTGGAAATTCTAAGGTTCACAATTGTAGCATCATTGGCATGTGTCGCATCATTCATAACACGATCAACGACTGTCTTATCTGAGTTTGCCATACTCGATATTGGTTCCTAACACCAATAAAACAATTTCTTAGTTGCAATCCAACAACTGCTATTCTTCATCCTGATGGCCTTAACATATACTAACCATGGTTTCATTAAACCATACAGGCCAATATAGCACTAACATTCTTAATGAACGTTATTTAAAAATATATCAATATTACTTAGCCTAGGTCACAAAAGACCATCAATGGCATTTAAGGTTTGGACCTAATCCATCACCTTTTTGACAGGGGATCCAAATGTCACATCTGTCTTTATTATATTGATGGATTTGGATAGCTTGAAAGCTTGCCATAAGGATATCAGAAAAGAGTGATTCCTAATAGATATAAAATATCGATCTAAGGTTTGTTGGAGCATTTTCTATAGTATCATCGGCCAATTTCTACTTCGCATTAAATGACCGGAGTCCTAATCGGGCGGAGACAACAGTTCTCAACGTTTATCGTTCATTATAGAATCATATGTGTCAGCTTTATATAAATTTCTGCATAAACTGCTTGACAAGGACAGGTACCTGCTATATAGTTATCATTTTGCACCAGCTCCTGGGCGTTCATCTGGAAGACTCATGCGTCTGTTTTCTTGGCCTCTTCGGGCTTCTTCTGATTCCTAGGGCAGTTGGTCTTGATATGCCCCTTCTCGTTGCAACCATAACAGGTTGCGTTTTTCAACTTCTTGCAATCCAAGGTTTTATGTTCCTTAGACTTGCAAATCCCACAAGGTAGAGGCTGAGATTCAAATCTGCATTTCCCGAGGTGGTATTTCCGACAGGTTTTGCACTTGGTCTTCTCACCCGACTGCTGGCTGTCTTTCTTAAACCCGGAACTCTCCTTATCCACAGAGTTCCTCTTTGTCTTCCTATCGGAGCGATGAGAATTCTCATCCTCCCTTTTACGCTTTCCATCTTCAGAGGCTTTGGCAGCCTTGTTTCTGACTACGTCGAGTGTAAGAGATAGCGACAGGTCTGCCGCTGACCTGAATGTAGTAGGTCTCGATGCTTTCACACTTGCTTTTATTTCTGGGGCTAGACCCCCAATAAAGCGAGCTATTCGCTTTGGTTCCGGTGTGATCAAGTAAGGAACCAATCGAGACATGGTATTGAAACTTGTAAGGTATGCTTGACAATCTAAGTTCTCCATGACTAATGTCAAGAATTCAGTCTCAATTTTCTCAACTTCATGTTGAGGACACTAATTTTCTTTGATAAGACCAACGAACTGATCCCAAGTCATGTTGTACAAATGGATCTTCCCTGTAGCTTGGATCAGTGACCTCCACCAAGCTAGAGCTTCTCCTTTAAAAGATTGTGAAACAAACTTCACAATGTCTTGCTCCGCACATCCACTGATGTCGACAACGGTGTCCATCTCATCGAGCGATGTCATGCAATCGATGGCCCCTTTTTCTCCTGTAAAGTCTCTGGGCTTGCAGGAGACAAAATATTTATATAAGCAGGTCTTAACTGGTGCCTCTTGATGAAGCACAACCTGTCTAGACGGAACACTCCTCTGATTTGACGAGTTATGAACATCGTCTTCCTTTGACTCATGTGATTTGGAAGGGGGCTTACTACGAGCCACAGATAGAGTCTTAGAGTGTGTATCACTTGATTCATCATACTGTCTGTCGAGAGCTCGTGTAACGGCATTATCTATTAATGCCTGCAGTTCCGCACCAGTTATATTAACTCTGGTAGCATCATTATTTTCCCTCGGGTGGCTGTTGACCTCATCCGATCCAGCCATGTAGCTTGATTGCTACATAAATATTGACAATGATTCATTTAGAGGTTATTATGGATTCATCACTTTTGACGATTCATCAACCATGGTAATATAAACCATATTGGTTAATTTGTTAGTTATATTTAATTTGTATTTTCATTATAATTTATCCTAGTTATAAAACATTAAGGATATTAAAGTGGTACAAAAGGCCTAGTCACAAGGACAGTTTTAAATTTATAAGCCTTGATTTCAGAGAATCGAGGCATTAAGGTTTGCACATATTTCATTACCTTTTCTTGACAGAGAGTCAAAGACTTCAACTGTCTTTTGTCCCTTAGGACAATAAGTATGGCCCGTAGGCATTTCATCACTTATGGATGTTTATAATATGATCATCTTCATTTGATGATATTAGTCAAGATCGCATTGATCATACAAACTATTATGCTTGGACGTAGTCCAACATCTTTAGACGGGGTCAAAGACCACCACTGACGTTGTCTTATCGGACAACAAGTTTGGCCCGTAGGCACTTCATCACAAATGGATGTTTATAATATGATCATCTTCATTTGATGATTTAAGCCATGATTCTAAATCACTAGGCTAGATAAGGGTTTGGAATTTCCCAATATAAAGATGACAAGTGTGGTTTTATCGCATCACTGTTGTCAGGAGTGTTAACATGTTTTCGGATGTTAACAAGAATCTGAATCTCTTTTAAACAGGTTTTACCATCACAGCTAGGTCTTTAATGACATTCAAGCTAGGTTTTACCCTTTAAGATTCTTTCAATATATATATTGGTAGCTCAATTATGAAAAAGGAATAATAATTTGATTTATTTCATATATAAAATGAAGGTTGGATAAAATATTTTAAAAGAAGTACAGAATTGCCCTAAACGGGACTTGAAGGAATTAATGTTGTCCATGAAGGGACTAAAAGATAAATATGTTCTTATAAGGATTTATTAAAGAAACGATCTTTAGCAAAAGGAGTTTCTTATTCACTTTACTTCTGAATGTTCTCTCCCTGGATGCTCGTTTCATTCTAGCCGCGGTACGAAGCTCAGCATTTCAAGGCTCCGGATGTGGAGAATTTCTAATACAGCTTCTTCGCTTGGCGACGTATCCAATATATATAAAAATTTGGAAGCAAAAATTTCCAGATTAGGATTGAGAGTATTCCTATGTTAAGTCTAGACTCAAAAGGGTCAAGGAATGTGCTACTGTGTCATTGAGATTAAACACAAAAGGCTAGTGTTTAATTCACTCAATGTTGGCTCTGATACCAACCTGTCACACCCCGATATTTCCACGTATTACCGGTGGGCCCGGTGGGGAGTATCGTGACGTAGTTGATATCATCATGGTCAAACAACACAATATTTAAATGCACAGCGGAAGCAAAAGATAAATATATTACAATCCGATTATAAAGTAATATCAAAGTATTACAACGGAAAGTAAAGGATCCACAGGCGGATCAAATAAAAGAAAACTGTTCAACAGACTTCAGGCATCTAGAACTTGCAAGATTCCTTATTAACGCCCTGAGCTTCCAGCCAATTACGTTCAGTACCTGTCACTTAACCTTTTTGGAAAATACGTCAGTTTACACTGGTAAATACAATTAACCGACTCATTTGAAAAGGTTTAATAAAATTGATTTGAATGCACAAGGCACAACATATCTTTTATAACTTGGGACAATTATATAAATAATCTTGTATACAGATTTACATGTTCGTTGTACGTTCAGGGCCCGATGTAGAAACCGAGTCAAGATTAACAGACACGCCACAAGTATAGGCCCACAAGAGAGTAAGATACTGTTTCCCTTAAGTGACTATCAGGTGTATGCCTACACCCCGTGCTTAAGACGTGGCCATTTTATAATACAATGATGTCAAGGATATCCGGGACATGGTCATTAACCCCTAAAGGCTTTTATTTCAAACAATACAGATTAAAGCAGGTTACCTCAATAATTTAATCACAATACGACTAAACATTCAATACCCGACCAAGCGGTATTATTATAATACCGTATCCCAAGCCCGTATAGGGAAAATAAGTTAAGAGTATTTACCTGAGCTAGCAAATGCAATATATACTCAGCCGTATATTCTAATCAGCAAGCAAAAGTACTTCTACTGGGGCTCTCAATCTGGAACGAAGGTTTTATTAACCTATTAGATTCCTAACGGGTCTTATTTAAGTCGTAACTTAGACCGGTTAGTTTTACGGAAGGTTTACGGTTCAAAACGCATGATTAAGCGAAGACCAGAATAGAATGTGATTTAGACCCGACAAGTTTGGAGACTTGTATAATATGGGTAAACTAAACACATTCTGGATTTTGAGATAAAAACGATAACGTTTGACCCGTTTCGGCTAATTTATGCAAACTAGTTACATAAACCGAACCGAACACGAATAACGCATAACGGGTAACCGGATGAGTCATGAACAGGTTTCCTAAGTTAATATGCTTTAAATATGTTGTGATATCAGCAAGATACCTTCCATTATGCCCAAAACGAGTTTAATCTCAATTTAAGCCCCGTAGGGGTATTTTGGTCATTTTAAAGATTATAAAAGAGATTATTTATAATTCTGAGATTCGGGTCTGAATACAACAGTAAAATAACTTATTTTAATAGGTCATATCAGTTGTGATAAGTCTTAAATGACAAAAATGGTTTTAAACATAAACTATGTGTTTAATACGCTTAAAAAGCCATTTCAAGCGATTTTCGGGTTATACAGGAAATCTGAGTTTTCTGAACAGGTTAATAAGTTCAAAATCCTTTATTTATCATATAAAATCAGTAGCAATTGGATTGGTGTCAAAATACTATGTAGAACTCATTTTATACACAAAAAGGGTATATTCGGTATTTACCGAATCAACGCCATAACCTTAGGTTATGAGCAGGTTAAAAATAATTAAAAATCTCAAAATATTATATTACATCAGTGGGTAAAATGTTTGGTGTCAAAAATTGGGTTTAGATACGCTTTATGCTAATGACGCCGTTTAATTACTAAAAAGCGTTCTAATTACGTCATTGAGCATAACTCCTAATCTAGACCTCCAACTGATGTGAAATTTTAGGGACATGTTTATAAATCAGTAGCAAAGATTATTGTCCTTTCACATTTCTTAAATTCTCGTTTTATGGTCAAAAGGGCATTATGGTCAACATTAAGCAATTAACGGAAACGTGTAAACGAATCGAGCAATCAACGAACCAAACACAGAGTTATTCCAACATGTAACTTGGTCCTAATGAAGCTCTAAGGCATTTCTAAACTCTACTTAAACGGGTCAGAACTGAAGTCAAAGCAAAAGTCAAAGTTTTGCGACTTTCGGTTCCGAACCGGGTCTAAACAGAAAATTGTCGGATCAAACAAGCTTAGACCAGTTCTTATACTTATTACCAAGTTATATGAGTGATAAAATAGGTTACATGCCTTCTACATTGCTAATTATGCGTTAATTCGAAAATTAGGATCCTGTTGACTTTTTCTAATCAACTTTGACCCGACAAATGGTCTAGTTAGAGTGGGAATCAGAGGGTGCCCTTCTAAGGGTTTATTACCCACAAAAATACCAACTTATAACCACCTTCAATTAGACTAATCACTGGTCCATTAGTGATTAATCGATAAGTCAAACCTTAATTACGACGGTTTGACTTTTAAGCTAATAACTAAGCAAAACTCAATTAGGAAAGGTTAAGCATACTTACAGAAGTCCTATGCACGATTAGGGATGCTTAGGGTCTGCTCTTGAACTCCCAAAAGCTCCAGAAATGCAGATGGAATGAATGCAAGAATGTTGCAAACATGAGGGCCTTTTTATAGTAATTTAGGATGCTCATGATCATGCCACACAAGTCTAGCATTGTTCCCAGATCATTTACGTGTGCCCCTAAGGTCTAAAAGCATGTAGGGGTCGCCCATGGAAGTGAAAATATCTAACTAAGTCGGTTACAACGTTTATAACAGCCAACAGCCAACTTTCTGTCGCTGTGCATGCCTTACGGACCGTAAGGCTTGACCCTTACGGTCCGTAAGCCTGTTCCAGAAGGTAAAAAGTGGTTGGCCTTTTAAAGCTTCGAACGGTTAACTAATGTATTACGATTTTGGACCATTATTTTCAGTATGGGGCCTCTTGTTTGGGTCATGAACAGTTTACACCACCTTGAAATGATATAAAGCTTTCTTGGATCCTTTTGAAAGTGCCGTAAATGAAGGTTGTCGTGCATATCCTCGTAGGATCCCATTCTTGTGTAATTTGAATCAATCATTGCTAGCATTTACCGGATTTGAATGTAAATCAGATGTTTGTAATATACATTAGGGTCTTGGGATTCGTAATGAGGTCGTTCAGAGGTATAAATTAACATGACGACACTTTTAAATCCTGCCATACATCTTTGACTAGATCCGGGTTTATAACACTTTTTGTCTTACATGACACGTGTCGTCATTTTATTGAACACGAATTTTTGAGGTGTTACACTTTAAAGCACGATTTTACTAGTTCATCATCATCCAACATTCACATCTATTCTAATTTGCATAACTATTTCCTCCTACATCAATTTATCTAGCATTCAAGTATTACAAACAATATCATATATCAAGATAACATACAATCATAATCATTATGATCTTCCTAATCATAACACAATTTCACAAAGTGGGTTTTCACTACAACCTCTCATGCAACCTAAAATCAAACATGATTCTTGTTCTAGAAAGCAATTCTAACTCAGATTTCCCACATTAGATACAAGAAATCGAGATTGGGTTTATCCCCTCATTCTACAAATCATATTTTCAGAAAATTAAACTTACCACTTCACTATGTATGTATAGATAATCGAAAAACTTGAGACATGCAACAGATTAGACTTGAATTCCTTGATCAATTGAGTGAATTAGCATAAGCAAGGGTTTTCACCTTGCTTCTCCTGTTCGATCGATCCCAGACACGCACAAGAGTGTGTGTTTTTTTGGGTTTCTACATTATAAATCCCTTATTAATAAAACTTTACACATTACCCCCTTCCAAGTTTAATAAGTATCTAATTCAAGCATTTTTCCAACATTTAACTTATATCTTATCATAACCCATCAACTAAGTTAGTTTTTTGTTCACTTTCATTTATTTTAATATTAACCGATTTATGGGGCATTACACATGTTTGTGTGAGTTTCTGTCTGCTACAATGACGTGAATAGTAATCGATAATACAGTACCATCGGCCAATTCTGGTCAACATTGACCAGTCAACAGAACGTCATACTCGGTCAATTAAAGTAGTTGCTACGTTTCTGGTCAGTTTTCTGATTTATGAATTCAAGCTAAAAAAGCTATTCATTGTAGTCATATAAGATATAAGATGAAAGGGCATTCCGCAAAAAAAAGCCATCACTCAAACGAATATGGAATAACATCTTCAAAATTGAGGATTGAAATAAACTGTCACACCCCAACCGATGGCGGAAACATCGGAGTGAGACGAAATAGATTGCAAGAGACTTCATAACACTATTTGTGACAAGTATTTAAATGATAAATTTTCATTTCATTTTTAAAGAGTCAATTACAAGGATTTGAAATAAATACAACATGATAATGAAATACAATACAAATAAAATACAAAATTTAAAGTGTGTATCTAAGCATCCTACTAGATTCCATGCATCATCAACATCATCGCTAAACCTGCAACATGTTTTAAAAGCATATTTCAATACAAAGGTATTGGCGAGTACACTAGTTTTAGAGTCGTGGCATATGTATAAGAAGGTATTTTCAATCCAACATAGCAATTGGTATACAAGGTCAATCTATCATGCATAACAATATGTCAACTCTAGTGTCCACTAGTATTTAGCATCCCACGACACAAAAGTGACGAGACCGTTATAGAATAAAGACTCAACAAAACCCCGTCGGGTGGTGTGTTACTCCTATAGCGCTATAATTGTTAAGCCGAGTTAACAAGTAGTATGTATTCTAGCATGAACCTAAGCATAGCAAAGCATGTATAAGGATTGAACGAATAAAAGCATGTTTGTGAATCGTGCATTTTAACAAGTAAAACATGTTGCACCCAAAGTGTATTAAAAGGAAAATGGGTCAAGTGTACTCACAAAGTTGCATATGCTTTCCGATTATCCCATGTGACGAAGTTGTTGAGACTAAGAAGTTGAATGTGTTCGATTTGGAGTTTAAGAGATGTTTACATATGGTTCTAGGGATTTGGAGTTTAAATAACATGAAAAATAAACATATGAAAATAATCATCTAACACCTATGACACTTGTTCTTGACATTATGAAACTCTAAAAGAGTTTAAATATTTTCATGGAACAAAGTTCCATTAGAATCGTGACAAGTTGTCAAGGCCTAAGATGATACAATCTACTAGCTTGACGAATGCCCATTAGTTCATCACCAAGAGTTCGATTATTTGGCTGTTACATAAGTATTACATAGTTTATATTACATCATATAAGTCAAGCATGAGGTAGAAGATTAAAGTCTTCATTTAGGCACCTCTAAGTATCATGGAATTCATACATGAGATAGGAAGAACAAAGCTTCCATTTAGGTACCTCTATTGTTCACCACTACACTTGTTGTTATGAACAACAAGGAGGGTCATGAACTTACAAGAAACAATAGAATATGAACAACTAATCTATGAGAAAACATCAAGCAATATGTGGATTTTCAAGTAGGTTAGCCCAAGCTAATCCTAAATCACACAATCATCAAGTCTTGAACTTGAGCATCACTTGTGGGTTAAAACCATTGAACAAAACAGAAATTTTGTGAGGTTTATACCTCTGATTTTGAATGTCTCAACCTTGTTTTTAAGCCTAACTAACCATAGAAGTGGTTATAAGCATAAGGACATAGGTTTGAGATGAGTTTCCTCAAGTTTAAACAAGTTTATCAAAGTTTGAAACAAGAATAGAAAAATCAGTCCACTTTGGAGCCCTTTTGGCAACATTCCAGGCTCTGGTTTTCCAGGAAAAACCCATGAAAATGTAGCTAAGGTTAATACAAAGTAGTAGGAAAAAGAATCGAGTGAATCAGATAAGAATTGAGTGAGTTATGCTCACTTTAGTGAAGTGGTATAAATCTGCTCGAACTTCTGCAATCAGCTACGGTTTGGAGTGTTTGAGAGTGAATAGAGAGTGTTTAGAAAGTGAAAAATGCTTGGAGGAGGCTTGGGTTATATAGGGGATGGATTAGGGTTTCATTGGGTTGGACTTTGGTAGTGTTTAGTGGGCTAAATAACTCAAAAAAAGGAAATTAAGTGTGCTGATGCAAGGCTGTTAACAGCCCTATAATTTTTATTTTATTTTATTTTTTTAACATTAGAATGTATATATATTTTATGTTTAATAAAGTGTTACATGGTGTCTAGTATGTATGTAACTTGTAACAAGGTCCAAAATGCATAAATGACATGTTTTAATTTAGCAAAAAGTGTGATAACATAGGTGTGTATAACACATGAAATGTAACAAGTATGTATGGTTTATAGTTTGGTATGACCAAGTGAAAAAAAAAACATACAACTTAATCTTATAATCGAATAACTAAGTGTTTAAATGTATGAAGATTTAAGGATTACGAATACACGATCATTGTTTACGAGTTAAGCTTACGTTTATACGAATTACGAACCATGTATCAAACGAGTGCACGTATCAATGTATAAACGATGTATAAAAGATTCGTTTCATTACCATCAAAGTCTCGGATTTTACAACGATACAACGAAATAAGATTACAAGGAATACAAGATTTCCAAAAAAAAATAGAATTTCAAGCAATGGTTTCTAAATATGGAAAGTATGAAAACGCAGGGCGTTACATACACAGTCTTCTGAAAAGCAAAATAGGTAATGGGGTAGACGTGTTATTCTGGCCGGATAATTGGACAAGTAACAACATGTAAAGGATATTTTTCCCGTCCCTCTTCATATTGGAAAGAAAAAAAAGATAAATCGTGTAAGGTCGTTGATCGACTATAAACCATGCACAACCATAATACTAAAATAGTTATGGGACGAGTTGCATCAATGTGAAGCCCTAATATAACAAGAGGGGTATGACAAATTATGTGGAAAACTCGATCTGGCTAGATGATTCCACAAGAGGCTTCTCGTTTCAATCGACATGAACATTGGTCGAAAAATAATTATTGAAACTTGAACCATTTAAGTTTGCATAGTCTAGATGAGTGCCACTAGAAGTAAACAATTATCTGTTGAGAGCAACTCAAAACCGGATTCCTACTAGAGAAGCTCTAGCAAAAAAGATGAGTTAATGTTAATCCAACATGTGTGTATTGTGCAGAGCAAGAGGAATTAGTAGATCATTTGCTTATAAGTTGCATGTTTGCAATTGAAGTATGGGCAAAGTTTCAAGTTGCTCTAAAGCACCAAAGATATCCGCAAGATCAGTTATTGATCTCCTTGAGCTTACGAAGTCATGGTCTACCTTTTCGAGCCTAAGTAAGATGTCTCTGTGGGTGAACCTATGTAGAGACCATAGGGGGCCACTGCTCCCCATGGAAAAAAAAGGTTGTGTTATTTATACGCTAAAATACTGATCGCCCTCTATAAGAGCCTTATTAAGCTCTTCGATCGCCCCTCATGAAAAAAATTATGTGTCTGCCACGGGATGTTCCATGTGATCTTTCTATCCTCTATATGTTCTATATAACAAAAGAGAAAGCAGAAGTTGTTCAATTACAAGGCTCATGGGCCCACAAATGTGTTGGAGGAGATAACAATTTGTATGTTTTTGTTGGTTAATTAGTATAAAGGTATGTCGATAGATCTTATAGTAATATTTGATCATATCCCTATTCTAATAGCCGGCTCAACTTATTTTTTTTCATAAAGTTGTAAGGGGATTCTAAGTTAAGGGTCCTTTTATTTATTTTTTTTATTTTTTTTTTTAATTTTAAAATTGCTATCTCTTTCATTAATAATAAGTGCACTTTACATCAATATCGCAGGTAAGCGAGCAACAAGCTGCGCCGCTACCCCTTTCTGAATAGCAAACCCTAGCCTATTAAAGACAAACCCCTGCCCCCCTTGAGATTTGAGATTTGAACACATATTTGTTTAGACGATTTCTGAAAGACACACAATCACACATATTATAGTTAGAGTGAGTTTAAAAAAAAAGACTTTCAAATATATCGAGTACTTTCTCTTGTTGTTAGAACCAAAGAATTAAACGCGGTTAAACCTTCAATCACCTATGTACATTAAATTTGTACAAACACGAAATAAATATAAAAAACCACAAAGATATGTAACATTTTTAACATAAGCTCTAGAGATTGAATTCCGGACTCAAGCTTCAACTTTTTTTTTTTCAATCGAGCCGCCCGGAATTCTTATATGTGAGACTTACAATTAGGAAGAAAAAGACAAAGGACGCCAGCAAGAACACAACGTAGAAAGAAAGAGTCAAGTTTCATATTTTGTTGGAGTGAACGTACGTACGACATGCAAATGCAATGCATTCGTCAGAAACCAACCATGTATGAACACAACCTAGGGTTTTAGACTATTCAGCATGAACTGGAGACAATATCTCCATGCAGCTGGCTAGTAACGCTGGAGCCTGGAGTACGTTGTGGATATCAATTTTAAAATATGTCTTAATAGTTAATAAAAACAAAATATATATAGTGATTTTTCAAATGTACTTCCATTTGTGTGTTTGTCCTTCGAAGAGCTTCATACATCCAGAGCAGCATAAGCTGTGTGTGTATATAAATATATATGAATTCCAACAAGATCCAGTCAAAAATCAGAGCAGCATAAGCTGTGTGTATATATAAATATATATGAATTCCAACAAGATCCAGTCAAGAAAATATATATGTACAATGGGATAAAAAGCGAAAATAACTTTACCCAAAAAAAAGCGAAAATAATAATATAATATTTCTAACTTTTAGTTACAAAGAAGGTATGTTATGATCAGTGCATTTTTATAAATATATTATTTATATATAGCTATTAATAAGATGTCATGTTTATAACATATCAACGTTATAACTTCATGAAAAAATTTACATTTCGAAACTTGTACTTGTAAAAAAAAGTAACGATATCTATTAGAAATATAAATTACTGGGAACTTTTTTAAATTTAATTTATTATTTTCCACGGTTGTACGTAGTTTTGGATTATATATATGTAGAACACGTCAGTATTCTTAACTTTGTTACTGTGTGCCTTGTTGATAAGAATATTAGGCCCGTTTTTATATACCTATCCTCAAAGAAAATATATTCCCTTCTGAGTTTTAGTTGCTACTTAAGTTATTTTAAACTACAAGAAACAATTACTATTTTTTACTTTTGTGTTATTTTAAACTACAAGAAAATTACTATTTTTTACTTTTTATATAAAAGGATATTTCGTCACAAATGTCTAAGGTAAACAATGGTACTATGATTAACTTTTTTCTTCTAAACTGCACACACATATATTATTCATACTAAAATGACCCAAAACTAAAGGAAAATAATAAAGTTTACAATAAACAAATAATATAAAAGGTGTTAAAAACGACAGGAATTAACTTCGACCTAATTAGAAAATAATCAACTCACAATAAAAGACCAGACACAAGAATGGTAATAGATTTCGTCACTGGCGAGTCACATAGAGAGGAGGATCAGCGTTAACCGTCAAAAATCTATTTCCCATGTTTTTTTAAATGATACCAGTGTTTTTTACTATTGACATGAATAAAACTATATATATTTCTAAATAACGAAAAAAATAATGTAAACGTTTTACCTAAAAAAGTTATACACTACAAGAAAACGGAGCAATAGCCGCGACGTGGGGTCGCTGCTAAAACACATGATCTGCGCCGCTATTGGATCGCCGGTAAAGATTGGCCGGTAACAAAATCAAGAGATTAACAAAATGTATAACGAAATCAAGAACAAAATCAACTTAAATAAAGAATACTAACCAATTTGGAGGAGATCTTGGTGAAATTGATGAAGGATGGTCGATTTTAGGGGTAAACCCGTGAGAGAGATTGTTGATACATATTAAGTGGATACGGCTCGGCTCGGTTCGACTCGGCTACGAAGTGAAGGCCGTAGTCAAGACATCCTCCTGTCTTGACTCGGTATGCGATTTACTTTGTAACGTTTGTGTAAATGCAACTGCGTGTGTGCAGTTTGCATTTAGTATAGTTTGTTTGTTTGTTTGTTTATATGACCCAAACATGATGAAGCCCAACATATTGAAGAAGCCCAACATCATGAGATGAAATCACAGGCCCAACATGTTGACGAAAACACCCCATGAAGACATTGTTGTGGTGAAAACCCTCTTGGTGAAAACCAAATGGGACGAAAACACTATGGGACGAAATCAAGGGATTTCGTCCAGATCTTAGATTTCGTTGATGGGTTTTCGTCTGGGACTGGATTTCGTCATGTTGTTAGTATAAATACACAGACAACAGACAGAAACAAAAACGGAAGTCTGAATAGATTTCGGAGCGAACACTATAAACACACACACACTGAGAGTTTATGAGAGCATCTTGTAAACATTGATTTGTAACCGTTTCATATGCATTAATACAATGGAGTGTTAATCGTTGAATCTTTGTGTTTTACGTGTTCGTCACTTGGTTTAACTTACCCGTTTGGATTCCGCACTTTCGGGTTTGTCGGAAAACAGGGAATAGAGGTTACTCGATCCTCCGGGACCTACAATTGGTATCAGAGCATTGGCTCGATTCCTTGTTAAAACCAAGTTTGTTTATCTTGTGTTTTGAAAGATTTTCTTGCATTTTTCTGGAAATATACTTGAGCTTTTGAGTTTTTGAAAATCATATTTTCTGGAAAAAGGTTCTAAAATCTGTGAAAAACTTGTAGTTTTGCTATTTGTTTCTATAAAAACCTTGTTAGTATCCTACGCATACATATTAGTTTAAGGTTGTTATTGAAACTTTCTTGCAAAATTGTGTTCGGAAATTATTCCGATGATTATCTCAGCCAGAAAACTCATATTGTTCTTCATATCTTCAAATGTTCTTCATAAGTTTTCTGTGTTTGATCCTTATTGTTGAATTATTGTGATGTTGTTGATTATAATATTCATTGTTTGAATTTTGTGTACAATTGGAATGATGAAATGTTGAATAACAGGTTCACAAGATAAGGTGTGTTTGAAAAGGAAGGTTCTGTGTCAGAAGATAAGAGGATAAGGTTTTGAAAATATCTTTATTGGCTGTACACAATTGTCAACGAAATCAACCAGCTGGACGAAAACCCAACCTCAACGAAAACACCCATTTTCGTCCCACTTGACCTTAACGAAAACACCCATTTTCGTCCCACAATTCAGCGACGAAATCCCATTTTCGTCAAAGGAATTTCAGCGACGAAACCCTATTTTCGTCAAACAGCTTTTGTCGACGAAATCACCTTTCAGCGACGAAATCACTTTTGTCGACGAAATCACCTTTCAGCGATGAAATCACCTTTCAGCGACGAAATCAACAGCTTTCAGCGACGAAATCAACAGCTTTCAGCGACGAAATCACCTATTTTCGTCAAAATTGTTTTGGACGAAATCACAATTTTCGTTGATAGTTGATTTGGACGAAATCACTTGTTATCTTGGACGAAAACACTCATTTTCGTCAACACAAGTCTTCGACGAACACTCCTGATTTCGTCAAACATATTTGTGATATTATTATTAACAGAAGCTTTTTAAATCATACTTAACCATCTGTTTTCAAGTTGTTATTCAGGTACAATTGTTCTAATATCAAATATGAGTTCTAATCCATTAGATTGGAGCATTAGCACGGTCCCTGATATGTCATGGGTTAAGTCTTTGATGCCACAAGAAAGAATTTCGGCTAGTCAATGGGCGTGCGTGGCAAATCAAAATCAAAGTATCCAAAACCTGCTCATAAGCGAAAATGAAACGGGTAGCAATAACCGTCTGCCAAAACTCAACCACATGAACGACTATCCATCGTGGAAAGGTCGTTTTCAGAATTATGTTTTAGGTCAAAACAACGAGTTATGGACGTGTTTCACCACAGCATATAACGACGCTCTTGAGGAAGCCGGATCAAATGCTACAACTTTGGGGGCCATGGCTGAAAACGACAAGAAGGCGTATGACCTTGAAAAGAAAGCGTTTGCTATTCTTACGCAAGCATTGCACAAAGATATCTATCATCAATTCGCCCATTGTACCAGCACCAAAGCCTTGTGGGACATCCTAGTTAACAGAGGAGAAGGAAATGCGGCCACACGGAAGACGCGTCATGATTTACTAAAGAAAGAGTTTGAAGGGTTTATGTTTGTGCATACTAAAACACTGAATGAGATGACAACTCGTTTTTATCATTTAATTAGTGAAATGATTTCTTACAAGGTTATTGTATCTTCGCAGGAAATAGTCGCACGGTTTGCTGATGCTCTACCACCAAAGTGGAGCCCATTCATTGAGTTGTTAAAGCATACAGGTGTATTGGATACTGTCAGTATCTATGAGTTTGTTCAAAAGCTGGAGAACAAGGATGCAGAAGAAATCAGAAAAGCTAAACTAATTCATGTCCCTCAAAATCCAGAGATGTACTTTGGAGGGATTGATCCTGCTGCTAGTACAAGCCAGCAACCAAAGATACAAACAGCTTATGTGTCAAATGCTTTCGACCCAAATTCCTATTTTAGAGGAGTAGTTGCACAACCCCAATTTGACATAAATGCATATCTTCCAAAACCTCAAGTTGCACCACCCAACCCCAATTTGATCCAACTGCCTATTTTTCTAAACCTCAAGTTGCACCACCCCAACCCCAATTTGATCCAACTGCCTATTTTTCTAAACCTCAAGTTGCCATACCTCAACCCCAATTTGATATAAATGCCTATCTTCCGAAACCTCAAGTTGCCACACCTCAACCCCAATTTGATCCAACTGCCTATTTTTCTAAACCACCACAAGCCCAACCACAACAAGCCTTCTATGGTAACAAACCTGATACTTCAAATCTTTCCAAAGTGAGTGTAGAAGCTGCACGGGATCACATTGAAATTCTTACCACTATGGTTAATGCCTACAACGGATTAGTCGCAAGTCAAATTGGAAACATTAATTTGACCAATGAAGATTATCAGCAGATAGACAGAGATGAGATGGAGTTGATGGACATTAAGTGGGCGTTTGCTAGCGCTGTGAGAAGGGCAAAGGATTATATGAGCAGAACGGGGAGAACCAGCTTGGAAAGCAAAAGGGATACCAAGTACGGGTTTAACAAGGGTGATGTCACATGCTTTAATTGCGGTGAAAAGGATCACTTCAAACGTGAATGCACGCGACCGAGCAAACACGGCAACCAACAAGGCAACCAAAATCCCTTTCAAAATCAAACAACTACTTCAAATCAAGCTAACAATGAAAGAGGGATAGTAGCTACTAACAACCAAACCAACCAGTCAGGGCCTTCAAACCCCAACCAAGCATTGATAGTTCAAGCTGATGAAGGATGTGACTGGTCCGTACAGTTAGGAGGAGGAACGGCATGTTATGCGAAAATCATCAGTCACATCAAGCATGTGCACAAAGAAGAATTCTCTGAAGATGATGATAGTTCGGGATACAGTGGCAGTTCGGATGAAGAATCGGATGTGAATGAGAGAACTGATTCTGAAAGTGATAGTTTGATTGATGCTGAGGAGGTCAAGTGTCAGAAATATGTCTTGATCAAGAAAGCTGATGCTACATCAGAAGAAATGGAGAAGATTCTCACTGAAGATGGATCTTTCTCTTCTCAGACTGCCTTTATAGCTAATGTCACAGCTTCTACAAGTCAGGTACAATCTGAAACTCCTAGCATATGTAGTGATTGTGCTGATATGAAACATGAATGTGTTGAATTGAAACAAGAATCTGAAAAGATTCACAGTCACAATCAGAGTTTGGTTATTGAACTGTCAAAGTGCAAAGAGGCAAACATGGCCTTAGCTCGCAATGAAAAGGAGTTTAAAACAGTTATTGAAACCCAAAAGAAAAGTGTTTCCGAATTAACAAAAATTGTTTTCAACAAACAAATTGGTATTAATAACTACATTAATATCATTGAGGAAACCAAGAAAGAGCTAGCCGTGGCCAAGTGTGAATATGAAGCGATCAAGCTCAAATTGGAGAGTTATTCTAACTCCCAATATGTGCTTGATCACATCATTGACGTTCAGAAACTAAAGGGAAACGTTAAAGGCGTTGGTTATAGGAAGTGTCCACCCCCTTTGAGACACGACTATACCAAGTCGCCCGATGAGGAGGAAATGCCGCATTTTGAGCCAACTGTACCTCTTGATTATGAGGAAGTTACAACTGGCTTAGGGTTCAAAACGGACAATTCATCAGAGGGCTCATCTGGAACAACCGAAAATTCAGCATCTGTTGGTACGGAACAAAGTCCTCCCACAGTTGAGGACTATGATTCGTCAGATGATGAACCAGATGTGAGTGATGAGGATAAATCTCTTGAGAAGAACAAAGGAGTTGAAGTTCCTTTTGAGAATCACATTCTGTGTGATCCTCCTACTCCTGCTGTGCATTCAACTGCTAAACAAGAGATAGATCCTATCACTGAGACAGTGTCTACTGTTAAAAGTGATAACGTGTTGTACACTTTGGTCGGTGATGGTAAAATTTATTCAAACCAAGATTTTCCCATTAAAAACGTCAATCAATCTTTGATTGACAAAGTGTTTGAAGATACTACAAGTAAGTTTTTGGAAAAAGGGATCCGGAGAGTTTCTGTAACTCAGTGTGATCCTATTCCAAAAGCTGAAGTTAGGAAACAGCATGGAAATCAAACATTACCCACAAAGCAACAACCTGTCGCTTTTAAGGGTAAACAACAACAACGAGCTCAAAAGCCTAAGGTTACACAACCAAAGGCTGAAACAAAAGGAGCTCGTTACAAGATGAAATGCAAAGACGTTAAATTTGTGGCCTCCAAGGGTACTGATAAAGTGGAGACTTTTGAAAATAAGTCAAATACCGATTTTATTCAAAAAGTCAACATTTTGAAACGTAATAGTGATAACAATTACACCCAACACACAAATGGGTGTGAAGCTAGTACCTCAAGGTCTACAACTTCAACGTCAGGCCATCGAACAGAATCTCCTAATTTTGTTGAAAGGAGATCTTGTTTCAAATGTGGGGAGTTTGGACACATCATCAAAAACTGCACAAACTCTCCAAAACCAAATTTTGTAGAAAGAGCCCCTTCTGAACAAGGTCACCAACAACGTCGTCCTGTGTCACCAAAAACTGACAAACGCACTGTTAAAGAACAGGAAACAAAACAACGACGTAAAAATGTGAAGGTGATCGAAAAGGCTGTAAAAACGGAAGTAAAATCTGTTAATAGGAAACCTAGTTTGTCACAACCATTAAAACCAGAAATTGTATATAATACACAATCTGGTAAACGAAAACAAGCTTGGAAACCTAAAACGGATAAAGTTTCAGGGGGAGTCTCACCAGTTCCAGGTCATCGCGAGGTTGAAATAACTTTTGTCGATGAACAGGGGCAACCCAAGTCTATGAAGGCTTGGGTCCCCCTCTCCAACTAATCTCTGAGTGAGTGTGTAGGATGTTTCAGGAGGAACTATCGATAGTCATCGGATTGTTGATAGTGGAGTGTCCATGCACAAGATCGGCGACAAAAGAAATTGTTGCCTTTGATGGAGAGAAAAAGGAAAGAAGACAGAATTGTCTGTCGAAAGAAACTGAAACCTTCGACAAAATGCAAATCATTTCAAAGTTTAATTGTTAAAAGCTTTGATCGGGTCCCCAGGATAGATTCATTCAAAATGTACACACCTGCAGCACGTCTGAAGTTCAAAGTCTACTAGATGAACGTGCATTGTACATTTCTTCGCTGGTGCAATGTGGAAGACCAGCCGGACCCAGAGGTTTATGATCTTGTTGCTGTGAAGAGATTTCTCAGTAGCTACAAAAATCGACTTTGAAGTCCACACCGGGTGGATATCCAGTTTGGGAGAGCACTCAGATTCCTTGCAATGCATGAAACATGTGCAGGATACGGTTTTGAATTTCTAATCTCTCCTATACTTGTCGATTTTTAAGCTGCTTTATGAATTATTATTATCTCGTACAGCACTCTTTGGCCAGACACGTTGATTTCGAATATCACCTCACACGTGATTTTTTTAATATGAAACTCGTCAATGTTGTCATGGTCCGCACCGCTTACTGACGTGCCAACTGATTTTTCCAAAATTCGATAAATCAATTCTGATTAAAATTAATTTTGGTTAACGGCATTGAGGTAAAAGATGAGTTAACCGACATCGGAAAATCCTTTTTGTAAATACCTTTGTGTTTTTTTTTAAATTTATCATAGTTTGTTGATTTTAGGGGGAGTAAATCCAAAATTTGAAAATTCAAAAACATCGAAAAATTTCAAAACTCAAAAACAATAGAAAAACAAAAATGAGTTTCCTGGCGAGCAAAAGAGAATATGATAGTACATCAGTGGTCTGTCCAAACCTCTTTAAACTGAAATGCAAAATGAAAAGCGATAAGCAGCTCTATATAAGATGTATCGGTAGGCTCACAATCATTTTAAAGTGTGCAGGGTGATATAAATCTTAAATCGACTGAAGACCAGGTGGGAACCACGCATTGGCATATGGTCTTAGTACCGAAATTTCGTTTGAGAGATTGCCGAGGTTCTAAGATATTCGGTCTTTATGCTGTCTTATCATCTGGGTATCATGGTTGTATCTTTTACCGAAAAATAACGGAGACGAAGTCTTAGATCTTCCATGATACTATACATACGTGTACATATTGCATTCGGCCTCAATAAGTGATCAACAATCACATGTCCACAAAAATAAGTGATAATATATCACAGCTTTCTTGCGGGAGTCAAGTTCGTCTCTTTGCTGTACGAAAGTACTGACCTGTTCACGGACTTGCTCCTGTGCCCTCATGCATATGAAAATCAAGTTCCTCATCAATAAGTGATTCTATCACATAGGGCTTGTTTTCAAATCAAAATAAGTGAGTTTCTCACATCTTTTATACGGTCAAACAGATGATAAACGGTATACTCACCGGTAAGATGAACTCTCATGCATACCTTGATACGGGAATGTGTCTTGTGTGGATGAACACCGGTCGGTAAGTATAAATCATACCTTAACGTATCCCCTCGCCATGATTACATCTGATAAGTTGAGCTTATGTGGACAACAATACCGATAATTGTTATAGGATGTTTATCTAAATGTTAACAAAAAGAACAACAAGAGCGTTTTGGCATGACCGTACACTAATATGATTCTCTTACCCTCAAAACTCGTAAAAAGAATGTTTGTATATATTTACTTTTCTTAGTTTCTGCAACTCTGTATATATTTATTTACTGCTTTCAGTCTTTAAGTTTGAAATATTCAAAATGCCAAAAAGATTTTAGGTGTGTTTTAATTTAAACTTTATAAAAGTCAAAAAGATTTTATTTCTGCTTTAGTTTTGATTAACCGATGTTGGAACTCGAATCTTCGTTACCTGAAATCTGATTGAAAACCTAAACGACTGAATCTTCATAAACGGTCAGAGTTTGCAAGTTTTTTTGAAAGTTAAAAACTAAAATTGAACAATTTGTTAAACTTTCAAACTGTCGGACGGTAGTTGAAAACATGGTCACATGTGTGTCATTTGTTTAATGTTAACTATATTCTAAGCAGTTGTTCTCAATACGCGTTTAGATTTCTTGCATGTGCAGATGCAAAAGGCGAAGAGAACATGTTCGATGATAAGCTTCGGAATGAAGACACGACGTGAAGGCACTCAAATGATAAAGATGATCGAGTTGTCGTTGATCAATCACCAACACCACAAGGATCTCAAGTATTGAAGATCAAATGATTCACAAGCATAATCAAAGGGAGAGCTTATTGATACACTTCCTAAATGAAAGCGGGAGTTTTTTAATACACTTTCTATGTGCAACACGTGAAGACTTTGAAGATCCTACGACAAGAATGAATGAACCATCAAGAGATGGAGAACGAGATTACGAACCTCGCGAGCAGCATCCAAGGGGGAGTTTGTTGATACATATTAAGTGGATACGGATCGGCTCGGTTCGACTCGGCTATGAAGTGAACGCCGTAGTCAAGACATCCTCCTGTCTTGACTCGGTATGCGATTTACTTTGTAACGTTTGTGTAAATGCAACTGCGTGTGTGCAGTTTTCATTTAGTATAGTTTGTTTGTTTGTTTATATGACCCAAACATGATGAAGCCCAACATATTGAAGAAGCCTAACATCATGAGATGAAATCACAGGCCCAACATGTTGACGAAAACACCCCATGAAGACACTGTTGTGGTGAAAACCCTTTTGGTGAAAACCCTCTTGGTGAAAACCCTCTTGGTGAAAACACTATGGGACGAAATCAAGGGATTTCGTCCAGATCTTAGATTTCGTTGATGGGTTTTCGTCTGGGACTGGATTTCGTCATGTTAGTATAAATACACAGACAACAGACAGAAACAAAAACGGAAGTCTGAATAGATTTCGGAGCGAACACTGTAAACACACACACACTGAGAGTTTATGAGAGCATCTTGTAAACATTGATTTGTAACCGTTTCATACGCATTAATACAATGGAGTGTTAATCGTTGAATCTTTGTGTTTTACGTGTTCGTCACTTGGTTTAACTTACCCGTTTGGATTCCGCACTTTCGGGTTTGTCGAAAAACAGGGAATAGAGGTTACTCGATCCTCCGGGTGGACCTACATAGATGAAGAGTTTGGTGGGAAAATGGGTGAAAAGAGGGGAAATCCCGCTTTTACTACTACTGTCTGCGTAAAGGCAATAGGGGCGACGTTGTCGCCGCTATTGACCTAATTTGTGTCGCCGCTATTGTTGTTTCTCAACCCAGCTGTTAGATCAAGATAACAAATGAACGGTTGGGGTTTAACACAAGACACCGCATTCCGGATCGACAAATAGCGACGACATATGGCCTGTCGCCGCTATTGCCCATTATTCTTGTAGTGTTATTAGTTAAGTTCATTTACTTAATTCCATCTAATGTATAGTCTACTTTAAAACATTAAAAGCTAATGTCTTATTTTTAAGTTTTTAACCCAGTAACCAATTAAGGCTCAATAATTACTTCCAATTATTTAACCTTAATAATAATAATAATGATAATATTAATAATAAGACTGTCAGAGATGAACTCAAGAATCATGAGGTGAACATAAGTTGAGAAAGGTCACAATCAGTGTAACTCATGGACGATTTCATTTGAATTGAAGAGTCAGGAGTGATTGATTCTTAATTTTTTATCAATAGGGGAACAAGGGACGAAACATGAGATTTTTACAAAGACATTGTACTTTTATTATGATATTGGTTTTATTCTGTGTTCGACCTAACCCGACCTGAAAATTTTGACGCCTGATTGTTATAAATCCGAGTACGAAAAACATGACTCCATTACAAGAATTTCAGGCTCCGCCACTATAACCAATGTGGTGATGATCCATTGAAAAGACAAAATCTTTAAACACCTGGATTAAGGAGAGGGAGGTCTTGAGTTCAAGTCCCACTGATCGGGATTAAAAAAAATTGTCGTTCAAAAAAATATTATAACAAAACTATAATCAAAATATAATTTAGTTTCCATCAACTTAAAGAAAATGTGTTTCCTTCAACTAAGTACGATAACAAGTATCATAGATTTCGTCAGAAAATTAAAGTATGCTCCCTAAAATGGACAAAAAGATATACTACTTGAGATAATAAAAAAAAACTATGTACATTTTACTCATGGATTAATTAAAACCACTAGCATCGCTTTTAAGAGCAAGATAACTAAAATAGAAGGGAAAAGAATACTAAAGGGATGGTGTACAATTAAAAGAAAACAAAAAAAAGGGTATAGATAAGGACGAAAATGGAAACGGGGGATGAATGTCATCCAAAGCCTACAATCCAATGAAAATAAAGAGATACAAACATTAAAGACCGAGACAAACCACCAAAAGCAATGGAGGAATTCGTCCAAACAAAAAATCATTTGAAGATAATTTAAACCGAAGAACCAACCTCCAACCTAAGGAGGAAGACAACAAATTATTGTCGTCCTTTTGTCGTGTTTTTTTGTTCCATAACCTCCCAAAGCTGAAATGGACCTAACTTATCATTATATGTAGTCTTTTTCCCATCAATATTGCAAGTGTACGTGATCATGTATGAGTTTGATTGTGATTTAAGCCGTTTTGGGGACAAGTAAAGGAGGTATGTTGGGAGATTTGATAGGTGCATATCAAATATTATATGTTTTTGCTTATTTTATTTTATTTTTTAACGGCAAACTAACCTAGTCTTAAATACTTCATTTTGCTCACAATAAGACTATGAGTAAACTGCTAAAATAGTCCCTAAGGTTTGGTCATTTTTGCAATTTTAGTTCAAAACTCAAACCTTTTGAATCTGGCTTCATGTGGTTTCAATTTTGTTGTCATTTTCATCCAAAATCAAAATCTGGTCAGATTTTTCAGTTAAAATCCAGTTCAAAACTAGATGTTAACTGAAAAATCTGACCAGATTTTACTTTTGGATGAAAATGACAACAAAATTTAAACCACAGGGACCCAGATTCAAAAGATTTGAGTTTTGGACTGAAGTGACAAAAGTAATCAAACCTTAGGGACCATTTTGGCAGTTTACTCTAAGACTATAATCCTCAACACTTAAGAAATATAACACTATAAGCAAATATTACATAATTGGTCGGGTATGGCACAAGTTTTGGTCATTGCAATTTCAAATTTGGTTAAAAGATTGTGTTTCATACCCATCATTGTACATGTTACCCATTATTGTCGGATTCACAAATTTCGTAATGGTATCAGGTATATCCGTTTATGGTCATACGTGGTTAAAAATAAACATGTAAAAAGCTCGAAGGGCGTGAATAGGTTTTCTTAAAAATATTTACTATTTAAATCTCTAATCAAGGAGGTTTATCACTTGTTTGAAACCCAACAATAATATAATGCAACTATGTAAAGTGTTTAGGGGAAAAAAGACAACCCATTTATAAACGTCCTTTCCTCGATTCTCCAATCAAGAGTTGTTCCACTAATCATTTCTCTTAAACGAAAGAAATCACCAGTACAAGCGTTTTACTAAGTAAGGTAGTGATCACCTAAACGACATCTCACTAATCGAAGGTAGTTTCACTAAGCAAAGTAGTGATCACCTTCTTCAACACACTATGTCTTTACACTTCTTCACACATTCACTATATGAAGAAGGATAGTGAACCCTCACAACAATCACCAACTATGGTGAGACCCTTCACAAATCACTCACTCTTATAACAATAGTACTCATAGTACAACAACAATTACAAGGACTAAAAGATTGGAAGTTGTAGCACAACTCTTCTGATTTAGTTGTAACACGACTCTTTAATTTGATGTTTGAATCACGATGGAACTAGTGAGATTTGATTTAGATGTGTATTTAAAAGTGTTTAGAGCAAAAAAAAATGTGGCTTAAAATGAAAGATGTTGGTTCTATTTATAGGCACAACACAAAAAAGAAGATAGGAGAATCTGGACCTTCCACGCTTGATCCCATGCTCGATGGATCGACCGTGGATCATCATATTTCTCTTATATTTGTCATTTTGTTTTGTGAACATTATGCATTGTCCCATTCATCCTATCTAACACATTTGCTCCCAGATTTTGAGTCTCAAGAAGATTACATTTGACTTTGTCACTTTGAAATGTGTTACACAAAAATGGTAAGTTTACTCTTGTGATTTGTAAAAGGTTTAAGATGTTTTTTTCAAAGTATTTATCTTTAAACCATTTTAAGCAATTTTGTGTCTTCAAGGTGGATGTATTTTGAATAAATGCCAAGCTAATTAAGCTCCATCCACCGACTTTCAAATGCAAATTAATTCAAAAACTAGCTTTTATAAATTTGCAAAACTTATAAAAAGCGCAACTGGGCATACCCGTTGTTATAGTTGTTTTACTTTTGTCGGATGCATCATCAACAAAGTCACACCAAAGCTAAACACGGCTTCGGTACCAATTCTTAGAGCAAGATAAAAATAACAAAATAAAGATGACGATGTCATTGATAAAAAGTTTATATACAAATGATGTACGTCAAACTTCACAAAGGTGCAAATACCATATTCATCTAAGCAGCCTATTAATAAGCCATTAATATCACTAAATGAGAGTTAGAGCAACCTCAATGCATCCATTTATATATGAGCATGTTTGAGGTGATGTTGAAGAAAAACGAATGCAAAATGTGGCAAGGAGAGAGTGTGAAATAAACGGATCACATCGGGTTTTGGAATGGGATAAGGAGAGATGAGAGAGATGGCTAATTTATGAGTGGTGAAATGTTAACGTAATGTGGAGAAACTTGAGATTTCTGACCCGAGGGTCGAAAACGTACATACCTAAAAAATTATAAAACCGGGGGGATTGAAAACATATATACCTAAAAAATTCTATACGAAAACTACATACCGGACATTAATGAGCGAAAAGTTCGGGGGGTCGAGCGCCCCCCCCCCCCCCCGGCCCCTTCTATCATGCGCCCCTGTTTGGGGGAACAAGAGAGCTCCTAGTAGCATTCATATTAATTTGAGAAGCCTCTATCGTTGTGTCTCTATCTCTACAATTTAACTAAACATATATACTTTTCTCTATTTTTTATTTTTCAAGAAACTCTCACATCCAACTCTCCATATCTATCTTTATCTTTTTCATAAACACTTATTTTATTATTTTTTTCTCGTTTTTTATACACTCACAATAAATTAAGGTGTACTTAGAGCATCCACATCAGGCCCTCTATATTATCCATATCACTAAATTATAGAGAGAAAAAAATACAGCTCTTCATTTTTTAACTTCTCCGTCAGCATCTTAGAAATAAACATAAGGTTTAGTAAACCTACACTAGTTCTCTAAAAATAATTTTGTGAGTGTGGAAAACTGAGACAAAACAACAAAATAAGTATATTTGTGTGTAAGATAAAAATAGAGATAGAGAATCTGATGTAAGCGGTTTTTAGAGGAAAAGATGTGATTTTGTTAAATTATAGTGATAGAGAAGCTTTTGAATATATGCTTGTAACACCCTTGCTATTATTTTACGGTTTTCGTATCATTTACGAAAATAAACATGTAATTATAATTACATATACAATGAAAATACAGGTTAATTAAAACTTTCCCACATTTTAAAACGTTACATCATGATTGGTAAAAAAATTCGTCGTTTAAAAATAACAATGAAACTATGTGCGGAAGCTTGTAACGACATCGTGTTCGGTTCTTTGTTGAGCTTGATCGTCATCCGGCATTCCTAGAAAAACCTGACATTTCATAAAACATGAAATGTTTTAGTCATACGGGTTTAAAACATTGTTTAAACGAATTCGTAAATCAAACAAATGAAAACAAAAATAAATTTCCGGAAATAGGTCTCTCGCGCCATGCGAGAGACTCCTTAAGACCTTTCGCGGGCCGCGAGCGGCCCCGCGTGTCGCGCTCGTCGCGTGCCACGGGGGAGTCAATTTTCCAGCAGGTGTGTGTCTGGTCCTGCATTTTCTGCCCAGCTCAATTTTTCAACAAAAATCAAACTTCAAAGTGTCATAACTTTTAATCTAGATGTCCGTTTTACGCGATTCTTTTTCCCACGCGTTCGTAATTTAATTCTCCATCTTATGGAGTAAAAATCTGACATCCGGAATAACAAAATTCTTATCTTTAAGAACTCGGCAAATCTACATTTACGACTTAATTAACCCGTTAAGGGATTTAAGCGTTTTACATTGAACTTTGCTCATTCTTTGCTTGCACCTTATTTCCACGCTATGGTTTCTACTTGTTTTCCACCACAACAATATTTGTGGTGGATTTAATGTGATAAACTACTTGTTCCGTATTCTAATCTTCGGTTTAGAAATTTTACAAAAGACTTGTTCCGAAGCTTTTAACCAAAAGACTTGTACCTTAAACTTTTATACTATTAAAAGACCTACTTGATCTTAAACTTACCTTTAGACAACCCTTAAGGGTCATTTGCCCGGTTTGTCGCTCAAAGGCATTTTGGTCGACTTTAGTCCATTCTTTTACAACGAAGGACTTTTAATAACATGTTTGACCAAAATCGCACTTATAGCTATAATCTTATTTGCACATACCTGGCTCGGGTCAAAGTTTTGACCCGTCTAAAATACCTTTCACTATTAACTTACTAATTAATAGTGTCGCGAACCTTATATTACTTTCCTGTAATCATCAAAACTCAACAAGCGATCGTCAGTAATTATCGTCAAATGGTGTTAACACACCATTTGACCCGTTTAGTCAAAATGATCATTTATTATCATATGATGGTATTTTGATACAATCTCGCCCCTTGAACCTATTCCGGTTAGCACCATGAGTTCTTATTACTTAAAAGACATTTCTTGAATTGTTTGACCCGTCATGACTTATACCAAATGGTGTCTTTTCACATCTTTTATTATATCCGTCAACTCGTGTCCGGATTATTATTTAACCACTTTTACCCGTTACGATTCACCCCATAACATATTGTTCAAAATTCCTTATTTATTAGTCTCCACCCGACTAATTTACCATTTACCCCTTTTTACCATAATTTATGGTTTCTTACCATTTTTACTTATTCCAACTTGCATTGTATCATGCCTAAACATCATATTTCAAATACTTAACATAATTCACAATCAATATTAACAAGTAAGTGTATTGTAATTAAAAAGGGGGTGTAAGCTTAACTTACCTCGCATCCAAACTATGTTTTTCTTTTCCTTATTGATTCGTTTGACCCGCTTCTTTCCCAAGCCTCCTCGTTAAGCGTCAAACTATCGTCATCATTTACAAGGTGGTTAGATTAGTCATTTAAAAATCACGACTATTCCACCTTACGTATTTTCTATATCAAAACTACTATTCGACTGTATCGTTGGTTAGTTTGACTTTCAAAGTCAACTACCTTCAATCATATGATAGGCACAATTGAGTTCCATATTTCACTTAGGCATTTTAACGAACACCTTGCGGACAAGATTTTTATACATCTTTTATCTAGTTCAAACTAACTTTTAACCAAGTTTCAATCATCAAAATTAGGCCCTTATGTCTAGCATTAATGAACAATATCAAAAACTTGCATCATAACATTAGTTTTCACAATTTAAACATTCGAATTCATGTGTTCATCATCTTGTTATGAAACCACTTAACACATACATGGTTAATCATCAAATTCCTATTTTTCAATCTCAATTCATCAATTTTTCGACTAGGGTTTGCTCCTAGACATGGATTCATCCTAGTTTCACCTAAACATCAGTCATGCAAGCTCGAATTTCGATTTCATAAGTTCATCAAGAATTCAAGATGGAACCAAATAACGAAATTTAACATACCTTGTGATCACTTCACTGAGGCGATCACTAATTTGTGCTTGGATTTTCGATTTGGGTTTGATTGCCTCTTTAATTTGATCAATTCTTGCAATTTAGGGTTTTGAGCAAGAGAGACTTCCCTAGCTCTGGTTAAAATCGCAGACACACACACGTATGCGTGTGTGTTTTGTTTATTTATTTTGTTTTAAAACTTTATCTCATTTGCCCATGTTTAGTCCCTCAAATTTACCCAAGTTATTTAAAGGGTTATCTATTTCTTGTTTCTTTTATTGTTTTAATAACACTTAACCAACTAGGTTGATATCCCTAGTTAGTTAATGGGTTTGGGGAAGTCATAACCCGTAGTATTTTTAAGTCCCATTAACTCGGGCCTTTTATATACTTTGTTTTCTCAAAGTATTTAACCTCCTTTTAATTAATACTAGGTTTATTTATTTAAATTTTATTATTTACCGTATAATTTTTTCACCTCTAGCGGTCTTTTACCCGTCATTAGTATTAACGTGATTTGATTATCAATCCCGTTTTTGGGGTGTTACAATGCTCTTAGTTAGTTTCTGTATTTTTTATCTATTATAGAAAATCCAATATAATGGTGTTTTATTTATTTTATTTTTCTCTATAATACATAGAAATCATGGATACAATGGTAAAGCTTGAGATTTCTGACCGGGAGTCAAAAATGTATATACTCAAAAAATTCTATAAACCTGGGGGTCGAAAACGTATATATCTAAAAATTTATATACGACAACTGCATACTCTCCACTATTGAGCAAAAAGTTCGAGGGGTCAGTCATTCCCTTTCGCCTACCAAAAGTTGCACCCCTGGATGGATATAAAGACTCCAATGTGAGTTTGATCTAAGGGTTGTGTTGTTAAGTCCATTTCATCAATATTACTATAATAACATATATCTTAGGAACGGTGTTTTTGGTGTTTTTAACAGGGTCTTTGTCTTGTAGTGAATAATATTTATATTTTAAGTAGAGTTAATTACTGTTTTCGTCCCTGTGGTTTGTCAAAAATCACTATTTCAGTCCATTAGTTTAAAATTTGCGATTTCAGTCCCTGTGGTTTCACTTTCGTAACCATTTCAATCCATTTATTCAGTCCACCTCGTAATTATTTCAGTCCCTGTACTAACAGAATAAATGGATTGAAATGGTTACGAAAGTAAAACCACAGGGACTGAAATTGTTACGAAAGTGAAACCACAGGGACTAAAATCGTAATTTTTAAACTAATTGACTAAAATAGTGATTTTTTACAAACCACATGGACGAAAACAGTAATTAACTCTTTTAAGTACCTCAAATTTGTATATTTTACTTTGCCCCTTCAAATTTTGTCTTTTTTTGTCTTTAGGTTACAACCTTTTCGGTAAAAAATCGGGTTTGTATATGTTTTACGCTAGCTCACGGTATAAGTTTGTGTTTGTCTGTACTTACATTTTACGTCATATGACAATATAAAATTCGCATTTTTGTTTGATTTTTTTTTTTTGTTTTGATCGTTGTTTGCTTACTATTTAACACGGTTTTAAAACTCTCGCACCCGCAACACGTAGGTTAACCGCTAGTTATATAAATATTTTGACTTAATATTATAATATGCACCTTAAAATTAAGGTAAATTGGAAAATAATAATCCCATCTTTCTGAAATTGGCCGATAATAATCACAAGTCAGTTATTAGCCAATAATAATCCGACCTCGTCCAACTTTTTTTGTAAAATAGACCGCCGTTAAAATAAGCTTAACGGAGTTAAGTTTTTTTCCGAATTACAAACCGATGTTTTAGGGCTTTTGATCAGAACGAGGATACAAGTCGATTGATGTAAAAGTTACCTCGAAATTGTGTTCGAAATGGCTTGAATTTTGTTAATTGGAAGTTAAACACCCGAATTGAAGCATCGTTTTCGTGGGTTGGGGCAGTATTTTGAGGTAAGTTTTACATCAATCGACGCGTATCCTCGTTCTGATCAAAAGCCCTAAAACATCGGTTTGTAATTCAGAAAAAAAAAACTTAACTCTGTTAAGCTATTTTAACGACGGACTATTTTACAAAAAAAAATTAGACGAGGTCGGATTATTATTGGCTAATGTTGATACATATTATGTGGTCGCGACTCGGTTCAGTTCAACCCGTTTAGGTTCGGCTCAAGCCCGACGTCACGACATTCCTCCGTTGTGCGTCAAAGAGTTCTACACTCACAAGCTTGGGCCAATCATTTAAACATATGCATGTTGGGGCCATAACAACCCATTTGGGCCTAACCTCTTAACTGGGCCGAAACCCATAAACAACATGTATATGTCGACGAAACAAGTGTGTTTCGTCGACTTTGAAGATTGTTAAGTGTTTCGTCGTCGACGAAACATCTGTTTCGTCGACCTGATGTGTTTCGTCGTAGTGTCTCAGTATATATACATAGATAATAGACAGAACACAGAGACAAGTCTGAATAGATTTGAGAGCGAACACTGTAAACACACACACACTGAGAGTTTATGAGAGCTTCTTGTAAACATTGTATTGTAACTGTTTTCTAGATTAATACAATGGAGTGTTAATCGTTGAATCGTTGTGTCTTACGTGTTCGTCACTTGGTTTAACTTACCCGTTTGGATTCCGCACTCTCGGGTTTGTCAGAAAACAGGGAATAGAGGTTACTCGATCCTCCGGGTGGACCTACAATTGGTATCAGAGCGTTTGGCTCGATTCCTTGTTAAAACCAAGTGTTTTTATTGTGATTTGAAAGATTTTTAAAGTGTTTTTCTTGTATTTTGGAGTTTAATATCATACATTTTCTGGAAAACGTTTTTAAATCATGTAAATCGTGATGTTTTGCTTGTTGTTTTTATAAAAACCTTGTTATACCTCATTTATACATGTTAGGATAAGGTTATTATTGAAACATTGTGCAAAAACTTGTGTTCGGAAGTTTTTCTTGTTGCCGGAATACTCATAAATTCATCAAGTTATTCAGGATCTTCAAGTTTTTCATAGTGTTCTTGATAATTTATCCATGTTTGATCTTGTTGAAACATTACTGTTTGTTTGTTTGACTATTGTTTGCGTAAAATGATGATGTTTAACTTGAAAAGTGTGAGCCGAAAGTAAGGTTTGGTTTGACAATTGTGTACTGTGTCAGAAGGATAAGATTTGATCTTGGAAGTTGTGTGTCTAAATTGTCAACGAAACGAAACCTGTTTCGTCGCACAAAGGCAACCTGTTTCGTCGACATATTGGGCTTCTATTTCGTCGATAAGTATTGGGCTTCTGTTTAGTCATTGGGCTTCTATTTCGTCGATAAGTATTGGGCCTCTGTTTCGTCACACAAGAAGAGGGCCTGTTTCGTCGAACAAGAATTGGGCCAGTTTCGTCACATATCAAACATTAACCCGTTTCGTCGATCAACTTGTTTCGTCGCTTCTGTTTCGTCGAACAACTATCAAACTTGTTTAGTCATATTTGTTTCGTCGTACATCATTATTAACTGTTTCGTCGAACTTGATAAAATTTTTAACAGTAGCTTTGTAAATCATATTTAACGGTTTGATTTCGGTGATTTGTTCAGGTATTAGTCATTAAACATCAAAAATGAATCTGAACTGGTGGGGTAATCCGTCAACTGCAGAAAGCAAGTATACAAACACACGTTTATCTCCCTCATGGGCTGAATCTCCTGTACCCACATCTAATACAGAAAGCAAGTATCGTAGCACCGGTTTGTCACCATCATGGGCTGAATATCCAGCACCCGCATCTTCGCAAGTGAATCAAATGTCGACAGGTCAATGGGCGTTTGTTTCAAATCAAACTCCAAGTATTCAAAGTATACTCCTAAGCGAAAGCGAGACCGGAAGTCTGAATCGTCCTCCGAAACTGATGCACATAAACGAATATCCTGGTTGGGTAGATAGATTTCAGACGTATGTCAATGGGCAAAACACAGAACTGTGGTTATGTTTTACTACAGATTTCGATCAAGCTCTTGAGGTTGCAGCTTCAACTGCCTTGACATTTGCCGATCTTTCGGAAGACCAGAAAAAGGCATATGATTTAGAAAAGAAAGCATATGCTATTCTGACTCAGGCGATGAGCAAAGAAATATATCATCAGTTCGTCAGTTTCAAGACGTCAAAGCGATTGTGGGATGCATTGAAGACAAGGGGTCTAGGAAATGAAAAGTCACGCCAATTGCGACATGACTTACTCAAAAAGGAGTTTGATGGGTTCACATGTATGGAAAGTGAATCTTTGGGAGATATGACAAGTCGATTCTATCATCTGCTGACGGAATTGGGTAATTATGGGGTAGTAACAACTCCAGCAGAGGTAGTCACAAAGTTTTCCGATGCATTGCCACCTCAATGGAATAGTTTCTTGGAAATCTTGAAATACAATGGCGCATTGGCTACAACAAACATCAATGACTTCGTTCAGCTCTTGGAGAACAAAGATCAGGAAGAAACCCTAAAGGCGAAAAGGGTTCCAGTGCGACAAAATCCTGATATGTATTATGGAACTTCTAGCACTTCTGCAAGACCTGTTTCACATGCTCCACTTCAGACGGCGTTTGTCACAAGCACGGATTTATATGGCAATACGATACAAGTTCCTGTAAAGCCAGCTCCAACCACAGACTTGTATGGAAATCCATTACCACCAGCTCCACAACAGCAAGCTTGTTATGGAAGCACATCATCTGCTGGTCAGCCATCAAAGTCAAATACAGTACGGCTTGACACATCAAACTTCTCCAAAGTTATCGTTGAAGTAGCTAAAGATCATATGGAGATACTAAACACATTGGTGAGCTCGTATTGTGGGTTGATTGCAGGGCATATCGGAAACATCAATCTAACTCAAGAAGATTATCAGCAGATCGATAAAGAAGAGATGGATATGATGGACATCAAATGGGCATTCGCTAGTGCTGTTAGGCGAGCTAAAGACTTCATGGAACGAACGGGTAGAACCAGCTTGGAAAGCAAGAAAGATACCAAGTATGGGTTCGACAAGCAATCAGTCAAGTGCTTTAACTGTGGCGAACATGGTCACTTCAAGAGGGAATGCACAAAGCTAGCTCAGCATGGGAACCAAAACCCTTTCAGAGGTCAAGGCAATCAGCAGAATCAAGCCAGGAATGATGATCGCACCTTGGTCCCTGCAAACAATCAAGCAGGACCATCAAACAACAACAACAATCAAGCTCTTGTGGTGCAAATAGATGAAGGATGCGACTGGTCAATGCAATTAGGCATTGGTGATCAGGGAGGAGCAGCTTGTTTTGCTGAAGCTGATAAGGATCTGAAGCACGCCAGTGGTGGAGAATCTTCCGCCAGTGGTGGTGAATCTTCAGATGAAGAAAGTTCTGGTTATTCAAGGAGTTCAGATGAGGAAACCTCAACTTCAGGCGATGACAATGTATCTAGTGGGAGAATCGATGCAGATATCGATGAATTATTAGGAGAAGCTGCAGCAAGGAATGATAGAAGTTCTATTCTGGTGGATAAAGCTGCTTATTCTTCTTATTCTCTTCATTCAGCCTTTATGGCTAATGGCGGCAGTTCATCAAGTGTAACACCCCAAAAACGGGTTTGGTAATCAAACCACGTTAATAGTAATGACGGGTGAAATACCATTAGTGGGAAAAATTAACCCGGTAAATATTAGGATTTAAATACATAAACCTAATATTAATTAAAATGAGAATAAATACTTTGAGAAAACAACGTACATAGAAGGCCCGAATTAACGGGACATAAAATAAAACGGGTTATCACTTCCCGAACCCATTGAGTTAACTAGGAATAATTAACCTAGTTAATAATATGTGATTAAGTGATGAAAACAAATGTAGCCTTAGACTACAGTCAAGGTTAAATGAAATCCAAAAAAAAAAAGACGTAAGACAGAGAAAACGTAAACTAAAAAAATTCCGTTTTTAGTCAAAGGCAACGTTTTAACAAACATAAGTAGTATGAGATTATTTAAGAAATCATAAACACGCATAAGGCCGGAAATGGCAATATGGTATACCCGAGTGTTGGGGTATGAAGCGACGGCGACTAATTAGTCTAGCCGGTAAAACTATTCAAAGTTAAGAAAATGTCATGACAAATACAAAGCGCTTATTAATATAAGACAAGCGCGGGATAAACCTGTTAACAGACCGATGAGACTAAGTGGTCAAGTGACAACTCGATCGATAAAGATAAAAGATATAAGCTGAAAGTAACGGCCCGCGAGGCCTTACACATGAAAGACGTACGCGTCAATATAAATGAAAACGTTAGATCGAAAAGAATGAATGAATGCCCTGAAAATGAAACTAAGTTCGTTTAATCTAAATAAATGAGCCATGTAAAAGAGGTTTCGGGGACGAAACCTCTTTAAGGGGGGTAGACTTGTAACACCCCAAAAACGGGTTTGGTAATCAAACCACGTTAATAGTAATGACGGGTGAAATACCATTAGTGGGAAAAATTAACCCGGTAAATATTAGGATTTAAATACATAAACCTAATATTAATTAAAATGAGAATAAATACTTTGAGAAAACAACGTACATAGAAGGCCCGAATTAACGGGACATAAAATAAAACGGGTTATCACTTCCCGAACCCATTGAGTTAACTAGGAATAATTAACCTAGTTAATAATATGTGATTAAGTGATGCATAACGAATTATAGCTTCTTTCGAAACAAAACTAAACATGAGGGGCCAAAAGGGTTAACTTGAAAGTTAACTAAATAAAAAAAAAAAGAAAAAAGAAACACACACTTATGTGTGCGCAGGATCGACCAGGAGAGAGAGAGAGCTCCATGGGAGCCTAACCCTAAAATCAACAAAATCTTCAAATTGAAGGATCAAACGAAGGCTAAACTCAGATTTGAATACACATAAACGATCACCAAGTCAAGGGGATCGAAAGGTATGTCGAATTTTTGACATTCATGAAGTTGTGAAAATTAGTTAACTTTGCATGATGCGATCTATGTATGAATCGTAGAGGCTATGGCCGAATTAATGAAGTGTGATTGCTTAGGAACAAACCCTAAGTAGAAATATGAAGTAAATTCAGAATTTTTGATGCTAAATTCATATATGTGATGTTTTTTAGGGTTTTGATTGCTAAAACTAGTGTTATGATGTCATGAACATGCTTTAATTGAAAGCTGAATTCAAACAGCTTCTGATAAGAATTTACAGCTGACTTGTATTGGCTGTAACATGGACAAAACTTGACAAAAACATGTGTTTCTTGAGTCTATAATGTAATTCCAGGAAATATCTTTAAAACCCCACTGGAATCGCATTTTTCCGACGAAAATTGAGCGTTTTATGAATTTTTCCGTATCGAAGGTTCAGGCTGCGTTTCTGGCAGAATTTGCAGCCCATTACGGATGTCATAACTCAATTTAGGAATTTATTTATGATCTCAAATTTTTACTGTAGATAGTTTTAAGTGATTAACAAAATCTCCAATTGGAATTTCGTCAATCATATAAACGAGGAATTTTAGATGAATTTTTCCGTAAGCTGCAGTCAGAAGTGACGAATCTGATTGCAGCTTAGTAAATGAATTTTTACGAATTTTTGGTAAAGATTTAGATCTTGAAATTTTAACACAACGCCTAACCCTCCGATAGGTACGCCACATAAAAAAATCATAATTTTTGAAGACTTGTAAACAGGTTAAACAAGTCACCAAAAACAGCCCATTTTTCAGTGATATGAAATGCATGAATGAAATCGCGGTCTACTTGGTTGTGTGTAAAATTTGATTTCATTAAGAGTTCGGATGAAATATGCCTAAATGAGTTCAATGAACCAAATGTGCATTTGAATATGTTGATAAGTCAATTGACTTTTAAAAAGTCAAACCGACCAATGATTAGATCGAATGATAATTTTGATATGGTCGAATGATAAATTCGACATAAAACCCGTAGGATGGAATAGTCGTAAACGATTATGACTAATCTAACCGTCTTACGAATTATGATGATGATAGTTTGACTCTAGACAAGCTAGATGAAGACTTGGGAAAGAAGCGGGTCAAACGGATCGAGTACGCGGAAAAAGGACATAACTGGATGTAAGGTAAGTGAAACTTACACCTTTTAGTAAAATAAATGTTCATCCTATAAGTTTCAAATACAATAAGGATAATATTCAAGATATGGTTCCCAACGCGAAATAATACGGGTCGGAACTAATATAAATGATAAAAATCATGTTTAATGGTAAAAGAGATAGAACGGTAAATTAGCCATGAAAAGCTAATTATAAAAATGGGTTTTTGAACGGTTACTATAAGTAAGCCTAATGAATAAAAAGAGTAAAACGGGTCAAATGGTAATGTGGATACCATTTGACAAATATCGACTAATAAGCACTTGTCGAGTTTTATGCTTACAGGATAAAGCGGCTTATGAATTAGCGTTGCTATGAATTAGCAAATTTTCGAGACAAGGTATTAAAACGGGTCAATGTATTGATCCGATCCAGGTATGTATAATTATGTTGTAGTTAAAAGTGCTAATTTGGTCAATAATTGGTGAGAGTATTTCGTCGTAAAATAAGATACTAGAATTGACCAAAAAGCCCTTAACGGGCGAACCGGGTAAACGACCGTTAGAGTTTGTTTAGAAACTTGTTTATTGATTTTGAAACCCTTAGATACATATAAAAAGTATAGGCAAAAACGTTTGTGGGTCGAATGTCTAGAAATAGTCAATTTCGAAAAAGGACTAGCCGAAGGGTAAAATTTGGGATTTTGGGTTCCTTATGTTAAATCCACCACAAAAATAGTTGTGGTGGAAGATAAGTAGTTATTTAGCAAGAAAAGACGATGTGCGAAAAGAAAATAGCGAGTTCGATGCTTAGATGCTTAAAAGTCCGCTAAACGGGTCAAAATAGACTAAGAAGTAAATTGTGGTTAAATGCTTAGATAGATACAAATGAGTCGGTGAATGTAAACGCCTACGTAAACTCTAGGATGGGAGCGAAAACGTTAAGGTTTGACAAGCCCGGGATGGGTAAAATGATAGGGATTAACTATTTTCTTTTTAGAGCATGTAGTGAAATAATAATGCCAAACGGGTCGAATAATCACCTAAAGGATTTATGAGCCAACATTGGATAAATCAGATTTTTATGCAAACCAAGGTGATAAACGGGTCCGTAATTTAATTACGAACGCGTAGGAAAAAGAATCGTGTAAAACGGATAATTAGAACGAAAGTTATGGCACTTTAAAGTTTGATTTTCGATTAATAACCATAGCTGGCAGATATGCAGGTTCCAGGAATGGACCTGTTGGAAAATGGTCTCCCTCGCGCCACGCGAGGGAGTGTGGTAAATCCGGTGCGCCACGCGACGGATGTCGCGGCACGCGAAAGATGAGAAGAAGCCTCTCGCGTGGCGCGAGAGGCATGAATCCGAAAAGAAAAATATAATATAAACAAAAAAATAATATTTTGTTTTAGTTGGTTGATGCTTTGAACTTGGTTAAACTCATTTTACGCTATCAAAACTAACTTTCATGTTGGTTTTGATCATAGGTATATTACGGGATGCCGGATGATGATCAAGCTAATCGAAGAACCGAACACACGAGATTAAAGCTTCTGCACGGCCTTATGTCGTAACTTTTAAACGACAAACCCAACTACATTGTTGTAAAACTTTTAAACTGTAAAAGTTTTTAATAAACCCGTATTTTTATATGTGATATGTATATGTAAATGCACAACTAATTGTCGTTATTGGTACTAGAACTCTCTTAAAATAGTAAGGGTGTTACATCAAGCCAGGTATGTGTCGATGAACCAACTGTTGTTAATTGTGTTAAATGTGCTGATTTGGATGCTAATATGTCTGAGTTGCAAAGCAAACATGATGCTTTAAATGCTAATTTGTTTGACTTGCAAAACAAACATGTTTCTTTAGATGCAAAATGGTGTGATTTGCAAAGCGAACATGAGGCTTTGCAAAACAACTATGATGTGACATTTATCCACAACCAAAAGTTGATCGTGGATCTTTCAAAATGCAAAGAGGCTGACATGTTTTATGAAAATCATGAAATGGAATTTAAAACGTTAGTTGCAAATTTAAGAAAAGATAAAACTGAACTGACAAAAATGGTTTCAAGAAAACAAACAGACATAAACTGTTATATTAATCGTCTTGAGATCATGCAAAAAGAGTTAGCCTGTACAAAGTGTGAAAGTGAGGCGATCCGGCTTAAGCTAGACAGTTATTCTAACTCTAGATACGTGCTGGATCACATCATTGGCACACAGAAAGAGAAAAAGGATGTCACATGCATTGGATATAAGAAGTGTCCACCACCTGTTAGACAAAATTATGATGCTCTGCCTGATGAGGAGTATAGAACTCATTATGAAGAATCTGTTCCTTTAGACATTAAGGAATTTGCAACGGGACTTGGATACAAATCGGAAATATCATCAGATTCGGATGTGTCAGCAGATACATTTGTAACTGCTGAACAAAATCAGGATCCTCCAATCATTGTTGAGGACACTGATTCTTCAGATGATGAATCTAATGATACTGACTCAGCACAGTCAGATGCGGTAATCAAAGAAGAGGACATACCTCTCGAGAATCATATTCTATGTGATCCTCCCGCAAAACCTGCTACGACTGTTCTGACCGATTCCACATCTACTTCCTCACAAGAGTCTGAGAGTGTGAATTTGCTGTACACTCTTGTTGGTGATGATAAAATCTACTCTGACAAAGATTTTCCTATTAAGAATGTTAATCAATCTTTAATTAGTAAAATTTTTGAGGATTCAACAAGTAAGTTTTTAGGAAAGACAGGATCACACGTTGTGGTAACACAGTGTCCTCCTATCCCAAAGGCTGAAGTTCGAAAACAATGTGGCAATCAGAAATTACCAACTGAGAAAGTTCAGCAAAATCGCACCAAACCTAAAAGTAACTCACCGACTCAATGGCAAAAGAAACAGACCAAGAAAAAGGACAAGAAAGTGAACTTTGTGAAATCGAAGGGAACAGATAAACTTGAAACATTTTCCAATAAATCTAACTTAGATCATGTCATTCAAGTTAATTCTTTGAAAAGAAACGAACCAAACAGTTCAAAACCTAGTACCTCGGGATCACAAAGTTCATCGACAAGACAATCACATGATACTACGGGGTTTGTAGAACGTAGATCATGTTTTTCATGTGGCACAATTGGACATATTATTCGAAATTGTCCATATCTTCATAAACAAAAAGCCAAAGTTGATGATCCCCGTGACCAAATTGACCGAAAGCAATCTGTTTCATCAAAACCAGATCCCCGTCTTGTAAAACAAAGGGAAAAGAAACAGAAACGCCAACAGGTCAAGAAAATTGAAAAAGCGATTAAAACCGACGTGGTTAACAAAACATCTGTTTATGTCAAACCAGACAATTCAAAAACTTCAGACAATCATGAAGTTAATATTTTAAAGAATAACACTGGTAAAACAAAACAGACCTGGAAACCAAAAACGGTAAATGAATCAGGGGGAACATCACAATTTCCACAACATCGAGAAGTTCAAGTAACTTACGTTGATGAAAATGGAAGACCCAAGACCACAAAGGCTTGGGTCCCCATCTCCAACTAATCATGTGAGTACATGTGCAGGGTGTTCCAGGAGGAACTTTCAGCAGTCATTGGATTGTTGATAGTGGGCCATCCAGGCACATGACAGGCGACATGAAGCTTCTCTACGACGTTAAATCTATTAGAGGAGGTTATGTTGCTTTTGCTGGAGATAAAGGAGGTTATATTACGGGAGAAGGAATGGTATCCAACGGGGTTGTAAGTTTTGACAAGATCAACGTTGTACAACAACTTGATCACAATCTTCTCAGCGTCTCACAAATCTGTGATAAGCAGTTTTCAGTACACTTTGATGCAAATGGATGTTATGTGCTGAAACCCGGCTTCAAGATTCCAAAAGAATGGATTCTCTTATCAGCTCCAAGGATAAATGATTTGTATGTCCTTGATATGAACCAAGCTATTACAACGACTGCACTTCCAAAAGAATGGATTCTTTTATCAGCTCCAAAAGAATGGGTCACATTCACTTACGCAAAATGAATCATTTGGTGACGAATGAATTAGTGAATGGTGTTCTTCTTAAAAATTTCCATCTTCAAGACGTCTGTGTTTCATGCCAAAAAGGAAAGCAAACGAAGAAACGACATCTGACAAAGAAGATCAACACGGTGGCAGTTCCTCTTGAACGTTTGCACAAGGATTTGTTTGGTCCTGTCAAGCACAAAAGCATCAGGAATGATCAATACTGCCTCGTGATAACGGATGATTATTCAAGATTTTCTTGGGTGGCATTTATGGCTCACAAGAGTGCAACTTTCGGTATTATCAAAAACTTGATCGTTCAGCTTGAGAATTTGTATAAGTTGAAGGTTAGACGGATACGCAGCGACAATGGTACAGAATTTAAAAATCAAGCCATAGCGGAGTTTTGCACATCAAAAGGTATTCTTCACGAATTTAGTGCGGCTTATACTCCTCAACAGAACGGCGTCGCTGAACGTAAGAACCGTACATTGATCGAGACTGCTAGGACTATGTTGGTAGAGTCGCAGTTGCCCATTCCATTCTGGAGTGAAGCTGTGGCCTCCGCATGTTACACGGTGAATCGAGTCCTTACAGTCAAAAGGCACAACAAGACCTGCTTTGAGCTTCTTCACAAACGGAAACTAGATTTGTTATATCTTGAACCGTTTGGAGCTCCTTGCATAATGATCGATCCTAATGGAAAGTTTGGGGCAAAAGCTATTGAAGGTCACTTTCTTGGTTATGCCACCCCTAACTTAAGAGTCTGGAATCTACAGACTAAAAGGGTTGAGGAATGGTCTGAAGTCAGAGTACAAAGACACACTTTGCCAGTCAAAAATCCAGGTCAACCTTGGATGTTTGAGTACGATGACTTTTTTAATTCGATCAATGTTGAAGCAGTTGAAGAAAATGTTGCGACAAGGATGTTTTTCGAGAGTGACAACGCAACAGATTCACCGTTGGTTTGTCCAATTGTTGTCAATCAAGAGCCATCTTCAGTGAACAATAATGCTCTCGACAATGAGGATTTTCATGATGCAACCGAACTGAACGAATCTTCAGAGGATGAAGAATTTCTAGATGCAGATCAAGAAGCTCCTACATCAGCTGTTCATGGTACTTCAGAAGCTACACCTCCAGTGGACGCCCCTATAACAGCTGAAGCTACTGCATCATCCTCTTCGTCAGTTCCGGGTATTGAATTGGTTGTTGATCTAAATCTCAACAATCTGGGTACAAACATTCCAGTTCCGGAAAACTCTGAAACAAGAATTCACAATACTCATCCTCAACAAAACATCATAGGCAATGTACAAAGTGGCATACAAACAAGAAACATGTTGCGCAACAACAACAACGCAGGCTTGTATGCGGCGATTCGAGAATCTGGTCAACAAAACGATTGGTCTTTCGCGTGTTATGTCTCACAGGAAGAGCCAAGAACTTGGAAAGACGCTTTGAAAGATAACTCTTGGGTTGAAGCAATGCAGGAAGAACTGCAACAATTCCAGAAACTTGGTGTCTGGAAGCTCGTAGAGAAACCTGCTGGTTATAAGAAGATTGGTACCCGTTGGGTGTATAAATGCAAAAAGGACGACCGTGGAATCGTTATTCGCAACAAAGCAAGATTGGTCGTTCAAGGTTTTCGTCAGATTAAAGGTATAGACTACAACGAAGTGTATGCACCTGTTGCACGTCTGGAAGCAATTCGGATCTTTCTGGCTTATGCCTCATTTAAAGGATTCAAGGTTTACCAGATGGACGTCAAAAGTGCATTCTTACATGGTCTAGTGGAAGAAGAGGTGTATGTTGAACAGCCTCCAGGGTTTGAAGATCCTATCCATCCCGATCGGGTTTGGTTGCTGAACAACGCTCTCTATGGTCTACATCAAGCACCTCGAGCTTGGTACGCAACCTTATCTAATTATCTGCTGGAGAATGGATTTCGCAGAGGTCTTATCGATTGCACTCTCTTCATAAAAGAACAAGATGGAGATCTTCTACTGGTTCAGGTATATGTGGATGATATTATATTTGGTTCTACTAACAATGTTATGTGTAGGGATTTCGAGCGTGTAATGCAGGATAAATTCGAGATGAGCGCTATGGGGGAGATGACTTTCTTTTTGGGCTTGCAAGTGCAACAAACGAAGTCTGGGATTTTCATCCATCAGACGAAGTATGTCCAAGACATTCTGAACCGATTCCAGATGTCCGACACATTGCCCATTGGTACCCCACTGCAGCAAAATCACGGAATCAATCCAGACTTGAAGGGTGAAGTTGTTAGCTCTTCATACTACTGCGCGATGATTGGATCCCTTATGTACCTCACAGCATCAAGACCAGATATAATGTATCCAACGTGCCTACTAGCCAGATATCAAGTGAACCCGAAGGCCTCACATCTTGCAGCTGTAAAAAGGATTTTTCGTTATTTGAAGGGTTGCCCAGACACCGGTCTATGGTACCCTAAGGATGATAACTTTGACTTAGTCGCTTTCAGTGATTCTGATTTTGGCGGATGCAAAATCGACGGCAAATCCACAACGGCTGGATGCCAGTTTTTAGGAACTCGCCTCATAACGTGGCAGTGCAAGAAGCAGACTTGTGTCGCTACATCAACTTGTGAAGCGGAATACATTGCTGCCTCAAGTTGTTGCTCCCAAGTCCTGTGGATACAACAGCAAATGCGCGATTACGGTTTTGAATTCCTAACTACTCCTATTTTAGTCGATAATTCTGCTGCCTTATCTATCACTAGAAATCCTGTGCAGCATTCAAAGACCAAACACATCGAAATTAAGTATCACTTCATACGTGATTGCTTTGATAAAAGGCTAATCGATGTTGTTAAAGTCCACACTGATGACCATCGTGCCGACCTTTTTACCAAAGCATTTGATAAATCAAGATTTGACTTTTTATTATTGGTAAACGGCATTAAGGTCAAGCAAGAGTAATCCACGTCGGAAAATCGTTTTTGTAAATATCTTTGTGTTTTTAAAATTATTGTAAGTTTGTTGATTTTAGGGGGAGTAATTCCAAATTTGAAAAATTCAAAAACATCGAAAAATTTCAAAAACCAAAAACAATAGAAAAACAAAAATGAGTTTCCTGGCGAGCAAAAGAGAAAATGATAGTACATCAGTGGTCTGTCCAAACCTCTTTAAACTGAAATGCAAAATGCAAAATGAAAAATGTTAAGCAGCTCTATATAAGATGTATCGGTAGGCTCACAATCATCTTAAAGTGTGCAGGGTGATATAAATTTAAATCGACTAAAGACCAGGTGGGAACCACTCATTGGCATATGGTCTTAGTACCGAAATTTCGTTTGAGAGATTGCCGAGGTTCTGAGATATTTGGTCTTTATGCTGTTTATCATCTGGGTATCATGGTTGTTTCTTTTACCGAAATAAAACGGAGACGAAGTCTAGATCTTCCATGATATCATACATACGTGTACATACTGCATTCCACCTCAATAAGTGATCAACAATCACATGTCCTCAAAACAAATGATAATATATCACATTTATCCGGGAGTCAAGTTCGTCTCTTTGCTGTACGAAAGTACTGACCTGTTCACGGACTTGCTCTTGTGCCCTTCATGCATCTGAAAATCAAGTTCCTCATCAATAAGTGATTCTATCACATAGGGCTTGTTTTCAACCAAAATAAGTGAGTTTCTCACATTTTCATATACGTCAAAACAGATGATAAATGGTATACTCACCAGTAAGATGAATCCTCGTGCATACCTTGATACGGGAATGTGTCGTGAGGTGGATGAACACCGGTCGGTAAGTATAAATCATACCTTAACGTATCCCCTCGCCATGATTACATATGATAAGTTGAGCTTATGTGGTTAACAATACCGATAATTGTTATAGGATGTTTATCTAAATGTTAACAAAAATAACAACAAGAGTGTTTTGGCATGACCGTACACTGATATGATTTTCTTACCCTCGAAACTCGCAAAAAGAATGTTTGTATATATTTACTTTTCTTAGTTTCTGCAACTCTGTATATATTTATTTACTGTTTTCAGTATTTACGTTTGAAATATTCAAAATGCCAAAAAGATTTTAGGTGTGTTTTAATTTAAACCTTTTAAAAGTCAAAAAGATTTTATTTCTGCTTTAGTTTTGATTAACCGATGTTGGAACTCAAGGCTTCGTTACCTGAAATCTGTTTGAAAACCAAAACGACTGAATCTTCATAAACGGTCAGAGTTTGCAAGTTTTGAAAGTTAATAATCAAAATTGAAAAATCTGTTAACTTTTCAAACTAAACTGTCGGACGGTAGTTGAATAAGAATTGGTCACATGTGTGTCATTTGTTTAATGTTAACTATATTCCAAGCAGTTGTTCTCATTACGCGTTTAGATTTCTTGCATGTGCAGATGCTAAAGGTGAAGAGAACATGTTCGTTGACAAGCTTTGGAATGAAGACACGACATGGAGGCACTCAAATGAAAAGGGATTTCAAGCATTGAAGTCAAAAGATTCACAAGCATAATTAAAGGGGAGTTTGTTAACATACTACCTAAATGAAAAGGGAGTTTGTTGATACACTTTCTACTTACAACGCGTGAAGACTTTGAAGATCCTCCGACATGGCAGACATGGAAGATGAACCTCACGAGTAGCGTCCAAGGGGGAGTTTGTTGATACATATTATGTGGTCGCGACTCGGTTCAGTTCAACCCGTTTAGGTTCGGCTCAAGCCCGACGTCACGACATTCCTCCGTTGTGCGTCAAAGAGTTCTACACTCACAAGCTTGGGCCAATCATTTAAACATATGCATGTTGGGGCCATAACAAACCATTTGGGCCTAACCTCTTAACTGGGCCGAAACCCATAAACAACATGTATATGTCGACGAAACAAGTGTGTTTCGTCGACTTTGAAGATTGTTAAGTGTTTCGTCGTCGACGAAACATCTGTTTTGTCGACCTGATGTGTTTCGTCATAGTGTCTCAGTATATATACACAGATAACAGACAGAACACAGAGACAAGTCTGAATAGATTTGAGAGCGAACACTTTAAACACACACACACTGAGAGTTTATGAGAGCATCTTGTAAACATTGTATTGTAACCGTTTTCTAGATTAATACAATGGAGTGTTAATCGTTGAATCGTTGTGTCTTACGTGTTCGTCACTTGGTTTAACTTACCCGTTTGGATTCCGCACTCTCGGGTTTGTCGGAAAACAGGGAATAGAGGTTACTCGATCCTCCGGGTGGACCTACAGCTAATAACTGACTTAGTGTTGGTGCACTCATGTCTGTACTTTGTCTGTATTTTGTCTTGTTACGAAACGATGTCTTTGTTAGTCTTGTAAGTTTGATCAAGTCAACCATCCTCCGGTTTGACTTGGCCAAACAGTCAACATTGGTTGAAAGATGTGTTTGAGTCGAAGGATGTACCATCGAAGGATTGCCTATATCCTTCGATGATGAGCTCGAAACATAAGCATTCGAAAGATGGACCTCGAAGGATATCAACCTTCGAGGTATATGCAGATCTTTCGATGTGTCTCTGATCGACAGATGATCTTTCGATCAGTCTGTCTGATCCTTCGACCAGACATGCTGTGTTCGGGTATAAATACCCGTGTGTTGTGTTCACTTCAGAAGTTAGACAGAAAAGGACAGATAAGGAAAACAGAACACACACACACTAGAGAGAGTTTGCAGAACTGATTTGTAAACCTTGTGCTTGTAACGGACCTTTCTACGCATTAATACAAGTGGTGTTAATCGTTGAGTCTTGTGTGTTGATTATTTACGTGTTCTATCTCGGTTTGCTATCTCGGTTGGATTCCGCACAACCGGGTTGGTTTGTACACAAGGATTAGGCGACTAGATCCTCCCCTAGCCGGACCTACAAGTGGTATCAGAGCCTTGGCTCTTCTCCTTGTTAAAACCGAGGTGTTCTTGCTGTTTTTCGGGTTTAAAAGGTTCATATTTTCTGGAAAATCTTGCTGTTTTTGCTTGGTGTTTTGTTAAAAACCTTGGTATTTTTCATGTTCTCATGTTAGTTGTTGGTTTTTGTTAAACATTTTAGCAAAATCGTGTGTTCGGAGAGTTTCGGTTCACCGAAATTCTTATTTTTCTGGGTGGTGTTCTTGAAGTCTTCATAGTGTTCTTCATAAGATTACACTCTTTGATCTTGAAAATTTGAATATTAAACTTGTTTGTACATTGAAAAGAGTAAACTGATTAAAATATTGGACATTACCTGTTTGGTGAAACCTGCATGTTCAGAAGATATGGTCTGAACATACTTTCTGCCGAAAGTTTTCACCAACCCGTCAACTTTTCACCAACCTGTCACATTTGTCAACTGTGTCAGTAAGATCGAAGGATATCCTTCGAAATCGAAAGATCATCTTTCGATCAAAGGAGGTTCGATAGATAGTCATCCTTCGAACATCCTTCGAAGTCTGAGACTTATCTTTCGTTCCAAGGATTATTTTCGAAACATACATCTTTCGGTCTACTACTATCTTTCGAAAGACAAGGATCCTTCGATTGGGGAGTCTTTCGAAATCATTGTTCGACACTCAACAGTGATCCTTCGAACAAGTGTTGATCCTTCGATCACAGTTTGTTTAAGTTTAACAAGTTTGTGTTTTTCTCATCTTTCGATCAGGATCCTTCGGCTGGTGTAACAATTTTTCATAATCAACAATGAATTCGATGTGGGGTGTTCCGATAAATACAGAAATGTATTTTGGTACTCCGACTCCGGCTCCGGATTCGGGTTCGCAAGCTAATGCTACATCTACCGGTCAATGGGCATTCGTATCAAATCAAGCTCCAAGTGTTCAAAGCATTTTGCTGAGCGAAAGTGAAACGGGAAGTTTGACTAGGCCTCCAAAGTTGATGCACTTATATGAATATCCGGGATGGTTTGATAGATTTCATACATACGTGCTTGGTCAAAATACAGAATTGTGGTTGCGTTTCATCACAGATTTCGATCAAAGAATAGAGGTTGCCGCTTCATCTGCTGCTACGTTTGCTGATCTTACGGAAGATCAGAAGAAGGTCTATGACTTAGAAAAGAAAGCATATGCCATTCTTACTCAGGCGTTAAGCAAAGACATTTATCATCAATTTGTCAGTTTCAAGACAACGAAGAAGTTGTGGGACGCACTGAAGATAAGGGGCATAGGAAATGAAGCAACACGTCAATTGAGAAAAGATCTGCTAAAGAAAGAGTTTGATGGTTTTATTTGTATGCAGAATGAATCTCTAGGAGATTTGACAAGTCGATTTACTCATTTGCTGACTGAATTGGCAAATACTGGGGTTGTAACGACTTCAGCAGAGATAGTGAAGAAGTTTGCAGATGCACTGCCACCTCAATGGAATAACTTCTTAGAAATCATGAGGTACAATGGCACTTTGGATACAACAAGCTTCAGTGATTTTGCTCAACTCCTGGAAAACAAGAATCAGGAAGAAACTCTCAAGGCGAAAAGAGTTCCAGTGCCACAAAATCCTGAAATCTATTATGGAACTTCTAGCACTTCTACAAAACCTTCTTCACACGCTCCAATTCAAACAGCATTTGTGTCTAGCACTAGCTTGTATGGCACACCTCCTCCAACAACAGACATGTTTGGAAATCCGCTTAATCCAGCTCCTCAACCAGCACCACAACAGCAACAGCAAATCAGAGCAACTGATATGTTCGGGAATCCACTTCCTCCTCAACAACAAGCGTGTTATGGAAGCACATCATCTGCTGGTCAACAATCAAAGCCAAATACAGTACGGCTCGACACCTCAAGCTTTTCTAAAGTCAGTGTGGAAGTAGCAAAGGAACACATGGAGCTGCTAAACACTGTGGTGAGCGCATACTGTGGATTAGTGGAAGGTCAGATCGGTAACATTAATCTGACACAAGAAGACTATCAGCAGATCGATAAAGAGGAGATGGAGATGATGGACATCAAGTGGGCCTTTGCAAGTGCTGTTAGGCGAGCAAAGGATTTCATGGAAAGAACAGGCAGAACCAGCTTGGAGAGCAAGAAAGACACCAAGTATGGGTTTGATAAGCAGGCTGTCAAGTGTTTCAATTGTGGTGAACGTGGTCATTTTAAAAGGGAATGTACAAGGCCATCTCAGCATGGAAACCAGAATCCCTTCAGAAATCAAGGCAACCAGCAGAACCAGAACAGGAACAATGTTCGCACACTGGTGCCTGTCAACAACCAGAGTCAAGCAGGACCATCTAATGCCAACCAGGCACTTGTGGTTCAAGTAGATGAAGGCTGTGATTGGTCAATCCAGTTGGGAAATGATGCTCCGGATGGAACAGCGTGTTTTGCTGAGATCGTTAAGGATTTAAATCACGCCAGTGGTGGAGAATCTTCCACCAATGGTGATGAATCTTCTGAGGATGAAGACAGTTCTGGTTACAGTGGTAGTTCAGATGAAGAATCCTCGAGTTCAGGCAATGATCAGGTGGATGAGACATCAAGTGCGTCAGTCGATGCAGACATTGATGAGCTTTTGGGAGAAGCTGCAGCAGGAAATCATCGGAGATCTATTTTGGTGGATCAAGCTGCTTATTCTTCGTCTTCTCTCCATTCAGCCTTTATGGCTAATGTCGACAGTTCATCAAGTCAGGTATGTGTCAATGAACCCACTTCTGTTAGCTGTGATAATTGTGATAGATTGCATGCTAGATGTGCTGATTTAGAGGCAAACATGTCTGAGTTGCAAGGCAAACATGATGCTTTACAAGCTAGTTTGTTTGACTTGCAAGACAAACATGTTTCTTTGAATGATAAGTGGTGTGACTTGCAAAGCAAACACGAGGCTTTGCAAGAGAAATATGATGTGACATTCATTCACAACCAGAAGTTGACCGTTGATCTTTCCAAGTGCACTGAAGCCAACATGTTTTATGAAAACCATGAAAAGGAATTTAAGTCAATGATTGAAACGTTAAAGAAAGATAAAACAGAGCTGACAAAAATGGTTTCCAGAAAACAAACTGACATTAACCTTTATATAACTCGTCTCGAGGTAATGCAAAAGGAAATGGCTTGTGTTAAAACAGAAAGTGAGGCGATCCGACTCAAGTTAGACAGTTATTTGAGCTCTAGCTATGTGTTGGATCACATCATTGATGTTCAGAAAGAGAAACGGGATGTCACATGCATAGGTTACAAGAAATGTCCACCACCCGTGAGAAACAATTTTGATGCACTGCCTGATGAGGAGTATAGAACTCATTTTGAACCATCTGTTCCTTTGGATGTTGAGGAATTTGCAACAGGACTCGGATACAAGAAGGAAGTATCATCAGATTCAGATGCGTCAGCAGATACATTTGTAACTGCTGAACAAAATCAGGATCCTCCAGTTGTGATTGAGGATGCTGATTCTTCTGATGATGAATCTGATGATACTGATTCAGCAAAGTCTGATGCGGTGATCAAAGAAGAGGACATACCTCTTGAGAATCATATTCTATGTGATCCTCCCGCAAAACCTGCTAAGACTGTTCCGACCGAGTCCTCGTCTGCAAAAGAGTCTGAGAGTGTGGATTTGCTGTACACTCTTGTTGGTGATGATAAAATCTATTCTGACAAAGATTTTCCTATTAAGAATGTTAATCAATCCTTAATCAGTAAAGTCTTTGAAAATTCAACAAGTAAGTTTTTGGGAAAGACAGCATCGCACGTTGTGGTAACACAGTGCCCTCCTATCCCAAAGGCCGAAGTTCGAAAACAATGTGGCAATCAGAAATTACCGACAGTGAAACAACAGCAAAATCATACCAAACCAAAAGGAAAATCACCGACTCAAGGTCCAAGGAAGCCGAATCAAAAGAAGAACAAGAATGTGAACTTTGTGAAATCAAAGGGAACGGACAAAATTGAAACGTTTGAAAACAAATCTAACTTAGATTTTGTTAAACAAGCAACAGTGTTGAAAAGAAATGAACCAAACTGTTCGAAACCTAGTACCTCGAGATCACAAAGTTCATCATCATTGGCAAGACGATCACATGATACTTCGGGGTTTGTTGAACGAAGATCATGTTTTGAATGTGGCACAATTGGACATATCATTCGAAATTGTCCGTATCTTCATAAGTTGAAAGCAAAAGTTGATGCCCCCCATGGTAACAATTACCATAAAAGATTTGTTTCACCAAAACAGGACCCTCGTCTTGTTAAACAACAAGAAGTGAAACAGAGAAAGAAACAACGGAAAAATGTTGAAAATGTTTTAAAACCTGAGGTTGTCCAAACACAGTCTGTTAAGTTAGAAGTTAAAAATGAAAAACAAAAACAGATTTGGAAACCAAAACCAGTAACTGTTTCAGGGGGAGCTACATCAATTCCGAATCATCGGGAAATGGATGTTACAATTCTCGATGATGACGGACGGCCCAAGTCTGTGAAGGCTTGGGTCCCCCTCTCCAACTAATCTCTGAATGAGTGTGTAGGATGTTCCAGGAGGAACTATTGATAGTCTTAGGATTGTTGATAGTGGAGCGTCCATGCACAAGATTGGCGACACCAGACTCCGAAACATCATTATATCTAGGAGTTGTTGCCATTGATGGAGAGGAAAAGAGAAAAGAAGACAAAAATGTCAGATGATGGAATGAAGTTGAAAAATTCGACCAGTTGAGATATGTGTCAAAAATTGGTTGTTATGGTTTTTGATCGGGTCCTCAGGAAAGATTCAAATGAAAAGTACGCGCCTGTAGCACGTCTGAAGCTTTTCGAAGATTCATGGATTTTTCTTCCACAAGAAGTTCAAAGTCCACAAGATGAACGTGTAGGGTACTTTTCTCTGCGGTGTGATTGAAGAAAATGTGTTTGTTGAATAAACCAAGCGGGTGTGCGGATGCCTTGGCGTGGATTGATCAACCGCACACTACTTCTGAAAGAGAAAGACAAAGACCTTCGCTGGTACAATGTGGAAGACCAGCCGGACCCAGAGGTTTTTGATCTTGTTGCTGTGAAGGGATTTCAGTAGCTAAAAAATCGACTTTGAAATCCACACCTGGTGGATATCCAGTTTGGGAGAGCACTCAGATTCCTGACAATGCACGAAGCAGTTGCAGGATACGGTTTTAAATTTCTAATCTCTCCTATACTTGTCGATATTTAAGCTGCTTTATGAATTATTATCATCTCGTACAGCACTCCTTGACCTGACACGTTGATCTCGAATATCACCTCACACGTGATTGTTTCACTATGAAACTCATCAATGTTGTCATGGTCCACACCGATGACCAACGTGCCGACCTTTTTACCAAAGCATTTGACAAATCAAGATTTGACTATTTATTATTGGTAAACGGCATTAAGGTCAAGCAAGAGTAATCCACATCGGAAAATCATTTTTGTAAATACCTTTGTGTTTTAAATTTTATCTTAGTTTGTTAATTTTAGGGGGAGTAAATCCAAATTTGAAAATCCAAAAACATCGAAAAATTTCAAAAACACAAAAACAATAGAAAAGCAAAAATGAGTTTCCTGGCGAGCAAAAGAGAAAATGATAGTACATCAGTGGTCTGTCTAAACCTCTTTAAACCTTAAATGAAAAATGATAAGCAGCTCTATATAAGATGTATCGGTAGGCTCACAATCATTTTAAAGTGTGCAGGGTGATATAAATCTTAAATCGACTGAAGACCAGGTGGGAACCATTCATTGGCATATGGTCTTAGTACCGAAATTTCGTTTGAGAGATTGCCGAGGTTCTGAGATATTCGGTCTTTATGCTGCTTATCATCTGGGTATCATGGTTGTATCTTTTACCGAAAAAAATAACGGGGACGCAAGTCTAGATCTTCCATGATACCATACATACGTGTACATACTGCATTCGACCTCAATAAGTGATAAACAATCACATGTCCCTCAAAATAAGTGATAATATATCACATTTATCCGGGAGTCAAGTTCGTCTCTCTGCTGTACGAAAGTACTGACCTGTTCACGGACTTGCTCCTGTGCCCTCATGCATCGAAAATCAAGTTCCTCTTCAATAAGTGATTATATCACATAGGGCTTGTTTTCAATCAAAATAAGTGAGAATCTCACTGTTGATGCAGATTTGTGTCCGATGCTTGTCGAATAGGATTAGTTTTATTTTACGCTGAATTTGTAATAGTTAGTGAAACGGTCTATCGAACGTGTATAGACCCGCTCGTTTGAAGTGGTCAAACGAGAGGGTTATTCGGTTGACCGTGTGGGTTTTGCTAGACAAACAGTTAGATTATGGTTGTATAATGTTTGGTGTCGAAGGATAAGGCATCGAAGGATTGTGTATATCCGTCGATGAGCTCGAAAGATATCCATCGATAGATGAAGATGGACCTCGAAGGATATGTCATCCTTCGAGGTATATGTGTATCTTTCGATAGCTGGATGATCGACAGATGATCTATCGATCAATCAGTTAGATCCTTCGACCATACAACCTGTGTTGGGTATAAATACCAACACTTTGTCATTTGCAAGACTAAGAGAGTGAGAGAAGGTTTGAGACCTCACCCAGGGAGAGATCACCACTTGATCTCTCCCGGAATGTATACTCCTTTGGTATTAGTTCGGTTATCATGTAATCGGGCCGATTTGTAACGTTTTACTACCGGATCAATACAAAGTTGTTTGTTTATCATTGCTAATCTCTTCCGTCTTTGAACATAATCACAAGAATCACGGTTTCGGTCACGAAACCCGGTCCTACAATTGGTATCAGAGCCATGGTGCCCGATTTAGTAAATCTAACCGTTTACTAAGTCACATGTGCTCTAGATCTGTGATTTTCGTGACTTTTGTTCAAGATCTAAAAAATGGTGAAAATGAGAAAAACTCAGATCTGGACCCGAATATTCAGATCTGTGCGGAAACAAGTGTTCGGTTTTATGTTTTTCACCTATATAATCAACTTATCATCATCAAAAATCAAAAATACAAAATTTTCGTCAAATCTGCAAAGTTGAACAGTGGCTGTGTTCTTATGTTCTTGAAGATTCGAAAGATGCTTGAAGATTCGAAGGATGCTTGAAGATTCGAAAGATGCTTGAAGATTCGAAAGATGACTACTTCGAAAGATGATCCTCGACAGATATCCTCGAAGGATATCTTTCGGATATTGAACTCGAAAGTTTGTGAACTCGAAAGATCCTCGAAAGATATACTCGAAGGATATCTTTCGGATATCATTCGACCTTATTCATCCTTCGTTGACTCCTTCATCTTTCGAGCATCAATCGTCGACTGAAACAGGGGCTGGTTATCGAAGGAGAAGAGGGCAGTGGATGGTTTGTCTGGTTTGGATGTGGTTGTCGGCTGCAATTTCTGATGTTTATTAATCGAAGAGAAGAGGATTATGTTGCTGCTGCTGATGAATGTTGAGTGTTGCTGGATATTCGATTGAACAAGAAGAGGTGGAATTTAGAAGATGATGATGTCCGATTGTTTTGAGTTTGATTTAGAAAGAATGGTTGTCGGCTGGATATCAATTTTGTTTTGTTTGAATGTGTTTGGAGAAGTGTATCGCAGGAGAAAGAGGGACATAGACGTTTGAAGATGATGGCAGCTAGGTCTTGTTCTATTTGGGCCCCCTTGTGCGAGACTAAAACCTTATTTGGAGTTGTTGGACTGATCAAAAGGCCCACCTAATGTTTGAAGGCTGCTGATATATTTTCTTATGTCTTGGGCCTCTAATTGAAAGACATCAAATATAGCATGGTGGGCTAAGGATATTTGGGTTTCAAATGTTTAATCCGTTTCACTTTTGGGTCATGAGTTCAAGATTATATTTGAGCCAAGAATTTTAAGTGAGTTGCAAAGTGGGGGTCGGGTATTTGCGGAGTTGAGTTAAACGGTGCTTCTAAATTTCAACGTCGATTTTGAGCGGGTTTTGAGAGCGCGCGGGATGATGCAGCATGATGAAAACAAAAGATGATGATATTTTGAAAAATGTGGGGTAGTCACGGTTACCGATGCAAATGTCAAAAATGGTGACGCGACTATTATGGGCCAAAAACCAAAAACGAGAACGGTATGTTCACTTCCGCACGTCGATTGTTTATGATTGTTATCGGTTATTCGAAAATGTTCGAAAGCATTTTGTTATTTGTCATATTCTCGCATTTGAAGACGAACGTATGAACCTTGAACGCCAACACCGGTCCTAACGAGTTCACAAAGTCTTTGGAGGGATACAAGTCGGATCCGATGGGGTACTAGGCGATATTGCTTTATCAACTAGAATATGCAACGAAGAAATCCTTTTTGTTTATTGTCATATTCTCGCATTTGGTAACGAATGAATGAACCTAGAATGTCAACACCGGTCCTAACGAGTTCACAAAGTCTTTGGAGGGATACAAGTCGGATCCTACGGGGTACTAGGGGACGTTCTTATTCAACTAGCATATGCAAAGAAGAAATTCGTTTTCGTGATTTTTCGAAAAACCAAGAACATTCAACGGAGATTGATGACAGTTCCGCTTAGTGGAGGGAACTGGTGAACATTTGACGACAGTTTCTTTGAAGTGGAGAGAATCTGTTAAGGTTTAGAGATCTTACCAAAGAAATGGGGGGAATAAAACGTATGTTGAATTTCTTCGGTAAATTTCTAAACGCAATCACAGGTGGTAGAGTTTGTGATTTTCTGGTGATACCAACGGTTCGGCGTGGAATGTTTTGCACATACACATATTCGAGGATTTTAATTAATTCTCCAGCCAGCGTGAAGGGTTTTGCACGGAAAAATACAGGTTTCTAAAGTCTACAGTAGTTACAAAAGCGCTGTTCACTGAAGACCTGGGGAATCTTTCTGAAAGCTGATAGTTCAAGACTGAAGACCTGCAGGATTCGGTTTTGGGTTTGATGTTTCTTTGGGATTTTACAGGGATCTGGGGGTAACTCAATTCGTTGAGTTTGCAAACGATGTACTTGGTCAAGCTGACTTCCTGAGTACTGATGCTGAAGATCCGTAGTGCATTACGTGGTCAACTTCACAAAGGCGAGACAATGAGATCTGGATGTAGTTCAACTAAGCATGCTGGTTGAGCTTGCAAGGGATACACTTGGTCTAGCTGACTTTCCTGAGTGTTGATGCTGAAGATTAAAGTGCATTACTTGGTCGATTCCACAAAGACGGTTTACAGAAGACAGTTCACCAGAAATCTCTATCAATGTAGTATGCTTGTATGAAACAGAGTTCTTATGACAAGATCAAGACTTGATGCAGTTCTTAAAGATTGGAACCCTTATCAAATGCCGGTTGGAGTATTGGAAGATCAGCGGAAGATCGGTCAATTGAGGAAATTGCACAACACCCAACACGGATACGCGTACTTTAAGGGGGAAATATTTTACAAGGAGCGTCAAGATACTACTTACCTGGATCATCGGTCAAGGGGGAATTTGTTAACACAGAGAAGATGAATACTTGACTGAAGATCGATTGCAGTTGCATTTTCAGCATTCGACAGCAACGGACAAGGGGGAATTTGTTGATGCAGATTTGTGTCCGATGCTTGTCGAATAGGATTAGTTTTATTTTACGCTGAATTTGTAATAGTTAGTGAAACGGTCTATCGAACGTGTATAGACCCGCTCGTTTGAAGTGGTCAAACGAGAGGGTTATTCGGTTGACCGTGTGGGTTTTGCTAGACAAACAGTTAGATTATGGTTGTATAATGTTTGGTGTCGAAGGATAAGGCATCGAAGGATTGTGTATATCCGTCGATGAGCTCGAAAGATATCCATCGATAGATGAAGATGGACCTCGAAGGATATGTCATCCTTCGAGGTATATGTGTATCTTTCGATAGCTGGATGATCGACAGATGATCTATCGATCAATCAGTTAGATCCTTCGACCATACAACCTGTGTTGGGTATAAATACCAACACTTTGTCATTTGCAAGACTAAGAGAGTGAGAGAAGGTTTGAGACCTCACCCAGGGAGAGATCACCACTTGATCTCTCCCGGAATGTATACTCCTTTGGTATTAGTTCGGTTATCATGTAATCGGGCCGATTTGTAACGTTTTACTACCGGATCAATACAAAGTTGTTTGTTTATCATTGCTAATCTCTTCCGTCTTTGAACATAATCACAAGAATCACGGTTTCGGTCACGAAACCCGGTCCTACACTCACATCATATACGGTCAAACAGATGATAATCGGTATACTCACCGGTAAGATGAACCCTCGTGCATACCTTGATACGGGAATGTGTCGTGATGTGGATGAACACCGGTCGGTAAGTATAAATCATACCTTAACGTATCCCCTCGCCATGATTACATCTGATAAGTTGAGCTTAAGTGGACAACAATACAGATAATTGTTATAGGATGCTTATCTTAATGTTAACTAATTGAACAAAGAGAGTGTTTTGACATGACCGTACACTGATATGATTCTCTTACCCTCGAAACTCGCAAAAAGAATGTCTGTAAATATTTATTTAATGCTTTCAGTTTCCGCATCTTTGTATATATTTATTTACTGCTTTCAGTCTTTACAGTTGAAATATTTAAAATACCAAAAAGATTTTAGGTATGTTTTAATATAAACTTTCTAAAAGCCAAAAAGATTTTATTTCTATCTTATTTTCGATCGTACGATGTTGGAGCTCGAGTCTTCGTTACCTGAAACCTGAACGAAAACCGAAAATGACTAAATCTTCATAACCGGTCGAAATTTGCAAATGTTGAAAGTTAAAAATTGAAATTGACAAATTTATTAAACTTTCAAACTGTCGGACGGTGTTTGTTTAAACAACGGTCACATGTGTGTCGTTCGCTTATGATATTCCAGGCGGTTGTTCTCATTACGCGTTTAGATTTCTTGCATGTGCAGATTCTAAAGGCTAGGAGAACATGGTCGATGACAAGCTTCGGAATGAAGACACGACGTGAAGGCACTCAAAAGACGAAGAAGAGGGAGTTGCCGCTGACCATCATCAACACCACAAGGATCTCACTTCATAAAGAACAAGTATTTCACGAGCATAACTCAAAGGGGAGCTTATGTTAAGGGGGAGTTTGTCAACACACTTCCTACATCAAACGGGGAGTTTGTTGGTACACTTTCTGCTTTCAAGACGTGAAGACTTTAAAGATCCTCCGACATTGAAGACTTGAAAGGACGTCAAAGACTTGAAGTCACAAAGATCGAGACAAAGCTACAGCCAGACAAAGCTACAGCCAAGGGGGAGTTTGTTGGTGCACTCATGTCTGTACTTTGTCTGTATTTTGTCTTGTTACGAAACGATGTCTTTGTTAGTCTTGTAAGTTTGATCAAGTCAACCATCCTCCGGTTTGACTTGGCCAAACAGTCAACATTGGTTGAAAGATGTGTTTGAGTCGAAGGATGTACCATCGAAGGATTGCCTATATCCTTCGATGATGAGCTCGAAACATAAGCATTCGAAAGATGGACCTCGAAGGATATCAACCTTCAAGGTATATGCAGATCTTTCGATGTGTCTCTGATCGACAGATGATCTTTCGATCAGTCTGTCTGATCCTTCGACCAGACATGCTGTGTTCGGGTATAAATACCCGTGTGTTGTGTTCACTTCAGAAGTTAGACAGAAAAGGACAGATAAGGAAAACAGAACACACACACACTAGAGAGAGTTTGCAGAACTGATTTGTAAACCTTGTGCTTGTAACGGACCTTTCTACGCATTAATACAAGTGGTGTTAATCGTTGAGTCTTGTGTGTTGATTATTTACGTGTTCTATCTTGGTTTGCTATCTCGGTTGGATTCCGCACAACCGGGTTGGTTTGTACACAAGGATTAGGCGACTAGATCCTCCCCTAGCCGGACCTACACTTAGGATTATTATCGACAAATTTCAGAAAGATGGGATTATTATTTTCCAATTTGCCTAAAATTAAATTCCATGAAAGGCTATGACATTAATTTTAGGATGGGAAAACTATGACAATGTTGGCTGAAATGAACTTGATTTCATGGTGGTGTGGCTTCCATAAGTCCCAACGTTTAAATATTGTATTTATGTGTACATTATCATATACATATATTATAAAAAGAATTACATACTCTAAATTTGCAACATTTGTATGTATAAAGATGTGTATCTTATGTTTTGAGAGGTTTTCAAACATTTGTATGCATAAAGATGTGTACATCATGCTTTGAAAGGTTTTAAAAAAAAATTAATGTTTCACTTTTAACCCAAAATTATTTGTTTTTTTTACTTATGACACCAAAACTTTCATCCTTTGCAATTTGATCTTACAACTTTTGTACTTTTAACTTTCGTCTCTTATACTTTTCATCTTACGTAAATTTTTCGTTTTACGTTCCGTTCTGAATTTTGCGAGTTAACACGATGCAACGTGTTTGTGATTCAACGTTTTTGCGTAGTCTATTTTTTCCCGTTTGAAAGGTTTGTCGCAACGCGCAGGTCCTAGATCAACTTAGTTATTCTTTTCTATGTTTTACGTTTGGGTCTAAGTTTAAACTAACACGCCACAATTTCAGTGTTGATGGCACCGCCGCAACGCACAAGGGCGTAGCTTAAGAGGGGCCGGGAGGGGCGTCCGACCCCCCGAACTTTTCGCTCAGTAGTGTTATATATGTAGTTTTCGTATAGAAATTTTTGGGTATATACGTTTTCGACCCCCCGGTTCTATAGAAATTTTTGGGTATATATGTTTTCGACCCCCCCCCCCCCTTTTTCATGGTCAAGCTTCGCCACTAGCAACGCAAGGGTGCTTAACACTAGTTTCAATAAAGAATACACATGCATGTATGCCTATACATGTATTTTTTTAACGCAACGGTTACTCACCCCTAATTTAGCCCCAAATTAGCGTATACATATATTTACTTTAGCTACTTTCGTAGGATTTTTTTGGCATTTTGTAGTCGGTATTAAAATACCTGTTACGTCAGCTTTGTATTCATATAAGTTATACAGATAGGTAAGTTTCCGGGCCGGCCGCTTACAGAAACTAGCAGCAAGAAAATTCATTTTTTATGTCATAATCCTGTGATCCAATGGATCTTTTGGTCAATATAAACTCCCTTAATTCGTCTCTACCATTTTCCTCTTCAACTGTGTCAACCCTAAACTTTATCACCCTTGATATCTACTAAAACCTAAAAGATATCCTTCGGACATCCTTCTTGTAGTTATGGGTTCTGGAAATTCAGATACCTCCAGCGATCACGAAACTAGTCGCTGCTCGTTGTCTCCGAATAGCTCGAAAGAGGGTTTAGGTCGCTCGTATGAGTGTACTTTCTGCAAAAGAGGGTTCACAAACGCTCAAGCCTTAGGAGGTCACATGAACATCCATAGAAAAGACAAAGCAAAAGCCAAAAAACACAACACTGCTTCAACCAAACCCGATAAAGATCATTCGACATCGGTTTCTTCGAGATCTTTCAGTCTTACTCCTAACGAAGAGGCTCAGTATAATCTTGGTTCTTCTTTAGGGTTTCGGACAGGTGATCATGGTTATCAGTTTACACCATCAAACCCTAATTTTCATTGGGCTTTGGCTGCCAAACAGTTTGATGATGATCGTGTCCTTCATGAGGAGCATTTGAGGGTGAATTTGAACCTTGGAATTGGGAGTTCTGAAATGGAAACTAGCAATATAGAGAGTACAAAAGTAGGGCATCAAGATTGGGTTGAAAATGATGTTGATTTGGAGTTGCGTCTAGGTCATTATCCATAGTTCAATGATGATCATACAACTGCTATATATCATATTTGATCGATGCTTTTTGCCCATGTAAAGTGAAGGAAAGAAACACATTTTCAAAGTGGAAACAAGGATTGGCTATTTTAATTACTACTTAGGTGAAGTACTTCTTAATTTCATTCTATATATATTTGTAAGTTGAGTGTTTATAGTTTGCTTGGTATATGCTACAAAACTTATTTATATGGCTGATTATTAATCATGTACTATTGTACTCTATTCAACTGAAGTATATACTAATTTGAACAAAACTATCTTAAATTATTAAATTCTACATTCCTTCTACTGCCCTCAAATTTACTAGAACCGCATTGGGTGAACCTAGCTTGGAGGAATGGTAAGGTTATTGTCATGTGACATGGAGGTCATAGGTTTAAGTTGTGGAAACAACCTGTTGCAGAAACTAGGGTAAAGATGGCGTACATTAGACCCAAGTTGGCCTGATACCCTCTCGACAGTGGACACCATGCATGCAGGAGCTTCGTGCACCAGGTTCGCCCATACTATTTTAGTTTGTTTCATTAGGTCTATAAGCCACCAAGAATCGACACCTTTTTCTTCGGACAATAAGAATTCGATAGGGATATCTTAAAGCCTTGGATTTTTACAAACGGTACCTTCCAGATTGACATGAGACTTGGCATACTTGATTTTTCCTAAGTAAGCAACTATGAGTAATCCTATTATGTGATTTGTCTTGTTACAGGTTACTTACAATTTAGGCTTTATTACACTTCTAGTTAACAATTCTTAGTTATATATATGCGACAACAATGCTTTCTATATTCAACATATATGGATCATAATTTCTTCAGTCAACATGATTTGTTGTCTTTGATGTTGGTCACCTTGGAAAGCATAATTAGTTGGTCTTTTCTTGTTGTTTTGTTTTTTGGCCTGTCTAAATTATTAACTTTTCTAAAATTGTATAAAACTATGACCATACTGATCTATATGTTTACCAACTAATTGGTATGATCAGGTGTTAATTCAAGCATAGTGTTTAACTCCCAAGGTAATTAATTGTCATCTTCACCTTCTCATTTTCTGTCAATTGGATCTTTTAATCAACTTAATTTTAACTATCAAACTCATCTTCCCAAGAAAGATATGTAAAATTGACATACTTGAGTACTACTTGCACCTACCAAAATGCATGATCCTTCCATGTTCATAGTTATATATACGCGTCTTTTATGATTCTTGGTTTTGCTATGTTATGCATGCACTATATCTATATATTGTAAGTAGATATCATAACTTGCTAGGTTTACTTGCACCTAATTTAGACAAGACACAAGCTCCATTTTATATATTGCACCCAAAAGAATAGTTACAGTGATTCTTCTTAAAGACAAGACACAAGCTCCATTTTACAAGTTATGATTATTCTCATATGAGCACACAACATACGTACTTATATCAATATATATAATAAAGTAAACTAAATTAGGGACATCTGTTGCATTCACGTGCGTTCTCACAATTGATTTCCCGCTAAACCCAATTACCCATGCTGCAAACACGTGGATCTATCCATACCCGTTTCTAATTAATCCTTTTCCCTCAAAACCCTAAGACGCCTCTTTCTTCTTCACCGTCATCCTCGATTTCTCACAAATTCTCACCCCTACAATCGAGCTCGTTTCTCAGTTCTCATTGAACATTTGTTCTTCATTCAATCGCAGCAGGTATTTTGTGTTTTTTCCTTCTTAATTCGACCATCGCTTTGTCCTTACGTATTTCTTTTTAGATTGCTAAGCATCTAGATTTAAATTACGGTTTCTTATTGTTATAATTTCAGATTAGAACTTCCGGAGTCGTTGATAGGTATGTCAAGTTTAATTTTAATTTGCAGTTTGTGTTTTTTATATAATTTTACTTAGGTTTATTGGTTAATAATTTGTTTTTAGTCAGTCTATGTCTGCTTTATAAGCAGAACACTATATCAAGTTATTGCCATATGCACCTGATTCTTGACTCAAGGTTTGATGTTTTGGATATAAATTTATGGGGATCCTGTTCTTTAAGCGCATTTAGTTTCAAGCAATTCTAAACAGTTCATAAATGCGCAAATATTTATTCCTTTAGGTATCTTGGCACCAGATTCAATTAATTATATCTTCTTATTTCTGTATATTAGTATTTGAGTATTAGGTTATAGTCTATGAAGCGCGGGGACGGCTATGAGCCTCTAGTACCCGGACGGTTTGGGGACGGAAACACAGCGGGGACGGCTGGGGACGTTTCCAAAACGTATCCTGAAATCGGGGGATGGCAACCAAACGTTTCGGGGACGGCAACCAAACGTTTCCTTTCATTTTTAGGGTTTCCAGGAAGAAGAATATGAAGAGCAGAAGAAGATGAGGAAGATAGTGGGCAGCGGCTAGGTTTTTAGGCTTTAGGGTTATGCAACTTTATGTATTTTAACATTTAGCCCCTCTATCTTCATTAGTTTCTATTTATTCTCTAAAACTTGTAAAAATTTACATAAAAGTGTAAAATTAGTTTATACATTTTAATATTTAACCCTCTTTATTTTCACTAGTTTACATTTGGTCCTTAAGTTTATAAATTATTACATGAAAACTATAAAACTAACATTATATGTCTATATATAAATTATAAATAGCTATTTTTTTATATTTTTTCTGTACCTTTGCCGTACCCGTATCATGGATTTTTGAGTTTTGTCGTTCCTCGTACCCGTATCGTCCCCGTACCCTAGTCCCGTACCCGTTCCTATGCTACATATGTTATAGTCGTATTCTAATCATCAATTCTCTTCGTCATATTTGAGTATTTGGTTATAGTAGAATTTTTGGTATGATTTTGATGCGCTTATTGTTCTTTCTTTATTGAAATCGGTTAAAATCAGTTAATTGGGTTTTTAACAGAAACTGTAACCGAATTCATATGCGGTTCGACTATGTATTTCTTTAATATGGTTCAATTCAGTTTTAGGTTACGGCCAAATAAAAATCAAAACCGAATTAACCGATAATCAAACCCATGCGTTCTTAACATTATGTTGGTTATGAAAACAATCTAAAAAGGTATTCTTTGTATTGAATTGTGTATTTTTAGCTAAAAAGTATGTCCCAGTAGGACGTCTTGGTGGAAAGTGGTGTACTTTAACACCAAAAGGTCTAGAGTTCAAATGCTACAAAGAGGCAATCTTTGGGTTCTATTTGATTGCTATTAATATGACATTGCATTTATTGTGCTATGCATATGTGATTCAATTTAAACATGAATTTAGGGACGGTTCGTGTGTACAAAGAAACGCATTTAAAATTATGATATGTTGTTATGGTTCTACTACTGTTAACTTGAACTACCCAACAAAAAAGATGTTCCAGCTCCTATTTTGAATGCCTTACCCTACATAACATGTGAACTGATGTTTCAGCACCTATTTTACAAACTGGAATTGTCGAAGATGATACATGTGATGCGTTCTTCCAAATCTTCTAAGCTCATGTGACATCATATTTATGTTAGGAAGTGCATCATTTTAGATGAAGATATTATAAATATATCATGATATGTTTGATATGCTATGATATTCTTGATCATTTTTTGTTTCACGCTTCGATATAGGTATTGAACTTTTTATATGCAACTTCCACAACAAAAAGGTTGACTATTTTCTTCTTTTCTTTTCATACAATTAACTCACAAGGAGATTGTATATCGCTGGAATTATTAAGGCACCTTAGAAAATGAACTAAAGATGAAACTAAAACATTTTTAATTGGCGGTGGTTCATCAAATGAGCCTAACTTAAAACAATTTGATGAAACGTATATAAAATTACATTTATAATTTTTCGAATCTATTATTTTCTTTATTTGTATAGTATAATTTTTCGAATCTATTATTTTCTTTATTTGTATACTATCAAGGTTTTTAAAGATATATTGTTTTATAGTTTAGTGTGTAAAATTACATTTATTTGTATAGTATATACTTTATACTTTCTTTATGCTTTAGCATTGAAGTAATAAGTTGACATTTACTCTTTATGTTAAATCTTTCACCTACCAATTCAATGAATGCATTACTTATCAATATTCTTGAATCAGGTCAATATATGAGCTATTAGATTAATTCGTCATTGAGATTTGAATAGTATAACATGCGAACATCTTTTATCCATACTGCATCCAAGATTGGATTCCGGGACCAATCACAAACTTATTCATATTTAATAACCGTAATGAGCTTGAATTGGCAACACCTAGAATCGGTTGTTACCCGGTCCTTAACCGAATTAATCAAACTCTCCCTTTAGATAAACAAATTATAAAAATCTACAAACCTAGAAATGGGTTATAGGATTGGTTTTGAAGCATAGCTTCCTATTTTCGTAAGCTTCAAGTCAGAGGCGTCTCTGAGAATTTGTGTCCTCTGTTCAAGCTCGAAAAAATATGTTCTTTCGTAATGTTTTTTTATTATTTTTTTTAAATCAAATGGGTATTCGACTAACTAAACCTAATGTCAATGGGCTAACTTCTAAACCATAAAAATTGTTTTGTAAATGGGTCTATGTTAAAGTTGGTATGAGATGGATAAAAAAAACATGTGCCCTCGAAATCACGGGTCATGTGCGGTGGTCCTCCCCGCACACCCACATCACCACCAATGCTTCAAGCTTCCAAGCCAAAATATAATATAATATTCCAATTTTCCTGACATTTTTCGCGTGGACAGGCCGTAGATTGGGCCATGCTAGATTGCCAGAGCCCAGAGATATTCTAAAACAGGTTTGAGGGGCTGCAAAGGGTGGGCTTGACAAAGAAGTTGTGGCAATCGTTGGGCTGTTAGCAATGGGTTCCTAGAGCCCTATATCTTTGACTCTGGGCCTGGTAGAGACCCAATTTCAGGAGACACTCCATATTTAAAGTCTCAACATAAATTAACTAAATCATCAGTAATTCAGTATATCCTAGCATTTCAAGTTGGTATTTATTATCATTCTCAAGTAACGGGTTGTTTGTCAACTTTTGAACGGGTAAATGTTGAACCAGTAAGAGATCTGAACCATTAAATGTTGAATCAGTAAAATGTCTGAACAATTAAGAGTCAGTATAATGCTTAACCATTCAGAAGAAATGTCTGACCAATTCAGATAAGAGGTCTTAACCATTCAGACTCAGTATAATGTTTATCCATTCAGAGGCATACGTCTGAACCATTCACACATCTGCTCGCGAAACAAATAGTCTGAACCATTAAACGTTAAACCCGTAAGAGGTCTGAATCATTAAGAACTAAAACAAACAACCTCTAAATATGATGATAGCAAACGGGAATTCTAGCATATATCCGATCAAGAGTTTTAGTTGTTTATAAGCCAAATAGCTCATATTCTTATGTCAACCACCCACAATTTTGATTTTCTACATTTATAATTACATAAAAATCTACTCTTGTGGCCTTGTACATGGGGGCCCATTACTGAATGGGCTCTCATTTATCCAGGCTGTTAAATCATATTTGCATAAATAAACATGGGATATTTGGCTACGTTTCAGATCATCAATATTTTTTTTTTGTAAATTTAATCTGTTAGAAGTATGTTTAAAATATTATTTTGAAAACCAAATTGTGGTGGTGGAAATCACCATCCTAAAATCACAATGATTAATTGATATTTACTTGAAAGAAAGAAAAAAAGTTATTTGTGGGATTTACTGGGTATGGTTGTTATTGTACTTGAAATTAAAAAAAACGAATGAACATAATACTAGCGTTGGCATAACATAACACACACGACCACCATAACTAACTAAATAATTTTTTTTCCTAAACACGAACACAAACTTGTTTCGAAACAGGTTAACACGATACAACCTTTTTAGAGACCTGTTCAAGGTTAACACAAAACAACCTTTTTAGATACCTGTTCAAAGACACGATAAATATCATATATGTAGTGAAATAAAAACTGGAAAAAAATCCTAAAACTCAACTCGACGTCGGGGGAGCTAGGCCTTGACTCAAGATTGTCGTCGTCGCTGCCAACCGTTGTTTGTGGTTGTGGAGAATTGGAGCACGAGTGTCACACCCCAACGGATGGCGAAAACATCGGGGTGCGAGCACTAAGCGTTCAGATTGCTCATGAGATTCCATGACACTAGATAGTTTCATTATAATTTAGATTGATTCAACATTTTCTAAAACCAAACAGCCGTCATCAAGTATCATAGTACATCAAATCTCAAATATTGTTCAAAACTTATTTATCTAGATGAGTTTCTAAGCATCATCCTAGCTTGATTCCAAGATTTCTAGCCTCATGTCAGCCTGCAACATGTATTAAAATAGGGTCAGTACAAAATGTACCGGCGAGTATACAAGTTTGAATAATAGCATAATAGATTAAAGCCTCATATCCATACGTAAGTGTAACAAAATAGTTTCAGCCATGCTAGTGTTCGCAGTCCAACAAGTGATAGCCCAAGTATCCCGATGCTTTGTTGTTTTCCCAAGTCTCAAGGAAAACTAGAATCCTTCTAACAATACCCCCGAGAATAATGGGGAGGTGCATCTCCTATAGCGCTACTATTGTTAAGGCGGAACTACACACCCTGGATTAAACGTCCACATAGCACAAATAGAATACAAGAATCACAAGTTTTACACACAACATAGGGTAGAGTTTAGATTCCAAAAGTTTCAAGTATCATAGTTTAATAGAATACATGTTACACCCCAAAGTTTAAAACAAAAAGGGATCGAGTATACTCACAGTGATTGCTCAACATATTAACTGTTATTGGATCAAAGGGAGCTCTTTAGGTTTAGCCTGATTAGATTATAGTAGATGAGTGTCGGACAAAATAACGAGATTACACAAGTGTCGGATCAGTCGCTCGATCGGATGGTTGTCCGACCGGATGGCTATCCGATCGGTTTGCCACTCGCTCGAAGTAACATAGCGTGTGGGACGGGTTGCCATCCGATCGGATGGTCATCCGTACGGATGGCCATTCGATCGAATGGTCATTCGATTCAAGTGTTTGATACCAAGTGTTCACGTTTCTGAAAATTTTCTAAGTGTTTGAAGGATTCCAAGAGACATGTCACCTCGATCGGATGGTTGTTCGATCGGATGGCTATCCGATCGGATTGCCATTCGATCCCCATGACTTGTTTCGTTTTGTAATTCGTAAAGTTTCTAAGTTTCTGGTTTGACGGCGACGACCCGATACGTCTTGAGACAATGGTAAACACACCACTGTTCAACCAGTCTAATTGGATAGGAATCACCCCAGTCCGATCAGTCGTCTGTTTGTGATGGTGCTTATGTCGGAATCCGTACTCCGGCCATCTTCTCCGGTAACAACCCATTTCCAAACCAACTTCAGACTAATCATCAAGTCTACAGTCCGTTTAGATCCGGATTCCACCGTTTCAAGTGAAGTTTAAAGAAAAGGTGAAAGTAAGTATAAGTTTTAGCCGAAAAGTCTAGATTTAGTAAAGATTTAGTGTAAAGATACATGAAATTCCTTAAATCTGAGCTGGATCTTGGCAGGAATGACATCACACAATAGTTTGTACAAACCTTTATGATGACGTCACCCTCAAGAGCTCAAATCTTAGAGATTTCATGGTGAAAAGTGAGATTTCAAGGAAGAATCATGTAGAGAATGACGCGTAGATCAAATTTGTACAAGAATCTAGTGTAAAACGTACCGAAATCACCGAGAAATGGATGAAAGAAGGGGTGCGTGCGTCTGGTCGAGTGAGGTTGTCACATCAGTGAGAATGATGATGTGACAGGCCTATTTATAGTGTCAGGGTGAGTGAAGGCGGTGTGCAGCGGATCGGGTGGCGCTTCGATCGAGTGGCCATCCAATCGGTTGGTCTTCCGATCGGATGGCTATCCGATTGGATGGTCATCCGATCGGATTGCCACTCGGTCAATCCCATTTTTCTGTTCCACCGTCTTTGATTCGATTTGCGAGTTAGATTAAGCGTTGCGTATTATTAGGTAATAGTATCACATAACTAGATTATGGCAATAACACAGAAGTTTTCAAAGTTTCATAGTTTCCGCCAGTGACAAGACTCCAGTCCCTCGTTCAACCAAGCCTCAAGTTTCACGAGCCTCAAGAATCAAGGACCAAAGTATCAGGACTCAAGACTCTAGCTTCCAAGTATCAAGAATCATAGAATCAAGTCTTATAGAATCATAGTATCGTAGAATCATAGTATCATTGAATCATAGTCTCCCAAGTATCAAGCATCATAAGTGTCATGTTTCATATAGTACAGGGACTATATGAAGAGCTGCGGATACTTGGCCTTCATCTCACTTTTCAGTTCCCAAGTGAATTCGGCGCCACGCTTTCCTTCCCATCGAACCTTGACTGTGGGAATTTTGCTGCGCCTTAGTCGCTTGACGCCCTGATCCATGATTTCAACCGGTTTCTCCACAAAGTGTATCGCTTCGTTTATTTGCAAGTCTTCAAGGGGAACCTGTAGTTCCTCGTCGGCTAGGCATTTACGTAGATTAGACACGTGGAACACTGGATGCACGTTGTTTAGTTCTTGCGGCAGGTCGAGTCTGTACGCTACCTTGCCAATCCTTTCGAGTATCGTGAAAGGACCCACATAGCGAGGAGCGAGCTTTCCCTTCTTACCAAAACGAACTACTCCCTTCCAGGGAGATACCTTGAGAAGAACTCGGTCACCAACATCAAATTCCAGGGGCTTGCGCCTATTATCGGCATAGCTCTTTTGTCTGCTCCTAGCCTTGATCAAGTTATCACGGATCTGAAGAATCTTATCCGTTGTCTCTTGAATGATTTCAGGGCCAGTAAACTGCTTGTCACCAATCTCATGCCAGCTGAGAGGAGATCGGCACTTGCGGCCATACAAAGCTTCGAAAGGAGCCATCTGAATACTGGAATGATAGCTGTTGTTGTATGAGAACTCAATCAATGGTAAATGTACATCCCAGTTACCACCAAAGTCGATGACACAAGAACGGAGCATATCCTCTAGGGTTTGAATAGTGCGCTCGGTCTGTCCATCCGTTTGAGGATGAAAAGCCGTGCTAAGATTTAAATGAGAACCCATAGCGGATTGAAAGGTTTGCCAAAGACGTGAAGTAAAACGATGACGTGTATGTGTATATACATGTTTTTACAATGAATTTTACACACGATTCGGTTTTAAATTTATAAAAATGATTTATACTTCAACATTAAAACACACACGAAAGGGCAAGTGTACCCCGTCATATATGTAGTAAAGTATCGGTAAGAACCAAGTATCGATCCAAGGATGTGGGCGGAGGAATAATACTAAACCTTTGTCATTAAATTACCGGTAGAAAGATAAGTGGGTGATTTGTTTAAACTAAAAATAAGATTAAAATATAAACTTTCATAAACATAATAGACTCCAAATAAGAAAATAAATATATAGCCTTGCTTTATGCACAACCAAAGTATGTGAACTAATCGGTTTTGTCACTTAAATCACTTGGTCAATTCTCCATTTTCAAGACAGTTATTATCCCTTTCGGGAATCCTAACATGACAACTCTTTGGAAAGCTAAAACGATAAACACACTTTAACCACCTAAAATTGTTCTTTTAATGCCCAATTGACAAATGTCTATGAAAATCCCCTAAAGACAAGTTAGTCATCCGTTAGGAGTTTTCTAACCTCGCTTAATCAAGGAAAGTGACACCGATAAACACAATGTAACCACCGAGACAAGCATAAACTAGATTAAATCACAGCCGAGTTCATTTTACAAATCTTGAACATAAATTCACCAAGTAAGCAATTTTGGCCTAAACTACTAACTAAGTTAACAACTTATGTCAAGAATTCATAACAACACCATTTAACCCGTTAAGGTCCTTCCGTGAGGGAAAGCCTTCTTGATTACAATAATTATCCCTTATTAAACCACTAACCATTTCTAGTATCATGGTGTAAACATATTAAACAAGTTAAACAAGTTCAAAGTCTACTAATACATGATTAATTAAGCTTCTTTTTACAAATATCTCAACTAACCACATACTAATCATCCAAGATAATTAACTATAATCAAGAATTCAACATCAATAAACAAGGTTGCAAACTAATCATCAAGGATTAACATAGAAAATGCTTCAAGTGTCATTACAAACATAATTAACATACTAATGGTTGTTATTAAGCAAGGGATACTAGTGTTTTTGCCCTTAGGCTTACAATAATACATAATCATCAACCAAAATGCTTGAATACTAGACAAAAACATAGAAAGATTGAAGAATCAAACCATAAACAAGCACAAGGTTGAGAATTCGGATGATAACGGAGCTAATCGGCACAAGGTGGCTTGAATCCGGGTGAAAGCAGATGCCTCCGGAGCCTGAAAATCGCCAGAAAAGCTCCCAAAAGTCCAGTGTTACGAACTGATTGTTGTCTTCTGTTTTTTATACAATTTTCAGATCGCACGGTCGTGCGATTAAAGTGCACGGTCGTGCACTTTATTGGACTGTTCACCATACCGCGTGACATCAGCAAATCTTGACCGGTCTTCGTATTGGCACGGGCGTGCCATGGGTTGCACGAGCGTGCATCTCCGAGATTAGGATGGCACGACCAACTGCACAGGCAATGCATTGCCGGGCTGGGGCTTGGTGTCGGATCCGCACGGGAGTTCTTCCAATAGCACGGTCGTGCGTTTTCGAGATGGCTTGCACGCTGGATCGCACTGGCTGTGCATTGCCGAGATGAGCCCTGTTGTCGGATCCGCACGGGAGTGCCCATGATTGCACGACCGTGCAACTCGCCCAAATCAGATTTTTCCACAGAATCTTCGCAGCTGAGCCGTTTCGCCCGAAAAATCCTCGTTTTCATCATCTTCTTGTTTGGCACGCTGTTTTAGGCCTGTAAACAAAAATAAACCCGATTAAGTATCCGATTCTTGGTTTTACGGCCAAAAACGCGTAAAATGGGGGTAAAATGGGGAAGTAAAACATATGTATTTTGGTGAATATCAAAAGAGCATCACGGTCTGAGATTATGTCCAGAGGTATGCCATGACGGTATATAATCTCATCAGTATAGATTCGAGCAAGTTTCTCCACTTTATAATCTTCACGGATAGGAAGAAAGTGAGCGGATTTGGTCAAACGATCAACGATCACCCAGATACTTTCGTGACCAGAAGGTGTTCGAGGTAGCTTGGTAATAAAGTCCATAGCGATACTATCCCATTTCCAGACTGGGATTTCGGGCTGTTCTAAGAGTCCTGAAGGACGTTGATGTTCAGCCTTAACCTTTGTACAAGTAAGGCATTTAGAAACATATACAGCAATGTCCCTCTTCATGCCAGGCCACCAATAAGTTGCACGCAAATCATGGTACATCTTATCAACGCCCGGATGAATAGAGTATCGGGATTTGTGAGCCTCATTCATAATGAGCTCACGGAGATTATCGCGATCCGGTACCCAGATGCGATTGAGGTAGTATTGGAGTCCATCAGGTTTAGTTTCAAGCTATTCAATCTTAGTGCCTTGGATTTTCACTTCTAGGCTTCCTTTATTTGCTGACGAATACTGAGCGTCACAGATACACGCATGGAGATCATTAGAGATACGAATAGCATTCACATGAGTTTTATGACTAAGAGCATCGGCCACTACATTCGCTTTACCAGGATGATAGCGAATTTCGCAGTCGTAGTCGTTAAGCAATTCCACCCAACGTCTATGTCGCATGTTCAGTTCCTTTTGGTCAAAGATATGTTGAAGGCTCCTATGGTCAGTGAAAACCACACACTTAGTACCATACAGGTAGTGTCGCCATATCTTTAACGCAAACACAACTGCGCCAAGCTCCAGATCGTAAGTAGTATAGTTTTTCTCATGTACCTTGAGTTGACGGGAAGCATAAGCAATAACATTGTCCCGCTGCATGAGCACACAACCCAAACCACGGTTCGAGGCATCACAATATACCACGAAATCATCATTCCCATCAGGGAAAGTTAAAACAGGAGCATTACACAAAAGAGTCTTAAGAGTTTGAAAAGATTCCTCTTGCTCGGGTCCCCAAGCAAAAGGTCTCTCTTTCTGAGTCAACGAAGTAAGAGGAACAGCGATCTTAGAGAAGTCCGAAATGAATCGGCGGTAATAGCCCACCAATACTAAGAATGAACGAATCTCAGATGCAGATTTAGGCGTACTCCAATTCTTCACAGCTTCGATTTTTGACGGGTCAACATGAATACCTTGCTTACTTACGACGTGACCAAGAAATTGTACTTCGTTAATCCAAAACTCACACTTAGAAAATTTAGCATACAAGCGTTCACTACGTAGGAGTTCAAGCATCAAGCACAAATGACGAGCATAATCAGCCTTAGTTTTAGAATAAATGAGAATATCATCGATAAAGACTATCACAAAACGATCAAGATAAGGCTTACAAACACGATTCATGAGATCCATGAACACGGCGGGTGCGTTGGTCAATCCAAAAGGCATGACCACGAACTCATAGTGTCCATAACGTGTACGAAATGCAGTTTTGGGTACATCATCCTCGAGTACACGAAGCTGATGATAACCAGAACGAAGGTCAATTTTCGAGAAATAGGCCGCGCCTTGTAGTTGGTCGAATAAATCATCGATACGAGGGAGAGTGTAACGATTCTTAACGGTAAGCTTATTAAGTTCACGGTAGTCGATACACATACGAAACGAACCATCTTTCTTTTTGACGAACAGTACAGGAGCACCCCACGGAGAAGTACTTGGACGAATGAATCCCTTGTCGAGTAGTTCGTGTAGTTGACTAGATAACTCTTGCATCTCGGACGGTGCAAGACGATACGGGGCCTTGGCGACAGGGGTCGCACCAGGTATGAGATCAATACGAAAATCGACGGTTCTAGGAGGTGGAAGACCAGGTAGATCTTCAGGAAAGACATCGGGGAAATCACACACCACTGGAACATCGCTTAAGTTCTTCCCCTTGCTCTTTTGTTCCACCACGTGGGCCAAGAAAGCAAGGTTATGTTTACATAAGCACTTGCTCGCTTGTATGCACGACATCAGCCTCAGCCCTTTCGAAGGTCGGTCTCCACATACATGCAAGATATCACCAGACGGTAGGGGTAGACGAACAAACTTCTCGTGACAAGAAATCTCGGCATGATTCTTACGCAACCAATCCATACCGATAATGACATCAAAACTACCCAATTGCATGGGTATTAGATCAATAGTAAACACGTGGTCGTTAAGAATCAAGGAACAACCACAGAGAATAGAATCAACTAGAATAGACTTCCCATCGGCAATCTCTACCGAAAACGACTTAGGTAACATAGAGCATGCACAGTTTAACAAAGATTCAAATTCCACGGACACAAAGCTTCTGTCGGCACCAGTATCAAATAGAATCGAAGCATAAAAGTTATTCACAAGAAACGTACCATTGACGACATCATTGTCGTTACGAGCCTGATTAGCATTAAGATTGAACGCTCGTCCACGAGCGGCTGGCTGCTGGTCCTGGTTCAGCTGAGGACACTGGTTACGGAGGTGAGTAGTATCTCCACACTTGTAGCATGCACGGACAACGTTGACTGGCTTAGGATTCTGCGAAGGAGCTGGGAGAGCTGGTAGGGCTGCCTGAGCTGGGTCTTGCTGAGCTTGTTAAGCTGGGTTAGCTTGACGAAAATAGGGAGTCGTGTGACCATAGCGATTACAGTTGGTGCACAAACGACATGCAGAATTAGCAGGATAATGAAAGTTACAAGTTGCACACTTGGGGTAAGGCCCATAGTACTGCTTCTTGACTTCAGGGGCAGTAGTGTTCTGAATGGTAGCAACAGGAGCAGGCTTAGCAGCAGGATTCGTAGTAGGAACAATAGCATTACATCCTGATCCCTGAGACTTTCGCCTCTTGTTCTTGCTGCCACTTGGCTGCTGGGTAACTTGATGTGCAGATTTAGAAGAGGCAGGGTTAGCAGACTGCTTATCACGAACACGATTGTTGTTGAGACTGGCTGCCAGACGGTAGACTTCCTCAATATTTCCGAGTTGAGCTGCTTCAATAGAATCACGCATAGCAGGTGGTAGACCATTGATGTACTTGGTTATCATTCGCTTAGGAGTAGAGACCAAGTGGGGAACGATCAAGCTAAGCTGCTTGAAATAGGTAGTATAAGCCAGATTATCATCACCAATCTGCTTCAGGTGCCAAAACTCTTCTTCAAGCTTCAATTGTTCATGAGGAGGGCAGAATTCAAGCATCATCAATTCTCGCACCTCAGCCCATGGAAGAGCATAGGCTTCTTCATTCGATCGGATGTTTCTCTCGTTTGTCCACCACTCCAACGCTCTGCCTTGAAACATTCCCGTTGCACTCCTAGTCTTTATATGTTATGGGCACTCGTTGTTAATGAAGGTAACCTCGATGCTGTCAAACCACTCGAGAATAGCAGTCACCCCATCAATGCCCGTGAAAGACTTAGGGTTGCAAGAGATAAAATTTTTGTAACTGAACTTTGTAGATTTTTCTTTCTCTGTCTTAGAGTCAACAGAAGAAGGCGGGGTGTTCGATCCTTGGATCTCAGAGACGATCTTTGGCACGACTCGAGCGATCTGGTCGGCCATGAAGGACATCATCTTTTTCTGAGACTTTTCCCTGGATCTCTTGAGAGTGTCGGAGAGCTTTCGAGAAGACATCCTAATGATCCAATCAAGAGGATCGTATAAGTCTGGATCATAAGTCTCACAGTATAGATTCACACACGATAGATTAAAGACTCAAGATTCAACAAGATTCGCATAGATCAGATATTCAAGTTTCACATAGATTCTATTAGACTCAACACCGCAAAACCCACGACCTTCGCATGGCACGTTGTATGAAGTTTGGCGACATGTCAGAAACGCTTATATATAGGAAATACCAGCGGCGTATCCACCACGCTTCGGGCACATCGCTTCTGCCTCGTACTCGGTGTCATGTTACGTGTCGCAATTGCATAACACACTCATCATCATTATCATAGGTTCACATAGATTCCAATAGCTTCACATAGTTTTCAATAGATTCCTAATAGATTCACATGGTTTACCATAGTTTACATAGATTCCAATAGATTCACATAGACTACCATAGATTCCAATAGATTCACATAGATTACCATAGTTTACATAGATTACTATAGACAATCCACAAACAACGAAATTCCGCATGGCACGTGCTACGAAAGTTTGGAAACATGACGGAAGCACTTATATATAGGAAGTACCAGCAGCGTATCCACCATGCTTCAATCATGCCGCTTCTGTCCCGTCATCGGTGGCACGCTTCGTTAACCATATCACTTCTCACAACATAGATTAGCCGAATAGATTTAACAACATAGATTAACCAAATAGATTCCACAACTTCAACCCGAGCCTACAAAACTACGAACTTCGCTTAGCGCGTGGAACGAAGGTTTGGTAATGATGTATTGCAAAATACATACTTATATCGTGTATAGTTTGTACGTTTTATCGTTATTTACAGTTTAGTTTAGTTTAGAATTGCGTACTATTGATAAAAGTTCGGTTTTCCAGGTTTTGATGCGATAATTGGCTGGAAATTTAGTGGAAACGAGCTTGGTGTTGGAAGTGTATGCATTGGAATGAGCTAAAAAAGAGTTAGAATAATTTTAGAGATTTTTGGAGACATAAAGCTGAATTTCGGATGAAACATTCTGTGAAAAATTACTCAGTCGCGTAGCGCTACGCTTAGAGGGCATATTAGTCGCGCTACGCTACCCTTAATCATGGATTTTCTGAATTGTGAATCACTCGCGTAGCGCGAGAGTGAAGGTGAGACCAGTCGCGCTACGCTACTGGTAGGAATTTTACGTCTGACTTGCTGTTGACTAGGGTTTGATATAAAAAGCAAAGAAACTTAATGAAACGGGGGGAGTTACGAATTAGAGGCAGTGGAAGGCGATTGTTGAGCAATTTTGGAGCTTAATCGGAGTTCTTAACGCATCGGAATCATCGGTACAAGTCAGAGGACGAAGAATCGAAGGATCCATCGGGTTTTCTAATCCCTTGTTTTGTCGATTTCCTTTCTTGAAACTTGTTACAATGAATTCATGTTTAGACATCTTCGTTTTGATTTTATATTTTAGTATGCTTGGCTAAACCTTTAAACCACCTAGACTATGATGAATGGATTGATATAAAGATTTTACCGGTTTATGTTATTTGCATGAAGTTTATGGGTGATTGTGTTTAGTAAAAGGTTTATTTTAATTCTTTGATGCATATGCATGCTTTGATATGGTTCATTGTTATTTCTTGCTTCATATGATTCTTAGTGACGGTCTATATCACAACATAGAGTCATATTAGGGTTTAGGGTTTCGGTGAGTGTCTATATCACATAAGAAAACCTTCACTCTTTAGGAAGAATCGGCCGATAACCTCTAGAAGTAAGTAGTAATAATTTGCTAGATCTTAGTGTTCTACTAGTCCTAATACCTGGGAAGTGAGGGGCTATTGGTAGGTCTTACCCGGCGAATTGCTTTAGATAGGCCTTGGGAAAGGTTATGTCTTGGTTTACCTGTCGGTTTTATTAGTCTATCAAGTCAAAGTAATTAATCTAAACTACCCTAGACCTAGGACTGGGAAGAAATAGGTCAACATTAGGGTACTTACACAATAATTAGAGGACTGGGAAGAAATCTAATAACCGGTAGGATTAACGGCCTAGGTAGGTCCACAGGTTTCTCCTTGAGAAGGGTCGAGGGGCCTCGTTGGTTCTTAATAGGTTTAGTATCATAAGATCCCGGTTCCATAACTCGTGCATTTAACTTAATTGGTAATCTCTTAAAAACAATCCAGGATTCTTGTCTAGGTGGTCTCGTTCTCTCATAAGAAAAGTTCACAGTCTTAGTTCGTGTTTAGTCTAGTTCTAGTTAATTAATTTAGTTAATATAGATTTCCTAGATTTTTAGTAACCCCCCCCCCCCCAAAACAAATAAACAGTTTGAGTCGCGTCTGTCAGTGTCTATTAGAGTCTAATTTACGTAATACATAGAGTCTTTGGGTTCGATACTCGGACTTGCTAGGTTATACTACATTGACCGGTACACTTGCCGGTTGTGTGGTTTAGGTTAGAGAGTCTTAGTTTACAAATTTAAAGCTTTTCGTGTCTAGCTTAGAGAGTCTAACTTAGTTAATTTTTATAGTCTGTTTAGCACACATCAAGTTTTTGGCGCCGCTGCCGGGGACTCTTGGCGATTGCGTTTATTAGCTTTGATAGACCTAATTGATATATACGTGCTACGTGTTTTCTTTGTCTTGTTGAGTCTTTGTCTTCTCTTGAGTCTCGGTAACTAGTGTTTGCTTTTCTTGTGTTCAGGTTTTTGCTAGCAGTGGATGCCACATCTGCGCTCGCACGGACCACCACCACCAGTCAAGCAGTCATCATCTCAGGTTACTTCTACATCTTCATCTCGTTTCCCCGAGTTCGATTTCACCCCACCACCCACACCACCACCTTCACCAAACCATTCACCTAAGGATTCACCACCCGGTAGCCCTACTTCTAGTACTTCTAGTAACCTAGAAAACTTAGAACAAATGGCAAACCCTAGGCAAACCGTCCATCAGCAGGCCACTCAGAATTTCACTGGCCTTGCTTCACCCATCACCGTTCCACCCATAGTGAGCGAACATTCATGGCAGATCCCATCTTATGCCATGCAGGCCATCACCAATAGCATCCAATTCCATGGCCGAGACGATGAGGACGCCCCGGCCCACATTAACCGTTTCTCTAGGATGCTAGCTACCTTTAGCCTTAGCGGTGCACCCAACGATGCTACATACCTACAGCTTTTCCCATTCTCCTTAGCCGGCCGTGCGGCTACTTGGTTGGACTCACAACCAACCGGTACTTTTACCACCTGGGCGGGGCTTCGTCAAGCCTTTTTGAATAAGTATTTCCCGCCCGCTAAAGCTTCACGGCTTAGAGACGAGATCCACTCTTTCCGCATGGGGCCCGACGAGCCTTACTACCTTGCTTGGGAAAGGTTTCAAACCCTTTGTGCTCGTTGCTCCCAGCACGGTCTTTCCGATTGGGCCTTATGTGAGAAATTTTATAATGGCCTTACCCAAGAGACTAGAGATAGGTTTGATACAAATGCGGGGGGGCATATGATGGGTATACTTACAGTTCCTGAGTGTCTAGAGCGTTTTGAGGCATTTGCTCAGTCTCAATCACAATCACGATCCGATCAGAGGTATCAAAGTGGTAATTCTAATACCACTACTAGCACACTCTTTCAAGGGGTGAACCATGTCACTATGGATGCTAGTTTGGCCTCTGTTTTGGAAAATATGGATAGGCAACTTAAGGAAATTCAGGCTAAGATAGATAAGTGCGAGTTGTGTCGAGGCGGTCACGGTACTAGTGCGTGTCCTTTGTTAGTCGGTGAGGAGCAAGTTGGTTTCGTAGGAGGAGGTTTTGGTAGAAATCAGTCTGGTGGGTCTGGTAATAATAATGTAGGCTCGGGTTGGCATTCTAATAATAATAATAATTTTAATAATAGCAATTTTCGCTCAAGTGGACCTCCTAGTTTGCAAATAGCTCAAAATCCAAATAGGGGTCTAGGTTCACTTTTTAATGGGAGTTCGAATGGGCAGGTTCAGAATGGAGGGTCGAGTAGTCAAGGTCAAATAGGTCAAAGTTCAAGTTTCGATGTAGGGGGTAGCATGGAAAGAATGGAGGCTATGATGAGCCAGCTAGTTGCTAGGGATCAAAGCACCCAAAAGAAACTTAGTGAACATGATCTCATGCTTAGGAATCACCAAGCTGCGGTCCAGGACCTTTCGAGGGTTGTAGGTGATATTGCTAAGAAGTTAGAGGAGAGATTACCCGGTAAATTTGCGGGTAACACCCAACAAAACCCTAATGCCCAAGTAAATGCCATTACTACTCGTAGTGGTAAGACAGTAGGAGACCCGAGAGTTGTAGAGGAAAGAGAGGTGGATGAGGATGGTGATGTGATAGATGAAGTGATAGAGATGGAGGTTACCGGCAAAGTGCAAAAGAGGCTAGGCCCAGCAAGTACCGCACAGCCCGGTGAGTCTTCGGGTGAGAAGAGAGTTGAGAAACCTCCCGTAGTTGTTAGGCCGTCACCTTATGTAAACCATGCGTATGCTCCGTTTCCTTCACGTCTTAAGAATCAAAAATATTCAAAGGAATACGGACAGTTCTTAGATATCTTCAAGCAATTGAAGATTAATCTTCCGTTTATAGAGGCACTCCAGTCCATGCCTAAGTATGCAAAATTTTTGAAGGACCTTCTTAGGAATAAGGAGAAGTTAGGAGAGTTGTCGAATGTTCCGTTGCATGGAGGGTGTTCGGCCATTGTCTCAAATAAGCTTCCCGAAAAGCTTACCGATCCGGGTGTGTTTACTATTCCTTGTCTATTCGGTAGTAACACAAACACTAGAGCCTTAGCCGACCTAGGTGCTAGCATTAATTTGATGCCCTTTTCACTTTATGAGAAGCTAGATTTAGGCGAGCTTTCACCTACTCGGATGACGTTATCTTTAGCCGATCGGTCTGTTAAGTACCCGAGGGGAATAGTTGAGAATTTGCTTGTGAAGGTAGATAAGTTTGTGTTTCCGGCCGATTTCGTTATTCTAGACATGGAAGCCGATGAAAACATACCGCTAATTTTAGGTCGCCCATTTTTAAACACCGCTAAAGCTTTAATAGATGTCTCTTTAGGCACTATCACACTTAGAGCGGGCGAGGAAGCGGTAGTGTTTAACGTCATGAATTCGAGAGGTTCGAGTGGTAAAGTGGAAGAAATCTCGGTAGTGGGAGAGTGTGAGAATGAAGAGAAGGTGGTGAGTGATCCGAGTCTAGAGAAGGTGCTAGGACTCAAGTGTGGGGATCCTCCGGATAGGAAGTTGGTAGAATTAGAAGAGAGGGTGGTGAGTTTAGAGTCTAGGTTTGAGACATTGAGCAAGGCTCAGTGTGGGGATAAGTATAGAGATGATACTTTTAGATTCAAACCACCAGATGATGAGTTGAGAGAATATGAAAAAATTGGGAGTGATTCGGGCAGTTTTAGGAATGATAGTGCTACAGCCCGTAAGGTGAGAGCGATGTTGGAGGGTGAGCTGCGCTTCCATGATCCTCCGTAAGTTTGTGAAAAGTTGATATTAATTTGTAGAGTTTGTATTTCTGAGTCTTTTATTTTGTACCATGAGTCTAAATTAGTAGTTTTGAGTCGTTTTTTTTTTAGAGTCGGTACTGCGTTGGGTTTTGTTTTGTTTTGATTATGCAGGTTTGGATTGTACCACCCGTACCCAATTGCCATTTGGGTTATTTCGGACTTGCTATTTTGATAAACTCAAGCAGACTAGTCAACGATCGCGAATGAAATGCTATACGATCGTTCGGGGAATTCAAGATTCGTACGGCTGGCACTGACTTTTGTCCTAACCAGCTAAGTCGTTTCCCTTTTGTTGTTGTTGTATATTTTATTTATTTTCGTTCGCAGTTTCTTTTCGTAGGTAGTTGTTGAGTCGTATTTTCGTTCTTGCATTAGGGACAATGCAATCTCTAAGTGTGGGGATGAGATACTTGTAAATATTTGAGTCATAAATATGAAAAACACAAAAAAAAAAATTAAAAATTTGAAAAATCAAAAAAAAAAAAAATTGAAAAAAATAGAAAATGTCTTTCGAATAAAAAAAGAAGTTTGCAAATTAAACGGAAAATGATAGAAAAGGTGATTTGTTGCTTGGTTTGAATAATAATAATATGAGATGATAATAAATCGAGCTTGCGTCTAGTTTGGGATATGTGGATAGGCCCGGGTTTAGTTTTAAGTCCCTTTGATCTAATATACCTTAAATTGTCGGTCTGCTAGTGGGTTTTCGCCTGGGAAATATGGGAAATCAAAACTGTCAATAATAGTATAAGGGGCACCGTTATAAGTTAAAACCGTTAGAGTTTGTGATCATGCGAAAAAAAAATAGAATAAAAGTGAGCTAGAAACTAAATGAAAGTAACACAGGCCTACGTATTCCGAGTTGGGGATAGCGACTCTACAGCCGGTTTGCCTCTGGGATGTGTGAAATCGATTTGCCGAATAAAAGTACCGAAACCTATGTAATCTGTGATTGGGGATAGCGACTCTACAGTCGGAATACCGCTGGGTTAGGGAAAGCATCGTCTAGTCTCACGAATTCGAAAAAAAAAAAAAGAAAAAAAAAAAAAAAAAAGCAAAAATAGAAAAAAAATGGAAAAAGAAAAAAAAATGATTGTTTATTCTCTTGGTTTTGATATAAAACGGTTAGGAATTGGTCCAGTGATCGTTCTTTTAGTCCTATAAGCTTGAGGTGGGAGTAGATGGACCGTAAATTCTAGTGTGAGACCCTAGGTGGATTGACCGCACTTAAATTAAATTCACATGATAAGGGCTTAGGATTAGATTTGGGTTTAAGAGGATCAGTATATTCGCAATCGCGGCTAACGCAAGTCTTGGTTTTAATAAGATATAAATAAATTTTGATCCAAGTAATGATTTGTCTCTGATTCCGTTGCATAATTCTTTTTCGGGGACGAAAAAAGGGTAAGTGTGGGGATATTTGATGTATTGCAAAATACATACTTATATCGTGTATAGTTTGTACGTTTTATCGTTATTTACAGTTTAGTTTAGTTTAGAATTGCGTACTATTGATAAAAGTTCGGTTTTCCAGGTTTTGATGCGATAATTGGCTGGAAATTTAGTGGAAACGAGCTTGGTGTTGGAAGTGTATGCATTGGAATGAGCTAAAAAAGAGTTAGAATAATTTTAGAGATTTTTGGAGACATAAAGCTGAATTTCGGATGAAACATTCTGTGAAAAATTACTCAGTCGCGTAGCGCTACGCTTAGAGGGCATATTAGTCGCGCTACGCTACCCTTAATCATGGATTTTCTGAATTGTGAATCACTCGCGTAGCGCGAGAGTGAAGGTGAGACCAGTCGCGCTACGCTACTGGTAGGAATTTTACGTCTGACTTGCTGTTGACTAGGGTTTGATATAAAAAGCAAAGAAACTTAATGAAACGGGGGGAGTTACGAATTAGAGGCAGTGGAAGGCGATTGTTGAGCAATTTTGGAGCTTAATCGGAGTTCTTAACGCATCGGAATCATCGGTACAAGTCAGAGGACGAAGAATCGAAGGATCCATCGGGTTTTCTAATCCCTTGTTTTGTCGATTTCCTTTCTTGAAACTTGTTACAATGAATTCATGTTTAGACATCTTCGTTTTGATTTTATATTTTAGTATGCTTGGCTAAACCTTTAAACCACCTAGACTATGATGAATGGATTGATATAAAGATTTTACCGGTTTATGTTATTTGCATGAAGTTTATGGGTGATTGTGTTTAGTAAAAGGTTTATTTTAATTCTTTGATGCATATGCATGCTTTGATATGGTTCATTGTTATTTCTTGCTTCATATGATTCTTAGTGACGGTCTATATCACAACATAGAGTCATATTAGGGTTTAGGGTTTCGGTGAGTGTCTATATCACATAAGAAAACCTTCACTCTTTAGGGAGAATCGGCCGATAACCTCTAGAAGTAAGTAGTAATAATTTGCTAGATCTTAGTGTTCTACTAGTCCTAATACCTGGGAAGTGAGGGGCTATTGGTAGGTCTTACCCGGCGAATTGCTTTAGATAGGCCTTGGGAAAGGTTATGTCTTGGTTTACCTGTCGGTTTTATTAGTCTATCAAGTCAAAGTAATTAATCTAAACTACCCTAGACCTAGGACTGGGAAGAAATAGGTCAACATTAGGGTACTTACACAATAATTAGAGGACTGGGAAGAAATCTAATAACCGGTAGGATTAACGGCCTAGGTAGGTCCACAGGTTTCTCCTTGAGAAGGGTCGAGGGGCCTCGTTGGTTCTTAATAGGTTTAGTATCATAAGATCCCGGTTCCATAACTCGTGCATTTAACTTAATTGGTAATCTCTTAAAAACAATCCAGGATTCTTGTCTAGGTGGTCTCGTTCTCTCATAAGAAAAGTTCACAGTCTTAGTTCGTGTTTAGTCTAGTTCTAGTTAATTAATTTAGTTAATATAGATTTCCTAGATTTTTAGTAACCCCCCCCCCCCAAAAAAACAAATAAACAGTTTGAGTCGCGTCTGTCAGTGTCTATTAGAGTCTAATTTACGTAATACATAGAGTCTTTGGGTTCGATACTCGGACTTGCTAGGTTATACTACATTGACCGGTACACTTGCCGGTTGTGTGGTTTAGGTTAGAGAGTCTTAGTTTACAAATTTAAAGCTTTTCGTGTCTAGCTTAGAGAGTCTAACTTAGTTAATTTTTATAGTCTGTTTAGCACACATCAGGTAACATGCCAGAAACACTTATATATAGGAAGTACCAGCGGCGTATCCACCATGCTTCGGACATGCCACGTCCGCCTCGTCTTCGGCGCTAGGCCACGTTTCGTATTTTGTTTCTCAAGCAACACATACTTTAGATTACACGTAGATTATGCTAGAGTACACATAGTTTACGCTTAGATTGCACCTAGATTACACAGGTAGGTTCCCATAGTTTTAGAATTTAACAACCTCATCACCGGTCTGCAAAAAGCTAAGTTTCGCATGGCACTTAGTACGAAAGTTGGTAACATGCCTGAAACACTTATATATAGGAAGTACCAGCGGCGTATCCACCATGCTTCAGACACGTCACTTCTGTCTCGTATTTTCACGCCATGTTCCGTTTAGTGTTTTACAACCACATTATCGCATAGATTCATCAGATAGATACACATAGTATCATAGTCGATCAAGATTCACACATAGACTATCATGATAGAATAAAGCTTCATAAATTTAGTTTGATTCTGAGATTAGAGTTATGGCTTTAGATTGCGGACATACGTGCGAATTGAGTACGAAAACCTCAAAACAATTGAAGAATTAAGTCTAAACCATACATAAAATTCGAGATAACATAAATGATAGGCTCATAAAACATAGAGTGTTACGGGTAGAGGAACGGTGACTAACCAAAGTGATCCGAACATCTTTCGAATTGAGGCAACGTGTCCTGACTCACTTAGGAAAATACGTCATCGATGTTAGGCCTACGATATTCGTCCTTTCGGTCATTTCACGTTCCCAATTGATTGGAAGTTTCGAGACTTTGGCGAGACATAAAAATCAAAGAGTGGGACTAGTTATCAAGGTCTGAGTTTCACCTCTATCTTGACAGCATCGTACCCTAATAGCGTCGGTACTTATCAACAGATAAGACCTACTAGAATATAATCAGGAAATTTCCCATCAAGGTTTGGATATCACTCCTGACTTGAGGACAATTTCATGCAAATACAAACACTGCTTAGCAGTGTCTCTTTCAAGTATCGAGTGTACATTGTGTCAGCCTTAGGAAAGGCACGTAAGTTTAGCAGGAGGATGTGCTGCTAGGAAGCAGATACGGTAGAATGCATAAGTCTTAAACAATATATAAGAATCAAGATTCCTAGAACTATAGACTAGGGCAAGTATTCCTACTTATCCTAATTCCCTATAGTTATGGCTCTGATACCAATCTGTCACAACCCAACCGATGGCGGAAACATCGGGGTGCGAGCACAAAAGAATGCAGAGTGCTCATGAGATTCCATAGCACTAGATAGTTTCATTATAATTTAGATTGATTCAACATTTTCTAAAACCAAACAACCGTCATCAAGTATCATAGTACATCAAATCTCAAATATTTTTCAAAACTTATTTATCTAGATGAGTTTCTAATCATCATCCTAGCTTGATTCCAAGATTTCTAGCCTCCTGTCAGCCTACAACATGTTTTAAAATAGGGTCAGTACAAAACGTACCGGCGAGTATACAAGTTTGAATAATAGCATAATAGATTAAAGCCTCATATCCATATGTAAGTGTAACAAAATAGTTTCAGCCATGCTAGTGTTCGCAGTCCAACAAGTGATAGGCCAAGTATCCCGATGCTTTGTTGTTTTCCCAAGTCTCAAGGAAAACTAGAATCCTCCTAACAATACCCCCGAGAATAATGGGGAGGTGCATCTCCTATAGCGTACTATTGTTAAGGCGGAACTACACACCCTGGATTAAACGTCCACATAGCACAAATAGAATACAAGAATCACAAGTTTCACACACAACATAGGGTAGAATTTAGATTCCAAAAGTTTCAAGTATCATAGTTTAATAGAATACATGTTACACCCCAAAGTTTAAAACAAAAATGGATCGAGTATACTCACAGTGATTGCTCAACAGATTAACTGTTATTGGATCAAAGGGATCTCTTTAGGTTTAGCCTGATTAGATTATAGTAGATGAGTGTCGGACAAAATAAAGAGATTACACAAGTGTCGGATCAGTCGCTCGATCGGATGGTTGTCCGACCGGATGGCTATCCGATCGGTTTGCCACTCGCTCGAAGTAACATAGCGTGTGGGACGGGTTGCCATCCGATCGGATGGTCATCCGTACGGATGGCCATTCGATCGAATGGTCATTCGATTCAAGTGTTTGATACCAAGTGTTCACGTTTCTGAAAATTTTCTAAGTGTTTGAAGGATTCCAAGAGACATGTCACCTCGATCGGATGGTTGTTCGATCGGATGGCTATCCGATCGGATTGCCATTCGATCCCCATGACTTGTTTCGTTTTGTAATTCGTAAAGTTTCTAAGTTTCTGGTTTGACGGTGACGACCCGATACGTCTTGAGACAACGGTAAACACACCACTGTTCAGCCGGTCTGATCAGATAGGAATCACCCTAGTCCGATCAGTCGTCTGTTTGTGATGGTGCTTATGTCGGAATCCGTACTCCGGTCATCTTCTCCGGTAACAATCCATTTCCAAACCAACTTCAGACTAATCATCAAGTCTACAGTCCGTTTAGATCCGGATTCCACCGTTTCAAGTGAAGTTTAAAGAAAAGGTGAAAGTAGGTATAAGTTTTAGCCGAAAAGTCTAGATTTAGTAAAGATTTAGTGTAAAGATACATGAAATTCCTTAGATCTGAGCTGGATCTTGGCAGGAATGACATCACACAATAGTTTGTACAAACCTTTATGATGACGTCACCCTCAAGAGCTTAAATCTTAGAGATTTCACGGTGAAAGGTGAGATTTCAAGGAAGAATCATGTAGAGAATGACGCGTAGATCAAAGTTGTACAAGAATCTAGTGTAAAACGTACCGAAATCACCGAGAAATGGATGAAAGAAGGGGTGCGTGCGTCTGGTCGAGTGAGGCTGTCACATCAGTGAGAATGATGATGTGACAGGCCTATTTATAGTGTCAGAGTGAGTGAAGGCGGTGTGCAGCGGATCGGGTGGCGCTTCGATCGAGTGGCCATCCGATCGGTTGGTCATCCGATCGGATGGCTATCCGATCGGATGGTCATCCGATCGGATTGCCACTCGGTCAATCCCATCTTTTCCGTTCCACCGTCTTTGATTCGATTTGCGAGTTAGATTAAGCGTTGCGTATTATTGGGTAATAGTATCACATAACTAGATTATAGCAATAACACAGAAGTTTTCAAAGTTTCATAGTTTCATAGTTTCCGCCAGTGACAAGACTCCAGTCCCTCGTTCAACCAAGCCTCAAGTTTCACGAGCCTCAAGAGTCAAGCACCAAAGTATCAGGAGTCAGGACTCTAGCTTCCAAGTATCAAGAATCATAGAATCAAGTCATATAGAATCATAGTATCATAGAATCATAGTCTCCCAAGTATCAAGCATCATAAGTGTCATGTTTCATATAGTATAGGGGCTAAAAGTGACAATTAAATAAAAGTCTAGGGACGCGGGCGTTACAACGAGAGGCAAAAGGAAAACTAGGGTTTGGTTTAGAAATTATGATATAAGGGGCAGGAGGGCGTAAGCCACAAGGTAACTAAGGTTGTAACTAGTAAGGCATATGCCATATATTTATCTTTAAAAAAAACAAAAAATAAAAACATGTCATTAACAGGTTCATAGGTGTTTAACATGTTTAGACATGAATTTAAACAGGTCGTTAACAGGTTGATCTATTTAAGACACAAAACATGTTAAGTTTAAACCTAAACTTGTTTAACTCTGCATCGTGTTAGCAAGTCCATGTCTGAAATTGTTAGCCCTACATTATATACCAATTTTGGGGTGTGGAGTACACACTCGTTCGAGACTATCTTATTTTCGGCCCCGACGAACCATGATGGTCTAATGGGCGGGGTCTAAGGGTTGGTGTCGTTTACGTGGTTTATTGCGCTAAGCCCATGATATGTTAACCTTGAATAGGTCTCTAAAAAGGTTGTGTCATGTTAACCTTGAACAGGTGCCAGTCACTAAGCCTTTTGTCTCTATCGGGTGTATTGTTTTCGTAGCAAAAATCACATACTCTTTCTTAATCCTTTACGTGTTATCCGATTAAGATTTTGAGAGCACCATTGGTATAAACATTTTCGCATGATTGAGAGATTATCCAGGACCTTTAAAACTACAATGAAACTTACAAACTACACATCTTGAAACGTGCTAACAAAAAAGATCCAAAATATTATTAAGGGTTAATTACGTTTTTCATCCATGTGATTTGCTAAAAATCACTATTTCAGTCCATTAGTTTAAAATTTGCCAAAACAGTCCCGGTGGTTTTACTTTCGTAACAATTACAGTCCATCTCCGTTAACCCCTCCATTTATGTTGGCGTGTATACAGTCTTTCTCCGAAGTGACCTAAAGTTATATCCAGCCTTGCTTATAGATGCTTAATTTGAAAAACATGTGATTGGAAGAGACAATGAACACGATAATTTTGACTTTCTTTGCAATATGTGTCCTAAAGTCAAAAAAAAATGGAAAGAGCCCAGCCCATCTACTTTTACTTTGCCTTAGCATCATTGGGACATAAGGAGGGCCCTTATGTTGTTAGTTTCATTCCATTTTTAGTGCTCCTTTCTTATATTTATTGCACACCAAGCATTTTGATGCTTGTTGGTAGGGACGTATATGTATAAATTTAAAACATCATCATCATACTCAGTAAATTCCATCAATAACAAAGCTAAGGTAGGGTCTGAGGAGGATAAGATGTAGACAGTCTTACCTCTACCCCGTAGGAATAGAGAGGCTGCTTCCAGTGAGACCCCCGGCTCGATATTTATAAATTTAGAACACGGTTTCTAATTACGAACATGTTATTAACGATTTATGTTTTCGTTGAGGTTGAGCAACTAAATCTGATATATGATATTTTTCTATCAATCAAAATTTCGCGTTTTGTCTTGCTATCACTTCTATGACATTATTATTGAAAATGGGATCGATGTTTCATAAGTATGTCTACAAGTATCGACACACGTTGAGTCGTGCATAACGTGAGCATAAATTTATGTTAAGGATGTTCATCAAGATGGTTATGAAACTAATACTGATTTTTTACAGGATATGCTTGCATTATCTTTGTTACTATTATATTTATTTTCAATTTAAGATATCATTAGAAATAAATAATCTACTTCCATCTTCAAAAAGTATTGAGTAAAAGTTTAAAAATGAAGAGGGGCGAAGTGCAAAATAATGGAAAGGACCATTTGACGAGCAATCAGAGGAAACCAATCATCATATAGGTAATATGTGATAAACACAAAGGTGTTAGGCTTTCTTTGGTTTTCGAATAGATCTAAACACAAAGGGATTAGTTGGGAGGATTGGCTCTCTTTTGTAAATATGTAATTTTCTTGTTGTTGTTTGTGGCTGGCCCGGTTTGGGTCGGTTCGGTGTGAATGAAGTTAACCTTTCAAAATATATATATATATATATATATATAGAGGTAATATGTGATGTTCAAGGATCCAATCACTTAACATATATCTATGCCATTGACACTTTTCATCATGTATAATAAGTAATCATGGTATGGAACATGGTCACCGATCACCATTGTAGGTTAACAAAAAATGATGAGAAAAATGATCTCTAAATCTTTTTATTTCTTTTAATTTGCTTTAAATTATCTATATGTAATCTAGTGGTATTAAGAAGTGTAGTATACGTGTCAATGAGGTAGTGGTGGAGTGTAGGGCTGTAAACGAACCGAACGAACACGAACAAGGCCATGTTCGTGTTCGTTCGTTAAGGAAATTAACATGTTCGCGAACTGTTCACGAACGCATACCGAACATAAGTTTATGTTCGTGTTCGTTCGTTAAGGAAATTCAGTTCTTCACGAACAGTTCGTGAACACTGGTCTTGAACACAAACGAACGCAAACAAATAAAAACGAACGCAAACGAACATTTAATTTGAAAACAAAAACATTAGTATCCTTAAACATTGGATATAAGTAGTTAAATACAACCATCAAATGATAAATCAAAACACAAGAAGTCTACTACACCACCAAATGATGAATCAAATTTAACTAACTTAGAGCATTCACAATGGATCCTCTATATGTACGTGAGTGTAACCCTTATATTTGTGAGAGTGGTTGTAAATTGTTGTGAGTTGAGGAGAAAGAAAAAGCAGAAAAAGTTACTGTTCATCAATAAATTTGGAAAAGATATTGTTCACCTCTATAATTTTTTAATATTTTTTGAAAGTGGACGTGGGTGGAGGAGAGACAAAAGGTAATGGTAAAAGTATAAAAAATATTATTTAATTGAAAAAAATAGAGAAAAGTTAGTGTTTTTTAGTGCAATCATAAAGATGGAGTAAGGGATTTGATTGTGAATGCTCTTAGACATAATTATCCCTAAAAATGTCTTAGAATGAGCAAATTTTAGCTAACTTAGAAAAAAATAGGGTTTCAAGTTTTCAATATGTTTAGATAAAAGGTTCATTATTTATTATTTTTTTAATGTAATCAAACAAACACGAACGAACGCAACCGAACATATTACCGAACGTTCACGAACACAGTTGAACGAACGAGACCTGTGTTCGTGTTCGTTCGCTAAGCTAACCAAACGAATTTTTTTGTTCGTGTTCGTTCGTTAAGCTAATCGAACGAACATAAACGAACTTCCCGCCGAACGGTTCATGAACGGTTCGCTGAACGTTCGGTTCGTTTACAGCGCTAGTGGAGTGGTTGGGAAAAAACTTGGTGTTTCTAGAGACTCAGGTTCGACTCACACTCTCCCCATTATTTTCTGCAGCATCCAGGTGAAGGGCGAACACGGGCGGCGCCGTTTTACCGATTATTCCATTGTCGTGCCTCCGGGTGTAACAACCCGACTTTTTGAAGTCAAAGTCAAAGGAAGAAAAGATTGCTATTCGATCTGTCATTCCTTGCTTAATAATTACTTGTACTTCCCAACTCGTTAATCGATATTTGAATTTATGTTAACTTAGTTGTATTATGTGGAGTTATTATGCAAAAATCGGAGATTAATTGCTAATCTATTTAACGTTGTCTCGTCGCTATCACATCGCAACTCGAATTACAGGTTATGGATATTGTTTTACGTGTGTGTGCCTTTATGTGTTACTTGTGCATGTTTATATTATTCTAAGGTTGAAAATCGCAAACGCAATCGCAGCTCTATCGTAACGCAATCACATCGCCGACTCGAATAGCAAGTTTTACTTTTAGGGTAGTTAGTAGTTATGTTATTGGTGTAACTAATGTGTAATACTATTGCATCACTTACTCGCACCGCATCGCAACGCTCAACGCGCAAAACGAAAAGTCGAAAACCAACCCATTCAACCCATCCGATCGAATGACCATTCGATCGAATGGCCGGATGACCATCCGATCGGATGACCATCCGATCGGATGGCCATCCGATCGGATGGCCATCCGATCGAGCCGCCCTTCGATCCACTTCCACACCGCCTCTTCTCCTCCCTTGCCTATAAATAGCACCTGTCACATCATGAACAATGATGTGACAACTCTCTCGTTCGACCCGCACGTTCCAGTCCTATGTTCTCTCGATTCCTCGTGATTCTTGTAAGTTTTCCACTCAAATCTTGTACTATCTTGATCTACACACACTCCTTCATCATTTTCACCATCAAATCTTAACTTTTCACCATGAAATCGGCTGATTTGGGCTGTTCAAGGGTGATGTCATCATGGGGTTCTCATGAACTTCAAGATGTGACCTCATCCCACCAAGAACAACTCAGATCTAAGAGATTTCAATATGTTTAAACATTGATTTCACCTAAATCTAGACATTTTCAGAAGATTAAAAGGGTTGAAAGATGATTTCATAACTTTTCTTGTTCTTTTCCACTCTTTCTACTCAAAACCGATAGGACCAAAGCTCGTTCAGGCCTTCTACTCGTTCTATGGTAAAGGGGTTGGACTGAGAACGGGTCTCTATCGGAAAAGACAACCGAATCATGGGTTGAACATGGACAAACCGTCAAGAACAATTAACTGATCGGACGAGGTGATTCCCATCCGATCGGGTGACTTGTACTTGATGGGTTTCCGTTGTTTAACACGTGGTCATAACGTCTCGGTTCAAGCATCAAACTTTCCAAACTTAACAAATTTTACAAGTCTCACAACGAACAGGTTTCGGAGCGGATCACCGTCCAATCGAATAGCCATCCGATCGAACGACAATCCTACCAGGTGACCTATGGCTTTTAAACTTAAACAAATTCCAAGTATGTTAGCCTCCACCTGGATTGCCATCCGAGCGGACGGCCATCCGACCGGATGACCGTCCGACCGGACGACCTGAAAGGTAGAGACACTTCTTGTTTTATGAAATGCTACAACGAAAACTTCAAGGTTCCATCATACACAAACACATCCATCCCAAGCGAATGACAAACCGACCGAATGGCCATCCGACCGGATGACCATCCATCCGGATTGTCATCTGATCGAATGACCCTTCGTCATTCTGATTCACTTGCACCGTTTAACGCACCATTCTACGCTTATGCTATCATTCTGAAATCAGACTTACTCTAGCGCTCCCTTCAATGCAATCACAGATTGTGTTTAGTAGCTACCATCTTTGTGAGTATACTCGATCCCTTTTTGCTTTAAGCACTTTTGGGTGTTACATACGTTACTTATATCAAATCACATCTATCGCACAACGCAACCACTTTTATACGCTAACCGCTCTCGCATGTTATACGTGTTACTCATGCTTGTATGTTATGTTTACATAGTGATTGTTGCCTGACACCTTAGCAACGATAGTTCGTGGACGAGGGTTGCTAAGGGTATTTCTTCACGTGTCACGGTGGTGATATGTGATGCGCACTCTACAACTCGCAGTCATGTCTGTGCATATTTCATTGTCGATAACTTACTAGCTTCGCATTATTACGTGTTACATGTTGGTTACGCGTAAATCGTTTTCGCTACTATTATACTATTAAACTTGTATGCTCACCTTTACACTAAGTGTATTGACTTTTATTTTAACGTATGTGACAGGTGTTTAAGATGCTAGGATTTGCTTTCCTTTGCTGTGTGGAATCAATACTAGGGGAGTCTAGAAACAAAACACACAATTAATTTATGAGTTATAGAAACTGCTTCATTGTCTTTGAGATACTCTGTCTGTAATAACTGCTTTTATTTGATATATTATGGTATGGGACATAATGTTAAATATCCGGTAATTTTAGTTGTTATAGATTTCTCTTGGACAATCTGTTTCGCTCAGTGCCACGCCCCGATATTTCCGCCATCGGTTGGGGTGTGATACCGGGCGGGTGGAGGTCGGGTTTTCCGTGCATCTAGGAGAGCCAAGGGGATGGCGGTAGTCGAGTAGTCGACCTTGGCCACAGCGTCCGGTGTTACGGTGGTTGGCACGTCGTTCCTTGCCGTTCAGAAAAAAAGAAGTGTAGTATACGTGTTTCTTCTTAAATGGTTAACTTTCATGACGAACATTAGGGTGGATTTAAGACTAATTTTAGTGGGAAAACAAATTATTTGTGATAGGCAATCATCACTTTGTCCGGAACCTTATGAATGTTTCTAGTATATCATCCAGTATGCTGCCTTCGGCCTCGCTCTTGATGACCAGGTCATCGACCTAGATTTCTAGGTTACGGCTGATCTGGTTTTTGAAGGCTTTATCCATTAGCAGCTGGTACGTAGCCCCTGCATTTTTTAAGTCGAACGACATTTTGGTGTAACAGTATAATCCCTGGTTGGTAACGAAAGTCGTTTATCTTCGTCTTCAAGGGCCATCTGTATCTGATGATAACCCTTGTATGCATCAAGGAAACATTTAAGGCGGAAACTTGCTAAGGAGTCAATCTTGAGATCAATTTCCGGGAGGGGATAACAATCCTTCGGGCATGCATTGTTCAAGTCAAAGAAATCTACGCACATTCTCCAGGTGTTGTCTTTTTTTGGTAACCATTACTGGATTTGAGACCCAAGTTTGGTACCTAACTTTCCGAATTATGCCTACGTCCCATAGCTTTCGCACATCCTCGGCGATTGCTTTGTTCCTTGTCGGAGCCATATTTCGCTTCCTCTGAGCCATCGGTTTGACGGCGTGTAAGACTTTTAGCTTGTGTTCGGCCAATGCTCTTGGAACTCCGACCATATCAGAGTGTTACCATGCGAATCCGTCCAAAGAACTGGATAACAGTTTCCACATTCGGGTCTTGACATGGCCCGGGAGTTGTGCATCGATGGGGATTTTTTGTTTTGGAAAATCTGGGTGAATTAACTATTCTTACGTGAGCGTGGCCAATGGTTTGGAGCTACTTCCTTCGCTTTGTCTTACTTCCGCAACACAGATTGTGGATTCGGAATGGAGGGTGGCTACACCAGCTTAGGTTGGAAACTTAAGAGAACCATGAATTCTAGAGCTGATAATACTGAAAGCACACATTCCTGATCTTCCTAAAATTACATTGTGTACCGATCGTGCTCCTACCACCAAAAAGATAAGATGTATTGTTCGTACCAGGTTTCGGGTGCCTAATGTGGTGGGTAAGGTGATTTGGCCAATAGGCTGAATGACTTCTCAGGGAAAGCTTATCAGGGGCATGGAGACTTGAATCAACTTTGCTTTTGTCTGTGGGGCTAACTGCTGGGAACATTGTTGACACATTATCTCCGAGGCGCTCCCACTATCCGTGTAGACTCTCCGGACCTTGTGCCCTGCAATTATTGCGGATATGATAACGGGTCCATCTTTAATATCACCGAAATTGCGGTGGGTTGGGTTATTATATTTTAGTTCAAACTAGATTATTAGATTGGGTTGGGCTTGGGTTAATGTGTGTTTATTGGGTTAAAGGTTAAGAGAAAGTTAATTGGGGTTAAGTAAAAGTTAATTAGTTAAGTGGAAAGTTAATTAGGTTGTATTTAAAAAAAAATTAGTGTTTACGTAATTTTTTTTACAAATTTATAAGATTTTTTTCCTAAGGGGGTGGTCGAAAATTTCCAAAGGGTCCCTACGAAAATTTTCAAGGGGTGTGGTCGAGATTTTGCCATAAATTTAGCAATAAATTTTATTTTTTTCAATGGGTACGTCCCTGCACACAACGCGTAGTCCAAATCCTTAATTAACTATATATACCCCAATATGACACAAATAGAAATTAAACTTGAATCTTTATTAGAAAACCCAACCTTCCTCACATATGGAGAGAGAAAATCTCTCTTTTACTATATACAAGAGAGCTAGGGCTGTAAACGAACCGAACGAACACGAACAAGGTCTTGTTCGTGTTCGTTCGTTAAGGAATAAATGTGTTCACGAACGGTTCATGAACATTTACCGAACGAGATTTTATGTTCGTGTTCGTTCATTAAGGAAATGAGCGTGTTCGCGAACGGTTCACGAACACAAACGAACAAAAATAAATTTGGCGAACGCGACGAAGGATAAAGATAGATGGTCCAGAGAGTAGTACTAGAACTTGAATCCCTTGTTGTGGAACGGATGTCGATTGTATTCGTGGATGTAAATAATGAGAAATGAAAGGGAAATGATGCATAAACAAGATGAAAGTGGGTTTCCTAGTTTAATTGTTAGGAAAATAAAATAAATAAAAGTTTAATAATATAAAAAGTACAAATAAAATATAAGAAAGTACAAAGATCTTCAATTAAAACACAAACATACGAACATAAACAAACGCAAATCAATGAATGTTCACGAACACGTTCATGAACACCTTACCGAACGTTCACGAACACAATCGAACGAACGAGACCTCTGTTCATGTTCGTTCATTTAACTAATCGAACGAAATTTCTTGTTCATGTTCGTTCGTTTATTAAACGAACGAACATAAACGAACTTCCCGCCGAACGGTTCACGAACTTTTCGCTGAACGTTCGGTTCGTTTACAGCCCTAAGAGAGCTTCTATTTGTTTTGTTTTGTTTTTTTTTTTTTTTTTTTTTCAAAGAAAAATATAACATTAATATTAAAAATTATTCATTTTGTTGATTTCTTTGACATACCGTTTTCCTTTCCACCTTAACCAAAACAACGGCGCGGACAAATCTCTCTCTCCCCTCTCCCTCTCTCTCTAGAAAACTAGTTTTGAAAGTGCAGGTACTGAGGTGGGTGCATGAATCTCTACATTCAATAGTTTTTCCGCATCCTTCAACACCATAAAAACACTCAAAATTCTCATAATTATATGAGATTATGCAAACACTGTTTCCATTTTGGGCTTTCTTATAAACTTATATGAAATTGATTCACAACTGAGAGAATTAACCAGATGCTGCGTTGGTAAATTTTGAGAATTTCTATTGTTGCGATCTGAAAAAAGAATTATGGGTTGCGTTGGTAGCCGCTCAGGGTGTGTTCTTGTAAGGTACGGCTCACTTTTTACCTGCATTATTCATTTTTGTTTCACTTTTGATCCATTTTTTGTGGGTTTTTTTTAGATTTTTGATAACTTGTTGGGAATCTTGGTTTTGTTAAATTGGATTTTGTGTAGAAATTTGGGTGAGAATTGATTGATTAAACAATTTATAACTGTTTTATATGCTGGAATCTGAAATTACCACTTGAGGTGAAATTTAGCACACCAACTGTTTGATTAAATGTCTAAAAGAGTTTCTTAATTTGTAGAATTAGTCAACTACTTTGTAAATTTTGATTTCTGGTTAATTAATCTTTTTCATTTTTTTTCTCTGTTCTTTTCTTCAGGATTGTTTAATTTGTTCAAATTATGCAACAAAAGGGTTGATAAATCAGAAATCTGTTCATATGTGGATTCAAGACTCAATTTCGATAACCCGAATGTCGAAAACATCACCGTCTTTGTGGATGTTTTTCTTGTTATTAGTCTGTGTTTCGGCATCTGATAATGGGTTCTCAGGGTGTAACTGTGAGCTTGAAGGGTTCTTTGGGTACAGAAACATAATGGAGACACAAAGAGTTAGTGATTTCTTAATAGCAGTTGCTTATTTTTCAATCCCCATTGAACTTCTATACTTTGTTAGCTGCTCAAATGTGCCTTTCAAATGGGTACTTGTTCAATTCATTCTTTTCATTGTTCTATGTGGAATGACGCATTTACTCAACGGTTGGACGTACGATGCCCACCCGTTTCAACTAATGCTCGCACTTACTGTTTTCAAGTTCCTTACAGCGTTAGTGTCGTTTGCGACCGCTATTACTCTATTCACTCTCATTCCATTGCTTTTAAAGGTTAAAGTTAGAGAACTTATGTTACGAAAGAAGTTTTGGGATCTCGGTAGAGAAATGGGAATGATCAAGAAACAAAAGGAAGCCGGATGGCACGTTCGTATGCTCACGCAAGAGATACGAAAGTCTCTCGATCGCCACACGATTCTTTACACGACTCTTGATAAGTTATCGGAGACTTTAGATTTGCAAAATTGCGCGATTTGGATGCCGGACGAGGATAAAAACGTAATGAATCTCACCCATCAGTTAAAAGGCCGAGAATTGTCGACCGCTGATCAGTTTTATATCCCGATCGACGACTCCGATGTTCAAGAAATCAAAACAAGTGAAGATGTGAAGTTATTAGAACCTGAGTCAAGATTAGCTGAGTTAAGCAGTGGTGGATCGAGTGGATTGAGTCAACCAGGAGCTGTGGCAGCTATCCGTATGCCAATGCTTCGAGTTGCCGACTTTAAAGGTGGGACCCCCGAGATGATTCAAGCGTGTTACGCGATTTTAGTTTTGGTTCTTCCCAACGGAAATGTTCGATCTTGGACGAATTCCGAGCTTGAAATAGTCAAAGTAGTTGCTGACCAGGTAGCCGTTGCTCTATCACACGCTGCGGTTTTAGAAGAATCACGACTCATGAGAGACAAATTAGTGGCTCAAAACCGAGCATTACAACAAGCTAAACAAGATGCGTTGAGGGCAAGCCAAGCTAGAAGCACGTTTCAAACGGTTATGAGCAAAGGTTTAAGAAAACCGATGCATTCCATCATGGGCTTGCTTTCGGTTCTACAAGATGAGAATTTTAACGATTCAAACGGTCAACAACGTGGGCTAGTTAACACAATGGTCAAAACAAGCAATGTTCTTTCCATGCTAATAAACGACGTAATGGATGATTATCCTAAAGACAACGGCAAGTTTCCGTTAGAAATGAGATCTTTTCGGCTGCATAACATGATCCGAGAAGTTGCGTGTCTTGCAAAGTGTCTATGTGTTTATAAAGGTTATGACTTTGACATCAAAGCCGATAAGTATTTACCTGATAATGTAATGGGAAATGAACGAAGGGTTTTACAAGTGATCTTGCATATGGTCGGGAATCTTTTGAGTCGGGGTAATGGCGGTGGATGCGTAACATTAAGGATTTTTAAAGAGAGCGGAAGCCTTGGGAGAAACGATCAACAATGGCGTTCCTGGAGACCAAATTCAAACGATGGATATGTTATCGTTAAATTTGAAATTGGGTTGAATGGTGATTTTTCTACGTTGGAACGGTCTTCGAGTGATCGGAGAAACCCAAGAGTTGTGGCGGAGGAAAGCTTGAGCTTCAGTATGTGCAAAAAGTTGGTTCAGGTTAGTATTCAAACTTTTTTTTTTTTTTAATCTTTATCAAGAAAATTGTTGCATGATCTTTGTAGTTTTGTTATATATATGTGATGGGTCAAACGGGTAAAAATTAATAGCCAAAAAGGAAGCATGTCTAGGGGTGCAAACGAGCCAAGTGGCTCGAAAAAAAAACTTGAAACGAGCCGAGCATTATCGAGCCCGAGCCAGGCTTGAGCCTAAAATTAAGCTCGTTTATTTATCGAGCTCGAGCCTGACATGTGAAGCTCGCCAGGCTCGTCAAGCCGTAGTGTAATTTAGTTTTTATTAATATTTAATAACATTTACCCCTTATTTAAAGTTGTCTAGTAAACGAGCTGAGCCGAGCTTATTTAATTTGTTTGCAAGCCGAGCTCGAGCTTTACTTATCGAGCTTGAAAGCCTAAATAAGTCTATTATTTATATTATTTTTATTTAATATATTAATTAATAGATAATAAACGAGCAGAGCCGAGCCCGAGCCGAGCTCGAGCTTGAGAAACTACCAACGAGCCGAGTTTGAGCTTTGAAAACAAAGCTCGAACTGAGCCGAGCTCGAGCTCAAGCTCTCATAAGTTAATCGAGCTCGATTGCACCCTTAAGCGGGTCATATGCTTCATATGTTGCCCAAAGTGCATTTCTAATGCATAAAATCTCATGGATCATTTTATTCAAATAGTTGAATTATATTGAGGTTGTATGTTCTTTTAATGATATTTGACACACTAGTTGGTTATAAATAAATAAATAATCTTGGTCAAAAAGTGTTTTTGGTCAACCTAACCCGTTTGACTTGTGTCCAGCCATTAATTTAGCCACCTCTAATGACTATATTCGACACTCAACCAATAGTTTAAGATAAATATTGGTTTTTTGGCAGATGATGCAAGGGAGCATTAGGGTAGTCCCAAATCCATTAGGGTTTGACCAAAGCATGTCACTTGTTCTTCGGTTCCAGCTTCGGCCTTCAATCATGACCGCGCTATCCGAAACAGGCGAATCATCAGATCACGACCTACAATCAAACTCAATCTTTACGGGCCTTCAAGTTCTTTTCGCTGACGAAGACAATTTAAATCGAGCCATAACCCGTAAACTACTTGAAAAGCTCGGCTGTGTGGTCACGACCGTGACGTCGGGTTCTGACTGTCTTGCAGCTCTCACGCAGCCTGTATCCGCTTACCAAGTCTTTATTCTGGATTTACATATGCCCGATCTAGACGGGTTTGAAGTTGCATCGCGTATACGCAAGTTTAGAAGCCGAAACTGGCCGTTGATCATAGGTTTAACGTCTAGCGCCGATGAAGATTTGTGGGAAAGATGCATACAAATTGGGATGAATGGAATTGTTCAAAAACCGGTTCTTTTGAAAAGTATTGCTGATGAACTAAGGAGAGTATTGATTAATTCACAAAAGGTCTCATGAAGTCAAAGTCAACGTTGAAGGTTGATGAATAAACTAACATAGCTAACATATATGAATATATGTATAGTGTAAAGATGGATTTGTAAATGAAGATTATGATATTCTGCATGATTTTGTTGAATAAATGATTACTAGATGAAGATGAAGAACAAATTCCATTATTCAATATTGGAAAATGACACGTGACATGCACATGGTGTCATATAACTTAAGGAGCCCAATATCAACATGATGTGTTTGATAATGACATATTATTATATTATATTATTGACCAAAGTAGAGAGAAGATTTGGTCAAGTAATGAGTTTCTATGTGTTTCAATATTACAGGCCAAGTGGGGCCCACCTTCCTTATCGGTCCATTTTCATCGGATGTTCATTGTATGAATAGCTTTTACATCATTGTTCTTGAACAAGTAGTATGTATACAATAAAAATATCATGCAACTGAATCAACGAGGTAGAACAAGTAGTATGTATACAATAAAAATATCATGCAACTGAATCAACGAGGTAATATTTTATATTATATTTTGATAGTTTGGAGACAAAAGATAAAAGATATGGATATAATTAGAATGTTCATTGTATGAATGGCTTTTACATTATTGTTGGACAAGAAGTAGGTATTCACCAAAGAAATATCATAGTAAATAAAACAATGAGAATATATTATATTCTAAGGGTTTGGAGACATAATTTCTGTCTTTTTATAATTGGATCGGAAACGGTCTATATACCGTGTCCAGTTGAGTATTCTTGAATTATTTACATTTGGGGCGGTCTATTATGGCGTCAACTGGTTGAACCAGATTGGTGGTTAGTTCGGATTTCCACATTTGCATATGTTGAGAGTTACTCTTCAACTATCTCGATGTAAATTCATAACAAAAAAAAAATTGTACACAATTTGTCGTGAAACAGATATTCGTGATTTTATATTTTAAGCATGTGATTGTACCCAAAAATTGTGTAGAATCAACGGGGTCGTTACTCATTGGTGTTACGATTTTATCCTTTTATGTGTATAGTCGTTTTATATTCATGACACCAAAATGGTGCATACTTAACCTTCTACAACTTCGAACCAACACACAAAATTGGTGTAAAATTTTATGTAACAGTATTCACTCCAACAATTTTGATCATATTTGGTGACACTAATTATCACACAATAAGATGATCCTTATTTATATATATACCCTTTATTGTATTTTTCTTATTTTACATGTGTGCTAAATAAATAAACTAAATAAGTAATTTTAATTAATAAAAGTTACATTTTAAAACAATATCATATAGTGATTTTAATAAACAAGTAATTTCTTATATAAAAAGTAATTTTGTTTACAAAATCTATGTGTTATCTTATAAGAAAAAGGTTTTTAAAATAAATTCATATAATAAATCAACTAATTTCAGTTTTTTAAATAAATAATTAAATTAAACAACTCATGTGGAATTATAAACATGAATTTGGTCTATAGCGTTGACCTTGATTTTTTTGTAGTGTAAGTATATTGAACTCGGTTCTTGGCTAGAGTCGGCGTGTGGTCCACAGCAGCTTTTCGATCCCTAAGGGGCGAGACTTTGTTTTTAGTAGATTAGGGTTTTCTATTCAGAAGGGGATGGCGGCACAGTTTATTGCTCGTCTACCTGTTATGCTTATGTAATTTGTCCTGGTGATTGGAATGAAAAAACTTATATAGACTAATAATAAAAAATAAAAAAAAATCAATTGTTGTATGCTTAAAAAAATGATTTGATTATTTGGTACAAACATTGAAAATATCCTAAAAGAATGATTGTTCAAACTACAATTTGTCCAACTACCATTTTAATAGTCTTCCAATGCTAAGGTCATGTTTGTTAATACTTACTTTTCTAATTTTGTTCACGGTTTGTCTTAATGTAATAATTGGAATTAATGTTTTCAGCAAAATAAAAATACATACGACAAGAACTATTAATTTATAAAGACTATTAATTTTATTTTTCAATAACATGACAGATTATCTCGATCACAAGGACCGAACGTGGGTCAAGAGGTTCGTTGACATTGATGTCACCAAAATTCACCGGTTTTTTTTTTTTTTAAATTTAAGTTCTTTTAAAAAAAATTAGTTAAACTGATAAACTCCATAGCTATAGTTGAAATAGAGAAAAACTTTACGATAACTTTATGACTGGTACATTCGTTCTGATTCAACCACTAAGTTTTATCAATTTTTTTCTTCACAAATTACACTTTTTTTCTAAAAAAAATGATAAGAATGGTAAGTTTATAGAGTCAATCAAAGTGAATGTCTACTTCATCATGTTTTTCTCTTTTTTGAAGCTTAGATAAAATCGTTATAAAGAGGGAAAAATTACTAAATCACGCGTATACAAAAATCCTTTATGATATGAAATGATATCTAAAAAGTAATAATACTAATAATAATAATTTTGATATGAAATGATTTCTAGAAAGTAATAATACTAATAATAATAAGAAAGAAAATCGTGTCTTGACTCTTGATAAGTCAAATTGACATGATGTCAATACAAGCATGAAGTATTGCCATCAAACTTGCACAAATGGATTTTGATTGGATGTTTAAAATGTTTTATAATCCAATAAACTAAGGCTGGACGGTATGGGGACCGTACAACACCGTCGTCGTGCCCACTCTCCATTTCCTACCCTTCGTCGCCGTGGTTGCTTCATCCAGATCGTCGGAGGTGAGACGTGTGAGACGAGACGGCAGTGGCGGATCCAACCAGTTTTTTCACTGGGTTCCTTTTTCCAAATCATACAAGGTTTACACTACAAAAAAACGTTTTTTTTCCAAATCATACAAGGTTTACACTACAAAAAAAACGTTTTTTTCCAAATCGACTGGGTTTCTGGGAACTCGTAAAAAGGCTCTAAATCCGCCCCTGTGAGACGGGCCTCCCTCTCACACACACATATATACATACATATACATATATATTTTAGGTCCATCTCTTATTTTCTTACCACCATCCTCTTTGCCTCATCCTCACACCCGATCTACGTGACTCTTACGTGGCGGATCATCCTCCAAGGATGGACCATCACCATACCGGATAGCCTAATAGATTGGTGTTGAAGAAGATGTAATGTAAAAGCTAATATAATAGTTATGGATTAGACATGAGTAATAAAATAAAGAATTATACTCATTATTTATTTTAAAATAACTTATTAACATTTGAAAAAAAAAAGCATTCTACATGATATTTCAACTTCACACTTTCTTTTCTTTGAATAAAAGTTAAAATGTTAATTTCAAATATTTTGAGCAAACACGTAATTAGGTCATTGGAATCCAAGTCAAAATTAGACAAATGACGTTTTTTATGTTAACATAAGATCTAAGTGTATAAAGAAGTAGAAGGCACAGAAAATCGAAATCTGCCTCCTTTTCTATATTAATGATTATTATCGATCAACTAATATTTATTAACAAGATAAAATATAAATTCTTATTTTCATAAAATTAGGCAATTAAAAACTATCTGCTTCTCCTCGTATATAACCAGAATGGAAAAGGTGTACAAAAGTAATCAATTCCTAAATAAAATAAATATTACTCAACCAATGATGCCATGGTAACATGGTTGAGCCATCTTGGTTTTAAGCCTGAAGCTCGGCTTCGAGTCCCACCCATTGCACTTTGGGTAGGAGCACTCAACTGGCTTGGTAGTATTTGGGGGTTTTATCTAGTTGAACGTCGTGTCACTCTTTGTGTCAGCGTGGCTCTATTGCAATGATTTACTGTCTGGCCTTAGTAGGACCGAGCCTCCCATAGGAAGGTGCAATAAGTCGATGTAGATAATTAGCCGTTAAAAAATAAATATTAATTATTACTCTATACACATTTTACACTTGATATATGAATAATGTTGGGCTTTTGTGTAGGGTTGGCTGGGTCTTGTGAATAAATTAGGCTGGGAATTAAACTAGATGAGCAGCCCAGCCTAAGTGGAGCAACCCAACTAGAACAAGTGTGTTTTTTACCTTTGAATTCCACAGTAGATTGAACCACAGAGGTACAATAAAGAGTTAATTACTGTTTTCGTCCCTGTGGTTTGTCAAAAATCACTATTTCAGTTCATTAGTTTAAAAATTGTTATTTCAGTCCCTGTGGTTTCACTTTCGTAACCATTTCAGTCCACTTCCGTTAACCCCATCTATTTATTCTGTTAAGTACATGTGAATTGACCATAATGCCCTTATTAATAAAAAACAAAAAGATATCTAAATGAGTTAATTACTGTTTTCGTCCATGTGTTTTGTCAAAAATCACTATTTCAGTCCATTAGTTTAAAAATTGCGATTACAGTCCCTGTGGTTTCACTTTCGTAACCATTTCAGTCCAGTCTCCTAACACCGTCTATTTTACCATTAAGTTTTTAATGAAATACCTAAATTACCCTTGTGTTAATTAAATATGGACTTATATGATTTTATTGTTTGATTTATATGATTTTATTGTTGTATGACATATGGACTTAAATTGGATTGTAGGGTTTGACCCACCATGGCTTTAGTAGAAGTAGAAGTCTGGCACTATTTTTACATATATGGTTCCAAAATTTTAATTTTGGATTTTACAATGAGAAAATGTCCAGGTAATGTAACACACGTCTTTTAGTTTCATTTAGTTATCATAAAAATATAGTATACATAAACACAAAATTTTAAAATTTTAAAAATCTTAGTTAATAAACTAAGATATACTTCATGATAGTGTTTGACATAGTTGATTAACAGAAATAAAACATGCATCATTCGACAGTGTTTACAACTACACAGTTTAACTAGATTATATTAATGCGGAAGCGTCCAAAATATATGTTCGGTTCTTGAAGCTTTGACTCGATCATCATCCGCGTACTTGCAATACCTAAAAAGCTGAAAGTTTGGCAAATATTAGTACTAGGATTCTTATAAAATTTGGCATAATCGAAACTACACTCGAAACGGATTCGATTAGCTAGGTTATTAAAAGTTTCAACAAAACTTTCTGGGCTCTACCGTAACTTACGGTATCTACCGTAAGTTACGGTAGCTCCTGGATAGTCTTGGTCTGCCGTAAAGCAGTACTAAATCACCGTAGCCATTTGTTCTCCACCGTAAGTTACGGTGGTGACCGTAACTTACGGTGGACTCTGCAACTTTATTTTTGTTCCCTTATTTCCTTTCACTCAAACCCAAATCCTCGGATTTCTCATTCTAACAAACCATCACACTAATTTTCTCGTATTCTAACATGTCTTTTATTTACAATAACAAAACCGAGTAATCATATTATAATGCATTACCACGCATTATTTGGTTATACGACCCGTTTGGCTCATCTAAGGCACTTTGTCACTTCCGTGACTTAACGAGTTTTTTCTTGTTTAGCTATTTTCCAACACAACGGACTAAAATAATCAAATAACATGACATAACGAAACCATAGGTCACGTACTTACATAATTCATCAATGTTGGTTTCTCACCATAATTTCCCAATCCCGGGCTTGTCAATCTTAGCGTATCACTTCCGTTCCGTGGTTTACGCTTTATAACCCAAATTTAACGAATGATGTTTAAGTTGTTTCAACTACTAACAATTCGACCATTATTTAACCTGTTGGGTTTTGTCGAGTGAGTTACATCACTTCATTGACATTCCAACACGGCTATTTTAAACAATGACATTAACAACATACTTATTTAATGAGTTTGACCCGTTTGGTTGTCGAGTGAGTTACACCACTTCATTGACATACCAAACGCCATCATTTTCGCCATATCAATATTGAACATATCTACGACTAGGTTTATCTATATAAATGTAACGAGACAATAAGTCACGTACCTTTAGAGCACACCATTCAAGCGCGTATCTCCCCCGGCGTGTCCGCTTGACGTTCCGGATTCTTTGCCTAAAGAGTTCAATTCACAATAAGTTTAGAACTCTTTCATAAGCTTTAACGCATAATTCTCTACCATGATCAATTCTGCGTTTTTACCCAACTTTTAACATTTTAATCCTCACTTAGGCGTTCCATCAAATACCTAGCGGGTCAGATTTTTTTATATAAACAAAACCAAGTTCATGACTTGTAATTATCATCTAAACTAACTTCAATTAGTCAATTCTACACATGTCTCAACATCAATATTTCTGAAATTTATTCTTAAATTCAGATTTATGCTAGAACAAGATCATAACTCTAGGGCTTATCAAGTTTTCTTCAAGTTCATTAATCACCTACAATGGTGGTTATAAACTCTATAATTATCATGAAATCTTTTAACAAGATTTCACCTAGGGTTCACCCCTAGACACCATATTTCTTCTAATTACATACATGCAAAACACAATCAAGCTTAAATTTTGATTTTTCTTCATTAACCAAGAACTTGAGATGAATCAAAACACTAGAATTTCACATACCTTGTGATCCCTTCTGTGAGGTGATCACTAATTCGTGCTTGAAACTTGATTTAAGACTGCTTAAGAGCTTCAATTTGATGGAAATCGATTGAATTAGGGTTGTGGGGAAACCCCTATGTCGCCTCTGGTAGAAATCGACCAGACACACACTTCTTGTGTGTGTTTGGTGTAATATCTTTTGTTTTAATATCCCAAGTTTCAGGTTTAACCATTCTAGTCCCTCAATTGTTGTTTTCTTTATGATTTAGGAGTTTTCCATCCATTTATTTGATATTACAAGACTCGTATCTAACTGGGTTATCTATCCCTAATTAGTTTGTTCTTGTTTATTCAACGTTTTATAATTATATTATAAAGTTTTATATTTTCGGGATGTTACAAGTCCACCCCCCATAAAGAGGGTTTCGTCCCCGAAACCTTCTTTAAGTAGCCCTTTGGTTTTAGACCTACTATTTTTGTCTCGTCTTTCCAAGGCGTTCTTTCTTTTTTTCTACATAAGGTTTTTATTCGTATTGACATGTGCGTCTTTTAGGCACATGTTCTATTGGATCGTAACCTTTTATCACTTGTTTCCTATCTTTGTCGCCTTTTTGACCGGGTTGTCTTTCGACCATCCAGTCACTGAGTTCGTCAGCATACTTACTTCACCCTAGTCTTATATTGACAAGCGCTCTACATAGGTCGCAGCATCATTTTGACTACAACTTGTTTTATTGCCTAGACTAATTGGTCACCATTTTACCTCATACCTCGTCATTCGGGTATGTTATATTGCCATCATCGGCCCCTTTGCGTGTTTATCATTTCATATCTAGTAACTCTTATTACAACATTGTTGTATTCTGTATCACCTTTTATGACCATGATCGCATCGCATCACGTTATGTTTAAGTTTTCATAACCCTTTCATTAACAAAATCTTCTTTCTAATGTATCATCTTACACCTATCGGTGTAAAGACCTATATCCTTTATTATTAACTATTTTCTAATTTATCTCATAATATTCATAATCGTTAAACGTTGTTTCTTACTAAAACTAAATTTTAGTTTAACGTTTTCCTCTTAAACACATGCCAATCACTCATATCAAAATTTGAGGACAAGAATTTATTCTTATCCGCTATTACATTACGCGGGAAATCGTATCCGGTCCCCATACTTTACCCCAAGTGATCCGAAGGTTCTTTTGCTTAGCCTCGTAGGTTATTTTCTTTAGGCTTTCACCCCTTTTTGGTTCATTTCTTTCTATTGTTGACGCTAGATTTATTTAGTCCTTTAAATCCTTACTTTGTTTATAATTCCAAAGGTTATGACGATCCCGCAAATCATCTTTGCTTGTATAATTTTTTTTTTCGTATACTTAGAAATACATTCCTGGTGTCATGGCACCCCTTTCGAGCCTAAAATTCATTTATTTTTTAATTCTATTGATTCGACCGTAGTCCAAGGCTATACCTGCTTTCTTTCGGATTATCTTTCCGACTCTATGACTTCTTATGTCACTTTCGCGTCGGTTTATTTTTACTCATGCCGTTATTTGATTTACGCCCCTATTCCTTTCAACCCGTTACCCGGGTTCTTTATCTTAATGTTTTTAACACTCCGGTTTTATTGGTTTGCATTTTCCTTTCCATACTCTTTTACGACCTATCGCTCAGATTCAGTAATATTTCGCACTTCCATAATTCGTTTTGCGCTTACTTGATATATTAGGTATTATACTTCATTCAGCCCGTCCGGCATTGCAATAGTTGAACATACTATTGAAATTTCTGTTTTGCAAAATCTCATCGTCTTTTAGTCATAGTTCTTAATCCGAGTCTTTTGACTTTTAATATGCGTCACCATCTCTTGGTTTACGCATATATCCGTAGTCCTACCCACCTATCGGTTATTTTATCGAAGTCATTATTAGAGTCATCATTCCGACATGCATTAAGATTTCGTTTTGTTTTATTCGGTGGTATTAGCGTAACCCGTCGACTTTATTTCACCAATTCCTTAATTCTTCCATTTATTTTGTTTGACTTGTTCAGATGAACTTTATTACTTATAATAGTCAACTTTATCCTTGTGCCTTAACACTCTTGTTTGTTAGTTTATAATTTTAATTACCTTGATTCTTATCCCTTCCCTTGGGCTCATTACCTTAACGTAATACGCTCCCGTTATCCGGCTTCCGTTTACCCTTATTTTCACGCATTTTACTTATTTGATCCGAACGCCGCCTTTCTTTTGTTAGCAACCCTTAGGTCTATTTCTTTTGCTAATGTCCCGAAGGCCCATTTCTCAAGTCTTATTTGGTAAAACTACTGCTATTGTTATTCAGCTTTTGGGGTTTACCCGTCCTTATTCTAATACTTTCATAATGTTTATTTTACTAATCTTTTATATAATCACATCCATCACTGTGATCATCATCCTTCCTCATAAAGGTTTGATTAATAATGTGTTATTTGGATGGTTACCCATACCCAAGTTTCCAAATTTTCATTTATTGATACTTTATTATTCATAGTAGCGAATAACACGTATCATTCATTTGACCTCTTTCTCGAGGATATGTTTGATCCGAGTCGTAATTTCTCATCTTTAACCTTAATCCTATTGTAACCATAACAGAATCAATTCGTTTCGTTTTATTATTCCATATCATTGTATGAAATTTATCCACATCGTTTATTTATATAACGAAGTTTCTGCATATTTTATTTGGTTTGGCCAAGTCTATAACCTTGTCCTTGTCATCTATTTTTATTGCAAATTTCCGGTTTCGGGTGTTATTACACTCCTTCCCAATACGTCAGTTATTCACTTTATTAAGTTCCCGGGTTCGAGTGTTCGCGCACTCCTTCCCACGACAATATTGACCATGATTGCTTTTGCCTTGGTTTCACATGCTTACCATTGTTTATTTTCTTATGCATATATATTTCTTTCACATAATTCGCCCGTTTCACTACTCAAGTATGCCCCTATGCAATTATTGTTCACACTAGTATTGAATAAAATTTATAGTGAAATTAAATTTGTAATAAGCATACCTGGAACAACATCAGGTTCAGCTTTAGCCTCCGCGGCTATCGTGTGGGAATACCTTGTCTTCTCTTTCGGGGTATCAGGCTTTAGTTTCTTTACGGGTCTTGGGTCCACATCCGACTCACTCCCGTCATCTTTTTCTTGTGAGAGACTATCTTTTAATTCAGTTATCATATCCTCCACTGCTAACAAAATTGTGGTTTGTAGTCTCTCGGCGAACTGCGGTAGACTGGCTTCTATTGCCTTTCCGACTTCCTCAGAAATTTTAGCTTCCATCTCTTCAGTTAATTGAGATGCTAATTCGCCCCCGGTTACACCGGACATTTCTTTCATCTGTTCGGTGACTTTCGGCACCGTATCATCATTGCCTTTATTAGTCATCTTGAGTCTGAAATGTTTATGATAATTATTAAACATTTCCCTTTTTTTTATAACATATGCTTCATTCGCTTTGGTTTATCCAAGTTCACCACTTGCTTAAACCATTCATGTTTAGTGCACCTTCCGGGTTTGAGTGTGTTAATACGCTCTTCCCGTACACATCAAATCAAATTCCTTTTTCTAATATTCTAATAAAATTTACTAAATGACCAATTCTTACCGGACGATCGATCAAGCTTGAACCGAACACTTTGTTGACAACCTTAAGCTCTGATTACCAACTTGTAACACCCGTCTTTTAGTTTCATTTAGTTATCATAAAAATATAGTATACATAAACACAAAATTTTAAAATTTTAAAAATCTTAGTTAATAAACTAAGATATACTTCATGATAGTGTTTGACATAGTTGATTAACAGAAATAAAACATGCATCATTCGACAGTGTTTACAACTACACAGTTTAACTAGATTATATTAATGCGGAAGCGTCCAAAATATATGTTCGGTTCTTGAAGCTTTGACTCGATCATCATCCGCGTACTTGCAATACCTAAAAAGCTGAAAGTTTGGCAAATATTAGTACTAGGATTCTTATAAAATTTGGCATAATCGAAACTACACTCGAAACGGATTCGATTAGCTAGGTTATTAAAAGTTTCAATAAAACTTTCTGGGCTCTACCGTAACTTACGGTATCTACCGTAAGTTACGGTAGCTCCTGGATAGTCTTGGTCTGCCGTAAAGCAGTACTAAATCACCGTAGCCATTTGTTCTCCACCGTAAGTTACGGTGGTGACCGTAACTTACGGTGGACTCTGCAACTTTATTTTTGTTCCCTTATTTCCTTTCACTCAAACCCAAATCCTCGGATTTCTCATTCTAACAAACCATCACACTAATTTTCTCGTATTCTAACATGTCTTTTATTTACAATAACAAAACCGAGTAATCATATTATAATGCATTACCACGCATTATTTGGTTATACGACCCGTTTGGCTCATCTAAGGCACTTTGTCACTTCCGTGACTTAACGAGTTTTTTCTTGTTTAGCTATTTTCCAACACAACGGACTAAAATAATCAAATAACATGACATAACGAAACCATAGGTCACGTACTTACATAATTCATCAATGTTGGTTTCTCACCATAATTTCCCAATCCCGGGCTTGTCAATCTTAGCGTATCACTTCCGTTCCGTGGTTTACGCTTTATAACCCAAATTTAACGAATGATGTTTAAGTTGTTTCAACTACTAACAATTCGACCATTATTTAACCTGTTGGGTTTTGTCGAGTGAGTTACATCACTTCATTGACATTCCAACACGGCTATTTTAAACAATGACATTAACAACATACTTATTTAATGAGTTTGACCCGTTTGGTTGTCGAGTGAGTTACACCACTTCATTGACATACCAAACGCCATCATTTTCGCCATATCAATATTGAACATATCTACGACTAGGTTTATCTATATAAATGTAACGAGACAATAAGTCACGTACCTTTAGAGCACACCATTCAAGCGCGTATCTCCCCCGGCGTGTCCGCTTGACGTTCCGGATTCTTTGCCTAAAGAGTTCAATTCACAATAAGTTTAGAACTCTTTCATAAGCTTTAACGCATAATTCTCTACCATGATCAATTCTGCGTTTTTACCCAACTTTTAACATTTTAATCCTCACTTAGGCGTTCCATCAAATACCTAGCGGGTCAGATTTTTTTTATATAAACAAAACCAAGTTCATGACTTGTAATTATCATCTAAACTAACTTCAATTAGTCAATTCTACACATGTCTCAACATCAATATTTCTGAAATTTATTCTTAAATTCAGATTTATGCTAGAACAAGATCATAACTCTAGGGCTTATCAAGTTTTCTTCAAGTTCATTAATCACCTACAATGGTGGTTATAAACTCTATAATTATCATGAAATCTTTTAACAAGATTTCACCTAGGGTTCACCCCTAGACACCATATTTCTTCTAATTACATACATGCAAAACACAATCAAGCTTAAATTTTGATTTTTCTTCATTAACCAAGAACTTGAGATGAATCAAAACACTAGAATTTCACATACCTTGTGATCCCTTCTGTGAGGTGATCACTAATTCGTGCTTGAAACTTGATTTAAGACTGCTTAAGAGCTTCAATTTGATGGAAATCGATTGAATTAGGGTTGTGGGGAAACCCCTATGTCGCCTCTGGTAGAAATCGACCAGACACACACTTCTTGTGTGTGTTTGGTGTAATATCTTTTGTTTTAATATCCCAAGTTTCAGGTTTAACCATTCTAGTCCCTCAATTGTTGTTTTCTTTATGATTTAGGAGTTTTCCATCCATTTATTTGATATTACAAGACTCGTATCTAACTGGGTTATCTATCCCTAATTAGTTTGTTCTTGTTTATTCAACGTTTTATAATTATATTATAAAGTTTTATATTTTCGGGATGTTACAAGTCCACCCCCCATAAAGAGGGTTTCGTCCCCGAAACCTTCTTTAAGTAGCCCTTTGGTTTTAGACCTACTATTTTTGTCTCGTCTTTCCAAGGCGTTCTTTCTTTTTTTCTACATAAGGTTTTTATTCGTATTGACATGTGCGTCTTTTAGGCACATGTTCTATTGGATCGTAACCTTTTATCACTTGTTTCCTATCTTTGTCGCCTTTTTGACCGGGTTGTCTTTCGACCATCCAGTCACTGAGTTCGTCAGCATACTTACTTCACCCTAGTCTTATATTGACAAGCGCTCTACATAGGTCGCAGCATCATTTTGACTACAACTTGTTTTATTGCCTAGACTAATTGGTCACCATTTTACCTCATACCTCGTCATTCGGGTATGTTATATTGCCATCATCGGCCCCTTTGCGTGTTTATCATTTCATATCTAGTAACTCTTATTACAACATTGTTGTATTCTGTATCACCTTTTATGACCATGATCGCATCGCATCACGTTATGTTTAAGTTTTCATAACCCTTTCATTAACAAAATCTTCTTTCTAATGTATCATCTTACACCTATCGGTGTAAAGACCTATATCCTTTATTATTAACTATTTTCTAATTTATCTCATAATATTCATAATCGTTAAACGTTGTTTCTTACTAAAACTAAATTTTAGTTTAACGTTTTCCTCTTAAACACATGCCAATCACTCATATCAAAATTTGAGGACAAGAATTTATTCTTATCCGCTATTACATTACGCGGGAAATCGTATCCGGTCCCCATACTTTACCCCAAGTGATCCGAAGGTTCTTTTGCTTAGCCTCGTAGGTTATTTTCTTTAGGCTTTCACCCCTTTTTGGTTCATTTCTTTCTATTGTTGACGCTAGATTTATTTAGTCCTTTAAATCCTTACTTTGTTTATAATTCCAAAGGTTATGACGATCCCGCAAATCATCTTTGCTTGTATAATTTTTTTTTTCGTATACTTAGAAATACATTCCTGGTGTCATGGCACCCCTTTCGAGCCTAAAATTCATTTATTTTTTAATTCTATTGATTCGACCGTAGTCCAAGGCTATACCTGCTTTCTTTCGGATTATCTTTCCGACTCTATGACTTCTTATGTCACTTTCGCGTCGGTTTATTTTTACTCATGCCGTTATTTGATTTACGCCCCTATTCCTTTCAACCCGTTACCCGGGTTCTTTATCTTAATGTTTTTAACACTCCGGTTTTATTGGTTTGCATTTTCCTTTCCATACTCTTTTACGACCTATCGCTCAGATTCAGTAATATTTCGCACTTCCATAATTCGTTTTGCGCTTACTTGATATATTAGGTATTATACTTCATTCAGCCCGTCCGGCATTGCAATAGTTGAACATACTATTGAAATTTCTGTTTTGCAAAATCTCATCGTCTTTTAGTCATAGTTCTTAATCCGAGTCTTTTGACTTTTAATATGCGTCACCATCTCTTGGTTTACGCATATATCCGTAGTCCTACCCACCTATCGGTTATTTTATCGAAGTCATTATTAGAGTCATCATTCCGACATGCATTAAGATTTCGTTTTGTTTTATTCGGTGGTATTAGCGTAACCCGTCGACTTTATTTCACCAATTCCTTAATTCTTCCATTTATTTTGTTTGACTTGTTCAGATGAACTTTATTACTTATAATAGTCAACTTTATCCTTGTGCCTTAACACTCTTGTTTGTTAGTTTATAATTTTAATTACCTTGATTCTTATCCCTTCCCTTGGGCTCATTACCTTAACGTAATACGCTCCCGTTATCCGGCTTCCGTTTACCCTTATTTTCACGCATTTTACTTATTTGATCCGAACGCCGCCTTTCTTTTGTTAGCAACCCTTAGGTCTATTTCTTTTGCTAATGTCCCGAAGGCCCATTTCTCAAGTCTTATTTGGTAAAACTACTGCTATTGTTATTCAGCTTTTGGGGTTTACCCGTCCTTATTCTAATACTTTCATAATGTTTATTTTACTAATCTTTTATATAATCACATCCATCACTGTGATCATCATCCTTCCTCATAAAGGTTTGATTAATAATGTGTTATTTGGATGGTTACCCATACCCAAGTTTCCAAATTTTCATTTATTGATACTTTATTATTCATAGTAGCGAATAACACGTATCATTCATTTGACCTCTTTCTCGAGGATATGTTTGATCCGAGTCGTAATTTCTCATCTTTAACCTTAATCCTATTGTAACCATAACAGAATCAATTCGTTTCGTTTTATTATTCCATATCATTGTATGAAATTTATCCACATCGTTTATTTATATAACGAAGTTTCTGCATATTTTATTTGGTTTGGCCAAGTCTATAACCTTGTCCTTGTCATCTATTTTTATTGCAAATTTCCGGTTTCGGGTGTTATTACACTCCTTCCCAATACGTCAGTTATTCACTTTATTAAGTTCCCGGGTTCGAGTGTTCGCGCACTCCTTCCCACGACAATATTGACCATGATTGCTTTTGCCTTGGTTTCACATGCTTACCATTGTTTATTTTCTTATGCATATATATTTCTTTCACATAATTCGCCCGTTTCACTACTCAAGTATGCCCCTATGCAATTATTGTTCACACTAGTATTGAATAAAATTTATAGTGAAATTAAATTTGTAATAAGCATACCTGGAACAACATCAGGTTCAGCTTTAGCCTCCGCGGCTATCGTGTGGGAATACCTTGTCTTCTCTTTCGGGGTATCAGGCTTTAGTTTCTTTACGGGTCTTGGGTCCACATCCGACTCACTCCCGTCATCTTTTTCTTGTGAGAGACTATCTTTTAATTCAGTTATCATATCCTCCACTGCTAACAAAATTGTGGTTTGTAGTCTCTCGGCGAACTGCGGTAGACTGGCTTCTATTGCCTTTCCGACTTCCTCAGAAATTTTAGCTTCCATCTCTTCAGTTAATTGAGATGCTAATTCGCCCCCGGTTACACCGGACATTTCTTTCATCTGTTCGGTGACTTTCGGCACCGTATCATCATTGCCTTTATTAGTCATCTTGAGTCTGAAATGTTTATGATAATTATTAAACATTTCCCTTTTTTTTATAACATATGCTTCATTCGCTTTGGTTTATCCAAGTTCACCACTTGCTTAAACCATTCATGTTTAGTGCACCTTCCGGGTTTGAGTGTGTTAATACGCTCTTCCCGTACACATCAAATCAAATTCCTTTTTCTAATATTCTAATAAAATTTACTAAATGACCAATTCTTACCGGACGATCGATCAAGCTTGAACCGAACACTTTGTTGACAACCTTAAGCTCTGATTACCAACTTGTAACACCCGTCTTTTAGTTTCATTTAGTTATCATAAAAATATAGTATACATAAACACAAAATTTTAAAATTTTAAAAATCTTAGTTAATAAACTAAGATATACTTCATGATAGTGTTTGACATAGTTGATTAACAGAAATAAAACATGCATCATTCGACAGTGTTTACAACTACACAGTTTAACTAGATTATATTAATGCGGAAGCGTCCAAAATATATGTTCGGTTCTTGAAGCTTTGACTCGATCATCATCCGCGTACTTGCAATACCTAAAAAGCTGAAAGTTTGGCAAATATTAGTACTAGGATTCTTATAAAATTTGGCATAATCGAAACTACACTCGAAACGGATTCGATTAGCTAGGTTATTAAAAGTTTCAATAAAACTTTCTGGGCTCTACCGTAACTTACGGTATCTACCGTAAGTTACGGTAGCTCCTGGATAGTCTTGGTCTGCCGTAAAGCAGTACTAAATCACCGTAGCCATTTGTTCTCCACCGTAAGTTACGGTGGTGACCGTAACTTACGGTGGACTCTGCAACTTTATTTTTGTTCCCTTATTTCCTTTCACTCAAACCCAAATCCTCGGATTTCTCATTCTAACAAACCATCACACTAATTTTCTCGTATTCTAACATGTCTTTTATTTACAATAACAAAACCGAGTAATCATATTATAATGCATTACCACGCATTATTTGGTTATACGACCCGTTTGGCTCATCTAAGGCACTTTGTCACTTCCGTGACTTAACGAGTTTTTTCTTGTTTAGCTATTTTCCAACACAACGGACTAAAATAATCAAATAACATGACATAACGAAACCATAGGTCACGTACTTACATAATTCATCAATGTTGGTTTCTCACCATAATTTCCCAATCCCGGGCTTGTCAATCTTAGCGTATCACTTCCGTTCCGTGGTTTACGCTTTATAACCCAAATTTAACGAATGATGTTTAAGTTGTTTCAACTACTAACAATTCGACCATTATTTAACCTGTTGGGTTTTGTCGAGTGAGTTACATCACTTCATTGACATTCCAACACGGCTATTTTAAACAATGACATTAACAACATACTTATTTAATGAGTTTGACCCGTTTGGTTGTCGAGTGAGTTACACCACTTCATTGACATACCAAACGCCATCATTTTCGCCATATCAATATTGAACATATCTACGACTAGGTTTATCTATATAAATGTAACGAGACAATAAGTCACGTACATTTAGAGCACACCATTCAAGCGCGTATCTCCCCCGGCGTGTCCGCTTGACGTTCCGGATTCTTTGCCTAAAGAGTTCAATTCACAATAAGTTTAGAACTCTTTCATAAGCTTTAACGCATAATTCTCTACCATGATCAATTCTGCGTTTTTACCCAACTTTTAACATTTTAATCCTCACTTAGGCGTTCCATCAAATACCTAGCGGGTCAGATTTTTTTATATAAACAAAACCAAGTTCATGACTTGTAATTATCATCTAAACTAACTTCAATTAGTCAATTCTACACATGTCTCAACATCAATATTTCTGAAATTTATTCTTAAATTCAGATTTATGCTAGAACAAGATCATAACTCTAGGGCTTATCAAGTTTTCTTCAAGTTCATTAATCACCTACAATGGTGGTTATAAACTCTATAATTATCATGAAATCTTTTAACAAGATTTCACCTAGGGTTCACCCCTAGACACCATATTTCTTCTAATTACATACATGCAAAACACAATCAAGCTTAAATTTTGATTTTTCTTCATTAACCAAGAACTTGAGATGAATCAAAACACTAGAATTTCACATACCTTGTGATCCCTTCTGTGAGGTGATCACTAATTCGTGCTTGAAACTTGATTTAAGACTGCTTAAGAGCTTCAATTTGATGGAAATCGATTGAATTAGGGTTGTGGGGAAACCCCTATGTCGCCTCTGGTAGAAATCGACCAGACACACACTTCTTGTGTGTGTTTGGTGTAATATCTTTTGTTTTAATATCCCAAGTTTCAGGTTTAACCATTCTAGTCCCTCAATTGTTGTTTTCTTTATGATTTAGGAGTTTTCCATCCATTTATTTGATATTACAAGACTCGTATCTAACTGGGTTATCTATCCCTAATTAGTTTGTTCTTGTTTATTCAACGTTTTATAATTATATTATAAAGTTTTATATTTTCGGGATGTTACAAGTCCACCCCCCATAAAGAGGGTTTCGTCCCCGAAACCTTCTTTAAGTAGCCCTTTGGTTTTAGACCTACTATTTTTGTCTCGTCTTTCCAAGGCGTTCTTTCTTTTTTTCTACATAAGGTTTTTATTCGTATTGACATGTGCGTCTTTTAGGCACATGTTCTATTGGATCGTAACCTTTTATCACTTGTTTCCTATCTTTGTCGCCTTTTTGACCGGGTTGTCTTTCGACCATCCAGTCACTGAGTTCGTCAGCATACTTACTTCACCCTAGTCTTATATTGACAAGCGCTCTACATAGGTCGCAGCATCATTTTGACTACAACTTGTTTTATTGCCTAGACTAATTGGTCACCATTTTACCTCATACCTCGTCATTCGGGTATGTTATATTGCCATCATCGGCCCCTTTGCGTGTTTATCATTTCATATCTAGTAACTCTTATTACAACATTGTTGTATTCTGTATCACCTTTTATGACCATGATCGCATCGCATCACGTTATGTTTAAGTTTTCATAACCCTTTCATTAACAAAATCTTCTTTCTAATGTATCATCTTACACCTATCGGTGTAAAGACCTATATCCTTTATTATTAACTATTTTCTAATTTATCTCATAATATTCATAATCGTTAAACGTTGTTTCTTACTAAAACTAAATTTTAGTTTAACGTTTTCCTCTTAAACACATGCCAATCACTCATATCAAAATTTGAGGACAAGAATTTATTCTTATCCGCTATTACATTACGCGGGAAATCGTATCCGGTCCCCATACTTTACCCCAAGTGATCCGAAGGTTCTTTTGCTTAGCCTCGTAGGTTATTTTCTTTAGGCTTTCACCCCTTTTTGGTTCATTTCTTTCTATTGTTGACGCTAGATTTATTTAGTCCTTTAAATCCTTACTTTGTTTATAATTCCAAAGGTTATGACGATCCCGCAAATCATCTTTGCTTGTATAATTTTTTTTTTCGTATACTTAGAAATACATTCCTGGTGTCATGGCACCCCTTTCGAGCCTAAAATTCATTTATTTTTTAATTCTATTGATTCGACCGTAGTCCAAGGCTATACCTGCTTTCTTTCGGATTATCTTTCCGACTCTATGACTTCTTATGTCACTTTCGCGTCGGTTTATTTTTACTCATGCCGTTATTTGATTTACGCCCCTATTCCTTTCAACCCGTTACCCGGGTTCTTTATCTTAATGTTTTTAACACTCCGGTTTTATTGGTTTGCATTTTCCTTTCCATACTCTTTTACGACCTATCGCTCAGATTCAGTAATATTTCGCACTTCCATAATTCGTTTTGCGCTTACTTGATATATTAGGTATTATACTTCATTCAGCCCGTCCGGCATTGCAATAGTTGAACATACTATTGAAATTTCTGTTTTGCAAAATCTCATCGTCTTTTAGTCATAGTTCTTAATCCGAGTCTTTTGACTTTTAATATGCGTCACCATCTCTTGGTTTACGCATATATCCGTAGTCCTACCCACCTATCGGTTATTTTATCGAAGTCATTATTAGAGTCATCATTCCGACATGCATTAAGATTTCGTTTTGTTTTATTCGGTGGTATTAGCGTAACCCGTCGACTTTATTTCACCAATTCCTTAATTCTTCCATTTATTTTGTTTGACTTGTTCAGATGAACTTTATTACTTATAATAGTCAACTTTATCCTTGTGCCTTAACACTCTTGTTTGTTAGTTTATAATTTTAATTACCTTGATTCTTATCCCTTCCCTTGGGCTCATTACCTTAACGTAATACGCTCCCGTTATCCGGCTTCCGTTTACCCTTATTTTCACGCATTTTACTTATTTGATCCGAACGCCGCCTTTCTTTTGTTAGCAACCCTTAGGTCTATTTCTTTTGCTAATGTCCCGAAGGCCCATTTCTCAAGTCTTATTTGGTAAAACTACTGCTATTGTTATTCAGCTTTTGGGGTTTACCCGTCCTTATTCTAATACTTTCATAATGTTTATTTTACTAATCTTTTATATAATCACATCCATCACTGTGATCATCATCCTTCCTCATAAAGGTTTGATTAATAATGTGTTATTTGGATGGTTACCCATACCCAAGTTTCCAAATTTTCATTTATTGATACTTTATTATTCATAGTAGCGAATAACACGTATCATTCATTTGACCTCTTTCTCGAGGATATGTTTGATCCGAGTCGTAATTTCTCATCTTTAACCTTAATCCTATTGTAACCATAACAGAATCAATTCGTTTCGTTTTATTATTCCATATCATTGTATGAAATTTATCCACATCGTTTATTTATATAACGAAGTTTCTGCATATTTTATTTGGTTTGGCCAAGTCTATAACCTTGTCCTTGTCATCTATTTTTATTGCAAATTTCCGGTTTCGGGTGTTATTACACTCCTTCCCAATACGTCAGTTATTCACTTTATTAAGTTCCCGGGTTCGAGTGTTCGCGCACTCCTTCCCACGACAATATTGACCATGATTGCTTTTGCCTTGGTTTCACATGCTTACCATTGTTTATTTTCTTATGCATATATATTTCTTTCACATAATTCGCCCGTTTCACTACTCAAGTATGCCCCTATGCAATTATTGTTCACACTAGTATTGAATAAAATTTATAGTGAAATTAAATTTGTAATAAGCATACCTGGAACAACATCAGGTTCAGCTTTAGCCTCCGCGGCTATCGTGTGGGAATACCTTGTCTTCTCTTTCGGGGTATCAGGCTTTAGTTTCTTTACGGGTCTTGGGTCCACATCCGACTCACTCCCGTCATCTTTTTCTTGTGAGAGACTATCTTTTAATTCAGTTATCATATCCTCCACTGCTAACAAAATTGTGGTTTGTAGTCTCTCGGCGAACTGCGGTAGACTGGCTTCTATTGCCTTTCCGACTTCCTCAGAAATTTTAGCTTCCATCTCTTCAGTTAATTGAGATGCTAATTCGCCCCCGGTTACACCGGACATTTCTTTCATCTGTTCGGTGACTTTCGGCACCGTATCATCATTGCCTTTATTAGTCATCTTGAGTCTGAAATGTTTATGATAATTATTAAACATTTCCCTTTTTTTTATAACATATGCTTCATTCGCTTTGGTTTATCCAAGTTCACCACTTGCTTAAACCATTCATGTTTAGTGCACCTTCCGGGTTTGAGTGTGTTAATACGCTCTTCCCGTACACATCAAATCAAATTCCTTTTTCTAATATTCTAATAAAATTTACTAAATGACCAATTCTTACCGGACGATCGATCAAGCTTGAACCGAACACTTTGTTGACAACCTTAAGCTCTGATTACCAACTTGTAACACCCGTCTTTTAGTTTCATTTAGTTATCATAAAAATATAGTATACATAAACACAAAATTTTAAAATTTTAAAAATCTTAGTTAATAAACTAAGATATACTTCATGATAGTGTTTGACATAGTTGATTAACAGAAATAAAACATGCATCATTCGACAGTGTTTACAACTACACAGTTTAACTAGATTATATTAATGCGGAAGCGTCCAAAATATATGTTCGGTTCTTGAAGCTTTGACTCGATCATCATCCGCGTACTTGCAATACCTAAAAAGCTGAAAGTTTGGCAAATATTAGTACTAGGATTCTTATAAAATTTGGCATAATCGAAACTACACTCGAAACGGATTCGATTAGCTAGGTTATTAAAAGTTTCAATAAAACTTTCTGGGCTCTACCGTAACTTACGGTATCTACCGTAAGTTACGGTAGCTCCTGGATAGTCTTGGTCTGCCGTAAAGCAGTACTAAATCACCGTAGCCATTTGTTCTCCACCGTAAGTTACGGTGGTGACCGTAACTTACGGTGGACTCTGCAACTTTATTTTTGTTCCCTTATTTCCTTTCACTCAAACCCAAATCCTCGGATTTCTCATTCTAACAAACCATCACACTAATTTTCTCGTATTCTAACATGTCTTTTATTTACAATAACAAAACCGAGTAATCATATTATAATGCATTACCACGCATTATTTGGTTATACGACCCGTTTGGCTCATCTAAGGCACTTTGTCACTTCCGTGACTTAACGAGTTTTTTCTTGTTTAGCTATTTTCCAACACAACGGACTAAAATAATCAAATAACATGACATAACGAAACCATAGGTCACGTACTTACATAATTCATCAATGTTGGTTTCTCACCATAATTTCCCAATCCCGGGCTTGTCAATCTTAGCGTATCACTTCCGTTCCGTGGTTTACGCTTTATAACCCAAATTTAACGAATGATGTTTAAGTTGTTTCAACTACTAACAATTCGACCATTATTTAACCTGTTGGGTTTTGTCGAGTGAGTTACATCACTTCATTGACATTCCAACACGGCTATTTTAAACAATGACATTAACAACATACTTATTTAATGAGTTTGACCCGTTTGGTTGTCGAGTGAGTTACACCACTTCATTGACATACCAAACGCCATCATTTTCGCCATATCAATATTGAACATATCTACGACTAGGTTTATCTATATAAATGTAACGAGACAATAAGTCACGTACCTTTAGAGCACACCATTCAAGCGCGTATCTCCCCCGGCGTGTCCGCTTGACGTTCCGGATTCTTTGCCTAAAGAGTTCAATTCACAATAAGTTTAGAACTCTTTCATAAGCTTTAACGCATAATTCTCTACCATGATCAATTCTGCGTTTTTACCCAACTTTTAACATTTTAATCCTCACTTAGGCGTTCCATCAAATACCTAGCGGGTCAGATTTTTTTATATAAACAAAACCAAGTTCATGACTTGTAATTATCATCTAAACTAACTTCAATTAGTCAATTCTACACATGTCTCAACATCAATATTTCTGAAATTTATTCTTAAATTCAGATTTATGCTAGAACAAGATCATAACTCTAGAGCTTATCAAGTTTTCTTCAAGTTCATTAATCACCTACAATGGTGGTTATAAACTCTATAATTATCATGAAATCTTTTAACAAGATTTCACCTAGGGTTCACCCCTAGACACCATATTTCTTCTAATTACATACATGCAAAACACAATCAAGCTTAAATTTCGATTTTTCTTCATTAACCAAGAACTTGAGATGAATCAAAACACTAGAATTTCACATACCTTGTGATCCCTTCAGTGAGGTGATCACTAATTCGTGCTTGAAACTTGATTTAAGACTGATTAAGAGCTTCAATTTGATGGAAATCGATTGAATTAGGGTTGTGGGGAAACCCCTATGTCGCCTCTGGTAGAAATCGATCAGACACACACTTCTTGTGTGTGTTTGGTGTAATATCTTTTGTTTTAATATCCCAAGTTTCAGGTTTAACCATTCTAGTCCCTCAATTGTTGTTTTCTTTATGATTTAGGAGTTTTCCATCCATTTATTTGATATTACAAGACTCGTATCTAACTGGGTTATCTATCCCTAATTAGTTTGTTCTTGTTTATTCAACGTTTTATAATTGTATTATAAAGTTTTATATTTTCGGGATGTTACAGGTAAGCATTATTTTTTAAAGTTATTATGTTAATTGATGCTGCTAAGAAGATATTAATTGGGGTGGGGTAATGGGTCACCGGACATTAAGTGTGCGGGGTTGTGTCGGAGAAGATGACCGGAAACTTTTGCCAGAAATGAGAGCAGGGATGGAGTGGGGTGGGGTGGGGTAGCATGGGGTTGTGTTTTAACAAGTGGGTCCTAAAATACAATCTTTTAAATTTCCATGGTTTTTTTATTTAATTAACACAAGGGTAATTTAGGTATTTCATTAAAAACTTAATGGTAAAATAGACGGTGTTAGGAGACTGGACTGAAATGGTTACGAAAGTAAAACCAAGGGACTGAAATCACAATTTTTAAACTAATTGACTGAAATAGTGATTTTTGACAAACCACAGGGACGAAAACAGTAATTAACTCATTTAGATATCTTTATGTTTCTTATTAATAAGGGCATTATGGTCAATTCACGTGTACTTAACAGAATAAATGGATGGGGTTAACGGAGGTGGACTGAAATGGCTACGAAAGTGAAACCATAGGGACTGAAATCGTAAATTTTAAACTAATGGACTGAAATAGTGATTTTTGACAAACCACAGGAACGAAAACAGTAATTAACTCTACAATAAATTTAGTGCAATAGCTATAAGCCTATAACCAAGGAAGGTAATTAGCTTCACTTTTGATACTTTTCATTAATGGGTACTACACAACCTATTAGATAATAGTTTGTATGTGCACAAAAAACCTTAGCCTAATGTTGGGGTATTTTTATCTTATAGCATTCTAAATTTCACATAATATTTATCAACATGTTCATATACATCAGGGGCGGATCTAGCCTTCTTTTATTGGTTCTCAGGAACCTACTCGGTTTGAAAAAAAATGAAAAAAAAAACTAGTGAGAACCTTGTATGATTTGAAAAAAAATTAGTAAGAATCTACCAAAAGAAACCCATTGAAAAAAAAATTCTGGATCTACTACAATACACGTTAAATCTGTTGTAAAACATCCCATATAGGTAACAATTTATATCACCATACACAAACAGGTTTACGTGGTGTTGGTCTTTACAAATGTTCGGTATAACACTGCACCCGCCGCAAAGCACGGTTATGCCATGTACTTTTGTAACAAATAACTACTTATATTATACTACACATCAGTTAATGTAACTTCTTTTTATACTAATTATATTACATTTAAAATTAAAAGGGGATATTGGATTTAAATAACCACAACTTTCACCAATTGGCCGATAACACTCATAACTTTCGATTTGTACCATACCACTCCCAACTTTCAACTCATTGGCCGATAACACTCCCAAACTAACCCAACACTAACCTAGCTTGTTGACATCAGCTGCCACGTCACCAAACCAGTGCCGCATCAGCTAACACGTCATCAAAAAAGCCAAGTCATATGCTATGTCAACTGCCATGTCATCAAAAAATTCCACGTCAGATGCCAAGTCAACACGCAAGTGCCACATCAATAAAAAAACTAACTGGGTTAGGGTTCAGTTAGTTTGGGAATGCTATCGGCCAATAAGTTGAAAGTTGGCAATGGTGTGGTACAAATCGAAACGTGAGAGTGCTATCAGCCAACTGGTGAAAGTTTGGGTTATCTAAATCCAATATCCCAATTAAAAATATAAGTATTATCTTCATTCATTTTTATTTATTTTTTATAAATATGGATCATAAATAACTAAATGTTATTTTTTAGAAAAGAAAAGTCATTTGTAAATAAATTACTATATATACATTAAGAAAGTTTTGGAAAGATGTTGGCCCAAGGCCAACCTCAAAACCTCGAGAGTCCAGTAATCAACTTATTCAGTTGTAGGCTTGTGGCCCTAAATGTGGATGATCCAACCGTAAGCCCAATGGATCCACTTTTTGACGCTAGGCCCAACTCTCTTTAACCAAAATAAAACTTCAAAAAAATTCGCATAATTAGTGGTTTAAAGTTCGAAAAAGAGGGTTAGGTTACTACTAGTTAAAGAGTTGGATTAACACGAAAATTGATCGATGTCCTTTTTATTTTTTACTTAATAAATTAAAAATGACTTAAAAAATCCAGTGACCTAAAAATGCACCAATTTAATTTGTGAGAAAGTTACACAGATGATGGTCTACTGAGGTCATATTTTAGAAAATACGGTAACGTTTTTGTACTAATGGTTTTAGTATATTAATCTTGAGAAATGAAAGATTTTTTTTAATCTTTTTTCCCATCTAGTCAAGCATGTATTTTACACCTAAAATCTAAAAGATAAATAAAACATAAAAATACTTACACCGGTAGAATAGTAGTAGTTGTTGTTAGTGTTAGTGTTAGTATTACTATTACTATTACTATTATTTTTGCAACTAAAGATTATGATTAAGTAATAGGAAAAAAATTCAGTAATTTTTTTTCCTTCACTTCTTACCTTTAGTATATTAATACCAATTTGTATTTGATCTTTATCACAAGAGTATAAATATGGTCGTAGACGTTCATTCAATCGTAATAAAATTGATTACCGAAGTGGACAATTATTTATTTCTATAATGAACCGGACCGATAATGACCGAAAGTCCGTCGCAAAACACAAGAGAATCCCACTAGTGTTTAATACAATCATAAAACAAACGAAGAAAGTACACAAAAGTTTGGTGACTCAAATTAACCTGGCACATTTCAACATCCATTAAGAAGTTTTAAGTTGAACTCATTTTAACATACTATTCAACTTACACAACAAAGCCATCTTAACACATACATGACTACGTACACTTATTACTATTTTGAAATGTCACGAATAAAAGAATCGATGTCTATTTGACAAGAACTTCCTTCTCGTGTCGATCTTCGACAAATCCTTTCGACTTCTTTCGCACGTTTTCTAATTTCTTTCCCCGTTTTACTATCCGGATCCATAAAACTACTTACGAGTTTTGAAATTTCTGCTCGAGTGACCATAATACGCTCATCGATTAGCACCCTCCTTCCGGTTTTCCAATCTTCAACTATCATCTTACTATTCGGAACTTGATCCCAAACTATTGGAAAAGTGATCATCGGCTTTCCCGAAAAAGCGGCTTCTTTCGTTGAATTCCATCCGCAATGTGACCAAAATGCTCCTACCGAACTATGGCACAACACGCGTAGTTGGTCGCACCAAGGTATAACGATCCCCTTTTCGTCATTTTCCCGTTTAAAACGAGATGTTTCCCCACGCGCAATCCACATGTATCGTATTCCACTATCTTGCACACCCGCTACGATTTCATCCAGTTGGGCACTTGACACCGAGAGAAAACTCCCTTGGGAAATGTACAACACTGAACCCTTGGGTTGACGGTCTAACCATTTTATGTAGTCAGGAGTATTTTCGTCATTTTGTACGTCGTTCAAACTAAAGTAAGGAATAGAAGGTCCGATAGCGTATATGGGTATGGAAAGACTCGATTTTAACGCATCAATAACTTCAGCTTCGAGCTCATAAACCGATACGAATACAAGGAACTGAGCTTTTGCGGACATCAAAATGGCATCTAAAGCTATCGACGTAGTTTCCTTGCTCTTGCCGTTAAAGCCTGTCACCAAATCGGCCACCCGAATCGGAGGAACTCCAGGTATGTAATCTACTATATCTTCGGTATTTCCTGTACAATATCATATTAATTTTCGGATATATTCGTATACACATGACTAGAGAAGTTGTTCGTTTCCTATGTTAAAATTCATCTGAAATGCGTAGGAAACGAATATTCTCTAACAAATTCCAAAAAAATTGATTTTGTGCCTTTGTGGGATACTTTCGCTAGACCGGTCTGACCAGTGGACCTATATATGAACCATTTTTTGAATCAGGTCCCATTTGTGGACCAGTAAGGCAACCGGTTTAACATCCGGTTCAAATTTAAAAACACTTATTTTAAGGGCCCATTTTTACTTATTGCTTGGACTCGCAAAATACAAGATTTTCGTCAAACCCACCAGAGAAGTTTTCACCAACATGGCCATTTTCAACGAGAAGATGGTAATGATACATCATGGAAAACACAGTCGCGGACATTGTGAACAAACTGGCAACCGGAATATTCATCCGGTTGCCTATACCCAACACCCATGTAAAGTAAGTATCGTATAAGAGTACACTTATTGGTACTCCCATCCGGTGGAGCAACTGCTCCACCGGATGTTCCATTTTTGTTTGGGTGGCTTTTACAAACCCTGGGAAATCAGCGGCTCGGTTCACCTCCGATGGAATAACGTTGGGGATAGTAGCGAATTGGACGTTAGGCGGTTTAGGCTCGCATTCGATGAAGCCTAGCCATTCTTCGGTGACGATGAAGGTGATGAGGAAGTCTGAAGGTCGGCGCAAAGCAATGAGCTTGCAGAGGTTCATCATAGGGTTAATGTGGCCCCTGCCGGGGTATGGTATCGCCACCACATGGTGGTTGATGGACTCCGTCATTGTTGACTGTATATTGGTGGAATTTACCGAGTATGGTGATGATGATGGTGGTGGAGGTTAGGTTGTTTGGTGGTGATATTTGTGGTGTACTTGAGTTATATTTTTTCCAAACAATCTTTAATTATGTATTCGTCAATTTTGTCCAAAAAATTGGATTTATTATATGATATTTTTATATGAAATTGTATTGGATATTTGTTAGTCGGTTTTGTCCGTTAAATTGGAAATATTTTATATATTCTTATAATATCTTATCTGTTGGTCAAGTTTGTCCACTAAACTGGAATTATTTTATAATATTTTTGTATTAAATTATATTTAAATATACACTAAAATTATACGTATTGAGAAGAGTAAAATGCAATTTGCGTCCCTGTGGTATGTTCCAAACATCAGCTTGAGCCCCTAAAAATAATTTTTTGCATTCTGAGCCCCTGTGGTATTCATTTCATAACAGTATGAGTCCTTCCGTCTGACTTCCGTCAGTTTGACTGTTTGACTATTGTTAAATGTCCAATATACCCTTATCCCCTAATGTATTTGACTGTTTGACTGTTTGACTATTGTTTGACTGTTTGACCTTATACCCTTAAATGTCCAAATATGTTTCTAAACCCTTAAATAATTTCAATTCCATGAATAAGTTCGCTGAATTCACCATGAATAATTTCAATCATACTGATTCACGCCATTCACAAGCAAAAACAATAGATTCATACATCAGAGGTTATCAACATGTCTGCGATTGTGTGCGGATCTGAGAAATGCATGGGCAGAACTTTCTGATCCAATCCAATCCAATCGATTCCTGTTTGTTAGCAACAAACAGATCTGCGATTTGAACAAACAGATCTGCGATTGTGTGTGGAGAACTTTCTGATCTGCTAACAAACAGGAATCGTTCTTCTCCGGTTAGGGCAAAAATTTGTTAGCAGATATGGCGATTGTGTGCGGAGAAACAAATATGGCGATTGTGTGCGGAGAACTTTCTGATCTGCTAACAAACAGATCTGTGCGGAGAACTTTCTGATCTGCTAACAGATCTGTGCGGAGAACTTTCTGGCGGTTAGGTTTTGATTAGTGAACAAACAGATCTGCGATTGTGTGCGGATCTGAGGGCGGAGAAAGTTCTGCCCATACGTTGGATTTGATTAGTGAAGTTAGAGAGAGAAGGTGGTGTGAGGATCTGAGAAATGGGGAGAGGACTTGAGAGAAGATTTTAATGAAGATGAATTTAGGTATATGTTGGAAGATGAAGATGATGGGGAGGGGAATTTAGGTATATGTTGGAAGATGAAGATGTTGGGGAGGGGAATTTAGGTATATGTTGGAAGATGAAGATGAAGATGATGAAGATCTGGGATGATGAAGATGAAGATCTGGGTTTAATAATGAATTTTGGGGTTTTTGGAAGATGAAGATGATGAAGATGAAGATGATGAAGATCTGGGATGATGAAGATGAAGATGAAGATGATGAAGATGAACTGGGTTTTGGGACTTGATAATGAATTTAATGATTTTATTGAAAATATATGCAAAAAGACGGTCTTACCTCTGGGTCAAACAGTCAAACAGACGGAATCTTGACAGAAGGACTCAGAGTGTTATGAAATGCATACCACAGGGGCTCAGAATGCAAAAAATTATTTTTAGGGGCTCAAGCTGATGTTTGGGACATACCACAGGGACGCAAATTGCATTTTACTCTATTGAGAATGAAACAATTAACCGTTTATTGGACTCGCAAGTATGGCTATATGTAATGGGTTCATTCGTTTTTACTATTACATCATAAAGTGAGTGTCATACTACTACTAGTACTACATAAGCATTATCTTTCACTCACTCTTTTCACCTTTAACGTGTAACTATTTTACGAGTAACAGCCCAAGGGACAATGTTTATTGGCGCTTCACCGCCAGATCACCCGAATGTTACCCATATCACCCGGATGTTACCCATTACATATAGCCTAACTCTAAAATATATGCCTTTTAATAAACGAAATTTTTGAAGCATGTTTTATTTATTTATAATTAAGAAAATGGTTTATGTGTAACACCATGTAAAACTAAAATAAGATATACCAGGCTAGAATTCGAGTTACATAAACAAGTTCCAAACCAACCACCCAAGAATGGAATCGTCGAGCGAAAACACTTGACAACCTCCTGGAAGCAACTTTTCTTACCACCAGACATTTCTCCATCAATTATGAATCTGATGCCGTCACTAAACACATTTCTTAAATTGTAGCCATTTTTAAGTTTTATTTTTTGGTGTTTAATCCGCATATATATCACCATTGCTCATGATTTGCTTGACTGTATATCACTTAAATGTCAACATATACACGTGTGATTTAGTTTACGAATCTTTTTCAATGCCAAGAATCACGATCAGAGAATAAAAAAGGCGTAAGATTCACAATGGTGTAAAACTAAAATGGGATATACCGGGCTAGGATTCGAGTTACAGGAACAAGGGCCAAACCAACCACCCAAGAATGCAATCGTCGAGCGAAAACACTTGACAACCTCCTGGAAGCAGCTTTTCTTGCCACCAGACATTTCTCCATAAATTAGGAATCTGATACCATCACTAAACACATTCCTTAAATTGTAGGTATTTTTTGAGTGTTTATTTTTTGGTGTCTAATCCCCATATATATCACCATATCTCATTATTTTGTTAACTGTATATCTTTTAAATTTCAATATATACACGTGTGATTTAGATTACGAAGATTTTTCAATGCCGAGAACCTCGATCAGAGAGTAAAAAAGACGTAAAGTTCACAATGGTGTAAAACTAAAATTGGATATACCGGGCTAGGATTCGAGTTACAGGAACAAGGGCCAAACCAACCACCCAAGAATGGAATCGTCGAGCGAAAACACTTGACAACCTCCTAGAAGCAGCTTTTCTTGCCACCGGACCTTTCTCCATCAATTAGGAATCTGATGTCGTCAATAAACACATTCCTTAAATTGTAGCCATTTTTTGAGTGTTTATTTTTTGGTGTCTAATCCGCATATATATCACCATTGCTCTTGATTTTCTTGACTGTATATCTCTTAAATGTCAACATATACACGTGTGATTTAGTTTACGAAGATTTTTCAATGCCGAGAACCTCGATCAGAGAGTAAAAAAGGCGTAAGGCTCGCAACGGTGTAAAACTAAAACGGGATATACCGAGCTAGGATTCGCTGACGAAGACAATTTAAATCGAGCCAAAACCCGTAAACTACTTGAAAAGCTCGGTTGTGTGGTCACGACCGTGACGTCGGGTTCCAACTGTCTTGCAGCTCTCACGCAGCCTGTATCCGCTTACCAAGTCTTGATTCTAGATTTACATATGCCCGATCTAGACGGGTTTGAAATTGCATCGCGTATACGCAAGTTTAGAAGCCGAAACTGGCTGTTGATCATCGGTTTAACGTCTAGCGCCGATGAAGATTTGTGGGAAAGATGCATACAAATTGGGATGAATGGAATTATTCAAAAACCGGTTCTTTTGAAAAGTATTGCTGATGAACTAAGGAGAGTATTGATTCATTCACAAAAGGCCACATGAAGTCAAAGTCAAAGTAAACGTTAAAGGTTGATGAATAAACTAACATATCTAACATATATGTATAGTGTAAAGATGGATTTGTAAATGAAGATTTTTTGATCTTCTGCATGATTTTGTTGAATAAATGATTACTAGATGAAGATGAAGAACAAATTCCATTGTTCAATATTGGAAAATGACACGTGACATGCACATGGTGTCATATAACTTAAGGAGCCCAATATCAACATGATGTGTTTGATGAGTAGGGATAGTGTACATTAATTCAGAAGTGTATTATAACACCATATATAACACTATATAACACCATATAAACACCGTATAACACTATGTAACACCATATAACACTATGTAACTCTATACATCTATCATAGACATGCTATCAGACAAAATATAGTGTTATATTTGTTATATAGTGTTACATAGTGTTATATGGTGTTACATAGTGTTATACTGTGTTTATATGGTGTTATATAGTGTTATATATAGTGTTATGATACACTTCTCACATTTCTGAATTAATGTACAAGATCCCCTACCTGTGTTTGAAAATGACATATTATTATATTGTTGACCAAAGTAGAGAGAAGATTTGGTCAAGTAAAGATGTGATGATGAGTTTCTATGTGTTTCAATATTACAGGCCAAGTGGGGCCCACCTTCCTTATCGGTCCATTTTTTGATTTAAGGTTTACTTTAATATTATTTTATATAAATATTGTCATTTTCATCGGATGTTCATTGTATGAATAGCTTTTACATCATTGTTATTATTGAACAAGTCTTAGGTATACAATAAAAATATGATGCAACTGAATCAACGAGGTAATATTTTATATTATATTTTGATAGTTTGGAGACAAAAGATAAAAGAAATGGATATAATTAGAATGTTCATTGTATGAATGGCTTTTACATCATTGTTGGACAAGTAGTAGGTATTCACCAAAGAAATATCATAGTAATTTAATCAACGAGAATATATTATATTCTAAGGGTCTATATACCGTGTCCAGTTGAGTATTCTTGAATTATTTACATTTGGGCCAGTCTATAATGGCGTTAACTGGTTGAACCAGATTGGTGGTTGGTTCGGATTTCCACATCTCAATTGCATATATTGGGAGTTACTCTTCAACTATCTCGATGTAAATACAATTTGTCGTGAAACACATATTAGTGATTTTAATATTTTAAGCATGTGATTGTACCCAAAAATTGTGTAGAATCAACTGGGTCGTTACTCATTGATGTTACGATTTTATCCTTTTATGTGTATAGTCGTTTTATATTCATGACACCAAAATGGTGCATACTTAACCTTCTACAACTTCGAACTAACACACAAAATTGGTGTAAAATTTTATATAACAATATCAACTCCAACAATTTTGATCATATTTGGTGACACTAATTATCACACAATAAGATGATCCTTATTTATATACCCTTTATTGTATTTTTCTTATTTTACATGTGTGCTAAATAACTAAACTAAATAAGTAATTTTAATTAATAAAAGTTACATTTTAAAACAATATCATATAGTGATTTTAATAAATAAGTAATTTCTTTTATAAAAATTAATTTTGTTTACAAAATCTATGTGTTATCTTATAAGAAAAAGGTTTTTAAAATAAGTTCATATAATAAATCTACTAATTTCTGTTTTTTAAATAATAAATAATTAAATTAAACAACTCATGTGGAATTATAAACATGAACTAGTTATTTTCCGCCCGCGCGTTGCGGCGGGGATCCAATGACTGCAAAACGCGTGTCAACAACGGCAAACAAATACCGAATATCAAAACATAAATAAAAATGACGTGGTAAGGATAGTCACTCCGTCCTAAAAAACGATTTTAAATAACCTAATATATAATAATAGGACCCACACGTCTTACACGTTGGAAATTCGGTTGTTTTCAGTTCAGTTATTACGGTGCTAACACATTAAAATATGGATGAGCTCGGTACCGGTAACGGCACCGAAATTACCGATCCGGAAAATCTTGAAATTAGGTACAGGCACCGAAATTACTCGGTACAATACGGTATGTTATTTGAAGGGTAGGATCAATAAATACGGGTATGGTGCTAGACCGGTGTCCAACCGAAAGTAACGATTCTAAAAACGCCAAAAGGTGGATACCAAATTAGTACCGAAAATGATTTGGTATAGTAAATTTGGTACCGATACGATACCGGTTTGATTACAGGATTTGATGCGATTTGCTCATCAATAATCTAAATATCCAAGTTAATTTTACACGCTACAGTTCATTCATTAAAAAAAACACAAAAAAGAAAACAAAATAAGTTGTTGTGTATATAAAACCTAATTCAAACGAAATACAATTTACTTACCGTGTGTATGAAAAGTAATCTAAACGGTGTAATTACTTGCATTGCTACAGGATTTGATGAGCTTGGTACCAACCGGTACCGAAAATACTGTTACCGAAATTCCCAAAAGTGGGTACAGGTACTGAATATACCTGGTACAGGACGATTCGGCACCGGTCGGTACTGGTACGACATTTGAGGGTAAAAACCGGTGAATACCGGTGCCGAACCGATACAGAAAATACACCCGGTTTAATAAATTTAATACCGGTACCGGTATCCGATACCATTTGCTCATCAGTTAGTAATGTTACTATTCAATTATATTTTTAAATTTAATATGTTATATTATTAGCTGTTACTGTTCATTCATTTCGATTTTTAATATATAGGGTAATTTGGTCTATAGCATTGACCTTGATTTTTTTGTAGTGCAAGTATATTAAAAAAATACTCTTAATTTCTATTCCAAAATGATTTGATCATTTGGTACAAATAGTGATCATCATCATTATACTCAGTATATCTCACTAATAGCAAAGCTAAGGTAGGGTTAGAAGAGGGTGAGATGTAGACAGTCTTACCTCTACTGCGAGGAATAGAGGGCTGCTTCCAATGAGACCCCCGGCTCGATAGTAGTTTTACATCAAGCTTTGGACATAAGGCTCATAACACTCAGCAATTGAGACAAATGCTGATTAGTGCATGTACCCCTTATCTTTCGGCTATAAACGCCACCACATGATGCATGATTAACCATCCCCATCTTTTAACGTTATTTTCACGAAATTAGTAAAATAACGTTAAAATTAGTGCACTTTCACTTTTGTCTCCGAACGCCTACACATATATACATTATATGAGCATACCGTAAGCGGGGCGTATTGGTACAAACAGTGAAAATATCCTAAAAGAATGATTGTTCAATACAAACATTGAAAATGTCCTAAAAGAATGATTGTTCAAACTACAATTTGTCCAACTACCTTTTTAATAGTCTTCCAATGCTAAGGTCGTGTTTTTTAATACTTACTTTTCTAATTTTGTTCACGGTTTGTTTTATGTAATAATTGGAATTAATGTTTTCAGCAAAATAAAAATACATACGACAAGAACTATTAATTTACAAAGACTATTAATTTTATTTTTCAATAACATATAGGATCATCTCGATCACAAGGACAGAACTTGGGTCAGGGTCGGCCCAATGGACTTATGGATCTAGGCAAAGGCCTAGGGCCTCCAAATTTCAAGGGCCTCAAACTTTTGGATTCCGAGCCTCCTTCTTTCATAATATTAGCTTCCAAGCCCAAATGCCCAACTATTGAATATTGGCCTGCTTCCTAAGTTTTTAACTTAGTTTGTCCAACTCCAAGCGCTGAGATTTATTAGGGGTTGCTTCCTACGTTGTCTGTTGTCAGACATGTCAGGCACGCGCACGCAACCAAAGATGAAGATCCATCCCTCATCCCTATTTTGCTCTGCTTTCTTCCTCGCTATTCCAAACGACACCATGGATGGACACGCACACGCTTCTATTAACGGTTGAGCTTAATGATGGCCTCCCAAGTCATGATTTGGGGAAAACTTAGGGGAGTCATCATGTTAATTCCGAAATTAAGGTAGGTTAACGCCTATTTCATATGGTATATGTTTATATATGTGTCTTTTACTCAATCAATGTTTGCTCTAAAATTCGAAATCTCTGATTGAGATTTTGTCTTTGTTATTATGTCTGAGATTGTGACTTTGCTTGTGGAATTTGTAACACCCCGAAAACGGGCTTAGTAATCAAACCACGTTGAAAATAATGAACGGGTAAAATACCGTTAGTGATAAAATTTACCCGGTGAATATTAAGATTTAAATAAATAATCCTATATTAATCAAAAAGAAGAATAAACGCTCTGAGAAAGCAAAGTTTATAAGAAACCCGAGTTAACGGGACTTAAAAATAAAACGGGTTATGACTCCCCCGAAAACCACTAAGTAACTAGGAATATTAACCTAGTAAGTTAAGTGTGGTTAAAACAATAATGGAAACATGAATTGGTTAAACCTTTATAAAACTTGAAATCTTGAGGGACTAACAAAAGGAAAACATGAAAGATGTTTTAATTAAATAAATCAAAAACCAAAACACACCACAAGTGTGTGTTTGGTCGACGTTTTCCACAGAGCAGGAGAGGGTTTCTCCTTTCAAACCCTAAACTCATCAAAATTGCTCAAAATCAAAGGGGAAATCAAGCTAAGAATTGGGGCTTCAACTAAATTCGTGATCACCTAAGCTAGGAGATCACAAGGTATGTCAATTTTTGTAATTTGGTGATGTCTTGAATTTATGATGAACACCAAAATCGAAAATTATGTGATGAATGTTGTATATATGAGTGATATTAGGTTGAATCTATGTCTAGGAACAAACCCTAGATGCAAACTCGTAGAATTGTGCCATAAACTAGAGATTAGTCAATTAATCAAGCATGAGCTAAGTGGGTTTTGATTAAATAGTAAAGATGATGATATGCATGTGCTTAGAATCATCATATTTGATAGTTGGAGCAAAATACTTGAAAAATTTATAAGTTCGAGTGAATGCTCGTATATGACTTGAAATGGGTTTTGTATATTATGATGAAATTAGTGATTTTTGTTCATGTAAATAGGTGTTTGGAATCATGATGTCTACTAATTCATATGTAGAACTAGATTATATTAGACGTTCGGGTGAACGTCTAATGCTATGATGAAATGGATTTTACATGTATATGGGAACCTTTAGTTCTTGCTTAACAAGTGAATAATTAGCTTTGATAATCGAGAGCTAAGTTAAATTGATGTTAATAATAACATGAACTTAGACTTGAAAAGTAGTTAAAACGGTAGCGTAAGAATAATGCCTATCGGAAACTTGACAAAGTGCTTAAATGAATTGTCGAGTTTCATAATATAATCACTTATGCTAATAGGCAGTTTGACCTTTAAAAGTCAAACCGACCAAAATAAAATCAAATGGTAAATTTTGATGTAAAATTCGTAAGATGGAATAGTCATAATTAATGATGACTAATCTAACCGTCTTATGAATTATGATGATAGTTTGACGCTTGACAAGCTAGGTGGAGGCTTGGAAAGGAAGTGAATCGAACGAATCAAGTGTGAAGGAAAAGCGTGTTTCGGATGCTAGGTAAGTAAAAGCTTACACCCTTTTATAGTATACATCAGTTGTGTATATTGAAAATGAATAAGGAAAAGTTAGTAATAAAATTATAATGTTCCGACGCAAATAATATGAGTCGGAACAAGTGCAATGGTGAGAAATCATAAACAATGGCAAAAAGGGTAAATTGGTAAATTAGTCATGTGACGATAAACTAATAAGAAATTTTAAAACACTACGTTATGGTGTAAACCGGAATGGGTAAAAGGGCGAGATGGTAACTAGATATCATCTCATAATGGAAAATGGCGGTTCGGACTAAACGGGTCAAAAGACATTGGTAAGATCATTTGACAATATTAAACGATGATCGCTTGTTGAGTTTTATGATTACAGGAAATATCATATGGTTCACGTTGGTATTAATTAGAAATTAATAGTGAAAGATATTTAAACGGGTCAATCCTATGACTCGAGCCAGGTACGCATATTTAGAATTATTGTAAAAAGCGATATTTTTGGTCAAATATTAGCGAAAGTCCTTCGTCGTAAAATGAAGGACTAAAATTGACCAAAACGCCCTTAATGGGTGAATTGGGCAAACGACCCATATGGGTTGTTTAGAAATTTGCATTAAGATAACGAAGTATAGGTAGATACCTTAATGTAGTAAAATGATGAGTGAAATTTAAAGTTAATGGTAAATCCCTCCAACGGGTCAAAATGAAGTTTTCACATAACTCAGCCTTTAGTTGCATAATGTATGAAAGTTTTGAACTCATGGGTTAATGGTTTTGAGATAATGAATATCTCAAAAATTTGCAATGATTTAAACAAAAGTGGTTTAATGAATCATGAAATGGGTCAAAAGTGTTAAAAAGGAATTTCAAGCCGAGAGCTTGAAATCTGAATTTTTGAAGTAGTTGAATATCAGGTTTTAACTCCATAAGATGGAGAATTAAATTTCGAACGCGTAGGAAAAAAAATCACGTAAAATGGACTTCTAGATCAAAAGTTATGGCCTTTGAAAGTTTGATTTTTGATAAATAAACATAGCTGGCAGAAATGCAGGTCCCAGATGCGGACCTGCTGGAAAACGATCTCCCCCGCGGCACGCGAAGGAGAACCGGGCACGACACGCGGGTGCTGTCGCGGCACGCGAAGGAAAAGAAGGAGCCTCTCGCGTGGCGCGAGAGGCAAAATTCTGAAACTTTATTTTTATTTTATTTGTTTGTTTATGAAACTTGTTTATGAATGTTTATAAGCTATCAAAACTAACTTTTAAGTTGGTTTTGATCATAGGTGAACGTCTATGATTCCCGGATGAAGATCAAGCAAATATGAATAACCGAACACATATCTTTGAAGCTTCCGCAATTGACTTATTTTATTCTAGTTTTAAAATGAAATTTGTAAACGCTTGTTACTATAATTTGAGTACTTTAATTATGTATGAACGTTAATTTGACAAAGATTTAAAAGGTCGCATTTTCACCTAAAATGTGTATTTAATATTATAATCGTACTAATTTGAGACGGGTGTTACAGAATTGCAATTGATTATTGATATTGTGGTTGCAAGTTAAGATTGGGGCTGTGTTTGGAAGGTAGAGAACCTGTTCAGACTATCATTGCTATTTGTTATTAATTAGGCTATATCTAATTGATATTTGCTAGATGGAATTAGAGATAAGATTGGCGAAAAATAAAACAATCAATAAACATAATCAAGATCAAATAAATAAATAAATAAAGAAAGAAAAAGAACATTGGAGAAATGTGCTAAAAAGAATTATTGCCCTTGTAAAGGTCTTGGTAAACATAATTAGCATTTCGTGGGACAAATGAACAATTGTTTAAAGAAAACAATGTTTTGTTTTTAGCTGGTATAGAGATGATTGCAGAATTTGATCCGATAATGCAAGAACATGTTAGACGCATACAAAATAAAGAAATTCTTAATCATTACCTTGGACCCATAATACAAAATGAACTAATAGATTTATTATCAAATGAGGTCAAAACGAAAATTATTAGAAAGGTTAAAGAAGCTAAATATTTTTCAATTATTCTTGATTGCACACCCGATACAAGCCAGAAGGAACAAATGCCCATTATCTTACGATGTTTAGATATTTCGCCAACTTCAATAGAAGTTAAAGAATACTTTTTGAAATTTTTAATAGTGAATGATACAACCGGTAAAGGTCTTTTTAATTCTAGGGTTAATGGATTTAAACACGTCCAACTATGGCCATTTGGCCGCTGGCACTCTCAACTTTGACTTTGGCTCACACCACTCCCAACTAAACACATTGTTTGTCATGGCATCCCCTCGTTAAATAAACACTAACCTAGTTAGGAAAATTAGCCTACGTGTCATTTTAATCTGATGTGGCATGTATGACGTGTAAGTTCCCCTGATTCATCATCTTTGACCTTTTAACGAGTCTTCAAAGACTGAAAATATGAAGAATCATCCAAACACCAAATCCTTCAATATCATAACAGGTAATATGTAACTTGCAAAAACAAACATATTAAAACATCCCCAAATATAAAAATATTAAAAAAAAGCTCTAATTAAACCTTAATATCTTCTTCTTCACCAATTTTGAAAGCTAATTAGCAGCTGGAAATGGTTGACGGATGAATCTTATCAGATGAACAATCTGAAACACGAACGTAGGCAAGAACAGAACACCAATCAATCTTCCGATCATCAGATCCCACGCCGGCGGCATCATTTCCTGACCAACGTTGCTGCCGATTAAGGGAGTCATAACCAACCCATTAACCAAATACCCACCCAATACCTTCAGAAACATCGTTTCTACATCTGGCCATGCTTCCACCGCTTTAATCAGAGCTAATTGCATAACAGTCAGCAACACCAACACTCCCACAAGATACGCGTGCAAAACGGCATATCACACAACGTAGATAGTGAACACGATGGTGTCCGTAAGCCCAACAACCGAAACCATCAAGTTATCGCCGAAGATGGTTACGAAATACACGAACATGAAGGTGAGGATGAGTCGTAGAAGGAGTTTTGCGAGTGTGACGTCGTCACGGAAGGTGTTATTGTTGTTATCAGATGCGGCAGTGAGGTATGCAGCCCAGATGTGATAAGAGAAGAAGATGATGGTGGAAACGATGAGGTCTGAAAGCGGGTGAGAGAAAGTGAACATGATCTGGTCATTTGGATTCTTTAGGATTTTGGGTGAGAAAGTGTGAGCGATGAAGATGAATGTGAGAGTGAGGGTGATTTGGGTGAAGAAGATGTTGATCCATGTGAAGAAATGGGTGATGAGGTTCGTTGATTTTAATGGTATTTCCATGGTGGAACGAATTTGCAGAATGTGAAGGGGATGATAGAAAATTATAAGAAATCTGTTTGTTGAATATGTTTGGATGATTCTTCATTTGGGGTTTTAAAGATGATGAATAAGGGGAACTTACACGTCATACATGCCACATCAGATTAAAATGACACGTAGGCTAGTTTTCCTAACTAGGTTAGTGTTTATTTAACAAGGGGGTGCTATGACAAACAATGTGTTAAGTTGGGAGTGGTGTGAGACAAAGTCAAAGTTGAAAGTGCCAACGGCCAAATGGCCATAGTTGGGGGTGTTTAAATCCATTAACCCTTAATTCTATTACTGAAGAACTTAATAGAATAAGACTTAATGTGGATGACATTAGAGGACAAGGTTATGATAATGGATCAAATATGAAAGGAAAACATAAGGGAGTACAAAAACGATTGTTAGAAGTTAATCCTAGAGCCTTTTATGTTCCATGTGGTTGTCATAGTTTAAATTTAGTTATTTCTTATATGGCTAGCATTTGTGACAAAGTTCAAGATTTTTTTGGAACCATACAACGTATTTATTCTATATTACGGCTAAAAAAACTTGCTTTAAAGATGGACATTGAACCTAGTTTTCGTGAAAAACGTGTTATTCATAGAAATAGAAGATTTGATGAAAATGTTGATAATGAGACTTTGAAAACTCTTATTGATTGTTTTAGAACGGATTACTTTTTATACATAGTAGATCAAGCTAGTGTTTCGCTCGAAAGTAGATTTGCTCAGTTTAAAGAGTTCGAACAAATTTTTGGTTTTTTGTTTAGTATAAAAAAGTTAAAATCTTTAAATCAAAAAACTTTAAAAGAGAAGTGCATTTATTTTGAAAAGTTTTGGAACTATGATAATCATATTGATATTGATAGTTTAGATTTATTTGAAGAACTAAAAATGCTAAGAGAAATTCTACATGTAGAATCTAACACACTTACTAATATATTAACTTATATTAAAAACTTTAATTATTTTCCAAATGCATATATCACCTATAAAACTAATAAAAAATTACTTAACATCTACAATGTCACAAGAAAGATTAAATGGTTTAGCTATTATGTCAATCGAAAAAGAATTTTTAGAAGAACTTGATTACGATAATTTCATCAAACAATTTGCCTCGGTTAAAGCTAGAAAAGTAGATTTTATTTAAACATAGACTATAATTATTGAAAACATGTGACTTTCAAAAAAAAAAATTTAACTACGCCAATTATAAACTTTTTAGTTTATAATTATCAGTCCCAAGCCCAGATAAAGGAGGAGAGTTTTGTTACTAAATATGTTGAAAATGATAATTTTGCAAAATGGTCTCCACTTCGTAGTTCGATTAGGGCCACCGAAAACGTAGGAACGGCTCTAACGTGGGTCAAGGGGTTCGTTGACCTTGATGTCACCAAAATTCACCGGGTTTTTTTTCATAACATTTAAGTTCTTTTAAAAAAATTAGTTAAACTCCATAGCTATAGTTGATATAGAGAAAAACTTTACGATAACTTTATGACTGGTACATTCGTTCTGATTCAACCACTAAGTTTTATCAATTTTTTTCTTCACAAATTACACTTTTTTTCTAAAAAAATGATAATGGTAAGTTTATAGAGTCCATCAAAGTAATAATACTAATAATAATTATGATATGAAATGATTTCTAGAAAGTAATAATACTACTACTAAGAAAGAAATAAAATCGTGTCTTGATAAGTCAAATTGACAATGATGTCAATACAAGCATGAAGTATTGCCATGAAACTTGCACAAATGGATTTTGATTGGATGTTTAAAATGTTTTATAATCCAATAAACTAAGGCTGGACGGTATGGGGACCGTCCAGCACCGTCGTCGTGCCCACTCTCCATTTCCTGTCTTTCGTCGCCGTGGTTGCTTCATCCAGATCGTCGGAGGTGAGACGTGTGAGACGGGCCTCCCCCTCTCACACACATATATACATACAACATATACATACATATACAAATATATTTTAGGTCTATCTCCTATTTCCTTACCTCCATCCTCTTTGCTTCATCCTCACACCCGATCTACGTGGCGCTTACGTGACGGATCTTTCTCTAAGGATGGGCCATCACCATACCGCATAGCCTAATAGATTGGTGTTGAAGAAGATGTAAGGTAAAGCTAATATAATAGTTATGGATTCTTTACCCCAAAAAAAAAAAAAATAGTTATGGATTAGACATGAGTAATAAAATAAAGAATTATAGTCATTATTTATTTTAAAATAACTTATTAACTTTTGAAAAAAAAAAAAAAAAGCATTCTACGTGATATTTCAACTTTACACTTTCTTTTCTTTGAATAAAAGTTAAAATGTTAATTTCAAATATTTTGAGCAAACACGTAATTAGTTCATTGGAATCCAAGTCAAAATTAGACAAATGACGTTTTCTATTTTAACATAAAATCTAAGTGTATAAAGAAGTAGAAGCCACAAAAAATCGAAATCTGCATCCTTTTCTATATTAATGATTATTATTGATCAACTAATCTTTATTAACAAGATAAAATATAACTTCATATTTTCATAAAATTAGGCAATTAAAAACCATCTCCTTCTACTCATATTTATCTATACTATCTATAATAAGAGACTTTGAGCTGATATAAATCTGCCTACGTGTCAAGTTCTAAGCTATGCCACATGTACCCGCTGATGTCATAATTCCGTTTTCAATATTTATATCTATATTAATCTATCTAAATTATATAATCTGATTTTATTATTAGTATAAAATGGTTTTGTTTTGGAGAGATTTTTGAAATGCATAGGGAGAAGAAATTGGCATTTAATGCACTGTAACACGTAGTCATATCTCAACTCTCTCTCCTTCTTCTTCACACTTTCTTCCCATTCAAAAATTTCACCGACTCCTCCACACTCAGGGGCGACCCACATTGAGTGGGTCGGGGTCCACGGACCCCAATCTTTTTTAAAAAATTAGTAGATTCGGTATATTAATTTTTGTAAGGACCCCATAAAAATATTTAGTTGGACCCCATAATATCAAAAGCAAAGCTGTTGTGGTGGTTAATCCCTTGTTTGTTAACAAAGAGGTCATGGGTTCAAGTCTAATACCAGCCGATTTTTTGTTAAAATACACTTTTAAAATGTTAAAATGAATGAAAATTTACTCAATTTATGCCTTTGTGCTTAGACATGTGTTGTTTTGTTTTTTATTTATCTTTTTTTTAAAGGTTCCAAGCTCAATAAATCACCCCGACCCGACCCAAACGACGACCGACCCGAAAATTCTATCGTTTGGGTGTAAAAAATCCAAGTATCAAAAAAACTGGACCCCATTAAAAAAAAATCCTGGGTCCGCCACTGTCCACACTCTTTCTTCTCATTTCAAAATGTCCTCATCTTCTATACAAACTATAGTCCTGCCTTCATTTTCAAAATCAAACCATAGTCATCTTCACACCTCTCTCTCTCTCTCTCTCTTCAACTCGGAAGAACATCGAAGCCCTAACTCTGAACAAATCAAGCTCTAAAAATGGCGATCAAATCGGTGGTTACAGCCTCATCGTTGACCGGAGAAGCCTTTGAATCAGTCGAAGTTGACTTCTCCGACTCTGATTCCGATTCTTGGCAGCGAAATGTTTGCAATTTTGTTCAAGTTTTAGATATCATGTTTGCAATTTTGTTCAACCAGGTTTTACAAAGACACGCTTTAGATCCGATGAATTGTTTCAGGTTAGCTTCAGTTCCTTCTAGGTTTTAGTATGTTTGTTCATTTTCACTGATTTTGATGACGATATTTGTAGGGTAGATCTGGTTGTTTTTTGGGTTTGTTTTTAACGATTTGCGATATCTGTGGTTTGGTTTTTTTAAAGCAATCTATGAACAATAGGGTTTCCGAATCATTCCTTAATTGTTCTTATTTTTATTTAGATTCAATATTTGCGATGTAGATGCTTTGCATTTTGAAAGAAATCTATAAACAAGGTGTGTAATATTGGGATTTAGTGATTTGTTGTATAATATTATGATTATGGGCTGAATTGAGTCACACTTGCATTATCTCATTGTATTTAAAATTTTGCATACAAGGTGCTTGATGAAATGTCTGTGTGAAAGGTCTTTTAAAATTTTGCATACAAGGTGTAGACCTTTCAGCCGGTAAAAAAACACCGCAAACCAAATACAGATTTGAAATTATTACCAGTTATTGTATCTAAATCTTTATGATTATATCAGTAAAGTAAAGTAGTTGAGACATTGATAATATGCAACCCATTTTCAGATTATGCATCAAACAGGTAAGTATTACAACCGATTAATCCTTTTGTGGGTGTAAAATTTTATGAATCTACTTGAAATCGCTAATTTTGATGTGTAGCATTCTGTTCAATGGAGGTGTATATCCTAAATAAAGTTTTGGAATAGTGAAGAAATATGGACTGCGAAATAAAAGCTTCAGTCAAGCGATTTGTGGGTAGTCTGGATTGAAAGGTATAGTAAGTTAGTTCTATTTTTGGTCTTTCTTTTTTTGTTGATATCGATTTAATAATAGTTTCTGTAATGCTCTGGTTTCTTAGTTTATGGAAAGAGATTAAAGGTAGCTTCTGGTTTTGAGGTCGTTGGTATAAGAAGTGGCATTTTAAGGTATTCTTTTCTATTCAATATCTCTGGCTGTTATTTTACTCTTCTTTATGCATATTAAATTCACTATTGTGATGCTCATGTATCTGGTGCATTTGTGATTAGAAATGGCAGTTCGATTTATGTTTTACTATTTTTCTAACCGGTAAAATTTTAAAGATATTAACAATAATGGAAACATTTCAAATGGGTCAAAACCATCCCCATTCAAAGTGCATAAAAAAACTTTTAAATTGTTTTATGTTGGAGTTAGATTGTTATAGTAACAATATAGCTTTTGTTATTTTAACACAATAACCATTTGTAAACATTTAAAAGAGAGCAAAGATTTGTGGGGATTTGCGAGTTTTCTGGTTGAAGATTATGTTGTTTTTCTTTAGCCAAGCTTAGAAGGGAGTCAAGACGTCAAGTTATAGAAAAGAAAACAGATCGGACGATCAGGGTGTGCTTATAATGCAAGTTAGTATCTTTGCTCCATTTTTATTTCCTCTTGATATAAGAAAACAGATCGGATGATCAGGGTGTCCATTTTTATTTCCTCTTGACATTATTCAGATTCAAGTTAGTATCAGGGTGTGCTTATAATGCAAGTTAGTATCTTTGCTTCATCCTAAATGGTTGGATATCTCTCATTACTTCAATAGTGACACTAATCAAAATGTTTAAAAAATTATTTGTATGTTGATTACTTTAAAGCTAGGCTTTTTAATTTGTGATGATTTTTTAGGTTCTATTTGATTTTTTTTTTTTTTAGAAATTTGATGAAGGATTTGCTTTTGTTTGTTCTAAATGTGTTTCAAAGCTGTGTTAATCTGATTGTGTTTTTATTCTATGTAGCACCGTTTACAAAGACCCCCGAGCACAAAGGCGACACCCTTTGGTAGATCCCGTTATTTATTGTGATAATCTTCGGTGTAAGTTATGCTTTGTATTCGTTATTTATTTTATTTTTTGATTTAGAAAATTTCACTTTCACCATTGAGTTCATCAATTAGGATTTTCCAAACCTCTTTTTACAATTGCCTCTGGTCCTTTGCCCTTTGAGTCGAAAGAGTTTGCTTTTAAAACCACCAAGCATGATAGGTATAATCTAATATCATACATATTTTGTTGTAAAAGGTGGCAGTGGGCAACCAGGATGGAGCCGCGGTGGTCGCTAAATATTGACATCCGACGATTGAAATACGGAGCAATGTTTCGGGTGGTTTCTGGACCTTATCGAGCTGTTAAAAGCTACGGTGTTATCGAGTGGTCAGCGGCTATGATTCGTGTTCAATAGATAGGTGTTTAGGGGTTTTGTGAATGGTTAAACACTCCCGAAAGGACAACAGTTTCAACTGTTTTTACCAAAAGCATGGGTGATCGAGTTTATGTTTATCTTTAGTGGATCAAGTGGGTAAACATTTAAATATTGTATAAAGATGGAACAAATCAAATGGGTCAAAAGGGATGCGATTCGCAATATGGGTCATATAATATATTTTTGTTTTTGATTTTTTTGAATTTTTTTGATTTTTTAATTTTTTTTTTTTTTTAATTTATTTATGTTTTTAGCCTATCATGCCCAAATCCACAGTGACTAAAATGAACCTGTTTTTAGAAGAAGCTTTCCATTCCTCATGTGAAGGAATGATGGTAAAATCTCTTGACGTTGAAGCTGGTTATCTCCCATCAAAGCGTTCGGATTCTTCGTTAAAGGTTTGTTTGTTTCATGAGCCAGTGTTAAATTATTTTTAATGCTCAATTGGTATAATATCATTTGCAGGTGAAGCGAGATTATGTAGAAGGTTTAAATGATTCCTTGGACTTGGTTCCTATTGGTGCTTGGTCCTATTGCTAATGGGCAAAAGTAATCATATTGACCCTGCTCTTTGATATTTTATGGAATTTTAATTTTTAATTTTAGTTCACTGAACTGTAAAAATGATGATGGTTAAACTTTTCACATGCTCTTTTATGGCATGTTGTTGGGTTTACCTTTGCGTCAAAGAATAAAATGTGAGATTACTGATTTTTATCTGTATTTATAGTTCATCGATTGTATTATGTCCTTCACCAAGGCTATCGATTTGAAGATAATGGATACCAGCAACCAAAACTTCAACCAATCAAGTACCGAATTGCCGAATCACTGTCACAAATGTTGGGTCACTACAATGAGGTTCTTCTATAGTTTTTTTTTTATAATTAAATGTGAATGTGTTTATTTCTTTGTCGACCACACAAAAATATATAGTCATGAATGATGATCTGAGTTTGAACAGGCTATTGCGTCATCCTAATCTGACGTAAATAATAAAATTACTGTTGAAACGGTATGAGTCATTTAACCCTTTTGCTCTCTATTGAAACTAACTGGAAAGATGGTTGATAGGTAAATTTCACCTTTTTACCATTTTCTATCTATTTGTAAGAAAAACTTTTATCATCATAACCGCTGTCACTCTCCCCACCTTAAAATGTCGCCCTTTTAGTGATCTCAAAATGTCCTATTAGCATGTCAAAGAAATGTCATATGCAACTCTTCCTGAAAAGGCTTTTATAGAAAACAAATGTTCTTTCTCGAAAATAGGAATCTGTGATAAGTGTTCAAAGTTTGCATTAGCATTAATCACTAAACCCACAGAAAATATTCGATTTTTTACTTTTAGAAGGCAGGCTCATTGTTTTTTTGTTGTCGAGTAGGACATTCTTTAAGCTAGAACGACGATATGAAACTGAATCGTCATGTTGCTCTTCATCCAACCCTTGAGTTCATTCGTCAGGTATTATTTCCTTTTCATTTTCACTGCACTGATTTAGCGTTACCTGATGTTGATGAGGCTTTGTTTTGTTTTCATGAAGTACTTACAAGGAGCTGAAGAACAGGTAGGAGGAAGAGAGGCGTCGTAAAGAATAGGAGATGGAGAAAAGGTTGAAATAAGCTTCTAAAATATATTTTAGGCCCTCATAAAGGTTAAGTCAAACATGGTTTGAATTGTGATTTCTAAACTTCTTATAAGCTCGATTATTTTTAGAAAATCGAGGGATAAAAAGATTCATGAGAGTTGATATATCACAGGTATGTAATGTTTCAGGACTTATTTAAGTCAATGAACGACATGATAAAATTGACCGTCGATAACGTCCTATCAAAGGCCAGTCGTTCTAGCATGTTTGATATATCACAGGTACGCCAGTTTGATCAAATAGGATATGCATAGATCTTTTGATATTCTTTTAACTACTGTTAATATTCTTATTATTCAGTATATATCGAAAGATACTAGCGCTTGGAGCGTAGCCTCTCGACCGGAAATTGGGATGTTTGTCGATTTAAGATGCACAGGAAAGGCATTACCCAGGTGCTTTGTTTTCCTGTTTATGAAAATTTTGTTTACATGATAAACTTAAAATGCACCTGTAACAGATTGTTACAAGACTATCTTTCCTTAGATTGTTTGGTTTTATGACAAATATTTCACCAACAGTGGTTTCAAACCACCGTTTTAACCCAACAGTGGTTTCAAACCACCGTTTTAACCTAACAGTGGTTTCAAACCACCTTTTAACCCAACAGTGGTTTCAAACATTTGTTTTATTTTCTAGCATCTATTCACAACAAAAACAGAGGTTTCAAATAATCGAGTATGCTTTTGCCAAATACATGTTTCACAACAAACAGAGGTTTATGTATGGTTATCGAATTAAAACCAGATATAAAGGACTCTTCATATGAAACTTAATAGTTCTTCAACCATTTTCATTAGGACAGAATATAATCAGGTTTTGTACTTTGTTAACTTAAGAACTTGTGAGACGACAATTAGTTGCAGTTTTCTTTTCATACACATTAAGAAAATTAATATGTTTAAATGATTGGATCTTATTGTAAGGTGGCTAACTTGGGTATTAATATGGAACGGTTATTTTTTACCTTACAGGTAGAGTTCTTCAAAGACCAGTGTGCGTATGCTTCGAAGCCGGGAGCGGAGCTTGAGTTATTCGAAGAGCAGCGTGAAGTGAACTGGTATATTTTTTAGTGTATTATTTGTTTGAGAACGTCAGTGTTTATCTGATAGGTGTTTGTTGATTGATGAGAATTTAAATGGAAGTTAGTTTTAACAATTAACTAATTGATGTGTTGTGAAGGAGTTTTCAATGAGTAACGATGATCTCAGACCGAGAAATGACAGCGTATTGGCTGGGATGTTATTCATTCGACATGTAAGGTATTAAATCTGATTCGTTTTGGTATATTTCTCAAATCATGTTGTCGTTTTGCTTTGGATCTGTTTGTTTTTTTTTTTCAGGTATAAAGATTTTAAACATTGAATCTTATGATGGAGATGAACGGACTGGTTATTTGAGATATGTTCAGGTACAACATGTTTTCAATATAAAGGAAACTTAAAAATGAATATATTAATTTGATGGTTATTTGTAGATGGTTGTATACAACACATCTATCCCTGCTTCTGAAAGATATAGAAGTGGTTAGTTATTAGTGCTGCTTGGTATTTTATTCTCTTTTTGAAGCTTATGCCAGGTTATAAAATAACCATCAATATATTTTGTTGCTGCTCGGTATTTTATTCTCCCTGGTTCGAAGAACTACCTTGGATATTAATATGGAACAGTTATTTTTCAATTTACAGGTAGAGTTCTTCGAAGAGCAGCGTGCGTAGGCTTCGAAGATGAGAGAAAGTTGCAAGAATACGACCTGATGAAGATCTCGATATATTTATGAAGGTATACGAGACATTTAGTAATGTTTTTTCAACATTCATTATTTAGATTTATTGTTATTTGTTAATTTAACAGATCAATATATTTTTTGTTTTAGGCGTTGGCCTTAGAAGGACATGAAACATCTCTTGATGTGGACTACATCCTAAAAGTATTTTACTACCACATATTACCTGTTTATTTATATTTATTTATGTACTAAAGTTTTAATTTGCGGATGGGCAGGTAGTTTTACTCTTTGCATGCACTATAAAAGTCGAATCATTAAGGTTGACCACCTTAGTATAGCCGTGTGAAAACATGTGTTATTAATTCCCTTTCTTTATAATCCATTTTTAAACATGTTTGTTAAACATGTAAACCCATTTTTTATTTATTTGTTATTTAAAAGATGTTCTCTTTCTTTAAACATGTTTGTTATTTTCTTTTTATTTAAAAGATGTCCTCTTTTAATTTTTTATTTTCATTACTAAAGGGTAAAGTGGTGGAAGTGATAATGGAGTTCATTCATAAAGATATGTAACTAAACGCAAACAATTTAAATGATGTATTATAATCTATTTTGTAGTATTTGATTTCGATGGTTATTAAACCTACCCGTGTGCTCACACGGCTCCTACAACTAGTATACTATTAAAGAAAACGGTCGGTGGAGACCTTTCTCTTTTAACCCTCAAATTTTGACTATTTCATTTCTTTAAGGCCCTTACACTTTCAACTTTTTCCACTTTACACCCTTAATTTTTTGACATGAAACACTATTAGCCCTTATCTTTAAGTAAGTTGCACATTCACTTCTAGCTTTCAGTAATTGACAACTTTGACCTTCTTAACATTTTCTACTTAATAACTTGACACCTCATTTGGTTTAAATGACTTTTACGACTTTATACCGCAACGTGTACAAATTATTATACTTTTTTTATCTATATTCTACTTATTTTGTGTACGTTCGTAAACTGTATTTGAAAGCAAGTCTGGTCAAATATGCCATGTTTTCATTCGATGGCGATGTAATTTTGTTAAGTAAAGAGTCGGGTCAAATATACAGTATAAATACGAGTTACTTTAACTTTCGACGCCGCCGCAACGCGCGGCGGGTCAAAATCCTAGTATAACCAGAATGGAAAAAGTGTACAACTTTTTGTTATTTGAACATATAATTGAAATGCTCATAAAGCAAGTGTTTCCTAAATACAATAAATATTATTATTACTATTACTATTACATTACAATAAATTCATATATATGAATATATGAATAGTGTTGGGCTTTTGTATAGGGTTGGCTGGGTCTTTGTGAATAAATTGGGCTGGGAATTAAACTAGATGAGCAGCCCAGCCTAAATGGAGCAATCCAACTAGAACAAGTTTGTTTTTTACCTTTAAACTAGTTCTATACCCAGCGCGCGTTGCGGCGCGCTAAACCGAATCGTTCTCGGTTTGATAAGTTCGATTACTTGTACATTACCAAAAACGATTCAAATTAAAAATCAAAATCTAACCATAACATGTAAAAAGCTACCAATATTATGTGAACACTAATATACAAAACAACAAATAAACAATAAGCTAGGTAAAATCCTTGTACAATGTAATTCACCACCCTACACTCAACAGCAAAAATAACACCACACTCAACAGCAAATATATAAACAAATCTTCTAATAGTAAAAGTAAAATTTGAAATAAACTACACATTTAGATGCAATTTTTTTAAATGTACTACACATTTAGATATTATGTTTCAAGTTATATTCCATGAGGCTTTTATCACTTGTTGTTTCACTGAGTGATGCAAAAAATATAAAAATTAATGAAGTCATTTTAGCTCCAGCCTTTTTCAGCTGTGCAGCTCAAATGGCTGAGATATTTGCAGTTCCATTAATCTTGTACATGTAGGAATTTGAACCAAAACCACCAACACAAGACACCTGTAAGTTTTATATATATATAATTAGAGGAAGTGTCTTTATGCATACTAAATTATAATTCCTTCTCTAGGGAAACATATAATTGTTAGCGAAGTGAATATTTATTCTCTTGCAGGATTCTACATTTTAAAGTATCAGTAAGAAGCTACACACAATAGTGGTCACTCCACTTGGTGCTTCCAGACAGCAAGTTCCCTGAACATTGAACCCATGGATAAGAGATCAGTTAACCTACTTCTAGTTTGACTAATAAACTGCTTATTGCTTAAATATTTGAAAATAGATATCCATACCTAAAGTAACCAGAGACATCTCCTTAATCGCATCCACTGCCTTAGCAATCGACCCGTTTCTCCCATTAAATTGCAGCTCGTTCCTATGCGTCCATATAGCCCAGAATGTGGGAAGAAAGACAATGCCCACCACTTTCTTCCACTACTTGGAACCCTTACATTTCCCCAAGAGATCCCATAAACCTTTAGTTGAGAACTGATTTGATGGTATAGGGATTTTTAGCCACACCAGGATGCACCACAATATCGACTGGGCAATGATGCAAGAAGAAAGGAGATGATCGCATGTCTTAGTCCCTATCCCGCATCTCTCATCGAAGGCTCTCCACATAAAGTAGTTCAGCTCTGCTGGAGCCCAACTGTTCCACCGATCCCATCCCATATCCCAAATTAGGTGCGTAAACTTTTTTAAGCTCCTCCCGAACACCCGCCACTGAAAAGGACTCTTCCTTACTAGGTTTCCAAACCCACTTATCTGATTACTCGCTTGTTGGTATCATCGTCATCGGAAACCCAGGACCATTCGGAACGGATGGTATTGTGACCACATACACAATCGGTTTTGAACAACCCACAACAATCACAAGTGTTCATGATGAATTGAACGAAAACAGATTTGCAAAACAAACTAACCGAATGAAACTTGAACAAACTAGAACTTTGAATATTGATAACTTGTAACCACGTTCGAATACATAAACTGACTGACCGAATGACAAGGAAGTTTGGCAGTGGTTTTATAGGGATGAAAGGGTATGTCTCCAATAGTCACGTTGATTCAAATTTGAGAGGTGACGTTTCATGGATAACCGCCATTCGGTTATTTTCCTGGAGACACACCGGTTCACTTTCATGGCCCAACTTCCTTGTTCATTAACCGACTACTAATGGACTGGACATAACACATTCGTTCGACCCGTTCAGGTGGCCTACGGCCCAAATAAAATACATACATAGGTAATTGTTTGACCCATTACTTAATAACATAAAAACAATAAATATAAACAGGCCCGGGGCCCAAACATGTAACTCGGATGATCTTGATTACCATAACGATCTTCATTCTCCCCCTTAAGCAAGAACATCCGAGCCCTTCGATTCCGATTACTCCTTGCGGTTGTTGGTGACTTCGATCTTCACCACCACGTCATCATCACTTGAATCGTTGATCCATCCGCAATTGCTTGAGCTTTCGGCCATTCCAACTTTCTCTCTTGCACGCTCCTTCTTGATGTAATCAAAATACCATTCGACCAACTCTAGATAGTAAACGAATGCAACCTTCATCTCATAAGCGTCGTCCGCTTCATAGCCATACTTCACCGATATCTCGCCCCATTTGTCTTTTGCCATTATCTCATCAAACCCACCGTTGTGCTTCACGATGCGGTGTAGTAGTATGAGGCTAACATCACGTCCATCAATTAACTCCGGCGGCATCGCCTTCTCACAAACAATCCCTAGAAAGTTCGTGATAAACCAAACTAAGATTTCTTCAAACGGTGCGTCGAAGAATCTTGGGTGCTTCTTGATTTCTTCGTGTAATGTGATAAGATCCCCTGGTTCAACGCAACTTTCCATGATTAACCCCCTTTCAACAACGTCCTCCTCGAGTTGAGAGAGAGTTATTGCCCGTTCCCGAAGCATTTGCTTTGATTGGCGTGGATTATCCTTCTCCCCTTCGATGTAGATCATTAAAGCCTTTTTTGCTTTCTTCGAGTACACAACCTTCCTAGCGCTTGGGCGTTCGTCATACACTTTCTTTTTATTTTTCGACTTTTCAAATTCTCGCTCATAATAATCCCCCAAACATTCTTGAAACTCTTCTTTTTCTTTCTTGTACCCATTATCGACCCCAAGATTATCGTAAAAGGCGTTAAGATAATCTTGTTCCAAGTCGGTTTCCGACTTGTCTTCATATATGTCGAAACCCTTTGATCGACAACCGAACATCTTCTTCAATACGCACTTCTCACCCATAGTAACCGTCTCAATCCCTTGAAACAGGAGTTGTTCCAAACTTAGAACATTCCTGTCAAGTTTTGGTGCGTAACTAACACACGGGATTGTCTTATCCTTGCCGTCCACCGGCACCTTTACTTCACCAATTCCATGAACAAACGAAACATCTTTCTTGCTTTCATTCGTTACAACCCCGAAGTGTCTTTTAAAACACTTGAACAAATTACGGTTTCCCGTCATGTGCGTCTTAAACGTGGGATCCACAACCCAGATTGAATCCCATTTACCCCCGCAAGTATCCTTTACAATATAATCATTCTCGACTGGTAATGGTGATAATATAATATACTTACTAGGGCAAATTGACGCGATGTGGCCAAATTTCTTGCACTTGAAACACCGAACCCCCGGTTTTCTTGGCCTACCCACTGGTGCATTAGGTTTCTTCCCGTTCTTCTTCGTGAAACCCCCTCTGAATACCTTCTTTGGAAACTTTTTCATTGGTGATACCCCGGTCCGCATGGTTGGCTTCCCCTGCGCGTACTCATCCGCTTCCGCCGCCCGGCCGCACTCTCCACTACGAACAAACACATCATCACCATAATCGGTCATAACCGATTTTCCTTTGTTTCCACCGATTCGGTTTTCTCCTTGATCACAATTCCTTCCGGTTCCTGTTAAACCTTTGGCTCTGATACCAATGTTGGTATCATCGTCATCGGAAACCCAGGACCATTCGGAACGGATGGTATTGTGACCACATACACAATCGGTTTTGAACAACCCACAACAATCACAAGTGTTCATGATGAATTGAACGAAAACAGATTTGCAAAACAAACTAACCGAATGAAACTTGAACAAACTAGAACTTTGAATATTGATAACTTGTAACCACGTTCGAATACATAAACTGACTGACCGAATGACAAGGAAGTTTGGCAGTGGTTTTATAGGGATGAAAGGGTATGTCTCCAATAGTCACGTTGATTCAAATTTGAGAGGTGACGTTTCATGGATAACCGCCATTCGGTTATTTTCCTGGAGACACACCGGTTCACTTTCATGGCCCAACTTCCTTGTTCATTAACCGACTACTAATGGACTGGACATAACACATTCGTTCGACCCGTTCAGGTGGCCTACGGCCCAAATAAAATACATACATAGGTAATTGTTTGACCCATTACTTAATAACATAAAAACAATAAATATAAACAGGCCCGAGGCCCAAACATGTAACTCGGATGATCTTGATTACCATAACGATCTTCATCGCTGATTTTCAGAGAGCTCAGACAATCCATAAGATCCTTATACTTCTTCCATTCGATATTCTTAACGTACCTGAAATCCAATCCCATAACCAAATAATTTCCCCTCCCAGCTGGTACCCACATTGAGCCACCCACGCTTCTTTATCTTCCACTAAATTAAATACAGCTGGAAGCCTGCTCCTGAGTGGACAACCTTCTAGCCAATAGTCTTAACCAAATTTGATTTTGTACCGGTTCCCCACTACCCTCAACAGATTGTTCTTAATGGATAAATTAAAACCTGTAAAATCTTTCTCAACCGACCCGATATCCTTCGGGACCCCACAAAATCTGTTTTTTAAGAGGGAACTGCCAAGGCCTTTTATGGTTAGCATGAATGCCCGAAACTACTCCAACCCACAAAGCTGACCGAAACCTTAGTACTGACCGATTCCACTTCTAATAAACCTCTTGGTCAGAGCCCTAGATGACCGCTGCGCCATCGCTGACACACACTTCGTATACCACCTCTAAGGCTCTAACCTTCCATTACCATCTCCAGTGAAAGTCGAGGGTCACCCGAAACCCTAAACTGGATGCATATCGCATCTCCTTCTCTTTCTCTCCGTCACCTGTATTTTCTTCATTGTTGGAATAAAACAACACGCCTCCGGGGAGTGGGTGACATTTGAGCTATGAAATATGTTTGAAAATTACAGATACTCAACTTAAGCTCTAATTTGCCAATCATAGACATCAACATAATTTTTAAGTCAAAGCCTAGCTGAAAATGCACTACATGAAACAAACAAAGACACAAATTTAATCATCAAATCAATTTGATCAAGGAGACTCACAACAGAATCAAACAATCAAATCGCAGGTTTAACTTCAAAATTCAGTTTTTTATCCTTACCTGCAGAATAGAGATTGATGTGTTTGAGCGAGGGATTAGTCTACGGTAGTTTTGGTGGCGAGCTCAAACACGTGACCAGATATTAGCTCCTAAGGATGAGTAAATCATCATCTTCTCCCAAAAGAAGATTTCTCCTAAGGATGGATGAGACTGGCTTTTTGAAAGAGAAGTTGGGAAGATCAGACAAGCACACGTAATTACCAAGGGACACGTGTGGGCTTCAAGAGAATAAAAAGTGTGGTCCAATGACCAAATGCCCACACATTCTACTGTTCATTCACTTTAAACATTTAAACCACCTAGATACAATAAATTAGTGCAATAGGTATAACCAAGGAATAGAGACGGGCATATCCGGTTCTTTTTAAGAACCGGAACCGGTTCCAAAACGTACCCGGTTCTTGAATGAGTGTCAATGGAACCGGTTCTTGGTATAACCGGTTCCAGTTCCTACCCGGGTTTTAACCATTAAAACTAGAACCGAGTGTAACCGGTTTCGGGTAGGGTTGGAACCGGTTCTTGGTGTAACCGGTTCCAGTTCCTACCCGGGTTTTAACCATTAAAAATACTGTAAGAGCCAGTTCCTACCCGGGTTTTGAACCGGAAAACTCACATTAAACCCGAATCGACCCGAGGAAAGATGCGTGGAGGGTTTGAGAATTGATTTTCGTTTTCTTTTATTTGATTTTGATAACTCGTTTCGTTCATCTTTTATGTGTTATCAAATTACGAACCTGATTAACTCATCAAATGGCTTTCTTCTTAGTTGTAGTTTTCTTGTGTTCTTCTGTATTTGCTCTGTATCGCCATATCTCACCTCAAACACAACTTGCAGAGATCAACTCTGGCTACCGGAAATAGCTACAACCTATGTAATTTCACTCTTTTGTATTCATCCCAACGTCTCTACCGTCACGCTGATGCTGGTTTTGGTCCGGGTAGAAACCGGGTACGAACCTACGGGTAGGAACCGGGTAGGAACCGATTTTATTTATAAAATGTGGAACCGGGTTAGAACCAACTGGTTTTTTGAACCCGGAACCGGTTCTTCTATAAGACGGGTAGGAACTGGAACCGGTTCCAGGTCGGTTCTACCGGTTCGGGTTTGGAACCGGTTATTATGCCCATCTCTACCAAGGAAGGTAATAGTTTGTGCACAAAAAAAACCTTAGCCTAATGTTGTGGTATTTGTATCTTTTAGCATTCTAAATTTCACATAATATTAACCAATATGATCATACACGTTAGATCTGTTGTGAAGCATCTCATACATGTAACAATTTTTATCACCATACACAAACAGGTACGTGGTGGTGGTCTTTACAAATGTTCGGAATAACATTTCACCCACCGCAACGCACGGCTACGCCATGTACTTTTGTAAATAATAACTGCTTATATTATACTACACATTAGTTAATGTAACTTCTTTTTTATATAATAATTATATTACATTTAAAATTAAAAATATAAGTATTATCTTCATTCATTTTTCTTTTTTAAAAATATGGATTATAAATGACCAAGTATTATCTTCATTCATTTTTCTTTTGTGTAAATAATCGATTATAAATGACTAAATGTTATTTTTTAGAAAAGAAAAGTCAGTTGTAGATAAATTATATATACACTTAAAAGGCTATGTCGGTGGGCTAATCCGACATAGCCAAGTGTCGACTTCTGGTTGGTCAAAAGAATTTTTTGCTGTTAACCCTTAACTTTTCTAATTTACGTGTTTAGTCCTTCTATTATAACTATCATAACATACATGTTTAGTCCCTCTACTTAATAAACTTTATTCCTCATTAGTTAACTTTGCTAATATACATGTTTAGTCCCTCTACTTTAACTTTGTTATCCTTTACTCTAGCTTTCCTAATATACATATTTAGTCCCTCAACTTAATAAATTTGATTCCCCATTAGTTTACTTTGCTTATATACATGTTTACGTCATCTACTTTAACTTTGTTGATATACATATTTAATTACTCTACTTTACTCTTATTTAGTTAAGTATTTCGCCTTTTAGAGTTTTTTTTTTTTTTTTCTCCCTAACGTGATGAACCAAAGCCAATCAAACTGAATAATATTGTTTCCGCTATTGGTATTATCAGAACCAATATTTTTTCTTTTAGTATTTCGTTTGTTAGTGTTTTTTATACATACGTGGACGTTTCAATAATCCTTTTTCCAATGATTTTATGTTATTTCTTTCGGTTGCTATACCGAGTGTCGATACTATATTGATAATCAAACTCCCGCCGCAACGTGCGGGGTAAAATTTCTAGTTACTTATTATATTAAGCAAGTTTTGGAAACGTGCTGGCCCAAGTCCAACCTCAAAACCTCCGGAGTCCAGTCTTCAAGTTATTCAGTTGTAGTGTAGCCCTAAATGTGGATGATCCAGCGTAAGCCCAATGGATCCACTTTTTGACGCTAGGCCCAACTCTCTTTACATGACATGATGAGAGATCGAGAGAGATTATTAGCTATTTAAAGCTAAATTGCTCCAAAATATGCCACGTCAACAAAACAAGTGCCACATCAAATGTCACATCAGATGTCATGTCATCAAAAAAATCCATGTCAGATGCAAGTCACTAAATAATTGTCACATCAAATGCCACATTAGCAAAAAAAGGCCAAGTCACTAAACAAAGTGACACATCAGCAAAAATCTATCTCAGTTAGGGTTCAGTTAGTTTGAGAGTGCCAGGAAAATAGGTTGAAAGTTGAGAGTGATGTGGTACAAATCGAAAGTTGAGAGTGGTTAATTGATGAAAGTTAAGATTATTTAAATCTATTATTTTTTTTTACCAACTTACACAACTAAGTGGATATTTCACTGTTTAGCGCCTTGATGTTTAAAGTTGTTGCCATTTTTTCTCACACAGCCTTCTGCATGTTTTTTTCTAACCGAACTTTGTGTGAACTCGTGTAGAAAATATTTATAATATAGTAATATGAATTGATGAATTATCAAAGATTACAAAGAACACCTATATAAGCCATTGTATGTAGACTGTAGAGTCTAAATCCTCAATATTGGTAACTAGTGAAATTTCCCGCGCTACGCGGCGGGGATTTCGAACGTTATCGATTCGTTTCGTTTTGTAACGGGATGAGCACGGTACCTGTTCGGTACCGAACCGGTACCGAAAGTACCGGTAACGGAAAACGGAGAAAAGTGGTACCGGTAGCGAATACACCGGTACCGTACCGGTTGGCTATTAAAATTAATTCCCCGCGCTACGCGGCGGGGAATTCGAACGTTATCGATTCGTTTTGTTATGTAACGGGATGAGCACGGTACATGTTCGTTACCGAAAGCACCGGTACCAAAAATGGGGGAAAAGTGGTACCGGTACCGAATACACCGGTTCGGTACCGGTACCGGTACTAATACGGTATAGGTACTTACCAGTGTTTTACCTGTAAATATAGGTACCGAAAAACGGGGAGAACGGTAACGAGTACCAAATATACCCAGTACGGTTCGGTACCGGTTTGGTACCCGATACCAAATGTTCGTCCCTAATCTGCACTACACGGTTGGAAGAATAATGTATGTTAAAAAGGTTTTTGTTTTAAAAGATTTGGCAACAGGTAATAAAAAAATTTCTTTCCCATGAAGGGCTTCGAACCCGAGACACTCACTGTATTTGAATGTTCATACAATCAACTGAATTGCGAAAGTTTTTCTTAATAGTTTTGCGCAATAATAACTATAATATATACATAAAGCGGAAAATGCAAAAAACGTAAATTTAAAAGGGTAAAAAGCGTAATTTTTAACAGAGGGCAAAATTGTAATTATTTTGTGGGCAAAAGCATAATTTTATTTCGAACTGGGGGTAAAAACGTAATTTTGAACTGATGGCAAAATCGTAATTTTAAAGCAGTGATAAAATCGTAAATTGGTTGGGCCAATGGGAGAGTTTCAGGCAGCTGCCTGACACTACTCATCCATCTTGTGTCTGTAGTTATACACTGGGGGCAAAAGCGTAATTTGTCTGGGAAAGCAAACAAAAACGATGACAAAAATGTAAATTTAAATTAAAGGTAAAATCGTAATTTACCTGAGAGGAAAAAAACAAAACTAATGGCGAAACTGTAAATTTAAACAGGGTAGATTCGTAATTTTGAACAGAGAGCAAAATTGTAATTATTCACCGGGGGCAAAAGCATAATTTTATTTTGAAGAGGTGATAAAAACGTAATTTTAAACTGATGGTAAAATCGTAATTTTAAAGCAGGACAAAATCGTAAATTGGTTTGACCCAAAAAGACAAAAAAGTCAAAAAGCAAAAAAATAAAATAAATAATATTACAATGTTCATGCATTTTCCTAAATATAATATAACTAGATTTTGCCTTGCCCGTGTTGCGGGGCACTAAGTCGAATATTTCTCTCTCATAACATGTACGTATGCGTTTCGGTTACTTATAAATACTACTCATAACACGATCTCAAAAAAATTACACTGAGTCAACCAATTAAATTAAAACACTATAATACTTTTGCTTAAGAAAACAAAAACGATAGAAAAACAATAACTTTAAACTGGGGGCAAATTGTAATTTTTCATGATAAATGAGCGTGTGCCAAGCAGCCGCCTGACACAAATAAAAATTACACCGAGTCAAACAATTAAAACAAATCACTACTATAGTTTTGTCAAAAAAAAAAAAATCGATGGCATGACTGTAATTTTACACTGGGGGCAAAATCGTAATTTGATTGAAAAAGCAAAGGAAAACGATGGCAAAAATGTAAATTTAGATTAAGGGCAAAATTGTTATTTGGCTGGCTGGGGGAAAAAACAAAACTAAAGGCAAAACTGCAAATTTAAACGGGTCAAAATCGTAATTTTGTATCGAGGGCAAAATGGTAATTTTTGGTGGGGGCAAAAGCATAATTTTTTTTCAACTGTGGGTAAAAACGTAATTTTAAACTGATGACAAAATCGTAATTTTAAAGCGGTGATAAAATCGTAAATTGGTTGGGCCAATGGGAGAGTGCCAAACAGCTTCCTGGCACTATTCCCCCATCTTATGTCTGTAGTTATACACTGGAGCAGAATCGTAATTTTACTGGGAAAGCAAACAAAAACGATGAGAAAAATGTAAATTTAAATTGAGGGCAAAATCGTAATTTAGCTGGGAGGAACAAAACAAAACTAATGGCGAAACTAGGGGTGAGCAAAAGGAAAAACCCGACCCTACCCGACCATTACCCGACTCGACCAGAGAACCGATAAAACATAAAATACAGAACCGATTCACTACCCTAAATATAGGGTCGGTTCCGGTCCATAGGTCCAAGTCGGGTTTCACCATGAAAAGAACCGAGAACCGACCCGACCCGACCCGATTTTATATGAAAAATTGGAACCGATCTACATACCTAGGTACTTGGGTTCGGGTCGGGTAGGTATATTTTCGGTTCGGTTCTCGGTTATTTTCGGTCCGGACCTAAACTTGCTCACCCCTAGGCGAAACTGTAAATTTAAACTGGGCAAAATTGTAATTTTGAACCGAGGAAAAAATTGTAATTTTTAACTGAGGCAAAAGCATAATTTTATTTTGAAATAGAGGTAAAAACGTAATTTTAAACTATTGGCAAAATCGTAATTTTAAAGCGGGGACAAAATCTAAATTTGATTTGGCCCAAAGCCTAAAAGCTACGAGGTAAAACTATAAAAATAAAAAAAGGAAAAAAAAGGGAAGGAAAAAGTCAAAAAGAATAAAAAATAAACACTGTTGAATTGTTATATAGATAATATAAATATAAATATAAATATAATATAATATAATATAATATAATATAATATAATATAATATAATATAATATAATATCTATCTATACTATATAATAAAAGAAACCACTTTAGAGACACTTGTCATTATTCTAGACCATCCTTAATTATAGATAATAAATATTTAATTTAAATTATTAAATATTAATTGCATTAATATAAATCTTATATACAAAAATAATATCGGATAACATTATCATCCTTAATTATAGATAATAATTATTTAATTTATTAAATATAATTGCATTAATATAAATCTTATATACAAAAATAATATCGGATAACATTGTTTTGCCACATATATTCGGCATAATGGAAACCGACCCCAAAGAAAAAAACAAATTAGATGTTGATAGATTTTCAAATTTATATTTAATATAAATAATAACTAGGTTATAACCACGTGTATTACACGAGTTGAATAAATAAATTTTATATACTAAATAATAAAACAATATATCTTTAAAAACCTCATTTATTGCACGGGTAGAATAGATGTAATTTTATATATTAAATAATAAAAAGTTATATATATAGAAACCATATTGTACGGGTTGAATAAATATAACCTTATATACCAAATAATAAAAAAGTTATATCTTTAAAACCATGTGCATTACATGGGTTAAATAAATGTAATATTGTTTACCAAATAATAAAAAAAAAAGTTATATCTTTAAAAACCCTCGTGTATTACACGGCTTGAATAAATATAATTTTATATACCAAATAATAAGAAAATTATATTTAAAAAAAACTACTGGATAAAAATAATTAAAAAATCCATTTTGATTTAGAAAGATTTTTTTAACAATAAATAAACCCGTGTATTACACAGGGTTTTTAAAGTATAACTTTTTTTATTATTATTTGCTATAGAAAATTAGATTTATTCAACCCGTACAATACACAGAGTTTCTTTAAAATATAACTCTTTTATTATTTAGTATATAAAATTACATTTCTTCCACCCGTGAATACACATGTTTTTTTAAAATATAACTTTTTATTATTTGGTATATAAAATTACATTTATTCAAACCGCACAATACACGAGGTTCTTAAAAATATATATTTTTTATTATTTAATATATAAAATTATATTTACTCAACACGTATAATAAAAGAGGTTTTTAAAAATATATTGTTTTTTATTTACTATATAAAATTACATTTATTAAACCCGTGTAATACACTGGGTTCTAACCTAGTACATATAATAAAAGAAACCATGTTTGGGACACTTGTCATCATATTAGGCCATGTACTCTATGGATAATTATCATTTAGTTTAATATATTCTAATTAATTATAGATAATCTCCTTTGAAATATTATTTAGTTTAAGACTTTAATCTCTTTTACCTAATTATAGATAATTGAGAGATATAAAAGAGATATCCTTTTAATTTTAAATGGTTGATAAATATGACTATGAAACATAAACGTTACTGATGATAAAAAGAGTCATAATAGATTATATAAACGTTACTGATGATAAAAAGAGTCATACTAGATTATATTATTATTTAATATATAGATACCATTAAATAATTTATTTAGAAAATATACCATTAAATATTAATCAAAATCTAAAATTACTCAGAAGTTAACCCGTGTAATATACGAGTTTTTTTAAGATATAGTTTTTTGATTATTTACTATACAAAATTATATTTAGTGAAGATATAACTTTTTGATTATTTACTATACCAAATTACATTTATTCAACTCGTATAATACACGTGATTTTTAAAAGATATAATTTTTTATTATTTGGTATATAAAATTAGATTTATTCAACCCGTACAATACACGGGGTTTTCAGGATATATTTTTTTTTTTATTATTTAGTAATTTTTTTATTATTTGAGGTATAAAATTATATTTATTCAATCAGTACAACAACATACGTGGTTCTTAAAGACATAACTTTTTTTATGATTTAATATATAAAATTACATTTATTTAATCTGTCTAATAAACGAGGTTTTTAAATATACATTGTTTTATTATTTAGTATATAAATTTACATTTATTCAGCCCGTGTAATACACGGGGTTCTTACCTAATATAATATAATATAATATAATATAATATAATATAATATAATATAATATAATAGAGTTAATTCTCATTTAATAATGTAAAAATATCACCCAAACAAACAAGTGAAAATCAAAAGTCAAAACCTATTGATTTCACATGATGGTGCCTTTGTTTGAAAGTTGTGGCCTACTTTTTTTTTTTTTTTTAACGGCGATTGACTCCAACAGTCGAGAGGATCACACCCACATTGCATGGGTCCTTAGTCCCCCTCGGGCGAGGCATCCGAGGTTGACCATAGGCGCTCCACGAGAAAATTTCCAGCCGACAGCCACTTGACTGCCGTTGCAGCCTCCACACTCAAGAGCCGGAGTAACCGCACTGTAATAGAAAACTCGTGTGCGGCTCAAGACTCGAACCCGGGCTATTACGCACTCAAGGCTTTTATCCATCATTGCCATGACCCCTAAACCAAGGTTGGGGTCATTTACCCCCAAATGCAACAGGTGGGGATCGAACCCGGGTCTCCAAGGAAACCCAAAGTTCTTTCCACCACTCCACTACAAGTGGGGGATAAAAGTTGTGGCCTACTAAAGTTATGTTTTTATTTCCTAAATTTGTTTGTAGCGATGAGAATAAGTCTAGAACTATGTAATTTCAATCTCATATCCAATTATGCTTCTATCCATCAGTGTACCTGTTAGTACTTGTCTATCAGATATACCTGTTTATGATCTTATGCAGTTAAAGATCACTTGATGCTCATTGCCCGAGACTTGATCTGAACTCATCTCAAAAACCGACTTAAATATGATATATTCGACTACGCGTATAATAACTTTTAACTTTTACCAACTTCAACATGTTATTTATTTTAAAATTATATTATAATAAGATATTCGGTTTTAATACAGGAAAAAAAAGGTGCAATATTCAAGCGGGTATCAACTATTACCTGATACCACACCTGCCCCAAACCTATGAGAAAAATTGAAACTAATTCCATATCCTTGTCTCAAATGTTTTGGATTTCGGGTTTTCCGTCGAGTTTTGGGTTATTTTACCATCCCTACTTGTTTGACAAGCTCCAATTCCACACACAAAAAAAAAAAAAACCCTTTTCAAATTAAGTAACAAGTTGTACATTGTGTTGGGAAGATCATACAAAGGTAAAGAAAAAAGTAAGGAAAATTGTCAGGAATTTGAGCAGGCAACAAGCATGAGAAATATGATGATGGTTCAAACTCAAAGTCCTACAAATGGGAACACTCTTCATAGTTGTCTATCTTTTGGTCCACTTTCAGTTTAGTAAATCAAATTCACACCTACATCTTCATTTCATTTCATTTCTTCTAGTAACATTATCTGGGACCCACTTAAAAGTGTATAGGATAAGACATATGATCTCACCATGGTTCAATAAAGGTTCTAAAGCTGTTTGCTTGCTTCACCTACTTTGATATTTTAACCTTTTTCTTTTCAACTAAACCACTACTAGCCACACCATTATCAGCAACTAAAAGTTGATCCATTTTGCAGGGGACCCCACGAACCCGATCACGTGTTGTATGCATCGGCGTGTTGTACAGTACAATCAAATGCCAACTAGTAGTAGAATGAGAATCTAGGAGCTAACAAAAGATGGTCCAGTAAGCACATCAATGATGCTGGTTTAGCATGTTAGGCAATTCAAGTATCAGAATCATAACTTCACATGATTACATGTTCTTCACAAGAGTTATCAGTGTGATAGATATAGTGCAAACATATCATGATTACATGTTTTTAGCTAACATAACAGAATAAGTTTTAAAACATCAACACAAACGAAATGATTTCGCAAAGTCAAACTGTATCTCATTTCGCAGAACAACGAACACATTTATTCAAAGAGAGACGCGTGTGATGAAGCGTAAGGTTGTTAATCAAATTAAACAAACAAGATTTAACGGAAGAAACTGACAAACAGTTAAATATGTTATAGGTTTAAATAAGGTAGACTGTTGTCAAGTTAATTTATGTACTTCAAAGGCAAAGAGATATGATATGCCTTGTAACAAAGTACATAAAACAACTCAAGCATACAAATTACAATGGCTAAAAATCTATTCAAAGCCAAAACTTCTAATATTCACATCATATTGTATCAAATAATGGGAGAAAGCGAAAACGTCACTCACACAAATCCAATTTATCCACCACGAAGCTCAATATTGCGTTTGCCATTCCACGCAGTCTTCGAAGTCAAAACTGCTTGCGCAATCCAATAACGCGTTTTGTTGATGCTCGTAACGACAAATATAATTCAACCCCACAAGAAGCTCGCAAATGGCTGCCTCTGTTTTCGTTCTATCTGCAAAATACAATGTTTGCAGAAGAAGAACGTTGGTTCGTGAAACAATTTGTTGTTGCTCAAAATTTCTCTCGTTTTGCCACCGGATCATATTATGTGCCAAAGGTGCAAGCCAAGCAAGAATCCCGTCAAGCCTATCTTTCCAATCATGGGCAAGAGGCGCATCGTATATTGCTAAATCTTTCACGTAAGACTTTAAACTCGTCTTCAACGCCAACCGTAAGCTTGTTGGTAACATCTGATATAAATCATCTCTAGCTTCCTCGCCAACTAAATGCGGGTATTGAAGTAATTTCTCAATCACGATAATAACATTAGCATAATGCAACGCTAACGCAGACCCTCCAATAGTGTTTTGAGAAGCTTGTACCACTAGCCGGTTTTTCGGATCCATTTTAAACCCGCTCACCCCGTTCGTTTTAACCCGTCTTTGTTCTCCAATCATTGGAACCTGAGTTTGTAAACCCGAATGATTCGTGATATCTTTTCTTACACTACTTGCCACACTACAAGAACCGGAAACCTGGCTGCTTACATCATCACCTTTTGTAACAGAACCATCATCAAAATCATCCAACTTTGAAACCGAAGCGTTCCTATTTAAACATTCCATAAACAATCTCCCCGGTCCCAACCCACAAGCAAAACTAAAATCTTCTCCTTTAAACGACGACATTTCCCCCTTTTTTGATCCCGCCTGAGCCTTAGAAACCTTACTGAAACCACCACCAGATTTCACACTGCGCGACTGTAAACTTCCCAAATTTCCCCTCGAAACCGAACCCGAACTATTCGAAAACATCTCTCGTCTCGCAATGGTCTCACCAAAAACCAAACAAATACGCGCATAAAGCGTACAAACCGTTCTAGCAAGCATCTCTACAATCTTATCAAAACTCTGATTCCACAAACTAACATCCTTCAACTGCCTAACATCCTGCTTCTGCCACACCACTTTCTGCTCAAACACTTTCCGGCTTTCCTCGTGCTGATTCTGCTGAAACTTATTCTTTGCAACCTCTAACTGATTCAACACCTCCATTTCACTATACAAACTAGCAGTTGTATTAACAAACCTCTCCATTTTCCTCACCATTGCATCCATATCCTTCACTAAAAACCCTAATTCACCAACATCAATAACTCCAGTAACAATATCATTATACACATGCTGAAACCCTTGCAGTTGTGTTACCGTACACTTCCTACCAAGCCTGGATACAACTCCAGCAATGATATTCAAGTCCTCTAGCTTCTCGGATACCGCGAGTTCTAGAAGATACGTTTCGTCTGACGAAACTAGGGTTTTTACACCCTCTGTGTTAATAATCTTGGTTTTCAATTTGTAGATTTCGGCGTTTGTTAACGATTTGTGAAGATGAGCTGTTTTTGACAACACGTTCGCCACTTCGAATGATAAGATTCCGATCGTTTCAACGGGTCGATTAGCTTCATGCTTGTCGTTTTTCGATTGTTTCGATTGATTCGAGTGTTTTGAACTGATTTGATTACCTAATCTGACTAGCCATGGTTCAGCTACCATTGTTGAATGTAAGAGATCTGTGAGATGTTGAACACACACAAAAACGCAGTAGATCTGGTCAGAATTGGAGTGATTGTGATGTGTTGGAGTGAAATTGAGTGTGAATGTGGTGGAATTGGAGGTTTAATTGAGAAATATGTGATTGAATTGTGTTGAGATATGGAGAAATTGGAAGAATGAATGGTGAAATTAGGGTTTTGGAGGTGAAGATGGAGGGAGAATTTGGGGGATATTTGAAGAGGGGAGATGACAGTTTGAATGAAGACAATGCTAACTCAACTGCACCACTGTCTTTCTGTGCAATATTATTATTGTTATTAATTTTAATATTATTATGAGTAAATTGCCAAAATGGTCCCTGAAGTTTTGGTTACTTTTCTCACTTTAGTCCAAAACTCAAACCTTTTGAATCTGGTTCCCTATGGTTTCAATTTTGTTGTCCTTTTCATCCAAAAGCAAAATCCAGTCAGATTTTTAAGTTAACATCCAGTTTTTTTTTTCCTCCCTTTTAATGAATAGCAAATTGGTCAGATTTTTTAATATGTTATAATAAAAACGTTAAAAGACCATTTTGCCATTTCGTTAAAAAGGATAAAAAGACAAAAAAGTTGGATGTTAACTGAAAAATCTGACCAGATTTTGATTTTGGATGAAAATGCCAACAAAATTGAAACCACATGGACCCAGATTCAAAAATTTGAGTTTTGGACTAATATGGCAAAAGTGACCAAACCTCAAGTACCATTTTGGTAGTTATTATTGTTATTAAATTAGCAAAAAGGTGGTGTTTATTTTGTAAAATGTTTCAAGTTGTTTTGGATTTGTATGCTTTAGAACTAACTAATCCATGTTAGATTATGTGTTTTCATTGCTTTATGTAAAATGGAATGATGCTTTGATTTTTTTTTATTTTTTTGTTGTTGTTGTGGGTTATGGTATTTGTATTTTAGTGGTTGTGTAATGTAATTGAACTTCTTTTTTTGATAAATTAATGGTGGTATATGTGGGAAACGATACGACCATAGATTTTGGTATTCGATTCAGTTTGATTTATAATAGTTTAATAGCAACCACAAATATGTATAATGAATCAAGATCTAAGTTTGTAATTATTTAGGTGTAATATGTATGTATCTTTTCTTTGAGACATCTAAGTTATTGTTCAAACAAAATTATGGGTTTAGTGTGGTTTGATAATGGTGCTTCCAAATAAAAAAAAACATATATTAAAATCTGAATTTGAAATTTAAATTATTATTTTGGTTTAAATGATTTTTTTAACAACAAATTTCTTTTATTCATGCCGTTTGTGAGACTTAAACACAAGACCCCACTCTCTCAAAATGTTTAAAGGTTTTGTCTTTGCCAATGGATCATCACCCCATTGATTGGTTTAAATGATTTGATAATTAGTTTTTCCAATATATTAGTGGGTGCCTTTGAATTTACATTAGAAGTGATTATTGAAGTCATACTTACAATTTGGGTGTAGTTTGGTTTGATAATGGGTTTCCCAAATTAAAAAAAAAAAAAAAACTATTTTTTAACGGTAAATTTGGATCACTGACGGACTGGATTATTATCGTGTCACCAGTGGAACCACCTGATCATATCCATCTCCACTAGACATAATGCCTATACACCAATTCAGTAGGAAACCCAATAAATATGGGAAAACCCCTTGTGAGAATTGAACCCAGGACCTATTAGGGGAGGCGGGGTGGTCCGTGATGGACCATATATCACGAGTGATGAACCTTAGAACACCGCCGCAACCTATTACTTCCACGCGTGAAACTTATAACGCGTGGAAATCTTCACGCGTTGTAAAAATTGATTGTATGTGTATGACTTGTACGTTGTGTATTAATACTTGTACGTTGGAATTCCATCACTAGTGATGACCACCGCCACTAAAAAATGCTTGTGAGTGATAGAATAGTGGTTGCTGACATGGCGGAACATGATTGGATGTTTGTGAGTGATGGAATTCCATCACTTGTAACCATGGTTGTAAAAGTCCCGGCTAGGCTCCGAGTACTCCCTGAGTACTCGCTACAAGGTAGGCTGCCGAGGCACGAGTACTGGTCTCCCAGGCCAATTGCTCCCCGAGTAATCTCCGCCTAAGCCGAGTACTTCCCGAGTACTCCCGAATCCGACTAGGGAGCGACTAGCGACTTTTGCAACCATGCTTGTAACCACCCCGACTCCCCTTAGTCCAAAGTCTTATCCCACCCCCAAGATACCACTAGGCTATAAAGCCATAGGTAAAAAAAAAAAACTATTAAAATCTGAATTTGAAATTCTAATTATTATTTTGGTTTATTTGATTTGATAATTAGTTTTACCAATATATTAGAGAGAGCCAATAAATTTACATTTGAAATATTATTGAAGTTAGGGGTGAGCAGAAAACCGAAGTAATCAAAAAATCCGAACTGAAACAAAAACTGAAGGTTCGGTTTTCGGATTTTTAATAACCAAAAATCTTGGTTCGGTTTTTGAATAACTATTTTCAATAACCGAATCGATAAGTTATAATAATAGGCCAAATCCATATATTTTTATATTTAAGTTTAAGTTGTTTAAGTATTTAACTCATACTACTAAGAATTATTAATTTTATTCTTGATTGTCAAATATTTATAATAAGAATAATAACATGTTTATTTATCATTGAAATGATTTATCCAATGTTTACAAGAAATAACAAAATTTAATATAAAATTAAATGATTTTCAAAGTATTATAAAAGAAAATGTCTTAATAAAAACTTTGAAAGAAACATTAAAATAGATTAGAAGGTTAGGTTTATGTGAACAATATTAATTAAAAAGACTAAATATATTAACGTAAATATAAACATTTAAGAAAGATTCTTAAACTTTGAATTATATTTTTTTTTATTTTTGAATCTTAGTTAATTTGTTTAAAAAAAACTGAACCGAACTGTTGTTAAAACCGAAAGAAACCGAAATCGAATGGTTTTCATAAACCGAAAACCAAACTTTCGGTTTCAGTTTCGGTTTTACTCAAAAACTGAACCGAACTAAACCGTGCACACCTTTAATTGAAGTCATTCTTATCAACTTTGAGTAATTAATGAAAAATAGGTTTGCAATATTTTTTTGTTATTTATGTTAATATAATCAAATTAAATAAAAAACATGGGAGAATAAAATAATTAAAAGTAGGGAATTTTGGAATGGGGCAAGTGGGTATAAACTATAAAGACTGTCCAAGCATCACCATCTCGCATACAGGAATACAGAATAGAATTCGAGAGGTTGTGATTATTATGCAACTTGCAATGTCAATATTGTTGACTTTCCTTTTAATGTATTGATCTTTTCCTAATTATAAAAATTTGGTTTAAGTCAACCAACAATTCCTTATTCCCTTACCATTTCTGGTGTAAATTAAAAGTTAAGACAGATATAATTCTTAATATTTTCTTGTATGTAAACAAGTGGTTTAGTGGTTTACTTCTCATATTAATTTTTAAAGAACTATAATATTAAAATAAAATACTAAGTTAAATTCAAGTAGTGTCTACATATAATATCTTAGTTTTAGGGCAACAATTAGTGATAAAAAAAAAATTAGAGATGAAAACCCATAATTTGGTAACTAAAATAAATATAAAAAGGGGTAAAAAGGTTTATGGGTATAATGTTTGAAAGAATATGATATATTATAAAAAACCAAATGGAAATTATAAGTCAAACATATGGAAATTAAAAGTCGATTATGGCTTAATGGAGGGGTTGCCATCAGCAGAAGATGTCAAAATGGTTGACTACTTGTTTTCTTTTCACCAAATGCAATCAACAAAATCCATATAAGGCCACCCGGGGTGGTAGCGTGATAGTTTCTATCACTCGTGGAACTATCACTCAACACCGCCGCCACTAGTTTCTATCACTCGTGATAGTATAACGCGTTGAGTGGGTAACGCGTTGTAGATAAAAAAAGGAACATGTATCTTGTACATTGTGCATTAATATTTGTACATTGGAATCCCTATCACTAGTGATACCACCCCTCCTACATTTCTATCACTATCACTAGAATATTGGGTGCCACATGGCATCATTTGATTGGTTGCTTCCATCACTGGAATCTATCACTAACAAACCACCCCTACCCCCCTAATAGACATCACACACAATGTGTGTGTAAAATTGTAAAAACACACTGATACACATACTCACACCTATGTCTAATCACATAAAATATGTGTGTTTAAAAACACTTGTAGTTAACATGACACACAAAATAGAAAGATCTTATAAAAAATCAAATTAAATAATAATAGCAAGAGTTTATCAAAGTCATAGATCAATTAAATCAAGGGATCTTTTTTTAACTCATTAGTGATTACATTACATTGGTGTATTATATGATATTAATGATGTAATGGGCTAAAAGATGCAAGACGTGTGAAACCTCGGTATAAAGATGAAAATAGAATCAAAACTAAATTATTTTTATTATTTTAACGGCGCTTTCAAGGTTTCAACCCTTACCATTTTAATGATGGTTCTTTACTACCACTTAGTAGTGTCCGGTATGTAGTTTTCGTCTGCTTGTACGAGACATTCTCTCTATGTTGAAAATACTGATATTGATTATGTTGATAGTTCTATATCAAAGTTGCATGCCAAATTTTAAGGTAGAAAGATGAATATTAGCATGTTTCTAACATGTTCTAGGAGTTTATTGAGATTAAACAATACATTTGGTAAGCAAAAATTTCATCTTTTAACTAGTCCTTGAGTTTCTACACGTATGTTACATCCACGGAGTAAAAATTAGTATTTTTATTTATTTGTGACATCTCTTAAACAAGATACATTATATTTTATGTTTCAAACATGGTGATAATATCAAATATGAAGTTTTTCGATAAAAATCTTAGTGAAATTGTGCATGTATGAATTGGTATAATATGGTTATCTTTATTAACGGGTATCACTCGATTGCGTGTATATGCAGCGCTAACTTGTGGTTAATGTTGCTTCTCGAAAACTAGTTGTCACGGCCCCAGCCCCGGTTTGACCCGGTCAGGAGCCGCGGGACAGGAACCCGTGGTATTTAAATGATGCGACAGCGGAAGATTTTAACAGGATCTTTTAAAATTCGAAAATACCCGATTATTTTATTTCATAATGCGGGATAAACCCCGTAATTTACAGTAGAGGAATTTCATAAGTAAATTCCCTGATTTATAAACACATGTTTATTCATTTTAACTGAGCCACCTCTTCAAGCTTGTTAGTGCTCCGTAGCACGTTTTCCTTGATTTACAGCAGGTCGCCTGAAACATGTTTTAAAAATATTTTGTCAGGGGGGAAATACTTACTGGTGAATCATTCATTTTGCACAAAATGACACATAGTTATAAATTACAGCACAAGAGCGATTACAATGGCTTTTATCTTATTTTTATCTGGCGCCATGTCACCTGGTGACGATGGTCATACCACTATTGGGTCTTTCCCCAAGTAGTGATGATTATCACTGTTAGGATTTATTAGCCTAACCGTGAGAAATTAGTAATGTGCACAATACCCCAATTAGCCAGTGATTCAAGATAACCATGACTTAATCCCTGTAATTATAACTTTTGAAAATGATTGGAGTATTGTAAAATACTTTTGATAAAAGAGAATGACTCACATTGCAGATTTATACGGGCAGAGTTTAGCCTACTGGTTAGCCTTGTAACCTAATTTACATAACAATGCACACGAACTAGGTCAGTAACTAATACAGCATTTACGATAACTCACGAGATTAAAACTCTCACAACGAATGACAAAGTGCAATACTTAAACATCCATCGAATTCACGACGAATGACAAAGTATAACCCAAGTTTGAGCAGCACTTAAACATCCATCGGATAGTTTCAATCGATCGGACATTGAATCGTAGTAGCGATCGAGTTAATACCCTGTATCGTAGCAGCGCCTCGCTATATTAATTGTAATTTCGACTTTGGAGCAGTATACTTTCGTTTTTGAAAGTTATTTGGACACAGAATGAAAGCTCGAGGTCCAAGCTATTTATAGGTGAAATTAGGGTCTCACGCGGCCCGCGTGAGCCCTCCCTTGATCTTTACACGGCCCGCGAGGAAGTCTAGTTCATAGATTAGGGCTAGCGTGTCATACCTAGGTCTGCCACGTGTGCGACGCGTGGCCTGTTAGCTGATCCGGAAACTTGATGAGTTGTCGCGGCCCGCGTGAGCTATACTTAACTCTTACGCGGCCCGCCTGAAGACCAGAAATCTGGTTTTCTTGGTTTTTAATATAGACTAGGGTTTCAGGGGTTCAGGTTTTTACTTACGGGTCACTTTGGGACATTTTTGAGAGTCCTTACATTCTCCCCACCTTATTTAAAATCTCGTCCTCGAGATTTACTGAAATAAGTGAGGATACTTTCGCTTCATCTCTGATTCCAGCTCCCAAGTATATTCGGGTCCTCTCTTTGAATCCCATTTGACTTTGACTAACACTAGTCGCTTGTGTTTGAGAAACTTGATCTTTCTGTCTTCTATTTGTAATGGCTTCTCAATAAATTTTAACTTTTCATTTACCTCTATATCTTGAAGAGGTACTACCAAGGATTCATCAGATAGACATTTCTTGAGGTTGGATACATGGAATACGTCATGTACCCCAGCTAACTCTTCTGGTAGGTGCAAGCGATAGGCAACTGGTCCTATACGTTGGACTACAGAGAATGGTCCTACGTATCTTGGACTTAGCTTTCCTTTCTTACCGAATCGAACTACTCCTTTCCAAGGAGAAACTTTTAATAGTACCTTGTCTCCAACTTGAAACTCTAACAGCTTACGTCGATTATCGGCATAACTCTTCTGACGATCTCGAGCCGTTTTCAGTCTTTCCTTGATTTGAGTAATCCTGTCGGTAGTTTCTTGTACTATTTCAGGACCTGATAATTGACTTTCTCATATTTCTGCCTAGCATACTGGAGTTCTACACTTACGTCCGTATACTGCTTCGAATGGGGCAGCTTCGATACTTGAATGATAACTATTGTTATAGGAGAATTCGATTAAGGGTAGGTGGTCATCCCAGTTTCCACCAAAATCTATTACACATGCCCTAAGCATGTCTTCCAGAGTTTGGATCGTTCTTTCACTTTGTCCGTCTGTTTGAGGATGGTATGCAGTACTTAAATTGAGTCGAGTTCCCATTGCTTCTTGGAAACTTGTCCAGAAATGGGAAGTGAAACGACTATCCCTATCCGATACAATGGAGAGTGGGACTCCATGTAGGGATACTACTTCATCCACATACAACTTTACTAATCTTTCCATGCTAAAGGTTTCTTTCATGGGTAGAAAATGAGCTGATTTGGTTAATCGATCCATAATTACCCAAATCGCGTCATTACCTTTTCTGGTTTTGGGTAACTTAGTAACAAAATCCATTGTTATAAGTTCCCATTTCCATACAGGCATTTCTAGTTGTTGTAGTAGACCTGAAGGTTTCTGGTGTTCTGCCTTAACTTGTGAACAAGTAAGACATTTAGAAACATATCTAGCTATGTCCTTTTTCATTCCTATCCACCAGAAGTTATTTCTTAAATCTTAGTACATCTTATTGTTACCAGGATGCATGGTATACCTAGATTTATGGGCTTCTTCTAAAATCTTATTTCTTAAGTCTCCCTGCTTAGGTACCCAAATCCTTCTCTTATGGAATCTCCAAATTCCATCACTTCCTTGTTCTAATTCTTTTATTCGTCCCTTCATTCCTTCAGCATCATCCTTGATGGCTGTTTCTTGAATGCTTTTCATTTGTTCCATTAAATCTAACTGTAGATTTAATCTAAGAGCACGAACTCGTCGTTGTTTCTCATGATACTTACGACTTAAAGCATCAGCAACTATGTTTGCTTTTCCTTCGTGATATTGAATATCACAGTCGTAGTCACTTAGGATTTCCATCCATCTCCTTTGCCTCATGTTCAATTCTTTTTGCCCAAATATGTATCTTAAACTCTTATGATCTGTATAGACAGTAAACTTACTTCCATACAAGTAATGTCTCCAAATCTTAAGGGCAAAAATTATGGCTCCTAACTCTAAGTCATGAGTTGTATAATTTTCCTCGTGCTTTTTCAATTGCCTTGATGCATACGCAATTACCTTCTTGCGTTGCATTAACACACATCCTAATCCTAACTTTGAAGCATCACAATACACTTCAAAATCTTCTGTTCCTTCTGGTAAAGCTAGAATTGGAGCATTTGTTAATTTATGCTTTAAAATCTTAAAAGCTTCTTCTTGTCTAGGTCCCCATTCAAACTTAACTGCTTTACATGTTAGCTTAGTTAATGGTACAGCTATATTGTAAAAATCCTTAATAAACCATCTATAATACCCGGCTAATCCTATAAAACTTCTAACTTCCATCGTTGATTGCGGAACCTTCCATTTGGTGATTGCTTCTATCTTAGCAGGATCTACGTGAATACCTTCGTGATTCACCATGTGACCTAAAAATTGCATTTCTTGTAGCCAAAATTCACACTTCAAGAATTTGGCGTAAAGATTCTCTTTTCTTAACAAAGTTAAAAGTGCATGCAGGTGCTGACAATGCTCCTCCTGGCTTTTGGAATAAATAAGTATATCGTCGATGAAGACAATTACGAATTTATCCAAGTACGGTTTACAGATCCTATTCATCATGTCCATAAATGCTGCAGGAGCATTTGTTAACCCCAAGGGCATGACTGTAAACTCGTAATGACCATACCTAGTTCTGAAAGCAGTTTTAGGTATGTCTTCTTCTTGTACCTTTAATTGATGATATCCGGAGCGTAAATCTATCTTAGAAAAGTATCTAGCTCCTTGTAATTGATCAAAGAGATCATCAATTCTAGGTAATAGGTATCGATTCTTAATTGTAACTTTATTCAATTCCCTATAATCGATACACATTCGCATCGACCCATCTTTCTTCTTTACAAACAATACTGGAGCTCCCCACGGGGATGAACTAGGATGTATGAATCCTTTGCTCAACAATTCATCTAATTGCTTTTTCAATTCTAACATTTCGGTAGGTGCTAACCGATAAGGTGCCTTGGCTATCGGTGTAGTTCCAGGAATTAGATGAATTCTAAATTCTACTTCCCTATCAGGTGGTAATCCAGGTAGTTCTTCTGGGAATACCTCTGGGTATTCTGATACTACTGGAATTTCCTTGAGTTCCTTTCCCTTAGTGTTAATGATTACCGAAATCATATACACTATTCCTTGCTTTCGTTTATAACTAACAACTTTCATTACTGAAATGAACTTTAGGGGGTTTCGTGGCTTATCTCCTGTAATCACCACTAATTCTCATGTGGGTGTATAAATTTCTATGGAATTCTTATCACAAAGAATTCAAGCATGGTTGGCTACTAACCAATCCATTCCTAATACCACATCGAATTCGGCTAACTTCATAGGTAACAGGTTTGCAGAGAATTTATGACCTAAGAGTTCTATCTTTTCTTCTAGCAAAACCTTATCTATGTTAACAGAATTTCCATCTGCCGTTTCTACCGTAAAAATCTGCCTAAGGTTGGTTAAAGGTAGATTAAGAGTTTGGCAGAATGAAGTATTTATAAAACTTTGGTTTGCACCAGAGTCAAATAATACTTTTTCATAAACGTCGTGAACTAGGAACGTACCAGCTATTACGTCAGGAATTAGTTCTGCTTCCTGAGTAGTCAACTGGAAGGCTCTTACGTTCTTCTTGGTAGCTCCTTCTGCAGCTTTGGCTTTGTTATCAGCTGGTTTGACCAGTTTTGGGCAGTCTGGCCTAAAGTGTCCAGCTTCTCCACAGTTGTAGCAGACTATTGCTTTCTTCTTCCTGCAATCTTCTTCTTGGTGCCCCGGGATTTTGCAGAAATTGCAATATCCTTTGCATCTTCCAAAATGCTTCCTTTTGCAGGCATTGCAAAATGGAACAATGGAAGATTGCCTGGTTCCTTTTCTCTTGAAATTGCTACGATTACCCACACGGAATCCTTGGGTAATCTTTTGGGCCAGTTCCTTTTTCCGGGTTTCTTTTCTTGTGCGTACCAGTCCGTCAGTTAGGGTGTTAGCTAATTCCACAGCATCGTCAATAGTGCGTGGTCTCGCAGCTTTAACGATATCTCGAATTTCGCCAATCAATCCTCAAATATAACGGGAAATAAGTACCGGTTCTGGCGAAGCCAGGGTTGGTACCATTCTTGCATATTCGAAGAATGTCGAAGTATACCCTCGACAGTCTACATTCACCATCCGGTGGTTCAGGAATTTATTTGCCATTTGCTCTTTTTCATACTCGGGACAGAATTTTCTTTCCACTAGTTGCTTAAATTCTTCCCAACTCATGGCATAGGCCATATTTCTTCCTTTGGCTTGAAGTATTGTATTCCACCATTCTAGCGCCCCTTCTTTAAAAAGATGCGACGCATACATGACCTTGTCTTCCTCACCACATTTACTTATCATAATTACTGCTTCGGTTTTCTCCAACCAACGCAGCGCCGCAGACGCTCCTTCATTACCTGCAAACTCAGCTGGTTTACAGGCAAGAAATTCTTTATAAGTGCAACCAGGCATTGCAGCTTTTATTTTCTTAAGGAGCGGGGCTTGCAGTTCGTCATTGTTATTAGTATGTTTGCCGCCTCCGTTTACACTATTGCTGAAATTGTCACCATGTGTGCGTTTGCTAGGAATAATTTGTTGAGGTTCAATGGGATTTCGAGCAGCAGCAAGTATTGCTGGAATAGCATTGGCTATCCCCTGAGCAACGATATTCTCGATATCTTGCCTATTCAGGAATTGATCCTCGTTGTTATGTTCAGATTGGTTACCCTCGTTAACTTGTTCATTACCAGCGTGTGCCATCTGGTAATTAAATTATATAAATAATTAGTATAAGGTAATTAATAACCAAACATAACAAAATAATTACACATAATCACATAAACAAATATAGACAAAATTGTCTATCTTTCGACTTTCGATATTATATATATATATATATATATATATATATATATATATATTAGGCATCCGTACAAACTGGTTATTTTACAAAATTTTATTTTTAAGTTTACATACTTATATTTTTATTATATTATTATTAAACAACCACAGTTTCACAACCATTCTATCTCCTGTCAGCTGGCATCTCATAAGCGACGTTCCCTTTCGTCGTACTTCCAGGAGATTTATTCTCCTACTTCCCGGATCCTATTTCGTGCATCTATCAGCTCTTCGCCAAAATGGCGGAGTTCAGCTAAGTTCTCATTACTCATTGGTGGGTTTGGTGCAGGTTCTGGGTCGAACTGAGGGAAAAAGGTATAAGGATTATTTAGGAGGTTTTGAAACTGCCAGTCGTTGGTCCACCATTCGTCCATTTCTCCTAGAGGTTGGGTATGAATCAGAGGTTCTGGGATGGCTAGTTCCAAATTTATTGGAAGTTGGGTTTCAGCAGGATAAGGAAAGAGGTTATTATTGATAGGCCTAAGGACATCACAATTTGCCAGTATGCGATCTAGTTCCTCGGCTTGCTTAGAACTTTCCCCAATTTCTATTTCTATTTGTCTAAAACTTTCCCCAATTTCAATCCTTTTTCCTTTATCCATATGATTTTCTATTTTGGGAACTTTCCTAGTCGCTGGTTTTCTTCTGCGCACACGCCTCCATCCCACAAATCTTCTTCTTTTCTTTGGTTTTGATTTTTCCGGAGGTGGAACTTGGAATTCCATAGGTTCTTCAACATCAGCTAGGTAACCAGTAAAGTCTCTGGAAACTTCTATCTTCACAGGATAGAGATTGAGATTCTCAAGAGCTTCAGATAATTCATTCATGTTGTTTAGCATTTATGAAGAAACACATAAACTTTTAGTTTAAAATTTTGTAATATTAATTTTTACAGAATCATATAATGGAAAGTAGAAAATTTAATATTAATTACAATTATTTAACAAACCATTTTATTGAAACAAAATATGTATTTTTTTAGTACAACTAAAATTGTAAAGTTTCTGACTTGTAGGTGACATAGGTGCTAGTACTGATTTGGCGATTTAAACTATAAGTTAGCATTTACTGCTACGGTGGCTAACATATAGAGATTTGCCCATTGTTCATCTAACTCATCTTCCCATGGTGGGTTTTCACCTGTTCCGTGAGTCTCTTTAATTATCACTTCTTTTGTTTGAAACTTCCTCATTTTCTCTTGACTTTTACTAATAATCAAACTTCTTTTATTTGGGGTAAGTGGTTTCTCATATTATGCCTTACGAACAAATATTCCCTCCTCAGTATCTACTGGGTATCTTGAGGAATGTGATTGGGATGAAGTTCCCTTATCTTTCGGTGAACTATCTAATTTAAGATAGATATCCGACATTCTTTGCTTACCCATACTGTAACTAACAAGTAGTCAAGATAAGAGCACATAATTACAAGATGATAATCAGGAAAATAAAGTATTTTAAATACTTAATAGGCTTAAATCAGTGGCTCTGATACCACATTTTCCTGTCACGGCCCCAGCCCCGGTTTGACCCGGTCAGGAGCCGCGGGACAGGAACCCGTGGTATTTAAATGATGCGACAGCGGAAGATTTTAACAGGATCTTTTAAAATTCGAAAATACCCGATTATTTTATTTCATAATGCGGGATAAACCCCGTAATTTACAGTAGAGGAATTTCATAAGTAAATTCCCTGATTTATAAAACATGTTTATTCATTTTAACTGTGTCACACCCTGGCTTTGCGGAAGCGTGGGTTTATTTGGTGTGACTTCTTAATATCATAGCTTAATCACAACAAAGCTATATGAAAGTAAAACCATGATGATCATCCATTACTTCAAGTTTTAAAAGTAAAATACGACAACGTTGTTTTAGAGTTGACACATGCAACGAGTTTACAACACAACATAATAGAGACCTTGTTCATAAGACACAACCACAAAACATGAAATAGACACGGTTTAGGACTTGTGACTCGTCCAGGAAAAAGTCACAACCCTTAAACTCGGATGACATCACTTCTCCTACGTAGCATGAAGACATAGCATACCTCGCCAGATCCCTAATTCCCTGAAATACATGTAAGTTGAAAAATCAACAAAAGTTGAGCGAGTTCATGTAAAAGTGAGTATGTAAAACCTTTGTAATACATTTGTATGTATGAAAAATCCCTGGTATGTAGCAAATAAGGAAAAAGAGATCACCATTGGGTTGCAAAGCCAATGATATGTGTGAAGTGTTGTAGGAAGACTCAAACCTAGCAGATTTTTGCGTCGGGCTCAAAGTCACCCCGAGGTCCGTACTGTTGGGCCTGGAGTTGGGTTCTCTACACCCAGATAGATCTACCGCTAATGACCCTCGGTCCTACAATGAGGATTAATGGCCTCTAGTTTCCGCCTACCCACTCACATGATCTAAGTTGTAACCCTCCTTAAGCTAACCATACCATGTATAAAAGTATCTGTAATCATTGTAACATGTATTCCACCCCCGAAGTATAAAAACTGAAAACATTTAAGAGAAAAGGGGGACATGAACTCACTGAAGTGCGTCTCGAAATAGTCAATCCCAAATCAACATGCTGTGTGACGACCTACACGTACTAACTTCTATTAGACGGACGGCCGTGCCTTGGCTTAAGGTTTAACGTTTTGTTGGAGAAATAGTTAGGTAACTATTTCGTGTTTACACTTCTTAATTATTTAATAAGTATATTCCTTCCCAAGGATGGGGGTTTTAATACATGTGTGTTTTTATAATTCCAAAAATATATTTTTAAGTCTCACTTGAAAATATATTTTAAATCACTTTGTCTAAAATATTCTGTCTCCCAAAATATACATATTTTTCCCAAAAATATTATATTTTACTTTATACAATTTCACAAATAATCCTTTATCAAAATACACATTTAAGAGTATTTTCCGAAAATACATAAGTTACATTTTTAAAGTTCGTGTGGTAATAATAATACCGGTGTAACTTAAATATTTATTTGTGATAGCGTTGATATTATTTTGGAGTCGATACTTCTCAGTGTATTCAAGTTATATTATTTTTACTCTGAAATAACATATCTAGTTCACAAAATAATCATAAAATCACACAAGCGTTTTACTATGAAATATATATTTTAAATATATATTTAACAAGTTTTATTTACGAAAATCCACCTCCGACACTTGGTTATTTTGTAATAAGAATCTTGGCGAAGTTTATTTGGAAAAACAAGTTACAAATATATTTATAAACACTTGTCACAAAATATTTCTAAGTGTTATATTTCTGGAAAAATTTCGCCAGAGTTTCCTCTGTAACTGGAGGTGGCCACGCTTACTAACGTATCATTTTCTTTTCAAATTCAATCAATCAATTTTCAAATCATCAATATACAATATTCAAACATCAAACTAGTCAAAAGTAAGTATAAGTCGCAAACTCATGAACTTGTAAGTTGTGTAAAAATATGTAGCAACCTTTTAACATTTTAGTGGATCTTGTCATCTTTAAAAAATAAAATTAGTTCCTTGGAAACTTTATTTTTAAAGAATGTGTAATTTTACAACTTCTAGTCAAAAATTACGAAAATGTTTCTTTGTTAGATCTTCTTGTAACACAGTGTTTACACACTTGCTTGTTCACAAAAATGCTTTTAGTGTATGTAAGATTCGGGTTTAAAACAAGACTTGTATATTTTACTTGGTTCTTCCGAAAAACCACTTGTAGATCTTTAGATCGACTAGTTTAGAACTCTATTTTACAAGAAAAATCACTTTTACACAAGTTCATGTTTATGTGTGGAAGGGTTCATCATCTTACAACTTTTACACTTAACATATCACTAGTTCATGTTCCATGAACATGATCTAGCATGGTTAGATGACGATCTGTTCCACTACTAGCAACTAACAACATCAAATATTCACAACAAAGTAAGATTTACAAGATTTACACCATTAGTTTCTCTTTATCCATCTAGTTCATCATTCTTTCAAGACTTTTAGTTTTGATCTTGTGTGTTCTTGAGTTTTAACCGTTAAATCTCTTATTAACCACTTTAAACAAGAACAAGAGGGTGTCTAGAAGCACTTACTACTAGCTCATGGCTAGGGAAGAATCAAGGCGTAAACAAGGTGGATAAAAGCAATGTAGAGAGGTTCTTGAGTTTCCGAAAGCACCGAGCCTCCTTGTATGATCTCTTGCACCTTTGTATGTATGTAATGTTGCTAGATCAAGACTTGATGATGATGGTGGTGGCACTAGTGTTCTCGGCCAAACACTAAGGAGAGGAAGAGAGAGAGTAATTTTTGGTGTCAAGTTTGAAGTGAGATAATGGTGGTCTTACATGTAATTATATAACCCAATATTCACTAAAACCCATTGTGTAAAGTGTCTTTTAGATATTAGACAAGTTTGATTATAATAATCAAGAAATGGGTGGTGTGTCACCACATGGGGAACCGATAGGATTAGGGGGGGGGGGGGATATGGTTGGGTTTGAAATGTTATAGTTAAGGATTAGTTAGGTTCTAAAGGTCTTAGTTAGAGTATTATGTGTGTTATGTAATATAACGGGTGTTCGGGGACCCTAACTAGCTCAGAAAAGTATAAACAATGTCATTGACAATATTTTTATGTTCCGGGTAAAGTCCGGTTGTCCGGTTGGATATTAATCCGTTAAAGTGTCAAGTAAAGCTTTTAAGTGCCTTTTATAGTGTTTTTAGTGACACAATTAATTCCCGACACTTTGGAAAGTGTCTAGTATTATTTTCCCATGTTTTTGCACTTTACTAGTTAAGTTAAATGCTGAATTTTTTGTTTAAAGTGCAGAATTTTGCAATTAAAGTATGTTTTAGGCACATTAGGTCACTATAACTATCACCTAGTGACGTAGTTTAATGATCCTCACCTCCCTACACTCCCTACTAGTGTAGTAATCTATTCCCGGCGCGTACTGGCCTCAGAGACAATATCTGTCTAGTGCTGGCAATGTCAGCATGTTTATTGGGTTATTCGTTTAGTGTGCTAACTGTGCTTTTGTGCATCAAGGTTGTCACTGATGTTTGTGTGTAAATAATAGAGTGACAGTATAAAATGTGATGCATGAGTATGTATGTATCAGAAATCAAGAAGCAGTTTAACCACAGTTGTAAGCAAGCACAGTAATTAGATATTAATTAATTCGTACGGATACCTGGTTTGGTGAGGGTTGTCACATTCTCCCCCCGTTAAAGAAATTTCGTCCCAAAATTTTAGGCTCTGCTTCTAGTTGCAGGGGTCTTAGGAAATAAATGGGGGTATTTCTCCTTCATACGATCCTCACGTTCCCACGTGAATTCAGGCCCATGTCTTGCATTCCATCGTACTTTAACGAGCTTGACACTACTCCTGCGTGTTTTGTTAATTTTCCAATCCGTAACCTCGACGGGTTCTTCGGTAAAGTGGAGCGTGTCGTCGATATGAACTTCGTCAGCAGGAATGATCACCGTCTCTTGTGTTGGACTATTTTTCAAATTTGATACATGAAATGTATCGTGAACGCCATTAAGTTCAGCAGGTAGGTCCAATTTGTAGGCTACAAGCCCAATCCTTTGCAGGATTCTGAACGGGCCAATGTAACGCGGATTCAACTTTCTACGCTTTCCAAAGCGTGCCACACCCTTCCAGGGTGAAACTTTCAACAGAACCATATCCCCAACTTGAAACTCCAAAGGTTTCTTTCTTCGGTTTGCATAGGCTTTCTGCCTGTCGCGAGCCGCCTCGATGCGCTTTCGAATTTGTGCAATCTTGTCTGTTGTCTCTTGGACTATTTCAGGACCAACGAGTTATCTATCACCTGCATCAGCCCAGCATAAGGGTGATCGACATTTGCGTCCATAAAGCGCTTCAAATGGCGCGGCTCCAATGCTTGTATGGTAGCTGTTGTTGTATGAAAACTCGACCAATGGTAAATGATTATCCCAGCTACCACCTAGATCCATTACACATGCTCTCAGCATATCCTCCAATGTCTGTATAGTTCGTTCACTTTGCCCATCAGTTTGCGGGTGGATTGCAGTACTTAGATTCAACTGTGAGCCAAAAGCTTCTTGGAAGGATTGCCAAATCCTTGATACAAATCTCCCATCTCTATCAGAGATAATCGAGAGAGGCACTCCATGACGTGCAACAATCTCTCGCATGTATGTTTCCGCAAGTTTACTGGTGTTGTCTTTTTCTTTGATCGGCAAGAAATGTGCGGACTTTGTCAGACGGTCAACTATTACCCAAATAGTGTCATGACCTCTGGGCATCTTTGGCAACTTAGTTATGAAGTCCATGGAAATCTGTTCCCATTTCCATTTGGGTATCTCAGGTTGTTGCAGAAGTCCTGAAGGCTTCTGGTATTTAGCTTTCACCTTGGCGCACGTTAAACACTTGCTAACATAAACAGCAACATCGCCTTTCATCCTAGGCCATCAATAATACTCCTTAAGATCTTGGTACATCTTATCCGCTCCTGGGTGGATAAAGTACCGTGATTTGTGGGCTTCATAAAAAATAACCTTCCTCAAACCACCAAACAGAGGAACCCAAATCCGTTTCATGAAGCATAAAGTTCCTTCCTCGTTTGGCACCAACTGCTTCTCCATCCCACGGAGATACTCATCTTCAATGAGCTTCGAAGATCAAACAACATTTACAGCCCTGAAGATCAAACAACATTTACAGGTCTGAAGATCAAACAACAACGGATCACAAATCCATACGTGACGTCCGAGGATGAGCTCACATGCAATGATAGATCTGACGAAGATTCGAAGACCGTTAAGATCCAAAGATCGGAAGCCATTCCAAGGGTGGCTGGATATAGCCGTTGTAGTGAAGGGGCACACCTTTTCGTCCGAAATCACATCTGGAATTCCGGACTAATTCTCTGGACTCTACCGTTAAATGCCACCCACAATGTGGGAAAATTTTACAATCTCATCCAAAATTGCCACATCGTTACGGATGCACCCACAAGGCATACATTGTGGGTTCTCTAACCCCACATTTATATATTTTTCACTCATTAGTACCTAGTAACTCTTAGATTATATTAGTAACGTAGATGGTGCCAACCATTTAGATAATTCATAGATCATAAAAAAATTAAGTTTTTTCACGATTTGTAAAAATTATAATACTCGCATCAAAGTCACGAATTAAGTAAACTCAATTCTACCCAAGTACCTAACCATAAAATACAAAACTAAATGACTCAATCTTGGACTTTCGACATACTTGATACTAATTCGAACTTTTCTTTCAAATTTGATTTTAGTGAAAATGTACCATTTATAGTTTAAGGATGAGAATCATTAAATAACACTAACTATTGCGAGAACAAAAAGAACAACTCCAAAACACTAAATTTTGGGATTTAAGGTTAATATTTATAAAATTTTATGTTTTTTACATTCATATGTGTATTATATATACATAAAAAAACCATCTATTTTTACCTACACATAGCCTTCATACATGTTAGTAATTTAACCTACAAATAACCTACATATGTGTAGGTTATACAAAAAGTGAAAATTTTTAATATTTTGTTTTGAATTCTGGTGTAGAAAACAATAAATCTTACATTTGTAACATTTTTATTTACTTCATAGACTTTTCGAATTGAAAAATGGGTGATTCATTGTGTTCTACTTGTTCTCGCAATATTCAGTGTTCTGCATAGAACACTCCCCTATAGTTTAAATATAAATAAGAAAACATCCACCGAATACATTTAAACAATATTACCAACATTTTTTCTGAAACTGGAATAGAGCATTCACATCCTTTCTATTATTTTCTACTCTATAATTTAATTAAAAATTATACTTTTCAAAATTTATCACTCATTTTAGAAAACCTCCTACATCCCATCCACAATTTTATCTTTATCTTACTTACCAACGTATTAGATTTCTCATTTTTGTAAACTCGCAATAATTTGATGGAGGATAAATAGTTGCTTTTCATAGTGTAACAATTTTCACAATATAGAAGTGGGGTAGAGAAATCGTGGACGAGATGTAGTGAGTTTCCAGTAGATTTTTTTTTAAGTTTTAAAGATATGGAAGGGGTTGATAGATGAAATGTGAATGCTTTAAGACACGATTATGTGAAACTAAATACGTTTTCATGTGATTCATTGTTGAAAATGGGTATGAAATTGGAAAACTATGTGAATTTCTATACATAGTTGTAAAAAAATGAAATGAAGACGCATAATCCCAACTTCCCAAGTACACAAACTGTAATTTTGAAATAAAGACACGGCTGTGTGAATGGTTAAAAAAAATCAACTTTTACATAAAGTGTATGTCACAATCATGTGAAAACCCACACATAGCATGTCATTGTGGTTGGCCTAAATAAAGTAGCCATTTACCAATAAAATCCAACTTTACAAAATGCATTCAAACAATATACACAACAACAATAGCTAATGTAAGGTGTTGACATACCAAATAACAAAAAATTCACTAACCTCCATGAAATGTAAGGCAATACTAGTGTAAGGACTCTCAAAAATGTCCCAAAGTGACCCGTAAGTAAAAACCTGAACCCCTGAAACCCTAGTCTAAATTAAAAACCAAGAAAACCAGATTTCTGGTCTTTAGGCGGGCCGCGTAAGAGTTAAGTATAGCTCACGCGGGCCACGATAACTCATCAAGTTTCCGGATCAGCTAACAGGCCACACGTCGCACACGTGGCAGACCTAGGTATGACATGCTAGCCCTAATCTATGAACTAGACTTCCTCGCGGGCCGCGTAAAGATCAAGGGAGGGCTCACGCGGGCCGCGTGAGACCCTAATTTCACCTATAAATAGCTTGGACCTCGAGCTTTCATTCTGTGTCCAAATAACTTTCAAAAACGAAAGTATACTGCTCCAAAGTCGAAATTACAATTAATATAGCGAGGCGCTGCTACGATACAGGGTATTAACTCGATCGCTACTACGATTCAATGTCCGATCGATTGAAACTATCCGATGGATGTTTAAGTGCTGCTCAAATTTGGGTTATACTTTGTCATTCGTCGTGAATTCGATGGATGTTTAAGTATTGCACTTTTTCATTCGTTGTGAGGGTTTTAATCTCGTGAGTTATCGTAAATGCTGTATTAGTTACTGACCTAGTTCGTGTGCATTGTTATGTAAATTAGGTTACAAGGCTAATCAGTAGGCTAAACTCTGCCCGTATAAATCTGCAATGTGAGTCATTCTCTTTTATCAAAAGTATTTTAAAATACTCCAATCATTTTCAAAAGTTATAATTACAGGGATTAAGTCATGGTTATCTTGAATCACTGGCTAATCGGGGTATTGTGCACATTACTAATTTCTCACAGTTAGGCTAATAAATCCTAACAGTGATAATCATCACTACTTGGGGAAAGACCCAATAGTGGTATGACCATCGTCACCAGGTGACACGGCGCCAGATAAAAATAAGATAAAAGCCATTGTAATCGCTCTTATGCTGTAATTTATAACTATGTGTCATTTTGTGCAAAATGAATGATTCACCAGTATTTCCCCGCTGACAAAATATTTTTAAAACATGTTTCAGGCGACCTGCTGTAAATCAAGGAAAACGTGCTACGGAGCACTAACAAGCTTGAAGAGGTGGCTCAGTTTGTGACAACCCTCACCAAACCAGGTATCCGTACGAATTAATTAATATCTAATTAATGCTTAATTACTGTGCTTGCTTACAACTGTGGTTAAACTGCTTCTTGATTTCTGATACATACATACTCATGCATCACATTTTATACTGTCACTCTATTATTTACACACAAACATCAGTGACAACCTTGATGCACAAAAGCACAGTTAGCACACTAAACGGATAACCCAATAAACATGCTGACATTGCCAGCACTAGACAGATATTGTCTCTGAGGCCAGTACGAGCCGGGAATAGATTACTACACTAGTAGGGAGTGTAGGGAGGTGAGGATCATTAAATTACGTCACTAGGTGATAGTTATAGTGACCGGATGTGCCTATAACATACTTTAATTGCAAAATTCTGCACTTTAAACAAAAAATTCAGCATTTAACTTAACTAGTAAAGTGCAAAAACATGAGAAAATAATACTAGACACTTTCCAAAGTGTCAGGAATTAATTGTGTCACTAAAAACACTATAAAAGGCACTTAAAAGCTTTACTTGACACTTTAACGGATTAATATCCAACCGGACAACCGAACTTTACCCGGAACATAAAAATATTGTCAATGACATTGTTTATACTTTTCTGAGCTAGTTAGGGTCCCCGAACACCCTAACACCCGTTATATTACATAACACACATAATACTCTAACTAAGACCTTTAGAACCTAACTAATCCTTAACTATAACATTTCAAACCCAACCATACCCCCCCCCCCTAATCCGATCGGTTCCCCATGTGGTGACACACCACCCATTTCTTGATTATTATAATCAAACTTGTCTAATATCTAAAAGACACTTTACACAATGGGTTTTAGTGAATATTGGGTTATATAATTACATGTAAGACCACCATTATCTCACTTCAAACTTGACACCAAAAATTACTCTCTCTCTTCCTCTCCTTAGTGTTCGGCCGAGAACACTAGTGCCACCACCATCATCATCAAGTCTTGATCTAGCAACATTACATACATACAAAGGTGCAACAGATCATACAAGGAGGCTCGGTGCTTTCGGAAACTCAAGAACCTCTCTACATTGCTTTTATCCACCTTGTTTACGCCTTGATTCTTCCCTAGCCACGAGCTAGTAGTAAGTGCTTCTAGACACCCTCTTGTTCTTGTTTAAAGTGGTTAATAAGAGATTTAACGGTTAAAACTCAAGAACACACAAGATCAAAACTAAAAGTCTTGAAAGAATGATGAACTAGATGGATAAAGAGAAACTAATGGTGTAAATCTTGTAAATCTTGCTTTGTTGTGAATATTTGATGTTGTTAGTTGCTGGTAGTGGAACGGATCGTCATCTAACCATGCTAGATCATGTTCATGGAACATGAACTAGTGATATGTTAAGTGTAAAAGTTGTAAGATGATGAACCCTTCCACACATAAACATGAACTTGTGTAAAAGTGATTTTTCTTGTAAAATAGAGTTCTAAACTAGTAGATCTAAAGATCTACAAGTGGTTTTTCGGAACAACCAAGTAAAATATACAAGTCTTGTTTTAAACCCGAATCTTACATACACTAAAAGCATTTTTGTGAACAAGCAAGTGTGTAAACACTGTGTGACAAGAAGATCTAACAAAGAAACATTTTCGTAATTTTTGACTAGAAGTTGTAAAATTACACATTCTTTAAAAATAAAGTTTCCAAGGAACTAATTTTATTTTTTAAAGATGACGAGATCCACTAAAAATGTTAAAAGGTTGCTACATATTTTTACACAACTTACAAGTTCATGAGTTTGCGACTTATACTTACTTTTGACTAGTTTGATGTTTGAATATTGTATATTGATGATTTGAAAATTGATTGATTGAATTTGAAAAGAAAATGATACGTTAGTAAGCGTGGCCACCTCCAGTTACAGAGGAAACTCTGGCGAAATTTTTCCAGAAATATAACACTTAGAAATATTTTGTGACAAGTGTTTATAAATATATTTTTAACTTGTTTTTCCAAATAAACTTCGCCAAGATTCTTATTACAAAATAACCAAGTGTCGGAGGTGGATTTTCGTAAATAAAACTTGTTAAATATATATTTAAAATATATATTTCATAGTAAAACGCTTGTGTGATTTTATGATTATTTTGTGAACTAGATATGTTATTTTAGAGTAAAAATAATATAACTTGAATACACTGAGAAGTATCGACTCCAAAATAATATCAACGCTATCACAAATAAATATTTAAGTTACACCGGTATTATTATTACCACGCGAACTTTAAAAATGTAACTTATGTATTTTTGGAAAATACTCTTAAATGTGTATTTTGAGAAAGGATTATTTGTGAAATTGTATAAAGTAAAATATAATATTTTTGGGAAAAATATGTATATTTTGGGAGACAGAATATTTTAGACAAAGTGATTTAAAATATATTTTCAAGTGAGACTTAAAAATATATTTTTGGAATTATAAAAACACACATGTATTAAAACCCCCATCCTTGGGAAGGAATATACTTATTAAATAATTAAGAAGTGTAAACACGGAATAGTTACCTAACTATTTCTCCAACAAAACGTTAAACCTTAAGCCAAGGCACGGCCGTCCGTCTAATAGAAGTTAGTACGTGTAGGTCGTCACGCAGCAGGTTGATTTGGGATTGACTATTTCGATACGCACTTCAGTGAGTTCATGTCCCTCTTTTCTCTTAACTGTTTTCAGTTTTTATACTTCGGGGGTGGAATACATGTTACAATGATTACGGATACTTTTATACATGGTATGGTTAGCTTAAGGAGGGTTACAACTTAGATCATGTGAGTGGGTAGGCGGAAACCAGAGGTCATTAATCCTCATTGTAGGACCGAGGGTCATTAGCGGTAGATCTATCTGGGTGTAGCGAGCCCAACTCCAGGCCCAACAGTACGTACCTCGGGGTGACTTTGAGCCCGACGCAAAAATCTGCTAGGTTTGAGTCTTCCTACAGCACTTCACACATATCATTGGCTTTGCAACCCAATGGTGATCTCTTTTTCCTTATTTGCTATATACCAGGGATTTTTCATACATACAAATGTATTACAAAGGTTTTACATACTCACTTTTACATGAACTCGCTCAACTTTTGTTGATTTTTCAACTTACATGTATTTCAGGGAATTAGGGATCTGGCGAGGTATGCTATGTCTTCATGTTGCGTAGGAGAAGTGATGTCATCCGAGTTTAAGGGTTGTGACTTTTTCCTGGACGAGTCATAAGTCCTAAACTGTGTCTATTTCATGTTTTCTGGTTGTGTCTTATGAACAAGGTCTCTATTATGTTGTGTTGTAAACTCGTTGCATGTGTCAACTCTAAAACAACGTTGTCGTATTTTACTTTTAAAACTTGAAGTAATGGATGATCATCATGGTTTTACTTTCATATAGCTTTGTTGTGATTAAGCTATGGTATTAAGAAGTCACACCAAATAAACCCACGCTTCCGCAAAGCCAGGGTGTGACAGCTTGGTATCAGAGCCTTGATCATAGCGAACTAGGATTCCTTCTCGAGTCTAGACTATGATCACTAGGGCTCTCACGAAAACATTTTTATATTGCATACACTAAACGTCCAGATCCAGGGCACAAACATTTTTTTTTTACAAAAAGGGCACAATACACTTTTCAAGGATTTAAAATTCAGTCGGGGAGACTGAGGGAGTTCAGTCGGGGAGACTGAGGGAGTTCAGTCTGAGAGACTAGGAAGTTCAGTCTGAAAGGCTGGGAGGATAGTCTAGGGAAGACTAGGATGATTACTTGTTTGCTTATTGGTGACTAACATGTTTATTTGATTATATGATTGATTGTTTGTGTGTATGTGTGTTTGTGTTACAGACATCATGCCTTCTTCATCAGACACTGGAGTTTCCGACACTCTGGACCCTATGGCGATAGTGTCAAATGACATAGTTTCATCGGAGCACGAGGTCCACACTTCCGATACTACCAGCACAGACGATGACGACTTCCAGCCCTTTGCGCTGCCTGACGTCGTAGCCGAGCCTGCTGATGGCCATCTCGCTGGGGATTTACGACTCGTGGTGATCCCTGCTCCTGTACCCCTTGTCGCTTATCCGGTTGTAGATATGCCACTTGCTGATGTTTCTGACGACGATGTCGATCTATTAGAGGAGGACCCACTTGAGGATGACCTTGAGGGTGAGGTCCCTATTGCTGCTGATGATATCCTACTCATTGCTGACGCTCCTGCAGAGGAGGCTCCTGTTCATTCACCTGTCCCAGACTCATTTGAGTCTGTGGCGTCCGCATCTTTGCACACACAGGGAGTGCAACACCACTCACACGACACCGACCCTGACATGGCGTCATCAGCTGCACCTGCACCCGCATACAGCTTTGAGTTTGATCACGATGTTGATGATGATCCTATTTTTCCACCTGGTTTTGATCCTGACCAGGATATTGAGTTCATTCACTTAGACCAGCCCCTAGAGGAGCCTATAGCCCCTATCGATCCTTTGTTTGATGATCCCGCTGATTTTGATATGGATTTGGTTGACCCAGAGCCTGTCGTGGCCCCTGAGCCAGGCGTCGCTCCTGATCCCGCATTAGAGCATGACCCTGTTTATGCCGATGCACCTGCTGTTGCTCCTTTTGTTGATGACATACCTGTTGACGATCATCCCGTTGTTGCTCCACCGTTGGTGGATGATCATGTTGTTGACGCTCCTGTTGATGCTCCACTTCTGTTAGAGGATCCTGTTGTTGCACCACTTCCTGATCCAGTGCCGGTGTTGTTCGACCGTGCACCTTTTGCGACCCATATTGATCCTCGATACGCTCACACCCGCAACGGGTGGATAGATGATGACGATGATTACCCACCTTTCGTGTTCCCTGTTACACCCCCTGTAGCCCCCGTTTCAGCCCCTGTTTCAGCCCCCATTGATGTCTCTTTGCTTCCCACACATACCACGGATGCTCGTCACACCGACTTACCTATCACGTTCCTTCAGGACATACCTCCACCACGTCCTGGGGGGGGTTCATCTCGACAGCCGTTTGGTCATACACCTTTCATGGCAGGAGGCAGTCAGCTCATACCCCAGATTTCTCATCCTACTTTTGTTCCCCTGTGCTGCCATCATCCTTACCGTTCACGTCACAGTTTTCTTCTGTTACACCACCCACTGCACCATCCTTCGCTCCATCTAGTGAGCCATTCCTCTGGACTACGCCCCCCATTATGCCACCATCTAATCCGTATCACCCATATCACGTGGGGTATTCTACGGAGGATATTCTCACATCTTTCATGATACAGCAGGAGGCACTGACCCGTCGCGTACAGGAGCTGGAGAGAGCTCAGCGACCACCGTGCCATGGCCAGACCCCACCTGCAGTATCACACCCTCCGCGTCCGCTTTCACCTGATTCTGCCGCTCGCTTTTGGACTCCTGAGCAGCAGATAGCATACTTATTGCGCGCTCATCGCGCTATGGAGGAGGACTGGCTTCATATGCGACGTTTACTCTTTTCTCGTTTTCCCCCTCCTCCACCGCCATCAGCTTAGGCCTTTTTGATTCGACGCAGGTAGACTTTTGGTGAGACGACCGCGATTGTGCAGACTACACAGCTTTTGGAGACCGCATGTTGATGATTGTGACTTTTGATGATTTGTATATTTGTTGTTGTTGTCACTGACTAGTTAGTTTGGACTAGGGCGAGGTGGCCCTTAGTCACTGATGATGTACAATACAGTTATGAACTTGTAAACCTTACATTGTGGTCTTGATTTATGAAAGCGCAATCGCAGTATTCTCATTATATGTGATGTTGGGTTGATTATTGATATTTTATAACATGTGATGTTATGTGCTTGATTTATTTGTAACATGAGATGTTATGTGTTTGATAAATGGAATACGTACGATTCATTTACTTATAATAACTTGACCAACGTGAGACGTCTTTTAGAAGATGCCTCCAAGACGCGAGATGCGTATGCCTACCAGCGAGGCAGAACTCCAAGGAATCATTGCTGCCGCCATAGCGCAGTATGCCGCCTCACAAGGAGGAACCAGCGGGAGCAATTCGAACAATAACGGCAATAACAATCCACCACATGGTAATGTTAAGTCGTTTGAGACATATTACAATACATTTGGATATTTATAGCACGTCCGCTAATACCATTTGTAAATTCTAACGTATGTGCAGGGTGCACTTACAAGCAGTTCCTAGACTGCAAGCCCGTGAATTTCGACGGCACCGGAGGTGCTGTTGCGTTCGTTAGGTGGGCTGAGAAAACAGACTTTGTCTTAAGAATGAACAAATGCGCTCCCGATCAACAAGTGACTTACATCTCAGGGCTGTTTCTGGATGGAGCCCTATCCTGGTGGAACTTACAAGTGCAGACTTTAGGAGAAGCTGCTGCTTATGCGTTAACCTGGGCTGAGTTAAAAGAGTTAATGCGAAGAAAGTATTGCTCGCGTGCTGAGATACAAAGGTTAGAGACTGAGTTCTGGCATTTAAGGATGGATGGTCCCAAGATTGCAGAATACGTTCAAAGATTTCATGATTTATCCCACGTTGTGCCGTACATGGTCACACCAGAGTTTAAACGGATTGAAAGGTTCATCTGGGGATTGGCTCCCCAAATAATGAGGATGGTCACCACATCCAAACCTGCCACGATCACGGAAGCGATCGATCTTAGTGTGGCGCTTACTGAGGAGGCCATTCGGTTGAACAAGTTTCCAAATGTTGAACCAAAGAAGAAAGAAACACATGCTAAGTCGTCTGGTGAAAACAAGCGAAAGTTTTCAAACTTCAACCAAGGAACCAGCCATGTAAGCAAGAAGGACGAGTCAAGCACACCGGTCCAAGCTGCAACCGGTGTTGGGAAGAAAGGGAAAGGTTATATGGGTACACAGCCCAAGTGTAACACCAGTCAGCGTCATCATTCTGGCCGGTGTGGGCCAAAAATATGTGAAGCTTGTGGAAAAGTTGGCCACTTGAAGGATACTTGCTGGGCTAGTGCTGGCCGGGGTGGCCAAGGAGGTTTTGGTAATAGAAACAACAACCGTGGTGGTAATGGAAACCGCCCACAAGGAAACAACGGAGGAAATGGGAACCGTGGAAACGTTGCGAATCAAGCCGGTAGTGGGAATCGCAACCAAAACAACACTCAAGCTGGGAACGGAGGTGGTAATGGGCAAAGACTGGGCTGTTTTAACTGTGGTGACATTGGGCACTTTAAGAAGGAATGCCCAAATTTGAACCAAGCACGGGGAAGAGTCTTTAACATTGGCGCAAGGGAAGCGCGCCATGTCATGGCCCCCGACCCGGTTTGACCCGTTTCAGGAGCCGCGGGACAGAAATCCCGTGGTATTTATTTAACAGCGGAAGTTTTCTTCAGGATCTTTTAAAAACTGCAATTTCCCGATTATTTTATTTCATAACTCGGGATAAAACCCGGTAATTTACAATCTTGAGATTTCACGAAGAAATCTTTTATTTTACAAAACATGTTTCTTTATTTTATACTGAGCCACTTCCTTAAGCTTGTAGTGCTTCGCGGCACTTTTCCTGGATCACAACAGATCACCTGAAACATGTTTGAAAAAGGTTTTGTCAGCGGGAAATACTGAGTGAATCATTCTATTTACTAAAACGACTCGTTTGTTATAATTTACAGTATTAAGAGTGATTACAATGTTTCTGATATCAAACCAACTACCCACGGTATTTGTCACTCGACCGGATCTGTGACTATGGTCATATCCCCCATTGGCTGCCCCAATGGTGACGATTATCAAGTTATGTATACAAAACCCCACATACCGGCTGTAATTTGGTGATTACAAAGACTTAATCCCTGTAATTATAACTTTGACAATAAACATGCTTTTTGAAAGTAATTTGATAAAAAGAGAATGACTCACTTTGCAGATTTAATTTGAGCAGAGCCTAGCCTAATGATTAGCCTTTTTAACCTAAATTTAATAACAATGCCCACAAAACTGGGTTAGTAATGAATACAGCATTTACGATAACTCACAAGATCAAACCCTCACAACGAATGACAAAGTGCGATACTTAAAAATCCATCGAATTAACGACGAATGACAAAGCATAACCCTAATGTGGGCAGCACTTAAACATCCATTGGATATTTTGATCAATCGGACATTGAATCGTATCAGCGATCGAGTTATTACCCTGATTGCGGCAGCAATTAGTGATCCGTGTGTGTTTTAGAAGTGTTTCTGCGATATCTCAGTCTACGTAATGAGAATTTACGTCGTTCAAGTGCCAAACTTCGATTGCCAATGCCTGCTATTTATACCCAAAAATTGACCATGCTTACGAACCGTAAGACTCATCCCTTACGGTCCGTAAGGGACACCTAATGACCATAGGGTGGCCACGTCTGGGACTAGCCTAGCTGAGTTGACAGTTTCTCAACATTCGTTTTTGACAGCACGATTTTTAAGATAATCGTAACTAGGGTTTACCCCCCCCCCCTGAGTTTTAGGGGCCCTGATCCTAATTCCGGTTGTTCTGAAAATTTTAGGGTTTGTGCAGAATCACTTGGGTGTCTCAATTAGGGTTTCCTATTGGACAATTAAAATAATAAATATGACTTTTGATGAGAGTTGTTACACGCCAGGATCTGAACGTTGTCACCGGTACGTTCCCTATAAACCAACGTTTTGCATTTGTTCTTTTTGATACTGGTGCCGATTATAGTTTCGTGTCGTTAGAATTTAAGAGTATACTTGGTTTGGCCACTAGTAAGTTAGACGTTCCATACTCGATCGAATTGGCGAATGGGAAACTAGTTGAAACGGGTGAAGTTATAAGAGGATGCGTGATCGAATTGGGAGGACACGAATTTACGCTAGACCTGCTACCTGTCGAGTTGGGAAGCTTTGATGTGGTAGTGGGAATGGATTGGTTGTCCAGCAACAAGGCCGAGATTGTTTGACATGAGAAGACCATCCGCATCCCTGTGACGGATGAAGAAACCATCGTAGTGCACGGAGAGAAGCATGATACGCCGTTGAGTTTTATTAGCTGTCTGAAAGCTAGGAAGTGTTTGCATAAGGGATGTGTTGCATTCTTGGCACACATCGTGGATAAGAAAGCTGCTGAGCCAAAGATCGAAGACATTCCAGTCGTCAAGGAATATCCGAAAGTCTTTCCAGAAGACTTGCCAGGATTACCGCCTCAAAGGCAAGTCGAGTTCCATATTGACTTGGTTCCAGGTGCCGCGCCTGTAGCCCAGGCACCCTACAGACTTGCGCCTTCGGAGATGCAGGAGTTTTCGACACAACTCCAGGAGCTGTTGGATAAAGGATTCATCAGACCAAGCTTCTCACCTTGGGGAGCTCCGGTTCTGTTTGTTAAGAAGAAGGATGGTAGTTTCCGTATGTGTATAGACTACCGTGAGCTTAATAAGTTGACTATCAAGAACAGATATCCCTTGCCGAGGATCGATGATCTATTTGACCAGTTGCAAGGCTCAAGCTTTTATTCAAAGATCGATCTTCGATCCGGATACCATCAACTTAGGATACAAGAGGAAAGTATCCCGAAGACAGCCTTTAGGACTCGTTATGGACATTACGAGTTCCTAGTTATGCCATTTGGGTTGACGAACGCACCTGCAGTTTTCATGGACCTAATGAACCGAGTCTGCAAGCCGTACTTGGATAAGTTTGTGATCGTATTTATTGACGACATTCTGATTTACTCAAAGACAAAGGACGAGCACGAACAACACTTAAGAGCTATTCTAGAACTACTCAAGAAGGAGAAATTATACGCCAAGTTCTCGAAGTGCGAGTTCTGGTTGCGTGAAGTCCAATTTCTTGGACATGTGGTAAATGGAAATGGAATCCATGTTGATCCCACAAAGATCGAGGCGATCAGGGATTGGGAGACTCCAAAGACGCCAACCGAGATTCGACAGTTCTTGGGTTTGGCTGGTTATTATCGAAGATTCATTGAGGTTTTCTCTAAAATCGCTCAACCTCTGACCGCGCTCACACAGAAAGACAAGAAGTTTGATTGGAGTGACAAACAAGAAGAAGCGTTTCAGTTGTTAAAGAACAAGCTTTGTGACACACCGATTTTATCGCTACCCGAAGGAACGGATGATTTTGTGGTATATTGTGACGCCTCGCGTCAAGGTTTGGGTTGCGTGCTGATGCAACGCCAGAAGGTTATAGCTTACGCGTCACGCCAGTTGAAGGTTCATGAAAGGAACTATACCACTCATGATTTGGAGCTAGGCGCAGTGGTATTTGCGTTGAAAATCTGGCGACATTATTTGTATGGTGCGCGATGTACAATTTTCACGGATCACAAGAGCTTACAGCACATATTCAACCAAAAAGAGCTTAACATGAGGCAAAGACGCTGGGTAGAGCTTTTGAATGATTATGATTGCGAGATCAAGTATCACCTAGGGAAAGCGAATGTGGTCGCTGATGCCCTGAGTCGAAAAGAAAGGATCAAGCCCATAAGGGTTAGGGCTTTGGAGATGCTTGTCCAGACAGATCTCTCTCTACGCATTCGTGCCGCGCAGAAAGAAGCTTTGAAAGATAGGAACATTGAAGATGTGTTGTTTTGTTTGAGCACCACAGTTTGGATGCACTTTGATTTTAGGATATGTGGTTGTTTGATCTTCGAGTCTGGGTGAGATTCGGGACGAACTATTGATGTCTTATTGTCAAGGTGATGATAATTTTGAATAAATCAGACCAGGTCTGTAGATCTGTGTGATGATTTTGAAAAAGATCGGATTGTGTAGACACAATTTGTATCTTGGCGGGGCAATCCGGATGGCAACTATCGTTTGCAACTGTGAATGCAGCCATAGCAGATCAGGCATCATAATCTGACTAATAATTTGAGCCTCGTGTTATTCGATATATATATATATATAGGTAGAGGATCCTGTAAAAAGTGCTCAAAGTGCTCAAAGTGTGAGAAGTGTATTATAACACTATATATAATACTATATAACACCATATAAACACCGTATAACAATATGTAACACCATATAATACCATATAACACTATGTAACACTATATATCATTATATAACAAATATAACACTATAGGTTGTCTGATAGCATGTCTATGATAAATGTATAGTGTTATATTTGTTATATAATAATATATAGTGTTACATAGTGTTATATGGTATTATATGGTGTTACATATTGTTATACGGTGTTTATATGGTGTTATATAGTTTTATATATAGTGTTATAATACACTTCTCACACTTCAGACCCTTTTTACACTATCCTTACCATATATATATATATATATATATATAGGGAGAAGATCATGCGAGAACCACCTCTTATTGCGAGAACCGCGAGAACCAATGTGAACACAACCAAAAATGCCTAAAAATAGCTAAAAATCACACAAAATTTTTTTTTTTAATATTTTTTATTAAAAAATCGCTACTTTTCGAAGCAAAAAAAAATAAAAAAATTATTATTATTTTTAAAAAAATTTTTTTTTTTTTTTTGCTTCTAAAAGTAGCGATTTTAACATAAAAAATATTAAAAAAAATTTTTTTGGATTTTTTTAAGATTTTTTTAGGTTTTTTGGGGGTTTAGTTTTTAGCATTTTAGCTTGGGGGTGGGGGGTGGGGGGGGGGTTTAGGTTTTTGGGGGGTGAGGGAGGGGGGTTAGGTTTTTTTTTAGATTTTAGTTTTTAGCATTTAGCTTGGGGGGGGGGGGGTGGGGGGTTTAGGTTTTTTTGGGGGGGGGGGGTTAGGTTTTTTTAGGTTTTTTTAGCTATTTTAGGTTGTGTTCACATTGGTTCTCGCGGTTCTCACAATAAAGGTGGTTCTCGCATGAGCTCCTCACTATATATATATATATATATATATATCAATTTTCAGGTGCGTTGATATTTTTCTATCGACTTTATGTAATTTAGGTTTGTTGAAATACATAAAATGTAGTATAAAAGTATTTGATAATGTGGAGTTTGTAAAGATTTCTACATTGTGAGGAAAGTGAGTGTTTTTTTTTGGAAGTCTGAGATTTTGATGTGGCGCCGAGGTGACAGTTTGTGAAAGTCTTCTTAAATCACTAATATTGTCGGTGCTCTTAGCTCACTTGTTACTTGCCTCTTAATCGGACGTCTCAGGTTTAATACATGTGCGTGGATAGGGCTGCAAACGAACCGAACGAACACGAACAAAACCTTGTTCGTGTTCGTTGTTAAGAAATATACGTGTTTGCGAACCGTTCACAAACACTTATCGAACGAGATTTTATGTTCGTGTTCATTTGTTAAGGAAATGAACTTGTTCGTGTTCGTTTGTGTTTGTTTGTTAATTTTAGGCAACGAACAAAAACGAACGTTGACGAACACAAATGAGCACAAACTAATGTTTATGAACACAAGTGGAAATAAACGAACACAAACAATCGTTCATGAACAAAATTTATAATACACTGACAGTTATTAGATATTTAATTTGTCGTAATTTTGAAGTATTTAAATAAATATAAAAACTAAAAACACTAATGAACTATCCAACACAAACGAACACGTTACCGAACGTTCACGAACATAAATGAACGAACACGACCTCTGTTCATGTTTGTTCATTTAACTAAACGAACGAAATTTCTTGTTCGTGTTCGTTTGTTTAATAAACGAACGAACACAAACGAACTTCCCGCCGACGATTCACAGACTGTTCGCCGAACATTTGGTTCGTTTGCAGCCCTAGGCGTGGAGTAATTTTAGGATACTTGGAATAGAGTGTAGAAGGAATGTTATAGACGAGTAACTCGTCTACAGTTTACCGTTAAAAAAAGTTTAATGGGTTAACGATTTAAAAAATAAAAATAAAAAAAAGACCGCCCATCAAGTTCCAGAGAACTTAGAGCTTTCACATCCAATCCACTAAAAATATACATACATTCCACTAAAAAACAACTCCTATATCAATATACTAGGTGTACACCCGTGTGAATACACGGGTTTGTTCTAATAACGATCGGAATCAAATACTAAAAAACATATTATAATATATTATTTAAATTCTTTGTGTTTAGTTACATATCTTTATAAAACAATGTTAAATGTTTATTGTTTTAGTCTACATGTTTGATATAGAAAATATGGTAAGTAATTGATAATATTTTGTCTAAAATGAAAGCATAACCTAATTTTATGTTGTCTAATAACTTCTTATATATGACCTTTTTTTTTTGACACATTGTTAGTGTAAAATTCAGTGGACACATGGGTATGTTTAATAACGATCGAAATCAAATACTAAAAAACAGATGGACGTGTTGTTGTTAGTATTATAAATATAATGATAAAAGTTTAGACACAAGAGAAGCATAACGAACCCACAAAAGTTTTTATAGATGATAACAGTTTGTCACAACTTACAGGCAGGACCGATATGCCCTCTCATATCACACAACCTAAAAGAACAAACACAATAATTAACCGAAACAATCATAATGAGTCTATGTTTAAATAATTAAAGAAACTCTTCCTCACCGTTAAAGATACAAACGATTGGGCTTAAACAACAAAGTGACTATAAACAACAAAGAAAGTGGAACTTGGAACTTCGAATTCCAAAGTTGCTTACATCTATATCATATCCTGCCATTAGACTATTAAATCTTCAATCTCCAAAGCTCACCTAGCACAATTGACCTATGCATGTGCCTGTCTCGTCGAAGGACAAAGAGATAAATGAGAACTGTCACAACTTGATCTAGGTCTAGACATTAAACAAAAACTATAAGAAAATCAAATGCAAGATATAGCCGGTGTTTATGTCCATACCTAGAGACCAACTCTAACAGACCAGGACATAGGTCTCTTCTTATCTTTATCCTTGCTAAATGCAGTTGTAATTATGTTTTTTTTTTCTGGCCAAAAGCCCCTTCCCACCATAATCACCACCTAACGAAGGAAGATATAAATAAGCAAACTTACGAAATTCAGAGTAAAATCAAATCTTCAAAAGAGATTAAAAAAAACACCCTAATCTCCACCATCTCCACCTGATGCGGTAGCTAGAGATCTGTCATCCCCCTTTCTCCTCCACCTGAGTCTCTATCCCGGCTATGTCAATAAAATTGCTAAAAGGATGACAAACTCAATTCATATATGTGAAAACGGGTCAATATGGGTTAACCAAAAGTAAAGTAGTTATAAAATCGCTAAAAAGATGACAAATTTGACCATTTTATGTGAGAAGGGTCAGTTTGGATTAACACTAAAATAAAAATGCTAAAAAAGAATACAAATCGTGTCAGTTTGGGTTAATCGTAAGTAAAACAAATATACAATTGCTAAAAAGACAACAAATTCAGCTCACTTATGCTAAAACGGGTCAATTTGGCTTAATCGTAAAATTAAAAAACAAATGCTAAAAACACAACAAATTTAACTCATTCATGATAAAACACAACTAAGAATGTATGTCCACTCACCTTGGCCCGTAGGCCATAACACAACTAAGAAGCCATAATCCTTTACTAAGAATGTTAGAAATAGGAAAAGAGAATTCAATACCTTTGCCAGCGGCCTTAGTATCACGCCCTTTACGGATTGAGCAACCATGATTAGCAACTGCCTGAAAGTTGGTAGAATGCAAATATATAAGTTGAGAAAAACTTATGATTTTTTTATAGAATTTAGTAGAAAGTGTTTCGTATATACCCATGAAAAATGGTTGATGTTAGCAGTTTCGTGTTTCCCGGTCAACCTTCTCTTGTTTCCTTCTCCATAAGCACTAATGTGCTCTGTGTGGCGAAGTGAAAGGTTCAAAATCACCTTTTTAATCACCTCAAATCCACCATCTTCTCTCATGGCTTTTGTACTGCAAAATTGTTTATAAAAAAGTAATAAAGTTTGAAAAACATGGAAATATTGGTTTTAATTCTTAATGCTAATAATTAGCATGTATAAGAAAGCAAATACCTGTAGTTAGTGTGCCATCCTGCACCATTCCAGTCTCCCTATCAATGCAAACCAGAAGAATTTGTGCAGTTAAATATAAGATCAGTAAGAAAAGTGAGTACAGATGGCATATTCAACTAATTGACATATGAATGGAAGTTACTACATTAACATAATTAATTGAAAAAAATTATGTTTTTGTAAATCGAATTCACCAAACTAATAATATATAAAAGGGTTGACGCCAAACCTCAGGGACGAAAATGACATTTTATTCTTTATTTTATTTACTGGGCAGCCATGTTTAAGTTGAACTGATAGCCTCTATTAGTGATCTGAGTGTATTCCAATCATGTTTTTGTAAACTGATAACCAGCTTACAGCAAATTCATAGCCTCAAAATGCATTCATCTAACCTCTCTTCAAAATCTCTCATCAGTTATCATTTTAGAAACTTTATCTTCACTTTCAACATGGAATATAACAAAACTTCTTTAAAAGGCACAACAATAAACCTAACACTAAAACTGTTTAAAAAAACTCTAATTAAAGTAATACAAGTACTATTGGAAGAACCGTGCACCGGCCTCTATAAAAACATTTCACACAATTCAGATCAACTCAACATGTTCCAAAGATAAGATAAAGATAAAGAGAAGGAGAAAAGGGGCAAGTGGGTTTAACCTACCTCTTAATCTCCTTGCAAACAATAAAGTTCGTTCACAGTTTTACTCTAATTTAACTGCGCTCAGTTTTGTTTGTTCTTCAGTAAGGACGAGAGCGGTTTCCTCCATGATAATTCCTATCTGGCCCACCATCTCTGTTGTTGTCTCTACGTCTATCACCGCCGCCACCGTAGCCGCCGCCACCTCTTTGATTCCGCCACCACTGTACAGTACAATCACCTAAATCAACAAAAGCACAAAAGAGCCTAGAAACTATCTTGTTAATTATCCATATTCCATAGAAGAAGCAAACTGAACCTATTTTCTTAACTGATCCCATTATCTAATATGAATCTTGGTTTTAAAAAAACACGTGGTGCTCCGATGCATTTTGATCCCAAAAGTTGATGGCGTAGCGCGCTCATCACGTATGCGAGCATTTTATTACCAAGAGATTATGGTTGTCACATTAATTTATTCAGGGGTGAGAGACAAAATGTGTTTCATGTCAAACAAACCCAACCCAACCGAACTTGAGCCCAATTAGTATTACCACACCTGCCGAAGGTTGGGACCTTTTTCCGCGTGAACTATCCACAGCAGAATTACTTTCCTGCAAATTTTAAAGACTTAAGTTTTCCGGTTGGGACCTTTTTCCGCGTGAATAACCTAAAAAATTTTGACAGCCACCATGCCCGAACCCATGATCGCCATGGCCACCATGCCTGCCTTCATTTCTAGCTTCTCTTACTGCTCAAAACAGAACCAAAAAAATAAATTTAAAATTTACGCAAGAAATGAAATCAGCTTGACAAGCTAGATCCTATATCATAATATCGACACATAAAAACTGAACAAATCCTACAAAATGTGATACCATACCCCATTTAGATTTCTTATTCGGTGTAAGGCAACCGAAGCGACAATTCGAGAAACATAAAATGACAATCAAAGGAATTCACATGCATTACGAGAGCATCATCCATGTAACTTAATGTGCTCTTTTTCTTCTTTCTTCATAGTTTTCATGCAATGCCTTCATCAGATACAATCTGCTGAAACTCTACCCTGCGACGCTTCACTCCCACCCAAGCTTTTGGACATAACAATATCAGTCAAATATCTTAAATCAATGATATCATATAGGGGCAGTTAAATAATTTTGACTTTGAATGAACCTAAAACTTATAGATTTAATACCCATATAACTTAACAATGGTTTTGCAGAGACAATGAGCAAAAAAGCTTGGATTAGACCAAGCATGGCACCTATCAACAAAGCCGAAGAAGCCGATGAGACATGTCTTCTCTTGTTCGTATTCTCTGGTCATATCCCAAAAAACATTTTTTAAGTAAATAATTCATATAAATTTAAAAACGTACATCTGAGTCAGCATACTTGGTGTTTAGTTACAGACAAATCATCATTCAAGTGCCCGTTTAAGTAAGAAATGGTTACGAAATACAGCGATTTAAAAAAGTCAAAGTTTAGAAACAAATTATACCATGTTTTGGTAGCAATGACATTTTCTCATTATCTGATTTTGACCTCGGTTGTAACTCAATATCATCAAGAATTGAACTTGAACTTGTTTAGGTCCCACCCTTTGATCAAAAACAAATAAAGACTCTAACTTTAACATCAAAAAACAATCTTTAAACTGTTAAATCTGATAAAAAGAAATAAAGACTCAAACTTTAACATCAAGAAACAATCTTTATTACCTAAACTTTCCATATCTTTTGGTGGTGGTTGTTGGTCAAGTTTTCCGGTGGTGGGTGGCCGGATTTTGCCTCTTTTTCCGGTGGAGAAATCAATAACTGGTGGAGCAGCAGATGAGATGGGTTTGGGAGATAAGGTGGCCAACAGGCTTGTGATGGACTAAGGAGGGTTTGGTTTTGTGGAGGGTTCAGTTCTAGGAGAAATATGGTAGTCTGAAGGAAGAGAGAGAGAGAGAGAGGTGTGAAGATGACTGAGTCATGTTTTGAATTTTGAAAATGAGGCGTAATTGACTTAGAATGTAGCGACAAATTGACCGTCACAGCGACAGACGACGACGATTTCTTAACTTCTTCCCGTTTTCTTACTTTACTCTTAGGTTTCACAACCGGTTTACGCAATTCCACAACCGATCTCGTCTTGTTCTCTGCAGGCCCTAGTACCGGTCGTGATTCCGATTCAGCAACATCCATTACTGAACTCACGTCTTGTTCTTGCATATGGACCAACACAAAATGGCTCTTTCTTTCTTGATTATCAAGACTGATACATTAAATTCTATAAAATCTAACAGCTTCCACCTACAAATATACAAATCAACTTGATTTCAGTAGCTAAACTGAAAAAAAATCAAACAATTAACACATACCAACTTTGTTCAATTAAAACTCCACATCTGCTTGCTTTCTTCTAATTCTAAAATACAACAAAAGAAAAAGAACTTAAATTGGAATTTAATTACCAAAAAAGAAATAACAAAACTGATAAGAGAAACCATAACTGAAGCGTTGCCGACATGTGAAGGTCTTAAATCTAAATCAGCGGCATTAAGCAACACAGCATTAAGCAACAATAACATATAAATACAACAATAAAAAGTATTGCAGAATGCAAACCTCTCTGAAGAAGGTGATTGGCTGCTGAGCAAGAGACTGTGGATTTCCAATGTTAAAGTAAATTATCTGCAAATATATTTTAAAGACGTGAGCAGCAAATCAAAACTTATACCTTCCTATAACTGTAGGAGTGTTTATCAAGGCTTGTTTAATAAACAATAAAAGAGCTCGAGCTCAAGCTCATCTAAACTCGGCCCGGTTTAAGCTTTTAACTCGCCGATCTCGAGTAGCTCACAAGCGGCTTGGCTCGTTTGTAATTCTACCTATAAAAAAACAAAAGCACATAGAAAACAATACCTCCTCAAAAGGATGAGAACCTGGATTTGCTTGCAAATCTTGCTGTAATTTCTGTAACAACAACTAAATATAATATAAAAACATTAAAAAAAACTATTCATTCAACTAAATTTACAACTTCTTTAGCAATCTATACATATATATTAATCAAGCTTAATCAAATTTAGGTTTTTTAAACTAACCTGAGCCAGAGACACAATTTCACCACGAACAGCATACTCACATTTCAAAACCTAAAAATAAAAAAAAAAATAAAAAACATCAACACACAAATCATCCATACAATCATTCGTTTAAATCAACTTATTATTATATCAACTGTATCAATCCAATCTGATTTCACATCTTATCAAATCACCGATCAAAACATCAACACTTGAAATCAACATAAACCAAAACAACAAAACCCTAAGTGGTGCTAAAAATCAAATCAAGTTACAGAAGTAAAACAGATAAGAAAACAACCTTAGGGTTTAAGGAATCAACAGTGAGAGGTGGAGTAGAGATGTTGGAAGCCATTGAAGTGTCGGAAGTGAAGAATTGAGGAAGAATGGACGAATAGTAACAATCATAAACTATCAATAATGAAACAAAATTAGGTTAATTATGATTACCTTGTAGATGATTGGAGGCCTGATCGGAGATGGAGAGCCGCATAAGCAGATCGGTAGGTTAGAGCAGATCCAGAACTTTGTAGTGAGTTTTTGGAATTTAGGGTAAAAAATCGCCAGAGGGAAAGGGAAGAGGGAAACTGGATCTGATGTTTGTGATGAGATTGGGCGGGCCATGTCTTTTTAAAATTCAAATTACCTCTAATTTGAAATATTGATTTGTATATACATTGAGATTTAAAAAGATTTAAAAAAAATCGGATTTATGACATCAGCGGAATCTATGTGGCATCCTAGGTGGCATACCTAATATCATGACAAGTAAGCAAAGTAAGGTCATGCTCTAAGCTCCTCTTATAGATAGTATAGATTTCCACTAAAAACAAATATTTTTTCTCTCTCCTTTTCAATATATATTACATTTTTCTCTCTCCTTCACTCACAACCACTTTCAATATATATTAAAAAATTATAGTGGGTGAACAGTGTCCCTCCAAATATACAGATGAACAGTAACATTTTCTCTCTCCTCCACTCACAACCACTTTTTATACTCTTTATATTATAAAAACTCTACACACTGGATATGATGGACCGGATGGGAATGGTCTTACAATATGAGTTGAGCTGTGAGGTGGTTTACCAATTTATGGAAACTGTACTACAATCCTACTTTATGATTGAGGGTCAGAAAGGGACCTTTTGGTGTTGACAAGTCAAAGTCTACTTATTATGAAGTAGTAGGAAACAACCTTCCAAGCCACTATAAATTTATGACACTTTATTGAACAAAATTTTATATTAACAAATCAGGGAAAAAACGTAAAACAGAAACTAATAATAAAACTAAACCCATTTAACTTTTGTAGCACAATTACAAAAATCCAAAATTTTATTATAAAAATTAAAATCTTAAAGGTCCAAAAAATAATAATAATAATAATAACACAAAAGACAAAAAAAAACACTATTCATCCGAATGTTATCAATTAATATTATATAGATAATATATGTTAAGATTTAGTTTTACACATTTTCTTAATATCTATAAAATTAATTGAATAATTATATAGTCGCCGTTCGAAAAAAAAAACATAATAACTAAAACAAATATATCTACATTATATTTTGAATAATTTTTAATTAAATTTGTAATGAGAAATAAGGCTACTGTTTTTATTCTAATATCTGTGTTATCTTAATATAGAAATGATAATTTATAAAAAAAATAATCATGGGAATATGGATTTATAAGTCCTTAACTAGCCTTGGAATTACCCAATAAAGTTGTGCTTCAGAAGCTGGACATATTTAAGGCTTCGGCCTTTGGTAGCCACAAAATTATTAAGGGCCCAAATCCGAACAGATTACTCATCTATATTCAAGTAGTGGAGAGTAGTGGTGCACAAAAAACCCGAACCCGGACCCGGACCCGAAAAAAAAACCCGGAACCGGGTATTATAAAACCCGGGTTTTTTATACCCGAACCCGACCCTACCCGTAGGGTAGGGACCGGATATGCATATTTGATCTAAAACCCTAACCCGGAACCGGTTTTTTTTATACCCGGTTTATACCCGAAACCCGGTTTTATAAATACCCGAACCCGAACCCGGAACCGGGTTTTATAAATACCCGGAACCGGTTTTTAAAAAAACCCGATTTTGATGTAATCTTGTTTAATTATGTATGCATTAAGACTTCTAGTTCTTATGATTTAACAAAATTATGTATGCACTTTGATGTAATCTTGTTTAATTATTAGGTTTCTAATGATATTTGCCACCGCTACTTAATTATTTAGTATATTTCATTACAAGTGGAAACAAATATGCCAATATATGTTGGCCCTTCTATTTTCTTTGTTTGTTTAATATCATTATTAGTTTTTGTATTTAATAAATTGTGCCTATGTTTATAAAGTTCAAGAATAACCAGATGAAGAACTATAAATTGTGCCTCTGTTTATAAATTGTGCCTCTGTTTATCAATAGATTTGATGTCTATGTGTGAGAGTTATGTTTGATACATTTTATAAGCATAGTTCCGGTCGGGTTTTTTTAATACCCGGTGCGGGTTTTTTCCCAACCCGATGCATACCCGAACCCTACCCGATGAATACCCGAACCGGACCCGAACCCGGAAATAGGGTATTATAATACCCGGGTTTTATAAAACCCGACCCGAACCCTACCCGAACCCGGGTATATAGGGTATACATTTTTGGTAGAAAACCCGGACCCGGACCCGACCCGGTTTTTAAAAAAACCCGATTTTGTAAAACCCGATCCTACCCGAACCCGATCCTACCCGAAACCCGGTTTTTAAAAAAAAACCCGATTTGTGCTCCACTAGTGGAGAGTTCAAATGAGAATAAATTTTTTGTAAGAAGAAACAAGAAGAAATTTCAACCAATAAGAATGCTTTATTTTACTTCATTTAATATAAGTATTTAATTTTACTATAAGGGTACATTGGTAAATCTACATAGGTCATTAATTTGTAGTCTTCCTCATTAATAGCTAATTACATTAAATTTTTTGTAACTTATTTTCAAAATATATATTTTTTCAAAAAAATAAAATAAAATAATTTAAAGTGTAGGATAAATTACGAGTTGTGTAGGATAAATTTCAACGTGTAGGATGAATTTCAAAATATGTAGTATAACTTTTGATGTGTGTAGGCAAAAAAAGTTAGTGTGGAGGATAATAGTCTTTATGACTAATAATTAGTCAAAAAATGATAATAAATGAGATAAGTGAAAAAACTATTTAATGTTTACAAAATTACCCTTTGTTCTTTTTATTCTCAATTAAATTTTCTTCTCAAATGATCATTCCCCTATTCAAGTATTCAACTAACTAATTAATTGCAAGGTTGAATTATTAACGACTTTACGTTAGCGGTTAGCCTATATATTTTAGTTTTAGTTACAGTCATTTAAAGTATTGTCAAGAGGATAATAATAAATCAATGGGGATGGTGGTCCATTGGCAAAGGCAAAGCGTTTAAAAATAAAATTATTTTTAAACGCAGGAAAGGAGGACTTAGGTCCGGGCCACAAAGTCGAGCGAAGTCTGGACTAAGATCTAACCTTATAAAGTGGAACTGCTATCTCAACTTAGGCCTCACCCAGTAAGTCTAGACCTGTTTCGAATCGGCCTATTAGGGTTACGCCCAACATTTTATGAAGGGACTTCCATTTGTGAGATTTCTCCAGTCTCTCTCTCTCTCTCTCTCTGCATATTCTCTCTATATCTCGGGTTATAAAATGCTTGTCATGGACATGCACATAAAAGTTAATACATGTGAAACAATTGACTGACTTGAACGTCAAAGTGTCCATGGGGCTTCATCCCCTTGGACTATCGAACGAGTTGCTTGTATTTGTAAGTCAACTCTGACGTCGGAAGATAAAGAACACCAAACCATCTTTGAGATATACATAAACCAAACATGCCTTCTTCTTGCATTGTTGCTCGAGTCCCGGCTCAGTCCAAGCACTTGCTTGTGATTCATTGTGGCATCAAGGAGTGCATACAAAACCGAAAAAAAAATCATCTGAATCTTCATTCGATCGCCCATCTCATAATTTGATGAGCTGATAGCATTTGCGACTCCACAGTAGAGCGTGACACCAACCTATCGCCAAGCCAAAGACTCAAGAAAGAACCACTAAATGACAACCAGGAGTAGAGGTGCACAATTCAGGTTTTCTTTAATACCCAGTTTCGGGTATGGAACCAGTTCTAGGTATGATCTGGTATTGGATAATCAGGTAGGGTTCAGGTACGTGTATTGTGGAGAAAAACCATACCCAATGTATCAGGGTATGATCGGGTTCGGGTATAACCAGGTATGGGTCCGGCCGTTCGGGCATTAATACATGATTATAAAAAATAAGTTCTTTTTTAATTATTTTACACAACTATAAATTCTTTTAAAAATAAACTTGGTTTGTAATTTGTAAATATAATTATAATAAATTACAATAACATAAATTCACTTAACTACAAATTATTTGCTTTGTAATATGCCTTTTTAAAAAACTTAAATATTAAAGTTGTAAACATAAACATATACTTTAAAAATTCGGGTATTATAAAAAAATGGTAAGGGGTATAGATTATAACTGGGTTCGGATATACCGGTTCCAGGTATTTTCATGTATAAACTGGGTACGGGTATTAAACTCAAAATGTATACCCTATCCATACCAACGGGTAGGTCGGTTTCGGTTACGGGCATAAAATACCCTAGTACAAAAATAACCGGTTCCCTGTTTTTTTCTCAGGTCTGGTTTCAGGTACGGGTTTTTCCGTGTAACAATCATGAGATTTATGACTAGCCCAAATCTTGACAAACTGCCCAAACCCAACATACAAACTCATATAGGTTTTTATCTTAGCAACAATAGGATTGTAAACCATCAAGCTTATATGTAAATTTCCTGATTTCAGACAAACATTCTCTCAAACCCAAGTCTCACAAGGCCTCTCTTTAACAATAAATTACAGTATTCAAGTTTATAGGTGAGGATGATCAAATATCTCCATGCGAAAAAGATGAATTCGAGCTCGAGCCGAGTTTATCAAATTTTCATTTGGATTTTTATTTTTATTTGAGTAAATGTTTTTGTTTTAGCCCAAATACTGATTTCAATGCCTAATCTTACCCACCATTTTTAACTCCAATTCCTTTACCATACTTATTTTGCAAATTAAACTTTCCTTATCCTCCACTACTGCTCAATCAGATCTACAATAGCCCAAACTCGCTCCTCTTCGATCCGCTCGGAAACATCGATTTGTCTTCAAGCATAGCACTGCTAAATTTGATCTGATCTAAAACACCTTCGCTCACCACTGCTTGATCATTTCAAGTCGCCTCATAGAGCCACAAGATGACTCGGTTTGTTAACGAGTCAAGTTCAAGCTCAATTCTCACCTCGTTCAAATATTTCGAGCCAGTCCGAGCTGGCCCATAACAAATTCAAGCCAAACTTCAGTTGATAAATGACATGGCTCGGCTCGTGAAAATGAGTGTTCTTAATTCTTATGTTACACAGTATGCCTCTTGTGCAGCCCAAAAGGAATCTTTAGGATTATTATGCATCCTTTATTTGAATTCTTGACTTAAGCTTGTCTGATTGTTGATTCTATTTATCATGTAATTAAGCGCCAAAAACATTTTTTTGAATGGCAAAGAACCTCACGTGTAAACCTACCCTGCTCGGGGCTATGTCCAAGGTCAACTCATGGACCCTCACGAGACCGTGCCCCCGATGCGCGGGAACCGGATGGAATCCGTTAACTTTCGCCCCCCAGCTGCTAGATTAAGTTAACTAGCAAATTTTAGGGGTGCAAATGAGCCGAGCTACTCGAGCTCGGCTCGAAAAAAGCCCGAACGAGGAAAGCTTAAACGAGCTCGAGCCTAAAAACAAGCTCATTTAGCAAACGAGCCCGAGCTTTTTGTTTATATATTTTTTATTAATATATTAAGCATATATTTATATAATAATTACCATTTATATAAATATAAAAAAATAACTAAATTATATATAATAATAATTATAAGGGGAAGGTTCAAATGAAAACCACTAATTATCGCGAAAACTCGAAAACTAACTAAAAAGCCAAAAAAACATACCATATTTTTTGCATACGAATTTTCGCTGTTTAAATTATATAAAAAAAACTTTTTTTCAAAGAAAAAAAAATTATAGTACACATGTGTACTACAAAATTTTTATTTTTTTTTTTGAAAAAAGTTTTTTTTTATATATAAAAAATAACGATTTTTAATAAAAAAATTTGGTGTGTTTTTAGAGTATCCGTAGTGGGGCGGTATGTGGCTTGATAGCGCCACATAGCGCCGGAAAACACCATGACGAAGGGCGCTATCGGCACAAAAACAAAACCAGCGCCATCACCTTCGCGGCGTGATGGTCTGTAAGATTTTTAGTTTATACACAATTGGACCCTGCAAATTGGAGAAGAAGACTAATTGGTCCCTGCAAGTCCGTCGGAAAATCGCCGGAAAGATGCCGGAAAATCGGAGAAGATCGGAGAAGAAGACAAGGAGGCGATTTGATTTTGAAACCAGGTTTTTTAAATTAGTTTTTAACCCGTTTGGTCCCTGCATTTATAGAAACTTATTTTATTTAATGTTTTTCTTTTATTCATTAATTTAAAAAATTGAAAATTAATTAATTGAGTTATGATGAGGTAGGGGCTTTATGACTACGGGCTCTAGTGACATAACGCCCCTGTATGACGTGGCGCGCCACGTGTCGCATAACGCCCACAAAGGGGGGTTATGACTACACATGGCCTTAGGCTTTTTTTTAGTTAGTTTTCATAATAAAAGTGGTTTTCATTTGAACCATCCCTATAATTATAATTAATGTAAATTAATTAATAAATATTAAACGAATCAAGCCCTAGCCGAGCTCGAGCTTGAAAATTACCTTCAAGCCGAGCTCAAGCTTTCATATGTTAAACGAACTCGAGTCGAGCCTGGTCAAACTCGGGCTCGACTCAGCTCGTTTGCACCCCTACTAGCAATCACATGCCAAAAACATCTAACATACAAAATTTCCACTACTAGATTCACTTAACAATTCAATAATTCCAACTGCTAATTAACTCAACAATTCAAAAAGTTCAACTGCTAGATTAAGTTAACTAGTAATCACACAATAAACAATTAACCAGTGTTCATCATTGCAGACATCAATTTCCTCCACATCATAGCTTATTGAAAACAAATCAATCAAAAACAAGAGAAAACTGATATTCATTCACCGTTAGATCTAACTTCTAGATCAAAATACAAGTTGCAATCACAAAACCTAAACCTACTAAATCTATCAATCAACAATCAACTTCTATCAACACCACCACTACAAATCGACGGCAACAACGTCGGCGCCGGCTCATAATAAAACGGAGCAGCCGGATGTTGCCACTGTTTACACACAACCGGAGCCTTCTCCGGCTCCGGCACGGTTTTATCGTCACTAATATCAACACAATTTCTCTTCACGTCAGGTGACGTAGCTAACGGAGATAATAACGGAATCGCAACGTTCCAGTTACTCACCGGAGTTACCTGAATCGACGCCGGAGCTCGCCGCTGTAAACGACTCGGTTGAGTTCTCGATTTCGCCGATCGATCCGCCATTATTAACAAAGAATCAGAGATTGAATATCGATTGAATCAGCAACAGGATGAAAGGATGAGAGAGGATATGATTAGGTTTTTTTAGAGAGAGAGAATGTTGATGGTTAAGATCTGTGGGCGATATGTGATATATAGATACAGAGAGATGCGTGTGGTGAGCACGCTGAGCCGATTGACGAGTGGTTTAAAGTTTCAGCTCAGCTCGGCTTGAAAAGAAGGTGATATAATATTGGGTACACGCTCGGCTCGGCTTGAAAAGAAGGTGATATAATATTGGGTACACGGAAAAGGAGTCGTGGTTTGACTGCCAGCTGGATATTATTATTATTATTAATATTTATTAATAGCTTGGAGTTGTTTAGAGTCAGATGTGTGTGTGATGTAGACAACTCAACCAATCCCTACGGGGTTTCTTACAATTATTGGTTCTTGATTTAGAGCATCCCATGCTGTTTTTTTTTTATGTTTTTAGACTGGTGGGTATGGGGTCGTCTCCATGCCCGTCTTGAGCTCGCCGCCCAGTCTTCTCCACCCCCCTCTCTGGCGCTGGGCCAGGCCCGGCTTCTCTGTCTCCCCAGCGACAGTCTCGACGCCCCTCACTCCCACACACATAGCTATACATACATACATATATATATATATATATATATATATATATATATATATATATATATATATATATAAAGGGTTCATCCCCCACCTCATAGGTCCATCCCCTTTAGGCCCTCGCTTACATGCGGTTATGTGGCGGCTCATCCACTTGGGGATGAGGCTCTCTATACCGGTTAGTCTTATTGTGCCAAGGTGACATTGCCTCACCATTCACACACATTCTCTCTCTTGCCCCATGTTATCATCCAAAAACAACACTATTTCTTCTCTCTCCTCTTTCATTCTTCCCCCTCACAACACATTTATCTCTCCTCAAATACATGTTTTCCCTACATACACAGCCACGCCTTCTCTCCTACACCTCACACCCTCTCTCATCCACCTCACATTTCCCTCTCCTTAAAAACATCAACATACATCCTATTGTGGATGCTCTTAATGATTAGTTTAAAACATACAACAAGGAAGAGTATAAGGGGCGTTTGGTTCGCGTAATGATTTGGAATCGGAATTTGTATAGGAATTAGAATTTGAAGGAATTGGATTGGAATCTATCACCTAAGCCCACAACCACCAGTTCGGGTTGAAACAGTACTGGTCGAAACGGTTCGCATCGAAACGATTCGGGTCGAAGCGGTTCGATTCGAAACGGTGCGGGTCGAAGCGGTACCGGTCGAAACGGTTCGATTTGAAACGGTACGGGTCGAAACGGTTCGTGTCGAAACGGTTCGAGTCGGAAAGGTTCGGGTCGAAACGGTACAGGTCGAAATGGTTCGCGTCGAAACGGTTCGATTCGAAACAGTACGGGTCGAAACGGTTCGATTCGAAACGGTGCGGGTCGAAACCGTTCGCGTCGAAACGTTACAGGTCGAAACCGTTCGCGTCGAAACGGTACGAGTTGAAACCGTTCGCGTCGAAACTGTTCACGTCGAAACGATACGAGTCGAAATTGTTCATGTCGAAACGATACGGGTCGAAAGGTGTGGGTCGAAACGGTCGAAGATTCCAATGAATTTATTTTAATTCCTACACATATAGGAAGGATTTTGAATTCCTTTTGTTAAAGGAATTTGAAGGAATTCATGCCTAATTCGAATTCCATTGTCAACCAAACACATGAAGATTGGAATTGGGATTCCAATTCCATCAAATTCTGTGAACCAAACATCTTAAGAGATGGAATTCAAAATCCAATTCACTTAAATTCCATTGAATTTCTGCGAACCAAACGCCCCCTAAGGGTACCAGGGGTGTATTCCGGTAGTGATGTGTGGGTAGCAATGTTTTTAGAAACCGAAGATGCACAGCCGATACCGAACCTTCTCTAAGAAGGCCGGACGAAAACATATGGAACGTACGTCCCAAAAGGCTTCATCCCTCATTCATGAAGGAACGCAGTGCGTTCTACCGAATGATGTCATCAAGTTGACTAATATAAATACCTACACCAAGTACACCACAAGTACGATTTTCTGAACCTTCGTCTTTACTTTCTCTCTCTATCAAATACTTATCCTCATGCCGGAGGGTGGTGGCAGAGGGGCCTTCCCATCTCTGCGGTGAGCCTAACAGTTTGTTCATCTTGCAGGTTCATCTTGAAAATCAAAGCCTCTTGAATCAGATGAAGAGGCTCGTCAATCAAGCTCACAAGATCATTAACCAAGGAAAAGCTGAGGGTATCAAAACAAGCTACGGCCGTGTTCAGTTCGGCTTTTGCATTCCTGTTCAAGAGGGGGACTTTACCATAAACGGTTTTTCTTCTTTAAAGCATGTACGTACCCCCCATTAACCCCGAAATGTATCCCAACTGCGCTCATAGCATTGTTGACTGCAACTATAGCTTGGGTCATCTCCCGCCCTTTGTGAACATGCTTTGCAAGAAGCTGAGCGCCCTCGGTCAGAAGCCAAACCTTCGTCGACCGAAGCTCGTCCATCCTTTTGTTTAAATCAGCAATCTCCAGTTTCAGGTCTTTAACCTCAGTTCCGTGATCTTTCTCCATAACCTCCTTCTTAGCCTTCAGATCGGCCTCACCTGATTTATACAAATCCCTCTCTATAAAACATGTTAGAAAAAATCCCAAAAAGACAAGGAAAAACGAAAATAAGAAAAAAGATAAACCTTTAAGCATCCGATCGTAAGCACTACGAAGCTGAGTCAGTGACTCCTCCATCTTTGCCAAAACCTCTTTATGAGTTTCATCATTCTCCTTCATTGTGGCTACAAAACCGGCAAGCTCGGCCACGATCGTGTCCCTCTCTTCGGTAGCTGAGGCGGCTACGGCTTGAGCCGATTGATTTTGGGCGGACAGAGATTTGATCTTCTCCTGATGACAGTTAAGTCTTTGGAAGCTCCCGTAATTTCTTTTTTTTTTTTGTTACGGAGAGAAGCTCCCGTTCCACATTCACCCTCATCGATTCAGCTTCCACCCACCTGCGGTACAGTTCAACGACATAAACATTTGACTGGGCCTGATTGGCCAAAACCGCTGAGCCCAACTACTGGCTTTTCATCATTCGGCTCCGGGAGTGGTCAAATGGGGTATTGATCCCAAATAAGAACATCTCTGCGGTAAGAGCATCCATCACTGAGTCTTTGTTCTTCACCTCCTAGTCCGGAACAAACTTATCCTCGGCCGTCGCCGGATCCACCTTCATCTCATCTGAAAAAACATCCGCATACCGGAAAAAAGGTCATTACCTCAGGCTCGAACCAAGATGAAGGAAGAGAGGAAACTTGGTCCTCATCGTCCTCCAAAAAGCAGTCCGGACCCAAGGAAGAACCAAGAACAATACCTGTAAAGCTTACAACTTTCCCTTCACATTTACTTGTAACCCCCGCATCCTCCGTCTCCATCTCCTCCACATCATCAACCGGAAGAAATCCAGAATAAGCAATTGCCGGACCTGATCGAGATTTGGCAGCCTTGTAAGGACCTGCAAAAATGTCCCACAACACTCCGTAAGTGGAAACCCGGACCCCTAAAACCCTAATCCTTGTGAAAAATCAAGAAATTCAATTTTATGGATCGCTCGTGAGCCGCGTAAGAGTTAACCGAAGCTTACACGGGGCGCGACAGCTCAAGGGTAACCGGATAAGGATGAGGAACACGCGTCGTTACACGTGTCAACCTAGACTCCCTCGCGGGCAGCGTAGAAGAAGCTTATGTGCTTCGCGGGCCGCGACACGCCCCATTTCCAGCCCTATAAATAAGGAGTTCGAGTTTTATTTCAAATCGTTCAATTCTTTTCTTTATCTTGTTCTCTTGTTCTGTCATTCTAATGTCAGAACTTCTAAATCCCAAAACTCTGCCCGTATTAGGGTAATAACTCTAATCACTGGTACGATACTTTATCTGATCGATTAAAACCGATCCAATGGATGTTTAAGTGCTGCCAATATCTGGCTATACTTTTTCATTCGTTGTGAGGGTTTCGATCTCGTGATTATCGTTAAAGTTGAATTAAGTTAATACACTAATACGAGTTCCATTGTATCTAGAAATTAGAATTTGTAACTAGAAAGCTGTTAAACTAGAATACTTAGCGATTAAGTAAACATAGCAGTTAAAGTAACTTAACAGTTAAGTAAACTTAGTAGTTAAGAAACCTTAATAATTAAGAAAACTTAATGGTTAAGTAACCTTAGCAATTAAGTAAACTTAATAGCTAAGGAAACTTAACATGAAAGGAAACTTAGCAATTAAGCAAGCTAAGTAAGTTAATTAATCAGCTAATTATGTTATTTAATTAATCGGCTAAGTAAATTACTTAATTAAACCGTTAAGGAAAATTAATAAGTTAAGTAAGATTAATTAATCAGTTAAGCAAGATTAATTAAGTAAATTAAACACCTAAATAGATATACATGAAAATAAATATATATGAGATAGATATATATGAGGAAGGTGCAAGGAAGGTGTAAGGGGATATATATGTAGGTAGGAAGCTTCCTAGAAAATGCATAGGTAACTTCCTAGAAAGCTATAGGAAATTTCCTAGAAAATACAAAGGAAACTTCCTAGAAATTTCATATTTCCTACCTATAAATAGGAAGCTTAGGATTCATTTTTCTTTGCTCATTTCTTTTCTTCTTCTTCTCTCTATACGTTGGTGTTCTGACCAATAATCACCGATGCGATATTCTGTCCGATCGATTCGGGAACCAACTAACGAATGCCAAAAGTGCTGTCTAAACAAGACTATACTTTGTGAATTTCGTTAAGGTTCTGATCTCGTGACCATCGTTTGGTTTGATTTGGTATAACACTAATACGTATTCCACTCTGTTAAACTAAATGTTTAACTACCCGAAAACTCTACACTATACACTTACAATCAAAATAGATGCTCAATCATCAGAAGATTCAGAACTATAAAGTAGATACTTAGAATCAAGATGCTTGTTTAATCAAGACTATATGCTAACAAGGTGAGTCATTCTCTTTTTATCAAAAGTGTTTTACAATACCTCAAACTATTTTTCCAGTTATATTTTACAGGGGGTAAGTCTTTGTTATCTTAAATTATTGGCAGTAAATGGGGTATTGTGCACATTACTATTGTTCTCTCTCGTTTAGGTGGACGAACCTAAACAGAGATAATCATCATTATTGGGTGAAAGGACCCAATAGTGGTATGACCATCGTCACCAGGGGGTGTCACTGGACCAGATAATTATAAGATAGAGGCAATTGTAATCGGTCTTAGTTCTGTAAATTACAACAATGTGTCATTTTGTACAAAAATGAATGAACTCACCAGTATTTCCTGCTGACCAAATGTTTTTAAAACGCGTTTCAGGTAATTACAGTAGATTGGAACAAGAGTGGTGAGACGGCACCGAAGAGCTTAAAGAAGTGGCTTATTTTATCAAATAAATTAAATTAAATTAAACGTTGTTTTATGTATTCGGGTATATCCCATATTAATGCTACCTTTCAAAACATGATTTTATCCCATCTATTTAATAAATAAAATCCGGTGTTTTCTAAACTCTGATATTTTTCCTAAACTCACGGTCCTTATGAAATTTCCGCTGCAATACTTTTCAAAATAACCACCGGTACCACTTGACTGCTCACGGCTCCCGTCCAGGGTGTGGTCGGGGGTCGTGACAGAGGTGGTATCAGAGCTAAGCCACTGGTTTAAGCAATTAGGTGTTGTAATAATACCTAAGCTTAAACGAAAGAGTTAGGAAAATGTTATTAACTGGTAGCAACAAGGATAGTATTTAGACTTGAACTTAAGAAAGATGCCTTAGTATAAGCTTCGAGATAAGCTAATTACTTGCGTAGATAAAATGTGATGGGTGTTAGTATGCCGTGAGGATGATGACTAGAACGTTGCAAGTATGGTAAATAAGCAATAACACTTGGCCACTGTTATTTCTTATTTATTGGTACTACTTGGTTCTGGAATATGATCCATCATGTGAATACTAATTGCCTTGTTCTTTGATAAAAGCTCTAATAAAAGATTCATTTTTAAATCATTGAGAAGATTCTATTTATGGGAAATACAAATTACCTCTCCGGCAAGGACCGGGTAAGATGGGGTTACCTCTCCCGTGAGAACCGGATAAAATGGGATATATAATATGTCAAACAAGTGACAGAATTCCCTAAATAGTATCATGACCTGATATCTGACTCGTTTTTGGAAATATGAATCTTTTAAATACATTAACCCTATGCAAGGTTTGTATATTACAGTATGTGAAAAATATGATCATATAGATATTTATATCTATAAGGAAATTTAGAAACTATAAGGATTGACAATTTAGGATAAATCACGGGCCTGTGTGTCAATAATAATTCCAGATTTCTTTATCAAGAATCTCTTGTATACATCTATGATTCCGATATCGAAACTATTTCATTTGATCATTTGTCTCGTAACTCGTGCGACAAGATGTATATGAACCCTTTATGTTGGGATGCCGTTGAAAGTATCAGAATTCCCTTTGCGCTACCTTAGATTATTAACGCATTAGGAAACCTATAGCTAAAGTTATGCTAGGCACAAAAATGCCTTGAAACTTACGCTAATAAGAATAATTATACTCTTGTAAAGATAAAAGTAACCATGACTAGATACACTTACCAAGACTCTCTTCACCTATAATCCCACTAAGATTGTCAGTAACAAAGGAATTGCTGCAACAATACGTGAGCTCAAAGGACTAAAGTTGTCCTAACCATTAGTATATATGTTAAGAAAAAAAAATGAAGTAATGTATGTGTCACGGCCCCCGTCCCGGTTTGACCAGGTCCAGGAGCCGCGGGACAGAAACCCGTGGTATTTATTAATTGAGTTGACAGCGGAAGATTTAACAGGATCTTTTAAAACTTGAAATGCCCGATTATTTTATTTCATAATTCGGGATAAACCCCGTAATTTACAATAGAGGAATTTCACAAGGAAATTCCCTGATTTACAAAACATGTTTATTTGTTTAACTGAGCCACTACTTCAAGCTTTGTTAGTGCTCCGTAGCACTTTTCCTTGGTTCACAGTAGTCACCTGAAACATGTTTTGTAAATATTTTATCAGCGGGGAAATACTGGCGAGTCATTCAAATTGGATAAAACGACACATAGTTATAATTTACAGCATAAGAGCGATTACAATGGCTTTTATCTTATTTTTATCTGGCGCCGTGTCACCTCCTGGTGACGATGGTCATACCACTATTGGGTCCTTTCACCCAAGTAGTGATGATTATCACTGTTAGGTTAATGAACCTAACCGTGAGAAATTTAGTAATGTGCACAATACCCCACTAGCCAGTGATTCAAGATAACCACGACTTAATCCTTGTAATTATAATCTTTGAAAATAACTTGGAGTATTGTAAACATTATTGATAAAAAGAGAATGACTCAGATTGCAGATTTAAACGGGCAGAGTTTTAGCATACTGATAAGCCTGATAACCTAATTTAAACAACATGCACACAAATTAGGTTAGTAACTAATACAGCATTTACGATAACTCACGAGATTAAAACTCTCACAGCGAATGAAAAAGTGCAACACTTAAACATCCATCGAATTCACGACGAATGACAAAGTATAGCCCTAATGTGGGCAGCACTTAAACATCCATTGGATTGGTTTCAATCGATAGGACATTGAATCGTAGCAGCGATTGAGTTAATACCCTGTATCGTAGCAGCGTCTCCCTATGTGAAAATGTGAATTTGAGCAGTAGAACTTCGTTTTCGATCAAAACTTTCGACACAGCTGAACTGCTCATGAACCAAGCAATTTATAGCTGAAATATGGGTTTTACGCGGCCCGCGTAAACCCTTACTTAACACTTACGCGGCCCACGAGGGCCATCTATTCATAGACTAGGGCTACGGTGTCACGGGTAGGTTTTCCAGGTGGTCAACACGTGGCCTGTTAGCTGATCCGGAGTTTTGATGAGTTGTCGCGGCCCGCATAGACAACCCTTATGTCTTACGCGGCCCACGTGAAGACCAAATTTCACATTTTGTTGATTTTTCATGCACATTAGGGTTTCAGGGGTCCGGGTTTTCACTTACGGGTCGTTTTGGGACATTTTTGAAGGTCCTTACAGTATGGTTCAAAATTTAGACATTTAGATAGTGAAACCCGATCTTCGAAACACAGGATCAAGATATATGCCATGAAATGGAAAGAATGATAAGAACTGACAGAAAGGAAATCATGTCTGCTTCATAAAAAGGAATAACATGGAAACGATGATTCTAGAGGTGATTGCTGACTTAGGTTTAGATTTGCAAGCCAACCGGAGAAGTGACCTCAAGGAGACAAGACAGACCAGCCGACAAAGTTCATCTCTGTGATGAAAGCTGCGAGTTATGTGTCACACCCCTAAAATCCACACGCGGAGTATCACCGCTTGGAGGCGTGACTGACCAGGATCCAGCCACCAATCATATTGAACAAGCATGTAAGTAATAATAAAAACCCAACCAATACAATTGGTGTCCAAACAAAACATAGTTTAAGTTGCAAGCGGAAGCATAACGTTTAAAACCAAAACAAAATATAAGTTCAATGTTTCACATGGCACACAGTTGTCCATGTCCCACAACGACTCTTCTCCATGCAAGCTCCAGCTAAGTACCTATTGACCTGCAAAGCATGTAGTAACGAGTCAACAACAATGTTGAGCGAGTTCACAGTTGGGTGTTCGTTTTAAGTTATTCCAAAAACAGTTTCCTTTACTGGCTCCCCAGGGCGAAGAGCTAGGATGAATCAAATAAGACAGTAACATAAAAGTCGTCCAGAAGGAACTTACCCGTCACAACATTGGGATCATTCCTCGCTTCCCCTTGGCCAATAACGAATGCACGACCCCTTGCACCATTGCCGTTGTTACCCCCGTTGTTTCCATTCCCCTGATTGTTATTATTGTTGTTGTTGTTTTGGTTCCTGTTCAGTTGGGGACAATCTCTCTTGAAGTGGCCTTCAGCTCCATACTGAAAGCACCCTTTGTTGTTGCCTTGTTGCTGCTGCTGCTGGCGTTGATTTTGTGGGGCCTGTTGTTGCTGACGATTCTGGTTTGCGGGGTACAAACTTCTGCAATCCTTTGCGGCGTGGCCTGGCTTGTTGCACCGATGACAGTTACCCCTGGTGTATGGTTCGCTGTGGTGTAGGTTACAGCGATTGCATTTGGGGTGATTTCCCTTGTACCCACCATGACTCTGGCTACCAGATGATTGCTGACTAGGGCTCTTGTAGTCGTCAGTCCTCCTCTGCTGAGACTGAGATTGAACAGAAGTTGAGCCTTTGCTTGAAGCTCCATCCCATTTACGCTTGTTGTCGTTGGGAGTATCAGAAGTAGCTGTGTCACTAATACGCTTTGGTAGCCTGTTCTGCTCCACCACCTGATCAGTGAGACGATGAGCTAGTTGTACAACTTGCTGGATGGTGGCGAGGTTAGCTGAAGTCACATGACTTTGAATCTCTGGCACTAAGCCCTTAAGATACAGTTCGATACGCTTAATGGGAGGATCCACCATAGTAGGACATAAAATAGCCAGCTCGTTCGATCTTTTTGTATATGCCTCAATTTCTGACCCCGTCATCTTGAGGTTGAAGAACTCTACCTCCAGCTTATGAATTTCATCACGATTGCAATACTCCTCCTTGATCAGATCCTTGAAGGTGTTCCATGGGGTGGCATTGGCAGCAACCAACCCTAGCATTTGCACTTGAGCGTTCCACCACGTGAGCGTTATACCCTCGAGAGTACCGGTAGCATACTTCACCCTGCGAGCCTCAGGGCATTCACACATCTCGAAAACATATTCGAGCTTTTCAAACCAGTGGAGGAGACCTACAGCTCCTTCGGTGCCGCTGAAAGTAGTTGGTCAGCAGTCCATAAAAGTTTTGAAAGTGCACACAGGAGGCTGTGCAGGTTGACCTGTCGTGAGTGTAAGAAAGGACAAAGTTTAACACAAAGGTTGGTTCGCGAGAGTAGGATCTAAAGATCCTAGAATGAGTTTAGACTGCAGGGTATACCTCCTGCTTGTGCAGCTGCAAGTGCCGCAGCAACTTGTTGGTTAATCAGAGCCCTCAACTGGGCTTGTGTCATGTTAACGCGTCCCGCCATGATCTTCATATCAAGGGGAAACATGAGTGAGAAAGGTTCGCGAAAGTGCGATGACAGAAGGGAGTAAGCACACACGTGTGTTCAAACACTAGTTGTTACGTTCATCTAAGCATACCATAAGCAAAGTTCTATGTAATCTAGCAAGTAGGCAATAAAACATAAACCATATCACCTAGAATGTCGAGCCTTGCACGTGGAGCGAAGCGTCGTTGTGGACCGTTGAGCACTGTACAGGTTATAGTCTGGTTTTAACAAAAATGTTTTTCCCCTTATTAAAACCAAGTTCACTATAACCAATGGCTCTGATACCAATCTGTCACACCCCCAAAATCCACACGCGGAGTATCACCGCTTGGAGGCGTGACTGACCAGGATCCAGCCACCAATCATATTGAACAAGCATGTAAGTAATAATAAAAACCCAACCAATACAATTGGTGTCCAAACAAAACATAGTTTAAGTTGCAAGCGGAAGCATAACGTTTAAAACCAAAACAAAATATAAGTTCAATGTTTCACATGGCACACAGTTGTCCATGTCCCACAACGACTCTTCTCCATGCAAGCTCCAGCTAAGTACCTATTGACCTGCAAAGCATGTAGTAACGAGTCAACAACAATGTTGAGCGAGTTCACAGTTGGGTGTTCGTTTTAAGTTATTCCAAAAACAGTTTCCTTTACTGGCATCCCTGCCGTGGGGGTTACCCCATAGTTGAAAACGTGATTTGTTTATCCCAATTACTCTGGCAATCCAGCCGTGGGGGCTACCCCATGTTTAGTTATCTGGATTTTCGGCCGTGGGGGCTACCCCATGTAAATACCACTAGACTCGTTACCATATCGACTGCTGACTGTAGTCATGTTTATGTGCCCCGAACTGTCAATGTCTATCATCATTGACGTGCCCAGATCCATTAGTTCACGTCCGTCCTCTGCGGCACGGTGTGAGGCTTGTCAGACCTAAATAGCGCTATCTAACTAATGACCCGCTCGCCATTGGCCCCGCGATTAAGTCGATATAAAAAGGAGGGACTTCGTGATAGAGTTTTGGTCTAGTGAAAGTTAACTGTCCATGAGGACGAGGAATTACATTCCTGAACCAGTACTGTCCTACCCAAGAAAGGACGAGGAACCCATGTTCCTTAACCCATTCCTAACCCCTGGGAATCCCATGCTTTGTAGAAAGTGTGAACTAACCTTAGGTTAGCTCGGCAGATAAACGAAAGGTCAATCGAGCTGCTAGGGGTCAACCACGTCCTAACATGGTTACCATACAAGTCAGGTCTAGGTTCAAGTATTGCACGTAAGTCTCACGTAAGCTAGCAGGTTATGAACACATATAGATCATGGCAAACACACACATCATCACGATTAACAGTCACAACGTATCCAACTTGTGCGATTCACTAAATGAAGCCCAATAGAATAACCCGGCCCAATAATTAAACATAAATCTTGTGCGATCCGGACGGCTTGTACGATCCGGTCGACTTGTGCGATCCAATACATACCCGGCCCAGTTTACAAATAAGCCCAACAGTAATATTCATATACGTATACACGGCCCAAGTTCATAAACAGATAATTCATCTTGTGCGATCCAGATGATCTTGTGCGACTGAACAACCTTGTGCGTCTGAGATTGGGCTTTGAGGCCCAACAGCCCAAGTGTTCACGTGTGTGGCCCAAGGCCTTGTGCGATCGGCACTATCTTGTGCGATCCACAAGGTCTTGTGCGATCATGCAAATCTGACATATACGGTGAGCTTAAACTGTTGTACCTATCTTGTGCGATTGTCTTGTGCGATCAGATCAAGTCTTGTGTGACTTGACCTTGTGCGACCGACAACTTGTGCGATTGGTTGATTAATATCCGTAAGTTAAGCAAATCATTTACATTGTTTCCATTTTTGTAGATATTAATCAACAACAGTTTCTATTCATACAAATAAATCGATCAAATAAGGGTTTTAACATCAATTCTTATGAACCCTAACATAATCATAATCATGAACAACAATCAAAACACTTAAACATATCCATCTAGGGGTTTCAAATCATCATATAACACCTCATACTCGACCCTACAACTAATCCGATTTCAACATACATGCAGCCAATTAACAAGCATTCGATTCTTAGAACAATAGTATGCAATCCGATTAACATGAACATTATCTAATACACATATGCAAGCCGATTTCATGAACATCAACGATTTATGGCTTAAATCACATTCAATCACAAGATATCATTAACTCATCATGCAATCAATCCGAAAACAAGACATGATAGCCGATTAACATCATCATACACATCCGATTCACAAGAACATCATCATTCATACAAACTATTCTAGTTAAATCATGGCATCCATAATATCATCTAACAACAAGCATCATAAAACACTAACCGGTTAAGAGAGTATAACACGGATGATCCGAACAATAAGATCTTCGATGGAGAGGGTGTGTTTGCCGTCGGGTTCTAGAGAGAAGGAAGAGAGTGTAGGGTTTGGTGTGTATTATGAGATTGCAACAAATGAGGAGTATACACTCTCCTCATGGGTTATGCGACACAAGGTGGGTGTGGGCCGAACCCAAAGTGTGGCCCGAATGGGCTTGTGTAATCGGATTAGAGTTGTGTGGTTCGAATCACATACATTCACATATCACAATATCATTACATACACTTATAAAATACATTAAACCAACATGTCAAATAGTCACATAACGTTCAAGCGTGTTACATCAAGATACAATGAAGGGTTCTAAATTACGAGTTGTCACATTATGCATGGAAGTAAGACATAGCGTATATGGTCTCGTAATTCATTAACACTAGAGGCATGGAACTGAAAGAAATTCCGACCGACGCTTTCCCAGAAGATCTATTTGGGCTATCACCCGATCGTGAGGAGAAACTCAGAATTCGTATGTGACTAGAAACAACACCGCTTGTTATATCACAAAGTTAAGACTAAGGAAGTAGTTGATGCTTTAAGTCATAAGTTTCATAAGAAGCCGAAACAAGTACGTGCTCTTAGATTAAATTATGAATAGATTTAATGAAACAATTAAATAGTACCCAAGAACACCGCAATAAAAAATGATGCTGAAGGATTACAAAGGAATAATGAAGGAATCAGAAAAAGGAATTAATGGAATTTGGAGATTCCATAAGAAAAGAATTTGGGTACTAATCAAGGAAACCTATGAGAAAGAATTCTCAAAGGAGCTCATAGGACTAATGTAACACCTCGAAAATTTACGTCCAATAATGTACTGACACGTGTCATGGGCTTTGAATATGTGAAAACATACTTTAGAGGGACTAAAGTTGACAAACAGTGAAACTATGTGAATATAAGGGTCCAAAGTGTCAACAATTGATAAATAGGCTCTACAATAACCCTACATGGTGTTTATAACCTTAAACGGATAAATCATGGATCATACGAAGCGAGAAATGAAAGAAAGTGAGGAATTATAAACTACAGGGACTAAATGTGTCAACATGTTGAAGGTATACCTCTGAGTGATCTTTTGGCAAACCCGAAGCTTTGTGATAGTAAAATATACTCACTAGAATATGTGGTAAAAATTTCATCAAGTTTCGTTATCGTATGAGAAAGTTATGATCAAAACCGTGCACGAAGGGTTAAATGCGTTAATGTTGAATTTCGTGACTTTTCGGGTGATCAAAAGGTTAACCATGGACTTGCCAATGTTTAAATACATCTTGGAGCCCTTAAGAATCAATTTTGAAGGTCAAATGTGCAAGAAAAATAAGCAAAACCACGTTTCAAGGGACCAAGGACCAAAACATAAATGTTAAAAGGTTTTTGCAAGTCAGACGGGGCCAGGCGGCCCGCTTGGGGTCCTTATGCGGGCCGAATGACCTGCCCAGCGACAGAAAAACATGGCAGCTGCCATATCAGGTCTGATCTCGATTGTTTCCAGCTGTATACGACTCCAGAGCCTCACCAATGGGTTTACATGCACCTAGGGGCACTTGGACACTTCTCATAACACTCATAGACTCTTGTGGCAGCTCCATGTGAGATCAAAGTTAGCATAAAAAGGACTTGAAGTAGTAACATTCAAGCACTTGCATCTTCTAAAATTCACAAGAACATCTCTGGAGCTCTCTGGACGTCAAGACAACCTTCTAGTGGTCTCTAAGCTTCATTAGGACTCTTGTAAGTGTTTATAACCTCCTCAAATTCGTTCTAGCTTAGTTATTTAAGCAAAAGTCAAAACATCGTAAATTCAGTTTGACTTTGAGATTAAACGAAATTTGCTCAGTCATTTATCGAATTAAAGGTACCTACAAGTTGGTATTTATGTGGGTAACAAACCCTCAAAAGGGTATTTTCAGATTCCCACTCTAAGTTTGATAATTGTCGAGTCAAAGCTTGTTTCAAAAAGTCAACAGAAAGTGTATTTGCAAATTTAAGCATGATTAGCAATGTAGGGTACATGCAACCTGTTTGATCATTAAAATAACTTGGTAATTAATGTAAGAACATGTCTCAACATGTTCATCTCGACAATTTTCAGTTTAAACCCGAATCGGAACCAAAAGTCGCATAAATTGACTTTTTCTTTGACTTTCAGTTCGGATCCGTTCATGCATGTTTGAGATCTGCCTTAGAGCTTATTTTGGACCAATTTTCATATAAGTATAACTCTCTGAAATTTTACAACTTGGTTCAACACTTATCCGATTCATATGCATGTTTCCGATTTATGCTTAAAAGTTGACTATTATGCCCTTTTGACTATAAAACGTGATTTTTGAAAAAGTGAAAGAGTAGAAACATTTGTTACTGATTTATAAACTTGCACCAAAAATTTGATATCAGTTTGAGGTCTAGATTAAGAGTTATGCTCAATATCGTAATTTGAAAGCTTTATGTTACTTAAACGGCGTAATTAACATATAACCCATTTAAACCCACTTTTTAATACCAAACTCTTTAACCACTGTTATAATATAATATTTTGGGGTTTTTAAAGATTTTTATTTAATTTTTGGCTGAGCATAACATAGGTCTCTAAGTTAAATTCGATTAATACCGATTTTGCCCTTTTTAAGCCATAAAATGAGTTTTACAAATCCTTTTGACCCCAAACCTTTTTCTACTGATTTTATTTGATAAATAAAATATTTTGAGCATTCTGGAAATATAAAAATATCAGCTTTCTTTTAAAAACCCGGAAACGGCTCTAAATCGCCTTTTTAAGCGTTTTTAACGCATAGTATGTACTATAACCATATTAAACATATAAGGTTGGTACCTACTGATGTTTTTAGTATATTTTTATAAAATAACAGTAAGTACAAGTTTTTGAACTCAGGTTTCCAATTTTAACCTTTTAAGCCCTTGTGAAATTACCAAAATACCCCTAAGGTGCATAGTTTGGTTTTAAATAATGATTTTCACTTATGGGTCATACCCTACTGTTATAACATGTTAAATTAAGTATATTTACTGTATGAACCAGACCTGTAACTCAGATTTCTAATTTAACTCTTTTATAATCTTTTAAATGACCAAAATGCCCTTATGAGGCATAAATTGTGTTTAAATTCATTTGGGGCATAATAGAAGATATCTTACTGATATTATAACATATTTAAGCCATATTACCTCAGGGAACTTGCATATGACTCTTATGGTTACCCGTAACGCCTTTTCGCGCTCGGTTCGGTTTATGTAACTAGTTTGCATAAATTGACCGAAACGGGTCAAACCTTATCGTTTTTGTCTCAAAATCCAGAATGTGTTTAGTATACCCATATTATACAAGTCTTCAAACTTGTCGGGTCTAAATAACATTTTATCCGGTCTTCGCTTAATCGTGCGTTTGAACCGTATCATCCTTAAAACTAGCCGGTCTAAGCTTAGGCTTAAATAAAGACCCGTTAGAAATCTAATAGGTTATTATAAACCTTTGTTCCAGAATAAGGAGAACCAGTAAAAGCTACCTCCACTTGCTAGTTGTGATTTATACTTTACTCAGGTAAATACTTTTAACTTATTTTCCCTATACGGGCTTGGGTTACGGTATATAGAATACCGCTTGATCGAGCATCAAATCTTACATCGTTGGGTGGTTAATTGAATAATTTGATCGGCTCGTTTAAACAGTCTTGTTTACATAAAGCCTTTGGGGGGTTAATGACCATGTCCCGGATATCCTCGGCATCATCTTACGAGATGGCCACGACCTGAGCACGGGGTGTAGGCGTACACCTGTCAGTGTATAACTCTATAATGTGGTGTGTCTATTGATCTTTAACCCGGACAAGATCCGGGCTACTGAACGCACAAGTAACATGTAATTCATTCACATGATTATATTGTATAATTAACCCAAGTTATAAAAAGGTTTTGTGCCACGTGCATTCAAATAAATTTTCAACCATTTTCAAAATGAGTCAGTTAAATTGTATTTACCAGTGTAAACTGACGTATTTTTCTCAAAAGGTTAAGTGCAGGTGCTACACGTAATAGGCTGGCTGTCTTCTAGAGCGTCCACAATAAGTCTCGCAAGCTTGGACGAAAATAAACTGTTGAACAATATCTTATTTTTATTTTGATCTGCCTGTGGATCCGTTTCAACTATTTGTGATATTTAATATTACACTTTATTAAAGTTGAAATGAATCTATCTTTGCTTCCGCTATGCATTTATATATTGTGTTGTTTGTCTATGATGATACCAACTACGTCACGATACTCCCCACCGGGCCCACCGGTGACACGTGGAAAATCGGGGTGTGGCAGGTTGGTATCAGAGCCAACTCTGAGTGAATTAAACACTAACCTTTTGTGTTTAATCTCAGTTACACAATTGCACAATCCTCGATTCTCGAGTCTAGACAAAGAACTTTGGAATTTTCCAAATTTTGGTTTTATTTCTAACTTTGTCTTATATATTTTTGTGTTGTATCACTTGTTGTTTTTTTGACAGGTTCACAAAAATGCCGCCACGTATGAGAGGAAGAGGAAGGGGACAAGGAGCTCATGTAGCCCCAAATGACCACGAGGCCGGACCATCACACCGGCGAACACCTTCGGACCCCCACAACACAGATGCTCAGGATCTTTGGAGGTCCTTTACTGAACCAGCTAGGTGCTCAGTTTCACTGAGTACCTCACCTTCCATCCCACACTCCTTTGGGCCTCATTCTGAGAATGAGCCCCATAACTCTCACCAGTCCTATATTCCTCTAGGACACCAATCACCCTTTGACCAACCATCACCTGTTTTCCAGGGCTTGTTCAACCCTGCTGACTATCTTGATGTGCCTATGGGTGTTAACCCACTTGGGCCCGAAGACCACTTTTCTGGTGGCAACCCGATGGACATCGATGAGGATACCGATCCTTCAATGCCGCCATCTGGAACTCCAAACCACCCCATCGAGATTTCTGATGGGTCACCTTTCATGGGATCACCATACAATGGTCCCAATAGCTTTGAGGAGAAATTCAAGCAGTATGACTGGGTATTTACTCCCAGTTATCATAACTCTCCCTTGCACCAGTCATACCATAGCTCTCCCTTGCACCAGCCACATCACTCTCCCCTGCACCAGCCACACCACTCTCCCCTGCACCAGCTTCAGCCCAACTCTCCCCTGCATCAGCTACAGCAGCAGCAACAGCAGCAGAATCCTTCCGAGGATTCCCGACTAGTCGCGGTCACTCCGCCGGCAGCACCACCTCGGCTTCAGCCTCCCTCGCCCCCGAGGCGAAGGAGAACTACCGTGCGAATATCCGCACGAGGGGGAATATGCATCAGCACCCCTCCACATTCAAGCAACAGCCGGTACTCGCCTGTCCACGAAGAACCAGAGACGGGAGAATCTTCACACCCCATCTCAGAGGTGAACACAGCGCCAGTTGCGCCACAGCCACCATTGGGTTTTGGAGACCCGATTCCCGCTTACACTGGAGCTGCAGCATACGATCCCTTCGAGCAGCTGAACCACACAGGCTACAACTTTACAGAGGATCCCTACTGGTTAGCTTCGAGCTTCAACGCTCCCCGTCCGGAAGGTCCCTACGGAGGTCCCTGGGCTACGGGACAATCGACCTATGGATACCCACCATATGGGTATCAATAACCGCCTCCTCGACCTCCGCAATATCAGCAGCCTCCTCAAGCGCCGGCAATGTCACCGCCGCAATTTCAAGAAATCCTTCATGAGATACATGAGGTGCGACAAGAGGTGCGGCAAGAACGAAGGCATAATCGGGGGATGTTCAAGAAGATGGTGGATTTGATCAAGGGTAAAAGCAAGAAGGATCGTTGAATCCTTTGTTTGTTTATTTATTTCAGTTGTAATCATGTCCCTGCGAGGACATTTATTTCTGTACTCTGCCCCTGTGTGGGTATATTTCCTTTCTATTCTGCCCCTGCGTGGGCATGTTTTTCTATTTTTGACCCCTACGTGGGTTTGTTTTGTTAGTTGGCCCCTGCGTGGGCATGTTGTTTATGTAAAAGTCCCGTTTAGGGCAAACTCGTACTGGTTTAATTTTTATTTGGAATGGTTAATTTAAGTTTTTCATTTTTAAATTATGTGCATAAACATAGTATATAAATAAATGAAAAATAACATTTATTATTTTGATTTACCATTTTAATAATATAATAAGGATCTTAAAAGGTAAAACCTAGCTGTTATGTTGTCATAAATTTAGCCAATATGGTAGAACCTGTTTAAAAGATTCAATTCTCTGTTAACATCTTTAAACATGTTAACATTCTTGGCTAGTGTGATCCGTAAAATCACACATGTCACCCTTTTAATAAATTATCCAAGTTTATATTTTTATATATATTTGGTTATGACATAATGCCTACGGGTTATAATTAGTGTCATATAAAACAAAAGGCAGCCGTAGTTTATAAACTCCATGCCAAGAAAAGGATTGATTTGTCTTATTTATTCAAACTTTAATCCTATAAGATCTAAATTTGTAATTTAGAAATTTGTCTACTTGACTAGGCTTATCATGCCAATATTATATTTCATTCTAAAAAGATTACTAGTAAAAGTCCTGAATGAAATACTTAACAAATTAACTAATATGGCTTTTATTTACCATGGTTAATAAATCGTCAAGAACGATAATACTGTTTAGGCTTCTAAATAGACCTTGTCCTTATTTTTATGTAGCACTTAAAACTACATGGCTAAGTCTGAAGAACTAAACAGTCATCCAGCAGAAAACCCTGAAAATGCTAAGATATTAGTAACTGGTGCGGAGTTGAAAGCATTAGTGAATGATGCTGTTATCGAAGCACTAAATAGACAGTATAGTGAATCGAGCGGGACCCGAAGTAGGACCCGATCTGCACCACATTCCAAACCCAAAGTTCACTCGGAGGCTCATAGCAAACCGCCCTCTAAGAAAGATGTACCCAAGAAGGATAAGCCAAAGAAGGATGATGATGAACGTCACTCCTCGAACCAAAACAGTGTCCCGTCAAGGAAGGTCGAGCCTAAACAGGAACCGCATGGTAAGTCCTGTACATACAAATACTTCGTCTCATGTAAACCCCGGGACTTTACTGGGGAAAAGGGAGCGGTAGATTGTATAACTTGGTTGGACGAAATGGATACGGTTGTAGACATCAGCGGTTGTGCTGAAAGGGATGTAGTAAAATCCGTATCCCAATCGTTCAAAGGAGCAGCACTGGCGTGGTGGAAGTCTCTCATACAAGCTGCTGGGAAGATCCCACTCTACAATCTATCATGGGATCAGTTCGTTGCCCTTATTAAGGATAATTATTGCCCGCAGCACGAAGTTGAGAGAATTGAGTCAGACTTCCTATCTTTAGTGATGAAGAATTTAGACTGTCAGGCATACCTCACCACTTTTAATACCCTATCTAGGTTGGTTCCATACTTGGTAACCCCAGAGCCTAAGAGGATTGCTCGCTTCATCGGGGGTTTATCCCAAGAGATTAAAGCAAGTGTCAAGGCATCAAGGCCTGCAACCTTCAGATCAGCAGCTGATCTATCTCTCTCTCTTACCTTGGACGTAGTCAGGTTGAGAGCACTCAGGAATTCAGAAGAGAACAAAAGGAAGCGTGAGGACGATACCTCACGAAGATCAGGTAAGAAACACCGAGGTAATGACGACCACAAGAAAGGGTCGGGATCTAGGAGAGATGGGCAACAATCGGGGGATAAGCCCAAATGTAAAACATGCAAGAAGAATCATTTTGGGAAATGTCGGTTTGAGTCGAAATCCCAGTCTCACACGAGATCCTGTGGGATTTGCAAATCTACGGATCATAAGACTTTGGAGTGTAAGAAGCTGAAAGATGCAACATGTTACGGTTGCAACGAAAAAGGGCACATTAAGTCTAATTGCCCAAAGAACACCAGGAAAACCGAAGATGGGAAGAAGACCAATGCGAGGGTCTTCAAGATGGACACTAAGGAAGCTGTTCAGGATGACAACGTGATTACAGGTACTTTTCTCGTAAATGATGTTTTTGCTAGAGTATTGTTTGATTCTGGAGCAGATAAGTCTTTTGTAGATAATAAGTTTTGTGAGTTGTTGAAATTGCCTGTAAAACCCTTAAGCGTGAAATATGAGGTGGAATTAGCTGATGGAACCATAGAAACCGCCTCGACTGTTTTAGATGGATGTGTTATATCCATTAGGAATCACTCTTTTCCTTTGTCCTTACTTCCCTTTAAGCTAGTCGGCTTTGACATAGTGTTAGGCATGGATTGGTTATCGCATAACCAAGCCCAGATTGTGTGCAACAGAAAGCAAGTAGTAGTCAAAACTCCGTCTGGTGAGTCACTCACCATCCAAGGAGATACCCAGCATGGATTGCCTGAGCAAGTGTCTATGCTCAAGGCATCCAGATGTCTGCAGAAGGGCTGTGTCATTTATATGGCACAAGTTACTATAGACGAGCCAAAGCCTAAGATTGAAGACATCCCCGTCATCTCGGAATATCCTGAAGTTTTTCCCGAAGAACTACCTGGTTTACCACCAGATAGGCAAGTGGAATTCCGAATTGACATCATTACGGGTGCAGCACCAGTAGCAAGAGCACCTTATAGGTTAGCACCAACGGAGATGAAGGAGTTAAGGACGCAATTAGATGATTGCTAGCCAAAGGTTTTATTAGACCTAGTTCGTCTCCTTGGGGAGCGCCGATCTTGTTTGTCAAGAAGAAGGATGGATCGATGCATCTGTGCATCGATTACCGTGAGCTTAATAAAGTCACTATCAAGAATAGGTATCCTTTGCCCAGGATCGACGATCTGTTCGATCAGTTACAAGGGGCAAGCTATTTCTCTAAGATCGACTTGAGGTCAGGCTATCATCAGTTGAAGGTCAAGAATGAAGATGTGCACAAGACAGCGTTTAGGACTCGTTATGGACATTACGAGTTCCTAGTGATGCCTTTTGGGCTCACTAATGCACCAGCCGCATTCATGGATCTCATGAATCGCGTCTGCAAGCCTTACTTGGACAAATTCGTCATCGTCTTTATTGACAACATCCTTATTTACTCGAAGAACCAAGCTGACCACAAGAAACACCTTCGTTGTATTCTCAAACTTCTACATCAAGAGAAACTCTACGCCAAATTTTCAAAGTGCGAATTTTGGCTTCGGGAAGTCCAATTCCTTGGACATGTGGTAAGTGAGCGTGGTATCCAAGTGGATCCCGCTAAGGTAGAAGCAGTTATGAATTGGCAAGAGCCGAAGACACCTACTGAGATTCGTAGCTTCCTGGGTTTAGCAGGATATTATAGGCGTTTTATCGAAAAATTTTCAAGGATTGCTGCGCCCCTAACTTCGTTGACACGTAAGAAGGTTAAGTTTGATTGGGGCCCTAAGCAGCAGGAATCCTTTGACATCCTGAAGAAAAAGTTGAGCAATGCACCAGTATTAACATTGCCCGATGGTATAGAAGAATTTGTGGTGTATTGTGATGCATCACACACTGGTATGGGCTGTGTACTCATGTAGAAAGGCAAGGTTATTGCCTACGCTTCACGACAGCTAAACGTGCACGAGAAGAACTACACCACCCACGACTTGGAACTGGGTGCCGTTGTATTTGCATTAAAACTTTGGAGGCACTACTTGTATGGTACCAAGTGTGTGATCTATTCAGATCACAAGAGCCTTCAACATTTGTTCAATCAGAAGGACTTGAACATGCGACAAAGACGATGGATGGAAACTTTAAATGATTACGACTGTGAAATAAGATACCATCCAGGCAAGGCAAATGTAGTTGCTGACGCCTTAAGCAGAAAAGAAAGAGTGAAGCCAATAAGAATCAATGCCAAGCGCATTGAAATAAGGAATAGTTTGAACGAAAGGGTATTAGCTGCACAGAAGGAAGCTGTGTTGGAAGCTAATTATCCTGAAGAAAAGCTAGGAGTAACTGAGGAGCAGTTATCCTACGACAAAGACGGAATGCTAAGATTGAATGGACGAATATGGGTTCCAGTTTATGGAGGACTTCGGGATGTTATCCTCCAGGAAGCCCACAGTTCCAAATATTCCGTCCATCCTGGAGCTGATAAGATGTACCAGGATCTAAAAGCAAATTACTGGTGGATTGGTTTGAAAAAGTCTGTAGCTGCCTATGTAGCTAAATGTTTGACTTGTGCGCAAGTCAAAGCCGAACATCAAAAGCCGTCAGGTTTGTTACAACAACCTGAAATTCCCACATGGAAGTGGGAGATGGTGACAATGGATTTCATCACCAAGTTGCCAAAGACGAGAAAGGGAAATGATACTATATGGGTCATAGTGGATAGACTGACGAAGTCAGCACATTTCCTACCCATTAAGGAAACTTACAGCTCAGATATGTTAGCCCAGTTATACGTAGATAAGATTGTAGCTCTGCATGGTATACCTGTGTCTATTATCTCTGATAGAGATACTAGATACACGTCACATTTTTGGAAAAGTTTCCAACAATCTTTGGGCACTCGTTTAAATTTTAGTACGGCTTATCATCCTCAGACTGACGGTCAGAGTGAGCGTACTATTCAAACGTTGGAAGACATGCTACGTGCATGTGCGATCGATTTGGGTGGTAATTGGGATAAGAACCTACCACTAATTGAGTTCTCCTACAACAATAGCTACCACACCAGCATAAAAGCTGCGCCTTTTGAGGCCTTATACGGTAGAAAGTGTAGATCGCCCATTTGTTGGGCGGAAGTTGGAGATGTCCAACTATCAGGACCAGAGATAGTTTTTGAAACAACGGAAAAGATTGCCCAGATTCGCGATCGCCTGAAAGCTGCCAGGGATAGGGAGAAAAGTTATGCGGATCCAAAGCGTAAGGCTTTTCACTTCGAAGTGGGTGATAAGGTGTTGCTTAAAGTATCACCCTGGAAAGGGGTGATGCGATTTGGTAAGAAAGGCAAGCTAAGCCCGAGATACATAGGACCTTTCGAGGTTATCGAACGTGTCAGGTCAGTTACTTATAAGTTAAACTTGCCTGAAGAACTTAGCGCTATCCATAATGTGTTCCACATCTGTAATTTGAAGAAGTGTTTCGCTGATGAATCACTGGTTATACCGCATACGGATGTACATATAGATGAAAGCTTGAAATTTGTGGAAAAGCCATTGTCGATTGAAGATCGACAGGTAAAGAAGCTTCGAAGGAAGCATGTACCTATTGTTAAGGTCAAATGGGATGCCCGTAGAGGTCCCGAATACACATGGGAGGTAGAATCCACGATGAAAGAAAAATACCCTCATTTGTTTCAGTAAATCTCGGGGTCGAGATTTCTTTTAAGGGGGTGAGGATGTAACACCTCTAAAATTTACGTCCAATAATGTACTGACACGTGTCATGGGCTTTGAATATGTGAAAACATACTTTAGAGGGACTAAAGTTGACAAACAGTGAAACTATGTGAATATAAGGGTCCAAAGTGTCAACAATTGATAAATAGGCTCTACAATAACCCTACATGGTGTTTATAACCTTAAACGGATAAATCATGGATCATACGAAGCGAGAAATGAAAGAAAGTGAGGAATTACAAACTACAGGGACTAAATGTGTCAACATGTTGAAAGTATACCTCTGAGTGATCTTTTGGCAAACCCAAAGCTTTGTGATGGTAAAATATACTCACTAGAATATGTGGTAAAAATTTCATCAAGTTTCGTTATCGTATGAGAAAGTTATGATCAAAACCGTGCACGAAGGGTTAAATGCGTTAACGTTGAATTTCGTGACTTTTCGGGTGATCAAAAGGTTAACCATGGACTTGCCAATGTTTAAATACATCTTGGAGCCCTTAAGAATCAATTTTGAAGGTCAAATGTGCAAGAAAAATAAGCAAAACCACGTTTCAAGGGACCAAGGACCAAAACATAAATGTTAAAAGGTTTTTGCAAGTCAGACGGGGCCAGGCGGCCCGCCTGGGGTCCTTATGCGGGCCGAATGACCTGCCCAGCGACAGAAAAATATGGCAGCTGCCATATCAGGTCTGATCTCGATTGTTTCCAGCTGTATACGACTCCAGAGCCTCACCAATGGGTTTACATGCACCTAGGGGCACTTGGACACTTCTCATAACACTCATAGACTCTTGTGGCAGCTCCATGTGAGATCAAAGTTAGCATAAAAAGGACTTGAAGTAGTAACATTCAAGCACTTGCATCTTCTAAAATTCACAAGAACATCTCTGGAGCTCTCTGGACGTCAAGACAACCTTCTAGTGGTCTCTAAGCTTCATTAGGACTCTTGTAAGTGTTTATAACCTCCTCAAATTCGTTCTAGCTTAGTTATTTAAGCAAAAGTCAAAACATCGTAAATTCAGTTTGACTTTGAGATTAAACGAAATTTGCTCAGTCATTTCTCGAATTAAAGGTACCTACAAGTTGGTATTTATGTGGGTAACAAACCCTCAAAAGGGTATTTTCAGATTCCCACTCTAAGTATGATAATTGTCGAGTCAAAGCTTGTTTCAAAAAGTCAACAGAAAGTGTATTTGCAAATTTAAGCATGATTAGCAATGTAGGGTACATGCAACCTGTTTGATCATTAAAATAACTTGGTAATTAATGTAAGAACATGTCTCAACATGTTCATCTCGACAATTTTCAGTTTAAACCCGAATCGGAACCAAAAGTCGCATAAATTGACTTTTTCTTTGACTTTCAGTTCGGATCCGTTCATGCATGTTTGAGATCTGCCTTAGAGCTTATTTTGGACCAATTTTCATATAAGTATAACTCTCTGAAATTTTACAACTTGGTTCAACACTTATCCGATTCATTTGCATGTTTCCGATTTATGCTTAAAAGTTGACTATTATGCCCTTTTGACTATAAAACGTGATTTTTGAAAAAGTGAAAGAGTAGAAACATTTGTTACTGATTTATAAACTTGCACCAAAAATTTGATATCAGTTTGAGGTCTAGATTAAGAGTTATGCTCAATATCGTAATTTGAAAGCTTTATGTTACTTAAACGGCGTAATTAACATATAACCCATTTAAACCCACTTTTTAATATCAAACTCTTTAACCACTGTTATAATATAATATTTTGGGATTTTTAAAGATTTTTATTTAATTTTTGGCTGAGCATAACATAGGTCTCTAAGTTAAATTCGGTTAATACCGATTTTGCCCTTTTTAAGCCATAAAATGAGTTTTACAAATCCTTTTGACCCCAAACCTTTTTCTACTGATTTTATTTGATAAATAAAATATTTTGAGCATTCTGGAAATATAAAAATATCAGCTTTCTTTTAAAAACCCGGAAACGGCTCTAAATCGCCTTTTTAAGCGTTTTTAACGCATAGTATGTACTATAACCATATTAAACATATAAGGTTGGTACCTACTGATGTTTTTAGTATATTTTTATAAAATAACAGTAAGTACAAGTTTTTGAACTCAGGTTTCCAATTTTAACCTTTTAAGCCCTTGTGAAATTACCAAAATACCCCTAAGGTGCATAGTTTGGTTTTAAATGATGATTTTCACTTATGGGTCATACCCTACTGTTATAACATGTTAAATTAAGTATATTTACTGTATGAACCAGACCTGTAACTCAGTTTCTAATTTAACTCTTTTATAATCTTTTAAATGACCAAAATGCCCTTATGAGGCATAAATTGTGTTTAAATTCATTTGGGGCATAATAGAAGATATCTTACTGATATTATAACATATTTAAGCCATATTACCTCAGGGAACTTGCATATGACTCTTATGGTTACCCGTAACGCCTTTTCGCGCTCGGTTCGGTTTATGTAACTAGTTTGCATAAATTGACCGAAACGGGTCAAACCTTATCGTTTTTCTCTCAAAATCCAGAATGTGTTTAGTATACCCATATTATACAAGTCTTCAAACTTGTCGGGTCTAAATCACATTCTATCCGGTCTTCGCTTAATCGTGCGTTTGAACCGTATCATCCTTAAAACTAGCCGGTCTAAGCTTAGGCTTAAATAAAGACCCGTTAGAAATCTAATAGGTTATTATAAACCTTTGTTCCAGAATAAGGAGAACCAGTAAAAGCTACCTCCACTTGCTAGTTGTAATTTATACTTTACTCAGGTAAATACTTTTAACTTATTTTCCCTATACGGGCTTGGGTTACGGTATATAGAATACCGCTTGATCGAGCATCAAATCTTACATCGTTGGGTGGTTAATTGAATAATTTGATCGGCTCGTTTAAACAGTCTTGTTTACTTAAAGCCTTTGGGGGGTTAATGACCATGTCCCGGATATCCTCGGCATCATCTTACGAGATGGCCACGACCTGAGCACGGGGTGTAGGCGTACACCTGTCAGTGTATAACTCTATAATGTGGTGTGTCTATTGATCTTTAACCCGGACAAGATCCGGGCTACTGAACGCACAAGTAACATGTAATTCGTTCACATGATTATATTGTATAATTAACCCAAGTTATAAAAAGGTTTTGTGCCACGTGCATTCAAATAAATTTTCAACCATTTTCAAAATGAGACAGTTAAATTGTATTTACCAGTGTAAACTGACGTATTTTTCCCAAAAAGGTTAAGTGCAGGTGCTACACGTAATAGGCTGGCTGTCTTCTAGAGCGTCCACAATAAGTCTCGCAAGCTTGGACGAAAATAAACTGTTGAACAATATCTTATTTTTATATTGATCCGCCTGTGGATCCGTTTCAACTATTTGTGATATTTAATATTACACTTTATTAAAGTTGAAATGAATCTATCTTTGCTTCCGCTGTGCATTTATATATTGTGTTGTTTGTCTATGATGATACCAACTACGTCACGATACTCCCCACCGGGCCCACCGGTGACACGTGGAAAATCAGGGTGTGACAACTAAGTATTTGTTGCATCGTGTAATAAGTATTATGAGGTATCAAGAGTTTTATAAGAATTACTGATAGATAGCAAGTTATGCCTCTAAGTATTTAATATGTTAGCAATTTAAAGCTGAACGTTAGAAACCTTTAGGTTGACTTCAATGATTAGAAGTGTCAGTATGGGAAGGGGATTGATAACAAATGGATATTGTTACCAAATTACCCAACATAAGAAAATGTAACGACACAATCTGGGTGATTGTGGATCGACTAACCAAGTCTGCTCAATCCCTACCAATAAAGGAAACCCTTTAGTATAAGACACTTAGTTAAGTTATATAAGGATGAAATAGTCTCATTACATAGAATCCCGTTATCTATTGCATCAAATCAAGATAGTCACCTTACTTCTCATTTCTGGGGAAATTTTAACCCGACTTATTTTGAGTTGTATGAAGGAACACTGCAAACATAGAAAGACATGCTAAGTGCATGTGCGATAAATAGGACTATCATTTATCACTCATAAGATTTTTCAATAATTAGCCTACAAGTATTAGTGTTACCCATTTGAAGCACCTTATGGATGAAGGTATCATCCAGTATGTTAGATATACATATGAGAAAAGCAACTATCAGGCCATGAGATCGGCAAACCATTGAAATTTAAATCAGAGAAAGGATATCACTAAAAGTCTCTCTTTGTTTAAAGGAAAGTTAAGTCCGAGGATGTAACACCCCGAAATCGGGTTTGGTAATCAAACTCCGTTAATACTAAAAGACCGGTAAAGTACCGTTAGTAGTAAAAATAACCCGGCAAATATTTGGATTTATATAAGAAATCCTAATATTAAATACAAGCGAATCCAAGTTTTAAGAAGTTGAGTTTATAAGAGCCCGAGTTAACGGGACTTAAAATAAGCCTAATCATAAATTCCCCGAACCCACTAAATTAACTAGGAATATTTAACCTAGTTAATTAGAGGGAATATTGTTGAAAATAATTAGGTTGTGACCTAATTAATAATAAACTAAACTTGAGGGACCAAAGCTACCAAAAAGGAAACTTGTTTTATTAAAACATAAAATCAACACATACCACACACTTAGTGTGTGTATATGTCGATCATCAGGAGCAAAAAAAAAAGGGCTCTTACAAAAGCCCTAAAACTCACAAGAATCTAGCAAAATCGAAGATGAATCAAGCAAAAAAAATTGGGGCTTTTAATAAAATCATGATCACCAAGCTTAGGGGATCACAAGGTATGTTGAATCTTGATGTTTAGTGATATTTTGAAATTGTGATAAACATGCATGAACGAAATTCTTGTTTGAATGTTGAATGTTATAGTGATATTGATGTGAGTACAAGTCTAGGAACAAACCCTAGATGCAAACTTGTAGAATTGTGCCATAAACTAGTGATTAATCAACCTATCAAGTATGAGCTAAGTGGGTTTTGGTTGATTTGATGAAATTGATGTTGTATTGGTGTTTATAAACATCATATTAACTAGTATGAATGAACTACTTGAACAAATTAAAGATTTTGTTAAGAGTTCATAAGTGATTAGAAGTGGGTTTTTGACACAAGAGTTATACCCATGGTTATGATGGTCAAAGTGTATATGTGCATACAATGAAAAAAAAATTACATGTTGATTTATGATTACTTGAGGTATGAATTAGATAACATGTTAGTTGATATGGCATCTCAAAAGATGATGCTCACTAAGAGGTTGATAATGTGCCTAAATTGAATCATGTGAACTTGTTGGTGCATCCATATTTGTAAATTGGTGGTTTGACTTTTAAAAGTTAAACCGACCTATGATAAGGTTCATTAAGAATAGTGGTAAAAGATTCATAAGGTGTGAAGGTCATGATCTTGAATGACTAATTTAACCACCTCGTGAATGAAAGTGATAGTTTGGCTCTTGAGAAGCTAGACGGAGGCTTGTGGATGAAGCGGGTCAAACGAATCAAGAACGGAAGGAAAAAGCGTGGCATGGATGCAAGGTAAGTGAAACTTACACCTTTTTGTAGAATACTTATTTATTCTATAAGTAATAAACTCGATAAGGATAATATTGGAAACATGGATTCCGACGCGATTGATACGAGTCGGAACATATACAAAGTTGATAAAAACCATGAAGAATGGTAAACATGGGTAAATGGTGATTTAGTCGCGTGTCGACAATCATAAGTTAAAGTTATAAGACACCCTACGGTATAAGCCGAAATGGGTTAAATAACAACATGGTAGATATATATATATATATATATATATATATATATATATATATATATGCCATTCTAAATACAAACGCAAGTTGTTTGGCCGTTTAGACCAAATGGGTCAAAGGGTGACATTTTAGCGCCAATTGACAAATGACGACTAATAAGTACTTGCCAAGTCTTATGCTTACAGGATAATAATGGTTTATGGATTTGAAATGCTACGAATTAGCATATTTTGGATGCAAGGTATTGAAACGGGTCAATATATTGATCTGAATCAGGTATGTATAATGATTCAGCTCATCGTTTAGAACTTGAAGTTCTATAAGAGTTAAACAAGGTCAAAATGAATATTCGGTTATCTTTTAGGTAAACCAAATAATTTAAGTTATAGACATGGTGTTTTAGAAACATAATGGTTTCTAAACAAAATCATAGTTAAAGGGGGGTCGAATTTTAGGTCAACAAGTATTTAAAAGTCCTTCGTCGTAAAAGAAGGACTAAAATTGACCAAAACGCCCTTGTAGCCAAATAGAGCTAACGACCCTTAAAGATTGTTTGGAAATGAGTTTTACAAGCAAATAGATACTTAGAATAAGTATAAAAAGCGAAAGAAGTAATTCTTTGGTCAAATGACCCTATATGAGTCTTTGCCGTAAAATGATAATCCGATGAGTAAAACTCGGAATAAATATATCTCCACATTAAATCCTCCACACATATAGTTGTGGTGGAAGATCATTTGATAAATATTGCGGAAATAAGATGCTAGAAATAAACGAGTATGAATTATGCGGTAAAAGTGCTTAAATACCCTTAACGGGTCAAAATAAGCTTCTAAGTCAAAACGGGTTAAAGAAGGTATATAAATCCGTGATTTTGAGCCTAATATAATAGGAGATATTGAAATTATGAAGTTCAGGGGTTTAAAGATCAAATAAGCATGTTTGTTTGATAATATCATGAACGGGTCAAAATTTGGTGAAAAGGGTAATAAGCCGGAGACTTAAAAGTCTGAAATTTTGTTAATCCGGATGTCGGATTTTAACTCCATGAGATGGAGAATTAAATTACGGTCACGTAGGAAAAAGAATCGTGTAAAACGGACATCTAGATCAAAAGTTATGAAGCTTTGAAGTTAAAATTTTGATCAAAAATGGAGCTGGGCAAATGCAGCAACAAATAAAGGAACTTGCTGTCAAAAAAGGGGCTAGGTGTAGCGTCTAGCCCCTAGGTGGGGCGTCTAGCCCCCCTGAATCCGAAAATTGTTTAATTTTGTTTGTTTGACCCATATAACTTGTTTAAACTTGTTATTTAACTATCAAAACTAACTTTTAAGTTGGTTTTGATCATAGGTGATCGCCAAGAGTGCCCGGATGAAGATCAAGCTCAAAGAAAAACCGAACACGAAAAAGTTAAAAGCTTCCGCACGGCGTTTCGTCCTAACTCTTAAACGACGAACTCAAATTCATTACGATGTATATAAACCTTCATTTGTAAAAGTTTTAAATTAACCGTATTTTTCAAAGTACATGTAATCATAATTACATGTTGGATTGCGTAAACTATACGAAAACCTTAAAATAATAACATGGGTGTTACAAGTTGGTAATCAGAGCTCATGGTTAAAGAGTAAAGTGTGTTCGGTTCGAGGCTTGATCGCAAATCCGGTAAGTACATATATGTTAATAGTTTAGCATGCTAAAGTGTTGTAAACAACACATAGGGCTATCGTGTGATACACGTTACCCTAATTAAAATGATTGATATAGTTGATGAAAATACGCGTGTTGACGCGTATAGTAGAAAAAGCCTTGTATTATAATACGGGCGATTATTGAAGTTGATATTATTAACTCTTGTAAATGTTTTAGTTGAAGGACACTCGCATCTAAAGATAGCGGGAGTCTAACAAATTACGGACTTGACGGAGGAACGGTCCAAAGTACGACAAGTAGAACATGCTCACCAAGGACCTAAATCGCGTAGCGATCGCGAACAAGGCTAATGGCAAGAAAAGCCTGTCAGAGCAAGCATTACCAGGTGCACATTTTAAATTAATTGCACAGATAGTAATATGCAACAAATACGTAGAGATTGAAAGTTGCATATGTAGATTGAAAACTTGGAAAAACCCGAATAGAAAACCTATCCGGGATATTGTTTCCAAGAGAAACAAATAGAGGCATTACTTACATGGGGTGTAATGTGAAAATTATAAAAAGGTCATGTATACCAGGTGTTGATCGCTTACTCTGGCCAAGTAAGTGGTGAGCACGTGGTACCATGAACTTTTATGATGGACATGCTTACAGCCAATGTAATAAGGACGAGGTGAGCGGGACAAATTAAAAAGTACCCAAATGAACCAGATAAGCAAAATATTTGATAACAATGTAAACGCACAGCCGAGTGACGGAAGCGTATTATATTAGGATAATGAGTCCGAGAGAAGGGACAAATAAACATGTAAAATGATTAAGATATGCATTGGGAGGGGGTGTACTTACACTCGAACCCAGAGAATGCAAACATGTAAAACGATTAAGATATGCACTGGGAGGGGGTGTACTTACACTCGAACCCAGAGAATGCAAACATGTAAAACGATTAAGATATGCACTGGGAGGGGGTGTATTTAGACTCGAACCCAGAGAATGCAAACATGTAAAACGATTAAGATATGCACTGGGAGGGGGTGTACTTACACTCGAACCCAGAGAATGTAAACATGTAAAACGATTAAGATATGCACTGGGAGGGGGTGTACTTACACTCGAACCCAGAGAATGTAAACATGTAAAACGAATAAGGTCTGCACTGGGAGGGGGTGTACTTACACTCGAACCCGGATAATGCAAACATGTAAAATGATTAGGATATGCATTGGGAGGGAGTGTACTTACACTCGAACCCGGAAAATGCAAATATGCCTCTTAACGGGCCGTTGTTGTAAAACGTCAAACTCGAGGATAAAGTCGGAATATAAAAATGAAGCAAGGTCTTAATGCATACCGGGAGGGTTGCAATAATAACGACTTCGGTAAAACACCCGGTTGATGGGTAAGAATTTAACACATGCGTAGACCGAGAAACGGGAACTCGGATGGAAGGTTAAAAGACTCGGGTTTTGAGTCATAACTAAAAGACGACAAGATAATGTAATTAGAAATTTTGAATAAATTATGTTCAACTATTTTTAAGTTGAACGGGTCGAATATAATATCATGCCGGACGACATGAGTAAACGCAAGCGGGATAATGGTAACGTTAAAAGCAAAAGAGTAATGAGCCCGGTAATGGGACATAACCAAATAAGAATATATGCAAATCAAATAACAGTAAGCATAAGAAGAACTGACGCATAAATGACGTGAGAAGTCATAAAATCGGAAAATTGTCAAAAAAGAAAACAATTGTAGCCACGAAACTACAATTAAGGTTAACGGAACCTAAGCTTGAAACCAAATGATTCTTCGAACAAAAACAGGGTGCCTTGACACCAAACATGTATTTTTAAGAATGACATGAGTAAGGAGTGATCTACGGGATCAACATAACCTTTAGGGTTATAAACAAATGAAAGGTCTACGAGGCTAAAACGACCCATGGGTCATGATTAGAAAGAAGTTATAAGGACTTCGCCCTAAAGAGGTGAAAGTCTAATCAAAATAGCCCATAAGGCTAAGAGATAAAAAAACACCTACGGGTTAATTAGATAAAGCGAGGGAATCGGTTGAGAATCCCCGCATAAAAACTAAGACTGTAAAAGAATAAATTATGGACTTTCAATATCCTGGTATGGATAATTGACAAAAGTTAAAGAGAAGATCCTAAAACTAAAACTTCGGTTTTAGTAAGAAATAACGTTTTTACAAACATAAATTCTTATAGGAATTTAACTAGTAAGCATGAAAGATACAAGTCTTGACATTGATAGGCGCAAGACGATATATTCGAAAAGTGATATTTTCGAAAAGGAAATGTTGATATAAATTAAACATGATGTGACACGATCACGGTCAAGAAATGCAATGTGAAGGAATCACATTATAACCAAGCGAGCGGTAAAAAGTAACTGGACTAATAAGTCTAGTTAATGAGACCGGTTAAGGTCAGCAATTCAAATCAAGAAATTTGGTTTGCTTGAAAGCGGTGGATTCGGTATAACTGAACAGAATAAATAAATTTGAAAACAAAAGAATTTGTTGCTAAAAGTGAAAGATTTCACTAAAGACCTTTAAACGGGTCAAAGTAATGGATTCATAAAGAATTCAATAGTATATGAAAGTGATGAATATCGTTAAGTTAACTAAACTAGTGGAAATAACGAGATTACGTTATTTCGAGTTGCACTATGTCGTATGAGATACGTAGACAATTAGTAACCAAAAAGATGTTACCATACTTTTCTTGTAATACTAACAATTGGTTAAAAGTATAAGTAATGTTTAAAAGATTTCTCGGCTCAAATACATTGAGTTTAAACTCAATGAATTATGTAAGAAAATGTTTCGAGGACGAAACCTCTTTAAGGGGGGTAGACCTGTAACACCCCGAAATCGGGTTTGGTAATCAAACTCCGTTAATACTAAAAGACGGGTAAAGTACTGTTAGTAGTAAAAATAACCCGGCAGATATTTGGATTTATATAAGAAATCCTAATATTAAATACAAGCGAATCCAAGTTTTAAGGAGTTGAGTTTATAAGAACCCGAGTTAACGGGACTTAAAATAAGCCTAGTCATAAATTCCCCGAACCCACTAAATTAACTAGGAATATTTAACCTAGTTAATTAGTGGGAATATTGTTGAAAATAATTAGGTTGTGACCTAATTAATAATAAACTAAACTTGAGGGACCAAAGCTGCCAAAAAGGAAACTTGTTTTATTAAAACATAAAATCAACACATATCACACACTTAGTGTGTGTATATGTCGATCATCAGGAGCAAAAAAAAGGGCTCTTACAAAAGCCCTAAAACTCACAAGAATCTAGCAAAATCGAAGATGAATCAAGCAAAAAATTGGGGCTTTTAATAAAATCATGATCACCAAGCTTAGGGGATCACAAGGTATGTTGAATCTTGATGTTTAGTGATATTTTGAAATTGTGCTAAACATGCATGAACGAAATTCTTGTTTGAATGTTGAATGTTATAGTGATATTGATGTGAGTACAAGTCTAGGAACAAACCCTAGATGCAAACTTGTAGAATTGTGTCATAAACTAGTGATTAATCAACCTATCAAGTATGAGCTAAGTGGGTTTTGGTTGATTTGATGAAATTGATGTTGTATTGGTGTTTATAAACATCATATTAACTAGTATGAATGAACTACTTGAACAAATTAGAGATTTTGTTAAGAGTTCAAAAGTGATTAGAAGTGGGTTTTTGACACAAGAGTTATACCCATGGTTATGATGGTCAAAGTGTATATGTGCATACAATGACAAAAAAATTACATGTTGATTTATGATTACTTGAGGTATGAATTAGATAACATGTTAGTTGATATGGCATCTCAAAAGATGATGCTCACTAAGAGGTTGATAATGTGCCTGAATTGAATCATGTGAACTTGTTAGTGCATCCATATTTGTAAATTGGTGGTTTGACTTTTAAAAGTCAAACCGACCTATGATAAGGTTCATTAAGAATAGTGGTAAAAGATTCATAAGGTGTGAAGGTCAGGATCTTGAATGACTAATTTAACCACCTCGTGAATGAAAGTGATAGTTTGGCTCTTGACAAGCTAGATGGAGGCTTGTGGATGAAGCGGGTCAAACGAATCAAGAACGGAAGGAAAAAGCGTGGCATGGATGCAAGGTAAGTGAAACTTACACCTTTTTGTAGAATACTTATTTATTCTATAAGTAATAAACTCGATAAGGATAATATTGGAAACATGGATTCCGACGCGATTGATACGAGTCGGAACATATACAAAATTGATAAAAACCATGAAGAATGGTAACCATGAAGAATGGTAAACATGGGTAAATCATGAGAATTCCAAAAACATGCAAGATTAGTTCTGGTCAGGGTGAAGTAGGACTTAAAGCGTGGACAAGAATATACTTGGGTATCGAAAATAAGACGGAAGTATCCTTACTTGTTCCAGTAAATCTAGAGGACGAGATTTTAATTAAGGTGGGGAGGATGTAAGGACCTGCAAAAATGTCCCACAACACTCCGTAAGTGGAAACCCGGACCCCTAAAACCCTAATCCTTGTGAAAAATCAAGAAATTCAATTTTATGGATCGCTCACGGGCCGCGTAAGAGTTAACCGAAGCTTACACGGGGCGCGACAGCTCAAGGGTAACCGGATAAGGATGAGGGACACGCGTCGTTACACGTGTCAACCTAGACTCCCTCGCGGGCCGCGTAGAAGAAGCTTATGTGCTTCGCGGGCCGCGACGTGCCCCATTTCCAGCACTATAAATAAGGAGTTCGAGTTTCATTTCAAATCGTTCAATTCTTTTCTTTCTCTTGTTCTCTTATTCTGTCATTCTAATGTCAGAACTTCTAAATCCCGAAACTCTGCCCGTATTAGGGTAATAACTCTAATCACTGGTACAATACTTTATCCGATCGATTAAAACCGATCCAATGGATGTTTAAGTGCTGCCAATATCTGGCTATACTTTGTCATTCGTTGTGAGGGTTTCGATCTCGTGATTATCGTTAAAGTTGAATTAAGTTAATACACTAATACGAGTTCCATTGTATCTAGAAATTAGAATTCGTAACTAGGAAGCTGTTAAACTAGAATACTTAGCGATTAAGTAAACATAGTAGTTAAAGTAACTTAACAGTTAAGTAAACTTAGTAGTTAAGAAACCTTAATAATTAAGAAAACTTAATGGTTAAGTAACCTTAGTAATTAAGTAAACTTAATAGCTAAGGAAACTTAACATGAAAGGAAACTTAGCAATTAAGCAAGCTAAGTAAGTTAATTAATTAGCTAATTACGTTATTTAATTAATCGGCTAAGTAAATTACTTAATTAAACCGTTAAGGAAAATTAATCAGTTAAGTAAGATTAATTAATCAGTTAAGCAAGATTAATTAAGCTAAACAAGATTAATTAAGCTAAGTAAGATTAATTAAGTAAATTAAACACCTAAATAGATATACATGAAAATAAATATATATGAGATAGATATATATGAGGAAGGTGCAAGAAATGTGTAAGGGGATATATATGTAGGTAGGAAGCTTCCTAGAAAATGCATAGGTAATTTCCTAGAAAAGCTATAGGAAATTTCCTAGAAAATACAAAGGAAACTTCCTAGAAATTTCATATTTCCTACCTATAAATAGGAAGCTTAGGATTCATTTTTCTTTGCTCATTTCTTTTCTTCTTCTATCTATACGTTGGTGTTCTAACCAATAATCACCGATGCGATATTCTGTCCGATCGATTCGGGAACCAACTAACGAATGCCAAAGTGTTGTACTTTGTGAATTTCGTTAAACGAATGCCAAAAGTGCTGTCTAAACAAGACTATACTTTGTGAATTTCGTTAAGGTTATGATCTCGTGACCATCGTTAGGTTTGATTTGGTATAACACTAATACGTATTCCACTCTGTTAAACTAAATATTTAACTACCCGAAAACTCTACACTATACACTTACAATCAAAATAGATGCTCAATCATCAGAAGATTCAGAACTATAAAGTAGATACTTAGAATCAAGATGCTTGTTTAATCAAGACTATATGCTAACAAGGTGAGTCATTCTCTTTTTATCAAAAGTGTTTTACAATACCTCAAACTATTTTTCCAGTTATATTTTACAGGGGGTAAGTCTTTGTTATCTTAAATTACTGGCAGTAAGTGGGGTATTGTGCACATTACTATTGTTCTCTCTCGTTTAGGTGGACGAACCTAAACAGAGATAATCATCATTATTGGGTGAAAGGACCCAATAGTGGTATGACCATCGTCACCAGGGGGTGTCACTGGACCAGATAATTATAAGATAGAGGCAATTGTAATCGCTCTTAGTCCTGTAAATTACAACAATGTGTCATTTTGTACAAAAATGAATGAACTCACCAGTATTTCCTGCTGACCAAATGTTTTTAAAACGCGTTTCAGGTAATTACAGTAGATTGGAACAAGAGTGGTGAGACGGCACCGAAGAGCTTAAAGAAGTGGCTTATTTTATCAAATAAATTAATTTAAATTAAACGTTGTTTTACGTATTCGGGTATATCCCATATTAAAGCTACCTTTCAAAACATGATTTTATCCCATCTATTTAATAAATAAAATCCGGTGTTTTCTAAACTCTGATATTTTTCCTAAACTCACGGTCCTTATGAAATTTCCGCTGCAATACTTTTCAAAATAACCACCGGTACCACTTGACTGCTCACGGCTCCCGTCCAGGGTGTGGTCGGGGGTCGTGACAAGCCTCCTCCCAAGATGATCTCCCACCGGAAAGATGCTCAGACAAGTTTGTCAAAACCTGGTCGGAAGAAGAGGAATGGGTCTTCTTAGCTTTCTTTAAACCCTTCGGAAGTGGAAACTCATCCTTTAGATTAATCTAATGAGCTCCGGCTTTCCTCTTCCGATGGACAAGACCTTTGGTATCCGCCCCGGAGGAAGTATCTTTCCCCTTATCGGATGAAGTCGCAGTTTGGGAGGGGCCTTTTAGCTCTCGGCCCATCTCCCGGATTTCCGGATCACTGTCCTCATTTATCTCCGAAATATATACAACAACTTGAACACCAGATCCTCCTACTTCAGCTCCGGATTCGGATATGACCGGATTAGGAACAGGCTCTACCGGATCAACCGGAGTTCTAATGGCGTAAGCCGCAGAAGCTATCTGCTTGATGAATGGCTCTCCATCTCCGATGTCTTCAACAATGTTGAAATCCAAGTCCGCAAAATTAGGAACCTTCAGAGCGTCCCTCAGCGACATAATGTTTTCTGTCATCAAAAAAAGAAAAACATGAGAAAAAACAACAAAGTATAAGGTACAGAAGGGAAGAAACGGGCCGGATCACTTACCGTCACCCTTCCTGCTTATCACCGGTCATTCCTTGTCCCCTCGGTCCCAGTTATGGCACCCACGGTCTAAAAGTAAAAAGTGTTCTGTAAGGGGCGAATAGGGGTTTGATTATCAATTAAATCCCGAGCCAATCTTTGGTCAAAAATATTTTTTTTTGAAAAACAGAGCTTCCATTAATCTGAAGCTGAACAAACACAGAAATTACTGAAAAACAAAGCTTCGAAAAATATATTCTAGAATTTTTGTTGATCTAAAACCTTACTGATGCAAGTTCATACAACAATCATAATACTGTGTTTTCATTTAACGCTTGCTTTATCTAAACTTCTGAAAACGAATTAAAATCAAATGTATAATACCAAAACTACTTAGAAAATGTTGAAGCTATGATTAAGTTACCTGAACAAATACAAACAAATTTGAAACGATAATGGCGATAGAGAAAGATTTAGAGAGAGGGAGAGGAAGGTGAGATCTAGAGAGAGAGAGATTGAAGGTGAGATAGTTGTGGAACTTTTGGGAGCAAGAATGAAAGGTTTTCAGAAACCGGACCGGACTTCGAATAGATCTTTTTATCGGTTCAATGGTCCGACTGCCCGGACCGGATGTAAGAACCGGAAGGTATCGTAAATATTATAAAAATTAATAGGGTTAAATTTGAAAAAATATATAAAAAACCGGCCCAACCCTTCCAAAAACGGTCCGACCGATTGGTTTCTCTGTCCAACTGCCGGATCGCCAGTTCAACTCTGGTTCAATGCATTTCCGGCCCGATTCCATGACCCGGACCGGCTCAACCTCCGGTTCCCGGTCCGACCGGTCGATTCGGTCTGAGTCTGAAAAAACTGATGGATAGTGTTGTCGATTTGGTAATACTGGTGTTGGCTCATTGGGTAAGCAATTCGGTGAATGAAATTGGTGAGTGGTGATCAAAGTGAGCAGAGTTGTGTGTTGTAGAGGGGAGAGGGAGTTTTATGAGTGGTTATTGAATGACTTCTACCTTGTTGAAGGCTTATGTCTTAAGTAGATGGTGGAGTGAAGATGTGGCACTCATCTTTTGCTTGGGTTATTGGTGAATACCCAACCCACCCTAAGTTAGTAAAAATTCAATACATTTTATTAAGTTTTTAAAACTTTATGCATTGGTTTTAGACTATACATAGTGAAGTCACTTCTCGGTGCCCAAAACCGAAATGATTGCGTCAAAACAGGGTGCCACAACTTTAACGGGTGTGAAGGAGATGAGACATGGGGCCCACAAGATATTAACTAATCCCGTTATTATTTTTTCATGTATTTAGTTTTTAGTTAAACCACTATACACTTGTAAGAAGGTAGCTTAGTTACAGTTCAATTGTCTCTGTTACAAAACTTTTACACTTTTTAACTAACTCATTACATTTAACTTTATGGATGAGGATCAAATAGAAAGTTTATTTTGGCTAGGAATGATAGGAAACAATAGAATTATAACATGTGGCAAAATTTAAGATAAATAGAAAGGGTATTTTGGTTAATTTTACCCAATCTTCTCCATTCTTCTTCTCTTTGTAACTTCAAAACCCACCATTTTCAAAACCCACCATCTTCAACCTTTTCTTCACTTTCTATCTCAATAATCACTACATTATAGTGCGACTTTCGTCACCAATCAATGATTCAAACACCCAATCAACGTGTTCTTCAACCTTTTTGAAGAAACCCAGTTTAATTTTGGTGCATTGCGTTTTAGGTAAAAACATATTTTTATGTGTTTTCAGTCCATTGCGTTTTATAAAGTACAGTTTCTTTTGTGTTTTTAGGCCATTGCGTTTTAAAAATAAGATATTTATTTGTGTTTTCTGGCCATTGCGTTTTAGAAATAAGACATTTCTTTATGTTTTCTGGCCATTGCGTTTTAGAAATAAGACATTTCTTTGTATTTTTTGTGCATTGCGCTTTAGAAAAAAAAAACATTTTTTTACGTTTTTTGTCCATTGCATTTTACGCAACTGGGTTTTCGAATTTTTTTTCGAAAATATAGCAATAACATACTCGTTTTAAAGATAAAAAATGCTCGTTTTTTATGCAATTTTTATAAAAAAAATAATGTCGTATGAAAAAGTTTTTAACGTTTAAAAAATGAGGGGGATTGGAGGAGAGAGAAACTATTGTCCTGGATTGACTAGAATGCCATTACACAAACTCATGCGTCTCTTTTTTTCTCTTCAATTACACTCTTTTAATCTTAACACTTGATTAAATCAATTGATGGTCAAGATTACCTTCTATTATTCCTAGACAAAAAAAAAACTTCCTATTATATCGTAACCACTTTATATATTCTAGTTAAATATTTTAGTTAAGACCAAATCAAGCTTGCTACTTGAATTTATTTAAGATGTTTAGACTTTTATTTCAATTAGTTATAAGAAGTTTCTAGATATGTCTGTTGTTAAACTAAATTTGTGTTAGACATTTAACGTGTAGATTTATTTTATTAAACCTCGTGATGTATTTTAGACTATATGTTTTGTTGACTGTTGCTCTAAACTTTATCGTCTTTTACTTTTATAAATTTAAATAAGAAGAAAAAAGTAGGGTCCTAATATTAACACACGGGAAAAACTTATTTACATATGGTGTATGCGGGCCGTATAACAGTATACGGCCCGTATACACCATGTTTAAATAATTTACCTGGTCGTATACAATGTATACGAACGATGTATACGAGCCGTATACTGTTATACGGCCCGTATTCTTCGAAAATTAGATTTTTCTCAAAGTATTTAAGGGATTTAAGGTGCTAATCACACGAGACATTTTACAGTCGTGAGGTGGTCAAACCTTTCTAAAAGTAGAAAAAAATAAAACATTAACAACTAACAAGGGTTCTTCTACTAGTGGCCTGGCTTCCAATGATTACACAGGGTGATAAACAACGCTGATATGAACACAAACCAACTGCTTTATCTTGAGTCGTCGGGAAAACTTTTCCTCGGGGGAGGGTGAGTAGAATGAGTCTGAGTCTATTGTGGTTCATGAATGTCTCGAATCATCATAGAAGACGTGTCGGGTTCTTCTGCTAGTTATTCGGAATGTTTCGAATCATCATTAAAATTAACAATGCGGTCTTGATTGAAGACGTAATTGCAAGACTGTTTTTCGGGCTTCCAATGCTCACACAGGGTGTGTAACACCTCGCAAAAATCATGTCCAATATAGTATCGACACGTGTCATGGACTTTAAACGTGTAACGGATTGATTAAGAGGGACTAAAGTTGACAAACAAAGAAAGTATATGTATATAAGGATACAAAGTGTCTACATTTGATAATTATGCCTTTCAATAACCCTACACGATGTTTATACCCTTACACGAATGAATTATGAATCATACGAAGCCAATTGTGAAAGAAAGTGAGAGATTACAAACTACAGGGGTTAAATGTGTCAACATGTTTAATGTATACCTCTGAGTGACCTTTTATCAAACCCGAAGCTTTGTAACGATTAATTATGCTCACTAGAATAAGTGATAAAAATTTCACAAGGTTTCGATTCCGTATGAGAAAGTTATGCTAACATTCGTATGTAAGGGGTTAAAAGCGTCAACATTGAAATTTAAGGCTTTTCGGGTGATCATAAAACTAACCAAGGACTTAACAAAGTTTGGTTATGTCTTGGAGCCCTTACAAGTCAATTTGGAGGGTTAAAAGTGCAAAACAAAAGGTTAAAACCACTTTAAAAAGGACCAGGGACTTAAAATGCAATTCTGTCAAACTTGTAACCTGAACCCGGCCCTCATACCGGCCGCGTAAGACATAAGGGAGTCTTACGCGGGCCGCCTGGGACTGCCAGCTACAGAAAACACCTGCAGGTGTCTGTTTCAGCCTGTTAACCGACTTAAGAGCTTTGTTTTGCATACCAGGGGCTGCGCCAACAGGTTTTCATGCATAGGGGGCACCTATAAGCATCATATAACACCTGTAGACTTGCTTGGCATGATCTAGTTGCATCAAAACTCCTATATAAGAAGCTCTTAGTTGCAAACATTGGGCACTTCACTTGGAAACTTTCATAGCACTTGTTCTGGAGATTCCTGGAGCTCAAGACCAATTCCTAGTGATCATTAGTCGTGCATAGGACTTCAGTAAGTGTCCTTAACCCTTCTTAATTCAGTTTTACTTAGTTTAGTGGTCTAAAGTCAAACCGTCGTAATTAAGGTTTGACTTCGTGATTTATCACAATTTGTCCAGTCAAATCTCGAATTGAAAGTACCTATGAGTTGGTAATTATGTGGGTAATAAACCCTTAAAAGGGCACCCTCTGATTCCCACTCTAACTAGGTCAATTGTCGGGTCAAACTTGATTATAAAAAGTCAACATATAGCTAATTTTCAAATAAACACATAATTAGCAATGTAGAAGCCATGCAACCTGTTTTATCATTCATATAACTTGGTAATTAATGTAAGAACATGCCTACGCATGTTCAACCCGACAATTTTCAGTGTAGGCTCGGTTCGGAACCGAAAGTCGCATAATTAGACTTTTGCTTTGAATTTCAGTTCTGACCCAATGTAGCATGTTTTAGAAATGCCTTAGAGCTTTATTAGGACCAGGTTACATGTTAGTATAACCCTCTGTGATTATACAACTTGGTTCATTAGTTATCCGATTTATATGCATGTTTCCGTTATATGCCTAAATGTTGACTATTATGCCCTTTTAACCTTAAAACGAGATTTTTGAAAATGTGAGAGGATAGAAACCTTTATTACTAATTTATAAACATATCCTTAAATTTTCACATCAGTTTGAGGTCTATATTAAGAGTTATGCTCATTAGCGTAAATGGAAAGCTTTTTATTAATTAAACGGCGTAATTAGCATATAGCCTATCTAAACCCAATTTTTGATACCAAAATTTTTACCCAGTGATGTAAAATAACATTTTGGGATTTTTGAATATTTTTATTTATTTTTAGGCTGAGCATAACATAGGGTTATAGCTTTGATTCGGTAATTGTCGGTTTTGCCCTTTTGGCCTATAAAATGAGTTTTACACAATATTTTGATACCAAACCTTTTGATACTGATTTTATATAATAAATAAAATATTTTGAGTCTTCTGGAATGATAAAAATATCAGCTTCTCTTTAAAAACCCGGAAATCGCTTAAAACCGTCTTTTTACGCGTTTAAAACGCATAGTATGTATTAAAACCATTTTTCTTATATAAGACCTTATACCTACTGATGTTTTAAGCAACTTTTTATATTTTAACAGTAAGCAAAAGTTTTTAAACTCAGATTTCAAATTTTGACCTTTAAAGCTTATGTGAAATTACCAAAATGCCCATACGGTGCATAGTTTGGTTATAAAAGGTAAATTTCACATATATGCCATACCCTATTGTTATGACTTATAAAAATAAGTATTTTTACTGAATATATCAGACCTGAAACTTAGATTTATATTTAAACTCTTTTATAACCTTTAAAATGACCAAAATACCCCTACGGGGCATAATTTGATTTTAAATCCATTTTGGGCATAATGGAAGGTATCCTACTGATATCACAACATATTTAAGGCATATTAACTTCGGAAACCTATTCATGAATCATTTGGTTACCCGTTACGCATTATTCGCGTTCGGTGCGGTTTATGTAACTAGTTTGCATAAATTAGCCGAAACGGGTCAAACCTTATCATTTTTATCTAAAAATCCAGAATGTGTTTAGTTTACCCATATTATACAAGTATACAAAGTTGTCGGGTCTAAACCACATTTTAATCCGGTCTTCGCTAAATCGTGCGTTTTGAACCGTATATCTTCCTTTAAAACTAACCGGTCTAAGTTTAGGCTTAATTGAGACACGTTAGGAATCTAATAGGTTATTAAAACCTTCGTTCCAGATTAGGAGCCCGGTAAAAGCTACTTGCAATCGTTGATTTTGATAAATACTTACTCAGGTAAATATTTTTAACTTATTTTCCCTATACGGGCTTGGGATACGGTATTATAATAATACCGCTTGGTCGGGTATGTAGTTGTTTAAATCGGATTGTGATTAATATATTTACATAACCCGTTTTAATCCGTTTTATTTGGTATATGGCCCTTGGGGGGTTAATGACCATGTCCCGTATATCCTTGGCATCATTCATTGAAATGGCCACGACCTAAGCACGGGGTGTAGGCATACACCTGACAGTTGCATATGTAAAAACTGGTAACCCACTTTAAGGAATCAACCTTGTGGGCATTATACCTGTGGCGTGTCAGTTAATCTTGTCCAGCTCTTCTAACCGGCCCTGACGGACGACAAATAAGTAAAACTGTATACAAGATTATTTTTAAATAATTGTCCCAAGTTATAAAAGATATTTTGTGCCTTGTGCATTCAAATCAATTTTCTTAAACTCTTTTCAAAATGAGTCGGTTAATTGTATTTACCAGTGTAAACTGACGTATTTTCCAAAAAGGCTAAGTGCAGGTACTAGACGGAATAGGCTGGCTACTCCTGCCATCATTAAACAAGTCTTGCAAGCTTAAGATGTTAAAGTCTGTTGAACAATGATCTTTTATCTTTTGATCCGCCTGTGGATCCTTTACAGTCCGTTTGTAATACTTTGATATTACTTTTTTATTCGGTTTGTAATGTGATTCATCTTTTGCTTCCGTTGTGCATTTAAATTGTGTTGTTTGACTATGATGATATCAACTACGTCACGATACTCCCCACCGGGCCCACCGGTAATACGTGGAAATATCGGGGTGTGACAGGGTGGAAACAACCCTTGATGTTGAAACCGGTTTTACCTCATGAAAAGGAAAGAAACATTTTTTTTAGAGAAGCGTTGGGATTCAAGGGTTTATGAGTCAAAGTTAACATTCAGATTTAGAAAGCAGATGATTAGTACTTGGTTTATTCTCTTTAATCTATTAGAACGATCATTGTTTTGTCACGTACATGCGTTTAATTCCCAACATACTCGTTTTGTCACGTACATTTCGTAAGAAACTTTTCGTGCACTGAACCTTCAGTTGTGTACGCAAATTCACCACCGGTTTCTACAGCACAAGCACATACACAGGGAGAATGTTCTCGAAATTGAAGGAAAAGAAAAAATTATTGCTGATGTTTTTCACTATCAGGATTTTGTTGGTTTGTTTCTAGGTAAGGTTTAGAATGTTTGAAGTATTCTTGGTTCAATACCAACTCTTCTTTGTTAGTGTTTGTTTGAGAACCTGATTCAGATACACAACGGTTCTCCAATTCCAGATCAGTAATGAACGTTCAGTTGTAATGAACGTTCAGTTGTGTACACAAATTCATCACCGGTTTCTACAGCACAAGCACATACACAGTTAGGGTTTACAATGTTTGAAGTATTCGGATTTTGTTGGTTTGTCGGGTTCTATAACTACAATCCTTCCAACATTATTGAAAAATGAAAATTACTATATCACCCCCACATTATTGGAATTTGTGGATCAACAGAAATAACTGAAATAACAGCTTCGGAATCTATTAACCAACGGTTCTACGAAGAAACTGTTGGAATTTGTTGATTTCGGTTGGTTCAGAAACTTAACAAGAGAAGCAACTAAAAAAAACAACTGATTACTTGGTCGAATAATGGCCAATAATCCGTTCATTATTTGTTGTTGATTTGAATTTATCAAGTGACAAATTGATGCGGTTTGCATATTCAAATCAAACTAACTCGGTCAGGTCGAGTCGGGTGTAGCTGCAGTTAGAGGGGATGTATAGTGGATGGTCGAGGCGATTGTGGCTATGCATTCTGGCGCGCCCCTACCTCCACGAGCTGGCGCTGCACCACCACCACCACCACCGCCGTAGCTGCTTGTTGTAAAATGTGATCACCATTATTTCTATTATTTCTGTTGATTCAGTACTTCAACGCATGAACCAACCGAAATCCACAAATTCCAACAAATTGTGTACGTTAAATACCGTTCACCGCTTTTTTAGTTGCTTATCTTGTTAAGTTTTTGAACCAACCGAAATCCACAAATTCCAACAGTTTCTTCGTAGATTCCATCCGGTTTCAAAGCCGGTTGAGGATTACGAGTGTTCTAGACTCGTCCAAAGCCGGTTGATGAAACCGAAGCTGTTATTTCTGTTGTTCAGTACTTCCAAGACGATTGAAGTGAGTCCTATGAAGCAATTGTCTGTCTATTCAATTGAGAGGAATAATTGCATTGTTTAAAATGCAGTTGTAGTACCGGGATCACTGGACCAGACACATGTCACATAGTTTGTCAGTGAACAAAAGATATAGATGTAGGAATATAACTAGATGTTACGTGTAGTTTGAATATGCTTATTGCAGAGAATGTGTGATTTGACCAGGAAAAAACGTAGTTTGGAAAGATGACCGAATAGAGATCTGAATAACAAACTGTGGAGAACTTGTTTGTGTCGGGTTCTTCTGCTAGTTATTCCGAATCGATAAATAACCAACAGGAAGATCTATGCGATCGCTAAGGTTTCCATCAACGGACTGATTGGTAACGTTACTCTACCTATGTTCCGATTTAAGCGGCGTGTTTCCGATCAACGTTTATCGACATTGTTAAAGTTGATGAAGAGTTTAGAAACCCTAGAATGATTGTGTTTTTACTGGAAAAAACGTGATACTTGAAAAAACACCATTATATACGGCCCGTATAAATGTGGTTAGGGCTGTAAGCGAACCAAATGTTCGGCGAACAGTTCGTGAACCGTTCGGCGGGAAGTTCGTTTGTGTTCGTTCGTTTATTAAACAAACGAACACAAACAAGAAATTTCGTTCGTTTAGTTAAATGAACAAACATTAACAGAGGTCGTGTTCGTTCGTTTATGTTCATGAACGTTCGGTAACGTGTTTGTTTGTGTTCGATAGTTCATTAGTGTTTTTAGTTTTTATATCTATTTAAATACTTCAAAATTCCGACAAAATAAATATCTAATAAGTGTCCGTGTATTATATATTCTGTTTATGAACGATTGTTTATGTTCGTTTGTTTCATTTGTGTTCATGAACATTAGTTTGTGCTCATTTGTGTTCGTCAACGTTCGTTGCCTAAAATTAACAAACAAACACAAACGAACACGAACAATTTCATTTCCTTAACAAACGAACACGAACATAAAATCTCGTTTGATAAGTGTTCGTGAACTGTTCGCAAACACATATATTTCTTAACAAACGAACACGAACAAGGTCTTGTTCGTGTTCGTTCGGTTCGTTTACAGCCCTAAATGTGGTAACATCAAAAACCTCCCAAAATAAATCCATTGAGCCGTATACGTTTTACAAATCGTATACCGATGTATACGGCTTGTATAACTATATACGGCCCGTATATAATAAAATAAAAAAAATATTCTCTGCGCATTTTCCTATTAAAAAACATTCTCTGCCTGTATACACTAGGGGGTGTGAAAATAAGATATAGGAGGTGTGGGAACAAGGGGAGCCAAAAAGTATCAATTAAATAAATTAAAAACCCAAAACAAGTATACAGCATGTGTACAAACTATGACCCATAAACAAAATGCAAAAAGTAAAAAAAGAAAGTAGAAAAAGAAAAGAAAAGAAAAAGAAAAAAAGGAACAAGCACAATAGAACCTCACCTTGTCAAAAAGAAAAACCCACTCCAGGTTTTGTGGGAAACCAACTTGGGAGCTTGTCACCCCACTTCGATAAAGTATATGTTTGATTCGCAATGTTTCATATATTTATTTGTTAATAAAAATGTGTTATTAAGAAAAAATTGATACCAAATCAAAGTACATAACTAAAAAGAACAGAAAATGTGATTTTTACATCAAACAATCTACTTATAATTATCAAAATAGATAAAAAGAACAGAAAATGTGGTTTTTACATCAAACAATCTACTTATATTATTCCGGTGATTTATGAAATGTGACTATGTTTAGAAACCCTTTTTACACTCATGCCTCTTATTTAGGATATTTTTTTGTTAACAAACGTGTCAAAACCACAACCACTAACTTCATTTCTCTAAAGGGATATTAGATTTAAATAATCTTAAAGTTGGGAGTGGTGTGGTACAAATAGAAAGTTGAGAGTGTTATCGGTCAATTGATGAAAGTTAGGGTTATCTAAATCCAAAATTTCTTTTTTCTAAATGACGTTTTTTAACGGTTTAAATGACACCAAACCCGCCTTCGGTGGGGCTCGAACCCCTGACCTTAAGGGGAGCAGCACCTTAACTCCAATAGTTTTACCAATTTGAGCTAAACCCCCACCCTCTAAAGTCTAAATGACGCTGTTAAACTTACTTTCGAAATTTTAGGAAATTATAATTACACTAGAAGTCTAGAAAGACCACTTGAAAAAATGAATTTTCACCTTGTTCTTTATCCATATAAACGTGTTGGACTTGATCCCCGCAATCTTAGCTTTTGATGTCGGTTTATTGTTGTTGGAAAAATGGGCGAAAACGGGTGTATTTTCATTAAGTGTAAATGTGTATATTTCTTAAACTTTGGAAAAATATATTTATATTATACTTTAGTTAATATAAGCAGTATTTTTGTGGGTTTGTGTTCTATGTTGTAAGGGTTTTACAACAAATTAAACTACGTCCAAATCAGAGCTAAGATATATTAGATATCGATTCTCCAAGTTGGGACTTAAATATAGAAAAAATGAGAAAAAGGGAATGTAAAAGAGTCGAAAAGTGGGAACTTGTCCCAAACAGAAGTAGGAAAGAAAAATAGAATGACTTATATATTGAAGCCTCGTTTCCTTATAGTTTCCTAGAACCTCACATCAATGGGTTCACAAAGGGTGCGAAGAACCCTAAACTTGTACTTGTGCACACACGAGTGGCGTAGGCGCTTTGATCAGGGGCGTAGGCGCTTTGATCAGGGGCGGAACCACAATGTTAGGAGCCGTAGCACGGGCTACGGCTCAACCCCGTATTCGTAGTGTTTTTTTTTCCGGTTTTATACAAAGGATACCCCTAAAAAATACGAGGATACTCCTAACAAAAAAATAGGATACTTGATATTACTAAAATCTCATTTTTTTGTAAGCCCAAACATTTTACAACCCGAAAACTTGTATAATAATTAAGCCTGAATGATAAAATAAGCCCGAATTAACTATAATAGAATTGAAAGAAGACCCTAAATATAATTGATAAAGTTAGCCTAAGACACAAAACAATATTATAATTGAATAAGTGATCTTGCTCGTTTTGTTGTGGAAACCGGAACACATAGTTCTTGTCCTTTGGTTTATCGGGTAGTGAAGCTAGCTTTGGTTTTACCGGTTGCAACCGCAACCGTTGAAAGATGTTTTTTTTTTTTTTCTAAATTGAAGCTTGTTAAGAGGGATATACGCAATCGAATGGGTCTGGAATATTTGAACAATGTTATGGTTTGTGCGGGTGAAAAAGAAAGTTTTGATAAAGCAATAGACGACGATGTAATGGAAAGATTTCAAGCTATGAAAAAAGAGGACAAATCTATTAGGTATTTGTTCTATTTTATTGATTATCGTTTTTTTATTATATGATTGCATGGTAAAAAAAATCAGGATACCCCTAGATTAGTGGGCTAGCTCCGTCACTGGCTTTGATGGTGCCCTTTGCATCATCACGAGTCGCTTGAGGGCCGCTTTTGTATTTTTTATTGCCTTAGCGAATGATGCGGATCAGGGCAGGCCCTGAGCAAGTGCCGGGTGGGCGTCGGCTCAGGGCCAAAATCGTAAAAGGGCCCGGAAAATTTTCAAATTTTATATATAAGTGTTATATACCGTATGATACAGAACAAGGTAAAAAGATCAGCTTGTTCTAGTGGTAAGTAGCCTCCATTTTGAAACATAGGGCCCGAGTTCGAATCTTTTCGTTGTTTGCCTTTTTATTTTCTTATTTCCAACTGAAAATTGAAGTTCACAGTATATGCATTTTTATTTTATTTTTTCCACTTGGAAATTTAACTTCACAGATTATCTAAAATGTATTTTCCTTTTAATTAAAACTGTTATTGATAATTCATTAGTATTTTATTTGAAGAAAGCGTATTTTATTTTTATGTACGTTTGAGTACGTTTTGACATAAATTTTGTTTGGAAATAAATTGGGTCAAATATAATACGTTTTTATTCAACATTATAAATTTAAGTTGCCATACATTTTAACTTAAATTTAGTTCGGAAACGACTCGGGTCAATTGTAGTCTATACTTTATCATGCCACATATGACGCCACCGCATGTGTTTATTTTATGTACGTTTTAAGTAGGTCTACATTTTGACGCAATTTGTATTTGTAAACAAGTCGGATCAAATGTAATACATTTTTATTTAATGGTATGATATGAATTTGGATTACTCTACGTTTCAACCTAAATTTAGTTCGGAAACGAGTCGTGTGACTGTGGTCTATAATTTATTCGTCGCGTATGGCGTTGCTACAATATGTGGCAGGTAAAAAAGATAGTATTATATTTAATTGAAACTTTGAATATAATATATTAAAGAGTTAAATGCCATTTTAGTCCCTGAGGTTTGGGCCATTTTGCCAGTTTAGTCCAAATGTTTCATTTTTAACCTGTGGGTCCAAAAAGGTTTCACAGTTGCCATTTTAGTCCACTGGGTTAACTTAATCCATTTTTTCTGTTAACCAGAAGGCCATTTCGGTCATTTTATATGGCTGAATTGCCCTTTTAGTTAACAGAATTACATACAAAATGACCAAATTGGCCTTCTCGTTAACAGAAAAAATGGATGAAGTTAACCAAGTGGACTAAAATGGCAACTGTAAAACCTTTTTGGACCCACAGGTTAAAAATGAAACCTTTGGACTAAACTGGCAAAATGCCCCAAACCACAGGGACTAAAATGGCATTTAACTCAATATTAAAATAGGGTGGATAGGGCCCGGTTTTTTATCTCGCCCAGGGCCCAATTGTTTTTAACATTTTCGGAGACGGCCCTGATGCGGATGAGCATGTTCAACCACAGTTTCAAAGTTTCAAGTTTGTAAATTGAAACAGATCAGTCAATTTGAAACATAATTAAAAAATGCACTAAAAAGTATTGAAGACGTTCACTGGCTCGATGCAATTTATTTTTCCGTTTTTAATTACGTGGCACTGTTTTGACTCAAGTTTTACTATAAAACCAAGGAGAGGTCTTGGTTGAAAACAAACCAAAAACACATTGCTTACATGAACACACTTCAACTCCCTCTAGCTCGTTTTGGTTCTCTTATCAGTGCAAACACAAACCTGTAATTTATTAATTACACATTTAATACATCAATATAATTATTTATCTAAAGTTAATAATAATCATGCTTTTCAACTAAACGTTTCTAACAAATTTTTTTTGAAAGAAGTCGGTACTATTATTAAGTAAACAAAACAAACAAACAGAAACCTTAGCAAGGTGCTAAGGCATTAGAGTACAGATACAGCAACCAAAAAAGTGCAGAAAGAAATTACAGAAAGTTCAATTCAAACAACTAAAATCTCCCCAAGCCTCCCAATTTAGATCTCTTTTTCCAACCCTTTCTCTTATCCATACAAACGACAGTGCTTTGATGTCACCGACTGCCCTTGAAACATTCGTTGCTTTGCCGTTAAAAATTACGTTGTTTCTAATACGCCATAACGTCCAACATGTTGCCGCAATGATCATGTATACCGCCTTCTTTTTTTCTTGTGATGAGCAATGTGATTGAATGTACTCCAATAATCCCACCAAACTGAGCACATATCTCGGGAGAGGAATTTTGACCCATAACGAGATTGCCGTCCAAACCAGTTGAGCATATTGACAGGAAATCAGTAGACGATCAACCGATTCGATGCATATACTACATAATGCACATACGACCGAGGGGATTTGTATATTTCTAATAGCTAGCGCGTCTCTTGTAGGAATTCGATCTAGCACCGCTCGCCAAAGGAAGCAATTAATTTTCTTTGGTATCCAGCTAAGCCACTTGAGAACCTGCGTTTCTGGTATCAAAGTCATACTATCCAGCTCTGATCTCAGATTGCAAACGGTGAACTCTTCTCGCTCGTCCTCCTGTTTCCACATCCACCTATCATCTTTCTTTTTTACTTCAACCTTTTGTAGCAAATTTTTACATTCGTCCCATAAATCCGCCACCTCCAGTTGAGTAACCGGTGCATCTCCACCCCATAACCAAGTGACTTGACCATTAGATATGCTGTAGCGATGCTGAACCAAACTGAATTTATCCGTTTGAAGTGCAAATAGGCTGGGAAATCGATCTTTTAATGCAAACTCACCGGCCCAATTGTCTAACCAGAAATAAGTCTTGTCTAAATTACTTGATCCACAAAGTATTAGCCGTCAGGTTCAAGACATTTTACTAAAATTTTTCTTGCCAAATTAACTTTTTCCTTGCAAATATGTTTTATAAATTTGCTCATAGCGTATCAGCGTGTCAACATGTTTAGCTCGTTATTACGACCCGCCAATACGTTTATGACTCGTTTAACTATCTACAATATGATTCCATCTTTTCAACCTGTTTAACTCGTTTACATAAATGACTTACACGGGTTATATCCAGGTTACATGATTTTATGTGTATCCCAATTAGAGTTAATGCCCTTGACACTAACAAATTTTTTAGTAGCGTTCGGGTTCATTAACTCAACTCGTCAACCCTAAACCTGTAAACCCGACATAAATTTCACCTTTAATTTAATAATTAATAATAATGTGGTAACAGAGATCTAATACACTGCTTTGTGGGGACGTGGGGCACCTAAGCTGGTTTGGCAATGTAGATCTCAATTGGTTTGTCACTTTAGATCTCAACCGACTCGGCACTCCAGATCTAAATTAGACTACCCACATTTATTTCACGCCATGTATTTAACTTTATCTTTTGTTACAAATGCATTTAATTTTTTTATATTTATTCATCTATTCAATTTTCATAGTTAGCTAGAAGATTGACCCGCGCGTGTTGCGCCTCGGCCAACAAAATTGACATGTTGATCAGATTCACATTTATAATGTGTTAAAGATGTTTTTGTCGGTTAAGTCTGTATTACTATCTTATACAAATAAGTAATTCACCAAATAATGTCAATATAATTAATGGTATCATAATTACTACGTTACATGACTTGTATCCATATAAATAACCTATCGTATTAAGTACTCCGCGTTGCGGCGGGGGTGTAAAACCGTGACAAATAGCACAAATGCCACACTATAGCCAACGACCACAAACATTGAAGTTGCGGCGTCTTAACGTGGAAAAATTAGACCGACATATAAAAATAGAAAATAATAACTAACTCGATTTAGGACTTGCACGTTGTGACGAACTTATTAAACGGGAAAAATAGACGACGTAAACACACCGAACCACACACGTACGTTGCCCCATGTTAACTCACAAAATTTAGAACGAAGCGTATAACAAAACGTAAAATCGTTGAACCACACACAAACATTGTGCCGTGTTAAGTCGCAAAATTTATATCTAAACATAAAACGAAAAATTTTGCAAAATATGAAAAACATAAGGGATCAAAGTTGAAAGTAAAAAAGTTGTGAAGTTAAATTGGAAGAACTAAAAACTTTTGGGTTAAAACTACAAAATCAAGTAGTTTTGGGTTTAAAGTGAAACATCAATTTTTTTTTGAAAAACCCCAAAAACATGGGGTACAACACCACTAAACATCATGTACAACACAACTATGCACAAAAAACTCATTAAGCATCATGTACAAACCCACTATGCATAAACATCTTTCAAATTAATAGTATATAAATTTCATAGTTAATTCATCTATGTTTCACTTCTATATGTTTTTTTAAACAATCACTAAATTAAATATGTTGTTCTAAATAAATTGTTTATGTTCTTTTCTAAAATTTCAAGGTCTTGTATAATGTCTTTTTAACTAGATAAATTATTCTAATAACGCTAGAAGAGCCTCACGGTTTGCTTAATTAAGTTAGTTCGATCATTGTGCTACACTATTATTGTTTTGTTTATTTTATAACAATTAAAATATCGCAGTATTGTGGTTTTTAGATATATAATTAATAAGTTTAAATTACAAGGTGGGGACCAATTTTTTTATTTCACACAAGACCCAAAAGTTTTTTATAATTCTCAAAGACGACCCTAAAAAGGCATTACATATCATTTCCCTAATCAAAATGCATCTAAGATTACATAAATCCTAAGCCAAGCCAAGCCAAGCCTAGCCTAGCTGAGCCAGATCATGCTAAGCCAAGCCAAACCTAGCTGAGTGAGATCAAGGCAAGCCAAGCCAATGCATAGAGTTGAGTGGAAGATAAGATCCCAAACAAGTTATATATAGCAAAGCAAAGGCATATTCGAGTCCAAGATAAGATCCCTACTTATGGTAAATATATTCTCTAGATCTTTGACCATATCATCAATCTACGGTCACTGTAGCTTATAAACCATACACCATCGGCATCCACGTGGCACCAATAAGATGTTGGTTCTCATGTTACCGTTTGTTGCATGAGACACGTGCTCTCTGCCCATCCATATATTAAAAACCTCATCCCTCAACTAGAAACAAGTATTTTGTTTCTAGGTTTTGATTTAAAAATATGTATGGAGAAATTATATAAAAAGGTGATTCTTCGTGTATAAATATTTCTTAAAAAAAAAGGTAATTTGTATACTCAATTCATTACTCACCAACACTCACGCTTAGGGTCGCAAACGAACCAAACATTCAGCGAATAGTTTGTGAACTGTTCGGTGAGAAGTTCGTTTGTGTTCGTTCGTTTATTAAGCAAACGGACATGAACAAAAAATTTTGTTCGTTTAGTTAAATGAGCAAACATGAACAAAGGTTGCGTTCGTTCATTTATGTTCGTGAATGTTCGGTAACGTGTTCGTTTATGTTTGATAGTTCATAAGTGATTTTAGCTTTTTTTTATTTAAATACTCCTCCAAAATTCCAACAAATAAATTTTGAATAAGTGTCGGTGTATTATACATTTTGTTTATGAACATTTGTTAGTATTCATTTGTTTCCATTTCTGTTCATGAATATTAGTTTGTGTTCATTAACTTTGTTTTCGTTCGTTGCGTAATTTTAACAAACGAACACAAACAAACACGAACACATTCATTTCTTTAACAAACGGACACAAACATAAAATCTCGTTCGACAAGTGTTCGTGAACACATATTTGTTAACAAACGAACACGAACAAGATCTTGTTCGTGTTTGTTCGGTTCGTTTACAGCCCTACTCTCGCTCACACTTTACATTTTACAATATTTATTCTCAAATAGAGAGAACTTATTATTACTAAGGACAATCGTTACAAGGAGATCTCTCTTTTTGAGGCGAGGTTAACGACTTCTATTTTTGCAGCGTTTTTGGTGACCCTAGTCCAGAAGTTGATCAGAAAGCAATTGTCAAAGTTCATACCGGTATTCATAAATTCGACTGGTATTTCCTTCTTCAATATCTATAAAAGTAAAATGCTTTAGTATTTTGGACGAGCAAGTTGTTTCCCCACCTTAATTTGCTGTATTCGTTTCTACATTGTATCCGATCCATGTCTTCCCACAACTCCACAAGGACAAAGTCAAAAGTTAATCAAACAAAAGTCAAAGTCTTTTTCTAAACAAAACTAGTAATTTGATAAAAAAAAAAAGTATATGTAGAAGGGGTAAGGTTATTGTAAAAAAGACCAAAAGTGTGAGAAAGGTAAGAAAGAATCTCAGCCATTAGATCTAAATTAATTGAAAAGGATAAATAAGTAATTTTATCATTAATTCAATTAATTAAAAACTTCCCATAACCGTCACCTTAATTATAGGAAGTATATAACACCATTCAGCAAGTATATAACACCATTCAGCAAGTATATACCACCATTCAGTAAGTATATAAACCATTTAGCAAGTATATAACATCATTCAGCAAGTATATAACACCATTCATTGACTAATTTTGAATTGGTTTGAGAGGTTTGGGGCTGTTGAGACTGGGAAGTGCTTCCTAAACCTGAATTGTTAAAACGTGGTTGAAAGGTTTGCCCTGATGGCTGAAAATATTGATTTTGGGACTGATAGAATTGACTTTGAGGCTGAAAGGATTGCCCCTGAGACTGTTGTGGTGCGGGAGCGCGTTCAGCAAATCCAAGTGGATTTTGGTTATTAGGATTGGCTTTCCACCCAAAGTTTGGATGATTTCTCCAACCTGGATTGTACGTGTTACTGTAGGGGTTATTTTGGGGCCTGATTGGATTGCCCAAATAGTCCACCTCTTCGTGGCTTGTAAACATAACACCCTGCTCACATGTACCTGGCTCGTGTGACACTCCACATAGCTCACATGATGGTTGTAATTTTGAAGCGTTCTGAGCTTGGTCAAACCTTGCTGCCAAAGCTCCAATCTGTGCTGCAAGAGCCGTATATGTATCTACTTGATGAACTCCAGGAATGGATACAGCTTTACTTCGTGATCCACTGTGACGCGAACTTGACTTCAAGGCAGCTTTCTCTATGATTGCATAGGCTTCATTGGGTTTATTATTGGGTGTGCATGTGCCACGTATGTTATTTATACAGTTGATTTTACGCACTATTTTAAGTTTATTATTTATAAAAATGGTTTTTATACCTTAACATTAAAACACACACAACAAAGGACAAGTGTATCCCGTCACATATGCAGTAAAGTATTGGTAAGAGCCAGATATCGTCCCAAGGAATTACGAAAGATGAGATAAGATATTATAAGTACTGAATCTTTGTTATTATTTTACCAAAGGAAGAAATGATTGAATTGTTGTTTAACTAAATTAACTGAAAATAAAAATATAAATATAACAAATATCTTATTTCACAAATGACCTAAACATGTTATCTATCATGTATTTCACCAAAGCACTTTAATCAATTTTCCAATTGCAAGACAGTTAGTCACCGTTAGGAATTTTCTAACATAATGATTCTTTGGATAGTTAACACGAAGGTCCCATCTTAACTTTCCTAAAACCATGCATTAGCGAGCTATTGATTTTATGTGAATCTTTAAAGATAGATTAGTCATCCGTTAAGAGTTTTCTAATCTCACTTATCAAAGAAAGCAATACCGATGGTCACAATACAGCCACAAAGATAAGCATTTATGTAGATCATATAACAAATAATTTCACCTTTACAAGTCTTGAATACAAATCTACCAAGTTAGCAATTTCAGACCAAAACTACTGAACAAGGATCATAAACCGCATGCAAGAACATGTAATCAACACCATATAATTCATTAGAACCCTTACGTGTAGGAAAGTACTCTTAATCAAAATAAGACATATATTGTGTAATACCAATCTCCAGGTTGGGTCTCATGGTGTAAACAGAATTTACAAATAAGTGAATAATCAAGAAGTAGTTAACATCCAAATCACCACATATTCATTACCCAATATAATCAAATATAATCAAGAACACAACATCAATGAAACATTCATGAAGATTCAAACATAAACAAGTACTTGAGTTTCATACAAACTAGATTACAATACAAAGATTATTCAAGAAACAAGTTCACAATTACTATATACATACAAACATACATCAGTCCAATAACATGCACAATGATTAGACTACATGTTCAAGAACAAGGAATCGAACCATAAACATGCACTGAATTGACGGGGTGGATTGACTAGGCTTTCACACGAACTCGAGGCATCGAAGTGGCTTGATCAGAACTGGTTCGGACCTGGAAATTCGCCAGAAAACTTGGAGAAACCCCCCCTCCCCATTTGCTCTGATTCGAATGGGCTATTTTTAGGGAAGATTTCTTGTATCGCACGGGCGTTCGACGTATTGCACGGTCGTGCAATACCGATGACGTCATTGATTACGTGGATCGCACTTGGTTCCGACAATGGAGTGGTTGGGTTAGTTAGACGGTTCGTCAAAAAGGGAACGGGCGTTCCATGGCTCGCACGATCGTTCAATTCCGGCATTTGAATTGAACGGCTGGTCGCACGGATGTGCATCTCCGGATGGTTTGCATATTGTCGGTCTCGCACGTCCGTTCGGATAGCGCACGTCCGTGCGATCCCGGTAACTTGTTGGTTGTCGTGTTTGCACCGGTCGTTCATCCGGATGTGCAGCAATTGCACGATCGTTCTTCGGATGGCACGGTCGTGCCATTCCGGACAGTTTCTTAATTTTGGCCCTTTTGATCAGAAATGCTTCGGAAGTTGTCCGTTTTCATCAGATTTTCATTTTATGCTCCGTTTAAGACCTGAAATTGTATAAATACAGATTTTAGTCCTTAACATTGCGATTTCGGTCAAAAACGCTTAAAACGGAAGTGTTTTGGGGAATAAAAACATGTATATTTTAACGTATATCAAACCTCCCCACACTTGAACTTTTGCTTGTCCCTAAGCAAAACAACTGTACTAACGATTAATTTAAAACAGAAAGATTAAACACACAATAATGTACATAAGCGTTTTAAAATTAACTAATAATGATAGCAATGAGAAAACTTAATGCAATTTTTCAAAAATAAATAGCGTTTTTAACATCAATTATTCACTTACTTGCATCTTTAATGTAATTCCCTCAGCTCACTGGTGCAAACTAGTGAATTGTACACTAGTAATTTTCTGTGATAACTCAAAAGCCAGGTCATATAGTAACATTAACATAGGTTTGTAATGAAATCTCATTTTTATCATTTAACACATAAAAATCAAGAGGACTTTTTATTGTGGGTTGTAACTTGGCTAAGGTTTATGGGTAGGAATGGATATTTACTGGGTGAAGTGTTTCAATCCGGTCTAGCAAATTATCCTAACAAACCTCACACAAAAGTAAATTCACTCTATTTTTTTTTAATATATTCACAAACCAAGTGACTCTTTTAAGGTCAGATTGTGAAGACCTGTTTTATCTTTGATGTGTCGTATGTCTTCCTTTATCCTGTAGTGAACATTACTTCCAACTCTAATGGACCGTTCGGCATTGAGCCTAATAGCCCCCACCCTCATTAGAAGTGTATATTCATGTTGGGATTCAGTTTGACTTTTTCTACATCTTCCTTTGTGAGACCAATTTCCACATCCAATGCATTTGTCGTATCGTTTTGCTCTTCTTTTCATTGCACTTTTGGATATCCCACAAAATGGTGGCGTTTGTTCTTGTTGTCGCCACGCTTTTCTAACTTCTTCACTTTGGTGAAATATTTTCTCCCTAATCTCCGAAGGTAAGCTTGGTTTCGCGAATTGTAAGCAGCAAAGCAAATTTAAATCGAATGAATGCATGTCCAGTTCTTTATAGGTCTGCCGGTAAAAGACCAAACTAAATTCCTAAAATAGGAAATTTATACTAAACCGGAATTCACACTAAATAGGTTAACACAAATGAAAGGAAAAGGCTCAACATGGTTTACTATTGGATAATATTTTTGGTTTTTCAAGGTTTTTTAACAAGAAAGGTAAACACATGGTTGTATCCTATTGCCTCTATCATTTTTATATAATTTTTACAGTTAGTGATTTAAATAAGTATATTCAAGACAAGTTCTGAAATGTATACTATTATGCGGCACACTCAACAAAATGAAGTTTAAAGCATATTATTATTGCTTTTAGAACGGCTCAAAACTCACTAATTGGGTGTGTATTTTAGATGCAAATTTATGAATAATTGTAAAAAAAAAAATTATTTCTAAAAATTACTTTAACATTTTCTCATTTGTATAATTATTAGTTAAGAATAAATCAAATATGTACAAAACTAATTATAAACACTCTAATTTTTATAAATTGTTTTTTTTTAGACTTGTACAAAATTTTAAAGCAATTAAGGACAAACAAAGTTTAAGAATCTTTTAAATCCCTCCCCACACTTGAACTTCACATTGTCCCCAATGTGAAATACATATTAGTTAAGTAATTATGAGGAACTAAACTAATAATGTGAAAAGGGAAAGATGTACTCCCTTTGAGTTGACTCGTTTGAGTAGACTTTGATTTGTAGTCATCTCAATTCTGTACATTTCTTGAACCTGCCAATGATCTCACTTTCTAAAATAGCCAATATCAAACAAAACAATTATTCACACATAACATATATCAAAACAAACATAAATTTTAAAAGTTTTAAACTAAATACTAAATAAAACAAACCAAATGTTTAAAATTGTTTCACACCAAACATAAGTACTAAAACATAAAATAAACATCCATCCATCAAACAAACAAAGTGTCCATAAATCAAACAAACACATCACCTACTCGTCAGCGTCATTACCACCACCACCATATCCTCCAGTACCTGAAGGGCCAGCATCATCATGACCAGATGGATCCCAGAATGGGAACTGCGGAGGCTCGCCAAAATAGTTTGGGTAGGCATTCTGAAGCCCCCCAAAGAGATATGTAAAACTATCCCGTACTCCTTGGAACAGGTTCTGCTGGCTAGCCCGTATCTGGTCCTGCTGTGCTCTAATAGCAGTCTGATCAGCTCTGATAAAATCCTGTGAAGCGCGTATAGCCTCCTGCTCGGCTCTGATGGCTTGCTGATCTGCTCTCATCGCCTCCTGAGATACCTGCATATTCTGAAACTGCTGGTAGAACTCTGAGTATGGCGGTAATCCCTCAGGCCATTGTTGGAATGCCTGGTGCTGTGGAGAGTGTGGCGGTGTCTGTGGTTGATGCTGCTCACCCATCTCTTCATCATCATCATCTGCAGGCAATGGAGGCAACGGGTCCCAGACCTCATTGTTTAGACCTTTCAGTCTATCCCCTGCATCCGTTTCTACAATCATTCTCATAGCTTTCAGTGACTGGATATCAACATACTCCCCCTCAGTCACAAGATGAATACCATTCACCACATCATCAGTCAGTAAATTTTCATTGAAAAAAAATTGGGTGACATACTCACCTCCATAAATCTGACTCCTGTGTACCCTGCCTGAGCAATTGACAAAATACTCTGCCATTCGCGCCGCTAGGTTGAGGTTTGGTCTTTGAACCAACTCCCAAAGATATAGCAAATCTGGTGTTGGACAGTTACCTTGACTGTCCTTTCGACCGCAAATGGTGTGGCTGAAAATATGGTGCATAACTCGCACGAGTGGATCTCTCAATCTCGAGGCTTTTGACATTCTCGGGTCATAAGGAGGTCCCTCTGCAATCTCAGCCCCCAAAAAGCATTCCTCACAGCGTTGTTTGGAAAATCGAACGTGTTGGTGAATAATTCCTCATCATCCATATCCGCTCGTGTATAAATCCCGAGTCTCCTTCCCAAGCACCCAACTGACCATGTGTTCCACCTCCCTGCCAACCTAAATGTGATCCTTTGCTTGTGTCTGAATTTTGGATTTCGAGTAGCAACCGGTTTTTCATATTGATAAGTTGAGAAAAATTCGATAGCTAGCTCAAGGTAGATTGGTTGGTCAATATTGACTAGAGGGGCCAACGGTACAGAAAGCATGTCTTGTAAACGGTCCCTTTGATTTAAATCAGTCATTACTTCCCAATCTAGTCTTCGTGGAATCCCAAATCTGCCTCGCCTTGCCCACAAGGCGTCTCTCCTAGGAATACAAAGGGCCTCTCGTGCGTTATTCGCGTCAAATTGTAGGAACGGGTGATTCATCTGTATGAGGAACAATGTTAGAAACAGGAAAACAGCAAAAACTTGACCCGAAAACTGCCGAAAACTAAGATACGAACGTTCTGTCCATTCTGATCTGCAGGTATGGCACGAGCGTTCCAAGGGACGCACGACCGTGCGTCTCCGAGATCAGGCACATGTTTCTGAAAATTGTAGAGATCGCACGGCGTGCGATGATCAAAACAACCGTGCAGTTCCGAGTATAAAGCAGATTATCGAGAACAACCGACGTCGCACGAGCGTTTGATCCAGGGAACGACCGTGCGTCACCAAATCTGCAGAATCCGACCCCTGAATTTTGATTTTTCAGATTTTGTCTAAATCAACAAGTTTTTCACACACACAGGGGTCTGATTTGCCTACGGTTGTTCACGATTTGTTCGATTCTAACAAAGATTAGGGTTTTATTTGAGATTTATGAAGAAAACCCTAGAACACTATGAAGACACGGATGAATCTGATTTAAACTAAGATAGAACAAGAAATCGACAAGAATTAACATACCGTGCGAAGATTAGGTCGAAACCGCGCGAATAGATCGTGCGAAAATTGGTGAAAATCGATCTGGAACGGGTTGGGCAGGTCTGTGTCGCGAATGAGGGGGTTAGGTGCAGGTTTGGGGTTTTTATAGGGTGAAAATGACCAAACTGCCCTTGGGCCTCGCACGGGCGTGCCACATGTCGCACGGGCGTGCGTCGCCTGCATTTTTCATATCCTGACCAACGATGTCGGCATCGCACCGAGGTGCAACTGCTCGTTCCATGTGTTTGTCAAAAAAGCACGGGCGTTCCATAGGTGGAACGACTGTTCCTTTTGCTGCAGATCAGTTTTTTCTGCAGAATTTCGTTTCAGCACTCGTTTTCGTCGGTTTTCGCCATTTTTTCGATACGCAAACAATTTTAACGTTCTCTATACATAGAATCTTCGTGCGGTATATCTAAGACTTGTTCAAATTATCGTGATCTATCAAACACATCTAAATTACACTAGAACTACAAAAACACAAAAATTACGAAATTACCCCTAAAATGTCAAAAGACATTCTTGCTACAGTTTTAATCTTCGAGTCAGTAGCGTAGACTCTCCTCCCCACACTTATGAAGTATGCGGAGTTTGGAGTTCAAAAACCTCCAATACCGACTTAATCGGTCCGGCAACGTACAACTTCAATCTATGACCATTCACCTTGAATATATTTCCATTCTTCTCCTCAATTGAAACAGCTCCATATGGATATACCTTTTTCACAGTGTATGGGCCTGTCCAACGTGAATGAAGCTTACCTGGAAATAAACGCAATCGTGAATTTTACAGAAGAACTAGATCGCCCGCTTGGAATTCTTTTTGGTCCTTCAAGCGTCTATCGTGCAATCTTTTGGTTCGTTCTTTGTACAAGATGGAACTCTCATAAGCTTGTTGGCGTAATTCTTCCAATTCATGAATCTGAAGAAACCGGGCTTCACCTCCAGTTTTTAAGTCCAGATTTGCTGTTTTAAGTGCCCACATCGCTTTATGCTCCAATTCCACTGGTAAATGGCATGTCTTTCCGTATACAAGTCTAAAGGGAGTAGTCCCAATAGGAGTCTTGTAAGCTGTACGAAAAGCCCACAGTGCTTCGTCTAGTTTGTCCGACCATTCTTTACGGTTTATACCTACAGACCGTTCAAGAATTCGTTTTAGCCCACGGTTTGTGACTTCCACTTGCCCACTTGTCTGTGGATGATAAGGCGTGGAAATACGGTGATGAACACCATAACGGGACAAATCTTTTTCAAGCTGACTGTTGCAAAAATGAGTCCCTCTGTCACTGATAAGTGCCTTTGGGGCACCAAACCTGGCAAACAAACTTTTCAAAAATCTCACGACTGACCTGGCATCATTGGTGGGTAAAGCTTGTGCCTCCGCCCATTTTGATACGTAATCAACTGCAACTAGGATATATTTATTACCTCGTGAGGGGGGAAATGGTCCCATGAAGTCTATCCCCCAGATGTCGAAGACTTCACACACTTGAATCCAATGTTGAGGCATCTCATTGCGTGCCGAGATATTCGTTGCTCTCTGACAAGCATCACATGCTCTAACACATTCATACGCATCACGAAAAATTGTGGGCCAGTAGAATCCAGAGTCTAACACTTTCTTTGCAGTGTAGTTTGCTCCATGATGACCTCCGGTTGGTCCCTCGTGACAGTGACGCAGAATGCTAGCTGCCTCCTCTCCAAATACACACCTTCGGATAACCTGATCGGCTCCGATCCTAAACAAGTATGGTTCGTTCCAGATGTAATACTTCAAATCTGCAAAGAACTTCCTCTTTTGTTGATATGATAATCCTTTGATAAGGATTCCACATGCGAGGTAGTTTGCATAATCGGCGAACCATGGTGACTCGTTATTCATCTCGATATTCAAAAGAAATTCGTGAGGTAAATAGTCGTTTATTTGCACCTCCACTGAATTATCTGAATTGCCATGTTCAAGTCTCGAGAGATGATCGGCTGCAACATTTAAAGCTCCCTTTTTATCTTGGATCTCTATGTCAAATTCTTGTAATAACAAGATCCATCGAATAAGACACGGTTTTGCATCTTGTTTGCTAAAAAGGTATTTAATTGCCGCATGATCCATGTACACAATTGTTTTAGACAACACAAGGTACGATCTGAATTTATCGAACGCATATACTACTGCCAAAAGCTCTTTCTCTGTAGTCGTATAATTTTCCTGAGCATCATGTAGAGTTTTGCTGGCATAATATATTGGGTGAAAATGCTTCTCCCTTCGTTGTCCTAACACTACTCCTATTGCATAATCGCTTGCATCGCACATTATCTCGAATGGCAATGTCCAATCTGGTGCAACTAAAATTGGGGCTTCGATAAGCTTTTGTTTCAGCTGCTTGAAAGCTTTCATACAATCGTCTGAAAAGACAAACGGAGCATCTTTCTCTAACAAACGGGTCATAGGTCTTGCGATTTTTGAAAAGTCTTTAATGAATCGCCTGTAGAATCCTGCATGACCTAGGAAACTTCTGATTGCTCTAACCGAGGTAGGTGGAGGAAGTTTAGAAATGATATCCACTTTTGCTGGATCAACTTCCAACCCGGCTTCAGAGATTTTGTGCCTAAGAACTACCCCTTCTTTCACCATGAAGTGGCATTTCTCCCAGTTAAGCACAAGATTAGTTTCCTCACATCTCATCAACATTCTTTTCAAATTTCCTTGACATTGATCAAAAGAACTCCCGAATACAGAAAAATCATCCATGAATACTTCCATGGAGTCCTCAATCATGTCATGGAAAATGGCAATCATACAACGTTGGAATGTGGCTGGTGCATTACACAGTCCAAAAGGCATACACCTGTAGGCAAATGTGCCGAAAGGACATGTGAAAGTAGTCTTCTCCTGGTCTTCAGGAGCAATAGGAATTTGAAAGTATCCTGAAAACCCATCCAAGAAACAGAAAAATGACTTCCCCGACAGACGTTCCAACATCTGGTCGATGAATGGAAGCGGGAAGTGGTCCTTACGGGTGGCATCGTTGAGTTTGCGATAATCAATGCAAACTCGCCATCCTGTGACGGTACGGGTAGGAATAAGTTCATCTCTATCATTTGAAACTACAGTAATACCACCTTTCTTAGGTACTACTTGCACTGGACTTACCCAAACTGAATCAGATATGGGGTAAATCAGACCTGCGTCTAGCAACTTGATTACTTCCTTCTTCACCACGTCTTGCATGTTTGGATTCAGGCGCCTTTGATGCTGCGCTCTAGGCTTGTAATTGTCTTCCATGAGAATCTTATGAGTACAAAAGGACGGATTAATACCTTTTATATCCATAATTTTCCAGGCCATGGCTTTCTTGTGGAGCGTTAGAACTTCAAGAAGCTGTCTCTTCTCTTCTTTCGCTAAAGATGCTGAAATGATGACTGGCAAGCGACACTCCTTGTCTAAAAATGCATATTCGAGATGCGGAGGGAGTTCTTTTAACTCCAAAGACGGTGGTTCTTCAACTGATGGTTTTGATTTTTCTTCAACTTCACGGTTTAGTTCCACAAATTGATTTGGACTTTGAGAATCATTTTCATCAAATGGTTGCTCACTTTTGAGATATATGTCCGTATCAATTTCTTCAACAGTGCTTTGAAAATGAGAGCTTACACATGTATCAACAATGTCAACACAGTATAATACATCATCGTGACTTTGCGGATGTTGCATTGATCGTTTAATATCAAAAGTCACGTGCTTGTCATCTACTCGGAGCGTGATTTGGCCTGCTGCCACATCAACAATCGTCCTCGCAGTGTTGAGGAATGGGCATCCGAGTATTAATGGCACTTTTGAATCTTCGTCCATATCAAGAATTACAAAATCCACGGGAAAAACAAATTTATCAATTTTAACAAGCATGTTTTCTACGAATCCGCGAAGATATTTGATTGATCTATCTGCAAGTCGAATGCTCATTTTAGTGGGTGTAGGTTTTCCTAGATCAAACTTAGCAAAAACTTTATAAGGCATAAGGTTTATGCTTGCTCCTAGATCTGCTAATGCGTTACTAACTGACATGTTTCCAATGAGACATGGAAGTGTAAAACTGCCCGGATCTCCCATCTTTTCAGGTAGACAGTTTTGGAGAACGGCTGAACAGTTTCATTCATCAACACACAAGACAAACTTTCAAGTTTCTGTTTGTTTGTGAGGATGTCTTTCAAGAACTTTGCATATTTAGGCATTTGAGCCAATGCTTCAACAAATGGTATGTTTATGTGCAATTGTTTAAACATTTCTAAAAACTTACCATGTTGTTCATCGTTCTTTTGCTTCTTCAATCTGCTTGGATATGGAATAGGAGGGACGAATTCTTTAACTGGCTCCTGAAACTGTGCTGTACTTGCTGGGTCTAGCCTAGCGTGCACCTCGTCTGAAGCGTCAGTTTGGACAGGATCAGTAATCGGCGGCGAGTCTGATTTTTCAGGTCCTGTTGTTCTACCACTCCTCGTCATAATTGCATTAACAACATGTCCTCTCGGGTTTGGTTCTGTGTTGCTTGGGAGACCACCTTGTGGTCTTTCAGATAACATCTTGGCCAATTGGCCGACTTGATTCTCAATGGTTTGTAATGAAGCTTTCTGTCTCCTTAATTCTCCTTCTTGTGCCATAAACCGCTCCTCATGCTGCTGATATCGCTTTTCAGACAATTGATTAGCATTATTGGAGTTATTTAATAGCTGTGCCATCATTTCCTCTAATTTTGAATTGGTTTGAGAGGTTTGGGGCTGTTGAGACTGGGAAGTGCTTCCTAAACCTGAATTGTTAAAACGTGGTTGAAAGGTTTGCCCTGATGACTGAAAAGATTGATTTTGGGACTGATAGAATTGACTTTGAGGCTGAAAGGATTGCCCCTGAGACTGTTGTGGTGCGGGAGCGCGTTGAGCAAATCCAAGTGGATTTTGGTTATTAGGATTGGCTTTCCACCCAAAGTTTGGATGATTTCTCCAACCTGGATTGTACGTGTTACTATAGGGGTTATTTTGGGGCCTGATTGGATTGCCCAAATAGTCCACCTCTTCGTGGCTTGTAAACATAACACCCTGCTCACATGTACCTGGCTCGTGTGACACTCCACATAGCTCACATGATGGTTGTAATTTTGAAGCGTTCTGAGCTTGGTCAAACCTTGCTGCCAAAGCTCCAATCTGTGCTGCAAGAGCCGTATATGTATCTACTTGATGAACTCCAGGAATGGATACAGCTTTACTTCGTGATCCACTGTGACGCGAACTTGACTTCAAGGCAGCTTTCTCTATGATTGCATAGGCTTCATTGGGTTTATTATTGGGTGTGCATGTGCCACGTATGTTATTTATACAGTTGATTTTACGCACTATTTTAAGTTTATTATTTATAAAAATGGTTTTTATACCTTAACATTAAAACACACACAACAAAGGACAAGTGTATCCCGTCACATATGCAGTAAAGTATTGGTAAGAGCCAGATATCGTCCCAAGGAATTACGAAAGATGAGATAAGATATTATAAGTACTGAATCTTTGTTATTATTTTACCAAAGGAAGAAATGATTGAATTGTTGTTTAACTAAATTAACTGAAAATAAAAATATAAATATAACAAATATCTTATTTCACAAATGACCTAAACATGTTATCTATCATGTATTTCACCAAAGCACTTTAATCAATTTTCCAATTGCAAGACAGTTAGTCACCGTTAGGAATTTTCTAACATAATGATTCTTTGGATAGTTAACACGAAGGTCCCATCTTAACTTTCCTAAAACCATGCATTAGCGAGCTATTGATTTTATGTGAATCTTTAAAGATAGATTAGTCATCCGTTAAGAGTTTTCTAATCTCACTTATCAAAGAAAGCAATACCGATGGTCACAATACAGCCACAAAGATAAGCATTTATGTAGATCATATAACAAATAATTTCACCTTTACAAGTCTTGAATACAAATCTACCAAGTTAGCAATTTCAGACCAAAACTACTGAACAAGGATCATAAACCGCATGCAAGAACATGTAATCAACACCATATAATTCATTAGAACCCTTACGTGTAGGAAAGTACTCTTAATCAAAATAAGACATATATTGTGTAATACCAATCTCCGGGTTGGGTCTCATGGTGTAAACAGAATTTACAAATAAGTGAATAATCAAGAAGTAGTTAACATCCAAATCACCACATATTCATTACCCAATATAATCAAATATAATCAAGAACACAACATCAATGAAACATTCATGAAGATTCAAACATAAACAAGTACTTGAGTTTCATACAAACTAGATTACAATACAAAGATTATTCAAGAAACAAGTTCACAATTACTATATACATACAAACATACATCAGTCCAATAACATGCACAATGATTAGACTACATGTTCAAGAACAAGGAATCGAACCATAAACATGCACTGAATTGACGGGGTGGATTGACTAGGCTTTCACACGAACTCGAGGCATCGAAGTGGCTTGATCAGAACTGGTTCGGACCTGGAAATTCGCCAGAAAACTTGGAGAAAAACCCCCCCATTTGCTCTGATTCGAATGGGCTATTTATAGGGAAGATTTCTTGTATCGCACGGGCGTTCGACGTATTGCACGGTCGTGCAATACCGATGACTTCATTGATTACGTGGATCGCACTTGGTTCCGACAATGGAGTGGTTGGGTTAGTTAGACGGTTCGTCAAAAAGGGAACGGGCGTTCCATGGCTCGCACGATCGTTCAATTCCGGCATTTGAATTGAACGGCTGGTCGCACGGATGTGCATCTCCGGATGGTTTGCATATTGTCGGTCTCGCACGTCCGTTCGGATAGCGCACGTCCGTGCGATCCCGGTAACTTGTTGGTTGTCGTGTTTGCACCGGTCGTTCCAGATGTGCAGCAATTTCACGATCGTTCTTCGGATGGCACGGTCGTGCCATTCCGGACAGTTTCTTAATTTTGGCCCGTTTGATCAGAAATGCTTCGGAAGTTGTCCGTTTTCATCAGATTTTCATTTTATGCTCCGTTTAAGACCTGAAATTGTATAAATACAGATTTTAGTCCTTAACATTGCGATTTCGGTCAAAAACGCTTAAAACGGAAGTGTTTTGGGGAATAAAAACATGTATATTTTAACGTATATCAGAAACCCCCATATTCCCCTCTTAACGAGCTAACGGTGTTGCTGTTTTGCAGGACCCGTCATTTGCCGAGTAACAAAGGAGATTGAACCCCACAAAAGAGACGAACAGGTTAGTTTCACCTCAGGTGTTAACCAGTGTTTCATCATTGGCGCCCACCGCAGTTTTTGCAAACCTTTTTCATCTCCCTTTTGTTTAAAAAACTCTTCAAAATGGCTGAAACAAACCCTTCCCACTAGGTGGACGGAGAAGTTTCTTCTTTTGAGCTCATTTCGGACACCGCACACGTCCAAAGGGGCTAGAGGAAAGAAATCATCCAAGAAGGGTAAATGAACAACGATTTTCCTAGTATCTTTGGAAGTGCATCCAGGGTTGTTAGCCAAACCACAACTGGAGCCACTTTCCAACCTCCACCTAGGATCATCACCCAAACCACAAATGGAGCCACTTTCCAACCTCCGTCTGGGGTAGTCCAACAAACACCCCCACCAGTGCAAACACCAAGCCATGGAGCTGGTCCCTCAGCTCCATCGGAATAAGCACAACTGAACTTCTCTACACTTTTAGGGCTACCCGAGGGGAAAACTCTGGCTTCCTGGTATGCCGAACATATGGCGTCTATAAATCTCGTTTACACACAACTCAGCGCACAACAGGCTTTGCTCCAAGCACAAGCCAACCAGTCCGCATTTGTCACCCCACCGCAAAGGCCTCTGAGCACTCACACGCCTCAGCAGGCTAATGCACAGAACTTACGCCCTGAAACAGCACCTGAACCAAACATCAGAAGGCCAAGCGCGCACGACACGCGCGAAACTTACGACGTAACAGAGAGCAATTATGTGCAGTATTCTCATCCACAAAGAAAACCGGTGCAAAGTCGTTTAGGCCCGCGCAATATGAACGATGAATGGGACAGTTATAAGGAAGAAGATGATGCGACGTACAAAGAAAGCACAGTGTTCAGCAGGTTACCACCAGAACACGAGACCCAAAAGCAGAAAATGACTACACACTGAGCTATCGCCCGGATGGCATAGCTGAAAACTCAAAATTCATCAAAGAGATCACAACAGCCGACATCGACAAGACAAAATTGCCACACAACGTAGGAAAATACAATGGCCTGACAGATCCCGACGACCACCTCCAAGTCTTCAACGGCGCAGGGTTAACAGGTGGATGGAACTTACCAACTTGGTGTCATCTTTTCGCACAAACCTTTGTTGGCGCAGCGCGCGTCTGGTTCGACAGCCTGCCAACAGGAAGAATCAAGTCATGGATCGATTTTCGAGACAAGTTCCTTGCGCATTTCTCGCAACAGCGCAGGCATACTAGAGACCCGACCGATTATCTGAATATATGGAGAAAGGATCATGAAAGCGTGGAAGATTTTATTACGAGGTATAACAAAGAATGTCTGGAGATTGGTGATGTAGGCGAAAAGATGATGCGCGCGCATTTTATGAGGGCAGTAAAATGCGACGACTTGATCAAGCGATTGAAAGGAAGAGATGGAGGCCCCAAAGATTGGGAAACCTTCATTGAGGCAGCAAAAACAATTGCGCAAACAGACAAACAATTGACCGGTGATGACAACCGTCAATACAGTCACAACCACAATGATCGGCGCAACAAGAAAAACAAAGGCCAATCATGGAAAACATCCAGTTATAGAGAAAGGAGCCCGGTGAGGGAAGACACGCGCAACACAATCAACCAGATTGCTCAACGCAAGGAGGTTAAAAAGGAGAATAGAGAAAAGCAGTGGACACCCTTAACAAAAACTCCCTCTGAGGTTTTGTCAACGGAGAACCACCAGTTCAAACCTCCCCTGCAAATGCGAAACAAGAGAGGTCAAGATCCGAACCTTTTCTGCAAGTTCCACAAAGACACAGGTCACCTGACAGACGACTGTTTTAGCTTAAAACAAGAGATAGAAAGAGCCCTGAGAGATGGAAGACTCACCCACCTGGTGAAAGGTGGAAAGCGCGACCACCGTCAAATTCAACGAAGGGACGAGGGGCCAGACAAAAAGAAGCTCCAAAAATTGGAAACTCACATGGTACAAGGAGGCCCACGAAAGCCAAGGAAAAATTATAACAAGCGCACACAAGACGGTTCTTGGCGCGAAAGACAAGTTGTTTTTCCCATAGTCAGAGGAGGTCTGAGAGAAAGAAGGCCCATAGTCATATCCGGTGTAATCGGTCACTACCAAACCGAATACATTTTCATTGATCCAGGGAGCACTGCAGATATCATCTACGAACAATGTTTTAATCAATTCGATCAAGAGGACAGAGCGCGCTTGGAACCGGTAGATTACCCGCTGACCGATTTCTGCAATGAAGCCGTTTTTCCTCTAGGCCAGATATCGTTCCCAGTGCTGCTCTCAGACGGAAGAAATTCAAGAACAGAGGAGGTCACGTTCATGGTACTACCAGCACATTCAAGGCATGACATTCTGTTGGGGAGAGAATCCCAAGGAGACTTTAGCATGATTTGCTCTGGGCCGCATTCAGCCGTGGGATTCCCAACAGAGACAGGGGTAGCGTTGATCTATGCAAGCAAAGAAGTCTTGGCAACAGACGAAATCAGGCCAGCAAAGGCAAGCAAATCTGTACCACGCACGGAGGCTGAAAAATGGGTGCTAAACAGCAAATACCCAGAACAGCCGGTCACCTTAGGCCCCGCAATGTCTGATCCCACGCGCGCAACGCTAAAAAAGTTGTTATTTGAAAACATAGACGTGTTCGCCTGGACACCAGCTGATATGGTGGGTGTTCCACGGCATATAGTAGAGCACAGACTTAACGTCTCAGAGGCCGCCAAACCTGTAGTACACGGCAAACGTCATTTAGGAGACATAAAGCATGATGCTATGAAAGAACAAGTCACGGAGCTGTTGAATGCAGGCATCATCAGAGAAGTCCGGTATCAAACTTGGGTGGCGAGCCCTGTCATGGTTCAAAAAGGGAATGGCAATTGGAGGATGTGTGTAGATTACAAGGATCTAAACAAGGCATGCCCGCGCGACTGTTATGCCTTACCAGATATCGATGAGAATATCGATTCGTTGGCAACATTCAGATGGAAATGTTTCCTTGACTGTTATAAAGGGTGTCACCAGGTACAGATGGCCGTCCAAGACGAGGACAAAACCGCATTCCGCACACCGACAGGGCTGTACTGCTACACCAAAATGCCTTTCGGTCTAAAGAATGCAGGGGCGACCTATCAGAGACTGATGAATGAAACATTCAGCGATGCCATCGGAAAATACATCGAGGTGTATATGGATGACTTGGTCATCATGAGCAAAGAGGAAAGTGCGATGCTGGCGAATATTCAGAAGACATTTGATACACTGCGCGGAGTAAGCATCAAACTAAACCCAGCGAAATGTTCCTTCGGCATGGAAGAAGGAAAGTTCCTGGGTTTCATCGTCACAAAGGATGGTTTTAAAGTAAACCCCGAAAAGGTGCAAGCAATCGAGAGAATGCCTTCTCCGTTGACTATCAAAGAGATGCAAAAATTGGCAGGACGGTTGGCAGCACTCAACCGCTTCCTAGCCAATCACGCAGCCAAATCTTTCCCGTTTATCAAGACACTCCGCAATTGCATGAAGAAGAGTCAGTTCCAGTGGACTCCGGAAGCTGAAAAAGCGTTCCGCGAAATGAAAGACTGCCTCATAAGGCTACCAACACTAACGGCACCAGTGAAAGGAGAACCTTTAGTGATGTACCTGTCAGCCTCTGACAAAGAAGTCAGTGCAGTTCTGCTCCTAGATCGACAAGGCATACAGACACCTGTTTATTATGTGTCTCGCACTCTCAATGATCCAGAGACGAGGTATGCTATAATGGAAAAACTAGTGCTGGCTCTAATTCATGCATCAAGGCGGCTGTGCAGATATTTCGCCAATCACGTCATTCATGTCTTAACAAATTACAACATAGGCAACATCCTTGCAAGGCCCGAGATTTCTGGAAGATTAGCAAAGTGGTTGATAGAACTGGGAGGCCATAATGTTGTTTTCAGGCCGAGACCAACAATCAAGGGCCAGGTGTTGGCCGATTTCATGACAGAAGTACCTGATGACAGGGACCGAGAGTGTAAGGCAATGGAAAGAGCTGAAAGGCAGCATTCGGAAGAACCATGGCTACTGTATACAGATGGCGCGTCCAACGAGGACGGCGCAGGCGTAGGACTCAGGCTGGTAAGCCCAGAAAAACATGAATTCACGTATGCCATCCGGTTAGACTTCAAAAGCACGAATAATGAAGCCGAATACGAAGCCTTTCTCACTGGTCTGAGGTTAGCAATCAAGATGGGAGTCAAACACATAGAGGCGCACGTGGACTCCATGTTAGTAGCTGGGCAGATTAATGGCCAATATGATGCCAAAGGAGATGTAATGGCATTATACCTAGACCAAGCGAAAGCATTACTACAGAACTTCAATTCTTACAAAGTGCACCATATCAATCGAAGTGAGAATAAACCAGCTGACGCACTAAGTAAGTTAGCATCCACAAGTTTCCAGCACTTGGCCAAGGATGTGCGCATCGAAGTCCTAAGCAACCCATCGGTACCATTGAGGCAAGTGAACGTTATTCAGTTGGGGATGACGTCTTGGATGACCCCCATAATCATGTATCTCCAGTCTGGGATACTACCAGAAAACAAAGCTGAGGCAAGAAATATTCAATACAACGCCGAGCACTACCATATGGTTGATGGAATCCTGTACCGAAAATCATACCTCGGGCCATTGTTGAGATGTGTCGACCCAGAAGATGCGAACTACTTGATCAGAGAAGTGCATGAGGGGATCTGTGGCATTCATGCCGGACCGAGAATGGTGGTAGCAAAGGTGATGAATGCCGGGTACTACTGGCCCGGGATGCATCTAGACGCAGTGAAGGTTTTGAGAAAATGCAGCGGGTGCCAGAGACACGCTCCCAAGACGATGCGCCCCAAGAACGAATTAGTCCCCGTAACAACGACATGGCCATTCCAACAATGGGGAATAGATATGGTTGGCCCCTTCCCTGAAGCCCCGGGTGCAGTGAAATTCATCATAGTCGCGGTGGACTATTTCACAAAATGGGTGGAGGCGAAAGCGCTGGCGTCAACCACATCTAGCGTAATACGGCGATTCATCTGGGAACAGATAATCTGCAGATTTGGGTTGCCTCTGAGAATCATCACCGATAACGGGACGAATTTTGCTGCAGAAGATCTCCAACGATGGTTTAAAGAGTTACACATAGAGCATACGTTCTCCTCGGTTGTACATCCGCAGGGGAATGGTCAAGTAGAAGCCATTAACAAGAGCATTGACAGCATCAAAGCACGACTTGGAGAACAAAGAAGAGGCTGGGTTGATGAATTGCCAAGCATATTATGGGCTCATAGGACGATGCCCAAAACAAGCAACGGGGAGACACCGTTCAGCTTAGTCTATGGGTCCGAGGCTGTGATACCAGCGGAGATCGGACTGCCATCACCAAGAATACTCTCCATGAACATGATCAACAATGAAGAAGAAAGGAGGTTAGACCTTGACCTCCTAGAAGAAAGGAGAGAGATGGCAGCAATAAATGAAGCGAAATACAAAACAAAGCTGGAGAAGTATTACAACTCCAAAGTCCGAATCTGCACCTTTAACCCGGGAGATTACGTCCTGAGGGACAATGAGGCGTCTAACGCCGAAAAGCCCGGAAAATTAGCTCCCAAGTGGGAGGGTCCTTATGTTGTAGATGCAGTACTCGGAAAAGGGGTATATAAGCTACGCACCCTGGACAACAAAGAAGTCCCAAGAACCTGGAATGCTCAACAGTTAAGAAGATGCTACATGTAAACAGCCAAAGTTTTCTTTATGTACTTGTAACAGCTGCGCGCCAACACATTTAGCACTAATACAAGAAGTGTTTGGCTATCCTTTTTTCATGCGAATTTCTTATCACAACTGCATATATTACTTCGGGCATACACGAAAACATCCATGGCTCGACCTTAGGAAACGTTGTAGACCTCCAAGGCTTGTCACAAACGAGTGCACAGCCAGGTAAAAAACACAACCAAAGCCTAAACAACGCCAAATAAATACTTCGTGCCCACATAAACACGAAAGCATCGAACACACGGTAAACAAACATTGTAAAGACCCCCCAAGCTGAGCACAGCTGGGTCCACACAATAACCTGTAACTCGATCACTTCGTATTCACGAAACAACCTGCGCACATAAACGACAGAATAAACGTTGTAACTAACACAACACAACCTGTCAAGCGCCATCATTCATTCGTGATACCTAATCGAAGTAATTACACATGCACATATTGTAACGATGAACAAAATTCACAAGAAACTAAAGCACGCATTAAGCATTAAATATATCAACAATAACAAAACGTGTTGCAGATACGACAGCTATAGGTAAATTGTTCACGAAACATAAAGGTAAATTGTTCAAGAAATTGTCAAGATAGTTACAGGGCTATCAAGGCCCACACACGGCATGAAAGCCGGATTTCTTCACTCCGGATGACTAGTACCAGCGCCTCCAGTTGGGCGATCTTCATCTCCAAGGGCCTTCTTCAATAAGGCAACACCATCAGGTTTCCGAGACAATTTCTGGGCTGCTTTAACAACACCAAATTCTAAAGACGCAAATTCTTGTCGTTTTACGGCATAAGCAGCACCACAATCCTCCTTGAAGAGCTAGAAATGATAGTCTTTCTCATTGTTTACAGCTGCAGCCCTACCCTTACTATAACCATCCTTCCGACCGCTATTGTACCCTGCTTGACCCAACTCAAACATGTAGTTGGCAGACTCATGAGATTTCACTATACGGTCAGCAATCTGCGAGAAGCACACGACAATATAAGAAGAGTAACGAACACAAACCAAAAGCAAACATAAACAAAGGAAGTTACCAGAGACACCGCGCGCGACAGCAACCACTTGCAATCGGCAGATATCTCCTCAGTAAGGAGTTCAGAAGCCTTGCATTCAGCGATCTTTTTCTCAACAAACTCTTCCAATGCAGCTATACGCTCAACATACTCTTGCTCTCTCTTCTGATGCGCACTGCGGTCTACCTCAGCCTCTTCACTGATTTTGCGTTTCTCAGCAGACATCCGCACAATCCCATCATGTTGCGACTGCAACTCCTTGTTGGTGCGTTCACGGGCAACCTCCCAATCCTTCTGCTTCTGGGAATTAGCCTGTTTTTCTTCAGCAAGCTTGTTCTCAGCATCTGACACCCTCCACAACAAACCTTTCTGCTCAGAATTAAACTTCTCCCTCTCTTCCGCAAATGCCTTCTTCTCATTTTGAAACTCAAGTGTCTCCTCCCCCATCAGTTTCCACTCACGAACAATCTCTTGCGAGGTGGCAAAAAAGTTAACCCCGGCACAAACATGATCATCTAGCAGATCAAACCGGTTGCGCTTTTTCTGAAATAGCCTCTCAGCAGGGGGAGAGACAAAGAGAAGAACTCGTGGCAGTTATCAAGCTCATTCATCCGAGAACCCTGGGTCAGATTCCAGCGAGAAGCATGTGGCAAATCGTCACACGCTGGGTTATGGGTACCCCAGGAACCAGCACGAACGTTTTCAAACTCTGGACTCCGAACCACACCCGAAGTAGCACCACCGCCACCGCCTGGTGGACGCTTGGTATAAATGGTCTGGCGCTGTGTAGCCTCACTGGATTCCGCTTCTGTGTCAACGCCTATGTTTCGACTGTCTCCACCAGCGCCACCGGCAACATGACCACCAACGCCACCTGCGCCATCACCACCACCTTCACCAACATGCTCAGCATTTACATCATCTTGTTTTTTCTTCTCACCCAGATCATCATGGGGAGGAGACAGCCCGAACGTCCTAGATGGTGGAGAGGCAGGAGGAGTGATTTTTGAAATATCAATCTTGTGACTTGACACCTGCCATGAGATAACCATAATACACAAAAACAACCCGAAAGTTAAATAACCAGACTTACAACTACAAAGCCTTTACCTGTAGGGGCAGAAGCAACATATATTTCCTCCAAAAGATTGCCACGATTTCCACTAAAAACACCCATGTCAATTTCAGACTCCGAGGGTGCAGGAGGAGTTTCCTTCTGGAGTTTGGCCCTTTTCGAGGCAAGCATAGCGGCAGCCTGCTCATCAAGTTTCCGCTTTTTGTCCTCAAGAGCCTTCTTTTTCATCATCTCCGTCAAAGTAACACTGTCATCAGGATCAGACCCACGATGTCTCTCTCCGGCCCCTAAACCAGACAATGTATCAGAAACGACAACGTAATCTAGGACAGGAAGAGTAGAGGGTCGCTTACGAGGAGTCTTAGTGGCTTTTTCCTCAGCCCTCTTCTCCTTCCCCTCCGGCCTGCCAGCCTTTGTTTTTTCCTTGTTTCTAACTGATTAGCGGTCTCAACCGGAACTTCCACATCATCATCAACGGGTTCACTAACAGGCTCATGTGTAACCCCCTGCGCCGGACCTGCACGCGGGGAGTGAGAAGTTAGGCCTTCAAGAGATCTGTCAGATTCCCCACTCAAGAGAACAATAACTTCCTCTCGAGTAGGACCAATAGCATCATCAACTTCATCTTCAACATCTTCACCTAAAACAACATTGGCATAAGCAACAAAACTCTCATTCGAAGGATGCAAGAAACGGTGGCGAATTTGATCCAACCATGTTGGTTTCCCAACCTCCTGAATCGCCTCAACCATGGCACCACCGGCTTTCGGATCCAGAACATTTAACAAGCTGTACCCAACTGCGAAAAATAAGGAGATGAGGAAGAACATACAAAAAAAAAACCCTGAAACATTACATACGTTTGCCCTGATAACCATAAACAGGAACACCTAGAGGGTTCTTCGGGAACCACCGCAAGCTCATACCAGCACCAGCTAAAGCCCTCTCCTCCACCTGAGAAATAGCAGTGGCTTTGTGCGTCACTTTCTTGTACCACTCCTGTTTCGCAAAATCCACTGTTACGTCTACCTTCGGGACCCCTTCACTCACTGATCGATAATGCATATCTATCGGAATAACACCGCGACGAATGTAGAAAAACTTTTGTTTCCAATCATGCAGGCTTTTCAGAGGAGTGGAACAACAGGGGATAACACCACTGGTCCGGGAGTTAAAAGTGTAAAAACCGCTGGTGTAAGTCACGGTGTAAAACACATTAAACATTTCAAAAGTTGGCTCAACACGGTTGGATCTGTAGATAAACTCAAAATGGGTAACACGGGGAAGCCCAATCGCGTTGATTTGAGAGATATGGAGCCCATAATTCCTCAACACCTCAGCAGTAAACTTGGTCATCGGGAGTCTGAAGTTACCCTCCCGGAAAAAAAGTAGCATATAATGTAATGTAACCAGGAGGTGCATCCATGGCGGTAGAACCAGGAGTTGGAAACTGGGCACCCCATTCAGGAAGGACCCCCATCTCTCTCACCAAATTCTGAAACTCTTCCTCTTTCCAACCTATAGTCGCCTGGTCAGGGCCCGAAGGATTCTTACCCTTATTCCTCCTCTTTTTCGACGAAGGATTGGCTCCAGACATATTGAGATAAAATGAGAAAAGACAATATAGATAAACTTAAAAGAGGGAGAGAGAAAGAAATATGAGAAATCACCGGAGTTCAAATTTTGAAAAGTGAAAGGAATGAAGAAAACCGCCGTGTATTTATACCCATCGCATTTAATGCGATGGGTAGTGGGCCGTCAGGAATTCAGAAGGTCATCCAATGGGGAAAAGACACGTCAGCAGAGAGAGAAACCGTCACCTCTTTTTCCGGGAGCGTGGGCGGCACACGTCTGACAAAGGGATGGAAAGCAACTGACACCACTGAAAAGGCGCCTGTTCACCTCAGACAAGACAGGGACATCAGACAGTCACACCAGTTCTCTTTATCCCAAGTAAAGAAACTTCCTTCAGAAGGAAACACTAACACGGCATGCGCCCGGTAGGCTCAACTTTATAAAGTTACCAATACGCCATACGCCATGCGTCCGGTTGGCTCAACTTTACAAAGTTACCAATACGCTATGCGCCATGCGTCCGGTAGGTTCAACTTTATAAAGTTACCAATACGCCATGCGCCATGCGTCCGGTTGGCTCAACTTTACAAAGTTACCAACACGCCATGCGCCATGCGTCCAGTTGGCTCAACTTTGCAAAGTTACCAACACGTCACGCGCCACGCTACTATTACGATAAACCGTGCAAAATAACAAACATGTATCCCAACAACACCAACAACCACTACCCTTATAAGTCCAGAATCCCTCCTAGACGATCAACTCAACTAGAAGGCACACTGGACTGGGGGGACTTGAAGAGGCATGGTCCCAATTTCCTGCCCACATGGCGAGGACCACACCACTTTTTCATCCTACATGGCGCCTACATCAGCAAGCGAATCCAGAAGCTTCTGGAAGACATCAAGGTGGCACCAAAGATGCTCTCTCCGACAGAAAGGACAGAACGTGTCACCATTCATCAAGCGCCATGTAGGCCCGCAGCGGATCAAGGAGCAGACCGACAGTACCAGTATGACGTCTCCAGCTTGGACAAATATAGGCGCGCCACGTGTACCACCACACTGACCACAGCAGAGGAGACCAAGAGGATATTCCCCTTGGTCGGACAGCTGGCGCCCTATAACAGCTGGCAAGGTTGCTCCTCCCTCCTTCACCCTCCGGCTATAAATAGGACCCTTCATCATTCAGGTTAAATCCATCCTATTCTCTACACTCTCACTCTTAACACACACTGTTTTATTTCCTCAGAACAGAACTTATTCTCACGCCGGAGCCCGGTTAAGAGGGAAACCCCCATATTCCCCTCTTAACGAGCTAACGGTGTTGCTGTTTTGCAGGACCCGTCATTTGGCGAGTAACAAAGGAGATTGAACCCCACAAAAGAGACGAACAGGCTAGTTTCACCTCATGTGTTAACCAGTGTTTCATCAGGTTCGATTTGACTTACTGGAATTTATAAACAATTCGATGGTATTTGAAACTTAATCCAAGATAATTAATTAAATATAGATTTTATTTATTTAAAAACAGGATTGATAATTAATTAAAGAGAAATTGGCCTATAATAATACCTAGCGGACGTCATTGGCCATTGGCAGTTCCACTTTTGAATATTCCCTCTGCCAGTCCAACATTTCACGTATTTTTCCTCCACCAGTCACTCGTTAAAAAAACTTAACAGAGTTAAGTTTTTTTCCGAATTACAAACAAATGTTTTAGAGCTTTTGATCACAATGACGATCTGAGTCCATTGATGTAAAACTTACTTCGAAACGGTGCTCTAAACGACTTGATTTTTGTTAATTGGAAGTTTAAGCACCCGGATTGAAGCACCGTTTTCGTCGTTTGGAGCACCATTTCGAAGCAAGTTTTACATCGATGGACTCGTATCGTCATTCTGATTAGAAAGACCCTAAAACATCTGTTTGTAATTCGGAAAAAAAAACTTAACGAATTAACAGTGACCGGTGAAGAAAAAATATGTGAAAGATTGGACTGACAGTAGGGATGGAAATGGGTCGGGTTCGGGGCGGGTATTGGTAATCCCATACCCAAACCCGGTTGTAAAATTGTATTCCATACCCGGCTCAATACTCGTCGGGTATTTGTCGGGTAATTACCCGTCAGGTTTCGGGTATACCCGCGGGTATAGGGTATATCCATTAGTTTGTTAAAAGATATACGTTGGGATTTCCAAATACATTGTTTACTATTATAATTTTTATATAACTAGGGGGAACACCAGTGCGATGCACGACATGCATAATAGTTATTGTTTTATTCTGGAACGACGACTGATATAGATAGTGCGTGACACGGTACGAAAGTGCGAATATAGTATAGATTTTCAAAACAAAAACCATTTTTTTAAAGTTAGCCGTTTGACCATGGTTATTTTGACCAAAGTCCACTCCTCATTCGGCGCTTTGTGGTAGCACCACCAGTCAAAAAAGGGCCAAAACGCCCGAGGGTACAGTGTTCCCCCACGTTTTTAAGACGCTTTGAGAGAGGTTTGCGCCCCACCACATGTGGTCTCACAAAACTTCAAATCTATGGACGTGTGGTTTCTCAACCCTCTTCAAAAGACGTCACAGTTTTCAATTTTTTTATTTTTATTTTTCCTTTTTCATTGTTTTAGATGGTGTAAAATAGATGTTAAATATATATATAGATATATATATATATTATACTACATACACATATACATATAAATTCAGTTTTGACATCTAAAAGTCAAATTGCAGGTTTTGTTCCCTTTTATAGATGAGAAAGCAGTTTATAAACCAACAAAATTAACAAACCCTAACAGTTCTTCAAGTGTTTAGTTATATAATCTATATATTTATTTACTAAAATTTATTACAAATAGCTCAATACTTAATAAATAGGGTATGTAGGACTTAAAAAGAGTTAGCTGGACACGTATGTCACTCGAGCTTGCGAATCTTGTGTACCGATTCCTGGGTAACATTTTCAGATGCCTGTAACACATCTGGTTATAAAAGTAAAAAATAAACAAAAATGATGTTTGAGACCAGGGTAAAAATCTAAAACATCACTTTTTCCCTTTTGAGACCACGCTATAAAAGGTTAAACAATACAGGGGGAAGGGTTGTAACTAACAGGTTAAACGGGTCGTAACAAATTAGCTGGTCTCATGTTAAGTTAAACAACTTAATTATATCAAACAAAGTAAAACCACATAATAATTGTTGAGATATAATAACCCAAAAGGCAAAGTGAGTAATCTGTAGTAGCAGTGTACGTAAGACAAAGACGCATATAAAGAGGCATGCTAAAACTTTATTAAACCATGGATCGTAATTTGTTCTGTTGGCATAACTCGTGTGCCAAAAAAAAAGGGAAAAGATGTCTTCCAAAATCAAAAACATGAAACATAAATGGAAAAACGCAGTAGCTCTCGCACGCCTCCCTGTCTTATTGGATAACACATGGACCGAACTTTAGTTAACGCATGGCACTGTCATCCCCAATCCCATCACCAGTCGACTGCCTGCAGTGAATTAACAAAAGGAAGACCGTTAAAAAGTGTTAGGTTATGAATTTTTTTATCTAATGTATGCAGCCTAACAAAGAATAAAGTCAAATGAAACTGTTAAATGGACTTTGGTAGTTTCTTTGGAATAAAGGCGAATTAAATGTTAAATGGTATCTGAAATTTAATGAGTTACTACTAACACTATAAAAGTGAAATCTAAAGGTGTATGTTTGTGTCCAAACGGTGTACCTTTCACGTGGATCATCGCCAACGTTCTCTTCTGAATCCGAATCTGTATAAGTAGTCCTGCGAAGGAAAAAACGAGAACTTTTCTAGACGATTTAAAAAAGCTATAAGCTTGCTTAAAAAAAGCTAGGCGAAACACCTCCTATGAAGCAAAATACCAAAACTATTTTGAAGTCAAAATCAATGATAAACCGAGATATACCTTACAGTCGTTTCAACGTGCTTAACTGGTGTCGGTATCGGCACTACCCCATTGTCTTTATTAGGGAGCGAAGGAGGTGTGGAAGAACCAACGCACCCACAACCATCTCCGTCTAGAAGAACATTCTTGCAGTTAAAGCTTTCAAAAGAACCATGATCATAGTACGTACATGAATCAAGCTGGAGGGTCTGAGTGCTGCCCACAAGAGACTGCAAACAATTCGGCAGTGCTGAAATGCTGCTGTCGGGGTTTCTTACCATCACCGGAGTGAACTTATCCTGGATGTCGGTAGAATAAAGGTTGTAGACGCCTGATAGGCCAGACTCTGCTGTGAGTATACCATGAGCAGTGGCCTTTGTCAAGCGTTGGGCGGTGTCATCAAAGCAGACAACGACAGCTTCGGCTGTTGAATCAAACACCTCGAGTTCTAGCCTGAAACTGAGCAAGGTTTGTAATAAAAGGGTCAATTTATTTGTCTGCATGAAGATTGCCACAAATTAACATAACTACACACTTTCAGAAACTAACCTTACTCTCGGGAAGAGAACGGGGTTTTCGCACCCATCACACCACATATTGTTGTCTTCACGGACCACACCTTTCATGCAGCCTCCACCGCCACATGTCAGCGTGAACCACTCCTGGTTATTGCGTATGCGCTTAAGTTGAACATGACAGTGAATTCAGCACTCTGCATAAATTACCAGCACTCTGTAAATATGCTATTTGGATGCGCTATATTAAAAGAAAGCATATAGTTTCGTAGGGGGCATACCGTGTGTTGCCTGTTTCTTCTTCCGTGGTTCAAGATGGCTTCTAGGGTGGTCCATTTTTCTGAATAGCCGGCGACAGTCTTGTTCCCTGACATGGCGTCACGTGTAGATCCAGCAACTATAGGTTGTTGAAGAGAAGGTGAGTATGACCTGCTATGTGGAGACTTATTTATATAGTCATTTAAAATAGTCTTTTGGAATGGATAATGTTGTTTAATTCAAAATTTAATACAGAACTGTTATGGGCAGATGATTAGCCGATGTTATTAATGTGCAGTCTGTTATTAATGTGATTATTAATCACATTAACATAACCCTCAAGTCAATGTAAAGGCACATTAGTAAATCGGCACATTAGTAATTAGGGATATAATTGTAATTTAGAGTTAGCTCTTCACCTGCATAGAAACTGTCAACAATTCAGACAAACTTAGTTACAAAACAACGTTAATCACATCATAAAGAAACTTACATCTATGAGACCGTTGTCAAATTAAGGAGCATGTAATATGGATTTCTATTACATTAAAGCCCTGCCATTTCCTCTAAGAACATTAAGCTTATCAATCACATCTGCACTAACAGTTTCCAAAAGCAAATTTAACGGTTAACTATGTCATCAAAACTCACGATGTTGGATTCATTTGCAAAATAATTTGTATTATGTATACCTCTTAAAAAAGACCTTCTGATGATGCGAGAGCGACTTCGATGAAGTGTGCAGGTTCAAGATGTCGATCTTTACAAAGAAAATAAACAACAGCGTCCTTTCGGCTCTTCTACTGCCACTCCGGCTCCATCTCCTGCGCTGGCTCTGGCCGTCGCTGCTGATTTTCACACAGGCATTTCATCGAGCACCTTGTATGCAAAATTTGAAAGACAATGAAACAATGCAAAGTGACACTCAATTTGGCCCCATAAGCATAAGTTTATAAAACAAATTACTAAATACGGTATTAACAACTTTATAAAAATTTAAATTGTATAAACTACATTATTCTATATAAAAGATTATACAAAAACATGAGTTACAAAGTATAAACCGGTAGCTTCCATATGATCTGTTAAGATATCGGAGACAATACGGCGACATTCCTTGAGAACAGAAGGAGTAAGGAATACCTCTTTACGAATCATGGTATCGTTCTTGTAGTTTGAATTATTGGCGTAACGAAGTTTACCGTCTGGTCGGAACTCAAACTCCAAAAACTCGTGACCGAACTTCCCCTTGTGCCCTACGTAATACCGCAGGCAAAACTCTCCGGCGCCGCCGCCCCGTTCTCTTCTTCCGCCATCTCTCTTCCTGGTTTTGAAATGTTAAACCTGGGAATACCCCAAACAATAAAATTCCTCATTACTAACATGGTCATAAATAAGTAATTGCATTACTAAATCTGACAAATTGGTCAAGTCGGTAAAGTTTCCTAATTATATTATAACCAGATGCCGATGAAGAAAAAAGAGGGAAATGAAACTGAAGGGCAGATACAAAACTGTCTTAAAAGCCAAAATATAAAGATTTTCCTAGCGACAAACCCTAGATCGAATCAGGTGAAGCGCATAACGAACCTGTATCTAAATCTGAAAGGAGCTTCAATCGCAACAAAAGCTTCGCCACAACACATCGTTCGTCAACCAGTCTCTTTCATCATCTAACTTGTTTTGATTGTTGCTGGTAGGCAGAAATGCATCGCCCATTAGCAAATGAATCAAATTCATGATTTTATTACAATGTTTCAAATCAATCCCTTAATTAATAAGTTACTTGCAGAATAGACCTTCTAGTTTAAGTTGAATTCTAATATGAACTTTTAAAGCTCAGTTAATTAAACAATGTTAATATTAATATGAACTTTTAACATCTACTTATTATTAAGTAAATTAAATGCAATTAATAGGATTTTTATAGGCTGGTGCATTTAAAACAACCATTAATTTTGGTTTTAAAATAGAACATATAACTAAACTTTAGAATATATATAGATTTTATTTATACAACAATTATTATAAATTAAAAATGTACATTACATACATATAAGTTTTATTATAAATTAATAATAACTTTATAATACTTATACATTTATATTTATACACTTCACAGCATACAATATATAAATACTATTATCAAATACATATACTAAACTAAAATATACTTTTTTACATTATAAAAATACTAAAATAAATCACTAGTATACAAGGGTTAATGGAAAATAAAAATATAAATTAACAAATTCGGGTAAATGATCGGGTATATAGTTCGGGTAAACGGGTATGTCGTTTCGGGTAATCGGGTCGGGTATCTCCTAATCCCATACCCGACCCATACCCGCGTAAATTTCTAAAACTAATCCCATACCTGGCCCGATACCCGTTGAAGATTGGATATACCCGTCCCATTTGTCTCGGGTTTCGGGTATACCCGTCGGGCTCAGGTATTTTTGCCATCCCTAACTGACAGGGAAATATTCAAAAGTGAAACAACCAATGATTAATTGACGTATAGAGATTATTAAACGTCAATTTCCCTTAATTAAATATGGATTTTATTTATTTAAAAACAGAATTGAAATATTCTAACCTTCGTAATAAGTCAAAATTTGCACAGTATAAGTAAGAAACGGTTTGCTTCTTAATGGAGCTCAACGTTTGGGCCAGGTTATACCCATTGGGCTTGGTTGTACAAAAAAAAAAACCTATTTCAACTCCTTAACTTTTTATAAACTTTGTAAAATGTTATTTTAACTCCCTTAATAGTATATATAATATGATTTTTCTTACTACTACCTTTGTTTGTTAACTTAAAAAAATAATTTTTTGCATGCATATTTTTATAGACGTGTTAGTATAAATTCGAGTTAGTATATCAGATACGTCGAAACACACTTTTTTATATGATTAACGCATCAAATAACGCTTAGACTAATTAATTCGATGTTTACAATGGGTCCGCGACGCATCACGCGCGGGTCATATTACTAGTTATACATAATCTTAAAAACAAAGGTCGGTCACCGCCTTTGTATTTATATAGAGTATTGTTTTGCACAGTGGAAATCAAAACCTCTATTTGCTTTAGTGGTTAGTGTATCAACCTTTGACCAAGAGATCAGGAGACCAAATCCTTGGTTCTCACTTTTTTCCCCAAGCTATATTATTGTAATATAATATAGGGTGGAGATACAATAGGAAGTTTATTTGGCTAGGAAGGATAGGAAGTGATCTTGACCATCCATTAAGTTAATCAATGGCTAAGATTAAATCAGGCAAATTGAAATGAAGAAAAGAGGCGCGTGAGTTTGTTCAAGGGCATTCTAGTCAATCCAAGCCAATAGTTTCTCTCTCCTCCAATTCCTCCCCATTTTTTAAACGTTAATAACTCTTTCATACGACATTATTTTTTTATAAAAATTGCACCAAAAAAACAAGCGTTTTTTTATCTTTAAAACGAGTATACTATTGCTATATTTTAAAAAAAAAATTTAAAACCCAGTTGCGTAAAACGCAATAGAAAAACCACCAGTTACGTAAAACGCAATGAAAAAAAAAACCCTAAAAAATGACATTTTTCTAAAACGCAATGCACCAAAAACACAAAGAAATGACTTATTTGTAAAACGCAATGGCCAGAAAACACATAAAAATGTGTTTTACCTAAAACGCAATGCACCAAAAACACAAAGAAATGACTTATTTGTAAAACGCAATGGCCAGAAAACACATAAAAATGTGTTTTACCTAAAACGCAATGCACAAAAAACACAAAGAAATGACTTATTTGTAAAACGCAATGGCCAGAATACACTTAAAATGTCTGTTTTCTAAAACGCAATGGACTGAAAACACATAAAAAAGTGTTTTACCTAAAACGCAATGCACCAAAAACACAAAGAAATGTCTTATATGTAAAACGCAATGGCCAGAAAACACTTAAAAATGACTCATTCTAAAACGCAATGGACTGAAAACACCTAAAAAATGTGTTTTACCTAAAACACAATGACTAAAAACACTTAAAATGTGTTTTTTTCTAAAACGCAATAGCCAGAAACCACATAAAACTCTCTTATTTCTAAAACGCAATGGACACATAAAACTGTCTGTCACTGTGAACTGTCTGAATTGTCTACGAATTACTGTCTTCGAAATGAGCCAATTTATGGAAATTTAATTTTTCTGATGCGTTTTTAGTACAGCAATTTAATCGAATTACTGTCTTCAAACTGTCTGAATTGTCTACGAATTACTGTCTTCGAACTGTCTGAATTCAACCCCAGCCAGGGGCTCTGCCCCTTGGACCCCGCCAGGGGCTGCCGCCCCTGGGACCCCGCTACCGGGGGCTGCCGCCCCCGGACCCCCGCAAAGACCGTAAAACGCAATGACTAAATCAAAAACCCAGATCAAGAAAATGAAATTAAAGAATTTCTTACATGGATCGAAGCCGATTTCTTCATCAATTGACGAAAATTGAATGATAGAAACACTTATCAACGCTCGAATCGAACGAATCGAGTGATTATCTCCAAAATCACCGGAAAAAATGAGATTTTTTTATGAAATTAAACTGGGTTTTCTTCAAAAAAAGCTGAAGAACACGTTGATCGGGTTCTGAATCATTGATTTGTGATGAAAATCGCACTATAATGTAGTGATTATTGAGATAGAAAGTGAAGAAATAGTTGAAGATGGTGGGTTTTGAAAATGATGGGTTTTTGAATTTACTGGGTTTTGAAAAAGGAAGAAGAAGGAGTTGGATTGACTAAAATACCATTTCTCTTTATTTTAAAATTTGCCACATGTCATAATCCTATGGCTTCCTATCCTTCCTAGTGAAAATTAACTTCCTATTTGATCTTTACCCATATAATATATTCATAGTTTCATACATAGTTTCATACATCACACTTGGGTCTTGAGTAGACAAGATAGGAATATAGGACTTAATAAAAGTGATAATATATTTTCTGATTACATTCTATACCATGCTTCTTCTCCTCCTACCGTTAGAACCATCCACCTTTAATCAAGCATCTAAACACATTGAATGGCGTGATGCTATGCACCATGAAATACAAGCTCTAGACTCAAATAACACAAGGGTTTTGGTTCCTGCTCCTCCTATGGGTAACGTTGTTGGCTGCAAATGGGTTTTTCGTATTAAACGGAATCCAGATGGTTCTGTAGGTCGTTACAAGGCACGACTAGTTGCCAAAGGCTTTCATCACACTAAACGAATAGATTACACTAATACATTCAGTCCAGTGGTTAAACCCACAACTATTCGGGTAATTCTATCTGTAGCATTCTCACGTCATTGGATTATCAGGCAAGTTGATGTCAATAACGCTTTTCTTAATGGGGATATATCTAAAATTATCTACATGACTCAACCACCTGGGTTTGTTGACTCTACGCGTCCTCATCATGTATGTCTCCTAAAAAAGGCTTTATATGGTCTAAAATAAGCTCCGTGAGCATGGTTTTCCAAACTGTCACATGCTCTTCATCATTTTAGCTTTAAGCAATGTGTCTCTAACACATTTTTGTTTGTTTACTTCCATGATTCAGTGGTTTGCTATATACTTGTTTATGTTGATGGCATTATTATTACCGACACCTCCTCTAACTTTGTTACAAATTTGATAAGTCGCTTAACTCTCGCTTTTCTTTAAAGGATCTCGGTAACTTAGGTTCTTTCTTGGGAATTCAGGCAATCTTCTCGAACGACACACTTCATCTCTCTCGACAATGATATCTTCTTGATCTTCTTCAACGTACTGGTCTCAGTCAATGCAAATCCCTACATACTCCTGTAAGCACCAGTCGCCAACTATCTCATTTTTCTGGAACGCCATTACCTGATCCCTGGTTATACCGAAGCACTGTAGGGGCTCTTCCGTACCTAGTTTTGACTCTACCTGAAATTGCATGTGTTGTTAGTAAAGTCTCTCTATTTATGCAAACACTACTGATCGTCATTGGATTACTGTTAAATGCATTCTTCGATACCTTTAGGGTACTCTCTTACTGTGACAACTGGCACAAAACCGGTAATTTCCGTACTATTTTAATTATTATTTATTATCTGTAATTATGTGCTTAAACGTCAACATTGTCTGATTACTTGCTATCATATGAATTCATGCATGTTTTATATTTTAAATATTGCTTTGTGCATTACAACAAGCGTTGCGTCAGAAAGATTAGTAAACTCACCGGTAAGACACACTGTGTCAGCACTTTCGCAGAAAAGAGTCAGATAATAGATTTAGTGCCTAGGAATAGGTCCAACATTAAAAGCACACCAAAACCCAAGTATGGATACAAGGGTTAACATATACACTTTCCGGAAGCTAAACTATGCACTAAAAGACACCCGAAACTTACTGTAAAAGCTGATTTTGCAGAATTCAGCTATAATTCGGCTAAAAACAGCAATATAACACTAAAATATCATGCAGAATTTATGTTTTAGTGCCTAAAATAACTTACAAAGTGTCCGGAATTGAAACTGTCACAAAAGGTGCTTCATACTTAGTAAAACTGCGTAATTTAGCACTTTAACGAACCGTAACGAAACGAACAACCGGACACTACCCGAAATATCAAAATTTGACTAGAAGTAATGTTTTTATTATATTAAGCTAGTTATAGGGATAGAACATCATATTACATCCTAAAATCCCTAAACACATTAAACATTAACTAACACCCTTGAATTCTAACTAAAATCCCTAACTAAGAATCAAAACCAAACCAAGACCCCCCCCCCCCATCTTGGACAGTTGGGACATGGGTCCCACAAGCTTGATTTTCTTGCAATATTTTAAATGATATGTTAGGAAGATCTTAAGCACATTAAACATGGTGTAACCATATGTTGGAAGACTTTTATAAAAACCACCAAACATGAACACACTTCATTCTAACACTTGTAAACTTCACAAAAATTCTCTCCTTCCCCCTCTAACTCTCCGCTCACGTTCACCACCCACACATCCATCATTTTCAAACCATTTCCTAGCAATCCAAGGTTACTACAAGGTGTAAAAAGCTTATCAAAGAAGGTGTGAGGTGCTAGAACTTGAAGGACCACTTGGAGGAGCCATTAACCACTTGATTTCTTCCATCTTCATCTTCATCCTTCTTGTGCCACTTCCCTAGCCATTAGAGCTAGTTGTAAGCCTCTTGATCACTAATTTAGTTCATGTTTATGTTATATACAAGACTCACCATCTAAGTAACTAAACTTTAAAAGATGAATATGAAAAGATCTAACCTAATCATGAAGAAAACAAGTGATTTTAGTAATTTTTGGTGTATGTGATGAAGTTGTTGATGTTAAATCGTGTGTGTATGTTTAGATCTAGTATGTTAAGCTTGTTAGAAGCTTAGATCTAATAAGTTTAAGCATGGATCTTGAAAGATCCATGGTTAAACTTGAAGATGAACTTGTGAAACATAATGTGAACTTGAAACATGAATTTTTGAACATGAACTTGTAATCTTGAAGTAACAAAGTGAGTATAAAACTAACTTTTGAAACTAAAATCCATGAAAAGCTTGTTAATGGTTTTTCTAGAAGCATGTTTATGAAAGATCTAAAGATGTTAAGTATGGATCTTGAAAGATCCATGGTGAAACATGATGTTAAACATAATGAACTTTCTAATGAACATAAAAATGGTTTTAGAACATGATTTACAAACTTTGAAACCATAAGACTTATGGATGATCTTGTTAGTAACTTAAAGTTTCATAAAAGTTTGTTTAAAAATTACAAGAACACTTGTTTTTGGAAAAAAAACCATTATATGTTAAGTGTAGATCTAAAAGACTACACATTTTTAACAAGAAACAAGCTCACCATGATGTTTCATGTGAAGAAATTAGTATATGTTGTTGTTGAGAATTGTTGGAAAGTGGTTTTGGTGATAAAAAGAAAATAAACACATGTTTTGAAAACATGGGAACCTCCATTTTTAGGGGAAACTATGTCAAAATTTTTATAAAATTTTGACACTTATAAAAATATAAGTTTTGGTGAAACTTATTCCTCAAAAATTCACCTAAAAATATTTGCCAAGGTTTCCCTAATTTTTGTATGAAATTACAAGTTAAAAGATAATGATTTCTTCAAGTAAAAAAATTATATTAAGTATATATATATTTTAGGAAAATATATATATTTAGTGATCACCAATTTTTGTGCTAAGTGTATATTATATGTAATATATGTAGTAGTGTATTAGGAACTTGAAAAATACACTAAATACTCCCATGGAGTATAAATACCAAAATACACATACAAATACTTGAGAATACTATAGTATACAAATATACAAAATTCCCCATAAGGAAGTACATGGACAAATACAAGAAAATATATTCCTTAACATATTATTGGACTTGGACAATTTATGGACATTTTGGGACTTAAATATATATGTGGACAAATATATATAACTCTTACCAAGTAATGGAAATTATACAATATCGGGTGAAAGCAAAAATAAATATATATATCTTCAAGCATGACAAAATATATATATTCCATATAAGTCTTAAAAATATATTATTTTTAAGAAATATAATTTCAGAAAGTAATAAAAATCAAAGTATTGATTTTTGGCGAATAATAAAAAATACACAAGTATTTACATAAAATACAAGTATACTTTCCTAAGTATACTTGTACAAAAATAATATTGAGAATATTATTTCACAAAATACTTATATTTATTTTTGGAAAAATAATATAAGTAACATATATGGACAAGTTAAAAATAAAGTTTATTTTTAACACTTATTACTTTGACAAGTCTACATGAACAAATACATATTTTGAGAAGTAAAATATATATTTACAATAAACAATACAAATTCAAAGTGCATAGACACAACAAACGGGCAAGACCCGGCAAATAAGGGCACGACCCTCACAAAACATGAACATATACAAGAACAAATACATAAGCTAATGATGGTGACTTGTACTTGTGTGTTACAAGTCTAGTGACTCACATATATAGAATAATTATAGGTCACGATGCTTACTAAGCAAACCCGATGAAGTTTACGACGCAGAATACGCAAAACTGTGAGTTCATGTCCCAACTTTCAAACTTTTACTTGTTTTCTAAACTTGGGGAAAATACATGTACAATGGTATGTAGAACATAAAACTAAGGAATGACACAGATCATGTGGCGAGTAGGGTACCATAAGCACCATTAATCAACGTATACATTTAGACCGGGGAACAGAAAGGTTAGATCTAATGGGTTTCAGGTAACCTCACTCTTGGCCTACTTCTACCAATGTTTGTTTCTCAGTCGATCTCGACAAAAATGGCTAGGTTTGGTGGCTTCCTATGTCGTGACATATGTTAATGTCCTCGCGAAACATTAGCGATCTCGTATTCCTTACATTTACAGACACAACACAGATACGTTTTACAAATTACATACTGTAACAACTCTCATTAAAAGTCATATTTATTTAATTAATTAGTCCAATAAGAAACCCTAATTGAGACACCCAAGTGATTCTGTATAAACCCTAAAATTTTCAGAATTTTCAGAATCAGGATCAGGGCCCCTAAAACTCAGGGGGGGTAAAACCCTAGTTACGATTATCCAAATAACTCTCTGTCAAATTTGAATTTTACGAAACTGTCGACTCAGCAAGCCTACCCATGCACGTAGCTACCCTATGGTAGAATAGGAGGCCTCGCGTCACGCGAAGCCTAGGGCCGGACCCCTCGCGTCACGCGAGGGGGGTCAAAAATCGTGTATAAATAGTGGACATTGGCAATTGAAATTGGGCACTGAAACGACGAACAAATTCCAAATATACGCCGAGTTATAGTCTGTTTACTATTTCAACACACACGAATCACTAATTGCTGCCGCAAAACAGGGTAATAACTCGATCGCTATTACGATTCATTATCCGATCGATCAATATATCCAATGGATGTTTAAGTGCTGCCCACATTAGGGTTATCCTTTGTCATTCGTCGTGATTCCGACAGGATGTTTGAGTACCACCCGAACTCGGGGAATACTCTGTTCTTCGTTGTGAATCCGATGGATGTTTAAGTGATTGCACTTTGTCATTCGTTGTGAGGGTTTGATCTCGTGAGTTATCGTAAATGCTGTATTGATTACTAACCCAGTTTTGTGTGCATTGTTATTTAAATTAGGTTAACAAGGCTAATCTCTATACTAGACTATATCCGTGTTAAATCTGCAATGTGAGTCATTCTCTCTTTTTATCAAATTTGTTTATAAAAGCAAGTTTATTTTCAAAGTTATAATTACGGGGATTAAGTCTTTGTAATCACCAAGTTACAGCCGGTATGTGGGGTTTTGTATACATTACTTGATAATCGTCATCATTGGGGCAGCCAATGGGGGATATGACCATAGTCACAGATCCGGTCGAGTGACAAATACCGTGGGTAGTTGGTTTGATATAGAAACAATGTAATCACCCTTAATACTGTAAATTATAACAAACAAGTCTGTTTTATTAAATAGAATGATTCACTCAGTATTTCCCGCTGACAAAACCTTTTTCAAACATGTTTCAGGTGATCTGTTGTGATTCAGGAAAGGTGCTGTGGAGCACTGCAAGCTTAAGAAAGTGGCTCTTTATAAAATAAAAAATATGTTTTGTAGAATAAAGATTTCTCCGTGAAATCATAGTATTGTAAATTACTGGGATTTTATCCCATATTGTGAAATAAAATAATTGGGAAAATTTTAGCTTTAAAAAGATCCTGATGATAAACTTCCGCTGTTAAACTCAATTAAATAAATACCACGGGATTTCTGTCCCGCGGCTCCTGAAACGGGTTAAACCGGGTCGGGGCCGTGACAGAAAAAGGTGGTATCAGAGCCACTGAGTTAAGCTAATTAAGTATTTGAGAAATACTTAATTTTTTCCTGATTATCATTATGTGATTATGTGTTTTATTAACTGACTATTTGTTAGTTACAGTATGGGTAAGCAAAAGCTTTCAAACATCTATCTTAAATTAGATAGGTCATCAAATGAGAAGGGAAGTTCATCCCAAACTCCTGAAGAAGGAATATTCGTTCGAAAAGCCCAATACGAGGAACCACTTTCTCCTGATAAAAAAAGTTTAATTATTAGAAAAAGTCAGGAGAAATTAAGGAAATCCCGAGAAAAGAAAGTTAAAAAGGAAACCCAAGAATTAACTAGTAAATCACCTTGGGAAGACAAGTTAGACGAAAAATGGGCAGATCTTTATATGTTAGCTACAGTAGCAGTAAATGCAGATCTCTAAATAAATTGACTAGCAAACCCTATCACCTACAAGCTAGAAAATCCATCCAGTAAATAAATAAATTTACAGTAAAACATAGGTGTGTTTTAAATTTCAGTTGTTTTGTAATAATATAGTATGCAATAATATGTGAAGGTTATTTTGAAAGTTATTATAAAATTTTTAATTTATTTTAAACAGCATGAATGAGTTATCTGAAGCTCTAGAGAATCTCAACCTTTACCCCGTAAACATAGAAGTTTCTAAAGAATTTACTGGGTACTTTCCTGATGTGGAACAACCTATAGAATTCAACGCTCCACCTCTGAAAAAGCCAAAACCAAAGAAAAGAAGGAGATACGTGTGGGGGAGTCGTATACGTAGGAAAAAGCCAGTTAAGAGACTTCCTAAAATAAATAATCCCTTAGAAAAAGGAAAAGAAATTGAAACCGGGGAAAGTTCTAGACAGCCGGAATTGGAGACTGAAGTCAGGGAAGAATCTAGGCAAATGGGAATACAATTTGAGGAATATTCTAAAGAAATAGAAACGGAGGTTGGGAGAAGTACTAGACAAACTCAGATGAAAATTGGAGAAAGCTCTAAACGAAACCAGGAAATGACATTTCAGGAGGAAATAGATTTTATATTGGCAAGCTGTGATACTATTCAGCCTGTCAATACAAATGTTTTTACTCGTCCTATTGAAACCCAAATCCCTATAAATCTTGCACCAGCAATCCCAGAACCAATAATCCATACCCAACCTCTGGGAATGGACGAATGGTGGACAAATGACTGGCAATTCCAAAACATTGTCAATAGTCCTTATTCCTTTCTTCCGCAATTCGATCCAGAACCCCTACCAAATCCCCCGATGAGTAACGAGAATATGGCTGAACTTCGCCATTTTGGTGAAGAATTAATGGATGCGGGAAATAGAATCCGGGAGATAGGGGGACAAATTGCTTGGAAATATGATGAAAGGGAGCTTCGTTTTTAGAAAAACAAGTGACGAGAGAGAAGTGGGTAGTAAGACTATGGTTGTGTATTAGCAATACTAATGAAAATCAGTATATGTAAGATAAATAATAAAACGGTTGTATATAGAGGCATGATATAATCTATAAAACAAATGGAATTTTAGAAAATTTATAATTTTGTTGTATATTCGCTTTCGTGATTATGTGCAATTAATTGTGACATTGGATTATTTCTTTTATACTAATTGTTTATCTATAAATTAATTATCAGATGGCAAACATTGGTAATGAATCAGTAAATGAAGTAAATCAATCTGAGCAAATTCAGGAAGAACAATTGTTAAATAGACAAGATATAGAGGATATCGTTGCACAAGGAATAGCCAATGCTATTCCAGCAATTGTTGCTGCTGTTCAAAAACCTGTTAAACCTCAATCAATCATTCCTAGTAAACGTACTCAAGGCGACAATTTTAGTAACAGTATAAACGGAGGCGGAAATCATGTTAATAACAATAATGATCTGCAAGCCCCAATTTTCAAGAAAATGAAAGCTGCAACACCTGGTTGCACTTACAAAGAATTCCTTGCCTGTAAACCAACTGAGTTTGCAGGTAACGAAGGGGCTATTGCAGCATTACGTTGGTTAGAGAAAACTGAAGCCGTAATTGCTATAAGTAAATGTGTTGAGGAAGATCAAGTTATGTATGCTTCCAATCTTTTTAAAGAAGGGGTATTAGAATGGTGGAACACAGTATTACAAGCTAAAAGAAGGATTGTGGCCTATGCCATGAACTGGGAAGAATTTAAGAGTCTTGTAGAAAGAAAATTCTGTCCCGAGTATGAAAAAGATCAAATGGCAAATAAGTTCCTAAACCATCGGATGGTTAATGTGGACTGTCGAGGATATACTTCGACATTCTTCGAATATGCTAGAGTGGTACCAACACTGGCTTCGCCAGAACCGGTACTCATTTCTCAATCGTTGCCTAATTAGGGTTGCGGTAAACAATGCCTAAGCAAAATGAACCGTCTTTCATAATTAACTATACCGAATTCTCAGGATATTGAGTTAGACTATATGAACCCTTTATTTTAAAAACTTAGTTAATCAGGGTTTCTATTCTCCCAATGATGGTACTAGCCATCTTGGAGATTTCATAATAATACAGTCTTAAATGGGATATAAACCTTAACTCTACCTGCCTCTCAGGGGTAAACAGTGTAATATTAGGAGAAGATAATCAAGGTACAAGGGGGTTACAGAGATTTTCCAAATCTCAGGCTCCAGTTAATCCATCCTCGCTTGTGTCAAATGAGTGACACACTTATGTTATGAGTCCACGAATTCCTTTACCAGGAACGTTTATTTGGAAATTCTATTTTCTAGATATCTTCTTTGAATGCCATTAGCTGACTTTAGTACCATATGATCATTGGGATATCCTTGTGGTTCCATGCATTAAACCTCCATACTGATCAGGCATGGAAGCAATCTATGGAACTTATTAATATACATCAATTCTCATACGGCGGTTTTGTCATACCATTTGGTATTCGTAATCAATAGGGATTAAGGAGATATCAATTACAAGCGAATGTACTTTATCTGTAGAGGGGGTACATTAGAATTTTATGACTGAAGATTTCTGACAGGAATAGAAGAAATAGTTCCTGTGAATTTTCTACCTGTAAGTTTTACCTTATACATATTATATATAGGGTTCTTATGAATGGTTCTAAAAGCTTGTTACACTTATAGTTTATGAAGGATTTATTGGTATACGAACCCAAAAAAAAAAAAAAAAAACTTTTAGTATTTAAATCACTGATAAAGTGTCAAGGAATGTACCTGATGCCATTATTTATGGACTAGCTCAGGTATTTTAGGCGCTTCCATTTTTAGGCTTTCCTTCCTTAGCCGCATTTCCTTTGACAGATTTAGGGCACGTAGTCTTGATGTGGCCTTTCTCATTACAGCCGAAGCAGACTGCATTCTTCATGTCCTTACAGTCCAACGTTTTATGTCCCTTAGACTTGCAGATCCCACAAGCCCTGGGCTGCGATTTGGATTTTGGTTCGTACCTGCATTTCCCATAATGGCGCTTCATGCAGGTCTCACATACTGGTTTCTGGTCGGACTTTTGTTTGTTCTTTTTCTTAGAACTCTGGGAGTTATCTACCTCCCTTTTCCTTTTTAGTTCATCCTTTGCATCAGAGGCATGAACGAGACCCTCCTTAAGAGTAAGGAAATGTGGTCCTAGATAAAATTTGGACCGAGCAGCATGGGGCTCCTTGAACTTTTTCACAGCCTTCTTCACAGCTTTTCCAACGGCTGCGTCTATCATAGTTTGAAGAACATCTTTGGAAATTCTAAGGTTCACAATTTCAGCATCATTAGCATGCGTCACGTCATCAATGGCGCGATTGACTGTTGTCTTATCCGAGTTTGCCATGCTCGATATTGGTTCCTGCTATATAGTTATCATTCTGAACCATCTCCTGGGCGTTCATCTGGAAGACTCATGTGTTCGTTTTCCTGGCCTCTCCAGGCTTCTTTATAAGCTTTGGACAGTTGGTTTTGATGTGCCCTTCCTCGTTACAATTGTAACATGTGGCGTTCTTTAACTCCTTGCAATCTAAGGTTTTGTGACCCTTGGTCTTGCAAATTCCACACAATTTAGCACGTGGGTCGATTGTACATTTTCCAGAATGTTGCTTTTTGTAGTTACTGCATTTGGGTCTGTTATTAGACTGACTCGAGTTCTTCCTAAACTCGGAATCCTTCCCGCGCTCAGAGCTTCCCTTCTTCTTCTTGTTATATTGTTGAGAGTTTTCCTCCTCTCTTTCTCTTCTTCCCTTGCCAGAAGCCTTAACAGACTTAATTCTGATTGCATCTAAGGTGAGAGATAAGGATAAGTCCACCGCGGACCTATATGTGGTTGGCCTAGATGCTTTAACATTTCCTTTTATCTCTGGTGCTAGGCCTCCAATGAAACGCGCTATGCGTTTAGGTTCAGGGGTGACTAAATAAGGAACTAGGCGGGACATAGTGTTGAAACTTGTCACATATGCCTGACAATCCAAATTCTCCATGACCAGAGTCAAGAAGTCTGATTCTATCTTTTCTACCTCATGCTGAGGGCAATAGTTTTCCTTGACTAATGCAACAAATTGCTCCCAAGATAAGTTGTAGAGTAGAACCTTTCCCCTGGCTTGGAGCAATGATCTCCACCATGCCAACGCTTCTCCTTTGAATGATTGTGAAACAAATTTCACAACATCTTGCTCCGCACAACCGCTGATGTCAACAACAGCGTCCATCTCATCGAGCCATGTCATGCAATCGATGGCCCCTTTTTCTCCTGTAAAGTCTCTGGGCTTGCAGGAGACAAAATATTTATATGAACAGGTCTGAACTGATGCCTCTTGATGAAACACAATTTGTCTAGACGGAATACTCCTTTGATTTGACAAGTCATGAACATCGTCCTCCCTTGACTCATGTGTTTTAAGAGGGGGCTTACTACGAGACACAGATAGAGTCTTAGAGTGGGTATCATTTGATTCATCATACTGTCGATCAAGAGCTCGAGTAACAGCATAATCTATTATTGCCTGCAGTTCTGCTCCAGTTACATTAATTCTGGTAGTATCATTGTTCTCCTTCATGTGGCTGTTAACTTCATCTAATCCAGCCATGTAGCTTGATTACTACACAAATATTAACAATGATTTATTCAGAGGTTTTTATGGAATCATCATCTTTGACGATTCATCAACCATGGTAATATAAACCATGTTGGTTAACTTGTTAGTTATATTTAATTAGTATTTTCCATTATGATTTATCCTAGTTATTAAACATTAAGGATATTAAAGTGGCGCAAAAGGCCTAGTCACAATGACAGTTCTAAATTTTATAAGCCATGATTTCAGAGAATCGAGGCATTAAGGTTTGAATCAAAGTTCATTACCTTCTCTTGACAGGGAGTTGTAGGCTTCAACTGTCTTTTGTCTTTTAGGACAATAGATATAGCCCGTGGGCATTTCCCTTCTGAGGGATGGTTATAATATGATCATCTTCTCAGATGCTATTAGTCGAGATCATATGGATCCTACCGACTATTATGCTTGGACCTGGTCCAACATTTTTAGACAGGAGGTCAAAAACCACCACTGTCGTTGTCTTATCGAACAACAAGTTTAGCCCGTAGGCACTCCATCACTATCGAATGTTTATAATGTGATCATCTTATAGGATGACACAAGCCATGATTTCTAAATCACTAGGCTAGATAAGAAAATTGTAAGAATCCAATATAAGGATGACTGTTGTGATTTTCTCGAATCACATTTGTCTAGAGTGCTAACACGTTCTTAGGTGTTAACAAGGATTTGAATCTCTTGAATAGGTCTTACCATCTTGGCCATGTCAAAAATGACACGTGGCTAAGTCTTGTCTTTTTTAGATTTTTACCATTTTATTATAATGGTAGATCTTATAAAAGGAATGTTATTTTCCGTTTATTTAATATTTCAAGTTTAGAATGACAATTTAATCTTAATCATTCCACTTATAAAAAAACTAAAAGTACAGAGTTGCCCTAAGCGGGACTTGAAAGGAATAATGTTGTCCTAGAAAGGACAGAAAGATAAATATGTCCTTATAAGGACTACTTAAAGAAACGATCTTTAGCAAAAAGGGGTTTTCTTCATCACTTTACTTTTGAATGTTCCCTCCCTGGATGCTCGTTTCATTCTAGCCGCGGTACGAAGCTCAGCATTTCAAGGCTCCGGATGTGGAGAATTTCTAATACAGCTTCTTCCCTTGGCGACATATCCAAAATATAAAAATTTTGAAGCAAAATTTACAGATTTGGATTGAGAGTAATCCTATGTTAAGTCTAGACTCAGAAGGTCAAGGAATGTGCTAATGTGTCATTGAGATTAAACACAAAAAGCTAGTGTTTAATTCACTCAATGTTGGCTCTGATACCAACCTGTCACACCCCGATATTTCCACACTTTACCGGTGGGCCCGGTAGGGGAGTAACGTGACGTGGTTGGTAATCATCATAGTCAAACAACACAATATATAAATGCACAGCGGAAGCAAAAGATAAATATATTACATTCCGAATATAAGTAATGTCAAAGTATTACAAAGGAAGGTAAAGGATCCACAGGCGGATCAATAAAAGAAAACTGTTCAACAGACTTTAGGCATCTAGAACTTGCAAGATTCCCTAATGACGCCCTGAGCTCCCAGCCAATTACGCATAGTACCTGTCACTTAACCTTTTGGAAAATACGTCAGTTTACACTGGTAATTACAATTAACTGACTCATTTTGAAAAGAGTTTAAGAAAATTGATTTGAATGCACGTGGCACAAAATATCTTTTATAATTTGATTAAAATGCACGAGGCAAAATTAATCTTTTATACTTGGGACAATTTTATTAATAAAGATCTTGTATCCGATTTACATGGTTGTCCAACATTTAGGGCCGGTGATTATACAATACAAGCCGGTCAAGATTAATCGACACACCATAAATATAACTCACAAGAAGACATCCTTACGAGTGACTATATCTTTTACATACGCAACAGGAGGTGTTATGCCTACACCTTGTGCTTAAGTTATGGCCATTCACTTTTTAAATGAGCCAAGGATATCCAGGACACGGTCATTAACCCCCAATGTTATTTGTTATCAATCAATACAGATTAAAACGGGATTATGCAATTTAATCATCTCCGATTAAAAGGTTTCTACACCCGACCAAGCGGTATTTTTATAATACCGTATCCCAAGCCCGTATAAGGGAAAATAAGTTAAAAGTATTTACCTGAGCTAGCAATGTAATTTATACTCAGCCGTATATTCAAATCAGCAAGCACAAGTACTTCTACCGGGGCTCTTAATCTGGAACAAAGGTTTTTATTAACCTATTAGATTCCTAACGGGTCTTATTTAAGTCGTAACTTAGACCGGTTAGTTTTAAGGAAAGGTTTACGGTTCAAAACGCATGATTAAGCGAAGACCGGAATAGAATGTGATTTAGACCCGACAAGTTTGGAGACTTGTATAATATGGGTAAACTAAACACATTCTGGATTTTAAGATAAAACCGATAAGGTTTGACCCGTTTCGGCTAATTTATGTAAACTAGTTACATAAACCGAACCGAACGCGCATGAAGTGTAACGGGTAACCATAAGAGTCCTAAACAGGTTTCCTAAGTTAACATGCCTTAAATATGTTGTGATATCAGTATGATACCTTCCATTATGCCCAAAACGAGTTTAACCTATAAATAAGCCCCGTAGGGGTATTTTGGTCATTTTAAAGATTATAAAAGGGATCAATTAAGCTTCTGTGATCCGGGTCTGAATAAATCAGTAAAATAGTTTATTTTAACATGGTATATCAGTTGGTGTTTAAATCTTATGTGGCAAAATGGTTTTAAACCCTTACTATGCGTTTAATACGCGTATAACGTCATTTTAAGCGATTTACGGGTTAAAATAGGAATCTGAGTTTTCTGATCAGTTCAACAGGTTCAAAACACTTCATTTAATATTTAAAATTAGTAGCAATTGGATTGGTAGCAAAAGGACTTGTAAAACTCATTTTATGGCCGAAAAGGGTATATTCGGTATTTACCGAATCAAAGCTCTAATCCTAGCTTATGATCAGTTTAAAAATAATTAAAAATCTTCAAAAATCCCAAGATATTATATTACATCAGTGGGTAAAAGTTTTGGTGTCAAAGATTGGATTTAGATAGGCTTTACGCTAATGACGCCGTTTAATCACTAAGAAGCGTTCTAAATACGTCATTGAGCACAACTCCTAATCTATATGTCCAACTGATGTAAAAATTTACAGACATGTTTAAAAATCAGTAACTAAGATGATTGTACTTTCATATTTCCAAAATTCTCGTTTTATGGTCATAAGGGCATTACGGTCAATATTTAAGCGATTAACAGAAACGTCAGATAATTAAGGATTCAAGTTGTATAAACGCAGAGGATTATACAATCATGTAACTAGGTCCTAATGGAACTTTAAGGCATGTCTAAACCTATCAAAACCGGGTCAGAACCGAAGTCAAAGCAGAAAGTCAAACTATACGCCTTTCGGCTCCGAATCGGTTCAAAACAGAAAGTTGTCGAATCAAACAAGCTTAGACAAGTTCTTACACTTATTATCAGGTTACATGGATGATAAAATAGGTTACACGCCTTTTACATCGCTAATTATGCGTTTAATGATTCTGTTGACTTTTTCGTAAGAAGTTTGACTCGACAAACGACATAGTTAGAACGGGTATCAGTGGGTGCCCTTTTAAGGGTTTAAAGCCCACATAAATACCAACTTATAACAACTTTCATTTCGACAAAACACTGGACCGTTAGCGATTAATTGCTAAGTCAAACCGTAATTACGACGGTTTGACTTCTAGGCTAAAAAACTAATCAAAACTTAATTAAGAAGGGTCAAGGGTACTTACACAAGTCCTATGAACGATTTGGAATGCTTGAGGATGGTCCTTGTGCTCCAGAAATGACCAGAAGGTGATTGGGAATGAATGATCAAAAGTTTGCACATTGTGGGTTCTTATATAGTGATTAAAACTCACTAGATTGTTGACAACCAATGCTACAATTGATCATGGATCATCCACAAGTGTCCCTAAGGCCTAAATACCAGTTTAGGAAGCCCATGGTATTGAATCAAGGCCATTGGAGTCGGTTACAAGGCTGTACAGACAGCTGTCTGTATTTTCTGCATCTGCAGGTGGGACGCGGCCCGCGTAAGATATTGTCAAGTCTTACGCGGCCCGCATGGGCCTTATGTTCAGGTTTCAAACTTTTTATTAATTGCACTTTTAGCCCCCGGTCCTCCTAAACGTCGCTTTCACTTGTATTCTTGCATTATGAGGCTTTAAAATTGACATAAAGGGGCTTCAAAACTTATACCCACTTTGTGAAGTCCTTGGCCACTTTGTGTTTACCCGAAAAGTCATAAATTTCCATGTTGACGCTTCTAACCCCTCGCACACGAATTTTATCATAACTTTCTAATACGGTAACGAAACTTGGTGAAATTTTTATGGTGCATTATAGTGAGCATAATTAATCGTTACAAGGCTTCGGGTTTACTAAAAGGTCACTCAGAATTATATCTTAACATGTTGACACATTTAACCCCTGTCGTTTGTAATTCCTCACTTTCTTTCACAATTAGCTTCGTACGATCTATGATTTATTCGTTTAAGGTTATAAACATCATGTAGGGTTATAGTAAAGTATATTTATCTATTGTTGACATTTTGAACCCTTATATTCACATAATTTCTTTGTTTGTCCACTTTAGTCCTTCTAAAGTATTCTTTCACACGTTCAAAGCTTATGACACGTGTCAATACATTATTGGACGTAAATTTTCGAGGTGTTACAAAAATAGATCAGGTTTTGCAAAAAGTAGAAATAGAACTTTCAGGTCATAAATTTTCTGCAAATCTGTTACCTATGAAATTAGCTGAATTCGATGTTGTATTAGGAATGGATTGGTTAATAGCCAACCATGCTCGAATCCTTTGTGATAAGAATTCTATAGAAATTCAGGCACCTACTGGAGAAGTAATCACGATTACAGGAGATAAACCACATAAGCCCATGAAGTTCATATCAGTAATGAAAGTTGCTAGTTATGAACGAAAGCAAGGAATAGTGTATATGATTTCGATAATCATTAGCACTAAGGGTAAGGAACTTAAGGAGATTCATGTAGTCTCAGAATACCCAGATGTATTTCCAGAAGATTTACCAGGATTACCACCAGATAGGGAAGTAGAATTTAGGATTCATCTAATTCCTGGAACTACACCGATAGCTAAGGCACCTTATCGGTTAGCTCCTACCGAAATGTCAGAACTAAAAACTCAATTAGATGAATTACTAAGTAAAGGATTCATACAACCTATCTCATCCCCTTGGGGAGCGCCAGTGTTGTTTGTAAAGAAGAAGGATGGTTCGATGAGAATGTGTATTGATTATAGAGAATTGAATAAGGTTACAATTAAGAATCGATACCCATTACCTAGGATTGATGATCTGTTTGATCAACTCCAGGGAGCTAGATATTTTTCTAAAATAGATTTACGTTCCGGATATCATCAATTGAAGGTACAAGAAGAAGACATACCTAAAACTGCTTTCAGAACTAGGTATGGTCATTACGAGTTTACAGTCATGCCCTTTGGGTTAACGAATGCACCTGCAGCATTCATGGACATGATGAATAGGATCTGTAAACCGTATTTAGATAAATTTGTAATTGTTTTCATCGACGATATACTTATTTATTCCAAAAGTCAGGACGAACATTGTCAACACCTGCATGCACTCTTAACTTTGTTAAAAAAAGAAAAGTTGTACGCCAAATTCTCGAAGTGTGAATTTTGGTTGCAAGAAGTGCAATTCTTAGGACACATGGTGAATCACGAAGGGATTCATGTAGATCCTGCTAAGATAGAGGCAATTACCAATTGGAAGATTCCGCAATCCGCAATGGAAATTAGAAGTTTTATAGGTTTAGCTGGATACTATAGACGGTTTATTAAGGATTTTTCCAAGATAGCTGTATCATTAACTAAGCTAACCTGTAAAGCAGTTAAGTTTGAATGGGGACCTAAACAAGAAGAAGCCTTTAGGATCTTGAAACAAAAATTAACCAATGCTCCAATCTTAGCTTTACCAGAAGGGACTGAAGATTTTGAAGTTTACTGTGATGCTTCAAAACTAGGATTAGGATGTGTGATAATGCAACGCAAGAAAGTAATTGCATATGCTTCAAGGCAATTGAAAAAGCACGAAGAGAATTATACGACTCATGACTTAGAGTTAGGAGCCGTAATTTTTGCCCTTAAGATTTGGAGACATTATCTGTATGGAAGTAAATTTACTGTCTATACAGATCATAAGAGTTTAAGATATATATTTGGGCAAAAAGAGTTAAATATGAGGCAAAGGAGATGGATGGAAATCCTAAGCGACTACGACTGTGATATTCAATATCATGAAGGAAAGGCAAATGTAGTTGCAGATGCCTTAAGTCGTAAATACCATGAGAAGCAACGAAGAGTTCGTGCTCTCAGATTAAATCTACAGTTAGATTTAATGGAACAAATAAAGAGTGTTCAGGAAACAGCAATAGAGGATGTTGCTGAAGGAATGAAAGGACGAATAAAAGAATTAGAACAGGGAGATGATGGAATTTGGAGATTTCATAAGAAAAGAATTTGGGTACTAAAGCAAGGCGAATTAAGAAATAAGATTTTAGAAGAAGCTCATAAATCTAGGTATACCATACACCCTGGAAACAATAAGATGTACCAAGATTTAAGAAACAATTTCTGGTGGATAGGCATGAAAAAGGATATAGCTAGATATGTTTCTAAATGTCTTACTTGTTCACAAGTTAAGGCAGAACACCAGAAACCTTCAGGTCTACTACAACAGCTAGAAATGCCTGTATGGAAATGGGAACTCATAACAATGGATTTTGTTACTAAGTTACCCAAAACCAGAAAAGGTAACGACGCGATTTCGGTAATTGTGGATCGATTAACCAAATCTGCTCACTTTCTACCAATGAAAGAAACCTTTAGCATGGAAAGGTTAGCCAAATTGTATGTAGACGAAATAGTATCTTTACATGGAGTTCCACTCTCCATTGTATCAGATAGAGATAGTCGTTTCACTTCTCATTTTTGGAAAAGTTTCCAAGAAGCAATGGGAACTCGACTAAACTTAAGCACTGCATATCATCCTCAAACAGACGGGCAAAGTGAAAGGACGATCCAAACTCTAGAAGACATGCTCCGAGCATGTGTGATAGATTTTGGTGGAAACTGGGATAATCACTTACCTCTAATTGAATTCTCCTATAACAATAGTTATCATTCAAGTATTGAAACTGCCCCATTTGAAGCACTGTATGGAAGAAAGTGCAGAACTCCAGTTTGTTGGGCAGAAATAGGAGATAGTCAATTGTCAGGTCCTGAAATAGTGCAAGAAACGACCGACAAGATTACACAAATCAAGGAAAGGCTGAAGACGGCTCGAGATCGCCAGAAGAGTTATGCAGACAATAGATGCAAGCCATTAGAATTCCAAGTTGGAGACAGAGTAATGTTGAAAGTTTCTCCTTGGAAAGGAGTTGTTAGATTCGGTAAGAAAGGAAAGCTAAGTCCAAGATACGTAGGACCATTTCCAGTGATCCAACATAAAGGACCAGTTGCTTATCGTTTACAACTACCAGAGGAGTTAGCTGGAGTACATGATGTATTTCATGTATCTAATCTCAAGAAATGCCTATCAGACGAATCTCTGATAGTACCTCTACAAGATATAAAGGTAAACGAAAAGTTAAAATTTGTTGAGAAACCTCTTCAGATAGAAGACAGAAAAGTGAAGTTTCTCAAGCACAAACGATTAGTGCTAGTTAAAGTAAGGTGGGATTCAAAGAGAGGAGCTGAATACACTTGGGAGCTGGAATCTGAGATGAAGAAAAAGTATCCCTATTTATTCCAGTAAATCTCGAGGACGAGATTTTTATTAAGGTAGGGAGAATGTAACAACTCTCATTAAAAGTCATATTTATTTAATTAATTAGTCCAATAGGAAACCCTAATTGAGACACCCAAGTGATTCTGTACAAACCCTAAAATTTTCAGAATTTTCAGAATCAGGATCAGGGCCCCTAAAACTCAGGGGGGGTAAAACCCTAGTTACGATTATCCAAATAACTCTCTATCAAATTTGAATTTTACGAAACTGTCGACTCAGCAAGCCTACCCATGCACGTAGCTACCCTATGGTAGAATAGGAGGCCTCGCGTCACGCGAAGCCTAGGGCCGGACCCTTCGAGTCACGCGAGGGGGGTCAAAAATCGTGTATAAATAGTGGACATTGGCAATTGAAATTGGGCACTGAAACGACGAACAAATTCCAAATATACGCCGAGTTATAGTCTGTTTACTATTTCAACACACACGAATCACTCATTGCTGCCGCAAAACAGGGTAATAACTCGATCGCTATTACGATTCATTGTCCGATCGATCAATATATCCAATGGATGTTTAAGTGCTGCCCACATTAGGGTTATCCTTTGTCATTCGTCGTGATTCCAACAGGATGTTTGAGTACCACCCGAACTCGGGGAATACTCTGTCCTTCGTTGTGAATCCGATGGATGTTTAAGTGATTGCACTTTGTCATTCGTTGTGAGGGTTTGATCTCGTGAGTTATCGTAAATGCTGTATTGATTACTAACCCAGTTTTGTGTGCATTGTTATTTAAATTAGGTTAACAAGGCTAATCTCTATACTAGACTCTATCCGTGTTAAATCTGCAACGTGAGTCATTCTCTCTTTTTATCAAATTTGTTTATAAAAGCAAGTTTATTTTCAAAGTTATAATTACGGGGATTAAGTCTTTGTAATCACCAAGTTACAGCCGGTATGTGGGGTTTTGTATACATTACTTGATAATCGTCACCATTGGGGCAGCCAATGGGGGATATGACCATAGTCACAGATCCGGTCGAGTGACAAATACCGTGGGTAGTTGGTTTGATATAGAAACAATGTAATCACCCTTAATACTGTAAATTATAACAAACAAGTCTGTTTTATTAAATAGAATGATTCACTCAGTATTTCCCACTGACAAAACCTTTTTCAAACATGTTTCGGGTGATCTGTTGTGATTCAGGAAAGGTGTTGTGGAGCACTGCAAGCTTAAGAAAGTGGCTCTTTATAAAATAAAGAAATATGTTTTGTAGAATAAAGATTTCTCCGTGAAATCATAGTATTGTAAATTACTGGGATTTTATCCCATATTGTGAAATAAAATAATTGGGAAAATTTTAGCTTTAAAAAGATCCTGATGATAAACTTCCGCTGTTAAACTCAATTAAATAAATACCACGGGATTTCTGTCCCGCGGCTCCTGAAACGGGTTAAACCGGGTCGGGGCCGTGACACATACCATGTTTTCATACAAGTATATAAACATTCTTTACAAAAGCTGCATGAATTCACACAACTTTTGTTGACGATTTTCCAAAACTTACATGTATTTCAGGTAACTAAGTGGATGTACGTGCGGTCTCACTCTTGCTCAAGGATGATGTTTATGTTTTTAGTTATGTCGTGTCAAGACTCCAATGCCTCTTTTGTGGTATTTGTTCGTTATATTCCACCTCATGTGGTGATATAATGATCAAAACCTTGATGTTTGTCTTTGAAATAATGTTGTAAACTTTTCAAACAATTATCTTTCGTGTGATGTAAACACTTAACGTAACTTATGTTTTGGATATTTAATATCAATGGCATTATGGAGTTTGTTTCATGATCATGTAGTATGTTTACCATTCGTATGCAATGAGAACCTTTCAGAATCACACATCGTGCTTCCGCGTTAGAAAAGGGGCGTGACACTCACATGGCTTAAGCATTCATCGGTCTTCCAATTTTTTCTCAACGCCTATCCTGATGCAGATTGGGCAGGATGCCCAGATGATCGGCGATCTATTACAGGATATCGTGTCTTCACGGGGCCTAATCTGATTAGTTAGGAGTTCCAAAAAACAACATGCAATAGCTAGGTCAAGTACGGAAGCGGAATATCGTGCTCTTGCCCACACAACAGCAGAAGTTCGTTGGCTCCAATCCTTGCTATCTGAAATTTCCATGTAACCTACAAATTCTCCCACTATATGGTGTGACAATCTTGGTGCTACTTATTTGACTGCAAATCCTGTTCTTCATCAACGTACAAAGCACATAGAGGTGGATCTTTACTTCATTCGTGACATGATTCTCGCGTGAACTCTTCAAGTTCGTTTTTTTCTACCTCGTATCAGCTTGCTGACATTCTCACCAAAGGGTTAGCTGCAGTTCGGTTCCAAGTTCTTACGTCCAAGCTTCACGTCTCTCCGACCGTTTAGCTTGCGGGGGCATGTTAGCAATATTAAAGCTTCACATATTTCTGAAACTGACATCTCATTTACTGCAGTTATTTGAATCTTTTAGAGTTAATTACTACTAGTTAAAATATGACTACTCATATTCATATGTTACAAACAGGAGTATTATAAATTACGTACTGAGTTTTGCTTTGATATATGAAAAACACTATTATAATTTTCCTTCATAGTATAACACTAATAATGTTATTCATGAACACTAAATCCTTTTATCACCTTAGGCTACACGGTATGGTGATGGTCCATCCTTGGAGGATGATCCGCCACGTAGGCGTCACGTCATAGTCCTCCCAAAGATGGTCCATCCTCCAAAACTAGAGGGCAAGGGAGGATGGTCCTAGATTAGCCTACCCCACAAAAATATGTACAAGTATTAAAGCATAATGTACAAATCTAATTCACAAACAAACAAACAAACAAACAAAGGGGGGCCCACTTGATTTGCTCCGTCCTGGACGTCGGAATACCGACGGAGACGACGCCGACGTTGGGGGGCGGCATGGCTGTAGGAACGGCGACGGATGGGGACGGTCCAAAGCCGATCCCCATACCGTATAGCCTTATGAAGTTCTTAGACCTCGTTTTAGAATGTTTCAACACCTCTTTTCACCACCTGTTCACACCACATAATTCATGTTACACGCTTTTCTAGTCATGATTTTATCACATAGAACTTAATTAGGGGTGAGCAAAATGAAAAACCCGACCATTACCCGACCCGAGAACCGATCAAACATAAAATAAAGAACCGATTCACTACCCTAAATATAGGGTCGGTTCCGGTCCATAAGTCTAAGTCGGGTTTCACCATGAAAAGAATCGATCCGACCCGACCCTATTTTATATGAAAATTTGAACCGATATAAATACCTAGGTACTTGGGTTCAGGTCTGGTTGGGTATATTTTCGGTTCGATTCTCAGTTATTTTCGGTCCGGATCTAAACTTGCTCACCCCTAAACTTAATTTAGCATGCATATTCAACAACGAAGTCAAATCACCATACAAGAACTTAGTTTACACAATCATATAATTTTTATCCTTTAAACAGATACTCAACTCAAATTAAATTCTTAGGAAATACACATTTGCCTTTAGAGCTTACTAACTACAATTTTCACTCCTTGTTGACTTCTTAAAAGTCAACCTATCATTAGTTTCTAAACTACACTTGTTGAGATAGTTTCATCAAATGCATAAATATAAACATTCCCATTTCCACAATTACACCTGCGATGGAAACTTTATATGAATAGCTGAAAAACTAGAGTAAATTACAACAATCGTCCTTTATGTTGACACTAGATTACAAACTATGTCCTTTATCTTTAAAAAGTCCAAGAAACGTACTCAATGTTTGCAAACCCTTGCATATTATGTCATTTATCCCTAACTCAGTTAGTTTTCATGGTTAATTCTAGCCAAATGGACTCCACATAAATGTATTTTAGTCATTTTATCCTAAATAAATAAACATAAATAAAACTTACCCACATTTCTCTTTCTAAAAATACTCTCTCTCTCCACCACCGCCATTACACCCACTCCATCTTCCCCCACTTTAACACTGTGTTCCCGAGTTAAGTTAAGGAGAGAAAAGAAAGAATTCTCTACTTTCTTTTCTTTCTCTCCGTTTCTTTCCAAATTGGAAAGATTAATTTTAGGCAAAAAAATCTTTCATTTTCTCTTCTTTTCTCCCATTTAATGAAACTTTGGAACACAAAATTATTTCAACTCAAATCTTTTATTTTCTCTCATTTAATGAAACTCGAGAACACAGTGTAAACCACCCACCATTATCTCCACCTTTCACCATCACCACCGCCATCAACAGCCACCAACCACCATCGAGTAAACTTTTTATTTTTTCTCTAGGGCATTGAAATTCTACATTCGTTACTGTTTTGTTTTGGGGTAATCAACAAGACACACTGGTTGAAGACAACAGTATCATCAAACTGACCTAATTCCTAATTCAGACATATTTATTAAAGCAACTGATAACAACAACTGAGGAACAGTGGCGATTCTACCTGAAATTAACACCAAAACACCTCAAACTTATAAATTTATCAAAATCCAAACGGAATTTACTCTGTCCACGCCTACAATCACAGTTAATCTTCGTGTTCTAAATTTTAATAAACATTATTGATATAACGTGCAGGGGTTTGCAAACATCGAGTACATTTTTTGTACTTTTTAAGATAAAGGACATAGTTTGCTATTTGATGTCAACATAAAGGACGATTTTTGTAATTTACTCGAAAAACTAAGAGCATCCACAGTAAGGGAATATGTTGGTGTTTTTAGGGAGAGAGAAAGTGATGTGGAGGAGATAGGGTATGAGGTGGAGGAGAGAGGGTGTGAAGATGTTGGTGAGGAAGAATAAGAAAAAATGGATGGGTGTGAGTTATGTGAGTGTAGAGAGGAGAGAGGAGAGAGAGAAGAAATGTGTTTGTGAGATGGGCAAGTGAGAGAAAGAAGATGATTGGTTGGACATGTGCCAACTAGACACCCTCAAAAATGAGAAAAAATAGCCCTTAGACCAGACGGTATGGGGGCCGGCTTAGGCCCGGCCTGGCCCGGCGCCGGTCCCCCACACCGCCCCCCTCAGGCTCGGCTTGTCCCTTTCGGCTCCCACTCGACGTTCACGACGAGCCTCTCTCCTCTCTCCTCACACTCACAGCTATACATACATACATACATACATACATACATACATACATACATACATACATATATATATATATATAGGGCAAGGCTATATAGAAAACCCTATCTATATAAAAAACCCTAGAAAACCCAACCTCCCGACATTTTTTTTTTGAAAAAATTAACACATGTAATATACATGTTTTTAAGAGTTTTGGGCCAAAAAAATCAAAAAAGCGCCGAAGGGATAATTTAAAAAAAAAAATTCAGCTATTTCTGTCATTTGTGCCTAACACATGTTAGGCGACCGGACATTGCTGAAATTTGTTTATTTTTTTTAAAAAAATCCCTTCGGCGCTTTTTTGTTTTTTTTTTTTGCCCAAAACACTCTAAAACATGTATATTACATGTGTTATTTTTTTCAAAAAAAAAAATGTCGGGAAGTTGGGTAAAAATGGGAGGAGATTTGGGTTTCCAGAGTTTTCTACCAAAATGAGGGTTTTTTGTCTAGCCTTCCCTTATATATATATATATAAAGGGGTTCATCCCCCACCCCCTAGGTCCATCCCCTTCAAGCCCCTCCTACGTGGCGGTGACCTGGCGGCCCATCCCCTTGGGGATGAGGCTCTCCATACCCTCTAGCCTTATTGGGGATGCTCTAACTAGTCTAATAAACTCTTTAATCACAACTAAAAGAGGTGTAACACTTCCATATAAAACAAAAGAGTAAAATGCACGGATAGTCCCTGTGGTTTTGTAAAGTAACACATATAGTCCCTAACTTTTGGAAATTACACCGGTGCTCCCTATGGTTTGACAGTTTGTTACTCGGATAGTCCCTGGAGTGGATGACGGTTAGTTTTCTCTGTTAAGTCTATCTGAAATTACTTATTTACCCTTTGTTTTTATTAAAGTATAAAAAAAATCTCACACACACACATATATATATATAGGGGACCGCTAAAATGAGAACCACCTCCAGTTGTAAGAACCACGAGAACCACACCGTACGGGGCGAGTTGGACCAATTTTTTTTTCATAAACGTAGATGCATGAATTATAAACACATTTGTAAAAAAAAATTCAAAAAAAAAAATGTCGTGTGTGTAGTTTTGAGCACCCCAAATTTGTGTTTACGGGTACCGTAAAATTTATTTAAAATTTACGGTACCCGTAAACCCAAACTTGTGGTGCTCAAAACTACACACACGACATTTTCTTTGAATTTTTTTTTTACAAATGTGTTTATAATACATGCATCTATGTTTATGAAAAAAAAAATTTGGTCCAACTCGCCCCGGATCAAAAAGTTCTCACGGTTCTTACAACTGGAGGTGGTTCTCATTTTAGCGGTCCCCTATATATATATATATATATATAGGGAGAGGATCATGAGAAAACTACATCTAAATGAGAAAACTAGAAAACTAACTTAAAAAGCCTAAAAAAAAGCTAAAAACATACCAAATTTTTTTATATTTTTTTATATTAAAATCGCTATCTTATATATATAAAAAAAATTTCAATTTTTTTTTGTTGTACTACACATGTGCACTATATTCGTAATAGGGCACGTGTGCAATACAACAAAAAAGAAGTTTTTATTATTTTTTTTTTTGAAATTTTTTTTCCATGCATAAAAACTAGCGAATTTTTATAAAAAATGTAAAAAAAAATATTTTGGTATGTTTTTTAGGCTTTGTTAGTTAGTTTTTTGGTTTTCTCATTTAAACTAGTTTTCTCATGATCCATCCCCTATATATATATATATAAACACTCTGACACTCTCACTATCTCTCTCTCTCTCTCTCAAGAAAAGCCCCACCACCACCTACCATCACAAGCACCACCTCTGCCACCACCACCTGCCACCATCCATTTTACCCATTGATTTCATTCAACTTAGAGACAATTAGAAAGAATCTATAGAGAGACAAGAGATGTGTGTGTGTGTGTGACCGGCCACTGTCATTGGGTGGCGTTGGCAGGGGTGGCCTCAACAGGTGGAACGGAGACGGGGTGGTGGTGTTAGGTGGTGGATGGTGTGTAAATGTTGATACATATTATGTGGATACGGCTCGGTTCGACTCAGCTACGAAGTGAAGGCCGTAGTCAAGACAACCTCCTGTCTTGACTCGGTATGCGATTTACTTCGTAACGTTCGATGTAATTGCTACTGCGTGTGTGCAGTATGCATTTAGTATAGCTTATGTTTATGTTGTCTGTTAGTTTGTTTAGTCCAATCCATGATGAAGCCCAACACAAGTAGAAGTCCAACATGATGAAGTGGTGAAAACAGGAATAGAGGTTGACTCGATCCTCCGGGTGGACCTACAATTGGTATCAGAGCATTGGCTCGATTCCTTGTTTAAACCAAGTTGAAAAATTCCTTGTTTAAACCAAGTCGATTTTCTTGTGTTTTAATATATTTTAAAGTGTTTTTCAGTTTTGTTCTTGTTTGAATATCATACTTTTCTGGAAAACAGTTATGAAATCGTGAAAACCTTGTTGTTTTTGCTATAAGTTTTTACAAAACCCTGTTAAAACACATGCTTACATGCTTACATGTTAATATTTGGTTTTTATTAAACTTTAGTGCAAAAATTGTTGTCTGGAAAACTCAGAATCTTCAAGTGTTCATTTGATATTCATAGTGTTCTTGGTGTTATTCAAACTGTTCTTCACACATTATCTTTGTTTGATCTTGAATTGATATGTTCTTAAAGTGTTAGTGATTATAATATTGATTGTTTGAAATATTGTACAAAAGGCATGATGGATAGTTGGTAACCACAGTGCCGAAAGCATGATTGTTTGACAATTTGGGTTTGTGTCAGGAGATAAGGTTTGATAATATCTTGTTGTCTGGTCATTTTGTCAACGAAATCTCACTTATTGTTTCAGACGAAATCTCATTTAGTCAACAATATCAAGCTGGAACAACAACTGGACGAAAACACTTGTGCAACTTGTCTTTGCTGTACGAAATCACCTTATTGTCCAGTCAACGAAATCACTTCAGTCAGCAATATCAAGCTGCTGGACGAAAACCTCCCTTGGACGAAACACTTGCTGGGCGAAAACACATATTGTCAACGAAATCCATTTCAACGAAATCACATCTGATTGTCTTAGCCGAAATCCCTTATCAACGAAAACCAACTTGTCTTGGCCGAAATCCCTTCTCAACGAAAACACTTATGCTGGACGAAATCCAAGTCTGATTTCGTCAAACATCATTCAACGAAATCACCTGATTACGAAATCACTTGTGTTGATCCAACGAAATCACTTGTGTTGATCCTGACGAAAACCACTTGATTTCGTCTAACAATTTCAGCAACGAAAACCCTTTGATTTCGTCACATATCTTTTCATATTATTAACAGAAGCTTTTTATTTCATTGTTAACTGTCTGTTTGAAGTGTGTAAACAGGTTTTTCATCAATAGACATCCAAAATGAATCCGGATTGGTGGGGTACTTCGTCTAATACGGAAAATAAGTTTAGGAGCACGGGATTATCTCCTTCATGGGCCGAACCTCCTGCACAATCGTCGTCACCTCAAATTTCGTCAACTCAATGGGCGTTTGTTTCAAATCAAAATCAAAGTATTCAAAGTATACTTTTAAGCGAAAATGAAACCGGAAGCAATAGTCGTCCACCGAAGCTAATGCACATGAATGAATATCCGGGATGGGAAGACAGATTTCATACGTATATTCTTGGGCAAAACACGGAGTTATGGTTACGATTCATTACAGACTTCGATCAAGCACTTGATGTTGCCGCTTCAACTGCCGCGTCTTTTGCAGATCTTTCTCCAGATGATAAGAAGATTTATGATTTAGAAAAGAAGGCTTTTGCTATTCTAACTCAAGCGTTAAACAAAGAAATCTATCATCAGTTTGTAAGCTTCAAGACAACAAAGCGCTTATGGGACGCAATGAAAACGAGAGGTGAAGGAAACGAAGTGTCACACAAGTTACGACATGACTTACTCAAGAAAGAGTTTGATGGTTTCACTTGTATGGAAAGAGAACCTTTAAGAGATTTGACTAGTCGATTTTATCACTTGTTGACTGAGTTGAATCATTATGGGGTAGTAACAACTCCTGTAGAGGTTGTCACAAAGTTGGCCGATGCGCTGCCATTTCAATGGAAGGGTTTCTTGGAAATTTTGAAGTACAATGGCACATTAGCTACAACATCAATTCATGATTTCGTTCAGATGTTGGAGAATAAAGATCAGGAAGAAACTCTAAAGGCGAAAAAGGTTCCAGTACAACAAAATCCTGATATGTATTATGGAACTTCTAGCACTTCTGCAAAACCTGCTCAACATGCTCCACTTCAAACGACGTTTGTCACAAGCACAGATTTGTATGGCAATCAGATACAAGTTCCTGTTAAGCCAGCTCCAACAACAGACTTGTATGGAAATCTACTACAACCAGCTCCACAACAGCCAAGCCAACAGCTAAGCCAACGATCTATCGTAGCAACTGATATGTTCGGAAATCCATTACCTGTTCGATCTACCGGACCAACAGATCTGTATGGAAATCCACTTCCACCTTCCTCAAGACCAACGGTTGTTGCACCAACCACAGATTTGTATGGCAATTCACTACCTGTGCAACAGCAAGCCTATTATGGTAGCACGTCGTCAGCTGGTCAGCCATCTAATACAGTACGACTGGACACATCAAGTTTCTCCAAAGTTAGCGTTGAAGTAGCTAAGGATCACATGGAGATATTGAACACTTTGGTGAGCGCGTATTGTGGGTTGATAGCAGGTCAGATCGGGAACATCAATCTGACTCAAGAAGATTACTAGCAGATAGATAAAGAGGAGATGGATATGATGGACATCAAGTGGGCTTTCGCTAGTGCTGTTAGGCGGGCTAAAGACTTCATGGAACGGACGGGTAGAACCAGCTTGGAAAGCAAGAAAGACACCAAGTATGGGTTTGATAAGCAGTCTGTTAAGTGCTTTAACTGTGGTGAACGTGGTCATTTCAAGCATGAATGCACAAAGCCAGCTTAGTATAGGAACCAGAATCCTTTCAGAGGTCAAGGAAACCAGGCGAATCAGAATCAAGCCAGGAATGATGATCGCACCTTGGTCCCTGCAAACAATCAAGCAGGACCATCGAACACCAATCAAGCTCTTGTGGTGCAAATAGATGAAGGTTGCGACTGGTCAAAGCAATTAGGCATTGGTGATCAGGGAGGAGCAGCCTGTTTTGCTGAAACTGCTAAGGATTTGAAACACGCCAGTGGTGGAGAATCTTTCGCCAGTGGTGCTGAATCTTCAGATGAAGAGAGTTCTGGTGATTCAAGGAGTTCAGATGAGGAAATCTCAACCTCAGGCGAAGATTATTCTGATGATGTATCTAGTGGGAGAATCAATGCAGATATCGATGAATTGTTAGGAGAAGCTGCAGCAAGGAATGATAGAAGATCTATTCTGGTGGATCAAGCTGCTTATTCTTCTTCTTCTCTTCATTCAGCCTTTATGGCTAATGGCGGCAGTTCATCAAACCAGGTATGTGTCGATGAACCAACTATCGTTATTTGTGATAATTGTGCTAGCTTAAGTGATAAATGTGCTGATTTAGATGCTAATATGTCTGAGTTGCAAAGCAAACATGATGCTTTAAATGCTGAATTGTCTGACTTGCAAAACAAACATGTTTCTTTAAATGCTAAGATGTCTGATTTGCAAAGCAAACATGAGGCTTTGCAAACCAAGTATGATGTGACATTTATCCACAACCAAAAGTTGATCGTGGATCTTGCCAAATGCACAGAAGCCAACATGTTTTATACAAACCATGAAAACGAGTATAAAAAAATGATTGAAAATTTAAGAGAAAACAAATCCGAGCTAACAAAAATGGTTTCAAGAAAACAAACAACCATTAACTGTTACATCAATAGGCTCGAGATAATGCAAAAAGAGATGGCTTGTGTAAAAACTGAAAGTGAGGCGATCAATCTTAAGCTAAATAGTTATTTGAGCTCTAGTTATGTGTTGGATCACATCATTGATGTTCAGAAAAAGAAAACTGATGTCACATGCATTGGCTATAAGAAATGTCCACCACCGGTGAGACACAATTATGATGCCATGCCTGATGAAGAGGATAGAACTTATTTTGAGCCATCTGTTTCCTTAAACATTGAGGAGTTTACAACTGGAGTTGGATACAAACCGGAAGTATCATCAGATTCGGATATATCAGCAGATACAAGTGTGTCTTCTGCTGAACAGAATCAGGATCATCAAGTTATTGTTGAGGATGCTGATTCTTCAGATGATGAATCTAATAATACTGACTCAGCACAGTCAGATGTGGTAATTAAAGAAGAGGACATACCTCTCGAGAATCATATTCTATGTGATCCTCCCGCAAAAACTGCTACGACTGTTCTGACCGAGTCCACGTCCACTTCCTCACAAGAGTCTGAGAGTGTGAATTTGATGTACACTCTTGTTGGTGATGATAGAATCTATTCTGACAAAGATTTTCCTATTAAGAATGTTAATCAATCTTTAATTAGTAAAAATTTTGAAGATTCAACAAGTAAGTTCTTGGGAAAGACAGGATCACACGTTGTGGTAACACAGTGTCCTCCGATTCCAAGAGCTGAAATTCGCAAACAAAATGGCAATCAAAGATTACCAACTGAGAAAGTTCAGCAAAATCGCACCAAACCAAAAGGTAAATCACCGACTCAAGGTCAAAAGAAACAGACCCACAAAAAGGACAAGAAGGTGAACTTTGTGAAATCAAGGGGAACGGATAAAATTGACACATTTGAAAACAAATCTAACTTAGATTTTGTTAATCAAGCAAAAATTTTGAAAAGAAATGAACAAAACAGTTCAAAACCAAGTACCTCGGGATCACAAAGTTCATCATCATCAAGACAATCACATGATACTTTGGGGTTTGTAGAACGAAGATCATGTTTTTCATGTGGTACATTTGGACATATTATTCGCAATTGTCCATATCTTCATAAACAAAAAGCCAAAGTTGATGATCCCCGTGACCGAAATGACCGAAAGCAATCTGTTTCACCAAAACCAGATCCCCGTCTTGTAAAAGAAAGGGAAAAGAAACAGAAACGCCAACAGGTCAAGAAAATTGAAAAAGCGATTAAAACCGACGTGGTTAACAAAACATCTGTTTCTGTCAAACCAGAAAATTCAAAAACTTCAGACAATCATGAAGTTAAGATTTTAAAGAATAACACTGGTAAAACAAAACAGACCTGGAAACCAAAAACGGTTACTAAATCAGGGGGAACATCACAATTTCCATAACATCGAGAAGTTCAAGTAACTTACGTTGATGAAAATGGAAGACCCAATACCACAAAGGCTTGGGTCCCCATCTCTAACTAATCATGTGAGTACATGTGCAGGGTGTTCCAGGAGGAACTTTCAGCAGTCATTGGATTGTTGATAGTGGGGCATCCAGGCACATGACAGGCGACATGAAGCTTCTCTACGACGTTAAATCTATTAGAGGAGGTTATGTTGCTTTTGCTGGAGATAAAGGCGGATATATTTCTGGAGAAGGAATGGTATCTAACGGGGTTGTAAGTTTTGACAAGATCAACTTTGTACAACAGCTTGATCACAATCTTCTCAGCATTTCACAAATCTGTGATAAACAGTTTTCAGTACACTTTGACGCAAATGGATGTTATGTGCTGAAACCCGGCTTCAAGATTCCAAAAGAATGGATTCTCTTGTCAGCTCCAAGGATAAATGATTTGTATGTCCTTGATATGAGCCAAGCAATAACAACGACTGCACAAGCAACTTGTTTTATTACCAAAGCCACGGAAAAAGACTCAATCTCTTGGCACATACGTATGGGTCACATTCACTTACGGAAAATGAATCATTTGGTGTCGAATGAATTAGTGAATGGTGTTCTTCTTAAAAATTTCCATCTTCAAGACGTCTGTGTTTCCTGCCAAAAAGGAAAGCAAACTAAGAAGCGACATCCGACGAAGAAGATCAACACGGTGGCAGTTCCTCTTGAACGTTTGCACATGGATTTGTTCGGTCATGTCAAGCACAAAAGCATCAGGAATGATCAATACTACCTCGTGATAACTGATGATTATTCAAGATTTTCTTGGGTGGCGTTTATGGCTCACAAGAGTGAAACTTTCGGTATTATCAAAAACTTGATCATTCAGATTGAGAATTTGTATAAGTTGAAGGTTAGACGGATACGCAGCGACAATGGTACTGAATTTAAGAATCATGCCATGGCGGAGTTTTGCACATCAAAAGGTATTCTTCACGAATTTAGTGCGGCTTATACTCCTCAACAGAACGGCGTCGTTGAACGTAAAAACCATACATTGATCGAGACTGCTAGGACTATGTTGGTAGAGTCACAATTGCCGATTCCCTTCTGGACTGAAGCTATGTCCTTTGCATGTTATACATTGAACCGAGTCCTTACAGTAAAAAGGCACAACAAGACCTGCTTCGAGCTTCTTCACAGACGGAAACCAGATTTGTCATATCTTGAACCGTTTGGAGCTCCTTGCACAATGATCGATCCTAATGGAAAGTTTGGGGCAAAAGCTATTGAAGGTCACTTTCTTGGTTATGCCACCCCGAACTTAAGAGACTGAAAGGGTTGAGGAATGGTCTGAAGTCAGAGTACAAAGGCACACTTTACCAGTCAAAAATCCAAGTCAACCATGGATGTTTGAGTACGATGACTTTTTCAATTCGGTCAATGTTGAAGGAGTTGAAGAAAATGATGCGGCAAGGATGTTTTTCGAGAGTGACAACGCAACAGAATCACTGTTGGTTCGTCCAATTATTGTCAATCAAGAACCATCTTCAGTGAACAATAATGCTCTCGACAATGAGGATTTTCATGATGCAACCGAACTGAACGAATCTTCAGAGGATGAAGAATTTCTAGATGCAGATCAAGAAGCTCCTACATCAGCAGTACATGGTACTTCAGAGGCTACACCTCCAGTGGACGCCCCTATAACCGCTGAAGCTACTGCATCATCCTCTTCGTCAGTTCCGTTTATTGAATTGGTTGTTGATCTCAATTTCAACAATCTGGGTACAAATATTCCAGTTCCGGAAAATCCAGAAACAAGAATTCACAATACCCATCCTCAACAAAACATCATTGGTAATGTACAGAGTGGCATTCAAACAAGAAACATGTTGCGAAACAACAACAATGCAAGCTTGTATGCGGCAATTCGAGAATCTGGTCAACAAAATGATTGGTCTTTCGCGTGTTATGTCTCACAGGAAGAGCCAAGAACTTGGAAAGACGCTTTGAAAGATAACTCTTGGGTTGAAGTTATGCAGGAAGAACTGCAACAATTCCAGAAACTTAGTGTCTGGAAGCTCGTAGAGAAACCTGCTGATTACAAGAAGATTGGTACCCGTTGGGTGTATAAATGCAAAAGGGACAACCGTGGAATCGTTATTCGAAACAAAGAAAGATTGGTCGTTCAAGGTTTTCTTAAAATTGAAGGTATCGACTACAACGAAGTGTATGCACCTGTTGCACGTCTGGAAGCAATTCGGATCTTTTTGGCTTATGCCTCATTCAAAGGATTCAAGGTTTACCAGATGGACGTCAAAAGTGCATTCTTACATGGTCTAGTCGAAGAAGAGGTGTATGTTGAACAGCCTCCAGGTTTTGAAGATCCTATCCATCCCGATCGGGTTTGGTTGCTGAACAAAGCTCTCTATGGTCTACATCAAGCACCACGAGCCTGGTATGCAACCTTATCTAATTACCTGTTGGAGAATGGATTTCACAGAGGTCTTATCGATTGCACTCTCTTCATAAAAGAACAAGATGGAGATCTTCTACTGGTTCAGGTATATGTGGATGATATTATATTTGGTTCTACTAACAATGTTATGTGTAGGGATTTCGAGCGTGTAATGCAGGATAAATTCGAGATGAGCGCTATGGGGGAGATGACTTTCTTTTTGGGCTTGCAAGTGCAACAAACGAAGTCTGGGATTTTCATCCATCAGACTAATTATGTCCAAGACATCTTGAGCCGATTCTAGATGTCCGACACATCGCCCATTGGTAACCCACTGCAGCAAAATCACGGAATCAATCCAGACTTGAAGGGTGAAGTTGTTAGCTCTTCATATTACCGCGCAATGATTGGATCCCTTATGTACCTCACTGCATCAAGACCAGATATAATGTATCCAACATGCCTGCTAGCCAGATATCAAGTGAACCTGAAGGCCTCACATCTTGCAGCTGTAAAAAGGATTTTTCGTTATTTGAAGGGTTGCCCAGACACCGGTTTATGGTACCCTAAGGATGATAACTTTGATTTAGTCGCTTTCAGTGATTCTGATTTTGGCGGATGCAAAATCGACGGGAAATCCACAACGGCTGGATGCCAGTTTTTAGGAAATCTCCTCGTAACATGGCAGTGCAAGAAGCAGACTTGTGTCGCTACATCAACTTGTGAAGCTGAATACATTGCTGCCTCAAGTTGTTGCTCCCAAGTCCTGTGGATACAACAACAAATGCGCGATTATGGTTTTGAATTCCTAACTACTCCTATTTTAGTCGATAATTCTGCTGCCTTATCTATCACTAGAAATCCTGTGCAGCATTCAAAGACCAAACACATCGAAATTAAGTATCACTTCATACGTGATTGCTTTGATAAAAGGCTAATCGATGTTGTTAAAGTCCACACTGATGACCAACGTGCCGACCTTTTTACCAAAGCATTTGATAAATCAAGATTTGACTTTTTATTATTGGTAAATGGCATTAAGGTCAAGCAAGAGTAATACGCATCGGAAAATCGTTTTTGTACATATCTTTGTGTTTTTAAAATTATTGTAAGTTTGTTGATTTTAGGGGGAGTAATTCCAAAATTTGAAAATTCAAAAACATCGAAAAATTTCAAAACCCAAAAACAATAGAAAAACAAAAATGAGTTTCCTGGCGAGCAAAAGAGAAAATGATAGTGCATCAATGGTCTGTCTAAACCTCTTTAAAACTGAAATGCAAAATGACAAACGATAAGCAGCTCTATATAAGATGTATCGGTAGGCTCACAATCATCTTAAAGTGTGCAGGGTGATATAAACTTAAATCGGCTGAAGACCAGGTGGGAACCGCTCATTGGCATATGGTTTTAGTACCGAAATTTCATTTGAGATATTGCCGAGATTCTGAGATATGTGGTCTTTATGCTATTTATCATCTGGGTATCATGGTTGTTTCTTTTACCGAAACAAAACGGAGACGAAGTCTAGATCTTCCATGATATCATACATACGTGTACATATTGCATACGACCTCAATAAGTGATCAACAATCACATGTCCCACAAAACAAGTGATAATATATCACATTTATCCGGGAGTCAAGTTCGTCTCTTTGTTGTATGAAAGTACTGACCTGTTCACAGACTTGCTCCTGTGCCCTTCATGCATCTGAAAATCAAGTTCCTCATCAATAAGTGATTCTATCACATAGGGCTTGTTTTCAATCAATATAAGTGAGTTTCTCACATTCTTTTATACGTCAAAATAGATGATAAATGGTATACTCACCAGTAAGATGAACCCTCGTGCATACCTTGATACGGAAATGTGTCGTGATGTGGATGAACACCGGTCGGTAAGTATAAATCATACCTTAACGTATCCCTCGTCATGATTACATATGATAAGTTGAGCTTATGTGGATAACAATACCGATAATCATTTTAGGATGTTTATCTAAATGTTAACAAAAAGAACAACAAGAGCGTTTTGGCATGACCGTACACTGATATGATTCTCTTACCCTCGAAACTCGCAAAAAGAATGTTTGTATATATTTACTTTTCTTAGTTTCTGCAACTCTGTATATATTTATTTACAGCTTTCAGTCTTTAAGTTTGAAATATTCAAAATACCAAAAAGATTTTAGGTGTGTTTTAATTTAAACTTTATAAAAGTCAAAAAGATTTTATTTCTGCTTTAGTTTTGATTAACCGATGTTGGAACTCAAGTCTTCGTTGCCTGAAATCTGATGAAAACCAAAACGACTGAATCTTCATAAACGGTCAGAGTTTGCAAGTTTTGAAAGTTAATAATCAAAATTGAAAAATATGTTAACTTTTCAAACAAATTGTCGGACGGTAGTTGAAAACATGGTCACATGTGTGTTATTTGTTTATGTTAAACTATATTCCAAGCAGTTGTTCTCATTACGCGTTTAGATTTCTTGCATGTGCAGATGCTAAAGGCGAAGAGAACATGTTCGATGATAAGCTTCGGAATGAAGACACGACGTGACGGCACTCAAATGATAAAGATGATCGAGTTGCCGCTGTCCAATCAAACACCACAAGGATCTAAAGTATTGAAGATCAAAAGATTCACAAGCATAATCAAAAGGGGAGTTTATTGATACACTTCCTAAATGAAAACGGGAGTTTGTTGATACACTTTCTATGTGCAACACGTGAAGCCTTTGAAGATCCTATCCGAGAGAATGAACCATCAAGAGATGGAGAACGAGATTACGAACCTCGCGAGTAGCATCCAAGGGGGAGTTTGTTGATACATATTATGTGGATACGGCTCGGATCGGTTCGACTCGGCTACGAAGTGAAGGCCGTAGTCAAGACATCTGTCACGACCCCAGCCCCGGTTTGACCTGGTCAGGAGCCGCGGGACAGGAACACGTAGTATCTATGATGCGACAGCGGAAGATTTTACAGGATCTTTTTAAAACTCAAAATGCCCAAATATTTTATTTCATTACTCGGGATAAACCCCGTTATTTTACAATAGAGGAATTTCACGAGTAAATTCCCTTATTTATTAAAACATGTTTATTTATTTTAACTGAGCCACCTCTTCAAGCTTGTTAGTGCTCCGTAGCACGTTTTCCTTGATTTACAGCAGGTCGCCTGAAACATGTTTTAAAAATATTTTATCAGCGGGGAAATGCTGGCGAGTTATTCAAATTTGATAAAACGACACATAGTTATAATTTACAGCATAAGAGCGATTACAATGGCTTCTATCTTATTTTTATCTGGCGCCGTGTCACCTGGTGACGATGGTCATACCACTATTGGGTCTTTCCCCAAGTAGTGACGTTTATCACTGTTAGGATTTATTAGCCTAACCCGTGAGAATTTAGTAATGTGCACAATACCCCACTAGCCAGTGATTAAGATAACCACGACTTAATCCCTGTAATTATAACATTTGAAAATGGAGTATTGTAAAATACTTTTGATAAAAGAGAATAACTCACATTGCAGATTTATACGGGCAGAGTCTAGCCTACTGATTAGCCTTCTTAACCTAGTTCAAATAACAATGCACACGAAAACTAGGTTAGTAACTTTAATCCAACTTTTTACGACAACTCACGAGATCGAAGCCTTCACAACGAATGACAAAGTGCGATACTTAAACATCCATCGAATTCACGACGAATGACAAAGTATAACCCAAGTTTGAGCAGCACTTAAACATCCATTGGATTGGTTTCTATCGATCGGACATTAAATCGTAGCAGTGATCGAGTTATTACCCTATTATTGCGGCAGCGTTTCGTGATTGTGTGTGTTTTTGTAGTAACTGGACTATATCTCAGTGCCTGAATTGAATTATTACGTCGAACCAACGCAGAATATCAAGTCCCACACCCCTCTATATATACTGGAAAAACAGTCCCCTCGCGTGGCGCAAGGGGCTGTCGCGTGGCGCGAAGGGCACCACCCTACCATAGGGTAGCCCCGTGTCCCAGAAGCTCAGGTGAGTTGGTCGCTCATTCAAATTCGATTTACACGTAAAACTGTGTTGATAATATCAACTAGGAAGCACCCCCCCCCTGAGTTTTAGGGGCCCTGATCCTGATTCCGATTGTTCTGAAAATTTTAGGGACCATGCAGGATTACTTGGGGGTCTCAATTAGGTTTTCCTATTGGGTAGAATAAGATAAGAAATAATAGTTTTGGTGAAAGTTGTTACATCCTCCCCACCTTAATAAAAATCTCGTCCTCGAGATTTACTGGAACAAGTAGGGGTACTTTCGCTTCATCTCTGATTCCAGCTCCCAAGTGTATTCAGATCCTCTCTTTGAATTCCACTTGACTTTAACGAGTACTAACCGTTTGCGTTTGAGAAACTTAACCTTTCTATCTTCTATCTGAAGAGGTTTCTCAACAAATTTTAGCTTTTCGTTTACCTCTATATCTTGAAGAGGTACTACCAGGGATTCATCAGATAAACATTTCTTGAGATTGGATACATGAAATACATCATGTACTCCAGCTAACTCTTCTGGTAGTTGTAAGCGATATGCGACTGGTCCTATACGTTGGATCACTGGAAATGGTCCTACGTATCTTGGACTCAGCTTTCCTTTCTTTCCGAACCGAACAACTCCTTTCCAAGGAGAAACTTTTAAGAGAACCTTGTCTCCGATTTGAAATTCTAACGGCTTACGCCTATTGTCTGCATAACTTTTCTAGCGATCTCGAGCCATCTTGAGTCTTTCCTTGATTTGAGTAATCTTGTCGGTCGTCTCTTGCACAATTTCAGGTCCTGATAATTGACTTTCTCCTATCTCTGCCCAACAGACTGGAGTTCTACACTTTCGTCCGTATAGTGCTTCGAATGGGGCAACTTCAATGCTTGAATGATAACTATTGTTATAGGAGAATTCAATTAAAGGTAAATGGTTGTCCCAATTCCCACCAAAATCGATCACACATGCCCTAAGCATGTCTTCCAAAGTTTGGATCGTCCTTTCACTTTGTCCATCTGTTTGAGGATGGTATGCAGTACTTAAATTTAGTCGGGTTCCCATTGCTTCTTGGAAACTTTTCCAAAAATGGGAAGTGAAACGACTATCCCTGTCCAATATAATAGAGAGTGGAACTCCATGTAAGGATACAACTTCATCTACATACAATTTGGCTAACCTTTCCATGCTAAAGGTTTCTTTCATAGGTAGAAAATGAGCTGATTTGGTTAATCGATCCACAATTACCCAAATCGCGTCATTACCCTTTCTGGTTTTGGGCAATTTAGTAACAAAGTCCAATATTATGAGTTCCCATTTCCATACATGCATTTCTAATTGTTGTAGTAGACCTGAAGGTTTCTGGTGATCTGCCTTAACTTGTGAACAAGTTAGACATTTAGAAACATATCTAGCTATGTCCTTTTTCATTCCTATCCACCAGAAGTTATTCCTTAAATCTTGGTACATCTTATTGTTACCAGGATGCATGGTATATCTAGATTTATGGGCTTCCTCTAAAATCTTATTTCTTAAGTCTCCTTGATTAGGTACCCAAATCCTTCTTTTATGGAATCTCCAAATTCCATCCGCTCCTTGCTTTAATTCTTTTATCCGTCCTTTCATTCCTTCAGCAACATCCTGGATTGCTGTTTCCTGAACATCCTTTAATTGTTCCATTAAATCTAACTGTAGATTTAATCTAAGAGCACGAACTCGCTTTTGCTTTTCATGATACTTACGACTTAAAGCATCTGCAACTACATTAGCCTTTCCTTCGTGATATTGAATATCACAGTCGTAGTCACTTAGGATCTCCATCCATCTTCTTTGTCTCATGTTCAATTCTTTTTGCCCAAATATGTATCTTAAGCTCTTATGATATGTATAGACAGTAAACTTACTTCCGTATAGATAATGTCTCCAAATCTTAAGGGCAAAAATTATGGCTCCTAATTCTAAATCATGAGTCGTATAGTTTTCTTCGTGCTTTTTCAATTGCCTTGATGCATACGCAATTACTTTCTTGCGTTGCATTAACACACATCCTAATCCTAGCTTTGAAGCATCACAATATACTTCAAATTCTTCTGTTCCTTCTGGTAAGGCTAGAATTGGAGCATTTGTTAGCTTTTGCTTTAAAATCCTAAAGGCTTCTTCTTGTTTAGGTCCCCATTCAAACTTTGTTGCTTTACAGGTTAGCTTAGTTAATGGTACAGCTATTTTGGAAAAATCCTTAATAAACCGTCTATAATATCCAGATAAACCTATAAAACTTCTAATTTCCATAGCTGACTGCGGAACTTTCCATTTGGTGATCGCTTCTATCTTAGCAGGATCTACGTGAATACCTTCTTGATTCACCATGTGACCTAAAAATTGCACTTCTTGTAGCCAAAATTCACACTTCGAGAATTTGGCATAAAGCTTCTCCTTTCTTAACAAGGTTAAGAGTACATGCAGGTGCTCACAATGTTCCTCCTGACTTTTGGAATAAATGAGTATATCGTCGATGAAGACAATTACAAATTTATCCAAGTACGGTTTACAGATTCTGTTCATCATGTCCATAAATGCTGCAGGAGCATTTGTTAACCCAAAGGGCATGACTGTAAACTTGTAGTGACCATACCTAGTTCTGAAAGCAGTTTTAGGTATGTCTTCTTCCTGTACCTTCAATTGATGATATCCGGAGCGCAAGTCGATCTTAGAAAAGTATCTAGCTCCTTGTAATTGATCAAAAAGATCATCAATCCTAGGTAATGGGTATCGATTCTTAATTGTAACTTTATTCAAGTCCCTATAATCGATACACATTCGCATCGAACCGTCTTTCTTCTTTACAAACAATACTGGAGCTCCCCACGGGGATGAACTAGGTTGTATAAATCCTTTGCTTAGTAATTCATCTAAATGCTTTTTCAGTTCTAACATTTCGGTAGGTGCTAACCGATAGGGTGCCTTGGCTATCGGTGTAGTTCCAGGAATTAGATGAATTCTAAATTCGACTTTCCTATCAGGTGGTAATCCAGGTAGTTCTTCTGGGAACACCTCTGGATATTCCGATACTACTGGAATTTCCTTAACTTCCTTACCTTTCGTGTTAATGATTACTGAAATCATATACACTACTTCTTGTTTTCTTGAATAACTGGCCAATTTCATTACCGAAATGAATTTCATTGGCTTTCGTGGCTTATCTCCTGTATTCACCACTAATTCTCCTATGGGTGTATGAATTTCTATGGAATTCTTATCACAAAGAATTCGAGCATGGTTGGCTACCAACCAATCCATTCCTAACACCACATCGAATCCGGCTAGATTCATAGGCAACAGGTTTGCAGAGAATTTATGGCCTAACAGTTCTATCTTTACTTCTCGCACAACCTTATCTATTTTAACAGAATTTCCATCTGCTGTTTCGACTGTAAAAATCTGCCTAAGATTGGCTAAGGGTAAATTAAATGTTTGGCAGAATGAAGTATTTATAAAACTTTGGTTTGCACCAGAGTCAAATAATACTTTTGCATAAACGTCGTGAACTAGGAACGTACCAGCTATCACATCTAGGATTAGCTCTGCTTCCTGAGTAGTCAGTTGGAAGGCTCTAACGTTCTTCTTGTTAGTTCCTTCTGCAAGTTTGGCTTTGTTATCAGCTGGTTGGACCAATTTTGGGCAATCTGGCCTCAGGTGTCCAGCTTCTCCACAGTTATAGCAAACTGTGGATTTCTTCTTTCTGCAGTCTTCTTCTTGGTGCCCCGGAATTTTGCAGAAATTGCAATATCCCTTGCATCTTCCAAAATGCTTTCTTTTGCAGACATTGCAAAATGGAAGAGTGGAAGATTGCCCAGTTCCCTTTCTCTTAAAATTGCTTCTGTTACCCATACGGAATCCCTGGGTAATCTTTTGGGCCATTTCCTTTTTCCGGGTTTCTTCTCTTGTGCGTACCAGTTCGTCGGTCAGAGTGTTAGCTAACTCTACCGCGTCATCGATCGTGCGGGGTCTCGCAGCCTTGACAATATTACGGATCTCGCCAATTAAGCCCCAAATGTAGCGAGATATAAGTACCGGTTCTGGCGAAGCCAGGGTTGGTACTACTCTAGCGTATTCGAAGAATGTCGAAGTATACCCTCGACAATCAACGCCTACCATCTGATGATTTAGGAATTTATTTGTCATTTGTTCCTTTTCGTATTCGGGACAGAATTTTCTTTCTATAAGACTTTTAAATTCTTCCCAGTTCATGGCATAGGCCATATTTCTTCCCTTGGCTTGCAGCACCGTGTTCCACCATTCTAGCGCCCATTCTTTAAAAAGATGCAACGCATACATGACCTTGTCTTCTTCATCACATTTACTTATCATAATTACTGCTTCGGTTTTCTCTAACCAATGCAGTGCTGCAGTTGCCCCTTCGTTACATGCAAACTCAGCTGGTTTACAGGCAAGAAACTCCTTATAAGTGCAACCAGGTGTTGCAGCTTTCATTTTCTTAAGGAGTGGAGCTTGTATCCCCTCATTGTCGTTATTAATATGATTGCCGCCTCCGTTTACACTATTACTGAAATTATCGTTGTTTGTACGTTTGCTAGGAATAATTTGTTGAGGTTCAATTGGATTTCGAGCAGCAGCAAGTATTGCTGGAATAGCATTGGCTATTCCCTGAGCAACGATATTTTCGATATCTTGCTTATTCAGAAATTGATCCTCATGATTGTGCTCAGATTGGTTACCCTCGTTAACTTGTTCATTACCAGCGTTTGCCATCTGGTAATTAATTTATATAAGTGATAGTATAAAATAATTAATAACTAAACATAACAAAACAATCGCACATAATCATATTAACACGTATAGCAAAAATTGTCAATTTCTGGACTTCCATTTTTTATATATTATAATATGCTTCCGTACACACTTGTTATCTTACAAAAGTTTTATTTTCAGGTTATTTCACATACTTATATTTTTATTATATTATTATTAAACAACCACAGTTTCATAACCACACTCCCCCTAGTCCGCTGGTCTTTCAGAAATGATGTTCCCTTTCATCATATTTCCAGGAGATTTGTTCCCCTATCTCCCGAATCTTATTCCCGGCATCCATTAGTTCTTCGCCAAAATGGCGAAGTTCAGCTAAGTTTTCATTACTCATTGGTGGGTTTGGTGCAGGTTCTGGGTCGAACTGAGGGAAAAAGGTATAGGGATTATTTAGGAGGTTTTGAAATTGCCAATCGTTGGTGCACCATTCGTCCATTTCTCTTTGAGGTTGGGTATGGATCAGAGGTTATGGGATGACTGGCTCCAGGTTTATTGGAAGTTGGGTTTCAGCAGGATAAGGGAAGAGATTTGTATTGATAGGCCTAAGGATATCACAGCTTGCCAGTATGTGATCCAGTTCCTTCTGTAATGGTGATTCCTCGGCTTGCCTAGAACTGTCCCCAATTTCTATTCCTGCTTGCCTAGAACTTTCCTCAATTTCTATCCCTTTTACTTTATCCATAGGATTCTCTATTTTGGGAATTTTCCTAGTTGCTGGTTTCCTTCTGCGCACACGTCTCCAACCCACAAATCTTCTTCTTTTCTTTGGCTTTGATTTCTCCGGTGGTGGAGCTTGGAATTCCATGGGTTCTTCAACATTAGCCAAGTAACCAGTAAAGTCTCTGGAAACTTCTATTTTCACAGGATAGAGATTGAGATTCTCAAGAGCTTCAGATAATTCATTCATGCTGTTTAGCATTTATGAAGAAACACACAAAATTCTAGGTTAAAAGTTTGTAAATCAATTTTTTCACAGAATCACAAAAATGGAATCAGAATTTTAATATTAATTACAAATATCTAATAAACCATTTTATTGAAACAAAATATTTATTTTTAGTACAACTAAAATTATAAAGTTTCTGACTTGTAGGTGACATAGGTGCTAGTACTGGTTTGGCGATTTAAACTATAAGTTAGCATTTACTGCTATAGTGGCTAACATATAGAGATTTGCCCATTGTTCATCTAACTCATCTTCCCATGGTGGTTTATTACTTATTTCCTGGGCTTCCTTATTAATTATTCCTTCTTTTGGTTGTAATTTATAGAGATTGAGATTCTCAAGAGCTTCAGATAATTCATTCATGCTGTTTAGCATTTATGAAGAAACACACAAAATTCTAGGTTAAAAGTTTGTAAATCATTTTTTTCACAGAATCACAAAAATGGAATCAGAATTTTAATATTAATTACAAATATCTAATAAACCATTTTATTGAAACAAAATATTTATTTTTAGTACAACTAAAATTATAAAGTTTCTGACTTGTAGGTGACATAGGTGCTAGTACTGGTTTGGCGATTTAAACTATAAGTTAGCATTTACTGCTATAGTGGCTAACATATAGAGATTTGCCCATTGTTCATCTAACTCATCTTCCCATGGTGGTTTATTACTTATTTCCTGGGCTTCCTTATTAATTATTCCTTCTTTTGGTTGTAATTTCCTCATTTTCTCTTGACTTTTTCGAATAATCAAACTTCTTTTATTAAGAGAAAATGGTTTCTCATACTGTGCCTTACGAACAAATATTCCTTCCTCAGTATCTACTGAGTATCTTGAGGAATTTGATTGGGATGAGGATCCTTTATCTTTTGGAACACTATCTAATTGACGATAGATATCCGAAAGCTTTTGCTTACCCATACTGTAACTAACAAATAGTCAGTTAAAATACACATAATCACAAAATGGTAATCAGGAAAATTAAGTATATTAAATCTTAATAGGCTTAAATCAGTGGCTCTTTAAATGCTCTGATACCACCTTTTCCTGTCACGACCCCAGCCCCGGTTTGACCCGGTCAGGAGCCGCGGGACAGGAACATGTGGTATCTATGATGCGACAGCGGAAGATTTTACAGGATCTTTTTAAAACTCAAAATGCCCAAATATTTTATTTCATTACTCGGGATAAACCCCGTTATTTTACAATAGAGGAATTTCACAAGTAAATTCCCTTATTTATTAAAACATGTTTATTTATTTTAACTGAGCCACCTCTTCAAGCTTGTTATTGCTCCGTAGCACGTTTTCCTTGATTTACAGCAGGTCGCCTGAAACATGTTTTAAAAATATTTTATCAGCGGGGAAATGCTGGCGAGTTATTCAAATTTGATAAAACGACACATAGTTATAATTTACAGCATAAGAGCGATTACAATGGCTTCTATCTTATTTTTATCTGTCGCCGTGTCACCTGGTGACGATGGTCATACCACTATTGGGTCTTTCCCCAAGTAGTGACGTTTATCACTGTTAGGATTTATTAGCCTAACCCGTGAGAATTTAGTAATGTGCACAATACCCCACTAGCCAGTGATTAAGATAACCACGACTTAATCCCTGTAATTATAACATTTGAAAATGGAGTATTGTAAAATACTTTTGATAAAAGAGAATAACTCACATTGCAGATTTATACGGGCAGAGTCTAGCCTACTGATTAGCCTTCTTAACCTAGTTCAAATAACAATGCACACGAAAACTAGGTTAGTAACTTTAATCCAACTTTTTACGACAACTCACGAGATCGAAGCCTTCACAACGAATGACAAAGTGCGATACTTAAACATCCATCGAATTCACGACGAATGACAAAGTATACCCCAAGTTTGAGCAGCACTTAAACATCCATTGGATTGGTTTCTATCGATCGGACATTAAATCGTAGCAGTGATCGAGTTATTACCCTGTTGTTGCGGCAGCGTTTCGTGATTGTGTGTGTTTTTGTAGTAACTGGACTATATCTCAGTGCCTGAATTGAATTATTACGTCGAACCAACGCAGAATATCAAGTCCCACACCCCTCTATATATACTGGAAAAACAGTCACCTCGCGTGGCGCGAGGGGCTGTCGCGTGGCGCGAGGGGCACCACCCTACCATAGGGTAGCCCCGTGTCCCAGTAGCTCAGGTGAGTTGGTCGCTCGTTCAAATTCGAATTACACGTAAAACTGTGTTGATAATATCAACTAGGAAATACCCCCCCTGAGTTTTAGGGGCCCTGATCCTGATTCCGATTGTTCTGAAAATTTTAGGGACCATGCAGGATTACTTGGGGGTCTCAATTAGGTTTTCCTATTGGGTAGAATAAGATAAGAAATAATAGTTTTGGTGAGAGTTGTTACAACATCCTCCTGTCTTGACTCGGTATGCGATCTACTTTGTATCGAATGATGTAAATGCAACTGCGTGTGTGCAGTTTGCATATTAGACTAGTTTATAGTGTTAAGTGTTTGTCTGTTTGTTTGTTTTGGCCCAACATGTCCAAGCCCAACATGAAGACAGAAGCCCTTGGCCTAAGCCCAACATGTTTGGCGAAATCCCTGTTTGGCCAAACATGAATATGACGAAATCACTTTGGTGGTGAAAACACCTTGTGGTGAAAACACATGGGACGAAATCACCTTGTGTGACGAAATCCCTTGGATTTCGTCCAATACTTTGATTTCGTTGATGGGATTTCGTGGGCCTCTTGTTTTCGTCATGTCTTCACTATATATACCCAGACAACAGACAGAAACACTAACGGAAGTCTGAATAGATTTCGGAGCGAACACTGTAAACACACACACACTTAGAGTTTATGAGAGCATCTTGTAAACATTGATTTGTAACCGTTTCATACGCATTAATACAATGGAGTGTTAATCGTTGAATCTTTGTGTCTTACGTGTTCGTAACTTGGTTTAACTTACCCGTTTGGATTCCGCACTCACGGGTTTGTCGGAAAACAGAAATAGAGGTTGACTCGATCCTCCGGGTGGACCTACAGTAATGGCTAAGAATGGAGGTGTTAGGTGTGTCTGGTGGCAGCGAGGGGAGGCGTGGTGATGTCGTGGGAGGCGATGTTGTAGTGATGACGGGGGCGGCGGTGCTGTGGTGGTGTTTGATGGCGTGTTGAAGTCCGACAGGTGGTGGATACTGGTGGTTCGAGTTGAAGTCCGACAGGTGGTGGATATTGGTGGTTCTATTCGTTTTCTGTAATATTTTTTTGGTGCATCTTGTTCGTTTCTCTTCTTAGATTAAAACCCCCAATGTAATTCGCAAGATCATTCACTGTACATGATTTATTTGTGGAGCAAAGGAATTAGGGCTTATTTTGGGAACAGGGTGGTGGTGGTGGTGGTGGTGTGGGGTGTAGGGTAGGTGGTGGTGGTGTGGGGGTGGGTGGTGGCAGATGGTGGTGTCAGGTTGGATGGTGGCTAGTGGTTGGTGGTGGTGGCAGTGGTGGTGCTGGTGACGGTAAGTGGTGGTGAGGCTTTTCTTGAGAGAGAGAGAGAGAGTCAGAGTGGTGTTTATATTTTATAGAGTGGAAAGGATGAAGGGTAATTTTGTCATTTTACATCTACTTAACGGAGAAAACTAACCGTCATCCACTCCAGGGACTATCCGAGTAACAAACTGTCAAACCACAGGGAGCACCGGTGTAATTTACAAAAGTTAGGGACTATAGGTGTTATTTTGCAAAATCACAGGACTATCCATGCATTTTACTCTTCAAAACAAAATTTACTTTTCTAAGGGTATCCGGGGTGCTCACCTAAGAGGTGAGTCCCCTCTCTTACGCCAAACCAATCCTCGTGTGCCACATCAACTCCCCTCTTAAACTCCCCTAACACCCTAAATTGATGGCGGCACTCCCCTCTTAGGTGATTTGGTTTTTTATTAAAAAAAAAAAAAAAAAAAAAAAAACTTCTCATTGGTCCACTCATCCTCTCTCCTCCCCCTCTCTTCGGTGAATCCCCACCCATTTCACTCCCCTAAACCACTCACCTAAGTGATGGCGGCGGTGTTCCCCTTAGGTGAATGGGGTCACCGAATGGACTCCCCGCTTACGCCCCGTGTACCCTAATGTTTAATCCATATAAAACAAAATTCACTTTTCTAGTGTTAAATAATTCACCTTGAAAACACCGTACACCATCAAACATTTTACTTTTCTAATGTTTAATCCATCTAAAACAAAATTCACTTTTCTAGTGTTAAATAATTCACATTGAAAACACCGTACACCATCAAACATTCCCCAATAGCGTTATAATAAGGGCTACAAACGAACATCAACAATATCTTGCTCGTTTTTGTTTGATAAGAAATGTACGTATTCACGAATTGTTCATGAACACCTACCAAACGAGATATTATGTTCGAGTTCGTTTGTTCAGGAAATAAACGTGTTCGTGTACGTTTGTATTTATTTGTTAATTTAGGGCAACAAACAAAAACGAATGTTGATAAACACAAACTAATGTTCACTAACACAAATGGAAACAAACAAACAAATACAAACAAGCGTTTTATGAACTGAATATATAATATCGACACTCATTAAATATTTTATTTGTCGGGATTGTGAAGTGCTCAAATAAAATATAAAAACTAACTACACTAATGAACTATCCAATAGAATCAGACATAAATGAACACGCTACCAAACGTTAACGACCATAAATGAATCAACGCGACATTTGTTCATGTTTGTTCGTTTATTAAACAAATGAAGAAAAACAAACTTGGTGCCGAATGATTCACTAACTGTTCGCAAAACGTTTGATTCATTTGCAGCCCTGGTTACCATTTAGGATATATTATTATATATTATATTTCAATTCCCAACAACAAAAACAACCTTACACATACAAAAGTAACAATTCCACCCCTTCAAACTTTTAAAGCCGAGCTTTCACAACCGATTTCGCCGTTAACCCCAAAACGTTACACATCTCCGGATACAACGCCTTCCGTATCTCCCCGTAAACCTCACCGTCCCACCTCCGTTTAACCAACTCTTCACCTAACTTAACCGCACCCGCAACCGTCATCTCCGCGCTATCATACGCCGCATCAACCAACCCCTTGACCACCGCCTCATCCGCCTTAACCTTCACACCACGCAACAACACATCTCGCCGGACCTCCGCCCTCGCAACCTTCTCCCTCATCACCACCGTAAAATAATCCGGCAACGTCATCCCCATATCCACTTCACTCATATACAACACCCCCCGATCTCGCCTCATCATGACGTAATCATGACTCATGGCTAACATCAGTCCGGCGGCGGCGGCGTGGCCGGTGACGGCGGCGATTGTCGGCATGGGGAGCGAGATTAAGTCGGCGACTAAGGGTTTGAAGAGTTTGACCATGTGACGTAAGAGGTTGACCGCTTCGGATGGTGAGCCGTTGGATTGGGAGGATGCCCAAGCGAGATCGAAGCCGTTGGAGAAGAAGTTGCCTTCTCCGACGGTGATTAGGGCGGTTCCCGGCGTTGACTGGGATTTGACTTGGGAGAGAAGTGAGCGGATGGTGGCGATTAAAGTGGGGTTGAGACGGTGTTGGTCGGATCCGGTTAGGGTTAGGATGAAGAGGTTGTTGCGTTTTTGGAGAGTGCACATGTTGCCGGAATTTGGATAGGGTTTGGGGAGAAAGGGAGGATGAACCGAGATTGGGGGAAAGTTGCTGACAGAAGAAGTCAAGAAATAGGGGGAAAATAAGGAGTTAAGCTGGTGAGAAAGGGTTAGGATTAAGTTAAGTTGTTGACAAATTGGTCATCTATTCGTCTTTATCCTACTCCGTTACGTTATGTACTGGTATTTTACTGTATTTTATCTTCAAATATTGGTTCGTACTGTATCATACCGAACATTTTCGATACTGGTACCTATATTTGACGATCTTCGGTATCGATGCTTTCGGTATCGGTAATAAGCTCATCCCTAGTTAAGATACCTGAATAGAGATAACTGGGTAAACAAGCCGAGTCTGAGCTTGTTTAAGTTTGAGTTGGCTCATGTAGATTAAAAGGGATTTGTCTTATTTTAAAATATATTTCTAAGGCTTGAGTTTAGCTCAGTGTTATGGGGTTAGTTTTCGATCACCTGTGTGGCGTCCCCAAGTCCCCGAGGACAAGTCAATCATTCTCGCTTCTTTGTGTGGGTTACTGGTTTCGTCCTGCCTTTGACTCATCAGGAGAGCGGCACCAACTCTCGACCAGTGGTGCGTTCGTCGTTTGCACGACTAGGCACGTACACCTCTTCATTGATTTGACACTGACTCCGTCCCCCGATAAAGTCCAGGACTAGCCAGTAACCCAAACGTTCAAGCACAACCCACAACATTGCGACCTTCAAATATTTGGCCTGTGACTTCAGGCTTAGTTTGTTTGTTATGTATTATTTACTGGCTTACAAACTCGTATATTACATGGGTTGAATGATAAAAAATGCAAACTATAAACTTGTATATAATCCTTATTAATTAAATAACTTATTAGATAAAATAGTAAAACAAAAGAACAATTATATTTTGAGCTATTCAAAATGATTTTCTAAGTTTTTACTTCTCTCTTGAGATACTACAATCCATCTTATTATATGACTTAAAAGAAGTAACACTAAAAAAATAAAACATAATGATCATAAAGTTGTAAGTATTTTTAAAAATAATTATAAGTTATGAGGTTATGGTAAATGAATTGTAATTAAATTCTACTATGTGTATTAATGATATAATAAATATTTTGATATAAATACTATTTTTGGGTATATAGATCATTAGACGAGATACGAATATCATCATAGTATAGAAAATATTGCATATTAAAATAAAATCATACTACAAATAAAGTATACGTTTAAAAAAATAGGACTAAAGTTTTTTAAACTATAATTTTGAGCGTCTACAACAACCTCTTTAATTAGTAGTCGACATTTAAATATTCAAATTAAAAGTCGCATGAAAAGTCGGAGTTCTCTAAGTTCTCACAACTCAATCTAACTTATAATAAAAGACTCCAAATAATGCCACATTGCATTCTCTCCTTCAATCTCATAAATTTTATTTATATTTGTTTAATAAATTTCTTTTAACATTAATATTAATTAATAACCAATATATAGATATCACTTATTTTTATCCTTATCTTTATCTAAAATTAATAAATAACTTTAATTTTGCAATTTAGACCATTTGTTTTTTTTACTTTTAATCCAAAGTTTTTCATCTTTTCCAATTTAATCCCAACTTTTTTTTATTTTCAATTTTGGTCCACCATACTTTTCATCTTTCCCAAGTTTTTCGTTTCGTTCTAAATTTTGTGAGTTAACGCACCGCAACGTGCGTGTGGTGTCCAACATTTTTTCGTATATTTCTTCCCGTTTGACAGGCCCGTCGCGTCACATCTATTTTTTTGTGTTTGACAAGTTCGTCCAACAAGCGGGTCCTGGATGGACTTAGTTATTTTTTTCTATGTTTTACGTTTCGGTTTAATTTCTCAACAACGAGCGTGCGTGATTCAAAGATTTTACGTCTGCTTTTCGCTCGGCGTTATTTTTTTCCCGTTTTTATTTATTTTGTTTTTACGAGCTTTTCCGGTGTTGGTGATCGTTGACAATGGTATAGTATTGCTACTACTTAACACGGTTTTATGACAACCGCTGCAACGCAGGGGCTTAATACAAATGGGGTAATAAAGTATATGTTTAAAAAAATAGGACTAAAGTTTTGTAAACTATAATTTTGAGTGTCTACAACAACCTCTTTAATTAGTAGTCGACATTTACATATTCAAACTAAAACTCGTATGAAAAGTCAGAGTTCACTGACAACTCAAGAGGGTTTTCTCTTAATCCAAATATATATGTCCAAGCATTGTGTTAAATATGGACTTTATTCAAATTTGTGCATATCATACATGTCGTTATTAAATTTTATAACTATATTATGCGTAAATAACATAACCATATCCGATTGATGTAAAATATAAAAAAAACGATGAAAAATGCATTTAACCATATCCGAAATATGAAAAGTTATTTGATACATTTATATTAGTTATAGATTTTGATACATTTATATTAGTTATAGATAATAATTATTAATTCAATTTGAAATTATATGTTTGATCTCTAACTATATTAATTAATATTATACTATATTATTTGATACTTTATATTAGTTATAGATAATTATTAATTAAATTTGAATTTATACATTTATCTCTAACTATATTAATTAATCTTATGTAATATTATTATTAAAACTGAGGATGTACCAGAGAGTGACACGTGTACAAAAAGATTTTCATTTATTAGTATAAGAAGATAAGAAGATTTGATTATTTTATCTATATACTAGGTTAGAACCCCGTGTATTACACGGGTTGAATAAATATAATTTTATATACTAAGTAATAAAATAGTTACATCTTTTAAAAACTCGTGTATTGCACGATTTGAATAAATACATGTCTTACACGAATAATGTAATCCGTTAAAACATTTAGTCATCAGGGCGTGTTTTCTAACAAAAGGAACTTTAAGGTACTATTTACTTATTGTAACATCTCACTTTATTTTTATTAGGTTAGAGAGTTGTGTATTACATGGTTTATAACATTTTACTTTGTTTTTTTATTTATTATTAGGTTAGAAACTTACGTATTACCTGATGTTGGATAATTAGCAGAAAAAAAGAAAAGAAATATTTTAGTAAAAAATATTAAATATACAAGAGATAAGCTGGATATTATGATTTAATATCATTATTTCATTGGAGTGTAAAACGGGATAATTGGATCCTTTTTTAGAAATAGGATTCTAAATATACCATGTATAAAAAATATATATGTTCTACATGTATTGTATAAATCCTTTTAATGAAACAGTTGATTAAAGTAAATATTTTTATTTTAATATGTGATTATTAGTTATCTTTGTCCTTATCATCAAAATATAAAAACAATTAAAACTACCAATTAAATAAAATCTTTATCTTTATAAATATTTAAAACACTAATATATTTTTTTAGATTTTAATAATTAATGTATGATTATAATAATTAATATATTATTATCAGTTATCTTTGTCTTTATCATTAAAATCTCTTCTACAAATTTTAAATTTAATAATATCAATAATTGACTTTCCATAATACATATTTAGAAAAATAATTAAGACTGCCTCATAGAACGACATAACTATATTATGCACAAGTAACATAACCATATCCGATTGATGTAAAATATAAAAAAAAAACCCATGAAAAATGCATTTAACCATATCTGAAATATGAAAAGTTATTTGATACATTTATATTAGTTATAGATTTTGATACATTTATATTAGTTATAGATAATAATTATTAATTCAATTTGAAATTATATGTTTGATCTCTAACTATATTAATTAATATTATACTATATTATTTGATACTTTATATTAGTTATAGACAATTATTAATTAAATTTGAATTTATACGTTTATCTCTAACTATATTAATTAATCCTATGTAATATTATTATTAAAACTGAGTAGGTACCAGAGAGTGACACGTGTACAAAAAGATTTTCATTTATTAGTATAGGAAGATTTAATTATTTTATCTATATATTTTTATAATTTGTTAACGAATACATGTATAACTATCACATTTTTTATATACTATAGTAATCATTACTTAACTGTTTTCTTCAATTAATCATTACTTAATATAAATATACATTTAATATATTAGTTAAAAAATTCTAAATATAAAACGCTAGTTTAGGCTTGTGAGCCGCTCTAGCTTGATATGTGAAGGTCGGGCTCGTATATTAAATGCGTCAAGCTTGATACGTGAAGAATCGGGCTCGTATATTAAATGTGCCTCATAACCCAACTTGTTTAAGCTCAACTTGATTCGAGTTTTTAACAAACCGATCTCAAATAGCTCAGACCTCAGGATGACTTGACTCGTTTATAACCCTACGCGTACCCTTAGATGACAACGTTTTAAATTATCCATTATCCATATATTAAAAATAGAAGCTAATGAATAGTAATTTTAATATTGTAATAATTAGGGCTGTAAACGAACCGAACGTTTAGCGAACAGTTCGTGAACCGTTCGGCGGGAAGTTCGTTTATGTTCGTTCGTTTAATAAACGAACGAACATGAACAAGAAATTCCGTTTGATTAGTTAAATGAACGAACATGAACAAAGGTCTCGTTCGTTCAATTGTGTTCGTGAACGTTCGGTAAGGTGTTCGTGAACATTCGTTCATTTGCGTTCGTTTATGTTCGTATGTTCGTGTTTTAATTAAAGATTTTTATACTTTCATATATTTTTATCTATACCTTTTATACTATTAAACTTTTATTTATATCATTACCCTAACAATTAAACTAGGAAACATTCTTTCACCTTGTTTATGCACAATTTTCCTTTCTTTTCTCATTATTTACATCGACGAATATGATCTACCTCCGTTCCACAATAAGGGATTCAAGTTCTAGTGCTACTCTCTGGGCCATCCACCTTTATCCGTCATCGCGTTCGCCAAATTTATTTGTGTTCGCTTGTGTTCGTGAACCGTTCGTGAACACGCTCATTTCCTTAATGAACGAACACGAACATAAAATCTCGTTCGGTAAGTGTTCGTGAACCGTTCGTGAACACATTTATTTCCTTAACGAACGAACACGAACAAGGCCTCGTTCGTGTTCGTTCGGTTCGTTTACAGCCCTAGTAATAATAGCTATTTTCTTTACTTTTTAACTTTAATCATTTTTAATATCACAGGTTGGGATAAGCTTGGTGTCAACCGGTATCGAGCCAGTACTGGTATTGAAAATACCGGAACGGTCCTGTTCGATATCGGTACATAAAGGTAAAAACCGACACTAATACAGAAAACACCAAAAGTTGCTGCCGAATTGATATTAGAAGTCTTTTGGTTCGAGAAATTCAGTGCTGCTACCCGGTATCATTTGCTCATCCCTGATCACGGGTACCGTACGAACAACAACGGTATCATACAACTTTTTTTTGTTGATTTTTTTCAACTTTTAATTTTTTCTTTTTTTAGTTTCAGGGGTAGGGATGAGCTCGGTGCCAACCGATACAGAATCGGTACTGATACCGAAAATACCGGTTACGGTACCGGTATATGAAGGTAAAAAACGGTAGTGAATCAGTAACAGGAACGCCAAAAGTCGGTACCGAATTGGTACTTAAGATCTTTTGGTTCGGCAAATTTGGTACCGATACCCAGAACCATTTGCTCATCTCTGACCATGAGTTTCATACGAACAACATCGTTACCATACAACTTTTTTGGTTGATTTTCTTTCGGTTATCTTTTAGTGTTTTTTTTTCTACATTTTCTTTTTATTTTTGTTAGCAGTTCCGTTCGCAACGTGCTCGTAGTGATTTCAAAACACATGTAAACAAATACTAAATAACAAAAGAAATCGCCGCAACGCGACGAACTTCTTTAAACCTAGTTATGGTTGAATTTTAATTACCACCTTATTAAAAACGTTTAAAGAAATTAATAGTTGGCCCCTCTTGTTGAGTGTTGACGTCCTTGAATAATTACATATTTTGCACATGACTAATCTCAAAGTTGGGATTATGCTTCATGAATGATATATTTTGTAGCGTTCATGAATATATTTGCTTAAATTTTAAATATATGATGATACTAGGTTTTTACCCGGGATTGCTTCACGGGCTCGGGAAAGTTATTTAGATTAATTAATTACCATTGGTTATTAATACGACCGCATTACATCAACCATCTTATACTGTTATTAATACGACCAAAAGTCAATCAGATGTTGACCACAAGTAAAACGGAGTATATTGTTTTTAGTTCACAACTCCACATTGTTTCCATTAGACATGGAGCTAATAATTTACATGTACATATATAGTTTTAGAATCACAACTTCAAAACTAAACAAACAAGTCTAGTATCAGTTTCGAAAAGCAAACAACTACAACCCGAAAATTTAGTTCAATGTATGCTTCTGCATTTGCCTTCTTCAAACCACAAACATTCATCCGAACATAAAAAACTTTTTACCTTTCACAAAGTTAAGTGTAAATGCTTGACCTGAAACCATGCCTTTATCTCTCACAAACTTTCTCATTCCTTGCAGATAATATCTTGGTTGACCTCGAGATGAACCTATAGCAGCTTGAATATTCCAAACATCACCTGCCACGTCCACAATCTTCAAACCCATCTTACGATTCAGTCCAAGATCTTCAGCCTGTTTTTTAAAAAGGTGCTATAACAAACAACGAACAATTCAATAAACAAAGAATTAACACATCTTTAAAATCTGACTACAGTATTATATATTAGTAAACTCATCATCACAAACTTACAAAATGACCGTCCACACGGAAAGAAAGAGGTACGATCTGATCATCTTCATTCCCAACAACCATACCACTATTATTGACATCAACGACGTCCTGTACAGCTTCACTATCTGAACTCAACACAATCTCTTCTATCACCTTTTGTTTAACAACAGCACAAACCTCAGGTGGAAGCACTAAATCACAGGTAGCACAATTGAAAACCGTGATATGAAAAGTCTGAAGATCTATCATCTCAAAGACAATGAGATGATCAGCAGTTAATGACAAGTCATTCTTTATCTCCTTCCATCCGGTAATTATGTAAAGTTCATTGTTGATATCTTCCACCCCTACAGACCAGTTCTTGTTTTCAGATCCTTTAATAACGACCGGATATGAAGGAATAGTGTTTAACATCTTGTGATGAACAAAAGAACGATTAATACTCTACAATCAGAATAAAACACATTATATAGTACATTAGTAAAAATATATCAGAAAATTAAGTAAAAAAATAAAACACAACAAATAAACAATTGTATCTCCACTAAAATTACATGATGAATAATATTCGAAGTTACATACCACAAAATCTTCGTTACCAGATGGTTTGTAGTAAAACTCTTCACAAGGAGAAAGAGCAATGTCTTGATAAAAATACAATATTCTGAAACTTTGTAAAGCTTCTTCATAATGAAATATCAACCATGAATCTGAAGGTATTTTCAAACTGTCTACCAATTGACACCAACCATTATAAAAATAATATCTGCCATTGCTTAGGGGATAGATCTTGACTTTAAAAACATTTCCAGCTGTGGTTCGGATATTTGTATTTCCAATTGGATAATTAAACTGTTGAATCCAATTTTGATACTGTTTTGGCAAAATCTAAGCATAAATAAAAGAAACACTTTTATTGCTAATTATCATACCAAAAAATTAAAATTAAGTGTTAAACTAAGATCGGATAAAACTACTAACCAAACATTTCCTTTTACTGCTTTGAATGTAACACGGAAATCCATAAATCATTCTCACATAAAACTGTAACAGTATCAATCATATATAATCAAAATCAATAACATTAAGAAACAAATGAATACAATGCATTAAGGTATGCAATACATCTAAATAAAAGATGATACAACTAATATATATCAAAATAACAATAGACAACATCAAAAAGGTGAGAATACATGTAATTTCTTATCATATCGAAATATATATATATATTTTTACATCAAATCATATAATTAAAACTTAAAACCTACTTTTCCGATTAAGTATCACAAATATACAAGAACGATCAACAGCTGTATAAATTGTATAGAAAAACAGGATAGTGACTTGTGTCTATTCAAAAGAAAAACTTAAAAACAGTATACCAAGTACTAATCAAAATAAATTCAACTTTTTTAAATACACATGAGAATACATCAGATGGTATATCATAAATCAGAATAAGATAAATACATGAGCAAAGTGAAATCCAATAAAATCAACAATAGATAACACAAATGGTAGATACAGGAAATGCAGATCACTTTTTTTAGAAACATATATGTCTATCATAACATGCATAATAACTACATATTAATCGGATATTCAAAAAAATTAGGACTATAAAAAATTGTTCAAGTATAAGCCGCAACAATAAACGCAATCATAACCAACAATGGATTGAAAAAAAAAACAGGGACATACATGAATACACTACCGTCGACTACAACTTCTTCATTTAAATAGCAAGAACCATAATCGCCCAAAGAATTCATAACTAAAAGAATAAACATAAAAAATACAAAACAAATCAGATTATTTAACAATACCTTTATTATTATACAAGATGATATTGATGAAGATCGGAAGAAATCGAAGAAGATGACAGATTTTGTTGGAGAAAGTGTAGAAAGAAACGTGGAGAGAGAAATGAACCGAGATTTTCTGAGGATCTTTAAAATGTTAGAAGTTTAAAAATATCCCATGTAACCGGGTCGGATAATCCCATTTTTTCGTCAACATCTGTTTGACTTTTGGTCAACCGCTGTTTGAGTTTTGGTCAACATCTCATTTAGTATTCAACAGAAATTTGGATAAGTCAATCAGTGGTTTGAAAATCTGTTTGACTTTTAGTCAACAGATGCATGGAAACCCATGTTAGATTGAACAGTGTTTTGAACAGATATTTAAACATCTGTTTAGACCTAAACAGATGTTGGGGCTTAAACAAATGTTTGGCGTTCTATATCAGTTGTTTGGACTTAAACAGATGTTTGGATTTAAACAGATGTTTGGCCATAAACAGAATTTGCCAATAAAGATATGTTTGGCCTTAAACAAATGTTTGAAGTTAAACAGATGTTTGCTCATAAAGAGATATTTGGCCACAAAGCAAACATCTGCTTGAGGTCAACATCTGTTTCACTATTCGCCAACATCTGTTCGACTTTTGGTGAACATCTGTTAAAATATAAACACTGTTAACATAAATTACAAATAATTAGCTAATAGACGGCACACAATTAGCAACTTAAATCATCAAGACCCTTAACAATTTGACCATATGATTTAATCATGTGTTTTATATTAGATGGGTCAACTGAAAAAGAAAATTCACTAAAAGGATAACAAATTAAACAGCTCAAAAAAAAGCTCAAAGAGTATTTTTACTACAAAACAGGATTAACAAACAATGCCAATAGTGAAGTCAACCATGTTTCTTTCACCTTTGACTTTCAAAGTCAATTCAGTTACTTACCAAATTCACAAATACATAAAATTTCTTATATAACCGCAAACATTACCACACCTAGTAATCTTAACTCTGCTATAAACTGTAAAACACAAACCCAAATATCACATTTCCATTGTGAATCTTTATTGCCTCATCAAAAATTCCCTGACTTACCCTTTGAATTGTAATTCAAAGTCCAACGAATCTGTATTAGGATCTCCTGATTTGTAGTTTTTTTGGCATAGCTGGAACCACTGCTTCAGGGTAAACAGGCTTTTGGGGAACATTAGGATCTTTCTTTCTTAATTCTTCCAGCTTTTTGTAAGAGAAAAACACTTTATCCTCTTTCCACCTTGACACTTGGTTCTTTGACCCAAAATTAGCTGTTATTAACTCTTCTTTCATTCTCTTCAGCTGCAGAGACCTATCTGGTACATTTTTCTTAAACTTTGCCCAGATAGGAGGAGTCTGCTTCACCTTCTTTTTGATCATATCTTGAATTCTGGCTGTTTCACTTTCTAGCTCACTGATGGTCCATTCTTTGTACTTGTACTTTTCTCCCTTGTATGTTTTGTAAGCCATGATATAGTCAATATAATCTTTCCTCAAAGTTTCATCAGCTCTTTCTGATAAATTTTGACAGAGATCTTTTGAAAACTGCTCCAAAATTTTCACTTGGGTTAGCAAATGTTGGTAAAATGTTTGAATCTCTCTGTCAGATTTTCCTTGTGTATTTCTTTTGGAGTTATTCTCTGCTTGTTGAGCCTTTAACTTCAAGTATTCATTAATGTTATTAGGCCTTGGATATCCTTGAACAGATGGCAAGTTCCTTTTAGCAGGGTCATCTTCAGAGTAGAAGGATATGATCTCCTCTCTAACTGCTTCCAGTTCTAATGGATACAGGACTCCTGCAGGAAGAATGGCAGTGTTTGAATTTGAAACTTGTGCTGAAGAGAATGGGACATCATTGGGAATGGTAACAAGGGACAATGGTTGGGTGGATGTTTGCGGTGTTGAAGGATCAACATTCAGAATTATCCTTCTCCTTTTATGTTTTGGAGAGGTTGGTGGTGTTTTGGTGCGTTGAGTGGTAGTGATTTGAGTGGTAGATGGTTGACTAACAGTTGTTGAAACAACTGGTGTTTCAACCACTGTTACCATTACAACAGATGATGTGTCACCTGAAGTATTTTCCTTTTTGGCAGGTGGTGTTGGTAGTAATGAGGATGTTTTTGATGGTAATGGGATTTGTGGTAAGGCAGTGGATTGAATTTGTGTTGAAGTGGTGCAAATTGTTGGTGTAACATATGTTGAAACAACTGAAGTATCTACAGCTGTCGATACAACAGATGTTTTAACATCTGCTCGTTTTGAGGTTTGATGTGTGGAGCTTTTGGGAGGTGTGGATTTGGGTTCCTTCACTTTTCTAGTGGGCTGTTTTCTTTTAGGCTCAGGATTTTCTTCATTCTTGGCCTCAGAAACACCCTGCTCATCCTTCTCCATACAAACTCTTTTCTCCTGTTCCCACCTTGCTTTATCCTTTGCCTCCATATCCCTTTTTACCGTTCCTTTTGCATCAGAAATGGCATTTGTGGTTACATCAACCTTTTTAGTACCATCTGGCTTAGGTATCTCTGCAAGCATAGTGGATTTGTCTGGTGCAATGTACAAACCATCTTCATATCCCTTTTTCTTTAGCTGCTTCATTTTCTCCCACTTTTTGGCATCAGCTGGTGGTGGGTTGTCCACAAAGATGATAGTAGGAGGAGCAGAACCAGTGGTTTTCAGCGAGTGGGCCTTCAATGCCTTTATGTCTGCTTGTGTATCCATAAACCTAGCTTCCATCATATTTCTGATCTTTTGAATCTGTATTTCATGTTGATGATCAGAATATGCCCTTTGTTGGTGAAGCACAGGTTGAAATAAACTCCAAAGCTCAATGGGAGTAGGAGCAGATGATGGAGCAGATGTTGTATCTGGTGCTGCAGTGGGTGTTGCCTTTTGGGCTTGTAACAACTGTTGGAGCATTGACTTAATATCTGCAACAGAAGTTTCCAATTTCTTAACCCTCTCCCTCAATTCCTTGTACATTAAACCATCACCCAAGTTAATGGGATCATCTGATTTCCCACTGGCAGTGGTTGTATCAGCAGTTGACTTAGGGAAAGTTTCCCAAAAGTCATCCACAGATGCCCCTTTTTCTTGGTACTGGGGACTTCTTTCCTCAGCAATTGGGATCCTTTTAATAGAACCAGGGGTTGGAACAAAGACAGCAGCGGATATCACAGTTGCTGGAGAGGAAATTGCCTTCAGAGGAGTCTTATTGATGAAACAACTGGCCAGGTGTAGATCAGTGGATCCAACACCTGTAGTTGCTGCTCCAATTGAACTACTGACAGGAAGTACTTGTATTTCCTGCAGTGTAACCTCCTCAGTTGTTGGTGGGTTAGCAATGATTGAGACACCAGACCCAATCACTTGTTGAGGTATATCCTCATTAACAGGTGTTTGAGAAGAACTGGTTTGTGTCCGGGCTAAATCAACTGCATCCAACAAAAGTTTTGTTTCTGGGGGGATTTGAGAAGTGAGGATAGGTGTAGAAAGCGAATTTGCCCCGGGCAGTGGGCTGTGGATGATGGAATCAAGTGATTCCAGAGCATCATAATTTGGTGTCCCTATTATTACAACCTGCTCTTTTTTAGAAGAAGCAGGAGGAGTTTGAGGCTCAGGTTGAGATCTTTCTTCCAACTGCTGTGAGGTAGTAGCAGCAGTGGTTATTGGTGACTTTTGTGTTGTCACTGGTAGTTGCTCTGGGATTTCATCTTCCAGAGTTACCTTTGTTTTGGGTTTGGGGGGCTTTTGTGATTTTTTCTGTTTTGGTCTTTTGGTGGTTTTAGGTGGGGGTTTAACAGCAGTTGTTTTATTGCTATCATCACCTTGAGCAGTGGGCTCAACAGCAGGTGCCTGAGGAGCAGTGGTAGCTGCTGAAGTCTGCTCAGGAACCTCTGCTTGTGTTTTGGAAAGTTTTGACATCCTTGTAAAGGTTTCAATAGTGAGGCTCTTAATTGAAAAAGGATTACCCTGGATAAGCACATGGGCATTATCTTCTGAAAATTTCTTTTTAAAATAGTAACTTAAAAACCTTGGAAAGAGCAAAAACGCTTTTTTATTAACATTTCTAACAAGATAATTGAAGATTACCTGGGAATAGTTAAAATTTTCACCATGTAATATAGCATAACCTAGATATTGAATCTTCAATGGGATTTCATTGAAAGCAGTGGTCTTGTTTGAGACACACATCAGTAGGGTATGAAACAAAAACCTTGTGGCAGGAGGAAAACTGCCTTTTTCTAAAGTGTCTTTTTTGATTTCCTCTTCATAACCCATTTGAATGAAAAACGTTTGATACTCTTCTTTAGGGAAAGATGTTTTACCTTTAAGATCATCGAGTTCAAAAACTTCCGAAATGGTTTGAGGTGTTATTGTGACTGGAACGTCCTTTATAGAAGAATTGATGGCTAAGGGCTTTTTATCCTTAGTTTCCAACTTAGCATTTTTCCAGAATTCTTGCTGGGTATCCATGTAGATCGGAGCATCACAAGTCAACAAAGTTTTGTACTTTGAAGAAGACAGAACATCAATGATGGAATTGAAGGTTTTGGTGTGACTGGGTTTTTCAAGTAGACCTAAGTAGTTATGTGTGGATTTGCGTGGGAGAGACATCGTGATTTGATTATGATTGCGAGAGGAAGAAGACGATGAAGAGGATGAGTGATTTTTAGAGAAATGGATGATAACTGCTTTGAGAAAAGAATTTAGAATTCGATTCGACAGTAAAAACACTGTTTGGGGGTTTTGATCAGGTTTTTTTTTTTTGGTGAAATAGTGAATGCTGACGTGGCATCGGTTACTAATAGATCTTACCGCTATGTACTGTCCACGTGCCAACCTCTGATGATAATGGAGGACAGTTGGTAGGAAACCACTGATGGATCAATAACAGTGGTTTGCAACAGTCACAAATGAGAACAGTGAGTAAGTTTTTGCTAGCAGTGGATAGCCATCAGTGTGTTAAAACACTGATTTTATACAACAGTTTTTTTTATTTTTTATTTTAACTTTAATTTTTATCACCAAAACAATATTCGAGGAACTCTTATCTCTTTGGAATGTAACGATTAGATAATATAGTTAACCTATCATTGTAATTCTAGTATTCAGTTAATAATATCATTCTATAATTAATTAACCACATCAACAATAAAAATGTGAGCAGTGGATGATTTTTAAAAAAAACCAATGATTGTAAATTTCAGTGCATGTCAACAATAAAAGGGGAGCAGTGACTATTTTTTAACTATCAGTGGATACCCAACAAAATGTAACACAGATGTTTGGTCAGTCAGTGGTCAACAGTTGTTTATGAAGAAACAGAGGATGGCCTTCAGCAGTGGATAACATTTAACAATCACATGTTTGCGCTTAAACAAATGTTTGACATTAAAAACTGTTTGCAAGAAAAGACCAATTTGAAGAATACTATACCCAAACAATCAAAATGAGGAGCTTAATAATCATCCAAGTGTACTTCACTTTTATTCAGTGGATGTCAACCTCCAAAATGTGAGCAGTAGTTGTTTTTTATCTAACAGTGGATAGATATTGATTTAATTTGCAACAAATAGTCATCAAGAATATTTTTTATTTTGTAATTTAACTTGCCATTTTATCATTAAAACAATGTTTTAAATTAAATATTGTTAAACATCTAATCTGGACATAAACAAAATTTTGAAATTAAATAAATATTCGACCTGAAACATCTGTTTGAACATAAACAGATGTTTGAAATTAAATAAATACTGTTAACATAAACAGAGATATAATATTAATAGTTTGGACATATAAATACTGTTAACAAAAACAAAGATAGAATATCTACTGTTGATGATGAACCACTTTTGTTGTTGGGCAATGGTTAATCTTTGAGTTTGTATAGGTTTGTCTCGAGAGATAAAGTATAGAGAACCAATGTTTGTCCTAAACACTGTTACATAAGAAAAACTGATACATAAATACTAAAGTTGAATCCGCTGTATAAGCTGTTATAACTACACCATAAGTGCTAGTCTTTAACAGGACTTTGCCTTCAACAGTGCATAGCCCTCATGAGACAATAAGCCCATCAGTCTTTATATGGAGCAGGAATTAATTATAACAGTCCTTAGCATGATCAGCTGTTATAACCACACCACCATTTCAGAGTTGGACCATTAAACAAATCCTTGACACTATTAATCCTCTGTTGACTTACCAAACAGATCTTAAGACACAATTCAACATCAACATAATCTAAATATTACTGAAACAATAAATAATAAGTAAAAATAAAACACAACAAAGATTCATAAAATTATATTTAATCATTTATTCAGGACCTTAAAACTAAAAGTCCAACAATTACATGACATACTGAACAATATTCAAGTTCAAATCTAAGAATAACAGCAAGAACTAATAAACTTTAGTTTCCACTACATCTATTGTTGAACCTCTTGATGTATGTCCTTCAGCATCGCCATAAAACTGCACGTCTCTATCACCACACTCCATATTACTGACAACACAAATAAGAATAAGAAACTAATCTAAAATTCAAACGTGTCTTTTTCATTTTTATTGCACATCTGAGTTTTCACGAGCTTTGGACGAATGTATACTTTCTTTAAAAGAAGAAAATCTTCCTGGAGCAAGAAAACGTGACTTTGGATTTAACGGAAATAAAAAAAAATGGCACATGTAACTTTAAAGTTGCATCTCTGCCATAAAAAAAGGTAACACATGCAACTTTTCACGATGTTGCAACAATTATACTGCAGCATCGATGTTGAAAGGTTGATGTGGGATGCGAATTTACATTGAAACAACGATGTTGGAACAATGATACAGGAACGATAACATGTAAACATTATCAACAAACATTCGAACAAAGAAGTGTAATGGGAAATTAGCTGCTAAATCACAAGAAAGATGCATTTGAGAGAGAAAGATACGGTCACATATATGAGCGAGCGAGATTTGAATATGAAACCAGATAATTGTATCTTATTTATAGAATAATAAAAATATATATGGTTTGAAATTTGAATTTCAAAATTACTAATATTAATTAGTAATTACTGATTTGATTTGAAAGCAATTGTTATGATGTTTTTTGGGAACTGAAATATGCAAAGTAGGAAAAAAAAAAAAGAACGTCAATTTTAAATTACCTTTTACATATTTTTTATTTCAAAATTTCAAAATTACTGAGAGATAATAACCGTCAGTTTGAAATTCTAGTTTTGCATATTTTAAAAGTCCAAAGCTCAAGAAATTACAATTAATTATTATTGATTAGATTTGCAACAAATAGTCAAAAAGTATTTTTTTATTTTTTAATTTAACATTAAGGATAAAAATATATATGGTTTGAATTTTGAATTTCAAAATTACTGATATTATTAGTAATTACTGATTTGATTTGACCGCAATTGTGATGATGTTTATTGGGAACTGATGTTTATTGGGAACTGAAAGGTAAGTAGTGTATATCTTTATATCCCTCCTTATTAAAGTAAATAAATATTAGTAATCATATGCAAAGTAGGGAAAAAAAAAAGAGAACGTCAATTCTAAATTACCATCTTGCATAAATTTAATTTCAAAATTTCAAAATTACTGATATTATCAGTGATCTGATTTGAAAGCAATTGTGGTGTTGACTTTTCTAATATTTATTTTAACTTTAATTAAGAGATAATAACCGTCAGTTTGAAATTCATATTTTGCATATTTTAAAAGTCCAAAGCTGAAGAAATTACCATTAATTAGTGATTTGATTTGCAACAAATACCCATCAAGTATTTTTTTTATTTTTTAATTTAACATTAAATTTCATCAGGAAAACAATATTGGAGGAACTCTTATCTCATTGCAATGTAACGATTAGGTAAAATGGTAATTTCATTTTAATTCTAGTTTTTATTTGATAATTTCAATATATCACTAAGTAACACCATGGATGGTAAATATCAATGGATGTCAAGAATAAAAAAGTGACCAGTGGCTATTTTTTCCTATCAGTAGATACCGAACGTCAATTGTCATTATGACTTTTCTGTAATTACTGATATTATCAGTAATTACTGATGATGATTTGAAAGCAACTGTCATTGTCATGATGACTTTTCTAATTTTTAAACCGTGAGTTTGAAATTCACATTTTGCATGTTTTAAATGTCCAAAGCTCAAGAAATTAGCATTAATTACTGATTTGATTTCCAACAAATAGTTAGAATTTTTTAAATTGTATGATCAAAACAATGTTGGAGGAAATCTTACCTCATTGGTATGTAAAGATGAGGTAAAATGGTAATTTCATTGTAATTCTAGTTTTTATTTGATAATTTCAATCTAACACTAATTAACACCATCAATAACAAAAAAGTGAGCAGTGGCTGTTTTTTAGGAAAACAACTGATGGTCAATATCAATAGATGCCAACAATAAAAAAAGTGAGCAGTGGCTATTTTTCCTATCAGTGGATACCCAACAGTTTTTTAAACACTGATGTTTGGTCAGTCAATGGTCAACAGATTTTGAAGAAACATATGTTTCGCCTTAAACAGAAGTTTGCTCATAAACAGAAGTTTGACCATAAACAGGTGTTTGCACATAAAGAGATGTTTATTTGGTGGTTTAAAACCACTGTTGGGTCAAACAAATTTCACAACAGGACCAATACTCAAATAGATGTTGACCTTAAACAGATGTTTGGTTTAGAGCCAAACATCTGTTAAACCCCAAACATCTGTTTAACCCTGAACAGATGTTTAAGTTAATAACATCTACTGTTCAACCTAACAGGGGTTTCCATTAACTATTGACCAAACTGCAAACAGATGTTAAAACCACTGTTTGTTATTGTACTTCTTTACAAAATTACATAGAATTCAAGAAAACGAAACAAACACTTAAAGAACTATAATTTAACACATAATCTAATCGGGCAAAGCAATCTATTATCTAAGAATTCACTGATTCTTACAACATGAAACAAACTCATAATGAAATACTAAAGTTACATAAGAACCACTGATAATTAAATACTAAATTTGAATCCGTTGTAGATGCTGAACCACTGCTGATACTAAACAGTCGCTTTCCTTTGATTAATCAAACTCTAGGTACATAAAGTGCAAACAGTCGTTTTCCTGAACAGATGTTTAAGTTAATAACATCTACTGTTCAACCTAACAGGGGTTTCCATTAACTATTGACCAAATTGCAAACAGATGTTAAAACCACTGTTTGTTATTGTACTTCTTTACAAAATTACATAGAATTCAAGAAAACGAAACAATCACTTAAAGAACTATAATTTAACACATAATCTAATCCGGCAAAGCAATCTATTATCTGAGAATTCACTGATTCTTACAACATGAAACAAACTCATAATGAAATACTAAAGTTACATAAGAACCACTGATAATTAAATACTAAATTTGAATCTGTTGTAGATGCTGAACCACTGCTGATACTAAACAGTCGTTTTCCTTTGATTAATCAAACTCAAATACATAAAGTGCTTGTCTTTAACAGGACCTTGTCTTCAATAGTGGATAGGCCTCATCAGTCTTTGTTCATAAAGAGCTCCTTTAAAACAAACTTTATGCTTCTTTTAATACAAAAAAGGTGGGAAACACCATTACTCTAGACTCTCTAGTAACATAAAATCTTATCTTACAACAATAGCAGATCCTTTCTTGCGTTTAGTAGGAACTACTGTGGGTTCTCCATCAACAATAGCAGATTGTATGAATTTCAAACAACTGTGATTAGACTGAAATATAAACCGAGAATTAGAGTATATCACTTCAAAATAAAAAACTCAAAATTGAAAATCAGAGTAGCAAAAAACACATACTTTAAACGATGTTGGAACAATAATACTGGAAACAACCGTGGAACAATCATCATCATTATATGAGAATACCCTTAATTTATGGAACCTGTAGAATGAGATGCTCCACTGTTGGGTTATTAACTTTCAACCTCACTTTCCCTAAATTTATCAATTCTAATTTTCAACAGGATGTAATACAATTATTACCTTAATTAAGATATCTTCAACTGCAAACAACAATAGCAAACAACATCAAACAACAATAGCAAACAACATCAGTCAATAATAGCAAACAACATCAAACAATAATAGCAAACACCTGATGTTGAATCCACTGTAGATGCTGAACCACTGCTGTTACAAACAGATAATACCAATGAAACTCTAATTTCAGAAAGAATAATGGCTGAACATACTCAAACATCAATAATCAACAGATGTTATACTCATATCATCACCATCTAGAAAAAAACGCTAATTTCAAAACATATTCAAACATACCAGCTTATGGCAGAAATCTATCCGCAGCTAAGCGGATTTCAACTTTGATGACAACAACCCTGGAACCATATGATTAGATTACGAGTAGAAATTAGGATTAGTGTAAATAAGAGGAAATCATGAAAGTATTTCAACTAAAAAAAAGAACAAACCTTTTGATGAAGTAATCGATGAACAAAAGAAGATTTTATGGTGGCGTCTGAAGAAGATTAAGGTTTGGATGGAAAGAATTATCTCAATAATTTGCAGGGTTTGTGAAATTTGAATTTGAATCGCCTGAATATAGAGAGAGAAAGAACCCAAGGTTTGTAAACAAAGATTAGAAGTGAGAAGAAAGATTATATAAGGAAAAGGGGATGGCACTGTTGGGCGGGAAAAGAGAACTGAGGATGCCCTAATCAAGTGACACGTGGCCCAAATAACTTTCATTTATTATATATAATAGATATGAATATTTCATTTGTGTGACACAAGTCGCATTATCTACGTTGATTATAATAATAAACTTTAGTCACTCACCGTTCATCGATGAATTTTTCAAATGCCTCTTTTCTAGTTGATAATAACCAACACATGTGCCCATGGCTTTATAGCCTAGTGGCATATTGGCGGTGGGATAAGACTTTGTGACCAATAGGTCCTGGGTTCGATTCCCATAAGGGGGTTTTCCCATATTTATTGGGTTTCCTCCTGAATTGGTGTATAGGCATTATGCCTAGTGGAGATGGATATGATCGGGTGGTTCCGCTGGTGGCACGATGATACTCCAATGGTCCGTCAGTGATCCAAATTTGCCGTTAAAAAAAAAAAAAAAACCAACACATGAGCCCACTACTTAAAGCGTCCATTAGGACCATAAGATATCAGGTTCACATGACGAATGAAGTGAATGTTTGATATGCAAGTATCCTATCTAAGTAACATGCTATTCATTGGTTTATTTTTGTCCATGCAATTATATGATTGGATTATTATTAATAGTATTAATAATTCAATGGATTAAACATTTAACAAACTAGTCATCCACTTATTGAGCCTTACTTCATCGTTATAACATTACATACAACGAATCCTACGAATAAATTAGCTAGCGAAATTCACCGCATTTACATACTATTGATACACTAAAAAGCCTATGTAAGAGCATTCACATCCAACCCCTCAAATTATGTGAGAGGGGTTTTTATTTTATGAAAAGTGGTTGTAATTGGTTGTAACTGGTTGTGATTAGAGGAGAGAAAATATATTACTATTCATCTATAAATTTGAGGAGACGGTGTTCACCCCTTATAATTTTTTAATATATTTTGAAAGTAGTTGTGAGTGGAAGATAGAGAAAATGTAATGATAAATGTATTAAAAAAAGTTTTATTTAATTGAAAATAAGATATAAAAGATAGTAATTTTTAATGTAATATAGGATAGAAAATAATGGTTGGATTTAATGTTCTATGCAATATCAAAAGTGGAGGGTAGGCAAAACGGACCCAACCCTATGAAAAGAGTGGAGGGTAGGCCAAACGGACCCAACCCTATAAATTTTATGTGGGTCCTACACTTTAAACATTAGTTATTTCTTCTTTGTGAACACATGACGGTTGTTGACACCATTCAATGGTTGAGTCATATCACAATGAGTAAATTACAAAACTCGTCCTTTATGTATGTATGTTATTGCAAATCATGTCCTTTGTCTTCAATAATTACATTAATCATACCTAATGTTGACAAATCCTAACATGGTATATCCTTTACCCCAAACCAAGTTAAAATTCTCAGTTAAGTTTAGTCACGTGGGGCCCACGTGAGAGCATTAATGTCCTTTCCCCTACACCCTACTTCTTCTTCTTCCCCACTCCACCATTTAAGAGCCACCCACCACCACCATCTCCCTAAACCACCACCGTGTGTCACCATAACCAACCACCATCTCCCCCAAACCACCATCTCCGTCACAACCACCGTCTCTCCAAACCACTATCAGAAAAACCAAGGAGCGGAGATTAAGGTGAGAAACTCACCCGGGGGACTTGAATGGTGGCAATTTCAGAGCCAAATCACCGGCCTTTAACCACACGATCTTCAAATGGTCAGCGCCTTTTCGATTCCCACTGTCTTCTTCCTTTCCTATAAACAACAACCCTATCCCCATTTCTCCCTTCACTAAACCCTAACTCACACGATTCTCATTTCTATCAGATGTTAAATGAAATCAATTAGTCGTGTTGTTGTTCACGATTCTCTAACAACACATCCAGATAATTTCAAACCTCATCAACTCAATCAATCTCACACAACTTTGAACCAGAAGAAGAATAACAACAGAACAGAATTTCAAACTCACGATTCTTTAACAAATCATCCAGATAATTTCAAACCTCGCTGGATCTGCGTTTGTTGAGTCACCTTCTCCGAGATCTGTGGTGTTGGTGTGGTGGTGACATGGTCTTGAATCAGAGATCTGTGGTGTTGGTGTGGTGGTGGCATGGTCGTCGGTGATAACCCATCGTCGGCTTCCTGCTTATGGTGTGGGGGTGGTGTGGGTTGGAGTGAGGGTGGTGGTGGCATGGTCGCCGGCGAACCTGTTGTGGGCTTCAAGTTTGTGATGTGCGGTGATGTTGGTGTGAGGGTGATGGTGGTTGGTCATGGTGTTAAAGAGAGAGTAGAGAGAGTATGTGTGTGTGTGTTTTAGAGAGAGAGACAAAAGTTAACTGATGGTGTGTGAGGGGCGATTAGGGTTAAATTGGGGAGAAACAGTTGGTAGGTGAAAGGACATTAATGCCCTCATGTGGGTCCCATGTGACTAAAGTTAACTGAGAAATTTAACTTGGTTTGGGGTAAAGGATATACCATGTTAGGATTTGTCAACATTAAGTATGATTAATGTAATTATTGAAGACAAAGGACATGATCTGCAATAACATACATACATAAAGGACGAGTTTTGTAATTTACTCTATCACAATTCACAAACAATATATACACACCAAAAACTTAATAGCCCAAATAAATGTCAATAGATAGAAAATTTGAAAAGAATGGAGAGTCGGCCAAAGAGAGCCAACCCTTGAGTTCTCATAAATTACATCGGCCATATGTCTTGATAGCCATACAACATTCACCGTTCAATAAGCGAGTGTGGCACATATAGCCAACCAACCCTTTTAATTTTCAAGTCAAGCCCCTTCTCTTTTTCTTATACCACACTTCACTCCTAAAACTATTAATCCGCCCCGATGTGGGACAAACAACTCAAACTCTCAAAGTATAACCTTACCATCATAATCTCACTTTTGAGATATCAAACTATGATGATGCAAATCTCCTCGTTGTATCTCAAATTATAAGAAAAAGATGGTGACAACCATAATGACCATAATCGATCACACCTAGTATTGCATGAAATTAGTGGCAAGTGTTTAATTATAGCTGGGACTATTCCATACAACTTCCAAATCACAAGATACAAATTGATATATCGATACAAACAGTCAAACACACGCGCACACACCTCTGATCCCCGCCATGCAACAAATAATGGTTGATGGTGGTGGTTGGGGCAATGGAGGTGAATTGGAGATGGCAGGGGTGGCCGCAACTTGTTGGTGGTGGTAGATGGTGGAGTTGGTTGGTGACGACCCATTTGGATTTGTTTCGGGTTAACAAATATCATAGCAGTAACTCATTTTCACCTATTATATACATTGGAGTTAACTTTCGTTTTTCTCCCTGTGCTTTGGTCATTTTAACGGTTTTGTTTCAATAGTTTAAAAATAGCCATTTTCCTCCTTGGTCTTTCGAGTTTGTCGCCAGTTTGCTCCGTGGCTCTAACTTAGTTAAAACGTTCAATTAAAAGTAGGGGTATTTCGGTAGTTTACTCTCTGGCTCTAACTCAATTAAGACGTTTAGTTAAAAGTCGCGGTAGTCGTGGTCGGCATGTGGTAGTTGCAGGTGGTGGTGGATGGTTGTGGACGGTGATGGCCGGTAGAAAGAGTGGTTGGACAGATAAGGGATCAGAAAAGAATTACTTATATATATATATGTAAATAAACAAGTTATAGGTTTTTAGATGAAAAGACTTACATGCCCTTGCTTTTATCTATAAAATTACCAAAATCAGGGAGGAAGTGACTATTTTTAAACTATTGGGCAAAACCATTAAAATGACCAAATCACATAGAGCAAAATGGAAGTTAACTTTATACTTTGAGTACATGTAAATGAAATTTTGGCGGATATAGTTACAATGATAAAAAAAACTACAGCAGAGTATTGAAATAACATGTACTTATTATGTTTTGTAAAGCCAGAAAGGAACAGTATTGAATCATAACATAATTTCAAAATTTTTAAAAGACTTAGTTTTGCTATTCAAAAAGGGGTAGCGGCGCAGCTTGTTGCCCGTTTACCAACTATCTCAATGTAAACTATTATAATTGATGAACAAATTTACAATTGTGAATTATTTAAGCAAGGCAAGCAAAGCACCCCCAGAAGGAAAAGGGCCTTTTTTTTTTTTTTAATCGGGAGGTTCACTATGATACTCCAGGAAAAGGACCTTGAATTGATGGGAACGAAACTATCTTTCATGTTTGGTTAACCAAAAATAAATGTCAGAAATTCAGACCCCAAAAAGTTGCAACAACTTTAAAATAAATTACAAAGTTTCTGTTTGTTAGTTTGTTGGCTTTGCTTTCCCTAAGTTTAACAATGAATTTTGTTAAATAGACGTAGTATAAACACGCATCTTTATATATAGGTATAAAAAAGAGTGTTTGTTCATCTTCTTTAATCAATAGGATTATAATATTCAGTCAAAACTAACGATATGAAGTACAACACGACTATTGTTGAAACGAATGATAGGTGATGGATGTGTTTTATGATGGTCACGTTTGTTGATGTGACGATGGTTGTTTACGCCATCCCCGCCGCAACGTAGGGGGCTTAATCCTAGTTAATATTAATTATGATAACAATAATATTAATTATACAAAAATCATATTAATTATAATAACACTAATTGAGATTATACAAAAATGATATTAATTATAATAAGTGTAGTTTAGGTCCCGTATAGGCCTATACAACACCTATAGGGGACCTATACTACACTATATGATACGATACTACATCCATAGGTCCATACGATGCCTATACAAGACCTATACGACACTTATACTACAATATACGATACAATACGATAGGAGACTATAAGATAAGATACAACACTCGTATAGATATGTATGTGTAGTATAGGTCCCATATAGGACTATATGAAACATAAATCACACCTATAGTCCTATACGAGACCTACACTACACCTATAAGCCTATACGGGTGTTGTATCATATCGTATCATATAGTGTATAATATAAGTCTCGTATAGGATTATACAGGTTGAAGGGGTATGGTCCCAGATCTCGCGTCAGGATGACCGCGAATGACCATTACCCTCATCAAAAACCTCCAACAGCAATAAACTCACCTGTGTCCGCGTGGGCACACGTGAACACAGCGGTCCAATCTGTCCAGTGATGAGAAGACTTACCTTAAGGACGGAAACTAATGCTACGCATAGCGATGCGGCCACGCACCGCATCCTATGAACATTTTCGTCACGACAAGGGATCTGGACAACAGTAACAGTCACTCAGCAGGCAATGCGGCATAAACACCGCATCCCGCGTAAATCATGGATGGAACAACCAACGCGGGAACAACATCAATGACCACAAGCAGCGATGCGGCTTGACACCGCATCCTGCCTATAAGGCAAGTGGGTCTGACACCACAGTGCAAGTGGCACTGGGAACGGTCGCCTACCGGCCCACGTGTATACAACAGTCTGACACCACAGCAGGACGTGGCATCACCACAGTAACCGACAGGTCTGACACACCTGCAAATAGCTGTGCGATGTCAGGCTAGCTACTCAACTACCCTCCTCCACTCCTCGTCTATAAATACTAACCCCAAACCAGGTTTGAGGTATCACTTCTGAACTCTCTCAATACTACTACTATCACACTTTGCTTCCCAAGCAAACTACTGATTCTCACGCCGGAGAGTGGTAACAAGGAGCACCCCCCACCCCATCCTCCTTGTTGCGAGTCACGGTTTGTTTCCTTGTGCAGGAAACCCTCCACCAGACGATCCAGCCGGCGATCCTCGGAAAGAAGGGATTAACCCTCTTGACGAGACCAGTGAGTTAACCCACTTGGTTAACCATTGTTTCATCATTGGCGCCCACCGCTACTCTTAGCACTTTTTCCAACCATCCCTTTCTCTCCAAAGATCATGTCTGATCGTCAAAACAACACTACCGGGGATAACCTAAACCCCGCAAACCAAGGGCCTGCGGGAACCATTACCCTAGCCCCAAATGCTGAACACATTGGCACATCAGCGCAAGGGGGCGCATCCCTTACGTTTGGACACGATTTATCACAGTACGCTCCTGTGATACCTACATGCATGAACCTTCATGCCTGGTACGACCAACAAGCAGCTATGCTGGCTGCAACATACAACAGAGCTTGCGCAGAAGCGCAAGTATCTGCGGGACCCACCCCAGCACCACACACCCCTGCGGGTCGTACTTTACAGTACGACGGCAGGGCCCCAACACATCCGGCCTCCAAAAGCAGGCACGAAGATCGCGGTTCCTCTTACTGCGACGTCCGCACACTTGATGAGGACGACTCCACATATGGGTCCCGCCACAGGAGCCATATACAGAGTCGCCTAGGCCCACATGGCGAAACTAGGCGACAGTCTACAGCCCACCACGGCTTAGGCATTCATAGCCGACTGGGACCCCAGTCCCACCGTGAAGGGCAAGGCCATACAGATCCGGACGATGGTACATACCGTGCGGAATCCCATGCCACCAGCAGCAGACCGGGAGGACGCAACTACGTTCCTCCCACTCACCCCCGCACTACGTACCTCCGCGCTGCAAAGCATCACCGCGGCCAACCCTACAGGCCGAAATCTGCGGCCGAAAACTCCAAGTTCGTCCCAGAAATCGCCCACGCCGATGTCACCACCACAAAATTCCCATTAAACATTGGGAAATACAACGGTTCGACTGACCCAGATGATCACAACAATATCTTCGTCGGCGCCGGGTGCAACGGTAGGTGGGATGAACCCACCTGGTGTCATTTTTTCCTGTTGGTGCATTCATCTGTCGTCTTCGTCTTATGTCGAGTCTCGGGTTCGTTGTGAAGTTGATCAAGCATGATGTCCTCATGTTTAGAGATGACATCATCAAAGTGACATCATCACTTACATCATGGAAACTAATGCACGTGAAGATTACATGCACTAATGTAATCAGTTTGCATGTTCTCACATAAGACAAAATAGAATGTATAGATTTGTGAATGATTTCGCTTATTTGTTCATAGGGATTTCGCTTATATGGTCTTTGATGATTTCGCTCATGTGTCATGTTCACATAAGCGAAATCTCAACTAGTATATATAGGTGTCACATAGGCGAAATCAGAAGTAAGGTAGTCCATGTATTCCATGCCGAAGCTCTGCCGGTGTGAAGATCGATTGTAAACAACGTCAAATCAATACAATCAGTACATCAAGTGAAGATAAAGCTGTTACTAATTCTATTTCTTGTTTTCCGCACCTGAAATAGATCAAAACTTCTCTAATCGACTCATTCAGATCAGTCGAACGATCCTACAATTGGTATCAGAGCCAGTTGGAGAAGTTTTGTAGATTACAGCTTTATTTCATCGAGATTTCTATATTCTACACCTTCTCTCATCAGTTCAGGAAGAATTAACGATAAAAAACGGTTCAAATTTTCACAAATTGTATAAAAGTGACTATTAGCAAACCCTTGAAAGTTTCGGACAAAATTACGGACTAAAAATGGACCAAATTAGCTTCCGAGTTGATTCCGCTTATTTGGACATTCTCTAATTTCGCTCATATGACCATCTAATTTCGCTTTTGTGGACATCAGAGACTCCTGATTTCGCTTATTTGGACATTTTCTGATTTCGCTTTTATGACCATCATTAACATCTGATTTCGCTTATTGGGACATCAAGTGATTTCGCTTTTGTGAACATCATCGATGACTTGAAACTGACATCATTTGAAAGTATATTGAGTTGTGTGAACCGCTTGAACTGTCTTTCACGTGATAAATACATTGAGTTGTGTGTTTCATTAAACGAGGGTGACAGTACATCGGGAATAGAATATCACATGTGTTGTTGCCAGCTTGAGTGTGTCAGTACCATGTGATTGTTTTGTTCAAGAAAGTGCATGTGATAAGTCTTAATGGTTGTCGGTTATTTTTAAAAGTCAGTATATTGTCAGGTTGCATGTGAAGTATCATTCGAGTGTTGCTGGATTGTATCAGTCAGTGGTAAAATATTTTAAATCATATAGACCAAGCGGCCCAATCACATTTGAAATAAGACAAAGTGTCGGTAATTTGATTTGGAATTGAGTTGGTACATGTGAATATATCAGGCCATGTGTTAAACATCAGAGTTGTTGGTAAAAGTTTTGTAGATAAGTTCATATCAGTTTCAGCCCAATCATTACTAAAGTTCATTATTGACGGCCCAAGGTTCATTATCATTCTCGGCTCAATCAACATTTTTTTTTGTGGGTCAGGTTGTTGTATTTTAATTGTTGAAGTATTAAAATACAGTTGATCTGATAAAAAGTCTTGGCCCAAGTTGCACCATCGTTTTCGGCCCAATCATTGTGTTGTTTGATTCAAGTCTTGACCCATTGAAGTTGGTTAAAACAGTTTGGAAGTATTTCAGATTGTGTTGGGAGTTTTTGGGTGATTTGACTAGGTGAATCAGTTCGTGTGAAAGCTTGTTTGAAAAATTCTTCGATTCCGAATCATGGATATAAATTTTTTTAATATGACTAAAGAAACAATTGATAGAATAAATGTATTAACGAAAGAATTTGATTCATTTTCAGGTTATCCAGGAGAAAGTACAAAGAGTATCATTGAGAGGTATATCCATCTTGTTCGCTCAATGTCTGAGAAGGGTATGAAGAAAAGTCCAGATGAATGGGTTGATAAATTAGCTAATGCCATACCTCAACAAGAGTGGGGTACATATCTTTTGGATTTAAAAAGAAATGGAGAATACCCTGATTTGGCAATTGGTCAATTCATTAAGAAACTTGAAGAACAGATGGAGAGAAATGCTGAGAAGAAGAAAAGTCAAAGTGGAAAATCAATATTAAAGAAGAGCAAGAGTAAAGGTGTTCAAGTGGGAGAAGAACAGACCGAAGAGATTTCAGTTTTGAAAGACGAGAAGAAAGCTGATAAGAAACATATTTTTGATTTGCAGAAAAATTGTGAGAGGTTGAAATTTGAAAATGACAAACTGTTAAATGATTTGAACAGTTTGACATTAGAAAACAAGATTTTGAAAGAGAAAGAAAAGGATTTTGAAAGCAAAAAGAAATCTTCAGAAGATGAAGATTTCTGGATAAAATTGGAGAACAAAAATCTGAAAGCAAATGAAACAAAATTTCAAGAACAGTTAAAAGTTTTGGAAAATGAAAAATCTGTTCTTGAAAACATTAAAATTGAAAACGAAAAAACAATCAAGTCTCATCTTGAACGAATATCTCAGCTTGAAAATGAAGCTGAGAATTGAAGGAACAAAATTGATGAGCTTGAAAAGAAATTGAAAGGTTTTGTGACTTTATCTGTTTTCCCCTGTCCAAAACCGATCAATTCCATTCCAATAAGTGACTATGTCACAAACTTTGACAAAGTCAAAGTTGAAGATTGTGATGAGAAAACTGATGATGAAAATGAGGATTTTTATTCAGCAGACGAATCTGAGTCAGAGTCTGATGCTGAAAATGAGAAAAAGAAAATATTTTTGAAATTAAAAGAAAAATTTCAAGAAACTGTTCTGCAATCGACTGAAAAGGGTGAGTGCTCTACGCAAAAACCTTTGAAGAAGAAAGTGGAACAGAAACAAAAAGTTAAAAATTCAGAAAATGTTTATAACAATAATAAAAGCTCATCAGTTCAATCATGCAATCATTATAAAAAATCACAAAAATTAGAAAATCAAAACTCAAAAATTGTTGGTAATAAGTGGTGCAGGTCGGACCACAGTGCTTCAAAGCCAAATCCAACTTACAAGAGGAGAGATGGATATCACCAAGCCAAACAGTGCTATGATCTGAATGTTTGGACTGAAAATGGTGATTGGTACGATAACAGAGTGTGTTACCGATGCGGCTATCAAGGACACATTGCTGTTAACTGCCAGAGTTGGAGTTTTGAGTCAAGAAGATGTTTTAACTGCAACATCATTGGTCATATTGCTAGAGATTGCTCAAAGAGATCAATGAGAAGATCGAGGTTTGAATCTCAGGAGCAGGTGAAGAAACCAGTCAATGTCAAGCCCAAAGAACAGAAGGTTCAAGAACCTAAAGTTCAAGAAAAGAAAGTTAAACTTTCACAGGGGCAAAAAGACAGACTGAGGAAGAAGAGGAAGAAGGCGAGAGAGTATCTCGAAAGGATTTTGTCCTCGGATACAACTGGTAAAGCAGATAAAAGTTCTGATAAATCGTCTTGCTCGCCAAAGACTGACAAATAAAGCAAAACGAATTCTTCAGATACAAATCTGAGGACAGAGGAGAGAGTAAAGAAAGAGAGAAATATGAAAAAGAAAGTTGCTGGCAATGAATCTGTTTCTTCGGAAACAAAGGAGCCACATGTCGGCGATGAATCTGGCTCATCAAAGTCAGACAAGCCACGTTCAGGTGATGAATCTGGTGTGGTAAAGCCAGAGGAGCCAGTTGTTGAGGTAAAAATTGAGAATTCTGGTCTAACAATGGATGATGCAAATTTTCCACCATTGTTGAACAAGAATTCAAAATCACCCAAGGACCGTCAGGCTTGGGTGAATCTGTTTAAATGAAAAACCTGACTTGCCGGAGTTCCCAGGTTGGTAAGCGTGGAACATGAATCGGCACATTTCTTGAGAAATTCACGAAAGTGATATTTCGACTTACAAGTGGTAAATCAGGGACATTAAGTTGTACTTGATTTTCTACAAGTGATTGTGTTGAAAAAATCGATAAATGTTAAATCATACAAGTGGTTAAAGAGAACAAAGTGATGAAAGTTCCCCGTATTTGTGAAAAGACACACAAAACTTACTTTCCGGAAAAACCATTTTGATTAAAACAAACTTAAGTGTTTTGAAATCACTATGGGAAAATGTTTTGTTGTGAGGGGGAGTTCTGATTGTTTATGCCAGGTGGATGGAGAATTGAAGTGATTCTCATCATGTTGTCAAGTTTGTACAGTTTGTTTCAAATTTTCTCAGAAAATCAAAATTGAAACATATTTTGATTTTAGGGGGAGAAAAATTTTAAAAAAATTAGAAAATTTGAAAATGTCAAAAACATTGAAAAATTTAAAAAATGAGTTTTGCTGAAACAAGAGGAAATGATAGAAAATCAGTGGACTATCACAGCATGCTAAAGAAATGTAAAGTCTAAATGTGATAAACGGTCTCACTAAAGATGTGACGATAGGCTCAGCTAGACTAGTAGATTTGCGATAACGATACAAACTTAAATGAAAAAGCCTAGTTCTAGTGGGAAACATGGTTGAAAGCATAGTACTTAGTTTTTGTCCTTCTTGACTGTGTGCCTACTCGGTAATCGCTGGTTGTCGAAAGACATAAAACTGGTTAAGTTTGTGAACTTTCACAACTTTGCTGAAAAATCGCTGTGATTGTGCTTTTTATTTTGCAAAGACTTAAACTTGTTTTATTTCTTTATTTTGTTTAAGCATCGGACATCCTCTGCGTATACGTGAGTATCGACCTGGATGTTGTTGCCTAAACGTTCTGCTTTATTTTCTTTGGTGTTTCGTTTAAGCTTTGGACCTCCTCTGCGTATACGGAAGTATCGACCTGGTGGTTAAAGCCTAAACAACTTCAACTTGTTTTATTTTTCTTATTTTGTTTAAACATTGGACTTTCTCTGCGTATACGGAAGTATCGACCTGATTGTTAATGTTTAAACATTCTGCTTTGTTTTTCGCACAAATCACAGTTGATAAAGTTTAAAGGCATTACTTGAGTCAGTGTATTGTATGATGAGGGGATATGCTGAGATCGTGGGGTTCATAAGAATTTTAGTGCTATATTAATATATCTTAACGTATCGGTAAGCATTTCGAAAGTTTTTAGATTGAGCTTAAGTGGACAACAATATCGTCAATCAAAGTGAATTGTTTAGAGCTTAAAATGAAATCAAGCTTAACGGTGTTGGTGATTGGTCTAAAAAACTGATATGATCCTCTTGCACGAACTCACAAAAATATTGTTTGTAAATATTTCTTCTCTGCATTTCATTACATTCAAAAATTCAAAAAGATTTTAGTGTGTTTTAGCATAATTTTTTTTTGAAAAATCCAAAAATATTTTCGACAACTGATGTTGAAAAGCTGATTTTCAAAATTCCAAGTGCTGAACATGATGAACTGGTTTGGGAGTGTGTGTATTGAATTGAGAAATTTATTTTGAGAAAGAAGTTGAGATTAGTTAATCAGGGTCATTAATTTGAACTTGATGGAACTATTTCTAATAAGTTTTTTCTTATTGATTTAAGTAAAAACTTATGTGGTGGTGAGAAAATTTGTGCAGGAAATGAGCTTAAACAAGAGATAAAGCCAGGGATTGATCTCAAGGTGATAGCTAATTCCAGATGGTGATCCTATCATGATGAGAGGGGGAGTCTGACGAGGTTAGAGCCAAAGAGAAGATCCTGGTATATGCCAAGAAAGAAAAGAGACTGATAAAGACTGAAGATGCGAAGACTCGACACTTAAGACTCGTCAACATCTGAGGGGGAGTCTGTTGGTGCATTCATCTGTCGTCTTCGTCTTATGTCGAGTCTCGGGTTCGTTGTGAAGTTGATCAAGCATGATGTCCTCATGTTTAGAGATGACATCATCAAAGTGACATCATCACTTACATCATGGAAACTAATGCACGTGAAGATTACATGCACTAATGTAATCAGTTTGCATGTTCTCACATAAGACAAAATAGAATGTATAGATTTGTGAATGATTTCGCTTATTTGTTCATAGGGATTTCGCTTATATGGTCTTTGATGATTTCGCTCATGTGTCATGTTCACATAAGCGAAATCTCAACTAGTATATATAGGTGTCACATAGGCGAAATCAGAAGTAAGGTAGTCCATGTATTCCATGCCGAAGCTCTGCCGGTGTGAAGATCGATTGTAAACAACGTCAAATCAATACAATCAGTACATCAAGTGAAGATAAAGCTGTTACTAATTCTATTTCTTGTTTTCCGCACCTGAAATAGATCAAAACTTCTCTAATCGACTCATTCAGATCAGTCGAACGATCCTACATTTCCCACAGACCCTAACAGGTCTGGCCAGGGCATGGTTCGATTCTCTACCACCAGGGTCAGTCACCACATTCGAGGACTTACAAGAAAAATTCCTCGCGCATTTTAGCCAGCAACGACGCCATGAACGTGATTCCATGGACGTGATGAACAACTGGCGCAGGGATAACGAATCGCTCGAAGCATTCGTTGTCCGTTACAATAAAGAATGCCTAGAGATAGGCGATGTCGCCGACCAAATGGCACGTAACCATTTCATTGTTGCCGTTAAAGACGAGCAAATGGTCATGAATATCTCTGGCAAAGATGGTTTGCCTAAAAAGTGGGAAGATGTCATGGCTGCGGTCAAGACATACGCCCAGACTCAGCGGTCTCTAAGACCGCACATGTCAAAGGCACAACCCCAGTCGGAAGGCCAGTCTTCCCGCCAAGAGCCCAAGCGCAGCAATAAGCACAACCGGGACACATGGAATCGTGGCAGCGATTCCAGACCATATGTCCCACGAAGCAACCAGCCCGATGCAAGGGCTACAATCAACGCCCAACGCGAAAATCGGGCGGCAAAAAAGGAATCTCGGGACCGCAGCTGGACCGAGATTAACCAGTCGCCAAGCGACGTCCTTCTCACGGACGCACAATTCCTGCGACCGGCCCAACCGATGAAGTCTAAAAAGAACCAGGATCTCGCACTCTACTGCGAGTATCACAAGGACAATGGCTACACAACAAACAGCTGCATCAGTCTCCGACTGGAGATTGAGCGAGCCCTAAAAGAGGGGAAACTGCAACATCTGATGACAGGCGCACAAAAAGCTACCAAGCGCATCACTCCCCACAATGAGGGCACCTCCACGGGTAAGAGGACCATGTATGTGGCCTCTAACCACATGATCAATGGAGGAAGAGGAAGGCCACGCAAGGCGGGAAGAAGACCGGAGAATGACTGGAAAGACGAGCAAGTCGTCTTTCCAAAAGTCCGAGGCGGCCCGCGCGATAGACGCGCCGTGGTTATCACAGGCCACCTGGCTCACTACTGTACCGAGCGATTGTTCATCGACCCGGGCAGTACATCTGATATTATATACGAGCAATGCTTCAACCAGTTCGATCAAGAAGACAAAGATCGACTGCAACCAGCGGATTACCCGTTGGCCGGGTTTGCAGGGGAAACCGTATCCCCCCTGGGCCAGATTACTTTTCCTGTACGCCTCACCAACGGGAGGCACACAAGAACGGAGGAGGTAAACTTCATGGTTTTACCGCACACCTCCAAATACGACGTACTTCTCGGGAGAGAATCCCAGGGCGATTTCAACATGATCACATCCGTCCCTCACTCTGCTATCGGTTTCCCAACCGAGACGGGGGTCGCGATAATATATGCCCGAAGGGAAGTTTTGTCTACGGACGACCTGCGTCCAGCCAAGGTAGCAAGGCCCACCCCCAACACGCAACCAGAAAAATGGGTGCTTAACGCAAGACACCCAGAGCAAACGATCACATTGGGCCATGCCTTGACACCTACCATCAGAGCGCGCCTGAAGCAACTCCTCTTCAGGAACCAAGACATTTTTGCGTGGACACCCGCAGACATGACAGGGGTACCACGCGACATAGCACAACACTTCTTGAATACCATGCCAGGTAATAAGCCAGTGATCCAAGGCCAACGCCACCTTGGATCAGCAAAAAACGCGGCGATGGAAGAGCAGGTGCAGGAGCTGCTCTCCGCAGGAATCCTGCGGGAAGTCAAATACCAGACTTAGTTATCCAACCCAGTCATGGTAGAAAAACCAAGCGGGGGCTGGCGCATGTGTGTCGATTACAAAGACCTCAATAAGGCCTGCCCCAAGGATTGTTACGCACTTCCGGAGATCGACGAGAAGGTCGATAACCTCGCACCATTTAGATGGAAGTGTTTCCTCGATTGTTACAAAGGCTACCACCAGGTACAGATGGCAATCGAAGATGAAGACAAAACGGCATTCCGCACTCCTACCGGGAACTACTGCTACACCAAAATGTCGTTCGGTTTGCGCAACGCTGGCGCAACATATCAAAAGTTGATGAACGACACTTTTCGCGGTCAAATCAGCAAAAGTGTCGAAATCTATATGGACGACCTGGTCGTCATGAGCATGGAGGAAGACACCATGCTCAACGATATCGAAAGAACATTCCAAACTATGCGAAGCGTCAACATGAAGCTTAATCCAGGGAAATGCTCGTTTGGAATGTAAGAAGGAAAATTCCTCGGATTCATCGTAACCAAAGATGGATTCAAGGTAAACCCGGAAAAGGTTCAGGCGATCGAACGCATGCCATCGCCCTCTACGATGAAAGAAATGCAACGACTAGCCGGCAGGCTAGCCGCACTAAACAGATTCTTAGCCAACCACGCAACTAAGTCTTACCCTTTCATCAAGACCCTGCGGAGCTGCCTAAAAAAGGAACAATTCCAATGGACCGCAGAGGCCGAAAAAGCTTTCCGGGAGATGAAAGAGTGTTTGATCCAGCTCCCAACTTTAACCGCACCACGAAAAGATGAGCCACTAATTTTATACCTGTCTGCCGCGGACAACGCGGTGGGCGCGGTACTCATAGTGGAACGGGAAGGAGTCCAAACACCCATCTACTACATCAGCAAAATGCTCAACGACCCAGAGACAAGGTACTCCATCATGGAGAAATTGGTACTGGCACTAGTGCACGCATCGAGACGTTTACGACATTACTTTGCAAACCACGTCATCACAGTGTTAACTAACTACAGGATCGGCCTATCCTATCCAAACCCGACATCTCTGGGAGGTTAGCAAAATGGGCAATTGAGCTGGGCGCACTTTCACTGAATTATAAGCCACGCCCCGTAATCAAAGGCCAAGTCTTGGCTGATTTCGTTGCTGAAGTACCAGCAAACCGCATTCAAGAATGCGAAGAAGAACAAAACCCGACATCACCACCATCCTCCGCAGAAACCTTGGCACTGTATACAGATGGTGCATCCAACGAAGATGGTGCTGGTGCAGGTCTGCGACTCGTCAGCCCCGATGGCCAAGAGCTAACCTATGCAATCCGCCTCGATTTCAAAAGCACGAATAACGAAGCGGAGTACGAGGCTCTATTGGCAGGGCTACGGTTGGCAGTCAAACTCGACGTCAAACATTTGGAAGCACACGTCGACTCACTACTGGTTGCAGGGCATATACGCGGTGACTATGCCGCAAAAGGGGACATCATGATCCTCTACCTCGAACAAGCCTTGCAACTGAAATCAAGGTTCACCTCCTTCAATATTCGCCATATCAACAGGAGTGATAATAAACCTGCGGATGCACTATCAAAACTTGCATCCACCAACTTCCAACACCTGGCAAAAGAGGTACACATCGAAATTCTGCAAAATCCTTCAGTACCCCTGCGTCAAGTCGATGTCATCCAGTACGGTACAACATCCTGGATGACACCGATAATTGCATACTTACAATCAGGTGTTACTCCTGAAAGCAAGGCAGAAGCACGCAAGCTACAATACAAAGCGTGTCATTACCAAATGGGAGACGGCATCTTATACCGTAAATCATACATGGGGCCACTCTTACGATGCGTCAACCCCCAAGATGCCATATACCTTATCAAAGAAATTCACGAGGGAATATGTGGCATACACGCAGGGCCACGCATGGTCGTGGCCAAAATAATGAACGCCGGGTACTACTGGCCCGGCATGCACCTGGACGCAGTCAAAGTCTTACGCAAGTGTTTCAATTGCCAGCGACATGCTCCCAAGACCTTGCGTCCAAAGAACAACCTGATCCCCGTCACCACCGCATGGCCATTCCAAAAATGGGCAATCGATGTGGTGGGACCGTTTCCAGACGCACCCGGTGCAGTGAAATTTATCATAGTGGCTGTTGATTACTTCACAAAATGGGTAGAGGCAAAGCCACTTGCATCAACCACCGCTATGATAACAAGGAAATTCGTGTGGGAACATATCATCTGTCGTTTCGGTCTACCAATGTGCATCGTCACCGATAACGGTACCAACTTCACCGCCGATGACTTTCAAAAATGGCTAAAAGAGCTAAACATTGAACACATATTCTCCTCAGTGGCGCATCCGCAAGGGAACGACCAAGTCGAGAGTATCAATAAAAGCTTAGTGGAAGGCATCAAAGCACGATTGGGAACAGCCAGATGCGGCTGGGTTGATGAACTCCCAAGTATTTTATGGGCTCACAGGACAAGCCCAAAAACAAGCAACGGTGAGACACCCTTCAGCCTGGTCTATGGCACTGAAGCGATGGTCCCCGCGGAAGTAGGCCTCCCCTCACCTAGAATGTTGGCTATCAACAAGATAGACAACAATGAGGAACGCAGGGTTGACTTGGACCTCTTGGAAGAAAGGCGCGAAAACGCTGCCATCAACGAGGCCAAATACAAAACCAAACTTGAAAAGTACTACAATGCACGCGTTCGCATTTGTACTTTCAACCCGGGAGACTACGTCCTTCGCGACAATGAAGCATCTAAGCGGAACGCCCAGGGAAACTTGCCCCCAAGTGGGAAGGACCCTACCTCATCCAAGAGGTCCTGGGCAAAGGCGCGTATAAACTTCAAACACTTGAAGGCGAAACTATCGCACGCACATGGAATGCACAACAGCTTCGACGCTGTTATATGTAAGCCATGTTTTTTACATTCACCATGTAACCTATCAGGCCACGGCCCATTTGCAAATAAATAAATAGACGATTCAATGCAATATTGTTTATTTATTTCTATTATAAATGCGTGTTCCACTCTGAGGTATACACAAAAACAGATTAGCAAAATCTTCATTCGTGATACCCACACAGAGTGGTAACCACACGCAACTATTATAATAGGCCAGCAATGGCAACACTGTTTGTCCGACCAAAGACAATTCTTCATACTTGCATATCACCTAGATATGCAAAAGGCAATTACAGATTTAGTGTCACTCACAGTAACATTAAACTCTTACAAATTCAAACATGCAAGTAGTAAAAACACTTGCACAAATTGAACAGAACAATTCTTTATATTCAAAAAATTCCTACACCTGCGCGGTGCACAGAGAATTTACATAAAGTTTTTAAACAATTACATGAGGAAACAAAAAAGGCACGCAGGCCAGCCTAGTCTTTCTTTGTGCCGCTGGAACCCTCACCGTCCTTGCTTACCACAGAAGGTTTTTCCTCATGTTCTTCATCAGCTTATAACACTCGTAAGCGGTCCACATAGTCTTCCGCTTCTAAACACTTTTCAAGATCCTCGAGACCGGAAAGGGTTGTGTCATTATACGTCGCAACCGCAGCATCAAGAAGCGCTTTAGTATCCACACCGTGGAACCCGGATCGCTCATCAGTATATCCGCCCTGGGCTACAACATTCATATGGCTAATACAGCGATTATAGCCAGCTTTAAAACCAGCATCCCGGGCACGCTCCTTAATCTCATTAACACCTGATACATTCTCAGGTGCGTCAAGGATGGCAGTAACAATCTGCGAAACAAGAATACAAAGGTTATCAAAGGCAAACCTATAACAAAAATAACAAAAGCAACGAATGCTTACATGCCCGATCCCGCACATACGCATCCATTCATGGTCAGCCTTGAGCAGCTTAAGTGACGAATCAAGGCTATCTCTAGCCTCCTCAGCTTCTCTTGCCCGCGCTTCAACCTCATCAACGCGGGCAGAGACCTCCTCAATAGTGGCCCCCCGGGTCCGCACTTCAGCCTGTTAACAAAACAAAAACAAGTATACAAAAATAATCAACACTTGTGAGATGTACAAATTCAAAAGCAAGAAACTTATACCTGGAGGCCCAAGATAGTTTTGGTTAAATTGGTGCGGTCAACATTCGCCCCTTCAAGAGCCTTTGCAGTGCGGGCCTCCGCCTCCTTGGCCTCTTCAAGAGCCTTGGCGAGGCGAGCTTCCGCCTCTTTGGCCTCTTGGGCAGCCGCAACAGCTGTTGCTTTCTCTTTAACCAGCGCAGCATTTGCTGCCTTAGCATTGACAAGCTCCTGGCGAACATGAAAGAGAGTTTCATTCTGTTTGGCCCAAGAGTCTTTCCAAGCCTTGCGCTCATTAGAAAGTGTCTCGCGCTCATTAGAAAGAGATTCTTTCCAACTCTGGCGCTCAGTGGAAAGCAGTTTGGCAAGGGTACGAACCTGTTTAAGCTCAGCAGTTGCAGCCCACTCTTCAGTCTGCTTACGCTTTTCAAACGCAGCCCTATCCCTTTCAAGCTGCTCGGCACCCTCACGTGCAGCCTTCACCAACTCCTCATCCTCTGCACGCAAGCGCACATTCTCCTCCTCCCTGCGCCCCAACACCTTATAGTTTTCCATAATGGCATTGGCCATTACGGAACTCCCAACAAGCATGGAGGAGAGTTGGTTAATCTGGGCTTCAGTTGGTAAGGCACGGGCCCGGGTGACTTCAAAAGGGGTGCCCAAACCACCCAAAATCTCCCTACTTGCGGATGGATCAGCACTAATATCATCCCCCTGCAGTACGGTCCAGGGGGGGCGGTGGTAAGCCATGGCCCGATCTTCCGTATAGGTGCGGTAATAATACTCCAATTCAGACTCTTCAGGCTGAATGGGAGTCTCTACAAAACCCGCACCCCCAGAACCGGTACTAGAAGTCTTCTCAGCAGCAGGAGACTTTGGCCTTTCAGTATAAGCAAATTTCAAGTTCAGACCATCAGTATCCTCTGGGGTAATGACATTATCATGGGAATCCATCGTGTCATGGATCTGGGACGCAGGCCCCTTCCCAGTATCCTCCTCCCGCACAGAGGGCTCAGGCGTAATAACCTTATGAACCCCCACATCCACAGAAGTGTCATGCGGGGGAGGAGGAGGAGCATCAAACATGGAGAACCCTTCATCTTGGGGTTCTGCAATCAAAGCAAAGATACGTTAAACTACAAGTACAAATACAAAATATTTGTCCAAGTTATGCATCACGTACCAGGAACAACGGCAGGCTTCCTTTGTCCCACAAAAGCCGCGCGTCTGGTCTGAATTTTCGGCTTCTTTTTCTCACCAGCATCAACAGCTTTCCCTGCTTTCCTCTTCTTCTCATCAGTAGCCTTAGAACCCGCAGTGGTTCCACCTGTGGCCGCACCAGCACCTGGAACACCCAAGCCCTCAAGGGTGTCAGATACTACCACGTAATTGGTATATCTGCGGAAATGAGATCGAGAGATACCTGCTGCATGCGGAACCAAAGGCGGAACAACAGGAGCTTCAGTTTTCTTCTTGCCGCGACCCCGCACGGGTTTATCAACTTGTTTCTTCTCTGCATTCTTTTTGGGAGCACCCTTTGACTCAAACTTACCAAGGGCCCCAAGAGTACCTGCATGTAGAATATCAGCAACATGAAAATTATAAGGCAAGAAAAGCAGGCTACGAATTATACCTTTGCCCTGCGGCAGGAGTGCATTCATTGCCTCGCGTGTAGGAACGCGGAAGTTATGGAGAATGGTCAAATTAAAACCTGCACCTACAGCAGTCTTGACAATATCAACCTTGCCAGTAAAGGTTGGATCAAATATCTTCCACAGCTCAACAACAACTTCTGATAATACACGTTCAGATTAATAGCAAACAAGGGAATAATGAAACCGCACAAAAGTAAGAACACTTACCACCAGTTTTCTCCCGCACAACGGGCTTTGCATGCCTATCAGCCCTAGTCAATAACATCCGCAACATCCACAATTCATTGTTCTCCAACGGCCTATGCTCAATAGTCCTCAACCTTGGGAACCACTCCGCATTCTCCGCATTAGGAATGGGAAGATCCTCCGCAGGAATAGGCTCATTAACATTCCGCAAAGTCATGTTGAGAACAACCGCGGCAGCTTTAATATAGAAGAATTTGCACTTCCACTTTGTAATACCCTTGGGAGGGGTCATCAACTTGGTACTTCCGTACCGTTCTCTGAAAGAGAAGAACCCAGTGTTCACCGTCAACTGATAAAACCCCCGGAAATTATCAACGGTAACCGGCAAACCAAGAGCACGAAAAGTTGATTCAAAGTGTCTAATACGAATAAATCCAAAAGGACTCATCTGAGAGATATGGACCTTGTAATACTCCAACAACTCAGCAACAAAAACGGTCAATGGTAAACGAAGGTTACCATCGATGAAAGAATCGGCCCACATGGTCACATGACCGGCTGGAGCACAAGCACCGGTGTCACCATCTTGGGGATAAACAGCCCCAAACTCGGGGGGCATCTGTGTACTGGTCATCAGTTGGTCAAACGACACTTTCGACCACTTCAAAGGTGGCAAGCCACCACCAGGGGCACTACCACCATCATCTTCGTCTTCACCGCCCACCGAAGAAGAATGAGCAGGGTTTTCACCCTCCACATTGTGTGGACTAGATGGTTCAGCCATCAGAAATAAGAAAAAGAAAGAAGTATGAGTTTACAAGAAAAACTCAGAAGATCACCGGAAGAACAGGCAGATTGATCGGAGAAGATGAAGAGTATGGTCTCTTTTCACCGGAGAAATTTTTTGAATTTTGAACAAAGTGGGGAGAAACCAAACGGTTTCCCCTTATATACTCATCGCAATTAATGCGATGCAGTAAACCGACTTACCACGTTCAAAAAGGGCCACTGACGTATCGCCACGTGTTCAGCGGTTTTTCAGCTGACGGTTATCACGCGCGCATGGCCGCCCACGCGCCTGACAGAAGAGACCTTTACACTACTTGCTACAGTGCAGTTATGACCTCGGTCAGTGCAAACGTCCTTTCAGATCACCACATGTCAGAATCCTACCAACTTTCAACAACCCACACGTGCCATCAGCCACGTAGACAAACAAAAACGACAAACATTATCCAAACTTAAGCGGCATGCGGTTTTTCTGGTTTACCGCACCATAACCCATACCGCATGTCGTTTTTTACATGCCCCTCAAAAAAGAAAAAAAATATATATCTTTAAATTATATAAGGGGGTATAAGCAATAACCGCACATACCCACGCGCACACGTAGAATATGCGGAGAGGACACACACCAACCCGCACAGGTGTGTCAGATACTCAGAACCAGCATGGTTCTTTGGACTGCGAAAACCGCTTCTCAGGATGAGGTAAACCGCACTCCATGTAAGCTTCTTCAAGCTTCAAAACCCTTATTTCCGGTTCACAACCACGGAGGGAACGCAAACAGCTTCTCCTTAAGGAAAAGGACAAGTATGCTGAGCTACCGCACATCAGCAACCCTGTCTCCTGAACCTTCAGGAGCTACGTCCAGGCTACAAGACTTCTAGAAGCGAGTTCTTTGCTGCAAACCGCAACCACTCGTGAGTAGTTACTACAAACCGCAACTATGCGAACGGTAGCTACGGAAGAGCCACAACTAAAGCACCATGCGGAGGAGCAAAGCTACTTCAAGAAAAACTGCTTTTCAACAAAGCATTAAGGAAAGTGGCTACAAAACGAATGCGGAAGAGTTTCAACCAACTTCCCAAGTATCTAAGGTGATCTCCTCCGGTAAACACTACTTAAAGAAAAGTTACTTTCCACCAAAGCGTGAAGGAAAGTAGCTCCAGAACAGTGGTAACAAGTCTGCTTATAACTAGTTACCCACCTATGGACCGCATAGAATAAACAATGGTGGGCACAACCCTGCCTATGACCATGTTTATCTGCCCATAGTTCAGATTCACATTGTTCGACCAAACACGGCCAACAATGGCGCAACTACCCCACGTTCCTCAAACAAACATGGCCAACAAGGTGCGGCAACGAGGTAACCGCAAAGGACGTACGGTTACTAGAGAGCTAAGCCTCAGAGGACGTGCGGTTACTTGAGAGATAAACCGCAGAGGACGTGCGGTTACTAGAAAGCTTAACTGGAGAACACGAAAACCCCGCAAAAAAGGGTTCATCATAGCATGTCCAGTTGCTGAACATAGAGCTTGAGCAAAAGTACTTACACTTTGCACTAGCTGACGCAGAGGTTACAACTAAAGTGACGAAGATGTACATCTTCAGTCACGATCTCAAAGGTTGGTTCGAACCCTGCGAACACCTTCAGTCACCGTTTCAAAGGTTGGTTCGAAACACCAACAGGTGGCTGATGACATCAATAAAAGGTAGACTAAGAGTCAAGTCCTTGGCTGAGAATTCCGCATCAGACGGAACTTGCTCACCAAACACCCTTCTCGAAGGAAGGAACAATCCACTCGAAAGGCCTACTACTTACTGAAAGAAGGAGCCATCTGCATGGCCCATATTTAACCTTCTAGACAACATAGTCCAGTATCCCTCCCACATGCAACTTGCATACGGAAAGAACACTAGACTGGGGGGACTTGAAGGGGTATGGTCCCAGATCTCGCGTCAGCATGACCGCGAATGACCATTACCCTCATCAAAAACCTCCAACAGCAATAAACTCACCTGTGTCCGCGTGGGCACACGCGAACACAGCGGTCCAATCTGTCCAGTGATGAGAAGACTTACCTTAAGGACGGAAACTAATGCTACGCATAGCGATGCGGCCACGCACCGCATCCTATGAACATTTTCGTCACGACAAGGGATCTGGACAACAGTAACAGTCACTCAGCAGGCAATGCGGCATAAACACCGCATCCCGCGTAAATCATGGATGGAACAACCAACGCGGGAACAACATCAATGACCACAAGCAGCGATGCGGCTTGACACCGCATCCTGCCTATAAGGCAAGTGGGTCTGACACCACAGTGCAAGTGGCACTGGGAACGGTCGCCTACCGGCCCACGTGTATACAACAGTCTGACACCACAGCAGGACGTGGCATCACCACAGTAACCGACAGGTCTGACACACCTGCAAATAGCTGTGCGATGTCAGGCTAGCTACTCAACTACCCTCCTCCACTCCTCGGCTATAAATACTAACCCCAAACCAGGTTTGAGGTATCACTTCTGAACTCTCTCAATACTACTACTATCACACTTTGCTTCCCAAGCAAACTACTGATTCTCACGCCGGAGAGTGGTAACAAGGAGCACCCCCCACCCCATCCTCCTTGTTGCGAGTCACGGTTTGTTTCCTTGTGCAGGAAACCCTCCACCAGACGATCCAGCCGGCGATCCTCGGAAAGAAGGGATTAACCCTCTTGACGAGACCAGTGAGTTAACCCACTTGGTTAACCATTGTTTCATCACAGGTGTTGTATCATATCCTATACTTATTATTATTTTTTATTTAAAATATAAAACTTATTTTTTTTATAAAAATTGCTAAAACAATTAATATTGTATAAAATGTTTGTAAAAAAAACTTATATACACCCTATATTGGCTTATACGTGGTATATATATGGGACATGAGTCATATACGAGACCTATACGAGGGGTCCTATACATCACGTATAGGCCTGTACGCGGCGTATAAGAGCAGCCAAACCAGAACTGACATGAGTTAGACACTGAGTTTGTTCTAACCCTATATCCCCGTATACGAGGCAGAGGGTGTGCAAATAGGCAGATGGGGTGTGTGGATACTGGATAGTTTGAGCCAGGCAGGAGGAAGGTGCATTTATGTAAAAAAAATTTTGAACGGCAAATTAGGATCACTGACGGACCACTGGAGTATTATCGTGCCACCAGCAGAACCACCAGATTATATCTATCTCCACTACGCTATAATGCCTATACACTAATTCAGGAGGAAAACCCAATAAATCTGGGAAAAACCCCTTTATGAGAATCGAATGCATGACCTAATGGTCTCGAAGTCTTATCTAACTCTTAAGATGCCACTATGCTATAATACCATGGTGCATTTATGTAATTAACCACCCAAACCAAATCCAAGTAGATTAAACCGGTGTCTATAACTCATAAATATATATATAAAATCGAGTTCCTTCCGACCACCCGACAACGGCGGATTTGAACACACAAACGCCGTGAAATGGGGTTCGTCTCCTTCCTCGGAAGGCTCCTTTTTGCCTCTCTTTTCATCCTCTCCGCTTGGCAAATGTACGTTTTCCAGATCCACCTTTTCATCTTCTTTCACCTTAATTAATTAATTAATTAATTATTATTTCTAGCATCATCCCATCTTTAGATAGATCTACCTTTATTATTATTCTATTTTCCACATATTTTGATCTTATTTTAGCCTGTTCATTGATCTTATTGTTTTCATTTCATTTAGGGATTGTTTGGTTAAGCTTTTGAATTGATATTGGAATGTATGATTGCCTCTTGGATGATTTAGTTGCGATTTTAATAATATGCTTTTTGAATGTCCCTTAAATTGAAGCAAGAATCTGTCACTTTACTAGCTTTTTTTTTTTTAAATTTATTTGTGAATTTGTGTATTAATACTGCTTTATCCAAACCTTGGAAACTATTATATATTTTCTATTTAAATGAGCAATAAAGTTTGTAACTACTAAGTAACTATAATCTGTCTGAATTATTATAGCATGCAGTGGCCACTAGGGCTGCAAATGAACCTAACGTTCAAAGAACAGTTTGTGAATTGTTTGGCGGGAAGTTCGTTTGTGTCCGTTCGTTTATTAAACAAACGAACACGAACAAGAAATTTTGTTCATTTAGTTAAATGAACGAACATGACAGATGTCGCGTTCGTTCATGTTCGTGAACGTTCGGTAACGTGTCCGTTTATGTTCGATAGTTCATTAGTGTTTTTAGCTCTTATATTTTCTTTAAATGACAAATAAAAAAGTATCAATGTATTTTATATTCTATTCTATTCCTGAACGCTTGTTTGTGTTCGTTTGTTTCCATTTGTGTTCATGAACGTTTGTTTGCGTTCATTGCCTAAAATTAACAAACGAACACGAACACGTTCATTTTCTTAACAAACGAACACGCACATAAAATCGCGTTTGGTAAGTGTTCATGAACAGTTCGTGAACACATATATTTCCTTAACAAACGAACACGAACACGGTCTTGTTCGTGTTCGTTCGGTTCGTTTGCAGCCCTAGTGGCCACATTGTTGTATTAGTCTCCAATTTATAACATGCCTGATATTGCTTCATCATTAGGTTGGCTCGTTTCATGTAGTGGTGCTAGACAGGTCGTGCTCACGGGTTGAACCCAACACGAACCCAAAAATCGTGTCAAACACATGAACCCAAACATGACCACTTAACCTGAAATTTTTGATATATTTGCTGCATATTAATACTCTAAAATTACAAATGCACAACCAAAATATAAAGATGTATATGTTTAAAGTAGTATAAAACCTCATGCCAATTTTCTTTTAGCCTTTAAATTTTGGCGTAAAATACCCAACCTTTTTAAATTATAAAATAAAATACGTTATTTAAAAAATTATAAAACATGGGTTAAACGGGTCCCTTACTGTCAGGTTGACATGAGCTTGACCTGTTTAGTTAAACTTGTTCGTGGGTTAGACCCAAAACTACACCGAACCTGTGTATACTAAATGCAAACTCGCTAATTCGTTGTTAGGTTCAGACCCCTACTTTCATGTGGATTTGTATGTAGTACTTTGTAGTTGTTGCATGCTATTAAATTGATGGTATAAAAATGGCTCAATATGGCGATGCAAGTGCTTTCTTTTTAAACCACCTGTTATGTTTACTAAAATGTGTGATTATGTTAGTAACTGTTATGCTAATTACTAATTAGTGCTGGCACATATTTCAAATTAAACCTTATTAATAAACACACTCAAATAAGCTCAAACATATCTCAACTTAAAAAAAAAATTATCTTTTCGCCCATAAATGATAGTTGCCAAAGGCTTGATGAAATATCTTTTTTTAACCGTTATAGAAAATACTTTAGATACCATTCATCATCATCATCATCGTACTCAGTAAATTCCACTAATAGCAAAGCAAAGGTAGGGTCTGAGGAGGGTAAGATGTAGACAACCTTACCTCTACCCTGTAGGAATAGAGAGGCTGCTTCCAGTGAGACCCCCGGCTCGATAGTAGTTTTGCATCAAGCCTTAGACATAAGGCACATAACACTCAGCAATCAGGACAAAGACCGATTAGTGCATGTACCCTTTTGTCTTTCAGCTATCAACGCCACCACATGATGCATGATTAACTGTCCTCAACAATTAAACACTCAGCAATCAGGACAAATACTTTAGATACCATTGTAACAATTAAACACATACATTAAACTAGCGGCGATATGATACATAGAGCCACTTGAATGCATAATGTTTGTTCTGATGTTTGAAGGCCCATTTATTTCTTTTCTGTTTGTTAATCAGGTTCAATGATTTTGGCAATGATGGTGGCCCTGCTGCAAAGGAACTAGCTCCTAAAATTGTTTCTATTCAGAGATATCTTGCCTCCAAGTTTGGAAAAGGCGTGCCAAAAATTGACGTGAGGTTCCTTTTTATACCAAATACACTACGTAATAACTGGCACTTTTTGTCCAATTGGCTAAATCTTGCGAAGTGTAGTGTGTTTCCAAGAAACTTTGGTTTGTATGCAACAAAAAAAGTCTAGTGTAATGGTTAGAAAAGTTAATTACTCAATTACTTTTAGGCATAGTTGTCAATAGCAGTCGCTATAGCAAACATCGTAGCGTATAGGTCGAAGGTCGCTACAGGGTATATAGCCATAAATAGCGGGATTTCCTTTTTTTTGAATTCAAATAGCGATTAAATATAGCTATAAAATAGCTGGATTTTAGGTTTTTATTAAATATACATGTAAAATAGCGTATATAACAGGGTATTTTGATATAATATACGTATAAAAAAATTTTAATTTTTTTTTTCTAGTGTATCGCTATTTATAAAATAGTGCCCTCTATTTATCACTATTCGCTATGCAGCATATAGGTACCTTATCGCTATTTGTCGCTATTCGCCCTTAACAACTATGCTTTTAGGTTATGTTTTCATATTTTGAGCGGCTTTTTTTCTTATTTTCTGCATATTAATACAGGTTAAGCATGTTGTTTTGGCTTCAATGGTTCTTAAAGGCGTTGGCGGGATTTTATTCGTATTTGGCAGCACCACCGGTGCCTATTTGCTGGTAACAGTTCATCCGTCTTTTAGTTGACTTCATACATTTTAATTTCGTTAGTTGACGCTATTGGCTGGAACATATCCAATTAGATTATCGTTTATGAAGGGACCAACAAAATGCTAGATTGAATTCTTTATCTTCATATGCAGATATATTACCTGCTACTTATGACGCCGTTGCTACATGACTTCTATGACTATGACATGGATGATCTAGCGTTTCATCCTCATCTTACAGATTTCCTGCAGGTTTCTTTTCTTCATTATATATATTTATTTTTTAAATTCATCGCAAATTGCGTATAAAGCATGCAGCGTTTAATGAATTAACGGGACCCACGTTCGTTACAGAGCCTAGCGCTGCTGGGCGCACTTCTGTTTTTTCTCGGAATGAAGACTGTGCTTCCAAGGAAGTTAATCAAGAAGAGACATTTAAAAGCTAAAACAACTTAGATTCCTTTTGAAAATGATCTTTGTTTGCTGGATGATAACTACTTTTTTGCTAGAATGTGCTTCGAGGGTTCAGATTCTTTCTAGAACGATTTTGGGATGTATTTTTGTTTTAAGTAACACGCGAAGATGTTCGTTTAATAAAAAAAACGTGTTCTTCGGTTTAGTTAGGGGGTGTTTGTTTTTGTGAGAAGCACTTCTTGACCTCTTATGTCTGCTCCACGCAGACCACACGCAGACGTTTGAGTTTGCAGTGCGTTTGTTTTCTAGAAGTGATTTCATTAAAAAAGGTCTTCCAAACCTCTGTAACGAGCTGCTAACAACTATCGCTTACGGTTGAGTATTTAAGAAAATTCTGTAATTTACTAAATTTGAGTAAAATGGTTTAAAATATCGATGGTTATAAATTTTCGATATGAAAGTCTGTTACACATGAAGTGTGTTAAAATCTTTATTCCTTAGTAATATAACAATTTTTTTCTAAAAAACAAAATAATAATAAATAGCTTTAGAAATGTCTACCTTTTTATACAAGACAGATCAAATTTGTATATTATCCTCATATCCTGCATGTCTGAACAAAACGCAAATTTTTGTTTTTTTTTTAAAATGAACTATATTTCTTCATGTTAATATCAATAATGTAAGTGCACTATTCAGTGACGAACGCTTCGGAGAATGCGTTTTGTGTTTTTGTAACACACTTAGAACTTGTTATATAAACGTTCTAAGTGTTTCCGGATTTAGCAAGTCTGCTATGTGTTTGCGGACTTACTAACCATTGTGTGTGTGTTGACTTAGTTTGCGGACTGATTAAGTATGCAATTGCATACTTACTCAGTCAATCCGTATTTAGTATGGATTGCGGATTTAGCGGGTTTGTCTATAAATATGTTTTTATAGGCTAGTTGTTTAGACTTTTGGCATTTTGTTGATGTAACTAGTTTATGCCCTGCCCGCGTTGCAGGGCACTAAGCCGGATATTTCTCTCGTAACATGTACGTTTATGTTTCGGTTACTTGTACATATTTACTCATAACACGATGTCAAAAAAAATTTACATCGAGTCAACAAATTAAAACAAAACACTACCATACTTTTGTTAAAAAAAACTAAAGAGTAAACTCCCGTTTTGCTCTCTGTGGTTTGGTCACTTTAACGGTTTTGCCCCAAACCTTTAAAAATAGTCATTTTTCTCCAATAGTTTGCTATGGTTTTTCCATTTTGCTCCATGCGGGGAGCAAAATGGAAAAACAGACAATTTGGATGGAGTTAGAGGCGGGGAGCAAAATGGAAAAACCATAGCAAACTATTGGAGGAAAATGACTATTTTTAAAGGTTTGGGGCAAAACCGTTAAAGTCACCAAACCACAGGGAGCAAAAGGAAAGTTTACTCAAAACTAAAACGATGGAAAAACTACCGCTTGGCACGAATAATAATTATATCGAGTCAACCAATTAAAACAAAACACTAACATAGTTTTGTCAAAAAAAAAAAAAACACTAAAATAAATTTTACACTGGGGTAAAATCATAATTTGATAGGGAAAAAAAACAGAATGAAAAAACTATAAATTTGAGCTAAAAGGCAGATTATATTTACATTACATGTTCATGCTATCTCTCATTACTATTGTTCCTACATTCACTAGATGTATTCTGCACATCACGTAAACACGTGATTCGAGTTGTTGAGGATCGTAAGAAAACGTAGGGGACCTTACATATTAAATTTTGTATTTTTAGTGAAACATATACTAATCAAAATTTGGTGTATAAATTTATAATCATAAAAAATTAAATATGAAAATAAGTTGAATCAAAATTTTAAACATGTAATGATACATTAAATAGGAAAACAACAAAAGTAATGTTGTAAAACAACGACCTACTAGCAATGTATAGAGAAGAATGAGAGAATGGGAGATGGATTTCTTATTGATTGATTTCAACATCATATACAAATGTCATTATATATAGGCCCTTACATTAGTAGAATAGTAACTAAAGAGATAGGAGTTATAGAGGTGGATAGTCACTACATAATGGATGCACTAAAGGGATAGGAGTTATAGATGTGGATAGTCACCACATAATGGATACATTCATAACACTCCCCCTTGACTATCCACATGATATACTATTCTTTAATATGCTTGGTGATGCTGCCTCGTTAAAAACCTTGCTAGGAAAACCCAGTGGGACAAAACCTCAGCTAAGGGAAAAAGAGTGCAGCGCACATTTTCTCCCCCTGATACTTTTGGATCAGATATGTTGCCTCATTAAAAACATTTACTAAGAAAACCCAATGGGACAAAACTTAGTCAAAGGAAAAAGAGTGCAACTTGAATAAGTCTCCCCCTCATTTTAACATGTATCCTTTAAGTGACGTGTGTCCATCTTCCTTGAAAGTCGAATAAAGCCTTTGTAGCGAATAATTTGTTGCTTGATCCCTTAATGTGCAATCCTTTATGTTGAGCAATGTTGTATAATCTTCTAACGAGACTTTAGGTGCCTCTTTCCAAAAAATATCATATGTCCATGACTGTGTTTCGTTACATTCCTGCATCTACAAGACTAACCAAACTTGTTTTGATGGGTTAGTAAAATATAATCAAATATAATTTATACTTGAAATATTTCTTTGAACTCATTCCAATGTCTCTTCGCTTGACAAATGTTATATCATGACAATAAGCTCAAGTGAAAGATATTATAACCATACATAGCTAGCAAAACATATTAATGCACTTATGCATTTAACGATGGTACTTCTAGAATGAGAATATCTACTTTGATAGGAGATGATAATAGGCATTTCTTATAACAAATGACTTACCAACCTTTAACATACTTTAAGGTTCAACTATGTCCATACTAAATATCCAAACATCATCTTCTAGATGTACTTGGGGGATTGGTAAAATATAATTACATATATACGCGAACTGCAGTTCGAGTAATAATTAGACCGTGCCAAGGTCATTAAAAAATTCTCCCTCTAAAAGCTCGACAATTTCTCTCGATGATGCCTAGACATCATCACTGTAAACTACGATTATAGTGAACTTTTAAAAGTAGAACGTCGATAAAACATGGCTAATTTAATCAAACTTATATCCCTCTTTATGCAAATATCTCGAGTTGTATAACACTCGATCTAACTATTTTAGTCCATACATATTCTATGAACTTGGGGTTTTGACATCATTAATGCTTCTAGCATTATCAATCCATGAGGGAATTCTTTCCATCTTATCCAAATATGCATGTGTTTTCACTCTAAGAAGTTTTGCTATATAAACTTGCCTTTTTAATACATAGATATCTATATCATATGCAAAAATATCAAGAACACTTGCTTTTATCTCCAAAATTCATATTGTACCATGTTTGTACACAATGTACATTGAGATGCCATAATAACCAGGTACATATTTTCTATGTATATTTATTAGAGTATTGGTGCACTATAATTACATCCATAAGGTGTTTCAATTAACCTCTTAAGCACTCAAATGCTTTAGGATACTCATGGGGAGTTCCAATTATATTCAATTTCAATAACATATACAACATGTATATGTATTCAGATCTGAATTTATATAATAATCATAATATTCTTGAGAACTTATTTTATATGACTTAGTATCAAGTGATACATAACTTTCATAAGACGTGTGTCAATTCTCTTTTATATATTACCAGACTAATAAGATATTGGAAAGTCAATGCATCCACCACTGAAGAATACGTTTTCTCATAATCAATCATAGGTATTTGTGAAAATTCTTGTGCCACCAATTTTGACTTATATTACTTAATTTGATTTTCACATGATTCGCGTAAAAGACACTTTTGTATCCAACATATTTTACAACTTCAATTGTATGGACTTTTGGTCCAGAAACTTTCCATTTCATTAGAGAACTAAACTCTGCCTTATTTGCGTCTTTCTATTTTGGCCAATCATTTCTTAATATTCATTTATAGGCAGATCTTAAATCTTGATCCTCATTATTTAATCATTTTAAGCGCTACAATATATACAAAAGTATAACGACGTCGATTTTTATTTCGATTCCATACATATATTAGACATGATACAACTTAGCGAGATCTCTTTATTTTCAGGTACCTGAGGTTCTTCTTGAACCATCATGTCTATTGTCCCTTCAGGGGATCTTATTACTGTAACCTCGACTTGACCATCTTAATTACTTGCTCCAATTTTCAAGAAATTTTATTGTTGGAATCAACTAGTCTACCACGCTATAGGCGTGCAATAGACTCATTACAAAAATATGTGCTTGTCCTTTTGGGACATAAAGATAACTGGAGCATAAGTAGTTGATTATGTGACTTACTTAGTCACTCTATTTAGGTCAGTGAACTTGTCTGGTAATTTGTTCTTTAATATTGGTAAATGAATTATACTTTAAACTTCTAGTTCATAGTTTATAGTCTGAGGATCAAGATGACATGATAATTCATTTCACTTTTCACTTTCCAACTGCTTGTTATCTCCCCCTAATGTTGGAAACATTCATTCACTAAAGTGAAAACCAACGAGCCATAAACGAATTTCTCACTAATGGCTTTAAGTATTTAATCATAGACGATTATTTATACCCAACATATTCTCAAACTTTTTAGAAGTCCCATATTTGTGCGGTGTGGTGGATGAGTTTCAATATATGTCGCACAACCAAAATCGTTGCTGGGATATATTTGGTTCCTGACCAAAAACCAACTGTATGGGGAGAACTATAACTTATTGGCTTGATGTGAATTGATAGTACTATATATAAAATTACATGTACCTAAATGAACTTTTGCTCATCTCATGATCATTGGATTTGTAACCAATAGTAGACGTTTAGTGATTATCTCAACAATAACACTTATTCCAATGATTGTTAATAATTTGGGAATCAAATTCACTATTATCAAATAAATATACTAATCTGGATTAATATTCTTGCTGTCACATTAGCTAAGCCACAATCACACATGCTTCAGGTTGTGGATTTGATAACCATTTAGACGATGCATCGATTTAAAACACTAAATGGTATCATGTTAGGATATGCGTATCCTTTAACCACTTCCAGATTATTTAGGCATAAACACCCTCTTTTATATGGCAAAATATAAAATTTTCCTTAAGAGCAAACATTACATGCTAATTACCAGCTTGAAGAATCTTTAGTTCTTCATTATGTTTCACATCATCATTGACTCGGTGTGGTCTAACCGGTCATGCCAACTAATTAAATAATTATGATCCATAAACTTCTGGTTTATGATCGTATGTGTATTACTTGCTCATATGTAATACAAAAAATATGATATAAGAGAATATATTATAACTTCAAAGTTAAAACCATCACGTTATGCAACCACTCCTTAGTTTGCCACTTTTGGTGGTCCATCTCATTATTAAAATGACCATCATTACAATTCTTATGTGTCACACCCCCAAAATCCACCATGCGAAGTATCACCGCTTGGGGCGTGATATGACCAGGATCAAGCCACCAATCATATTGAACAATGTAATTAAGTAAATAAAACCAACCACAATACAATTGGTGACCAAAAGAAAGTAACCAACTTTAAGTTAACAGCGGAAGCATAAAACGTAAAACCAAAACATAAGTTCAATAAGTTCATAAAGTTCAATTGTTAAGCACGGAACATAACAGTCCATATCCCACAACGACCTCCTCCTCGTGCAAGCTCCATAAGCATCTAACGACCTGTAAGGCATGTAACAACGAGTCAACAACAAAGTTGAGTGAGTTCACAGTTGGTTGTTTAGTTTTAAGTTGTTTCCGAAAACATGGTTTGTCTTTTGCTGGCTTACTTGTCGTGGGGGTTACCCCATAGTTGAAAATATGATTAACCAATTCCTTCTTTCCCAAACCATACCCATAATTAGTGGGGGCTTCCCCATGTGAACCACTAGACCGTTACCATATCGACTACTAACGAAAGTAAGTTGTGCCCTACGTTAATGTCTATCATCATTGACAGTTTGCCATAGTCCATTAGTACACGCCCGTCCGACTGGCACAGTGTGAGGTTTGTTAAACCTAATAGCGCTATTAACTAATGACCCGCTCGCCATTGGCCTCGGCGATTAAGTCGATATAAAATGAGGGACTTAATGATAGAGTTTTGTCTAGTAAGTTTTAAGGTTGTTGTCCTACCCAAGGAGGACGAACTTACGTATTCTACCCAAGGAGAATACGCAGGATTAATATTGGCATCCTACCCATGGAGGATGGCGGTACATATTCTACCCAAGGAGAATATGCAGGATTAATATTGGCATCCTACCTATGGAGGATGGCGGTACATATCCTACCCAAGGAGGATATGTAGATTCCGTTTTAGTTTCTTAACCCATTCCCAAACCACCGGGAATCCCATGCCTTGTAGAAAGTGTGAACTCACATTGGTTTGCTCGGTTAGATTAGTTACTCTAATAATTCAGAAATCAAGCACGTCCTAATAAGGTACAGATAACAATCAGTTTTTCATGCATGCATAACACGTATCCTACGTACGGTTTATCTACTCACTACTTCTATCACATACCACACAATACAAATGTCACACTCTGACTTTTGTGGAAAGATCATAGTTAAAAGTACACTTGTAACACTTGTTAGAAAATATTTTCTATGTGTTGGAATTTTTAGAAAATTTCGCCAGAGTTTCCTTTGTAAATGGAGGCGTCCATGCTAACAAGCATATCGTTTTCTTTTCCAAAAATCATTCAACAAACAACAACAATTTACCAAAAGCAAACTATTCCATTTACAAACCAACATGAACTTGATGTTTCATAAAAACGCGTAGTAACTTGGTAAGGCGTTTAGTGGGTTTAGTTACCCTCCGAGGTGTGTTTATTTTTATTAAAATCTTGTTCTCAGGATTTTTAGATGTTTACAACTTGTAGATACTTTTTACAAAAATATTTATTTACCACATCTTCTTGTTCCAAAAATATTTCTACACTTATTTTGTCACTAAAAATAGTGTAGGTTTACTAAAAATCATGATCTTTCAAGAATCATCTTTTCAAACTTGGTTCCTTTAGGAAAATCATTCACAAGTCTTGGATCTACAAGATTTCTAGTTCACTTTGTTTGTTATTTTACAAGAAATCCTTTTATGTTCAAGTTCATGTCTAAATATGAAGGTGATTCTTTTATGTAAACCCCTAATCACCTCCTAACTTGTTAACTCATGTTTTTAATCATGATTTAACAAGTTCTATGTTATGACCAACATCAATATTAACAAGCAATCATCAAGTAATCAACAACATAATCAAAACAACTTCATTTCATCAATATTTCATCTTATTTCACCATTATGTTCAAGCTTTAGGTTTATGTTCTTTTAGTGTTCATATGTTTACATCAAGATATAACTATTAACCACTAAAAACATGAAGTGAGGAAGGATTAACAAGAAGCTTACAACTAGCTTAAAGCTAGGGAAGATCAAGAAGCAAAAGTGGAGGTTAATAGCAAACGAATGAGGTCCTTCAAGTTCCGTGAACACCGGGCTTCGTTAATCACCTTTGTGCACCTTGAATGAAGCTTGGAATGGATGAAATGGAAATCGAAAATGTGAGTGTATGGGCTAGGGTGTTCGGCTGCAAGCTTTGTAGAGGGAGAAAGAGGAGTGTTGTGTTGGTGAAATGAAGATGATAAGTGTATGTTGGTTCTTATAACATTTAAACCTTTTATCCTTTGGTTTCTATGTCTCTTATAGTACATACATGATCCTCCCAATTCCAAGAAAAGATTAGTGGAAGATTATGGAAGATTTTTGTGATCTTATGGTGGGGCCACCTTGGGTGAGCCAAAAATTGGGCAAGGGGGGGGGGGGGGTTTAAGTGCAAAGTTTGATGACAAGTAGGTGATTATAGGGGTGTTAAGTGTAAGAGCTAGTATTTAGTGTGTACCATGTCTTATGTAGCGTGTTTAAGTGTTCGGGGACCATGACTAGCTCAGAAAAAGTGAAACAATGTTTCTGATAATATTTTAGTGTTCCGGGTAATGTCCGGTTGTTCGGTTAGGTACCGGTTCGTTAAAGTGCTAAGTTATTCCATATAGTGTCCTATATATATCTTTTTGTAACACTTTTAATTCCTAACACTTAGGAAAGCATACAGGACTATTTAGTCAATTTTCTGCACACGACTAGTATGTTAAAAGCACATGTAAGTATGACACAGTAATCAGAAAGCAGTTAAGTAATTCAGCACAGTCATCAAGCACTTTAATTATCATTAATTAATCGTACGGATACATGTAATTGTATGACACAGTAATCAGAAAGCAGTTAAGTAATTCAGCACAGTCATCAAACACTTTAATCATCATTAATCAATCGTACGGATACATGTAATTTTGAGGGTTGTCACATTCTCCCCCTGTTAAGAGAATTTCGTCCCGAAATTTAGCACGTGTTTACTGAGGAAGCTAGTTAAGTTGCGTGGTTTTCCTGGGGTGTCACATTATGTCTCAATTAGGTCCATCATTACATTTACAATGATTAATATATAATCACATTCACTTTTGGGAATGGAGTAGAACCAAAACAAGCTTCATAGCTTTTCATTATTTACTCGGTCACATGAGAATAAAATCATTTCATTTTTCATAACTCTTATAATGATATTGCTACTTTAGGAGCATATGTCTCAAGTGTGACAAATGAAAAGAATTTAATTGATTTTTCCTTGTAAATAATGTTCTCTTTGCTTACCATCAATTGAGAAGTAGTTGAGTCGTATAAGATTTATCAATCTTATATCTTACGACCTTTATAACGATCATTGTATAGTCATCCCAAATTATTAACATGGTTGATCTCATTACATGAGCATCATAACAATTTCCTCAATTACCATGATTACGAACTTTACACCAATTATTATATCAACACATTCTATTCAAGGAATAGATTATTACCCCTACAACATTCATGGTGGCATCATTACAATTTTCTTAGTTATGTATATGATCATAACCTTTGAATTGATCATTATATCATCACATTCACATCAGGGAATGGATTAGAACCACATAACGTCCATACTTGTTGTTTCAAACTTTATATATATTCTTTAACGATCAATGATATTTGACGATGAAAATTGTTTTGCTCAATGGATTATGATATATATTTTTCTCATCACATGATATAAATCGAGATGTAGTTATATAACCGAGACATTTATACTTATCAGCTTAAAATCTTACAAGCTTCGATAAACTCATAATAAGCTTTGAGAAGTTAGACACTCCAGGTGTCTTTTTATATAAACCTTGACCACAATTCAATCGTTTTATTGCTTGTGACCATATACCACAACTGTGGTCACTTTGATGTTCCCTTCCAAACATATAACATATGGAACACACTCTATACATAAAAATAGATTATACGATGCATGACTATATAACATGTCATCTAATAAATTGAGTTATGACTTCTATATATATATATATATATATAATTTATGTATTAGTTTATTACGATATGACCAATCACAAATATATATTACATAAAAATATATCTGTCTTAAAACATAAGCAAATATACATGAACTTGGTACAACTATTATATTGATAAAGACCTTAATAAGAAACCATCTTAATATTAAATAAACACTACCAAAATATAAGAGCACATAAAAACCAATTAAATACTACCTAGATTTACCAATTACAAAAGGTTATCCATACCTTAATATTTGATAAAATCGGTTAAACATCTTAATAGTTTTGGTAATAACATGTTGTAAATAATTAACTTTGATGACACCAATATATATGAAAATACAAAGTTGGAGATACAAAAGTTCAGATGTAACAAGATAGCCATGATGAATAAATTTAAATACACATGTTAAGCACCGAAATTCTTTTTTTTATTTTTGGAATAAACATAATCGTATTGCGTTGCATGTGAGTGTCACAGTGAATTAACCAACCGTTTAGTTGGCTGATTCTACACTCTCACATGACAGCCCAATGTTAGTAGCAATGGAGTCTTGCAATCATGGCCCATTTTTCTTGATTTACATTGAACATAATATATTCATAGGGAATTAGAATTCCATGCAGATTTTAATACATAATCTATGACTTTACATAAAAAGTCCTTCCAATAAATTTATTGATTGCTATCTTTTATTTAAAAATCAATAATGATTTTCAGCAATATCAAAATTCCAATAAATTCAATATAATGAATTGTGAATGCAACAACGAAACTGAATGTTAAACTATTTGATTTTTTTTTTCTCAATAATCCAAGGTGCAATCCAGATTATATGATGATATTGGGATTTCTGACCAACTACTGTTTATCCAAGAGTAATTTCAGCATATGCGTTGAATGTTGCTTTTAAAACCAATTGAAATTATAAAATCTTTCGTCTTAACTTAAAGTTTTATTCTTTACATCCTATAATTATAAAATCTTTTGTCTCGCAAAACTTTCTGTCCTTTTTCATATCTATTTCTCAAAATTTAAAAATAATAGTTTAAATTCTATGATTAAACACAACCCAATATCAACTAAATCCCAATTCTTTAGGAGTAACCATCTCGAGACTTTTGACCATCGGTTTTCATAAAAGAATTGAAACAAATCTCTAAAGACACAACCCAACTACTGTATGAATTACAGTGTGGTTTATGCTTGATAGAATAATAAAAAAATGAGACAATGAATTAATTAGATAATACCAACTGACCTTATGATAATGCAATCTGACTTCAAAAGTGATTCGTGCTGATAACGTGTTGTAAAACAACGACCTACTAGCAATGTATAGAGAAGAATGGGAGAATGGGAGATGGATTTCTTATTGATTGATTTCAACATCATATACAAATGTCATTATATATAGGCCCTTACATTAGTACAATAGTAACTAAAGAGATAAGAGTTATAGAGGTGGATAGTCACTACGTAATGGATGCACTAAAGGGATAGGAGTTATAGATGTGGATAGTCACCACATAATGGATACATTCATAACAACTAACATAAAAAATAGTATCAAACAGATGCAACTAACCAAATCCCAAACAACGGGAGCTGTTCGTTTGGAAGTTATTTTGTGTTCGTTCGTTTAATAAATAAACAAATGAAATTTCATTCATTTAGTTAAATGAACAAAAATAACAAGGGTCACATTCGTTCATTTATATTCGTAAACGTTCGGTAACGTGTTCGTTTATGTTTGATAGTTAATTAGGGTTTTCAATTTTTATATTTTATTTAAATACTTCAAACTTCCCAATAATAAAATATTCAATAAGTAGTGTATTGTATACTTCATATATGTTCTTTTGTATTCGTTTTTTTATGCTTGTTTGTTGTGTTCTTTTATGCTTGTTCATGAATATTTGTTTGTGTTGAGTTGTTTTCTTTTTGTTTGTTATCTAATATTAACGAATGAACACAAACGGTCACGAATACGTCCATTTCCTTAATGAATGGACACGAACGAAACTTCTTGAATAGTAAGAAATTTGATGTACAATATATCCAACATAAAAGGCCATGCAAATTTGGGCCACTGGATTATGGCCCACACAAAAATCCGGTTTCATTTGTTAGTTGTCAGGGTAACGTTCGGCGTTCTTTATATGTCTCTGTTCTTTTAGAACTGCAAAATCACCATAGGACTATATGGTGTGGTGGCTGGAAGGAGGGGGGGTGTCCACGCCCCAACACCATCCCGCCATGAATGTTAGAGGGCGTTGCCTTTTGGAATGTGAGGATCTTCATGGGCGTTGCCCCCTTTGACCAAATCTTGACCGAGTTAACTTCTTTTTTATTTTAAAATAAATAGCCTTTGAACGGCTAGTGTATTTAAAAAATATTCTTAAATCACTTTCTTATATAAACCTATTCTCCACACTAACAACACCAAATTCTATCACCACAAAATTTTCATCTCTTAAATAGATACAATCATCAAGCTCATCATCATTTTCATTGGTTGAATTCGTTTTATCATCTTCATCTGAAGAGGGAGCCGAGTTAGTAATATCATTGGTTCCAAGAGTCATATAAAGCATTGTTGAAGTTGTCAGGAGTTCACAACTCAAAAAGAGAAAATTTATAGTTCGCGATCGACTTGCCGCACATGAATTGTTGGTTCATGATTATTTTTCACCCAAACCCTTATATGATCGCAATTATTATAGGCGGCGTTTTCGTATGAGCCAACGATTATTTTGAAGAATAGTAAATGATTTTAAAAAAGAAAATACGAATATTTTCATGATCATAATACTTTTAGGCGACGTTTTCGTATGAGCCAACAATTATTTCTAAGAATAGTAAATGATTTTGAAAAAAAAACCCGAATATTTTCAACAAAAATACGAAGCGCGTGGTGATATTGGTTTTAGCCCGTTGCAAAAAGTTGCACCAGGAATTAGACAATTAGCATATGGCACTACTTCCGACATACTAGATGAATATTTAAAATTGTAGGAATAAGAGGTATTTGAGAAAACCTATGTTTAGTATCATACAACAAATTTTAGAGTTTCGCGACGATAAACATCAACTTAATCTTTATTTTTCCACATAAATAAGAACACCATTATACCCGGTGCTATCTCGGGCGCGAGAGCCATCTTAGTCAGTACACATACTGTTCCGGTTGTTGTACCCTGAGAGACAAACACGTTCATCTTAGAGAATGCGTGGAATCTGTTTAAGGGCCCCATGTCAAACACGATTCTCAACAAAAAAACCGTTAATATTTTAGTATGCTAATTGGTGCAATCAAGGAGCATGGTTGACGGCACAACAGATGAATGCTAAATTAATGAACACTAGATGAATGACGTTTGGCATGCCCACCAAAGACACGTTTGAATCACGTTCGGTACATATAAAATTGTATTTTATATTTAATTTTCATGTAACTTTGTAATCTGATTGTACTATCATATATTCTATGAATAACAAGAGTCTCTTTATTATATATTTTAAATATTTATTTTAATAAAAGTGAACCCATTTTCTACCATAATCCAATATCACTAAAGTATTTTTTTTTTATTTTCTATTTACTATAATGATGAAATAGAAAATAAAAAGAATAAAAATCTTCTATTGGTTCGATATATATATGGTTGTAGTACTTATATGATTACAAATTTAAAATGATTATTGACTATTCTTTTGTATATGATTACAAATACAAATTTAAAATGATTATTGACTGACTATTCTTTTATTAGGAGCTATAGACAATTTTTGAAATGTCTTTGCCAACCACGTGGTTATGATTGTTTGAATACTTGTAGGATTTGTGTCGTAGAAAAACATTGACTTGATAGCATTATTGAGGGTGTTAGGAGTGGTTAAGCATTTGAGAGTTGCAAACTAAAAAATCGACCAATCAGAGTGCGTCACGTCAATCAGTGAAAAGTGTTTAAACTTTGGTGAAAAGTGTTGGCAATGGTTTAGACATTTGGTGAAGTGGTAAACTTTTTAAATAAAAAAAAGGAAAAAGATGTGATTGGTTAAGATTGGAATGGACCCCACCCCACAACCCCCTCTCTCTCCTTCCTCCTTTCCCCGCGTCGGTTATGCCTCACCGAATATGTGCCCATTTCGTCAAACACCCATGCGGCAAAGGTGTTGGCATTGGTTGCCGTGGGTTTGCCGATCGGTGCCGGGTGGGTTTGCCGCCCCCACTCCGGACACCCTGATGAGGGCAAATGTAAGTAACTAGAGTTATGCGCCGCCCACGTTGCGGGGCGTTAAACCGAGTATTTCTTACTTTAATAACATGTACGCCTTTATGTCGGTTAGTTATACATGCTACTTATAACACGATATAAAAAAGATACATCAAGTTAACCAATTAAAGAAAAACAGTATCATAGTTATGATAAAAAAATAACTAAAACGATGACAAGCGTGTAATTTAGAGTTGGGGGCAAAACAATAATTTGTCAGGACCAATTAGCGAGTGCTAGACAACTGTTTGGCATGAATAAAAACAAAATTGAGTCAACAAAGTAAAATAAAACACCAACATGGTTTTGCCAAAGAAAAAAAAAACGATGGCAAGATTTCAATTTTTAGCTAAGGTAAAATCGTAATTTTAAAATGGTGCTAAAACAATATTTTGAACCGAGGGAAAAACCATTTTTTTATTTTGAATTGGGGGCAAAATCGTAATATTTTAACTGCAGGCAAAATCGTAATTTTTAGCTGGAGGAAAATCGTAATTTTAAACTGGGAACCAAATCGTAATTTGGCAGGACTCTAGCTGAGGGCAAAACCATAATTTTATTTTGAACTGGGGGCAAAATTGTATTTTTTAACTGAGGGCAAAATCGTAAATTTAAACAGGGGCAAAAGCAAAATTTTATTTTGAAACAGGGGCAAAATCGTAATTTTACACTTAGGATAAAATTGTAATCTGGCATGATCTATAAATGAAAAAAGAAAAAAAAACAAAACAAAGTGGCCGCCACTTTTCGCCAACCACTCTCGAAAACTATTCCCGCCATGACGCCATCAACTTGTAAATGTATGTTTGTAAATTTGTATTTTTCATTTTTATAAGCTATTATTATTTAAATATGTTATATCATCTATATTATTTTATCATATTTTTAATTTTATTCGGCCCAATTCATTTATGATTCGACCCACTTTTTGCCCACGTTTTAGTTTTAGTACTTATTTGATTCACTAATTTTTTAGTGAAAAAATTACATCGTTGGTTCTTGTAGTTACTGTAAAATTTCAATGTCGGGTACTGATATTTTTTTGTTGTAAAATCAGGTATTAACGTTTTAATTTATTACAATATTGAGTACTAAGTCTAAACCTTGTTAAATTTTTTTGTTAAGTCTTACTAAAATGCCCTTTGATAACTAGATGGTCTATTTTGTAATTAGTTATATTTGATCACAAGGGCCATATGGTAAATATGTTGAAACTACTTCCAGGGGGTTGATTGTAACTTCCTTTTCGGAAACCCTAAAAAGCCTCTTCACGTTGTTCTCCAACTCGTATTCACCGAACGTTACGCAGGTTTTCCGACGACTCCAAAATGGTTTCGGTTAACCAAATTCATACTGAATAATCCCGTACAATTACAATTCAAGCTTCTTCGATTATAACTGAACCCCATTCAACACTCCATAACTGAACCCCATTCAACACTCCATCATCGCTTAATAATTCGTTTCTAAATGATCTGACGTAACCGTCTTGTTCCCCGGCCTCGTGTAACAACTTTGACAAAAAATCGTATAAATAAACTCTTTGAAAGACTATTCGGACCTTTCTGTACACACTCATATCCCGGCCTCTGCAAACTCTTGCTTGAGTCTGTGCATCGCTGAAGACTCGTAGAACTCCGGCAACGTGATTCCTTGCATCTTTTCGTCATTAGGTAAAAATTGATTCATTCAATATATTTATTTTCGCATTTTGATCCGAAGCCCTCTATCAATTCCATTGATCAGAGGTCACAGTTATTAAATTTTATCGATAATGGAATTAGGGTTCTTATGATTAACTGTTTGGGAATTAGGATTAAAAAATAGATACATGTTAAATATAATTTATATTCATTTATTCACAACTACGAAGCAGCTCTGCTGGTTAAGGGTGTACTTGGACTTTGCAAAGACTTGGGTTCGAGTCCCCTGCCACACCTATTCATTTTGATTTTAAATCTGATTATATTATATATAGTACTAGGTTGTAACCCCGTGTATTACACGGGTTGAATAAATGAATTTTATATACCAAATAATAAAACATTATCTTTTTAAAAGCCTCCTTTATTGCACGGGTTGAATAAATGTAAGTTTATATATTAAATAATAAAATAAGTTATATCTATAAGAACCATATGTATTGTACGGGTGGAATAAATGTAATATTGTTTACCAAATAATAAAAAAATATTTTTTTAAAAACCCCCGTATATTATATGGGTTGAATAAATATGATTTTATATACCAAATAATAAAAAAAATTTATTTAAAAAAACTAACGGGTTTTTTTTATATTTAAAGTAGGATAAGACTGAATATTAATCTGAACTAACGATTTTTTTATATTTAAAGTAGGATAAGATTGAATATTAATCTTTATTTATTTAGTTAATATAAGATTGAAAAATCATATGATTGAATAGGTGGGATGTTGTATGATGATAAATCGGTTAACCGTACTGAATGATAAAGATAATAGTGATTGTTGAACAAATTAATTAATCGAATTTAACAGAAACATTTGTGATGTTAGGTGGATTTTTTTTAATTATTTGAAAGTTAATATCAACTTTGGAATTCGTATGAATTCTTATTAGATTTGATTAAATATTATTGATAAAAAAAATTGTATTAGATTAGATTTTAGATTTGATTAAATATTATTAATAATAAAAATTTGTATTAATTTAGATTAAATATTATTATTATTAGGATTATTAATAATTTTAATCAATTAAATGAGAGAATGACAAGTGTCCCAAAACAGGTTTCTTTTATTATATAGTATAGATAAGATTTTGAATTTTATAAGTTACAATAATGGCCCTTGTGATCAAATATAATTAATTACAAAGTTAGACCCTCTAGTTATTAAAGGGCATTTTAGTCATTTTAATAAGACTTGCCAAAAAATTTAACAAGGTTTGGCCTTAGTACTCAACATTGTGACAAGGTTTGGTCTTAGTACTCAACATTGTGATAAATTAAAACGTTAATACCTGATTTTGCAACAAAAACCTATTAATACCTGACATTAAAATTTGACAGAAACTACAAGAACCAACATTGTAATTTTTTCTGTTTTAGTACTCATTTGATCATTAACTAATTTAAAATGATTATTGACTCTTTCTCTATTAGGAGTTGTTTCAAACTTTTGAAACCACATTATCCTTATATTAAAAAACCAACGAAATGAACAGTAATAAATAATAAATAGAGTTAATTGCCCGGATGGTCCCTGTGGTTTCACTATCCGAGTAACAAAATGACAAACCATAGGGAGCATACCTGCTATTTTCAAAAGGTGGGGACTAAACGTGAAAAAATGTGAAACCACAGGGACCATTCGGGTAATTAACTCTAATAAATATTAAAAAGAAAAATCAATTAACAGTAATAAAAATAGAAATGAATGAATAGTATCGGGTACCGGTATCAAATTTACCAAACTGAGTGTATTTTCGGTATCCGTTCGGCACAGGTATTCATCAGGTTTTACCCTCAGTACCGACCGTATCAAGCCCTACTGTACCAGGTATATTCGGTACCAGTACCCACTTTTGGGGATTTCGGTAACGGTATTTTCGGTACCGGTTGGTATCGAGCTCATCAAATCCTGTAGCAACGTTGCAAGTAATTGCACAGTTTAGATTACTTTTGATACACACAGTAAGTAAACTGTGTTCCGTTGGAATGAGGTTTTATATACACAACAACTTATTTTGCTTTATTTTTTGTCTTTTTACGTAATGAATGAATTGTAACATGTAAAATAAACTTGGATATTTAGATTATTGATGAGCAAATCGTATCAAATCCTGTAATCAAACCGGTATCGTATCGGTACCAAATTTACTATACCAAATCATTTTTGGTACCAATTTGGTACCCACCTTTTGGCGTTTTCAGAATCGTTACTTTCGGTTCGACACCGGTCTAGCACCATACCTATATTTATTGATTTTTACCTTCAAATACCATACCGTATTGTACCGAGCATTTTCGGTGCCGGTACCTAATTTCGATGATTTTCTGGATCGGTACTTTTGGTGCCGTTACCGGTACCAAGCTCATCCATATTTTAACGTGTTAGCACCGTAATAACTGAACTGAAAACAACCGAATTTCCAACGTGTAGGACGTGTGGGTCCTATTATTATTATTATTATTATATATTAGGTTATTTAAAATCATTTTTTTGGACGGATTGACTATCCTTTTCACGACATTTTTATTTATGTTTTGATATTCGGTATCTGCTTGCCGTTACTGACACGCGTTTTGCAGTCATTGGGTCCCTGCCGCAACGCGCGGGTGTAAATTTAACTAGTTGTTATAATATTTGAATACTTGTATGGTGTGTGCCACATAAAAACGTGGACTTAATACCGCTACCGATAAGGATGTAATTAAGCAACTCTAAAAATTTCAAAACACGCAGAGAGCAAATGTACAAATAATTTGTAGGATACGGGTCACAATTATAATAAAAGTTATATAAATAAATATAAAAATTGTAAAGATACTCTCTTTACATAATTTTGGGAAATTGTAGTACCCGTACCGTGTATAAATCCATACAAAATTAAATATGAAATACAATATATTTAAATAAATCGATTCAAATCGTTGTCTTTGACAAGAGCTTGAGAAGCGTCTTCTTGTACAATTTCCGATACGAGAACTTGAACCGCGTCTCTTTGTGCAATCCTTCTTGGTTGCAAAAATAAACAAACTGATGTTGATGATTGTGGCTGAGGCACGTGTTCAACACGCTTCCCTTAAAACAGATTCCCCCCCCCCCCCCCCAAATCAAAGTTTCAAAATATAAATATGTTAAATTACCATTTTGCCCTTCTGTTGGGGCTATACGAAGCTGATTACAAGGGTAAAAAGGTCATTTTATGACCTTTATATACGCTGCGTATGGTGCTCTACGAAGCGTATATAAAGGTCAAGAGAATGACCTTTATACCCTCGTTAGGTACCTACGCGCCTTACGCTTCGACTTCGACTAAATAATAAAAAAATTATATTTTAACGACGAACTTAGTTTCGACGCTCGTTAGGCCCGTACGCGCCTTACGGACGATGTCGAATAAATAATAAAAAAATATTATTTAACGACGATCTTAGTTTCGACGCTCGTAAGGCGCGTAGGTCCGTTACGCGCGTCGAAACGAAGTTCGTCGTTAAAAAAATATATTGTTTTTGTTTGTCCTCATTTAGTCGATGTCGTCTGATTATTATTTACTGACTGGTTTCCTTTTGTGCAGGTATTTGCACAAGATGATTTCCACTTCGATCACCGCTCGGAACAAGAGTCGGAAGTGGTGTACCAATGGTGACTTGTTTTTTTATATTGCCTCTTATACAAGAGGCCGTGCGCTCTCGCCCACGCGTTGGCGCAGTACTTCGCCTCCGCGCATCATCGACAGGAGCGCGGACTGCTATACGGCGGCGCCTACGTGACTAGGATAGCCCTTTCGTTGAGCTATCATCCGGAGAATGACCGCGACTGTGTAGGCCAAGCGAAACAGCCGAAGCGGATGGGGATGAACACATTATCCGGAATGCACGTTACCAAAGATTTCCCATGCGGGAAGCGGTTAAAGAATTAGAACGGCGAGCAATACCAGCTTACACAGCTCCCGGTACAGTTCCCTCCGGTATTTCCCCCGCGCGATCCGGAGGTGCGGGAGCCGCATGAGCCGGCCGCCGTCATTCCGGAGCCACCACATCCGCGTGGACCACCCGGGGCGCCTCAGTTCCCCTGCCATGTTTGGCCCGGTCCTGACCCATCACAGCAGCGACTACTTCGGTACGTTGAAAGGAACAACTATCTGTTGGAGTGGGTGGCTGCGGAGCTGCAGGAGCGCCGACAGCATGACGGGTTACCTCCACGACCCTTCATTACGGATGCGGAATGGGATGAGCATCAGCAGCAGGAACAGCAGCCATAGTATTTTATCATCTTATCATTTTGTTATGTATGCACAAACTTTTGTTGTACATATTAAACTTTTGGTGTACATATAAAACTTTTGCTGTAAATGGTTTAACATATTCGAACAGTACTCGGGTATTTCCACTTATTTAAGCTATAATATTTTAAAGTTATAGTATTCGAACCGTATATACGCTTTTCAAAATTTTAACATTATACGCTTTTCGACGACATCGACTAAATAAATTAACGACGATGTCGACTAAATAATAAAAAACATTATATATTTTTAACTCGTTATATATTTTAAGCGAGTTAACGTTGTAACCGGGTGAGAATTTATACCACAAACAGGCCGAATGTTGAAAAAGTTTTCTGAAAGGTTATATACGCTGCGTATTGACCTATACGCAGCGTATATAAACCTGGAAAAAATCTGATGCTTCAAACCTACCAAAATGACCCCAAATTTTCAGATGTTTTATATACGCTGCGTATTGACCTATACGCTGCGTATTGACCTATACGCTGCGTAGGTAGACCTTGTTTTCTGTGCAATGATTGGTTATTAGGCACTGAGATCCATGGTTTATCTACGCAGCGGATAGGTCAATACGCAACGTATAGGGTTAACCCTATACGCTACGTATTGACCTATACGCTGCGTAGATAAACCCTAATTTTGCTAGGGTTTGGTGTGCCAATAGGCACACCCTATTTTTTTTGTTAACAAACGTGTCAAAACCACAACCAGTAAGTTCATTTCTCTAAAGGGATATTGGATTTAAAAAACCTCAATTTTCACCAATTGGTCGATAACACTCTCAACTTTCGATTTAGACCACACCACTCCCAACTTTCAACTTATTTTCCTACATCACTCCCAAACTAACTGTACACTAACCCAGTTAGTTTTTTTTGCTGACGTGGCATTTGACGTAGTGTTTTTTATGACATGGCATCTGATTTTGGCTTTTTCGATGACGTGGCAGCTGATGGGGCGTCTAATTTAGCTTTTTTGATGTGGCACTAGTTTGGTGACGTGACATCCGGCGTCAGGTAATTGGATTAGTGCTGGGTTAGTTTGGGAGTGATGTAGGAAAATAAGTTGAAAGTTGGGAGTGGTGTGGTAAAAATAGAAAGTTGAGAGTGTTATCGGCCAATTGATGAAAGTTGTGGTTATATAAATCCAAAATTTTCTTTTTCTAAATGACATTTTTTAACTGTTTAAATGACACCAAACCCGCCTTCGGCAGGGCTCGAACCCCTGACCTCAAGGAGAGCAACACTTTAACTCCAATAGTTTTACCAATTTGACCTAAACCCCCACCCTGTAAATGACGCTATTAAACTTACATTTGGAAATTTAGGAAATTATAATTACACTAGAAGTCTAGAAAGACCACTTGAAAGACCGAATTTTCACCTTGTTCTTTATCCGTATATAAACGTGTTGGACTTGATCCCCGCAATCTTAGCTTTTGATGTCGGTTTATTGTTGTTGGAAAAATGGGTGAAAATGGGTGTATTTTCATTAAGTGTAAATGTGTATATTTCTTAAACTTTGGAAATATATATTTATATCATACTTTAGTTAATATAAGTAGTATTTTTGTGGGTTTGTGTTCTATGTTGTAAGGGTTTTACAACAAATTAAACCACGTCCAAATCAGAGCTAAGATATATGAGATATCGATTCTCCAAGTTGGGACTTAAAGATAGGAAAACTGAGAAAAAAGGGATGGAAAAGAGTGCGAAAAGTGGGAACTTGTCCCAAACAGGAGTAGGAAAGAAAAATAGAATGATTTTTATATGGAAGCCTCATTTCCTTATAGTTTCCTAGAACCTCACATCAATGGGTTCACAAAGGGTGCGAAGAACCCTAAACTTGTACTTGTGCACACACGAGTGGCATAGGCGCTTTGATGGTGCCCTTCGCATCACCGCTAGTTGCTTGCGGGCCGCCTTTGCAATTTTTATTGCCTTAGCAAATGATACGGATGAGCAGGTTCAACCACAGTTTCAAAATTTCAAGTCTGGAAACTGAAACAAATCAATCAAACTGTTTTGAAACATAATTCAAAAATGCAATAAAAAGCATTGAAGACGTTCACAGGCTCAATTCAAAAATTCTTTAAGTTATTTCCTATATAAACATTTCATTTCTTACTCATTTTTACCATCCAAAACCTGAAAAACCACTATCAAACTCCAAAAAAAATATATATATAAAATGGAGGGTCAAGTTATTCTACAAAGGCTTCTAATTGTAAGAAGTGTAAGAAGGATTTATAGAGTGATAAGTGTCCAATAACCTAAAACTAAACCCACTACATCACCACCAAAAACCTAAACACCCACCCCCACCCCACCCCACCACCACCCAAAAACCTAACCCCCCCCCCCCCCCACCCAAAAACCTAAACCCCCCACCCCACCCCCCCCCCCCCCGGCAAAAAAAAAAAACAAAAAATACTATACCTCACCAAAAAAACCCCAAAAAACCTAACCCCCCCCCACCCCCACCCCCCAAAAACCTAAAAAAAACCTAACCCCCCCCCCCCCCACCCCCCAAAAACCTAAAAAAACCTAACCCCCCACCCCCACCACCACCCAAAAACCTAAACCCCCACCCCCTCGGCAAAAAAAAAAAAAAAACTTTTTTTTTGGGGTGGGTGGGGGGGGGGGGGGGTTTAGGTTTTTGGTGGTGGTGGATGTTTAAGTTTTTTTTTTTTTTTTTTTTTTTTTTGTAGTAGTGGGGTTTTTTTGTGTAATGGGTTTTTTTAGGTTATTGGACACTTGTCACTCTATAAATCCTTCTTACAATTAGGATCCTTTGTATTTGATCCTAATCCATAAAATGGATTCTTCAAGTTCAAGCGATTCGTATGATAGATTTGTTTTGTCATCCTCATCCGACGTTGGGACAGAATTATTATTTTATTATCAACAGTGTCGATTGTGGTAAAAGCTATTGTTGAAGATGCAGATGAAGGGACTTTCCAACCCCAACCCAAACGGAGGAAGTATATTATTCGTGAACGTGAAACCGCAAACGATTTGCTGGTAAGCGATTATTTCTTACCCGAACCAAATGTGTTTTTAAAATTACTTTAATTCTATGATTAATATAAAAAAATTAGGTGCCACCTAAAAGAAGTTACCTCCGATGATACTTACAGATATTGTTTTATATAATTATAATCTTAGTTTTAAAAGGGTGAATATATCCACATGTGTTAAACAAAATATATATATAGTGGACTTTTCTGGTTGTTATACCTGTAATACTATTTATATAAACGTTACACACTTCATCCTACACTGACACAATTTATTTATAAGTTAAGGTTTTTGTCATCCAAAAAACAAAGAAGATGGCCCTCAATGGTATCTCTGAGGACTATGACCGGAAAGCGGAGCTGAGGGCGTTCGACGAAACCAAAACCGGCGTCAAAGGACTTGTTGATGCCGGAATAACAGAAGTTCCTAGAATATTTCATCTACCTTCACCCGAAAACCTTAACTCCCAACAACCCGAGCTAACTCTTCCTACCATCGACCTCCAAGGACGACGAAAGGAGGTGATCGAGCAAGTGAAGGATGCGTTGGAGAGCTGGGGATTCTTTCAGGTGGTGAATCATGGAATCCCAAATAGTGTTCTGGAGGAGATGATGAAAGGGGTGATAGATTTTCATGAGCAAGAGACAGAGGTGAAGAAGAAGTGGTATGCAAGGGATATGAGGGATAAGACTAGGGTTGAGTACAACAGCAACTTTGACTTGTATGCTGCACCGGTGACTAACTGGCGAGACACCTTCTACTGCACCATGGCTCCTAACCCTCCCCAGCCACACGAGTTGCCTCCACCATGCAGGTTTTACTTTTTAATCCATTCAATATTTTTCTTTCTTTCACTAGTTACAGTATGCTACATGGTGAGTTTGTGACAACTTTTGTAGCACAAGATCCTTCTTCCAACTATCCATATGTAATACATACCTCATCAGCATAATAACCAAAGCTACAAGTTCTAATCGTCATATATACTATTAACATCACAAAATTTATACTTTGTTTAACATATTTATATGAATTTTGGTCCCAACTTTTCACAGAAAAATTATTTCAAAAATTATGTAACCATATCTTTCTATACTAATAAATGAAAATAGTTTTTGGACACGTGTCATTTTCTAGTGCTATCTCAACTTATTTTCATATTTATCTCTTATATTAAATAACTAGGTTAGAACCCCGTGTATTACACGGGTTTAATAAATGTAATTTTATATACTAAATAAAAAATAATATATTTTTAAAAACCTCATTTATTACACGTGTTGAGAAAATATAATTTTATATATTAAATAATAAAAATTATATCTTTAAGAACCTCGTGTATTGTACATGTTGAATAAATGTAATTTTATATACCAAACAATAAGAAAGTTATATTTAAAAAAAAATTGTGTATTCACGGGTGGAAGAAATGTAATTTTATATACTAAATAATAAAAAAGTTATGTTTAAAAAAAACTCCGTTTATTGTACGGGTTGAATAAATCTAATTTTATATAGCAAATAATAAAAAAAAATATTATATCTTTAAAAAACTTGTGTATTACACGGGTTTATCTATGGTTTAAAAAAATATTTCTAAATCAAAATGGATTTTTTTATTATTTTTTAAATTAGGTTAATACTATTTTAAATTTTTGGTTTGATTAATAAGTTGTTTAATATAATTTCTCATAGTTAACAATAATAACATTAACAATAAATAATATGCATGTTTATCTACTGTTAAGTGATACAATGCTTTTAGTAGGGCTGGCAAATTGTGTCTTATCAGGTTTAACAGGTCTCTAACGATGCATGTAACACAAGTATTAAAAATGAATACAACTCGTTTAACTACTTTATATGTCATGTTTATAAAACAGTTTTACTTTTGATGTACCAAGAAGAAGAAAAGTTTTTAGTTTATATAAGACTTTACGATTATCTATTGTCAAATATTATCGTAATAACATTTTGTATTAATAGGTTTTGTTCATAATGTATGCAGATGACATATATTTCACTTTTATATTATTTTATAGTAAATTATGATTTTGACCCCTGTGGTTATATCACTTTTACCCTTTTTAGCCCAAAAAAAATCTTTCAACATCTAGGGACCAAAGGGTTAGGAAAAAAGATGTTGGAGGTCAAAAGAGTTAGAAAAAAGACTTTGGGGGCTTAGATATTAAAAAATTTCTTTTTGGGCTAAAAAGGTAAAAATGATATAACCACAAGGGCCAAAATCGTAATTTACTCTTAATTTTAATATAACTTTGGATAAATTAATATGATGTTAATATTTAGATGAGTAAATTACGATTTTGGCCCCTGTGGTTATATCACTTTTACCCTTTTAGCCCAAAAAAGAATTTTTTAACATCTGAGCCCCCAACATCTTTTTTTCTAACCCTTTTGGCCCCTAACACTAACCTCATTCATTAAATGTTAGGCGCCAAGGGTTAGAAAAAAAGACGTTAGGGGCCAAAAGGGTTAGAAAAAAGATGTTAGGGGCTTAGATGTTAAAAAAAAAAATTTTGGCTAAAAGGGTAAAAGTGATATAACCATATGGACCAAAATCGTAATTTACTTATATGTTTTAGATTTAGTTTTAATATAATAATTGCTTATATTTAATGCGGTTAGATCTCATATGATAATAATTAATTGGATTTTAAAAAAAGTAAATGATAACAAAAGAATACATAATCCGTGGTTATGAAATATTTTTGGATAATGTAATTTTTAGATAAGAAAGAAAATACTAATATTAAGTATTTATTTATGCCAAGGATTTAGAGTTGATAAGATTTATATTAATTTAATTAATATTTAATAATTTAAATTAAATAATAATTATCTACAATTAAAGATGGTCTAGAATAACGACAAGTGTCCCTTTATTGGTTTCTTTTATTATATAGTATAGATAATAATAATTTTAAACAGAAAATTAGATAAAAATAAATAATAATTTTAAATAGGAAATTAGATGAGAATAAATATTTGTTTGGACACGTGTCATTTTAGAGTGCTATCTCACCTTATTTTCATATTTATCTCTTATATTAAATAATAATAATAATTTTAAACAGAAAATTAGATAAAAATAAATAATAATTTTAAACAGAAAATTAGATAAGAATAAATATTTGTTTTTCAATAAATAATTTTAAATAAAATTTTTGATAAGAATAAATGTTTGTTTTTTTATATAATCATAAAATTATATCTCGAATATTATGAGTAGATGTATATACTTTGGAGTTCGGCGATTTAAATTATGGTAAATTTTGAATTAAAGGTTCGCATGTGATATATACTTAATAATTGTAATGATGTTTTTATTTAAAGGTATATATTTTTATTATTTAGTATATAAATTATTTATGTAACCCGTGTGATACACGGGGTTTTAACCTAGTTTCATAATATTTCATAATATATCAATTTAAACAAACCAGCTACAAAATATATCAATTTAAACAAACCAGCTACAAAATATTAGTATTTGAAGCATGTCATAAAACTAGTCGGTTAATAACCGAACTGTAATTAAATTAACAGACTTAAACGAATAGAATAAACTGAACCGAACAATTAACCTATGGCTCGGTTAAGGCATAACCACTTAACCAAAATTTATGGTTTGGTTTTGCTATGTTGTGTAATCAAATAACCGAACCGAATCAATTTTCTACTTAAATTAATATATGTATAGTATAGTGCACATCATTTCTTGGACTTTGGGATAAGTTTGTAGAAATATTATTAAGTTTGCTAATTGTTCTAATTATAAGTCACTTATTTTTTTTTCTCTAAAATCATTTACGTTTAATTTGATGCTATATTACTATTTAAAAAAATAACATATTTCCAATGATGATGTCTCAGGTTTTATTAAACTGGTCTAATCTAAATTCTAATAAAAGACTCCACTTAATGCCACATGGCATATTCTCCTTTAATGTTAAAATTTTTAATTGTATTTTTTTTTAATGATTAATACATAAATATCATTTATCTTTATCTTTATTCTAATTCTAATAAATAATTTCAAATAATGCTTTGATAAGGTTTAATTAAAAAATCATTATCATTGTAAATTAAAATTTAAAAATCTACAAATTAACCCAAATTAAAAATTAGTACATCATATAGTTTGATATCAGATACAAATTTCCTAAACTGATATTTTACCCCTATGCAAAATTATTTAGTCCAATAAAAGAGTCCAAAAATGTTTCATGTCAATACCTAATTAATTTAATATATTATGGTTAATATTGATTTTTTTAATTAACTTTTATGTTAAATCAGATATATAATATAAAAAGATAGGATCTTTTGTGTTAAAAGGATTATTATCTTGAATAAGAAGAAAACGAGATTAATTATATTTTCACATAATATTAATATATATATATATATATATAAAATCTTAAAGTTTTGTCAATTCTTTTCATTACTATTCCTATCCTTTTACCTTTTAATTATCACAAATAAAATTTAAATCGAACCTAAATAAAAATTCAATAGGCTTTTATCCATCAAATCAACATTTTTTATTAAAAGATATGGAAATTCTTGAATTTTTTTTATTATAAGATATGGAAATTCTCAAATTAAATTAAAATTTTAATTTACAAGGTTCTTTTGTGTTACATATGCATCGTACTCCATGTTTATGTTTTCGTTTTTTTTTTTTTTTATAAATTGATTTTTGACTCTAACAAAAAAAAAACATCTTATCTTTTGCAATTTAACCTTTTTGATATTTTTACAGTTAACCCATAATTTTTCATCCTTTGTAATTTAACCACAACATTTCTTTACTTTCAACTTTGGTTACTCATACTTTTCATTATTGGCAAGTTTTTCCGTTTTATGTTTTATTCTAAATTTTGTAAGTTAACACACCACAACATACGTGTGGAGTTTAACGTTCCGCAACGCGGGGGCTTAATACCAGTATTTAATATGATATGGAAAAAAAGTACACAATGACATGGATTCTTCAATTAAAAAAATAAAAAACTATATTTTTATCCTAAAATTTATAGAATAATCAGTTTTAAATTTGAAAATATAACTTTTTTAGTTTTTAAATCTTAAAATTATATATTTTATTTAGTTTGTATTTTTTTTACTATTTATACTACAAAATAAGACTACAAAGCAATATAATGAATGAAAAACAATGAGAGAAAAATCGTAATCTGGACCTGGTAGTGCAGTGAAAATATTTTCGTCCTTCACAAGTTCATTCTTTTATGCCGATGGTTAAACTATTTTTTTTAATAAATATTGTATTTTAAGAAATATGTGTAAGTATAGGCTACCGTGTTTTGGGTATGTTTTGTATTACTAATTCAATTTTATAAGTTACTGATGTTTCATTAAGATTTTTTTATACAACTTAAATTTTAACTACATACTTTTTAATATAATAACATTTGGAATTGTTTTTAACAAGTGTATCAAAACCGATCAATTTTTTGTCCATCACAACACGCGGGATTTAAACTAATTTTCTTACATTTGTAAATACACACATTATTAGTGGCCTGTACTCACAAGTTCTTTCATATTTGTCAAATACGAAATTTTCATAGTCATTGCAGGGTAGCCCACTCAGTAGAGATATGTGTCTCTTAGGGGTGAAGTCAGATTTAAACTTAGAAAAGTTAAGTAATTAAAATAATAACTTATAAAAACAAAATTAAAATTTTCATAAAGAATATAATAAAAACTCTTGATAGCATCAGCTACTTTTTAAAAATATATGCTTATCACATCGAGTGAGAAAGTAAGCCTGAAATGATTGATTGCCTTACAAAAAAAAGGCCTTGTGTGTTTCACGTTGTTTGTATTTTTTTTAGCTTTTATTTTACTGGTTTACGCTGGTTTAATCCATGGTTAATCGATCGAACCAAGTAACCACTAATGACCAAAACTGATCGATATTCCAAATACCTTAACCATAAATTTTGGTTGGTTTTGGTTAAGGCTCAAAACAAAACCGAATTTGGTGTGCACGCCTCTACAAGCAAATAAGGCTTCGCTTCGCTCTAAGAACATGGCGATTGAGTTCGTGTGGATCAAACAAAACTTCCATTGCCGGTTAAATAATAACTTATAAGTATGTTTATCATGTTAATCATTGATATTTTTGTTTAATTTTGTTATATTTGTAGAGATATTTTGCTGGAGTACACGGAACAAGTAATGAAACTTGGGACTTGTTTATTCGAGTTGATATCTGAGGGTCTTGGGCTTGACCCCAATCTCCTTTTGAACATGGGATGTGCGGATGGGCTTGCTGTTCTTGGTCATTACTACCCTCCTTGTCCGCAACCTGAATTAACAATCGGAACACCAGGGCACACGGACAACGATTTCATCACGATTCTTTTACAAGATCATATTGGTGGCCTCAAGATCTTTTATCAGAATCAATGGACTGACGTTCCTCCTATAACGGGTGCTCTTGTAGTGAATGCTGGAGATTTTCTACAGGCATACCTATCTTAGAGTTTGAAACTTAATTCATTATCGTTTTATTGGTGGTTTATTATAGAATAAACTTGGCATCTCAAACTTGCTAAGATTATCGTAAAATTATTAATCGGAGTCAAGTATATTTGAAACAAAGATTTAGGCTTAGAAGTTAAAAACCATAGTTTATTAAAATAAATTCATTGGAATTTTGCAGTTGATTACAAACGACAAGTTTGTGAGTGCGCAACACAAAGTGGTGGCAAACAAGGTTGGGCCAAGAGTATCAGTGGCGTCATTCTTTACCACGGGTGCAATTCCGATATCAAAGGTGTATGGACCAATCACTGAGCTACTTTCAGAAGATACTCCGGCCAAGTATAGAAACGCAACACTGAAAGAACACGTAGAATACTTTAGGGCAAAAGGACTTGATGGCTCTCCTGCCCTTTTGCATTTTAAGATTTAACTCGTTTGGAAGTCAAATCATGATCACATCCACTATGAGTTTGAAGCTATTATTTCCATGTTCATCTTATATAATTTAATCTATCTTGGCACAATGTACCATTTGGGACTTCCAGCGCCTAGCGCCTAGCTGGCCTCTCCTTTTGGTAATAAAATATTTTCACTAGTTGTTCAACAAAATCTATCTTGGCACACGTTTTTATCGTTTGGTTACTGTGTGTTTTGTATATCCGATGTGTAACACTCTTTAGAGTCCATTCTGAAAGGCGGGTGTTACAATAATAGGTCATGGTGCCTTTGTAGTTGTCAAGCCCAATTTTTGTTTTATAATAAAAAAATAGTCGATCATTGTTCTAATCAAAATGACAAAATATGCGTTTTCTTCGTCTTTTCTTTGAGTTTAATTATTGCTGCTGAAATCGATCTGGTCCAAGCCCATTACATTACAGTATTACACCCTACTTGATCCAACATAAAGGCCCATACGAAATTGGGCTACTAGATTATTAAACATAAAATTAGGCCCGGTTTTTCTTGGTCTCTAGGGGCATCAATCGCTATAATGCTATATGTTTCTGTTGTTTCAGATCTGCAAAATTCATCATATTCTCCGTAACAATGGAGAACAAGGCAAAGATCAGAATATTTTGATATATGTTGTACATTCTAAGATCTATATGTCGTTAATAGTAATTCTTCGTCGCTAAAGGTTTCAAACTTTGTATTTAGTAGAATTGTTTTTTCTATTAAAAAAGGGGTGGCGACTACCTGCCATTGCTTTGTAAAAAAAAAAAAAAAAAAAAACCCTCAATTTTAACATTGGAAATTTGGTTTAAAAAAAAATATCTCTCTTGTGGCGGCGCAAGCCCCTACCACTGGTAGCGGATGGTATGGTTTCTCGGGAACGCTGTTAGCCAAACTCTGATGCCAGCGTGGGCCCGGTTAAGATAACATAGTCTGGCCAGAGTGGGGTTAAGGTCCCCTGTTTAGGAGGATGTAAGATCTCTCTCTCAACTGATAAAGATTCTCACCGTTAAAAAAAAATTGCTTCAGTTTTGCACTTCAAAGGGAGACATGTGATTAGTTGCGGTTGGAGTCTTGGAGACTTGGTGTATACTTTATAATGGCATGTAACATTTAACCTTTTAGGATAAAAAGATCCTAAATACATATAATAGATATAATAGAGGATAATAGATGATAAAAAGATCATATATATATATATAGGGGAAGGTTCATTGGGGAACACTAAAAAAATGGGGAACAGCGGGGAACCGACTCAAACGAACTCCGATTGGACTCATTTCAGAGGCGTTGGAACCGGCTCGTCGAACCATAACTAAGATCTTTTAACCCTAAACCCTAAATCATAACTCCTAACCTCTAAACCCTAAAGCAAAAAAATAAGGCTAAAACCTAAGCTAAACCGTAAAATCTAAACTATAAACCCTAAAAGCTAAACCCTAAAGGCTAAACCTAAAGCTAAACACTAAAGCTAAACCCTAAAGCTAAACCCTAAACCCTTAAACTAAACCCTAAACCCTAAAGCTAAACCCTAAGGCTAAACCCTAAAGCTAAACCCTAAAAGCCAAACCCTAATATATTTAAGGTTTAAGGGTTTTGATTTAGGGTTTAGGGTTAAAAGATCTTAGTTAGGGTTCGACGAGCCGGTTCCAACGCTGCTGGAATGAGTCCAATCGGAGATCGTTTGAGTCGGTTCCCCACTTTTTTAGTGTTCCCCAATGAACCTCACACTATATATATATATATATATATATATATATATATATATATAGGGAGAAGATCATGCGAGAACCACCTCTTATTGCGAGAACCGCGAGAACCAATGTGAACACAACCAAAAATGCCTAAAAATAGCTAAAAATCACACAAATTTTTTTTTTTTGAATTTTTTATAAAAAAATCGCTACTTTTCGAAGCAAAAAAAAAAAAATTAAAATTTTTTTTTTTTTTTTTTTTTTTGCTTCGAAAAGTAGCGATTTTTTTATAAAAAATATTAAAAAATTCAAAAAAAAATTTTAGATTTTTTTTTTGATTTTTTTAGATTTTTTTTGATTTTTTTAGGTTTTTTGGGGGTTTAGTTTTTAGCATTTTAGCTTGGGGGTGGGGGGGGGGGGTGGGGGGGTTTAGGTTTTTTTTGGGGGGGGGGGGGGGGTTAGGTTTTTTTTAGCTATTTTAGGTTGTGTTCACATTGGTTCTCGCGGTTCTCACAATAAAGGTGGTTCTCGCATGAGCTCCTCCCTATATATATATATATATATATATATATTGTTTACTAGCAGTTCTGTAGTTATTTAGAGTTCTGAAATAAACCCAACCCTACTTTATAATGGCATGTAACATTTAACCTTTTAGGTTAAGGGGCTGTTTGGTAGCCTCTTAATGACCATTCAGATGCTAACTCTTAATGGTTTAAAACCTCTGAATGAATAAGAGGTAACCTCAAGTCTGAATGGTTAAGAGGTAACCTCTGAATGGTAAATCATCACATGTCACATTCTTCTACCTTCTCATTGGTAAAATTCTTAATAGTTCCATTAAGAGGTAGCCTCTTAATGACCATTCAGATGCTACCAAACAGCCCCTAAATGTTTAATTGCTTTAATTTTTACTATTTTGGTTTTTCATTACACTATGTGTAGTGGTCGACGTGGACCATTTCTACCCTATAATTACACTAAAAATAACTATATTTTCTTTCTCGTTTTAATTAAATAATATTTTTTATACATTTATCATTACCTTTTCTTACTTCTATACACTCACAATCACTTTCAAAATATATTAAAAAATTATAGAGGGAGAACAATGTCCACTCAAATATACAGATAAATAGTAACATTTTCTCTCCTTCAGTCACAATCACTTTTTATAACGTAAAGAACACTCACGTAATTTAATGGAAGAAATTTGAATGCTCATACTGAATTAGGCTTGTAATCATTCCATTCTAATTCTAGTGATGACAAGTAGGTGGTGAAGACATAAAGGAGAGTAGGCATATCTGATCATTTCCTAATTCATAACTTCATTACAAAGAAAATAAGGAATGATTTCTCTCAATTACTCCCGAATTAATCTTTCCATTGTATTGACACATTTGTCACTTTCATAGTTTCATATAATAATTCACAAGGCAAAGTGGTTAGTGGTGTGGTGTCATTATTTGATATACCTTATTTTCATATGCTCTTTTAAGTTAGAGTAAAGTACACAAACGGCCCCTGTGGTTTATCAAAATTTTGGATTTAGTCCCTAGGTTTTCAAAAGTACATAGATGGTCCCTGTGGTTGCCACTTTGTAACGCCTTTAGTCACTAGCGTTTTCGAAAAGTACACGAATGATCCCTGTGGTTCGCATTTTGTAACGCAGTTAGCCCCTAACTTGGACATGCTAAAACCTTTAGATTTGTTGGCTCGGGACTAAATGTGTTACAAACTGCAAATCACAGGGACCACCCGTGTACTTTTGAAAAGCTGAGCACCAAATCCAAAATTTTGGTAAACCATAGGGACCATCCGTGTACTTTACTCTTTAAGTTATACTCTATGCATTCTAACTTGTACTTATATGTAAATTTTACATATAATACGGACCGTTTTAAACCCATTCGGTGAATGGAGTTCACCGATCGGTGACCACCCCCACTTGTTTGAGTCACCGAAATTTTGAATGTTTTCGGTGTATATTCACCGATGCGGGAAGAGGAGGGAGGGAGGTTTAATGGTGGGTCCCAACCCCTTTCAACCAATCACAATTTTTTTTATTTTTTAACCTACTCAAACACCCTAGAGTGATTAACCATACCCCTTGATTGAGTGCAAAATGGAGAGTGGAATGGGGAGTTGACATGACATAATATTATTGGATATGATTTCACTCAATCATCCTATAATGATTAACCATACCCTCCAGTCCTCCACCCTAAAGGAGCTCTCATGAGTAGAATGGTGGGCGGGAAAGGGAAGGAAAAGTGCGGGCTACATGTGTTAGCCCATAGACCAATCAACTACACATGACCTTATTTGGCACCATATTGGTAGTTGGTGCAATATTCATCAAATTTGCGACTTCTCGGTTACAGATTTGCTTAATTTATTCTAGATAACAACGAACGTCGAAGATTTCCAATAGGAAGAGATCCATGGCATCATCTCAATTGCTTGTTGGAGCATATGGAAGGCTAGAAACTCAAACAAAATGGCCTAAGTGAAGAAAATCTATGAAGATATCAAGTCTCTTAGGTTCTTATAGATAAAAAATTATATCAAAAACACAAATCGCTATAGTGGTAGGATTAATGTAATTTTAATATTTTGTAATCTTGTTTTGTTTACTGCCTTGCTCCTAGCTTTTGCTTGGGTTGGTTGTCGTTAAAAAATGCCTTTGAAAAAAAAACATAGTTTGATAGTTATGTAAAAGTAGATGAATTATGTAAAAGTAGATTAATGCCCGGATATTAAAAAATAAAATTGGGATATTTTTAACGACAGGAGATGAAAGGTCGCATTATACAAAATCCCAGACAATTGTAACATTATTTTAAATGTTTATAATTAATTATACCGGTACGTAACGTAAAGCATAATCAAAGATATACAAGCTCAAATTTATATCAACACGACTAAGAAGGTTGTTTCGAGAAGGTTGTGGAAACATGCATAAGAGAAGAAGGGGTCCAATTAGTGGATCAATGAATTTTTTAACTTATAATACCAGGGGATCAACGAAGACAGAAAAATCATTAGTGTTGGTGACGTTATTCGACAACAAAAGGTGAGTTTCGTAGCAATTCAGGAGACAATGGTAAAAGACGGTGCAAAAATCCCAATAAGAAGAATCTCGGGTAACCGACCGGTTGACTTCGATTGGGTCAATTCGGATGGTTTGTCTGGGGTCTCTTATGTATCTGGGATCCTGGTTTTTTTTTACTAAAACGAATGTTGTCCGCAATCAGAATTTCTTGGTTATTTCGGGCAAAATAACCTGCGGTGAATCATTACATCTGATAAATGTATATGCTCCTCACAGGCTGCCTCAAAAACGGGCTCTGTGGGATGCCTTGTCAGCTGTTTTGGATTCGTTAGATGGGTTATGGGTTCTAATGGGCGATTTTAATGCGGTCAGAATCCCTGAAGAAAGGTTTAACACAGATTTTGTCCCGAGGTGTGCGGAAGATTTTAACAGTTTTATTGAAGATAATGGCCTCATTGAATACGAGATGGGTGGTAGAAAGTTCACAAGGGTGGCGGACTCGGGTAATAAACTCAGTAAAATTGATCGGTTCCTGGTATCATACAATTTCTGGAACAGATGGCTGGATGCTTCCGTCATGGCTCTCCCCAGGGGCGACTCTGATCATAACCCGGTGACACCCTCGACATCGGTAATTAATTCCGGTTTTCACCCCTTCCGTTTCTTTAATTCTTGGATTTCAAAGCCTGGTTTTGCTTCTGTGGTTGAAAACGCGCTTAATACCTATACGGCCACTGGTCCTCCTGACTTGATTTTGGCCGGAAAGTTAAAAGCGGCTAAATTAGCAATTAAAAGCTGGTTAGCGACTGTCCGTGATAAAGAAAATGAGTCTATCACGAATCTGGATAAAAAAATCAATGCCCTAGAAGATCTTATGGAGGAAAGGAGTCTCACGGAATCGGAAAGAGCTGACTGGGTGGAGTGTAAGAAAAGAATTGGGGAAATTAAAGAAGCCAAAGCTAATGATCTCAAACAGAGGGCAAGAGTGAAATGGGCGGTTGAAGGGGACTAAAATTCGGCCTTTTTTCATGGAATGATAAACCACAATAATCTTGATAAAAGAATCAATGGTTTTACGAAGAATGGCGAGTGGATTACTGATGTAGCTAAAATCAAATATGAAGCCCGCAGGTTTATCGCTTTTAAATTTCGTGAGCCGATGAGTTGCCGACCGTCGTTTGTCTGCCCAAATCTGAAACGTCTAACGGATGCGGAAGCAGATGGTTTAATCACTCCATTTTCTTTACAAGAAATTAAAGAGGCGATCTGGGATTGTGAGAGCGATAAAGCACCTGGACCGGACGGCTTTAATTTTGGTTTTCTAAAACTCTTTTGGGATCTACTAAAAGACGATCTATACAAGGTGATGGAAAAGTTTTATACAGATGGAGTGATTAGTAAAGGTTGCGGTTCTTCATTCTTGGTTCTTATTCCCAAAGTAACGGACCCAACCTCTTTTGGTGACTACCGCCCGATTAGCCTTATTGGTTGTATTCCAAAGGTAATCTCGAATATACTTGCAATAAGAATAAAGAAGGTGATTGACTCGGTGGTGTCTGAAAACCAGTTTGGTTTCTTAACAAGTCGTAACATTCTCGACGGTCCGTTAATTTTGAATGAAACGCTTGCTTGGCTTAAGAAATCTAAGAAACAAGCCTTTGTTCTAAAAATTGATATTGAAAAGGCGTACAATACAATAAATTGGGAGTTTATCGATTCGGTTTTATTACAAATGGGTTTTCCGGACCTGTGGAGAAGATGGGTATGGGGTATTCTTATTTCCTCGAGGGCGTCGGTTTTAATCAACGGTTCGCCAACTTGGGAATTCCAATGCTACAGGGGGGTTCGTCAAGGGGACCCTCTCTCACCTTTCATTTTTATTATAGCTATGGAAGCATTATCCGGTTTCATGAATAAAGCGATTGCAATGGGCTGCACCAAAGGGGTATGTTTACCAAACAACGTCCCGATTTTATCTCATTTACTGTATGCAGATGATGTGGTTTTCATGGGGGAGTGGGGAGAAAATAATATAAAAAATATAATTCGATTAATGAGATGTTTCTATCTTATTTCCGAGCTAAAATTGAGTCACACAAAATCACATTTGTTTGGTATTGGGGTCGATGAAATGGTTGTAACTAATATGGCGAGTGATATTAATTGTAATGTCGGTAAGTTCCCATATAAGTATCTTGGCCTCCTGGTTGGTGCTAATATGGGTCAAACCCGACATTGGAAAGGGGTAATTGACTGCATCAAAAGTCGGTTATCAAAGTGGAAATCAAAAACCTTATCAGTAGGTGGCAGAGCTACACTTCTAAAATCAGTTCTGGATAGTCTACCAGTCTATTACTTTTCTTTGTATCGGGCACCTAAGGGTGTTCTTGATACGATTGAAAGCTTGCGAAGGAGATTTTTTTTGGGGAGGGGATGAAGAAAAAGCTAAAACATCTTGGGTATGTTGGGAGAGGGTTATCAGACCGATGGATAAAGGGGGACTTGGCTTCGGTTCTTTAAGAGACATGAACGTAAGTCTTCTCTTAAAATGGTGGTGGCGGTTTAAAAATGAAAGGGGTGTTTTATGGCAACGAACTATTGAATCAATTCACTACAATCCCTCCTCCTGGTCCTTTTTGCCTATTAAAACAGGTATCGCTGGAGTATGGAGTGGAATTATTAAAGTAGAAAAAGATTTGGAGGACTTTAATGTGCAGGTTTCCCGCCTTATTGAAGCTTCAATTGGTAATGGTAATAATGTAAAATTCTGGATCGACAATTGGGAAAGGAATGGGCCGCTTAATGTAACAACTCTCATTAAAAGTCCTATTTATTTTATTATTTTATCCAATAGGAAACCCAAATTAAGACACCCAAGTGATTCTACACAAACCCTAAAATTTTCAGAATTTTCAGAATCAGGATTAGGGCCCCTAAAACTCAGGGGGGGGGGGGGTAAAACCCTAGTTACGATTATCCAAATAACTCTCTGTGAGACACCCAAGTGATTCTACACAAACCCTAAAATTTTCAGAATTTTCAGAATCAGGATTAGGGCCCCTAAAACTCAGGGGGGGTAAAACCCTAGTTACGATTATCCAAATAACTCTCTGTCAAATTCGAATTTTGAAAAACCGTCAACTCAGCAAGCCTACTCACACACGGGGCTACCCTATGAAACTAGGTTAGCAGTCGCGTAGCGCGACGACTATAGGGGTAACCAGTCGCGCTACGCCACTGGGTCAAATTTTCAGTATAAATAGTAGAGTTTGGGACTTGAATTTGGGCGCTGGAACGACGTAGAAATTCCAATCCTACACTGAGTTATGCTCTGTTTACCACAATTAACACACACGGATCACTAATCGACGCCACAATCAGGGTAATAACTTGATCGCTGATACGATTCAATGTCCGATTGATCAAAATATCCAATGGATGTTTAAGTGCTACCCACATTAGGGTTATCCTTTGTCATTCGTCGTGATTCCGACAGGATGTTTGAGTACCACCCAAACTCGGGGAATACTCTGTCATTTGTTGTGAATCCGATGGATGTTTAAGTGATTGCACTTTGTCATTCGTTGTGAGGGTTTGATCTCGTGAGTTATCGTAAATGCTCTATTGATTACTAACCCAGAAATTGTGTGCCTGTTATTAAATTTAGGTTAAAATGGCTAAATCAGTAGGCTAAGCTCTGCTCAATTTAAATCTGCAATGTGAGTCATTCTCTTTTTATCAACTATTTTACAATACCTCAAATTATTTTCAAAAGTTATAATTACAGGGACTAAGTCGTGGATATCTTGAATCACTGGCTAGTGGGGTATTGTGCACATTACTAATTTTCTCCCAGTTAGGTTCATTGACCTACTAGGGATAATCATCACTATTTAGGTTCATTGACTTAATAGTGGTATGACCATCGTCACCATTGTGACAGGGCACCAGATAAAAATAAGATAGAAGCCATTGTAATCGCTCTTATGCTGTAATTAATAACTATGCATCATTTTATGTAAATAGAATGATTCACTCAGTATTTCCCGCTGACAAAACCTTTTTCAAACATGTTTCAGGTGATCTGTTATGATCTAGGAAAAGTGCCGTGAAGCACTACAAGCTTAAGAAAGTGGCTCAGGATAAAATAAAGAAACATGTTTTGTAAAATAAAAGATTTCTTCGTGAAATCAAATGGTTGTAAATTACCGGGGTTTTATCCCGCGTTGTGAAATAAAATAATCGGGAAATATTTCAGTTTTAAAAGATCCTGATGAAAACTTCCGCTGTTACACTCAATTAATTAAATACCACGGGATTTCTGTCCTGCGGCTCCTGAAACGGGTCAAACCGGGTCGGGGGCCGTGACAGAAAAAGGTGGTATCAGAGCCACTTATCGAGCCACTGATTTAAGCCAATTAAGTATTTAGAAAATACTTAATTTTTATTAATTGATATTTTGTGATTATGTGTTTTATTATCTGACTAATTTTATACAGTAGGAGCAGATCTTTATATGCTAGCCACTGTAGCAGTAAATACAAATCTTTAAATATTTTGATTCAAGTTGTAGCACCCTTATTAAATATAAGCCAGAGACCTGCTTCCGTAAATAAATAAATTTACAAATAAAACCTAATATGTTTTCATATTCGGTTGTTTTGTAGTTACCCAATATGAAATAATATTTAAAGGTTTTCTATGAAATTTGATATAATTTTTAAACTTAGTATTTGTGTGTATTTTGCATAACAGCATGAGTGACTTGTCTGACGCTCTTCAGAATTTAAATATCTATCCAGTAAGAATAGAAGTTCCCAGAGATTTCAATAGGTATATACCAGACATAGAAGAACCTATAGAATTCAACGCTTTACCTCTCAAGAAACCCAAGCCTAAGAAAATGGAAATTGGGGAAAGCTCTAGGCAAATTGAGGGGTTACCATATCAGGAAGAGCTAGATTTTATATTGGCAAGCTATAATACTATTAAGCCTGTTAATGAAAATGTTTTTATTCACTCTCTTGAAACACAACTACCAATGAACTTAGAACCAGCTATTCCAAACCCTTCAATCCACTCGCAAATAGACGAATGGTTGACTAATGAAATACAGCTCCAGAACCATCCCTATAAGCTTTTTCCTCAGTTCAAACCAGAACCTTTACCAAATCTACCAATGAGTAACGAGAATATGGCTGAACTCCGCCATTTTGACGAAGAACTAATGGATGCTGGGAATAGAATCTGGGAGATAGGGGGACAAATTGCCTGGAAATATGATGAAAGGGAGCTTCGTTTTTAGGAAAACAAATGACGAAAGATAGTAGGTTTATGAAACTGTGGTTGTGTAATGGTAATAGTAAAATCAGGATGTGTAAAATAAATAATAAAACGGGTGTATATAGAAGCATGATATAATCTATAAAACAAATGAAATTTTAGAAAATTTACATTTTTGTTTGTATATTCGTTACGTGATTATGTGCAATTAATGGTGACATTGGATTATTTCTTTTATACTAATTATTTATCTATAAATTAGATATCAGATGGAAAACGCTAATAATGAACCAGTTAATGAAGTTAATCAATCTGAGCAACAACCGGGGGATCAATATATGACTAGGCAGGATATAGAAAATATTGTTGCTCAAGGGATAGCCAACGCTATACCAGCAATAGTTGCTCAAGGGATAGCCAACGCTATTCCAGCACTCGTTGCTGCTGTTAAAAATCCAATCGAACCACAACAAATCGTTCCTAGCAAACGTATTTCTGAAGATAATTTCAGTAATAGCGTAAACGGAGGCAATGATCATGTTAATCATGATAATGAACCACGGCAGGCTCCGCTCCCTAAGAAAATGAAAGCTGCAACGCCTGGTTGCACTTACAAAGAATTTCTTGCTTGTAAACCCACTGAGTTTGCAGGCAATGAAGGAGCAACTGCAGCACTACGTTGGTTAGAGAAAACCGAGGCAGTAATTGCCATAAGTAAATGTGCTCAGGATGATCAGGTTATGTATGCGTCAAACCTTTTCAAAGAAGGGGCGCTAGAATGGTGGAATACGGTGTTACAAGCAAAAGGAAGAAGGATGGTGTATGCTATGCACTGGGAAGAATTTAAGAGCTTTGTAGAAAGAAAATTCTGTCCCGAGTATGAAAAGGAACAAATGACAAATAAATTTCTAACCCACCGGATGGTGGATGTAGATTGTCGAGGGTATACTTCAACATTCTTCGAGTATGCTCGAGTGGTACCAACCCTGGCTTCGCCAGAGCCGGTACTTATTTCTCGTTATATTTGGGGATTGATTGCTGAAATCCGTAATATCGTCAAGGCTGCGAAACCTCGCACGATTGATGATGCGGTGGATTTAGCCAATACTCTGACTGACGAACTAGTACGGACAAGAGAAGAAAATAGAAGGAAGGAAGTAGCCCAAAAGATTACCCAAGGATTCCATCCGGGTAACCATAACAATTTCAAGAGAAGAGGGAATGGGCAATCTTCCACTAGCCCATTTTGCAATATTTGCAAAAGGAATCATTTTGGAAGATGCAAAGGATATTGCAATTTTTGCAAAATTCCGGGGCATCAAGAAGAAGACTGCAGGAGGAAGAAATTTTCAGTCTGCTACAACTGTGGAGAAGCTGGACATCTTAGGCCAGATTGTCCAAAACTGAACAAACCATCTGACAATAAAGCCAAACCTGCAGAAGGAGCAAAAAGGAATGTACGAGCCTTCCAACTGACTGCTCAGGAAGCAGAGCTCATTCCAGATGTGATAGCCGGTACGTTCTTAGTTCACAACGTTTACAGAAAAGTATTATTTGACTCTGGTGCAAACCAAAGTTTTATAAATACTTCATTCTGCCAAACTCTTAAATTACCTTTAACCAGCATTAGGCAAATTTCTACAGTAGAAACGGCAGATGGGAATTCAGTTAAAATAAATAAGGTTCTGCAAAACGTAGAAATAGAATTTTTAAATCGTAAATTTTCTGCAACTCTATTATCTATGAAATTAGTTGAATTCGATGTTGTGTTAGGAATGAATTGGTTAGTAAACAACCATGCTCGAATTATCTGTGATAAGAATTCCATAGAAATTTGTGCACCCACTGGAGAAGTAATGATGATTACAGGGGATAATCCATGTAAACCCATAAAGTTCATATCAGTAATGAAATTTGCTAATTATGAACGAAAGCAAGGAATAGTATATATATGATTTCAGTAATCATTAATACTAAAGATAAAGAACTTAAGGAAATTTCTGTAGTTTCAGAATACCCAGATGTATTTCCAGAAGAATTACCAGGGTTACCACCAGATAGGGAGGTAGAATTTAGAATTCATCTAATTCCAGGAACTATACCGATAGCCAAGGCACCTTATCGGTTAATACCCACAGAAATATTAAAACTGAAAAAGCAATTAGATGAATTATTAAAGGTTTCATACAACTTAGTTTATCCCCGTGGGGGGCACCAGTGTTGTTTGTTAAGAAAAAGGATAGTTCGATGAGAATGTGTATTGATTATAGGGAATTGAATAAGGTTACAATTAAGAATCAATACCCATTACCTAGAATTGATGATCTATTTGATCGATTCCAAGGAGATAGATATTTTTCTAAAATTGACTTACGTTCTGGATATCATCAATTGAAAGTACAAGAGGAAGACATACCTAAAACTGCTTCCAGGACTAGGTATGGTCATTACGAGTTTACAAGTCATGCCCTTTGGGTTAACGAATGCACCTGCCGCATTCATGGACATGATGAATTGGATCTGTAAACCATATTTGGATAAATTTGTAATTGTCTTCATCAACGATATACTTATTTATTCCAAAAGTCAGGAAGAACATTGTCAGCACTTGCATGCTCTCTTAACTTTGTTAAGAAAAGAGAAGCTTTACGTCAAATTCTCAAAGTGTGAATTTTGGCTGCCAGAAGTGCAATTTCTAGGTCATATGGTGAATCATGAAGGTATTCTCGTAGATTCTGCTAAGATAGCAGCAATTACCGAATGGAAGGTTCCGCAAACCGCAATGGAAATTAGGAGTTTTGTAGGTTTAGCCAGATACTATAGACGGTTTATTAAGGATTTTTCTAAGATAGCTGTACCATTAAAATAAGCTAACCTGTAAAGCAGTTAAGTTTGAATGGGGATCTAAACAAGAAGAAGCCTTTAGGATTTTAAAGCATAAATTAACAAATGCCTCAATCCTAGCCTTACCAGAAGGAACAGAAGATTTTAAAGTATACGGTGATGCTTCAAAGCTAGAATTTGGATATGTGTTAATGCAACGCAAAAAGGTAATTGCGTATGCATCAAGGCAATTGAAAAAGCACGAAGAAAACTATATCACTCATGACTTAGAATTAGGAGCCATAATTTTTTCCCTTAAAATTTGGAGACATTATCTGTATGGAAGTAAGTTTACTGTCTATACGGATCATAAAAATTTAAGATATATATTTGGGCAAAAAGAATTAAACATGAGGCAAAGGAGATGGATGAAAATCCTAAGTGACTACGACTGTGATATTCAGTATCACGTAGGAAAGACTGAAGACGACTAGAGATCGCCAGAAAAGTTATACAGATAATAGACGAAAGCCGTTGGAGTTTCAAGTTGGAAACAAAATGCTATTGAAAGTATCTCCTTGGAAAGGAGTTGTTAGATTCGGTAAGAAAGGAAAGCTAAGTCCAAAGTACGTAGGACCATTTCTAGTAATCCAACATATAGGACCAGTTGCTTATCATTTACAACTACCAGGAGAGTTAGCTGGAGTACATGATGTATTTCATGTATCCAATCTCAAGAAATGTCTATCAGACAAATCTTTGGTAGTACCTCTCCAAGATATAAAGGTAAACGAAAAAAATTAAAATTTATAGAGAAACCTCTTCAGATAGAAGACAGAAAAGTAAAGTTTCTCAAGCACAAACGACTAGTGCTAGTTAAAGTAAAGTGGGATTCAAAGAAAGGACCCGAATACACTTGGGAACTGGAATCAGAAATGAAGCGAAAGTATCCTCCATTTATTCCAGTAAATCTCGAGGACGAGATTTTTATTAAGGTGGGGAGAATGTAACAACTCTCATTAAAAGTCCTATTTATTTTATTATTTTATCCAATAGGAAACCCAAATTGAGACACCCAAGTGATTCTACACAAACCCTAAAATTTTCAGAATTTTCAGAATCAGGATTAGGGCCCCTAAAACTCAGGGGGGGGGGGTAAAACCCTAGTTACGATTATCCAAATAACTCTCTGTCAAATTCGAATTTTGAAAAACCGTCAACTCAGCAAGCCTACTCACACACGGGGCTACCCTATGAAACTAGGTTAGCAGTCGCGTAGCGCGACGACTATAGGGGTAACCAGTCGCGCTACGCCACTGGGTCAAATTTTCAGTATAAATAGTAGAGTTTGGGACTTGAATTTGGGCGCTGGAACGACGTAGAAATTCCAATCCTACACTGAGTTATGCTCTGTTTACCACAATTAACACACACGGATCACTAATCGACGCCACAATCAGGGTAATAACTTGATCGCTGATACGATTCAATGTCCGATTGATCAAAATATCCAATGGATGTTTAAGTACTACCCACATTAGGGTTATCCTTTGTCATTCGTCGTGATTCCGACAGGATGTTTGAGTACCACCCAAACTCGGGGAATACTCTGTCATTTGTTGTGAATCCGATGGATGTTTAAGTGATTGCACTTTGTCATTCGTTGTGAGGGTTTGATCTCGTGAGTTATCGTAAATGCTGTATTGATTACTAACCCAGAAATTGTGTGCCTGTTATTAAATTTAGGTTAAAATGGCTAAATCAGTAGGCTAAGCTCTGCTCAATTTAAATCTGCAATGTGAGTCATTCTCTTTTTATCAACTATTTTACAATACCTCAAATTATTTTCAAAAGTTATAATTACAGGGACTAAGTCGTGGATATCTTGAATCACTGGCTAGTGGGGTATTGTGCACATTACTAATTTTCTCCCAGTTAGGTTCATTGACCTACTAGGGATAATCATCACTATTTAGGTTCATTGACTTAATAGTGGTATGACCATCGTCACCATTGTGACATGTCACCATTGTGACAGGGCGCCAGATAAAAATAAGATAGAAGCCATTGTAATCGCTCTTATGCTGTAATTAATAACTATGCATCATTTTATGTAAATAGAATGATTCACTCAGTATTTCCCGCTGACAAAACCTTTTTCAAACATGTTTCAGGTGATCTGTTATGATCCAGGAAAAGTGCCGTGAAGCACTACAAGCTTAAGAAAGTGGCTCAGGATAAAATAAAGAAACATGTTTTGTAAAATAAAAGATTTCTTCGTGAAATCAAATGGTTGTAAATTACCGGGGTTTTATCCCGCGTTGTGAAATAAAATAATCGGGAAATATTTCAGTTTTAAAAGATACTGATGAAAACTTCCGCTGTTACACTCAATTAATTAAATACCACGGGATTTCTGTCCCGCGGCTCCTGAAACGGGTCAAACCGGGTCGGGGGCCGTGACACTTAAAGATAGATTCCTTCAACTTTTTATTTTGGAGAAAAATGAAAAAACCAACAGTTGCGGAAAGAATGGTTAACTGGGAGTGGAAACGGAACCTTGTAGGTGATTTGGAACAACATCAACTGATGCAAATTAACATGCTTCGACAGTTGGTTGTTTGTTCTGGATCCGGAGACAAATGGAAGTGGCGAATAGGCGATGAGGGTTCTTTTTTGGTGTCATCTTGTAGGTCTTTTCTTGCGCGTTTCGCTGTTCCGTATCGTCCTACAAACTGGGTAAACTGGGCTCCTAAGAAAGTCAACATCTTTATGTAGAGAAGTGTACAAAATAGGCTGTCCACACTGATAAATCTGCAGAAACGACACATAATCAGCGGCTCGGTTACCTGCAAGTTGTGTAATATGTTCGAGGAAGATGCTGATCATGTGCTACTTAATTGCTTTGTGGCGACGCTGGTGTGGCAGAAAGTATGCAGCTGGTGCAAGATCCCTGTTGGTCGGTTCGGTAACATAAACGAGCTGTTGAATTCCCATCTAATTTTAAATCTCTCAAAGTTCAAGACTAAAGTACTCCGGACTATAATCGTTGCGACATGCTGGGATATATGGAGAGCGAGAAATGCCTTAATTTTTTCAGGTGAAAGAGCAAGAATCGAGAAAATCTTTGGCGATTTACAACTAGCCTCCTTTACATGGGTCAAGAACAGGGGCAAAAGACACAATATGGAATGGAGAAACTGGATATCTTTCAATATAAATGAGTAACTTCCGTACAGGGGTGTAACCGGGGCGAAATATATTAGTTTTGTATAATGTTTTTTGTTCTAGTATCTTGCTTGTCTTAATCATTGTACAAAACTGTTTGGTGATGGAATGATATGCAATTAGCCGTTCAAAAAAAAAAAAAAGATCATAGATAAAGTTTTGAAAGTGACAAATATCACTTATTTAATGAACTAATATGATCTTTCTAAAATATATAAAAATGTTATTAATGTATCATTTATATGGTGACTCTCTACATACATAACTCATATCTCTTTGATTTCTTTTGTATTAATGTATATGCCTATGTATAATGACATTTGTATATGGTGTATATAGATTAATGAATAAGAATTCTCCATGCTCTATTCTCTATATGATTTTGTAGTCTTGTTCTCATGTTTATATATTTATATATTGGTTGCTAATAGACTGTTGTTTTACAACAAAAAAAACTCTTTAATATTTAATTTTTCAAAACACTATTATAAAGTCATGATGTTTCCGAGCAAACCCCACCATCAGTAAAAACACACCATAACCCAATTAAAAAGTAAAGAAATAGCAATATTAAAACCTATATAAATTAGCAAACTTTTTGTGCATAAGGACTTGTAAGTTGTGCTTTGGGTGTTTTCCAAAAAAAAAACTTGATTTTTTAGTTTTAACCCAAAGGTTTGTACCTTTTCAATTTTAAACCTACATAATTTGTTTTTTTAACTTTAACCCAAAACTTTTCATTATTTGCAATTTAACTTCACAACTTTTGTCGCTTATACTTTTCATCTTTCGCAAATTTTCGTTTTACGTATAGTTCTAATTTTTTCGAGTTAATACGACGCAACGTGCATGTGTGGTTCAACGTTTTTACCTCTATTTTTCCATGTTTGACAGGTTCGTCGCAATACGCATATTATAGGTCGAGTCAGTGTTGGTTGTCAATGAAGGTTGTGTGACATTAGTACTATTTGACACCGTTTTACGCCCCGCCGCAACACGGGGTGTGCTTTGGGGATTTTTCAAAGAAAAAATTGTTATGCATATGGTTGTCGTAACGTTGGCTTTGGGGGTTTTCCAAAAAAATTGATTTTTTTTTTACTTTTCACCCAAAAGTATTTCATAAATTACTTTTAACCCAAACTATTTGTTTTTTACTTTTAACCCAAAACTTTTTATCTTTTACAATCTATCCTCATAACTTTTTTTTACTTTCAACTTTGGTCCTTTATAGTTTTCATTTTCCGCAAATTTTGCGCTCTATACTTGGTTCTAAATTTTGTGAGATAACACATCACAGCCACAGCGTGCGTCTTTAGCTTAACGTTTTTACGTTTCGTTCTAAATTTTGCGAGTTAACACGACGCAACGTGCGTGTGTGGGTGAACGTTTTTACATCGTCTATTTTTACCCCGTTTGACAGGTTTAACATAACGTGTGGGTCGTAGATCGACTTAGTTATAAATAAAGAATCCCCGCCGCATTGCGGCGGGTCGTAATCCTAGTTGTAATTAATTTTCAACACATAGATACATATTATATTGTAGCTAACATCCTACTGTTATATAGAATAACTAGGTGATGTCTCGCCCGTGTTGCGGGCGATGACCGAATAATTCTCAACCAATAAAAAAAACAATACTATAGTTTTGCTAGAAAGAAAAAGTAAAACGATGACAAGATCACAATTTTGAGCTCAGGGCAAAACAGTAATTTGTAAGGACTAATGAGCGAGTGTTAGGCAGCTCCTTAACACAATTTTTAGCTGGGGGCAAAGTCATATTTTTTTAGTAAAATCGTACTTTTTAGCTAGGAGAAAACAATATTTTTATTTTGCACTGGAGGCAAAAACGTCGTTTTGAATTGAGGGTGATATCGTAATTTTCAACCGAGGGGAAAATCGTAAATTTTAGCTGAGAGCAAAAGCATAATTATATTTTGAACTGGGGGCAAAGACGTAATTTTAAACTGGGGTCAAAACCGTAATTTTAAAGTTGGTATAAAATAACAAACTGGTATAAAATTGTAATTTTGAGCCAGGGGAAAAACAAAATTTTATTTTGAACTGGGGCGAAAATGTAATTTTGGCTGAGTGTAAAAGCGTATTTTTTTACGGAGGGCGAAATCGTATTTTTTAGCTCGGGGCAAAAGGGTAAATGTATTTTGAAGTTGGGTCAAAACCGCATTCTTTAACGGGGGGCAAAACCGTAAATTTAAAGTGGGTATAAAATAATAAACTAGTTTGTCCAATAGATATTGCTCGCCGCCCATTTGAACCAATGGCAGAGAAACACTGTTCCGGGGCAAAAATGTAATTTTAAAGCGTGTATAAAATAATAAACTGGTTGGTCCAATAGGGGAGGGCCGACCGTCCATTTCAGCCAATGACTGTGAAGCACTATTCCCGCCATGAGAATTGTATATGTTGAAAATATATGGAAGATAAATTTGATTAAAGAAAATATTTTTGTATTTTTTCAAACCTGAATAAATAACTGGCATATATATATAGGGTCAGGATTGAAAGAAAACGGTGAAAAGTGTGAGAACGGTGAGAACGCTTATGGGTCGTCCGATCAAAACAATCCATGGACTATATTGCGAGGTGGCGTTTTCGTAAATAACATCAATTTTATTATGTGGGACGCGCTTCATTAAGAGTAAAATGGACTTTTACCGCTCATATTCAAAACGCCATCAAATGATAACACGCCATTCAAAAAAATAAAACGCCATTAAAAACAAAACGCCAAAAATTAGTGATAAAACACGTTGAATATTACAGGAAGATGAAACAACACAGTAACTGAATTTCAGTTATTAACATTTAGTAGAAGAAATTCCCTCCTAAATTACGCGCCAAAAACATCATTATATAAACGAGGTAAACATAGCTTCCATAATCACTTAAATCTATCCATTTCTGCAAAAATATCTTTAACAAAAAACGTCAACTTGACCAAAACGCCAAAAATGGCAACAGTCGTTTCGTGGAGATACACTCTGGCAATCAGCCGATTCGTCCTCCGTTTTGACAACAGAAGGATGGCGTATGTTAAGACGGTCAGGGCAATTTTGAAGATGGAAGAATAGGTACAGAGGGGTATCTTATCCCTTGGAATCGCTCTAGACAACGAATGTCATGAAACACATATGCTTATGAAATCATTAACTAGGAAATTTGGATCAATCAAAGCAGATGTGAAGCCGGACTCTGTCATGACATCATGGTGTTTTGATGATGAAACAGACATGGTGATCGTTATATATGACAGCGGAGAGCAGGAAGTCTACTGGATTGAAAACATCATGACAAAGCAGGGTCTTGGTTTCAAGGAAGAATTGCATAACGCCACTTGTACGAACACAGAAATGGACTCAAAATTGGAGTTAATGCAAGACATGTTCAAGTGGAGGCTTCATAATCTTCAGGAACAAGAAGCCGATGAAGGTGAAGGTGATGACATGGATGAAGATCCAGATGAAAACTCCGAGGAAGAAGATGACGCAAGTGATGGATACTTTTCGGATAAAGTACCTTCTGACGAAGGGTTTTAATTTTTTTCCTCTTTTTTTCTTCTGTGTAGTCTTTTTTTTAAGATAATTAAATGATATATTTCTCTCTTTATTAGCAAAATGCCAAACAATACTAAAAAAGGTTATTCCTTACAAAACGCCAAAAATAACAAAAAATATTTTTCCTGCTTAATATTTTATTTTCTCCGTTATTGTATTTTGTCATCTTGGTCTGCATAACGCCATTTAAAAAAGACGCCAAACTTAGAAGATGGGACGTCTATCACCTAAAAAACTGATAAAAGTTGATCAAAACAGTAAATACAAAAACAGTAACTGAAAAGACAGTTACTTTATTACTATCATTTATTACAATAAAAAAGTTCCGCCTAAACTGCGTACCAAAAAACTCTTATAAGAGAGGGGTGTATACACAATGAAATTGATCACACCCAGTAAAACAAACGCCATATCCTCTATAAACCACTCACTTTAAAACGCCAAATAATGTTAGTTAAAATAACCAAAGATGGCAAAGCTTTCACTGAATGGATTCTTCTTCTGAGGGGGTTATCTCAATAATATTTTGCTGAATGAGATGGACAAATATTCAAGAAAAAGAGATTGATGACAGTGATATGCAATCATGTGAGCTTTGTTCTTGATGAATATAGACATAGAATAAAGGGATCAACACAAGTGTAAAATACTATTTTGGACTCCATTATTACAAATAGCATCAAGCAAGAGTTGATCTTCAATGACATGCCACCAAACAAGAATATTACACTAAAAAACAGGATGCCACTAAGTAGCTTCGTCTGAAAAAGACGGGGTTTATGTAGGAAAGTTGGAATCTAGCTAAGGTATTCAAAAGGTTCAAAACACCAAAACAAATTCAAGAATAAGGAGTTGATGACAGTGAAGATTTGGAAGAGAAATTAGATTACCATTTTTATTTTTTTTCTTTTTCATTTTATATTGTTTTGTTATCAAGTTATCTGTTGTTTTGTTATCTAATTCTCTACAAATAAAATACATTATTATATAAAACGCCAAAAACTACAAACACCAAAACGCTAGTAGTGTGAAAACTATGAGAACGGGTGCTGGCAAAGCAACTTGTCAAATGTATTAAACGCCAAAAAATTCAATAAACGCCAAAAAAAACATTTGGTCTTATTGTTAACTTATGAAAATATTAATGACTCGTAGTGAATTATTATACAAAACGCCACAAAACGCAAAAAAAAAAAATTGACCAGAAAACGCTATAACGCCAAAAAATTATCCATGTGACACAAAAACAATTAATTCAACGCCAAAAAGTTTAATAAATACAATTAACGCCAAAAAAAACTTAGATGCCAGAAAATATTATACCGCGTTGGAAAAATAAAAGAATATTGAAAAGACAAAAATACCCCTCGGACCCTGATCATGTCCCGCGCCACGTGTTGGGCCAGGATGCGTTCTCACCGTTCTCACACTTTTGGGCGTTTTCTCCTGATCCCGATCATATATATACAGGGGACCACTAAAATGAGAACCACCTCCAGTTGTAAGAACCATGAGAACTTTTTGATCCGGGGCGAGTTGGACCAAATTTTTTTTTCATAAACGTAGATGCGTGTATTATAAACACATTTGTAAAAAAAATTTAAAAAAAAAATGTCGTGTGTGTAGTTTTGCGCACCACAAGTTTTTATTTACGGGTACCGTAAAATTTAAATAAAATTTACGGTACCTGTAAACACAAACTTGGGGTGCTCAAAACTACACACACGACATTTTTTTTTTGAATTTTTTTTACAAATGTGTTTATAATACACGCATCTACGTTTCTGAATTTTTTTTTTGGTCCAACTCGCCCCGTACGGTGTAGTTCTCATGGTTCTTACAACTGGAGGTGGTTCTCATTTTAGCGGTCCCCTATATATATATATATATATATATAGAGGCCGGTTAACGTACAATACCTCTTATCCTACATTATGTACGCGATGCCCTCAGCCGTACGATCTTCAATCGATCAAACGCGGGCGAAACTAATTTAAATGATTAAATTAATCATTTTAATATATCTAAATCATACCAGGAAGGTTAAAAACGTCATTGCGAGGTCATAAATCTCTGTAATTGACCGATGATAGTTCAAAATCAAACCTTAAATCAAATTCAAAAACCTGAAATTCTTCTTCCCCAACCTCCCTTCGTTCCTTTTGGTGCGATATCGATAATAAGAACTACTAATTTGGGAGTTGTAAGGGTCAAACGGAAGAAGACTGACAATGAATGACCAGCAATCGAAAAAGATGAACAGTAACACACACAGATTATACACATGCGATTTCATCAAAATTACCACATGCGAAATTGTTACAAAAAAACAACATGCTATTTCATCAAAATTATCACATGCGAAATTGGTACAAAAAAACAACATGCGAATTCATCAAAAATTATCACATGCGAAATTGTTATAAAAAAAACAACATGCTATTTCATCAAAATTATCACATGCGAAATTGGTACAAAAAAACAACATGCGAATTCATCAAAAAATATCACATGCGAAATTGTTATAAAAAAAACAACATGCGATTTTAAAATGCGGGAAGATGATCTGACGGCTGAGATTGAAGCGTACCGATAAGCAATATTGTACAGTACTTTTTACCTATATATATATATATATATATATTAGGAGTTGGCTACAAAGCTAACTTTTCATACAAAGTCTAGGAAGTCATGTCCTTGTGACATATGGCAACTAGTTAATTTAATCAAAAGGGCATGATGGTAATTGATTAAATAAGTTATTTATGAGAGAGATAATTATGGATAATTAATTGAGATTTTTATGGAAACTCTTATTTCTTAAACTCATGATTGATTCAGTTACGTATACCACATTAATAACATTTTCCATCTCACATTCATATCATCCTTCATCCGAATCCGAAGTTTGAAACTTAAAAGACACTAATTGTTTCTTAACGTTGTGTTTTACCAGTTTCTAAGTTCTTCACATCGTGTTATACTAGTTTTCATAATAAAACATAGTATCCTTCATGGCACATTCATCTCATCCTTCATCTCAAGTTCAAAACATCAATCAATCAATCAATCATACCCAGTAAAATCCCACAAATAGCAAAGCTATTTGTAGGGTCTGGGGAGGGTGGGATGTAGGCACACCTTACCTCTACCCCTAGGGATAGAGAGGCTGCTTCCAGAGAGACCCTCGGCTCCAAAACACCCAGGAAAGAAATAAATAGAACATGAGGTGTGTGTGTGTGTTTATGAAGTTACCAATGTAGCATGAGTTGTGAAAGAGTGCATGGTAAAACAAAACAAGTGTGACAACACAAAACAACCTATACACATAGTTACATATCTACGACCATACACTACATCTAAAAACACAATTGTACAAAACATCCTATACACATAGTTACATATGTACGACCATACACTACACCTAGAAACACAATTGTACCTCTCCTAGAAATCCTTAACCTTAATCCTACGTCTCCACGAGTTCCTATCATGGACCATGTTCTCAGAGAGGTGCAATCTTTGCAAATCCTGCTTAATCCACTCATCCCAAGTAATTTTTGGTCTACCTCTGCTCCTCCTCCCCTCCACCTCGAGGGTTTCAATCACTCTAACTGGTTCTATCGTCTGCCTCCTCTTCACATGCCCAAACCATCTCAATATTCCCTCCTTTATCTTATCCGATATACTAGCTACTTCTAATCGCTCCCTAAAAACATTATTTCTTATCCGGTCTAACCTTGTGTGCCCACACATCCATCTTAGCATTCTCATCTCTGCTACCTCCATCTTACGTGCCTGTACTTCCTTAATGGCCCAACATTCGGTTCCATATAACATAGCAGGTCTAATTGCAACCCTATAAAATTTCCCTTTCAATTTTGTTGGGAATCTCCTATCGCACAATACCCCAGTGGCAGCTCTCCACCTACACCATCCAACCTGGATGCGGTGGGCAACGTCACTATCTATCTCCCCATCCCTCTGGACAAACGATCCTAGATACTTGAACTTAGTCACATGCGGAACCGCTTGACCGTCAATGGTGATCTGAATGTCCTCATCGTTGTCCACTCCACTAAAGTCGCAGTATAAGTACTCAGTCTTAGATCGACTAATCCTTAAACCCCTGCCCTCTAAAGCTGCTCTCCACTCTTCTAGCCTCGCATTCAGGCTTTGTTTACTATCAGCAAGTAACACAATATCATCTGCAAAAAGCAGGCACCAGGGAAGAGCCCCCTGAATTAACTTTGTCAACTCATCTAGGATAACTGCAAATAGAAAAGGGCTCAAAGCAGACCCTTGGTGGAGTCCTACCTCCACCGGGAAAGAATCAGTATCCCCTACAGGCGCTCGGACACTAGTTTCAGTCCTAACATACATATCCCTAATTAAGTCTATATACTTCCCAGAAACCCTTCTACTCTCCAAACTATCCCAAATCAGTCTACGTGGCACACTGTCATAGGCCTTTTCAAGATCAATGAACACCATGTGTAGGTCCCTTTTCTTCTCCCTATACTTCTCCATCAATCTCCTTAGAATATGTATTGCTTCCGTAGTCGATCGCCCTGGCATAAAACCAAACTGGTTTACCGTGACTTGAGTTTCTCTTCGGATTCTCGTCTCAATTATTCTCTCCCATAGTTTCATAGTGTGCCCTAGTAACTTAATCCCTCTATAATTCCCACAACATTGGGCGTCCCCTTTGTTCTTATACACAGGTACTACTACACTATTCCTCCATTGATCTGGCATTTTCCCAGATTTGAAGATAAGATTGAATAAAATAGTTAGCCAATGTACTCCTTCTTCTCCCAAGCATTTCCATACCTCAATTGGTATGTTATCAGGCCCAACTGCCTTAGCCATTCCCATTTTTCTAAGGGTTGTTCTCACCTCCTCCCGTGTGATACGTCGACAGTAACCGTTATTCCGTAGTCGCCTTTGAGTAGGTGAATCATCATTTTCTTCATTTTCTTGTTGGTGATTCCTCCCGCCATTGAAAAGATTGTAGAAGTACACTTGCCATCTCATCTTAATATCGTGTTCTTTGACCAAAATGCATCCGTCCTCTCCCTTTAAAAACTTCACTGCTCCTAAGTCTTGCCTTCTACGCTCTCTAGCCTTTGCAATCTTGAACATGTCATGCTCCCCCTCCTTTGTTTCCAGTCGATCATACATCTGCTTGTAAGCTGCGTTCTTCGTCTCTGACACTGCCTTCTTCGCCTCTCTCTTAGCCTCTTTATATCTCTCCCTTAAAACCGTTTGCTCCTCCTCGACTGTACACCTCAAAAGATCCCTAAAGCACCCTTGTTTAATCCTTATTTTAGTATGCACATCATCATTCCACCACCATGACTCCTTATGACCACACCTCTTTCCTTTTACGACCCCTAGCGTTTCCTTCGCCACATTAGTAATGGTGTTTGCCATGTCCTCCCACATTTGGTTTGCATCCCCATCTACTCTAGGCGCTGTCATTAAGAGGACCTTATCTCTAAACACTTCGATTTTGTCACCCTTTAACATACCCCATCTAACCCTAGGTCGCATTACCCTCTCTCCCTTGGTCAGCTTTCCTCTCATGACTATATCCGCCACCAATAAGCGGTGTTGAGTCACTGCTGCCTCCCCTGGTATAACCTTGCAGTCCCTCCACCACCTTCGATCTCCTAGCCTCATCAAAATATAGTCAATCTGAGTGTTACGTCCGCAACTTCTAAAAGTAATCAACTGTGATTCTTTCTTCTTAAAGAAAGAATTCAAAATACCTAGGTTGTGGGCCACCGCAAACTCTAACAAATCCCTACCAGGGTTGTTCCTATCACCAAAAGCAAAGCCCCCATGCACTTCACTAAAACCATCACTATGCCTACCAATATGTCCATTAAAATCGCCTCCTATGAAAATTCTTTCTTCCCTAGGTATGGCCCTCACAACTCCGTCTAGGCAGTCCCAAAAATCTCTTTTCTCTTGATCCCCTAAACCCACTTGTGGAGCATATGCGCAAACAACTGTCACCACTTCCTCTCCTAGTACTAATCTCAACACCATGATCCTATCGTTGTGACGTATCACCTCTACCACATTTTTGTACAAGTTTACATCTACTAGAAATCCTACCCCATTCTTTACCCCATCAGACCCTGAATATAACAACTTGTACCCATTGCGCTCATCCCCCTTATGTCCCTTCCACCTAGTCTCCTGAAGGCACGCTATCTCTACCCTACGTCTTTTGAGTGTATCTATGATCTCCAACAACTTACTACTAAGGGTTCCTACATTCCACGAAGCCACACGCAAACTATACCCCTTTTCTTTTCCCCTCCCTGCACCCCTCGTCCTCGAACACGATCTCAATGAAGTATCATGATACCTACCGTCTATGATTGCTACAAATCGCCCGATAAACCAAAAAGAGCAAACGCGTAACAATTAATGATCAAATAGATATTATAATTAAGTTTACACAATAAGTAAACAATCACAAATACGATCAAGAACAATGCAACAATAAGACTCAATCACACCGGTCCGTCAAGCCGACTGAGCTCCAAGCATACACCCTATGCCGGTGAATGTGACAGAAAATTAAAGCCAAGAAAAAGAACGATCTCACCCGAGTAAGCAACTTCAAGCCGACTGAGCTCCAAGCATACACCCTATGCCGGTGATGTATGACGTGATTTTCCAACAAGAAACGGAAATGTTGGTGGATTTGACCGGCGATTGATGGATCAGAAACGAGAGATTGAAGGAATCCCCTGAATTCGTGGATCTTTGTTGCTTAAAACACTTGCTTGGACCTAAATTGAACTTCTGGAAACCCAAAAACGAAAACCCCCAAATTTAAAAATTAGGGTTCGTCACTTTGTTCTCAGATTCCTTCCCAACAAGTGAGAATCGTAAGAAACGAACACTGAGGTTTTGTTCTCCTCGAAAAACTGAGCAAGTTACACCCAGGACCCACTCGATTTGGTGCAAATCGAAGCTGCCTCCGCCAAGTTACTCCGTAATCCAAATGATATGAAAACCTTTATTTCTGTTCTGGTGGCGGTAAAAACGGAAATTGGAGCCGGAAGACTGTAATCCTACACGTACGGATGATGGGTAAAGAGAACCAGAAACGTGTTATAAATGTTTGGTGTGTTTTATATCAAGTTCAAAACATGAAACACATTAATTATTTCTTGACGTTGTGTTTTATCAGTTTATTGTTTCTTCACATTGTGTTATATCAGTTTTCGCAATTAAACACACCCCTTAAACATAAACACATTAGTGCCTGAAAAACACAATATAAAACACACCAAACATTTATAACACGTTTCTGGTTCTCTTTACCCATCATATTGTGTTTTATCAGTTTATGGTTTCTTCACATTGTGTTATATTTACATCCAAGATTTTATGATATTTTGGTTGTTTTTTAGTATAGAAGGTGATAAGTGAGAGAGAGAGAGAGAGAGAGAAGCTTGCGAGATTGAAGGAGTGGTTTATGGAATGACGGTTACTTGCATTTTTTAAAACACGACAAATGACTTTTTTTGTCCTTCATCAATCAAATCATTCCATATTTAAAATACAAATATTACTAAAATGCCACCAAGATGATCTCAACCATTAAAAACACTCATCTAATGGTCCAAATCACTTCCTACACTTTGTAGGAAAAACACACTTTGTAGAGGAACCTTATATATGGGAAGGTTTAAATAAGAACGCTAAATATTATGAGAACCGTGAGAACGAATGAAAAAACCACGAGAACTTGGTAAAAAACAATTCAAAATCAAAACACTTTTTACACTTATCGTTATTATTCGGATACAATGTTAGGAATTTAATTTACACGTTTAAATTTACGTGAATTCGTAAATAAAGAAAATTTACACATGTGTAAAAAATCTAATAAGATTGATTTTGAGAGGAGAAATAAATTATTTGATTTTGTAAATTCTTTTTTTTAAGTTGTATCTTAATTAGAATGTGGTTTGTATTAAAAAATGGTTTTGATTGATTATTTTATTCGTTCTCACGGTTCTCGCAATACTTAGCGTTCTCAAGATAACTCTCCCATATATATATATATATATATATATATATATATATATAGAGAGAGAGAGAGAGAGAAAGGTTAACGTACAAAACTGCTTAACGTACGTTAACGTACGCGACGAAAAACAACATGCGTGATTAAGTTTATAACGTGCGTGATTATATATTTGATCAAAATCCCATGCGTGATTACACACATGTATGCGTGATTATATCCAAGTTGCTGAAAGCGTGATTAGGTTTTATCAGTTTTGTACGTGCGTGATTTTCATATTAACGTGCGTAAATTTGTCGCGTACGTTAAGCCGTGAAGTACATTATACTTATTCTATATATATATATATATATATAGGGGACCGCTAAAATGAGAACCAACTCCAGTTGTAAGAACCGTGAGAACTACACCGTACGGGGCGAGGTGGACCAAATTTTTTTTTTCATAAACGTAGATGCATGTATTATAAACACATTTGTAAAAAAAAAAAAAAAATGTCGGGTGTGTAGTTTTGAGCACCCAAAGTTTGCGTTTACGGGACCCGTAAATTTTATTTAAAATTTACGGTACCCGTAAATACAAACTTGTGGTGTTCAAAACTACACACACGACATTTTTTTTGAATTTTTTTACAAATGTGTTTATAATACAAGCATCTACGTTTATGAAAAAAAAATTTGGTCCAACTCGCCCCGGATCAAAAAGTTCTCACGGTTCTTACAACTGGAGGTGGTTCTTATTTTAGCGGTCCCCTATATATATATATATAGGCTAATTATAAGGAGAAAACCCACTCCAGTTGACTAAACCCTGAAAACTCACACATGTGGCTAGGATTGATCCACGTATATATATATAGAAAGTGTAAAATACATTACGGCTTAACGTACATCACGTATGCGACCAAATTACGCAAGTTATGTTGAAAATCACGCACGTTATAAACTCAACAAAACCTAATCACGGATGTTGAAACAAATAATCACGCACGTTATCACGCATGCCCTACCTCATAGTTCAAAAATCACATCCCCTGTTCTACGATCTGAAACCACTGTTATTGCCATCTGACTCTAATCGAATCAAAGCTTGGTCATGTTCATGCATCCTCTGTTCTACGGTCTGAATCAAAGCTTGGTCATGTTTCTTTATCCTCTGTTCTAAGGTCTGAATCAAAGATTGGTCATGTTTTGTTCATCCTCTGTTCTACGGTTTGATCTCGAGGGGTCGATATTTTGATGAAACTTTTTCAAAATCAACGATGAATTTGAACCCAATTCGATGAAATTGACCGAACAATAGCCAATTTGAAATGAAACGAAAAGAAATTTGAACCCAATTCGATGAAATTGATCAAACCCAGGCTAAATGAAATTTTGATATAATCACGCATGTTGGTTTTTTTGAGTTTATAACGTGCGCGATTTTCAAATGAACGTGCGTAATTTGGTCGCGTACGTGATGTACGTTAAGCCGTAATGTACGTTAACCTTCCTCTCTCTCTCTCTCTCTATATATATATATATATATATATATATATATATATGGTAGGGTTCATTTGAGAACCATTCTTACTGCGAGAACCATGAGAACCAATGTGAACACAAAAAATACCTAAAAAAACACACATTTTTTTAATATATTTTTTAAATAAAAATCGATATATTTTGTCCCTAAAAAATTCGAGTAACAATTATCGATGCACATGTGCTATGTATCATTTTTTTGACAAATTCCGTAATACATTACCAGTATTATACAATTCCACTTTCATTTACATTACTATCTGTAATACACTACTTTTTATATTAACAATATTAAAAATGCACATGTGTATCTATATGTATGAACATGATATAATGTGTTTTGTTACAAAAAGTTTGTGATTTTGAATGATAAAGTAGGCCCATATACATGTTTTTGGTTAGTTATAGCTATTGGTTGATGGTTTTGTTATATTTGTCACTTTATGATGTAATATGTTGTTTGGTATGGTATGAAGGGTGTTGATGTATATGTGCATAAAGTGAAAATATTATACATATTAGTAATGGTAGTGTATTATGGATAGTAGCATGTAATGGTAGTGTATTATGGATAATAGGATATAATGGTAGTGTATTATGGATGGTATGATAGATGAAAAGGAAAGTGTATTAAAAGTAGTATATCAAAAACACGTTATATCATGTTCACACATATAGATGCGCATGTGCATTTCTAATATCGGTAATGTAAAAAATATTGTATTACGGATGGTAGTGTAAATGAACGTGCAATTGTCATGTATTACGGAATTTGTTAAAATAATAATACATATGCACATGTGAATCGATAATTGTTACTCGAATTTTTTTAGGTAAGAAATATAGCGATATTTAAAAATACATTAAAAAAGTTTTGTGTGTTTTTTAGATTTTTTAAGTATTTTTAGTTACGTTCACATTGGTTCTCACAGTTAACGGTGGTTTTTAATGAATGATTATCCAATATATATTATGATAGACGATTTGGTGTCGGCATAAAAAGATTTGTTGGTTTTTTAATGCTAATAAAGGGGAGTGGCAGGTGTGGACATTTCAGTTATGATATACATGATGATGATACTAATAGAAGTAGTTGGGAGATATATTATCATTTATAACTTTTTTTTTCTATATTGTGACTACAAATAAATAAATAAATGCAAAATACAGGATATTTATTTACATTTGGTATATCATACGTAAAGATGTAAACGAGTTAAGTCAAACTTTAGGTCATTTAAGCTCGAGTTCGAGTTGTATACTTAAATAGAGCTTAGAGTCCCTCAGTTTGAGATTCGTTCATATTTATATCTAAAGCTTGAGCTTGTGAATATGCTTTCAATAAGTAAAATCATTTACTTATAATTTTTTTCTAAGGTAGTATATATTTAAAGAAAACAAAATCAAATCCGTTTTGAGGTGAAGTATATTATTTTCTCTTTGAGCACACTTTTATTGAAAGGCAACATAGAAAGTGGTTAGTACGTTGAATATAACTGGGTAGTGAGTTGGATATCATATGCTTGACTTTTCAAATCAAGATTTACTTTAGCTAAATTAATTTCTGAAAAAGATTATATATTTTATGAGTGAACAAGCACTTTTAAAAGAGAATATGTTACGTTTAATACAATACAAGTAATAGATCCACCGTTCTCCTTTCTATTGTGGATTTAACATAATGAAGTAAGTTTTATTCTTTTTTCTATTATTAACTGTAATTTATATTCATGAAATTAAACTGTTAGATGTGTACTATTTTTTATTATAATTTTACAATTTTATATTATAATTTTTTTATTGTAAACTTGAATTTTCAGTTCTATATTTTATTTTATATGAAATTTTTTGTCCTAATTTATTGTTATTTTTATCATAGAAATGTATATATAAAAAGGTATTTGTACCAAAAAAATTCCAAACCAATTATCGCAACATCATCAAATTCATTAAACTCTAATGAAAATAATAACAAAGGAAGTGGAGGGGAACTTGAATATTCTGAAGATGAAATTGTTGGTGACCCGGAATTGCGTAAACCAGTTAATAGTTGTTCAACTAATTTATAAGAAGAACTAAGAATACGGTGCATAACCGAAGGTCCTTTTCAACCAAGAGATCATATTAGAATTTTTTAAACAATTCTATTACGACCCCCCGACCACAAAGTTCTGGTTCCACCATTGTTCTTTTCCCTTTTTAAAATTCTTAAACCAAATATTCAAAACACAAAACTGAAACACCCCATTCTTCAATCATCTGCAAATCTCATGGTGCAATCTGAATTAGATTCAAAAGTCACTCAAATTACCCTTTTAAGTCACCGTAATATAACAATTTTTATTACAAACACCCATCCCTATACACCCACACCCCTTGTCACTCTCTAATGCGGCTCCGACGACCGGAGATCAGGGTTCCGGTCAGCTCCGCCATCTTTTACGACACCCTCTGATTCAAGCAAGAAAATTGGGGGAATTCCATTACTTAAGTGACCGTAATATAACAATTTTTGTTAACAAAAATTTGGGTTCAAGACTATCTTGTGTGTGCAGGAGTGAACTAAATTTTTGACGAAAGAGCACCTTGCAAAGCATGAATATGAAGACAAAAGATAAGAAATTGATACTGACCTAGTGACAACAGCAATGGTCGCAGACAGTGAGAAGAGAAGTAGAAAGATCTGGAAGAGGAGTGGAAGAAAAGGATATAAGAAAAGGGTATGTGGCAAAACCACCGACCTTTCTCTTTAATATTATATAAATTTCGTTAGAAGATAGAAGTATAATTTTGTAGGAACGTTTGAATTAAGTTATGTTTGACATAATAATAATCTTATTTCTATACTAATAAATAATTTTTTTACACGTGTCAATCTCTCGTGCCTACATATCTTATTTTTCAATTTCTTTTTCTTATTAAATAATAGTTTAACTATATATAATTTAGATAAGGATAATACTTTTTTCATCAAACTTTGAATTAATAATCTCCTTATCTTATTTTTCAATTTCTTTTTCCTATTAAACAATAGTTTAACTAAATATAATTTAGATAAGAAAAATATTTTTTTATCAAACTTTGAACTAATAATAGTTTAACTAAATATAATTTAGATAAAAATAATATTTTTTATCAAACTTTAACTAATAATAATATATATAAATTGTATAGAAGAAGTTTTTTTTACTTTAGAACCAGCCAAATATATAAAATTTTATTCTCATTTAAATTAGATTTAGGTAAATTATTTTTTTAATATTATTATTATTTAATATTTAATAGGATCAGAAATAAGAAAATAATACTAAATCACAAACTTTATGGGTCTCTCTTATTTATTATTTCTTTTATTTTGGCCGTTTATTATTAATCATTTAATATTTCATTGTTCTACCACATGTAATACACATCTTTCTAACCCAATAATAAATAAAATAACAAATTAAAATTTTATTAAGTAAATAGTACACCGAATTCATCATTTAAATACATATCTTGAGTCTTGACAAATGTATGTGTTAATCGATTAAATTATATTTACTTAATTCATGCAATACACTAGGTATTTTAAAAATATAACTATGATACTTATTATATAAAATTAAATTTATGCAACCCGTGTAAAATACGTGGTTCTAAGCTAGTTATAATTTATAAGAAAACAACTTCAGCATTTTATCAATTTAGTTATTAAAGAAACTTATTAACATTGAAAAACAAAAATTAATAAACAAATGGATCTACAAGCTAAATAAATTAATGTTTTTATAAAGTTGGCCTATTACAAAATCTACTTATATTAAATAACACACTACACGTCTATAATACATAAGTTTGTTGCAGATAAACAACTTTATCACGTATAAAAATATCTTTTTCTAATAAAATGATGATTTATATACATCACGTATAAAAATATATTTTTTCTAATAAAATGATGATTTGTATACATAAACCTAATCATACCTAAAATGTGACTTTTGTAGACCGGTATACAATATTTATTGTTTATACTTGTTAGAAATAGACCAACTCTTATTCTTATTATGTAGTACGATTATAAGAAGACATAATGCCTTTAGTTACGAAAAGTAGAGGCGTTCATTATCTTAATTGGATTCAAAAACTTTGAAATTCGATTCGGATATTGAAGTGGATTTTAGGGTTCGGATTTTTGAATCAGACTATACCTAAACAGAATTTTGAATCTAATTTAAATCTATGAATTTCAAAACAACCCGATTTTTTTTTTCAATAAATATACATATATTTTCTTATTTATTTGTTTTTCATAATTTAGGTTATTCAAGTTGAAAATTTTGAATTTGAATCATATTTTTAAATTTTAATTCGAATTCATATTCAACGTTTTCACTTTTGAATAACCCAAATAATATGAAAACCGACCCGATTAACAACTCTAAATTTGAAAGTGGGTCACGTCTGATTATAGAAAAAAGTGATTATAACCCTAAGCAACGAATTTAAAATCTGATGACTAAAGATATACTATATGGTAGGGATGAGCATAGTACCGGTACAGTAGCGAAAATACCGGTACCGGAAATCGTCAAAACTGGGTATCGGTATCGAAAAGGTTCGGCACGGCACCGGTACGGGATCAAGGTATAAAATTGGTATTTTACCGATACCGGTACCGAAAATACCAAAAAATAAATACCGGTATCGGTACCAAAAAAGTCAGTACAGAAAAGCCGATAGCGATACCAATTCGATATCTATACTTAGCACCAATCTGTACTCCATGGATTAATTTTGAAACCAAACACACGCGCCAAACCAATGTTTTAAAATCCAGTTTTTATACCGTATCGGATTTTGCTCAAAAACGGTTTAATCGAGTGTATTGGGCGGTTCAACCGGGTGTACAAGACGGTTTAACCGGGTGGTTCAACCGGTAGAACCGGCCGGTTTGAACCGGTTTTTAAAACATTGCCCCAAACTTGAATATTAAAAGCCATTTGGTCAAGGTGCGTGCGTGGCCGGCTGTTTGCTATTGGTGCAACTACGTGTACTTTGCCACATAGGATAAAGATCACTTTGCATCCTTCATAACCTTTTCATCTGTCAAAGTATCACCTTCATTATCATAACTTGACATCTTATACCCCTTTGCACTTGAAACTTAAAATTTTAAAACTAACTAGAGAAAACTGGTTATGCAAGAAAGATTTAGTTATATACTTGAACAACTTGATTTCAAAAATGCCTAACGATTTTTTTTTTTAATAAAGTAAAACTATACATATTGTATAAGACACATTTGTTGTCAGAAAAATTGCATTATCTAAATATTTTGTTCTTCCATCCAAAAATTAATAGCTACAACTTATGATAAAAACCTTAAAATATAAACCATGTATGAAATAAAGTAAACAAAGAAAAATAATTTAATAAATTAAACAATTATAAACCAAAAAAAATATAGAAACAAAAAATTTATATATAAAAGAAAACCTTTAAATACAAATAAATATAGAAACTAAAAATTTATATATAAAAGAAAACCTTTAAATACAAATAAAACCAAAATTCAAATTACCACACGCCTCACGGCTTGACAAAGTTCAAATAAACAGTTATGTTTTATTGTTAGGTATTAAACTACAAACTTATTTATTTAAATTAACCACCTGTCAAAAAAAATTTATTTAAATTAACCCAATCAAGTAGATGTTAATGTTCATATGCTATGTTTTTCATTCCTCATATTCACATATGTCGTTAACGATTTAGAAAATTTCCTATCATGCTATAAGGGGGGAGGGGGTGGTCACTAGTGATAGAATTCTATCACTCACAATATCCAATCATGTTTCGCCATGTCATCAACCATTTTTCCATCACTCACAACTTTTTTTAGTGGCGGTGGTCATCACTCACCACCACACCCAACAATTTCTCCCCAACCAACAATTACCCTCACAAAAAAAAAAAAACCATCACGCCGTTAAAAAAATAACGAAATCGGGTTTTCGTTATTATATAACGCGTTGAACTAATGGTGGCGGTGGGAAAATGCATTGTTCCACACGTTATTTTGATGTATCACGCGTTATTTTATAACCACCCCCAGTGGCCTAATGCTACTTGCTATTTACCTTTCATTCCACTTCCATATGTACACACTTACATATATTTCAAAAGATTAAACTTGCAAACTATGACAATGTTGAAACCCATAATAAAATAACCGAAGTTCAACACCCTTGGATTCCCTTGTAGTTTTCTCCATGGATGCATAATGAGATTGAAAATACGTAAGAAAAAGGAAGAGAAAATGTACATATATGCTCAGTGGCAAAACTTGACAATGAAGATGGGGGGTTGAAAACGTACATACCAAAAAATTTCTATAGAACCGGACATAGGACCATTATTCATACGCTACACCATTTCCCTCATTAAATCACAGTGGTTCACGTTGATTAAACCACGACCCTCCATTTTATATTTTACGACAAAAATAAATTAAAAAATAAAGGAGATAGTGGTTTAGGTCATGACCACACTCTTAGGGTGGTGGTTTTGGATGATGAATTAGAGGTGGATGACATGACGCCTATGTGAAGGGTCATGGTGGTCACAAGGGTCATGACCACACCTTAGGCTATAGGGTGTGGTCATAACCCTCATGACCCTCCACATAGACACCATCTTATCTATCTTTAATCCACCATTCAAAACCACTACCCTAAGGGTGTGGTCATGATCCAAACCACTATCCTCTTTATTTTTTTAATTTATTTTTGTCTTAAAATTATTAAATGGGAGGGTCGTGGTAATCGTGGTTTAATCCATGGGAACCATCATCAATCAAGGAGGGGATGGTGTACCATTTAATTAATGGTCCTATGTGGAAATAATGTTTCAATCCATGACCCCCACACCCCATATAGCCTTATAGCCTTATATCCAGGGGCGAAGTATAGAAGGGGCGGGAGGGGGCGCCCGGCCCCCCGAACTTTTCGCTCCGTAATGTTATATATGTAGTTTTTGTATAGAAATTTTTGTGTATATACGTTTTCGATCCCCCGGTTCTATAGAAATTTTTGGGTATATACGTTTTCGACCCCCCTCCCGGTCATTCGGGTCAAGCTTCGCCACTGCTTATATCCCCAAACTTTTTTATTCCGATTTTCAAGTTAGGTGACAACAATACTTCATAATCAATGAGCCGTGTTACCTACTAACACACTTTGTACAACCTTTTTGAATCACTCAACTACTCTTTTGGTTTTTCCATACTCTACAGACTCATCACATGCTATTTTCTCCTTTTTGGCACATACCTATTGTAGTCTTGTAGTGTCTCAAACTGAATACTTCAAAACTCAAGGTCCTCAACTTAATAAAAACACACAACCTTAAGGACTTAAATGTGTATACTTCAAAACTCAAGGTCCTCAACTTAATAAAAACAAACAACCTAAAGGACCTAAATGTAACATATCCACTAAAGCGGTACTTTTTTCTCAAAATTTAAACACCCTCAGTCTTCTCAGCTTCTCTCTCTATCTCTATACAATTTCTAGAGAGAGAAAGTAGACAGAGAGAGCTTGAAGCTGCATCAATGGCGTTCTTATCGTTCGTCGGTCGTGTCCTCTTCGTCTCCGTCTTCGTTCTCTCCGCTTGGCAAGAGTAAGCATCACATCTTCTGCTTCAGATCTAGTTTGAAAATTTTGAAATTCATCGTTATCTGTGTTTGTTTTCTCGATCTGTGGTTTCGGATCTGAATTTTCGGTTTCGGTTTTGTATCTATGCATGTGTGTTACATGTAGTTTTGAGTTATGCGATTGTTGATCTGTGAAATTATTGTTAGGTTATTTATAATACGAGCTTTTTTAGGTGACTTGCTGTACACGAAACGTTAGATTTAGAAGTTTTTTATGTTGTTTTTATGTTGATTATGTTCTAAGTTTGCTTGATTGATGTTTTTGTTTAAAATTTTCATTCTGAATTATACAATTAAGAAGCTAAATACTAGCAGTTTCTTCTATAAATTAGTATGTTATATGTCAATGGTTTAGGTTATTTGTATGTGAGATTTTAATGGAGATTTATGTTTGATTGAGCTATTAGGTGACTTGTTGTCCACGAAAAGTTAGATTCTAGAAGTTTTCATGTTGATTATGTTCCAAGTTTGCTTTATTGATGTTATTGATGCTTTTGTTTTAAGTTTTCATTCTGAATTACATAATTAAGAAGCTGAAATATAAATAGTACCAGTTTTTTCTCATAAAGTAGCATGTTATATGTCAATATTGTAGATTAGTTGAATTTTTTTTTTAAATTGCTTTTAAGAAAATGTTAATTTTTACTTTTAAGTTTTTGAATGGATGAATTGTCTGCCAGATGCTGTTACTGACTTTTATTTCCAGAGGAAGATAAAATTTAAATTTTCTGTAAAATGAAGAAAAAAGATGTTCATTCATTTGAAATAATCTTATGTTTTTATGATGTGCTTTATGAATATGAATATGTTGTTTTTTTTATTATTGCTTTGAGTTTTAGTTTTTTTTACTACTAAAACCATTTTTTATGATGCTTAATGAATGAATCATCATTTTTTACGATGCTTAATGACTGAATTTGCTTTTGGCGCTTGTAGGTTTAACGAATTTGGAGTTGATGGTGGATCTGCAGCCAAAGCTCTTAAACCAAAGTTCGATGTGTTTTCAAAGCATTTGACAACACACACAGGCTTCCAAGTGCCAGCTTTTGAGGTATAATCTATTTCATAGTGCGTTGAAATAATCATAATAATTCACATCTAAAGGAGTAAAGTTCTGTTAACAGACATTAATTTGTGGTTGTTAAACGGTGTTATCATACAGATCAAGTTCTTGGTTGCTGGTGCTATTGCCCTGAAAGCCCTCGGAAGCTTGCTGTTTGTTTTTGGCAGTACCCTTGGCGCTACTCTGCTGGTTAGCAATACCCGATTACAAACACGCGTTTTCTTTTTTATCTTTCAGAACGATTTGTTTAATTTCTTTTTCTTAACAGATTCTGCACCAGTTGATTGCCACTCCCATCTTATACGACTTCTACAATTACGACATCGAGAAAAAGGAATTCCTTCACCTTTTCATCAAATTCACACAGGTTTGATTGCAAACACTTGACCGTTCACTTATTATGGATGGGTCAATTCAGGTTGTGTTTATATCAGAGCGGTCAGTTGACCCGTTTGATTGGTTCTTTCGTAATCTTGCTTGGTTATTTTTGTAGAGTTTGGCGTTGTTGGGTGCACTTCTGTTTTTCGTCGGGATGAAGAATTCCCCCCCAAGAAGATCTTCAACAACAAAGAAGGCTGCCAAAACGAAGACCACCTAAGAGAAAATTTACTTTGATTTTCTTATTTTTTGTTTCGCGGACATTTGGAGGCAATCTTTTGCATTATTTGTGTCAAGGTTTTGTTGATTATGCAACATTTGTTGAGTTGGATTTGTAGTTTAAGGATTCATCTTTTATTTAAGTTATTATTTACTAAAGGAACACGTTTATTACTGAAACAAAACTTAAGTTTTGATGTTATCTTTTACAAGAACTATATCGTTTCAAGTGGTTAATAGAGGGATGTCGCATTACCACTCAATTATTGTAGGATTGTTAAACGCTTGAATTGAACCAATCTCAAACCTAAATTTCAGTTTGGTTTTGAACCCAAGTTTCATCTTTTATATTATTTCAGTTTTTAAAGGTTGAAATGTTGAATATCCACTAAATATTTGTTGGATACATGATGCATCTTGAACTGTTGATAACATATTTTATTTTTCTTTCTATATCTACAAAGAAACAAAAGTCCGATTACTATGACGGACAAATCAATACGACACGTATGATGTACAAATTATTCACCTGTTATCACTTCAAGGTTCTTGTTTTCTACATGACAAAGAAGATGTCACACAATGGTACCTCTGCATCAACCCAACCCGACTATGACCGGAAAGCAGAGCTCAGGGCGTTCGACGAAACCAAAACCGGCGTCAAAGGACTTGTTGATGCCAGAATAACCGAAGTCCCAAGAATATTCCATCTACCTTCACCCGAAAACCTCAGCTCCGAACAACCCGAGCTAACTCTTCCCACCATCGACCTCCAAGGAATCAACGAAGATCCCATACGACGAAAGGAGGTGATCAGGCAAGTGAAGGATGCATTGGAGAGCGGGGGATTCTTTCAGTTGGTGAATCATGGAATCCCGAATAATATATTGGAGGACATGATAGAAGGAGTGATAGATTTTCATGAAGTTAAAGAAGCAGTGGTACACAAGAGATATGAGTGGGAAGACCAGGGTGATCTACAACAGCAACTTTGACTTGTATGCTGCACCGGTGACTAACTGGCGAGACACCTTTAACTGCACCATGGCTCCTAACCCTCCTCAACCACATGAGTTGCCACCACCATGAAGGTTCTACTATTTAATCTATCCAGTTAATAGTTTAACTTATTAATTGGATATTATTATTGTAGAGATATATTGTTGGAGTACTCGAAACAAGTGATGAAACTCGGGGTTTGTTTATTCGAGTTAATGTCTGAAGCTCTTAGGCTTGATGCGAATCACCTTCTGGACATGGGATGCGCGGACGGGCTTGCTGTTCTTGGTCATTACTATCCTTCTTGTCCACAACCTGAATTAACGATAGGTACCCCAGAGCACACCGACAACAGTTTCATCACAATTCTTCTACAAGATTATATCGGTGGCCTCAAGATCTTTTATAAGAATCAGTGGACCGATGTTCCTCCTATACCGGGAGCTCTTGTAGTGAACGCTGGAGATTTTCTACAGGTTTCTCTTCTCTCTCTTATGATCAGTGACAGATCTAGAAGAAACATTAAGGGGTATCTCAAAAACATCAGTGTATACTGTGGCGGATTTAGAAAAAAAAATCAGCGTATACAACGGAGAAATTTTTTTTATTTGCACTTCGCCAAGAAAGTTGAGGGGTATCCCAAGCACCCCGTCAGCCCCCTAGATCCGCCCCTACTTATGATTGTCGTAAAAATTTAACGGGAGTAAAATATATTCGGATCTAAGATTTACTATTAGAATTTATATGCATAGGGTATAAAAAAAATTCGTCTGAATTTTGCAGCTAATCACAAATGACAAGTTTGTGAGTGCGCAACACAAAGTGGTGGCAAACAAGGTTGGGCCAAGAGTATCAGTGGCGTCATTCTTTACCACGGGTGTGATTGAGACATCGAAGGTGTATGGACCGATCAATGAGCTACTTTCAGAAGATGATCCAGGCAAGTATAGAGGTACAACGCTAAAAGAATATGTGGATTATTACAGGGCAAAGGGACTTGATGGCAATTCTGCTCTTTTGCATTTTAAGATCTAAGTCAGATTGAAGATATTTGCTATAAGTTAAAGCTATTATTACATTTATGTTATCTTGACATGTTTTTATCGTTTTGGTGTAATATTTATAAGAACTTGTTAAATTGTTTGGTTAGTATTTTTTTTTTGGTTTGGAAATTATTCAACATTTGTTGAGTTGGATTTCTAGTTTGGTTAAGGATTCACCTTTTATTTAATTAACTGAAGGGGTATGGTCTCAGATCTTGAGCTAGGCTTAGGCGCAAGTGACCATCACCTAGTTTACTTTGCCACTCGGCTAAAAACATGCTTCAGTCCCGCGCGGGCGCGCTAGGATAACATCATCTTGTATATGAAATGAGTGTTTTAGGTAGCATACACAGAATGCGGTGGTTGCTACTAAAGATAGTAGTTGTGACTCGGTGGTGACGAGTGGTCAATGCCATTTGACCCCTGCGCCAGGCTTAGGGGCAAGGGACCATCACCCAGTTTGTTAGTATCATCTGAATCTACATCTTCTACAACTGTCGTGTTACTACATTCACTTTCTGTCACACATTTCCGTGCTTTAGTCCCGCACAAGCTTGCAGATGCGCGCGGACAACATCAGACGATAGAACCTTCTCTTGACTTCTGGCTGGCAGAGTAGTTAATGGGGATGTGTTTTGTATCCAACACATGTTAGAAAAGGAAAATATTGTAGAGAAAATTATGGGTTAGCTAACATCATTCCCATGTTTATCAAAAGACAGTCTAATTGCCAGCTCATAGCTCCTCAAATTCAGTCATCGGAGTTATTGTTTTTCCTTTTATAGTTTCCTTGTATAGCCTATAAATAAAGGCTTTTTCTTCTTTGTAAAAGACAACAGAAACACATTAATAAAATGCAATCACCTCTGATTATCATTGTTATCATGGTATCAGAGCAGTGAGAGATCCTCGTAATATTGCTTATCATCTACCTTTCTTGGCCATCATGTCTGATGACGGCGGCCTGGTCAGAAACGATGACCTCTCAACCCAAATAGCCAACATTCTCAAAAACAGCCTTAACACCCAAACCTCAAATCACAAACTATCCGATAGCCTACAAATCAGTATCAAACTAAACAACCAGAACTATGCCCTCTGGGCAAGAATGATTCGTGTAGCTATTGGCGGAAAATCAAAAGCCCTGCTTTCTTACCTTTCTAGAAACCCACCAAACCAAACAGACGAAAAATACGAACAGAAGTCAATACCTCTTGGATAGTTCATGTTCAAACCTGAAGTCAATACCTCTTGGATAGAATTCAGATCTGGAACCGATACGACACCAAGAATGGGTAGAAGATCAGAACTAGGTCCGAGTCTATCGGATTTGAGTGCATTGAGTGTAAAAGAGTTGAAAGAAAGTTAGAAAAACCGTCTTTCAATCCTTTTCATCATGAATATGTTCAGATCTATGAAAGATCTTTGTTTATTCATGTGGAAATCATTCAGATCTGAGTTGTTCTTGGTGGATTGAAGCCAAAACATGAAGTTCTTATGAACACCATGATGACATCATCCTTGAACACCTCAAATCTAGTGATTTCACGGTTAAAAGTTAAGATTCAAAAGATAGAAATGTGTAGGAGTGCGTGTAGATTAAGAAAGTACAAGATTTAGGTGGAAAACTTACAAGAATCGTGACAAATCTGAAGAAATAGCGGTTGGAACGAGTGGAGAGGGAGAGAGAGCTGTCAACATCAATGAGGTTGACAAAGGGGGGTATTTATAGGGTTTCCATAAATGGAAAGGAGGAAAAAGAGGCTGCTCGATCGAGTGGCAGCCCGTCCGGGTGGCAGCTCGGTCGAGTGGCAATCCGACCGGGTGGCACCTGGGTGGGTGGCAGCTCGGTCGAGTGGCACCTCGATCGGATGGCAGTCCGATCGGATGGCAGCTCGGTCGGCTGGCCACTCGGTTCGAGTGCTCGGCGCGATGAGTTTTGCATTTTCGATTCGAGTGTTGAGCGTTGCGATGCGATTCGAGAGGGCGATGCGATAGTTTTACTCATCAAATTACTTTTAATCCCAACTACTATATCAACATACTATCATCCTAATTTAACGTTCGTTTTAGCGTTTGCGATTCGATTACGATTGAGTTTCGATTGCGTTTCGATTAATCACCACAACTATAACATAAATAAACACGCACAAGTAACACATAAAGAGCACACACACATAAGAATAATAACCAGATGCGTAGTTCGAGTTGCGAGTGCGATAGCGATAAGCGATAAAGCGATAAAACATGCGATAAACATCGATAAATAGCGATTAAACCTCGATTAGTAATAAGTACTCCACATAATACAACTAACGTAAACGCATAAATAGACTATCTACAAGTCAAAGAAGTCAAAACAGGAATTGAGCAAGGAGCGACAGATCGCAACTAGCAATCTTGTCTCCCTTTGACTTCAATCTTGACTTTGACTTTGACTTTCGAAACACGGGGTGTTACAACTTAGACACCCATCTTTTGGTTATTTACATTACCTATTTCCTAAACTCTTTTGTTTAAATGAATCATTAAAATGTGAAACTTGTGTTTTTGCCAAAAGTCATAGGCACACCTTTAAACCAAATAATACTAGAGTTGATCATCCTTTTGATTTAATTCATTCTGATGTGATGTAACAACCTCAAAAAATTTCAGTTACCCATTCCTAAAATGCACACTAAGGAACCCTAATTGAAACCCCGAACTTGTACGGCGTGAACCGTATCAAAAAACAGACGAAACTAGCAACAGGGACCCCCGGAGACTCTTGCCGAGTGACAACTTGGTCAGATAATTATAAGATATAAACAAATGTAAAAACTCTTAATGCTGTGATTTATAACAATGTGTGTTTTGTACAAATTGAATGCACTCGCTAGTATTTTTCGCTGTTCAAATGTTTTTAAAACACATTTCGGGTGATTTACTGTGAAGAAAGGAAAAGTGCCGTTAAGCACTTCAACTTAAATAAGTGGCTCTGTAAATTAGAAATAAAACGCGTTTTCTATAATTAAAGGATTTCCCCAGTGAAATTCCTTTTCTGTAAATACGGGGTTTACCCCACAGTTATGAAATAAAATAATTCGGTGTTTTGAAACTCTGATAAATATTTCCTGACACCCGGTCCTAATGAAATTCAGCTGCCAACTAATAAACACCGATACCACTGTTGTCTGCCTCGCGGCGCCCGAACCGGGGTACGGGTCGGGGGCCGTGACAGAAGGTGGTATCAGAGCCACTGGTTTAAGCTAATTAAGTATTTTAAAAATACTTAAATTAATAGTCAGGAATTGGATGCCTCTGTGAAATTTATTAGTGATACTAATATTATATTTGATTTTTGGAATTTGTGTTTTCATTATTTGAGACTAACAGTATGAGTGAGTTAGCGGAAGCCATTCAGAACTTCTCAATAAGCCCCACAGATATGGAAACAATGGAAAATCAGACGGGATACCAAGCCGAACCCGATGAACCAATAGTATTTCAAGCCTAGGAAAAACCAAAACCAAAGAAAAGGAGAAGAATTTTGGACTGGAAAAGGGGAAGGAAGAAGAAATCAGCGGCCCAGAAGATCAAGAAAACTGTTGAACCGAAGGGAAAGAAGTTTGGGAGAAAGTTCCAACCAAGCCCCAGCATTACCACCTTGGGAAGAGTTGGACAGAAAGTTAGCAAATTGTGATCTGTTTGGCCCAGTAGATGAAAACCTCCTGAATGCACCCATCCCACCTGAAATACCCATAAACCTGGAACCCGTCATTCCCGCACCAGTCATTCTACAACAGCCACTTCCCAATCAAGCTGAAGAATGGTGGACGAATGATTGGGCTTTTCAGAATTTGATGAATCACCTAAACCCATACTACCCTCAGTTTGAACCTGCTCCTGCTGTCTTTCCACCCATGAACCCCGACAATGTTGCTGAACTGCGCCATTATGGCGAAGAATTGGTGGATGCAGGGAATCAGATCAAATCCGTGAGTGAGAACCTTGTCTGGAAGTATGACGAGCTGGAATTCAACTTCTGAAGGCGGTTTAACTATAGAATAGGTGTTTGTATAATATTTAATATTTTGTAAAAAAATAATGAAAAATAATACATACATACATACATACATATATATATATATATAGAAAAAGTATATCGTACATTACGGCTTAACGTACTTCACGTACAACAACGTGCGTGATTTGTTTTATAACATGCGTGATTAATGTTTTCAATATGCGTGATTATTGTGTTTCAACATGCGTGATTTTGGATTTTGAGTTATAACGTGCGTGATTTTAAAATGAACGTGCGTAATTACCTGACGTACGTGATGTACGTTAAGCCGTAATGTACGTTAACCTTCCTCTTCCTCTCTCTCTATATATATATATATATATATAGGGGAAGGTTCAAATGAAAACCACTAGTTATTGTGAAAACTCGAAAACTAATTAAAAAGCCAAAAAAACATACCAAATTTTTTTTTGCATAACATTTTTCGCCATTTTTTATATATAAAAAAATTTTCAAAAAAAGAAATTTTTTTTGTACTGCACATGTGTAATACTACACATGTGTACTACAAAATTTTTTTTTTGAATTTTTTTTATATAAAAAAACCTGCGATTTTTATAAAAAAATTGATTTTTTTTGGTGTGTTTTTAAGTTTGTTTTCGAGTTTTCACAATAAAAGTGGTTTTCATTTGAACCATCCCCTATATATATATATATATATATATATAGAGAGAGAGAGAGAGAGAGTTAGGTTAACGTACAAGAGCCCTTATCCAACATTACGTACGCGATCATCTCAGCCGTCAGATCTTCATCCCACATTGAAATCGCATGTTGGTTTTTTTGTAACAATTTCGCATGTTGGTTTTTTAACATGCGATTTCATCAAAATTACCACATGCGAAATTGTTACAAAAAACCAACATGCGATTTCATCAAAATTATCACATGCGAAATTGTTACAAAAAATCAACATGCGATTTCATCAAAATTATCGCATGCGATTTCATCCATGCTATTTTATAACATGCGATTTCACATTGCGTACGTGGCATATGTTAAGCCATTTTGTACAATACACTTTTTATATATATATATATATATATATAGGATTAGGTTCAAGAGTGAACACTAGTGTAGTTTGCGAACTGAGCGAACTAATCCTGGCCATACATGTGTGTAGATAAATGGCCAGGATTTGATGATGAAATACACTAGTGTATTTTACGATTTGATGATGAAATCCTAGCCATCCACGTGTGTAAATCAATGGCCAAGATTTGTTCACTCAGTTCGCAAATTCATTAGTGTCCACTCTAGAACCCCACCCTATATATATATATATATATATATATAGGGTAGGGCTGTATAGAAAACCCTTATGTTTTTAAAAAACCCTAGAAAACCCAACCTCCAGACATTTTTTTTTTGAAAAAAATAACACATGTAATATACATGTTTTTAAGAGTTTTGGGCCAAAAAAAACAAAAAAGCGCCGAAGGAATGTTTTTAAAAAAAATAAACAAGTTTCAGCATTTTTTGCCTAACACATGTTAGTTACGAAAGTTGCTGAAATTTGTTTATTTTTTTTAAAAATAATCCTTCGGCGCTTTTTTGTTTTTTTTGGCCCAAAACTCTTAAAAACATGTATATTACATGTGTTATTTTTTTCAAAAAAAAAAAATGTCGGGAGGTTGGGTTTTCTAGGGTTTTTTAAAAATATAAGGGTTTTTTGTCTAGCATTAGCCTATATATATATATATATATATATCATATAATAATAAATAATAAGTAAAATATATATATGTAAATACGTGGTTGTGTAATGATGCATAATATATAAAAATATCTAAATGTTGCAATGATTGACAATTTTGGTTATATGTGCTGACTCAGTTTGTATTTGTGATTACAATACTTTGTTTATTTGCTATTTATTTTGTGATAATTAATATGTGTATTATGTTTGCAATTCAGATTGCAAACAAAGTTAATCAATTGGGCCAGAATAACCAGGAAAATTCACTGAATAAAGAAGATATAGAAAATATAATCGCTCAGGGCATAATCAATGCTATCCCTTTAATCATAGCAGCTGTTAAGAACCCGATCGAACCTTCCAATGCTGAGAATAGCAAACGCACCCGAGATAATAGTTTTAGTCATAGTGTGAATGGAGGCAATGATAATCTTATCAAAGCCCCATTTCCTAAAAAGATGAAAGTAATGACAACTGGTTGTACCTATAAAGAGTTTTTAGCCTGTAAACCAACCGAATTCGCAGACAGTGAAGGAGCCACAGCTGCACTGCGATGGTTAGAAAAGACGAAAGCCGTTATCAAAATAAGTAAGTGTGCAGAAGAAGACAAGGTAATGTATGCTTCTAACCTTTTCAAGGAGGAAGCATTAGAATGGTGGAATACCGTTCTACAAGCTAAAGGAAGCGACATGGCATATGCTATGAGTTTGGAAGAGTTTAAAGAAATGACAGAAAGGAAATTCTGTCCTTCTTATGAAAAGGAACAAATGGCAAATAAGTTCCTGAACCATAGAATGGTGGATGTAAAATATCATGAGTACACGTCAAAATTCTTCGAGTATGCAAGAATAGTACCAACTCTGGCTTCACCAGAACCTGTACTTATTTCTCGCTATATTTGGGGACTGATTAGCGAAATCCGTGATATAGTCAAGGCTGCTAAACCTCGGACTATCGACGATGCAGTTGAATTGGCCAATACCTTAACTGACGGATTAGTTCGTACGAGAGATGAAAATAGGAAAAAGGAGTTGGCTCAAAAGATTACCCAAGGTTTTCGCTCGGGTAATAACTTCAAGAAAGGAGTCGGGCAGTCTTCTGCGCCACCTCTTTGCAAATTATGCAAAAGAAGGCACTCTGGAAGATGTAATAAGTACTGCAACTTCTGTAAAATACCTGGGCACAGAGAAGAAGAATGTAGAAAGAAATCTACTATCTGCTTCAATTGCTAGGAAGCAGGGCACTTTAAGCCAAATTTCCCTAAATTAACAAAGGCACCTGACAACAAAGCAAAAGCGACAGACAGAGCCAACAAGAAGAACGCACGAGCTTTTCAGCTAATGACGCAAGAGGCAGCCATGATTCTCAACGTAATCGCCGGTACGTTCCTTATCCATGACGTTTATTCAAAAGTATTATTTGACTCTGGTGCAAACCAAAGTTTTATAAATACTGCATTCTGTCAAGCTCTTAGTCAACCTTTAACCAAGCTTAGTCAAGCTTGTACGGTAGAAACGACCTAAGGAAACCCTAACGACATCCGCGAAGTTCTTCAAGAAGGAAAGATAGAAGTATTAGGACATACGTTTTCTGCAAACATTCTACCTATGAATCTAGCTGGATTCGACATAGTATTAGGAATGGATTGGTTAGTAGCCAACCATGCTCGAATCTTATGCGACCAGAATTGTGTTGAGATTCGTACGCTAACAGGAGAGACGATCTGAATTAAAGGAGATAAGCCAAACAAGCCAATGAAGTTCATCTCAGTAATGAAAGCTGCTAGCTATGTGCGAAAACAAGGCATAGTGTATATGATTTTAATAATCATTAACACTAAGGGCAAGGAACTTAAGGAGATCCCGGTAGTATCGGAATATCCCGATGTGTTCCCAAAAGATCTACATGGATTATCACCAGATAGAGAAATAGAATTCAGAATTCATCTGATACCTGGCACCGTTCCAATTGCTAAAGCACCTTACCGTTTAGCATCAACAGAGATGCTATAGCTAAAGAAGCAATTAGATGAATTACTAGAAAAAGGATTCATACAACCGAGTTCATCCCCTTGGGGAGCACCCGTGTTGTTTTTAAAGAAGAAGGATGGATCAATGCTGATGTGTATCGATTATAGAGAGTTAAATAAGGTTACTATTTAAAATCGATACCCATTACCTAGAATTGATGATCTTTTTGATCAACTTCAAAGAGCTAGATATTTTTCTAAGATCGATTTACGCTCCGGATACCATCAACTGAAAGTACAGGAAGAGGACATTCCTAAAACTGCTTTCAGAACTAGGTATGGCCACTACGAGTTTAGAGTCATGCCCTTCGGGTTAAAAAATGCTCCTGCAGCATTTATGGATATGATGAATAAGATATGTAAACCGTATCTGGATAAATTTGTAATTGTCTTTATTGATGATATACTTATTTATTCCAAAAGCAAGGACAAGCACTATAGGCATTTGCATGCACTTTGAACCCTCTTAAGACAAGAAAAGCTTTATGCTAAATTTTCTAAGTGTGAATTCTGGTAACAAGAAGTGCAATTCCTAGGACACATGGTCAATCATGAAGGAATTCATGTAGATCCTTCAAAGATAGAAGCTATCACAAATTGGAAAGTCCCGAAGTCAGCTACAGAAGTCAGAAGTTTTCTAGGATTAGCTGGATAATATCGACGTTTTATCTAAGACTTCTCTAAGATAGGCGTTCTGTTAACTAAGTTAACATGTAAAGCGGTTAAGTTTGAATGGGGACCTAAGCAGGAAGAAGCCTTCAACGTTTTAAAGAAAAGATTAACAAATGCACCAATCCTCGCATTACCAGAAGGAACTGATGACTTTGTGTAACACCCCGAAAACGGGTTTGGTAATCAAACCCCGTTAATACTAAAAGACGGGTAAAGTACCGTTAGTGGTAAAGTAACCCGGTAAATATTAGAATTTAAATAAACAATCCTAATATTAATTAAAAAGCGGATAAGAACTTTCGAGAAATAAAATGGATAAAAGGGCCGAGTTGACGGAACTTAAAATAAACGGGTTAGAACTCCCGGGACTCACTAAGTTAACTAGGGGTAAGTAACCTAGTTAATTATTAGTTTAAAAACAATAAAGAAGCATGGACTAGTAAGCCTTTTATAAACCATGGATGGAAACCCCTAAATTATAAATAAAACAAAAATTGAGGGGCCTAAGTTGTAAAGTTAGAAACTTGAATAATTAAAATCAAAATAACCCACACCAAACACACACTTAAGTGTGTCTGGTCGCAGGAAAACACAGGGGGCGCCCAAGCTCCCTCAATTGAACCCTAGTTCTTGAAGTTAGATCAAATTGAAGGTCAAGATCAATTCCAAAACGAAATCCGAGCCTAGATTGGTGATCTCCATTGCAAGGGGGTCATAAGGTATGTGAAATTTGATAGAAAATCTCTACTTGAAATTCTGATGAACTTAGAGTATTCGGAAATTTGTTGATGCATGATTGTTATATGGATGAAATAGGAACATAGTAGTGTCTAGGAGTAAACCCTAGACAAGTATATGTTGAAATCATGCTTAGCTCAAGTAAATCCAGATTTTGTTGATACTAAATTCATGTATGAGATGTTTTTAGGGTTTTGATTGCTAAAAAATAGTGTTATGATGCCAAGAACATGCTTTAATTGAAAGCTGAATTCAAATAGCTCATGATCAGAATTTACAGCCGACTTGTATTGGCTGTAACATGGACAAAACGTGACAAAAACATATGTTTCTTGAGTCTAAAATGTAATTCCAGGAAATATCTTTAAAACCCCACTGGAATCGCATTTTTTCGACGAAAATTGAGCGTTTTATGAATTTTTGCGTATCGAAGGTTCAAGCTGCGTTTTCTGGCAGAATTTGCAGCCCATTACAAATGTCATAACTCAATTTAGGAATTTAGTTATGATCTCAAATTTTTACTGTAGATAGTTTTAAACGATTAAAAGAATCTTCAATTAGAATTTCGTCAATCGGATAAACGAGGAATTTTAAATGAATTTTTCCGTAAGCTGCAGTCAGAAGTGACGAATCTGATTTCAGCTTAGCAAATGAATTTTCACGAATTTTTGGTAAAGAGTTAGATCTTGAAATTTTAACACAAGGCCTAACCCTCCGTGAGGTACGTCACATAAAAAAATCATAATTTTTGAAGACTTGTAAACAGGTTAAACAGGTCACCAAAAACAGCCTATTTTCAGTGATACGAAACTTGATTGTTGATGTTATAAATCATGCCCACAATGTTCATATGTTGAAATTATGAATCAAACGCGTAATTTCCTAGTTCGACTAATTACGTATGATGTGGGGTAATACAAATTTTAATTATGAAGTCGATTTAGCTTATATGCACATATCATATAATTAAGGGTAGTTAACTTTTGAAAAGTTAAACTAACCATTGACGGAGTCGAATAGTAGTTCTGACATAGAAAATACGTAAGGTGGAATAGTCGTGGTTATAATGACTAATCTAACCACCTTGTGAATTATGATGATAGTTTGACTCTTGACAAGCTAGATGGAGGCTTGGGAATGAAGCGGGTCAAACGGAGCAAGTACGAAAAGGAAAGCGTAATTTGGATGCGAGGTAAGTAAAAGCTTACACCCTTTTATTAGACATGTATTTATCCATAGATTGTCAGTACGATAAAAAGCTATACCCGAAATATGTTTCCGACATGAAACAATACAAAACATATAAGATGATGAAAAACCTTGGTTAGTAAAAAAAAGGAGGATCTAATGGTAAACTCCGAAATGGGTCGGATGGGCGAATTGGTAGTTAAAAAAAACCATGTTTTGTTATGTATGTAAATGTTTGGTTATATAGGCCAAACGGGCCAAATGGTGATGATAACACCATTTGGCAATATCGACTAACATTTGTTTGTCAAGTCATATGTTCACACGATTGAACAGAAATTGAATAATCGCGTCGCTTTGAATTAGCGGCTAATAAAATCAAGGTATAAAAAAATGAAACGTGTCTATATGTTGACCGAGCCAGGTACGCATAAATAAGATATTAGTTATATGTACGATTTTGGGTCAAAATAAATTACGCGCGTAACTTAGGTGTTTGCCGCGTAATTCACAAAAGTTAAGAATCTGAGATAGAGAATTGAGTTAAACACTTTGATATATGATTTATGATTAACTAGAAACAAGTTTGGAGGTCTTACATTCAAACGGGTCAAAAATGTTGATTTTGGGTAATAAGCCGAATGCTTAAAATTTTAGAATTTTATTAGTTTGAATGTCGGATTTTTAACTCCATAAGATGGAGAATTAAATTACGATCGCGTGAGAAAAAGAATCACGTGAATCGGATAAGTAGAACAAAAGTTATGCACGTTTTTGTGAATTATAAGTTTGAGTTTTTGAGCTGGGAATCTGCAGTTTAGCAACAAACAATTCTGGACAAAGCAGGGCGTCGCGCCACGTGATGGCAAAAGCAAGGAGCCGTCGCGCGACGCGACGGGTTCCAAGAATTCGAAAAATGTTTATTTTAATATTATATGCATTGCGAACCCGTTTAAATACGTTTTAAGCTACGTATGACTAATCTAACTCATGTTTTATGAGTTGTAGGTATATTTCTAGTACTGGAGGACGATCAAGCTCAATGAAGAACCGAACATGATCAAGAAACAAGCTTCCGCACGACGTCTCGTTGTTACTTTTAAATGACGAACTTAATTACATTACGTTGTAAACTTTTAAATTGTAAAAGGTTTTAATAAACCCGTATTTCCGATGTATATGTAAACTTCATTACATGATCCTTTTCATAAACTATACGTTAAACCTTGATTTAATTTAAAGGGTGTTACACTTTGTAGTCTACTTTGTCGCTTCTAAATTAGGTGTAGGATGTGTATTGATGCAACGTAAGAAAGTGATCGCTTATGCGTCAAGGCAATTGAAGAAGCACGAGGAAAATTACACCACTCATGACTTAGAATTAGGAGCAATAATTTTTACCCTTAAAATTTGGAGACATTATCTGTATGGTAGTAAGTTTACCATCTTTACGGATCATAAGAGTTTAAGATATATTTTTGGGCAAAAAGAATTAAACACGAGGCAAAGGAGATGGATGGAAATTCTAAGTGATTACGACTGTGATATTCAATATCAAGAGGGAAAAGCAAATGTAGTAGCCAATGCCTTAAGTCGTAAGTATCATGAGAAGCAAAGATGAGCACGTGCTCTTAGGTTAAATTTGCAAATAGATTTAATAGAACAATTGAAGAATACCCAAGAAACAACAATTAAGGATGATGCTGAAGGAATGAAATGGGTAATAAAGGAATTAGAACAAGGAACTGATGGAATTTGGAGATTCCATAAAAAAAGAATTTGGATACCTATGCAAGGAAATCTACGAGATAGAATATTAGAGGAAGCCCATAAATCTAGGTATACGATGCATCCTGGTAGTCACAAGATGTATCAAGATTTGAGGAATAATTTTTGGTGGATAGGAATGAAAAAGGACATAGCTAGTTACGTTTCTAAGTGTTTAACTTGTTCACAAGTTAAAGCAGAACATCAGAAACCTTCAGGATTACTTCAACAGTTAGAAATGCCCGTATGGAAATGGGAATTAATAACAATGGATTTCGTTACTAAGCTACCCAAAACAAGAAAAGGTAACGATGCAGTCTGGGTGATTGTGGATCGACTAACCAAATCAGCTCATTTCCTACCAATGAAGGAAACCTTTAGTATGGAAAGACTAGCTAAGTTATATGTGGATGAGATAGTATCGCTACATGGAGTTCCACTATCCATTGTATCAGACAGGGATAGTCGTTTCACTTCACATTTTTAGAAAAGCGTCCAAAAAGCTATGGGGACCTGCTTAAATCTAAGTACAGCATATCACCCCCAAACAGATGGACAAAGTGAGAGGACAATCCAAACCTTGGAAGACATGATGAGGGCATGTGTTATAGATTATGGTGGAAATTGGGACGACCATTTACCATTAGTAGAATTCTCCTATAATAACAGTTATCACACTAGCATTAATGCTTCCCCATTCGAAGCACTTTATGCACGAAAGTGCCGAACTCCAGTATGTTGGGCAGAAATAGGAGAAAACCAATTATCATGTCCCGAAATTGTGCAAGAAACCGCCGACAAAATAACTCAAATCAAGGAAAGATTGAAAACGACACGAGATCGCCAAAAGAGTTATGCCGACCATCGACGTAAGCCGTTAGAGTTTCAAGTTGGAGACAATGTGCAATTGAAAGTTTCTCCTTGGAAAGGAGTAGTCCGATTCGGTAAAAAGGGAAATTTAAGCCCAAGATTTGTCGGATTGTTTTGGTCAAAAATTACCGAAGCAATTTTGTGATCAAATTAGTTTGTGAGGTAGTGTGCTAACAATGCTTGTGAAAAATATGTTGGTTTGTTCATTTGCAAAAACAGTTTCAGGATATAGTCTCAAGGTATGAAACTATATCATTAATCAAACTATGAGCTGAAAAAGTAAAAATGGACACAATATATACGAGGAAAGCCCTTGATCAATCTAGATCTCCGGCATAAAACCTCAGGAGCTGACAATCTTCGGCTGCCTTGTTCTTCTTATTACTTGAATGTTCAGGATACAGTGCAGGATAAGGCTCAGATCGATGCTAAGTGGTACAATGATTGTAAGTGTAGAATGTTAGTGCGTGATTGCAAGAAAAAGAAGTAAGAGTTCGAGAGCAGAAAAGTGAGGTGTGTGTTCCTACGATCTGGCCTTCTATTTATAGTTACAAATATCAAACTATTTCTCCTATAAACTAGGGATGCTCCGGAATATTCCCTTTTGAACGTTAGAGACCTGTTCTTCCGGCTTCAACGTCCATTTCCCAACTGATTAGAGCGAGTCTTCAGGAGAATGAGTCCACATGAACGTTATGATCCTGCAGCCATGATCTACAAGTGAATAATTAGTAACTGCTAGGATACTACATCAGGATGTTACCAATATCCTGATCCGGTATCCTGAACACAATCAGAAATAACAAAGTCAGGATATAACCCTAGGATATGGGCTCAGAAAACCACCCATAACACAGACCATTTAGAGTTATCCAATGAATAGGACCAGTCGCCTATCAGCTACAACTACCAGAGGAATTGGCAGGTATACATGATGTATTTCATGTATGTAATCTTAAGAAGTGTTTAGCTGATGAATAACTGGTAGTACCTCTTCAGGACATAGTAGTAAATGAAAAATTAAAGTTTGTTTGAAAAACCTCTGCAAATAGAAGATAGAAAGATTAAGAATCTTAAACATAAGAGGTTAATTCTGGTCAAAGTAAAATGGGATTTGAAAAGAGGACCAAAATACACATGGGAACTGGAATCAGAAATGAAACGAAAGTATCCTTACTTATTCTAGTAAATCTTGAGGACGAGATTTTAAACAAGGAGGAGAGGATGTAACAACCTCAACAAATTTCAGTTACCCATTCCTAAAATGCACACTAAGGAACCCTAATTGAAACCCCGAACTTGTACGGCGCGAACCGTATCGAAAAACATACGAAACTAGAAACAGGGACCCCCGGAGACTCATGGGGGATCCCCTAAATCTTCCGTGACGCGCGACAGGAGTTCTGGACGCGTGTAACTCGATTTTGACACATGACCAGCCTATAAAAGACACAGGGCTACCCTAGGCTAGATGGTCGCCTCCCGCGACACGCAAAAAGATCCCAAGAATCTGTCGCGACGCGTGGGGCAGGTCCAAGTTGGCTATAAAGCCAAAAGTCTGGGACTTGATCAGTTTGCATATTGTGACGTAAAAATTCGTTCGTTATACTGTTCGTTCTTCTGTTTCTTTCAAATTACACCCAAAGTCTCGAAACTCTGCTGCAATATCAGGGTAATAACTCGATCACTGCTACGATACTATATCCGATCGATTAAAACCGATCCATCGAATGTTTAACTGCTGCCGATACTCGGCTATACTTTGTTATTCGTTGTGGGTTTCGATCTCATGATTATCGTTAATGTTGTATTGAGTTAATACACTAATACATTTGCATTGTATATTTAAATAGGTTTAGCAGCTATAAACCAGTAGGCAAGCTTTGTCAACCTAAACCTGCAATGTGAGTCATTCTCTATTTTTATCAAATTGTTTTGCAAAACCCTAAATGTTTTCCAGTTATACTTACAGTGATTAAGTCTTTGTAATCTTAAATTACTGCTAGTACGTGGGGTTTTGTATGCACTACTTGTCAAGCGACACTTTTGGGTGAACGGACCCAAAAGTGATATGACCACAGTCACAGGTCTTGCCGAGTGACAACTTGGTCAGATAATTATAAGATATAAACAAATGTAAAAACTCTTAATGCTGTGATTTATAACAATGTGTCGTTTGTACAAATTGAATGCACTCGCAAGTATTTTTCACTGGTCAAATGTTTTTAAAACACGTTTCGGGTGATTTACTGTGAAGAAAGGAAAAGTGCCGTGAAGCACTTCAGCTTAAATAAGTGGCTCAGTAAATTAGAAATAAAACGTATAGTCTGTAATTAAAGGATTTCCCCAGTGAAATTCCTTTTCTGTAAATACAGGGTTTACCCCACAGTTATGAAATAAAATAATTCGGTGTTTTGAAACTCTAATAAATTTTTCCTAACACCCGGTCCTGATGAAATTCTGCTACCAATTAATAAACATCGATACCACTGTTGTCTGCCTCGCGGCGCTCGAACCGGGGTACGGGTCGGGGGCCGTGACATGTGTGGGGTCCTGCACCAATTAATGGGGGACAAAATTTTCGATACTTTCTTTTATTTGTTGATGATTGTACTCATATGTCTTGGACTTATTTCTTGACACACAAATCCGAAGTATTTGATAAATTCGTTATGTTTCATACCATGATCAAAACCCAATTTCAACGAGACATTAAAGTTCTTCGGTCTGATAATGGAGGAGAATTTGTTAACACCTCCATGAATTTTTTTTTCAAACTAAAGGAATGATTCACCAAACCTCTTGTCGACATACTCCAGAGCAAAATAGAGTTGCCGAACAAAAAATCGTATTCTTTTAGAAATAACCGGAGCCCTCATAATCGAATCACATGTTCCGACTTCATTCTGGCCGGAAGCCCTCACCACAACAACATACCTCATCAATCGACTTCCTACAATGATCCTTAAATTTAGAACCCCACTGCAGACACTATCTGAATACACCAAGATACCCCCTATCCTTACCCTAGAACCTCGCGTATTTGGATGCTCTGTCTTTGTCCACATACCTAAGACTGAACGAACCAAAAATGATCCTTGTGCTGAAAAATGTGTATTCGTGGAATATGGTATTGACCAGAAGGAGTATCGGTGTTACAATCCAAAGAAACATCATATATACACGACGATGGATTGTGACTTCCTTGAAACCGAATACTTTTACCTCACCCAACACACTGGTCAGGGGGAGAGGGAAAGTAATGACACACTGAGTTGGCTGAGGAGGATATCATCATCAGAGGAAGTCACTCACAGTACCCAAGTTGAGTCACCTCCATCTACAGGGCCTATAGTCAGTGTCACTGAACATGATCTTCCTAACCAGAAGGCTGAGGTAACTATTTCTCAAGAAACCAATGATATTCATACTGATGTTTTTAATACTAATGATGCTGGTGGTTCTGAGAATGTTGCTGATCATGATAACCAAGAAGAAACAACTAAAACCAATTTGTCACCCGAGGAACAATTTCCAAGTATAACTGAAGAATCAACAGGGAGGTATGTCCTACCACAAAGGGCCAACAGGGGTGTTCCCCCAAAGAGATACTCCCCTGAGAAAGAAAGACAACGCTCCAGATACCCCATGGCAAACATTGCCAAAGGAAACCTGACGGAAGAGGCAAAAGGGTTTAGGTTTGCTATTCTCTCTGAAGAAACCCCAACCTCTATCAAGGAAGCGTTGGAATCAAAAAATTGGAAAGAAGCAATGAAATCAGAGATGGATGCTCTAAAGAAAAATGAGACATGGGAAAAATGTGTCCTTCCTCCTGGAAAAAAACCCTGTGGGATGTCACTCGGTGTTCACTACGAAATATAAGCTAGATGGGACGATTGAACTGTATAAAGCCCGGTTGGTGGCTAAGGGGTATACTCAGACTTATGGGATTGATTATTCCGAAACCTTCTCTCCCGTTGCCAAAATCGACACAATCAGGGTCCTTTTTTCAATAACAGCAAATGAAAATTGGCCTCTCCATCAATTTGACGTAAAAACGCCTTCTTGCATGGAGAGCTAAAAGAAGAGGTGTATATGGAAGCTCCTCCTGGATTCACAGAGAACTTTAAAGATGGTGAAGCTTGTCATCTTAAGAAGTCTCTCTATGGGTTGAAATAATCCCCTAGAGCATGGTTTGGGAGGTTCACTATGTCAATGAAAAATATGGCTTCAAACAAAGTAATTCTGATCATACTCTATTTCTTAAGCGACGGGGTAAGCTGGTAACATGTCTGATTATTTATGTTGATGACATGATATTACGGGAAATGACGAAGAGGAGATGAAGAAATTAAAAGAAAGTCTATTCACAGAATTTGAGATGAAAGACTTGGGCAGACTTAAATATTTCTTGGGAATCGAAGTCCTTAGGTCTACACAAGGAATTTTCATTTGTCAGAAAAAATATACATTCTTTACTTATTGGCAGAAACAGGAATGATTGACTGTAAACCTGTGGATACCCCAATGATAGCAAATCTAAAACTTTGTATGGAGGAAGGAGCAGTTCTAGCAGATAGAGAGAGATACCAACAGTTTGTGGGAAAGCTAATATACCTTTCTCACACCCGCCCTGACATTGCATATGCTGTGGGAGTGGTCAGTCAATTCATGCATCAACCACAAGTTTCCCACATGGAAGCAGTATGGAGGATTATTAAGCATCTTAAGGGGACAATTGGCCATGGAGTTTTGTTTAAATCACATGACGGTTGCAATGAAGTCTTCGAATTTTTAATCGTTTAGAGACCTGGATAGAACTCCCAACAAAAATCTGGATGGCTTGCTTATACTCCTCAAGCTAACCTAATTAATTCTTCATGTGGCTTGGTTATTCACCCCCAAGGCACACGTGACTTACTTTGCTTCTTTTTCAATTTTGGTTATGCACCCCAAAATCTTTAAACATGTATAAGTTGCTTCTGAGATCTTCAAGAAAACCAATATATAAAGAACGGGCCTATCGTTTAGTCTCTAGTCTCTGATACCAATTGTTGCAATATTTATAACTAAAGATATTCACATTGCCTTGTTCATGGCTTTCGTCTCTACCAATGCCAAAGCCGTAATAACCCATCAACGTAAATGTAACTACAAACAACTTTAAATTCGTGAGTCCTAGTGGCCGTTTGTGGACTCCCCACAAGCTAACATTGTTCATGCTCTAACTAGTTCAATTTATTTAAAACAAAACCAACTTATTGTCATATATGAAATCCTTTAACTAGTTCCATTTATTTAAAACAAAACCAACTTATTGACATATTTAAAATGATTTATTATCACAATCATTTTCAACTTTAACTAACCAACTCGACTGCCATAAAAAAGAATACTAATTAAAAGGTTGCGTCCAGATATATTAAATGAAACTAGTCTTAAGCCTCCGCGTTGCGGATCAGAGGCGTAAACTGTGCTATCAGTGTGGGGTTGAGGGGGGCGTAAAACCGTGCCAACCGAACGACCAAAACCGGAGAAAAATGTAAAACAAATCACGAATTTATAACACCAAGTGACCAATTGAAAACATACAAAAAAATAAGGAAGAAAACATATTATATTTGACCTTACGTATTTCTGGAACGAATCTACGTCAAAACGTAAACTAATTTGAATTTATACCAACACGTATATAAAAAAAGCACGTAAAACTCAAGAAATATTTTAGGTAGTTTTGAAAAAGCAAAGGGGCTGTAAATGTCAATATTAAAAGTTAAGATAAAGAAAAAGCAATAAAGGACAAAATTGTTATGAATATTATAACAAGTTAGCCCGGTATATCCCATTTTAATTTTACACCATTGTGAACCTTACGCCTTTTTTACTCTCTGATCGAGGTTCTCGGCATTGGAAAATCTTCGTAAACTAAATCACACGTGTATATGTTGACATTTAAGAGATATATAGTCAAGAAAATCAAGGGCAATGGTGATATATATGCGGATTAGACACAAAAAAAAAACACTCAATAAATGGCTACAATTTAAGGAATGTGTTTAGTGACGGCATCAGATTCCTAATTGATGTAGAAAGGTCTGGTGGCAAGAAAAGCTGCTTCTAGGAGGTTGTCAAGTGTTTTCGCTCGACGATTCCATTCTTGGGTGGTTGGATTGGCCCTTGTTCCTGTAACTCGAATCCTAGCCCGGTATATCCCATTTTAATTTTACACCATTGTGAACCTTACGCCATTTTTACTCTCTGATCGAGGTTCTCGGCGTTGAAAAATCTTCGTAAACTAAATCACACGTGTATATGTTGACATTTAGGAGATATACAGTTAAGAAAATCAAGGGCAATGGTGATATATATGCGGATTAGACACCAAAAAAAACACTCAACAAATGGCTACAATTTAAGGAATGTGTTTAGTGACGGCATCAGATTCCTAATTGACGGAGAAAGGTCCGGTGGCAAGAAAAGCTGCTTCTAGGAGGTTGTCAAGTGTTTTCGCTCGACGATTCCATTCTTAGGTGGTTGGTTTGGCCCTTGTTCCTGTAACTCGAATCCTAGCTCGGTATATCTCATTTTAATTTTACACCATTGTGAACCTTACGCCTTTTTTACTCTCTGATCGAGGTTCTCGGCATTGAAAAATCTTCGTAAACTAAATCACACGTGTATATGTTGACATTTAAGAGATATACAGTCAAGAAAATCAAGGGAAATGGTAATATATATGCGGATTAGACACCAAAAAAATCACACTCAACAAATGGCTACAATTTAAGGAATGTGTTTAGTGACGGCATCAGATTCCTAATTGATGGAGAAAGGTCTGGTGGCAAGAAAAGCTGCTTCTAGGAGGTTGTCAAGTGTTTTCGCTCGACGATTCCATTCTTGGGTGGTTGGTTCGGCCCTTGTTCCTGTAACTCGAATCCTAGCCTGTTATATCCCATTTTAATTTTTCACCATTGTTAACCTTACACCTTTTTTACTCTCTGATCGAGGTTCTCGGCATTGAAAAATCTTCGTAAACTAAATCACACGTGTATATGTTGACATTTAAGAGATATACAGTCAAGAAAATCAAGGGCAATGGTGATATATATGCGGATTAGACAAAAAAAAAACACTCAACAAATGGCTACAATTTAAGGAATGTGTTTAGTGACGGCATCAGATTCCTAATTGATGGAGAAAGGTCTGGTGTAAGAAAAGCTGCTTCTAGGAGGTTGTCAAGTGTTTTCGCTCGATGATTCCATTCTTGGGTGGTTGGTTTGGCCCTTGTTCCTTTAACTCGAATCCAAGCTCGGTATATTCCATTTTAATTTTACACCATTGTGAACCTTACGCCTTTTTTACTCTCTGATCGAGGTTCTCGGCATTGAAAAATCTTCGAAAACTAAATCACACGTGTATATGTTGACATTTAAGAGATATACAATTAAGAAAATCAATTGCAATGGTGATACATATGCGGATTAGACACCAAAAAAATCACACTCAACAAATGGCTACAATTTAAGGAATGTGTTTAGTGACAGCATTAGATTCCTAATTGATGGAGAAGGGTCTGGTGGCAAGAAAAGCTGCTTTTAGGAGGTTGTCAAGTGTTTTCGCTCGACGATTCCATTCTTGGGTGGTTGGTTTGGCCCTTGTTCCTGTAACTCGAATCCTAGCCCGGTATATCCCATTTTAATTTTACACCATTGTTAACGTTACGCCTTTTTTACTCTTTGATCGAGGTTCTCAGCATTGAAAAATCTTCGTAAACTAAATCACACGTGTATATGCTGACATTTAATAGTTATACAGTCAAGAAAATCAAGAGCAATGGTGATATATATGCGGATAAGACACCAAAAAAAAACACTCAACAAATGGCTACAATTTAAGGAATATGTTTAGTGACGACAGCAGATTCCTAATTGATGGAGAAAGGTCTGGTGGCAAGAAAAGCTGCTTCTAGGAGGTTGTCAAGTGTTTACGCTCGACGAATCCATTCTTGGGTGGTTGGTTTGGCCTTTGTTCCTGTAACTCGAATCCTAGCTCGGTATATCCCATTTTAATTTTACACCATTGTGAACCATACGCCTTTTCTACTCTCTGATCGAGGTTCTCGGCATTGAAAAATCTTCGTAAACTAAATCACACGTGTATATGTTGATATTTAAGAGATATACAGTCAAGAAAATCAAGGGCAATGGTGATATATATGCGGATTAGACACCAAAAAATCACACTCAACAAATGGCTACAATTTAAGAAATGTGTTTAGTGACGGCATCAAATTCCTAATTGATGGAGAAAGGTCTGGTGGCAAGAAAAGCTGTTTCTAGGAGGTTGTCAAGTGTTTTCGCTCGACGATTACATTCTTGGGTGGTTGGTTTGGCCCTTGTTCCTGTAACTCGAATCCTAACCCGGTATATACCATTTTAATTTTACACCATTGTGAACCTTACGCCTTTTTTACTCTCTGATCGAGGTTCTCGACATTGAAAAATCTTCGTAAACTAAATCACACGTGTATTTGTTGACATTTAAGAGATATACAGTCAAGAAAATCAAGGGCAATGGTGATATATATGCGGATTAGACACAAAAAAAAAATCACTCAACAAATGGCTACAATTTAAGGAATGTGTTTAGTGACGGCATCAGATTCCTACTTGATGGAGAAAGGTCTGGTGGCAAGAAAAGCTGCTTCTAGGAGGTTGTCAAGTGTTTTCGCTCGACGATTCCATTCTTGGGTGGTTGGTTTGGCCCTTGTTCCTGTAACTCGAATCCTAGCCAGGTGTATCCCATTTTAATTTTACACCATTGTGAAACTTACGCCTTTTTTACTCTCTGATCGAGGATCTCGGTATTGAAAAATATTCGTAAACTAAATCACACGTGTATATGTTGACATTTAAGAGATATACAGTCAAGAAAATCAAGGGCAATGGTGATATATATGCGGATTAGACACAAAGAAAAAAATCACCCTCAACAAATGGCTACAATTTAAGAAATGTGTTTAGTGACGGCATCAGATTCCTAATTGATGGAGAATGCTCTGGTGGCAAGAAAAGCTGCTTCTAGTAGGTTCTCAAGTGTTTTCGCTCGACGATTCCATTATTGGGAGGTTGGTTTGGCCCTTGTTCCTGTAACTCGAATCCTAGCCCGGTATATCCCATTTTAATTTTACACGATTGTGAACCTTACGCCTTTTTTACTCTCTGCTCGAGGTTCTCGGCATTGAAAAATCTTTGTAAACTAAATCACACATGTATATGTTGACATTTAAGAGATATACAGTCAAGAAAATCAAGGGCAATGGTGATATATATGCAGATTCGACACAAAAAAAAACACTCAACAAATGGCTACAATTTAAGGAATGTGTTTAGTGACGGCATCAGATTCCTAATTGATGGAGAAAGGTGTGGTGGTAAGAAAAGCTGCTTCTAGGAGGTTGTCAAGTGTTTTCGCTCGACGATTCCATTCTTGGGTGGTTGGTTTGGCCCTTGTTCCTGTAACTCGAATCCTAGCCCGGTATATCCCATTTTAATTTTACACCATTGTGAACCTTACGCCTTTTTTACTCTCTGATCGAGGTTCTCAGCATTGAAAAATCTTCGTAAACTAAATCACTCGTGTATATGTTGACATTTAAGAGATATACAGTCAAGAAAATTAAGGGCAATGGTGATATATATGCGGATTAGACACAAAAAAAAAACACACAACAAATGGCTACAATTTAAGGAACGTGTTTAGTGACGGCATCAGATTCCTAATTGATGGAGAAATGTCTGGTGGCAAGAAAAGCTGCTTCTAGGAGGTTGTCAAGTGTTTTCGCTCGACGATTCCATTCTTGGGTGGTTGGTTTGGCCCTTTTTCCCGTAACTCGAATCCTAACCAGGTGTATCCCATTTTAATTTTACACCATTGTGAACCTTAAGACTTTTTTACTCTCTGATCGAGGTTCTCGGCATTGAAAAATCATCGTAAACTAAACCACACGTGTATATGTTGACATTTAAGAGATATACAGTCAAGAAAATCAAGGACAATGGTGATATATATGCGGATTAGACACCAAAAAAAACACTCAACAAATGGCTACAATTTAAGGAATGTGTTTAGTGACGACATCAGATTCCTAATTGATGGAGAAAGGTCTGGTGGCAAGAAAAGCAGCTTCTAGGAGGTTGTCAAGTGTTTTCACTCGACGATTCCATTCTTGGGTGGTTGGTTTGGCCCTTGTTCCTGTAACTCGAATCCTAGCCCGGTATATCCCATTTTAATTTTACACCATTGTTAACCTTACGCGTTTTTTACTCTCTAATCGAGGTTCTCGGCATTGAAAAATCTTCGTAAACTAAATCACACGTGTATATGTTGACATTTAAGAGATATACAGTCAAGAAAATCAAGGGCAATGGTGATATATATATGCAGATTAGACACAAAAAACACAGTCAACAAATGGCTACAATTTAAGGAATGTGTTTAGTGACGGCATCAGATTCCTAATTGATGGAGAAAGGTCTGGTGGCAAGAAAAGCTGCTTCTTGGAGGTTGTCAAGTGTTTTCGCTCGACGATTCCATTCTTGGGTGGTTGGTTTGGCCCTTGTTCCTGTAACTCGAATCCTAGCCCGGTATATCCCATTTTAATTTTACACCATTGTGAACCTTACCCCTTTTTTACTCTCGGATCGAGGTTCTCGGCATTGAAAAATCTTCGTAAACAAAATCACACGTGTATATGTTGACATTTAAGAGATATACAGTCAAGAAAATCAAGGGCAATGGTGATATATATGCGGATTAGACACCAAAAAAACACTCAACAAATGGCTACAATTTAAGGAATGTGTTTAGTGACGGCATCAGATTCCTAATTGATGGGGAAAGGTCTGGTGGCAAGAAAAGCTGCTTCTAGGAGGTTGTCAAGTGTTTTCGCTCGACGATTCCATTCTCGGGTGGTTGGTTTGGCCCTTGTTCCTGTAACTCGAATCCTAGCCCAGTATATCCCATTTTAATTTTACACCATTGTTAACCTTACGCGTTTTTTACTCTCTAATCGAGGTTCTCGGCATTGAAAAATCTTCGTAAACTAAATCACACGTGTATATGTTGACATTTAAGAGATATACAGTCAAGAAAATCAAGGGCAATGGTGATATATATATGCAGATTAGACACAAAAAACACAGTCAACAAATGGCTACAATTTAAGGAATGTGTTTAGTGACGACATCAGATTCCTAATTGATGGAGAAAGGTCTGGTGGCAAGAAAAGCTGCTTCTTGGAGGTTGTCAAGTGTTTTCGCTCGACGATTCCATTCTTGGGTGGTTGGTTTGGCCCTTGTTCCTGTAACTCGAATCCTAGCCCGGTATATCCCATTTTAATTTTACACCATTGTGAACCTTACCCCTTTTTTACTCTCGGATCGAGGTTCTCGGCATTGAAAAATCTTCGTAAACAAAATCACACGTGTATATGTTGACATTTAAGAGATATACAGTCAAGAAAATCAAGGGCAATGGTGATATATATGCGGATTAGACACCAAAAAAACACTCAACAAATGGCTACAATTTAAGGAATGTGTTTAGTGACGGCATCAGATTCCTAATTGATGGAGAAAGGTCTGGTGGCAAGAAAAGCTGCTTCTAGGAGGTTGTCAAGTGTTTTCGCTCGACGATTCCATTCTTGGGTGGTTGGTTTGGCCCTTGTTCCTGTAACTCGAATCCTAGCCCAGTATATCCCATTTTAATTTTACACCATTGTTAACCTTACGCCTTTTTTACTCTCTGATCGAGGTTCTCGGCATTGAAAAATCTTCGTAAACTAAATCACACGTGTATATGTTGACATTTAGGAGATATACAGTCAAGAAAATCAAGGGCAATGGTGATATATATGCGGATTAGACACAAAAAAAAATCACTCAACAAATTGCTACAATTTAAGGAATGTGTTTAGTGATGGCATCAGATTCCTAATTGATGGAGAAATGTCTGGTGGTAAGAAAAGCTGCTTCTAGGAGGTTGTCAAGTGTTTTCGCTCGACGATTCCATTCTTGGGTAGTTGGTATGGCCCTTGTTCCTGTAACTCGAATCCTGGCCAGGTGTATCCCATATTAATTTTACACCATTGTGAACCTTACGCCATTTTTACTCTCTGATCGAGGTTCTCGGCATTGAAAAATCTTCGTAACCTAAATCACACGTGTATATGTTGACATTTAAGAGATATACAGTCAAGAAAATGAAGGGCAATGGTGATATATATGCGGATTAGACACAAAAAAAACACTAAAAAAATGGCTACAATTTAAGGAATGTGATTAGTGACGGCATCAGATTCCTAATTGATAGAGAAAGGTCTGGTGGCAAGAAAAGCTTCTTCTAGGAGGTTGTCAAGTGTTTTCGCTCGACGATTCCATTCTTGAATGGTTGGTTTGGCCCTTGTTCCTGTAACTCGAATCCTAGCCCGGTATATCCCATTTTAATTTTATACCATTGTGAACCTTACGCATTTTTTACTCTCTGATCGAGGTTCTCGGCATTGAAAAATCTTCGTAAACTAAATCACATGTGTATATGTTGACATTTAAGAGATATACAGTCAAGAAAATCAAGGGCAATGGTGATATATATGCGGATAAGACACAAAAAAAAAAACACTCAACAAATGGCTACAATTTAAGAAATGTGTTTAGTGACGGCATCAGATTCCTAATTGATGGAGAAATGTCTGGTGGCAAGAAAAGCTGCTTCTAGGAGGTTGTCAAGTGTTTTTGCTTGACGATTCCATTATTGGGTGGTTGGTTTGGCCCTTGTTCCTGTAACTCGAATCCTAGCCCGGTATATCCCATTTTAATTTTACAACATTGTGAACCTTACGCCTTTTTTACTCTCTGATCGAGGTTCTCGGCATTGAAAAACCTTCGTAAACTAAATCACACGTGTATATGTTGACATTTAAGAGAACACGGTCAAGAAAATGAAGGGCAATGGTGATATATATGCGGATTAGACACAAAAAAAAAACACTCAACAAATGGCTACAATTTAAGGAATGTGTTTAGTGACGGCATCAGATTCCTAATTGATGGAGAAATGTCTGGTGGCAAGAAAAGCTGCTTCTAGGAGGTTGTCAAGTGTTTTCACTCGACGATTCCATTCTTGGGTGGTTGGTTTGGCCCTTGTTCCTGTAACTCGAATCCTAGCCCGGTATATCCCATTTTAATTTTACACCATTGTGAACCTTACGCCTTTTTTACTCTCTGATCGAGGTTCTCGGCATTGAAAAATCTTTGTAAACTAAATCATTCGTGTATATGTTGACATTTAAGAGATATACAGTCAAGAAAATCAAGGGCAATGGTGATATATATGCGGATTAGACACACAAAAAAACACTCAACAAATGGCTACAATTTAAGGAACGTGTTTAGTGACAGCATCAGATTCCTAATTGATGGAGAAATGTCTGGTGGCAAGAAAAGCTGCTTCTAGGAGGTTGTCAAGTGTTTTCGCTCGACGATTCCATTCTTGGGTGGTTGGTTTGGCCCTTGTTCCTGTAACTCGAATCCTAGCCCGGTATATCCCATTTTAATTTTACACCATTGTGAACCTTACGCCTTTTTTACTCTCTGATCGTGGTTCTCGGCATTGAAAAATCTTCGTAAACTAAAACACACGTGTATATGTTGACATTTAAGAGATATACAGTCAAGAAAATCAAGGGCAATGGTGATATATATGCGGATTAGACACAAAAAAAAAACACTCAACAAATGGCTCCAATTTAAGGAATGTGTTTAGTGACGGCATCAGATTCCTAATTGATGGAGAAAGGTCTGGTGGCAAGAAAAGCTGCTTCTAGGAGTTTGTCAAGTGTTTTCTCTCGACGATTCCATTCTTGGGTGGTTGGTTTGGCCCTTGTTCCTGTAACTCGAATCCTAGCCCGGTATATCCCATTTTAATTTTACACCATTGTTAACCTTACGAATTTTTTATTCTCTGATCGAGGTTCTCGGCATTGAAAAATCTTCGTAAACTAAATCAGACGTGTATATGTTGACATTTAAGAGATATACAGTCAAGAAAATCAAGGGCAATGGTGATATATATGCGGATTAGACGCCAAAAAAATCACACTCAACAAATGGCTACAATTTAAGGAATGTGTTTAGTGACGGCTTCAGATTCCTAATTGATGGAGAAAGGTCTGGTGGCAAGAAAAGCTGCTTCTAGGAGGTTGTCAAGTGTTTTCGCTCGACGATTCCATTCTTGGGTGGTTGGTTTGGCCCTTGTTCCTGTAACTCGAATCCTAGCCCGGTATATCCCATTTTAATTTTACACCATTGTTAACCTTACGCCTTTTTTACTCTTTGATCGAGGTTCTCGGCATTGAAAAATCTTCCTAAACTAAATCACACGTGTATATGTTGACATTTAAGAGATATAAAGTAAAGAAAATCAAGGGCAATGGTGATATATATGTGGATTAGACACCAAAAAAAACACTTAACAAATGGCTACAATTTAAGGAATGTGTTTAGTGACGGCATTAGATTCCTAATTGATGGAGAAATGTCTGGTGGCAAGAAAAGCTGCTTCTAGGAGGTTGTCAAGTGTTTTCGCTCGACGATTTCATTCTTCGGTGGTTGGTTTCGCCCTTGTTCCTGTAACTCGAATCCTAGCCTGGTATATCCCATTTTAATTTTACAACATTGTGAACCTTACGCCTTTTTTACTCTCTGATCGAGGTTCTCGGCATTGAAAAATCTTCGTAAACTAAATCACACGTGTATATGTTGACATTTAAGAGATATACAGTCAAGAAAATCAAGGTCAATGGTGATATATATGCGGATTAGACACAAAAAAAAAACACTCAACAAATGGATACAATTTAAGGAATGTGTTTAGTGACGGCATCAGATTCCTATTTGATGGAGAAAGGTCTGGTGGCAAGAAAAGCTGCTTCTAGGAGGTTGTCAAGTGTTTTCGCTCGACGATTCCATTCTTGGGTGGTTGGTTTGGCTCTTGTTCCTGTAACTCGAATACTAGCCCGGTATATCCCATATTAATTTTACACCATTGTGAACCTTACGCCTTTTTTTACTCTCTAATCGAGGTTCTCGACATTGAAAAATCTTCGTAAACTAAATAACACGTGTATATGTTGACATTTAAGAGATTTACAATCAAGAAAATCAAGGGCAATGGTGATATATATGCGGATTAGACACAAAAAAAAAAACACTCAACAAATGGCTACAATTTAAGGAATGTGTTTAGTGACGGCATCAGATTCCTAATTGATGGAGAAATGTCTGGTGGCAAGAAAAGCTGCTTCTAGGAGGTTGTCAAGTGTTTTTGCTTGACGATTCCATTATTGGGTGGTTGGTTTGGCCCTTGTTCCTGTAACTCGAATCCTAGCCCGGTATATCCCATTTTAATTTTACAACATTGTGAACCTTACGCCTTTTTTACTCTCTGATCGAGGTTCTCGGCATTGAAAAATCTTCGTAAACTAAATCACACGTGTATATGTTGACATTTAAGAGAACACGGTCAAGAAAATGAAGGGCAATGGTGATATATATGCGGATTAGACACAAAAAAAAAACTCAACAAATGGCTACAATTTAAGGAATGTGTTTAGTGACGGCATCAGATTCCTAATTGATGGAGAAATGTCTGGTGGCAAGAAAAGCTGCTTCTAGGAGGTTGTCAAGTGTTTTCACTCGACGATTCCATTCTTGGGTGGTTGGTTTGGCCCTTGTTCCTGTAACTCGAATCCTAGCCCGGTATATCCCATTTTAATTTTACACCATTGTGAACCTTACGCCTTTTTTACTCTCTGATCGAGGTTCTCGGCATTGAAAAATCTTTGTAAACTAAATCATTCGTGTATATGTTGACATTTAAGAGATATACAGTCAAGAAAATCAAGGGCAATGGTGATATATATGCGGATTAGACACACAAAAAAACACTCAACAAATGGCTACAATTTAAGGAAGGTGTTTAGTGACAGCATCAGATTCCTAATTGATGGAGAAATGTCTGGTGGCAAGAAAAGCTGCTTCTAGGAGGTTGTCAAGTGTTTTCGCTCGACGATTCCATTCTTGGGTGGTTGGTTTGGCCCTTGTTCCTGTAACTCGAATCCTAGCCCGGTATATCCCATTTTAATTTTACACCATTGTGAACCTTACGCCTTTTTTACTCTCTGATCGTGGTTCTCGGCATTGAAAAATCTTCGTAAACTAAAACACTCGTGTATATGTTGACATTTAAGAGATATACAGTCAAGAAAATCAAGGGCAATGGTGATATATATGCGGATTAGACACAAAAAAAAAACACTCAACAAATGGCTCCAATTTAAGGAATGTGTTTAGTGACGGCGTCAGATTCCTAATTGATGGAGAAAGGTCTGGTGGCAAGAAAAGCTGCTTCTAGGAGGTTGTCAAGTGTTTTCGCTCGACGATTCCATTCTTGGGTGGTTGGTTTGGCCCTTGTTCCTGTAACTCGAATCCTAGCCCGGTATATCCCATTTTAATTTTACACCATTGTTAACCTTACGAATTTTTTATTCTCTGATCGAGGTTCTCGGCATTGAAAAATCTTCGTAAACTAAATCAGACGTGTATATGTTGACATTTAAGAGATATACAGTCAAGAAAATCAAGGGCAATGGTGATATATATGCGGATTAGACGCCAAAAAAATCACACTCAACAAATGGCTACAATTTAAGGAATGTGTTTAGTGACGGCTTCAGATTCCTAATTGATGGAGAAAGGTCTGGTGGCAAGAAAAGCTGCTTCTAGGAGGTTGTCAAGTGTTTTCACTCGACGATTCCATTCTTGGGTGGTTGGTTTGGCCCTTGTTCCTGTAACTCGAATCCTAGCCAGGTATATCCCATTTTAATTTTACACCATTGTGAACCTTACGCCTTTTTTACTCTCTGATCGAGGTTCTCGGCATTGAAAAATCTTTGTAAACTAAATCATTCGTGTATATGTTGACATTTAAGAGATATACAGTCAAGAAAATCAAGGGCAATGGTGATATATATGCGGATTAGACACACAAAAAAACACTCAACAAATGGCTACAATTTAAGGAACGTGTTTAGTGACAGCATCAGATTCCTAATTGATGGAGAAATGTCTGGTGGCAAGAAAAGCTGCTTCTAGGAGGTTGTCAAGTGTTTTCGCTCGACGATTTCATTCTTCGGTGGTTGGTTTGGCCCTTGTTCCTGTAACTCGAATCCTAGCCTGGTATATCCCATTTTAATTTTACAACATTGTGAACCTTACGCCTTTTTTACTCTCTGATCGAGGTTCTCGGCATTGAAAAATCTTCGTAAACTAAATCACACGTGTATATGTTGACATTTAAGAGATATACAGTCAAGAAAATCAAGGGCAATGGTGATATATATGCGGATTAGACACAAAAAAAAAACACTCAACAAATGGCTCCAATTTAAGGAATGTGTTTAGTGACGGCATCAGATTCCTAATTGATGGAGAAAGGTCTGGTGGCAAGAAAAGCTGCTTCTAGGAGTTTGTCAAGTGTTTTCGCTCGACTATTCCATTCTTGGGTGGTTGGTTTGGCCCTTGTTCCTGTAACTCGAATCCTAGCCCGGTATATCCCATTTTAATTTTACACCATTGTTAACCTTACGAATTTTTTATTCTCTGATCGAGGTTCTCGGCATTGAAAAATCTTCGTAAACTAAATCAGACGTGTATATGTTGACATTTAAGAGATATACAGTCAAGAAAATCAAGGGCAATGGTGATATATATGCGGATTAGACGCCAAAAAAATCACACTCAACAAATGGCTACAATTTAAGGAATGTGTTTAGTGACGGCTTCAGATTCCTAATTGATGGAGAAAGGTCTGGTGGCAAGAAAAGCTGCTTCTAGGAGGTTGTCAAGTGTTTTCACTCGACGATTCCATTCTTGGGTGGTTGGTTTGGCCCTTGTTCCTGTAACTCGAATCCTAGCCCGGTATATCCCATTTTAATTTTACACCATTGTGAACCTTACGCCTTTTTTACTCTCTGATCGTGGTTCTCGGCATTGAAAAATCTTCGTAAACTAAAACACTCGTGTATATGTTGACATTTAAGAGATATACAGTCAAGAAAATCAAGGGCAATGGTGATATATATGCGGATTAGACACACAAAAAAACACTCAACAAATGGCTACAATTTAAGGAACGTGTTTAGTGACAGCATCAGATTCCTAATTGATGGAGAAATGTCTGGTGGCAAGAAAAGCTGCTTCTAGGAGGTTGTCAAGTGTTTTCGCTCGACGATTTCATTCTTCGGTGGTTGGTTTGGCCCTTGTTCCTGTAACTCGAATCCTAGCCTGGTATATCCCATTTTAATTTTACAACATTGTGAACCTTACGCCTTTTTTACTCTCTGATCGAGGTTCTCGGCATTGAAAAATCTTCGTAAACTAAATCACACGTGTATATGTTGACATTTAAGAGATATACAGTCAAGAAAATCAAGGTCAATGGTGATATATATGCGGATTAGACACAAAAAAAAAACACTCAACAAATGGCTACAATTTAAGGAATGTGTTTAGTGACGGCATCAGATTCCTATTTGATGGAGAAAGGTCTGGTGGCAAGAAAAGCTGCTTCTAGGAGGTTGTCAAGTGTTTTCGCTCGACGATTCCATTCTTGGGTGGTTGGTTTGGCTCTTGTTCCTGTAACTCGAATACTAGCCCGGTATATCCCATATTAATTTTACACCATTGTGAACCTTACGCCTTTTTTTACTCTCTAATCGAGGTTCTCGACATTGAAAAATCTTCGTAAACTAAATAACACGTGTATATGTTGACATTTAAGAGATTTACAATCAAGAAAATCAAGGGCAATGGTGATATATATGCGGATTAGACACAAAAAAAAAACACTCAACAAATGGCTACAATTTAAGGAATGTGTTTAGTGACGGCATCAGATTCCTATTTGATGGAGAAAGGTCTGGTGGCATGAAAAGCTGCTTCTAGGAGGTTGTCAAGTGTTTTCGCACGACGATTCCATTCTTGGATGGTTGGTTTGGCCCTTGTTCCTGTAACTCGAATCCTAGCCAGGTGTATCCCATTTTAATTTTACACCATTGTGAACCTTATGCCTTTTTTACTCTCTGATCGAGGTTCTCGGCATTGAAAAATCTTCGTAAACTAAATCACACGTGTATATGTTGACATTTAAGAGATATACAATCAAGAAAATCAAGGGCAATGGTGATATATATGCGGATTAAACACAAAAAAAAACACTCAAAAAATGACTACAATTTAAGGAATGTGTTTATTGATGGCATCAGATTCCTAATTGATGGAGAAAGGTCTGGTGGTAAGAAAAGCTGCTTCTAGGAGGTTGTCAATTGTTTTCGCTCGATGATTCCATTCTTGGGTGGTTGGTTTGGCCCTTGTTCCTGTAACTCGAATCCTAGCCCGGTATATCCCATTTTAATTTTACACCATTGTGAACCTTACGCATTTTTTACTCTCTGATCGAGGTTCTCGGCATTGAAAAATCTTCGTAAACAAAATCACACGTGTATATGTTGACATTTAAGAGATATACAGTCAAGAAAATCAAGGGCAATAGTGATATATATGCGGATTAGACTCCAAAAAAAAAAACACTCAACAAATGGCTACAATTTAAGGAATGTGTTTAGTGACGGCATCAGATTCCTAATTGATGGAGAAAGGTCTGGTGGCAAGAAAAGCTGCTTCTAGGAGGTTGTCAAGTGTTTTCGCTAGACGATTCCATTCTTGGGTGGTTGGTTTGGCCCTTGTTCCTGTAACTCGAATCCTAGCCCGGTATATCCCATTTTAATTTTACACCAATGTGAATCTTACGCCTTTTTTACTCTCTGATCGAGGTTCTCGGCATTGAAAAATCTTCGTAAACTAAATCACACGTGTATATGTTGACATTTAAGAGATATACAGTCAAGAAAATCAAGGGCAATGGTGATATATATGCGGATTAGACACAAAAAAAACATTCAACAAATGGCTACAATTTAAGGAATGTGTTTATTGACGGCATCAGATTCCTAATTGATGGAGAAAGGTCTGGTGGCAAGAAAAGCTGCTTCTACAAGGCTGTCAAGTGTTTTCGTTCGACGATTCCATTCTTGGGTGGTTGGTTTGGCCCTTGTTCCTGTAACTCGAATCCTATCGCGGTATATCCCATTTTAATTTTACACCAATGTGAACCTTACGCCTTTTTTTCTCTCTGATCGAGGTTCTCGGCATTGAAAAATCTTCGTAAACTAAATCACATGTGTATATGTTGACATTTAAGAGATATACAGTCAAGAAAATCAAGGGCAATGGTGATATAAATGCGGATTGGACACCAAAAAAAACACTCAACAAATGGCTACAATTTAAGGAATGTGTTTAGTGACGGCATTAGATTCCTAATTGATGGAGAAAGGTCTGGTGGCAAGAAAAGCTGCTTCTAGGAGGTTGTCAAGTGTTTTCGGTCGACGATTCCATTCTTGGGTGGTTGGTTTGGCCCTTGTTCCTGTAACTCGAATCCTAGCCCGGTATATCCCATTTTAATTTTACACCATTGTTAACCTTACGCCTTTTTTACTCTTTGATCGAGGTTCTCGGCATTGAAAAATCTTCGTAAACAAAATCACACGTGTATATGTTGACATTTAAGAGATATACAATCAAGAAAATCAAGGGCAATAGTGATATATATGTGGATTAGACACAAAAAAAAAAAAAACACTCAACAAATGGTTACAATTTAAGGAATGTGTTTAGTGACGGCATCAGATTCCTAATTGATGGAGAAAGGTCTGGTGGTAAGAAAAGCTGCTTCTAGGAGGTTGTCAAGTGTTTTCGCTCGACGATTCCATTCTTGGGTGGTTGGTTTGGCCCTTGTTCCTGTAACTCGAATCCTAGCCCGGTATATCCCATTTTAATTTTACACCATTGTGATCCTTACGCCTTTTTTACTCTCTGATCGAGGTTATCGGCATTGAAAAATCTTCGTAAACTAAATCACACGTGTATATGTTGACATTTAAGAGATATACACTCAAGAAAATCAAGGAAAATGGTGATATATATGCGGATTAGACACAAAAAAAAAAAACACTCAACAAATGGCTACAATTTAAGGAATGTGTTTAGTGATGGCATCAGATTCCTAATTGATGGAGAAATGTCTGGTGGTAAGAAGAGCTGCTTCTAGGAGGTTGTCAATTGTTTTCGCTCGATGATTCCATTATTGGGTGGTTGGTTTGGCCCTTGTTCCTGTAACTCGAATCCTAACCCGGTATATCCCATTTAATTTTACACCATTGTGAACCTTACGCATTTTTTACTCTCTGATCGAGGTTCTCGGCATTGAAAAATCTTCGTAAACAAAATCACACGTGTATATGTTGACATTTAAGAGATATACAGTCAAGAAAATCAAGGGCAATAGTGATATATATGCGGATTTGACACAAAAAAAAAAAAACACTCAACAAATGGCTACAATTTAAGGAATGTGTTTAGTGACGGCATCAGATTCCTAATTGATGGAGAAAGGTCTGGTGGCAAGAAAAGCTGCTTCTAGGAGGTTGTCAAGTGTTTTCGCTCGACGATTCCATTCTTGGGTGGTTGGTCTGGCCCTTGTTCCTGTAACTCGAATCCTAGCCCGGTATATCCCATTTTAATTTTACACCAATGTGAACCTTACGCCTATTTTACTCTCTGATCGAGGTTCTCAGCATTGAAAAATCTTCGTAAACTAAATCACACGTGTAAATGTTGACATTTAAGAGATATACAGTCAAGAAAATCAAGGGCAATGGTGATATATATGCGGATTAGACACAAAAAAAAAACACTCAACAAATGGCTACAATTTAAGGAATGTGTTTATTGACGGCATCAGATTCCTAATTGATGGAGAAAGGTCTGGTGGCAAGAAAAGCTGCTTCTACGAGGTTGTCAAGTGTTTTCGTTCGACGATTCCATTCTTGGGTGGTTGGTTTGGCCCTTGTTCCTGTAACTCGAATCCTATCGCGGTATATCCCATTTTAATTTTACACCAATGTGAACCTTACGCCTTTTTTTCTCTCTGATCGAGCTTCTCGTCATTGAAAAATCTTCGTAAACTAAATCACATGTGTATATGTTGACATTTAAGAGATATACAGTCAAGAAAATCAATGGCAATGGTGATATAAATGCGGATTAGACACAAAATAAAACACTCAACAAATGGCTACAATTTAAGGAATGTGTTTAGTGACGGCATCAGATTCCTAATTGATGGAGAAAGGTCTGGTGGTAAGAAAAGCTGCTTCTAGGAGGTTGTCAAGTGTTTTCGCTCGACGATTCCATTCTTGGGTGGTTGGTTTGGCCCTTGTTCCTGTAACTCGAATCCTAGCCCGGTATATCCCATTTTAATTTTACACCATTGTGATCCTTACGCCTTTTTTACTCTCTGATCGAGGTTATCGGCATTGAAAAATCTTCGTAAACTAAATCACACGTGTATATGTTGACATTTAAGAGATATACACTCAAGAAAATCAAGGAAAATGGTGATATATATGCGGATTAGACACAAAAAAAAAAAAACACTCAACAAATGGCTACAATTTAAGGAATGTGTTTAGTGATGGCATCAGATTCCTAATTGATGGAGAAATGTCTGGTGGTAAGAAGAGCTGCTTCTAGGAGGTTGTCAATTGTTTTCGCTCGATGATTCCATTATTGGGTGGTTGGTTTGGCCCTTGTTCCTGTAACTCGAATCCTAACCCGGTATATCCCATTTAATTTTACACCATTGTGAACCTTACGGATTTTTTACTCTCTGATCGAGGTTCTCGGCATTGAAAAATCTTCGTAAACAAAATCACACGTGTATATGTTGACATTTAAGAGATATACAGTCAAGAAAATCAAGGGCAATAGTGATATATATGCGGATTTGACACCAAAAAAAAAAAAACACTCAACAAATGGCTACAATTTAAGGAATGTGTTTAGTGACGGCATCAGATTCCTAATTGATGGAGAAAGGTCTGGTGGCAAGAAAAGCTGCTTCTAGGAGGTTGTCAAGTGTTTTCGCTCGACGATTCCATTCTTGGGTGGTTGGTCTGGCCCTTGTTCCTGTAACTCGAATCCTAGCCCGGTATATCCCATTTTAATTTTACACCAATGTGAACCTTACGCCTATTTTACTCTCTGATCGAGGTTCTCAGCATTGAAAAATCTTCGTAAACTAAATCACACGTGTAAATGTTGACATTTAAGAGATATACAGTCAAGAAAATCAAGGGCAATGGTGATATATATGCGGATTAGACACCAAAAAAAAAACACTCAACAAATGGCTACAATTTAAGGAATGTGTTTATTGACGGCATCAGATTCCTAATTGATGGAGAAAGGTCTGGTGGCAAGAAAAGCTGCTTCTACGAGGTTGTCAAGTGTTTTCGTTCGACGATTCCATTCTTGGGTGGTTGGTTTGGCCCTTGTTCCTGTAACTCGAATCCTATCGCGGTATATCCCATTTTAATTTTACACCAATGTGAACCTTACGCCTTTTTTTCTCTCTGATCGAGGTTCTCGTCATTGAAAAATCTTCGTAAACTAAATCACATGTGTATATGTTGACATTTAAGAGATATACAGTCAAGAAAATCAATGGCAATGGTGATATAAATGCGGATTAGACACAAAATAAAACACTCAACAAATGGCTACAATTTAAGGAATGTGTTTAGTGACGGCATTAGATTCCTAATTGATGGAGAAAGGTCTGGTGGCAAGAAAAGCTGCTTCTAGGAGGTTGTCAAGTGTTTTCGCTCGACGATTCCATTCTTGGGTGGTTGGCTTGGCCCTTGTTCCTGTAACTCGAATCATAGCCCAATATATCCCATTTTAATTTTACACCAATGTGAACCTTACACCTTTTTTACTCTCTGATCGAGGTTCTCGACATTGAAAAATCTTCGTAAACTAAATCACACGTGTATATGTTAACATTTAAGAGATATACAGTCAATAAAATCAAGGGCAATGGTGATATATATGCGGATTAGACACCAAAAAAATCACTCAACAAATGGGTACAATTTAAGGAATGTGTTTAGTGATGGCATCAGATTCCTAATTGATGGAGAAGGGTCTGGTGGCAAGAAAAGCTGCTTCTAGGAGGTTGTCAAGTGTTTTCGGTCGACGATTCCATTCTTGGGTGGTTGGTTTGGCCCTTGTTCCTGTAACTCGAATCCTAGCCCGGTATATCCCATTTTAATTATACACCATTGTTAACCTTACGCCTTTTTTACTCTCTGATCGAGGTTCTCGGCATTGAAAAATCTTTGTAAACTAAATCACACGTGTATATGTTAACATTTAAGAGATATACAGTCAAGAAAATCAAGGGCAATGGTGATATATATGCGGATTAAACACAAAAAAAAATCACTCAACAAATGGGTACAATTTAAGGAATGTGTTTAGTGAAGGCATCAGATTCCTAATTGATGGAGAAGGGTCTGGTGGCAAGAAAAGCTGCTTCTAGGAGGTTGTCAAGTGTTTTCGCTCGACGATTCCATTCTTGGGTGGTTTGTTTGGCCCTTGTTTCTGTAAATCGAATCTTAGCCCGGTATATCCCATTTTAATTTTACACCATTGTGAACCTTACGCCTTTTTTACTTTCTGACCGAGTTTCTCAGCATTGAAAAATCTTCGTAAACTAAATCACACGTGTATATGTTGACATTTAAGAGATATACAGTCAAGAAAATCAAGGGCAATGGTGATATATATGCGGATTAGACACAAAAAAAATACACTCAACAAATGGGTACAATTTAAGGAATGTGTTTAGTGATGGCATCAGATTCCTAATTGACGGAGAAGGGTCTGGTGGCAAGAAAAGCTGCTTCTAGGAGGTTGTCAAGTGTTTTCGCTCGACGATTCCATTCTTGGGTGGTTGGCTTGGCCCTTGTTCCTGTAACTCGAATCATAGCCCAGTATATCCCATTTTAATTTTACACCAATGTGAACCTTACGCCTTTTTTTCTCTCTGATCGAGGTTCTCGGCATTGAAAAATCTTCGTAAACTAAATCACACGTGTATATGTTGACATTTAAGAGATATACAGTCAAGAAAATCAAGGGAAATAGTGATATATATGCGGATTAGACACAAAAAAAAAAAACACTCAACAAATGGCTACAATTTAAGGAATGTGTTTAGTGATGGCATCAGATTCCTAATTGATGGAGAAGGGTCTGGTGGCAAGAAAAGCTGCTTCTAGGAGGTTGTCAAGTGTTTTCGTTCGACGATTCCATTCTTGGGTGGTTGGCTTGGCCCTTGTTCCTGTAACTCGAATCATAGCCCAGTATATCCCATTTTAATTTTACACCAATGTGAACCTTACACCTTTTTTACTCTCTGATCGAGGTTCTCGACATTGAAAAATCTTCGTAAACTAAATCACACGTGTATATGTTAACATTTAAGAGATATACAGTCAATAAAATCAAGGGCAATGGTGATATATATGCGGATTAGACACCAAAAAAAATCACTCAACAAATGGGTACAATTTAAGGAATGTGTTTAGTGATGGCATCAGATTCCTAATTGATGGAGAAGGGTCTGGTGGCAAGAAAAACTGCTTCTAGGAGGTTGTCAAGTGTTTTCGGTCGACGATTCCATTCTTGGGTGGTTGGTTTGGCCCTTGTTCCTGTAACTCGAATCCTAGCCCGGTATATCCCATTTTAATTATACACCATTGTTAACCTTACGCCTTTTTTACTCTCTGATCGAGGTTCTCGGCATTGAAAAATCTTTGTAAACTAAATCACACGTGTATATGTTAACATTTAAGAGATATACAGTCAAGAAAATCAAGGGCAATGGTGATATATATGCGGATTAGACACAAAAAAAAAGCACTCAACAAATGGGTACAATTTAAGGAATGTGTTTAGTGAAGGCATCAGATTCCTAATTGATGGAGAAGGGTCTGGTGGCAAGAAAAGCTGCTTCTAGGAGGTTGTCAAGTGTTTTCGCTCGACGATTCCATTCTTGGGTGGTTTGTTTGGCCCTTGTTTCTGTAAATCGAATCTTAGCCCGGTATATCCCATTTTAATTTTACACCATTGTGAACCTTACGCCTTTTTTACTTTCTGACCGAGTTTCTCAGCATTGAAAAATCTTCGTAAACTAAATCACACGTGTAAATGTTGACATTTAAGAGATATACAGTCAAGAAAATCAAGGGCAATGGTGATATATATGCGGATTAGACACCAAAAAAAAACACTCAACAAATGGCTACAATTTAAGGAATGTGTTTATTGACGGCATCAGATTCCTAATTGATGGAGAAAGGTCTGGTGGCAAGAAAAGCTGCTTCTACGAGGTTGTCAAGTGTTTTCGTTCGTCGATTCCATTCTTGGGTGGTTGGTTTGGCCCTTGTTCCTGTAACTCGAATCCTATCGCGGTATATCCCATTTTAATTTTACACCAATGTGAACCTTACGCCTTTTTTTCTCTCTGATCGAGGTTCTCGTCATTGAAAAATCTTCGTAAACTAAATCACATGTGTATATGTTGACATTTAAGAGATATACAGTCAAGAAAATCAAAGGCAATGGTGATATAAATGCGGATTAGACACAAAATAAAACACTCAACAAATGGCTACAATTTAAGGAATGTGTTTAGTGACGGAATTAGATTCCTAATTGATGGAGAAAGGTCTGGTGGCAAGAAAAGCTGCTTCTAGGAGGTTGTCAAGTGTTTTCGGTCGACGATTCCATTCTTGGGTGGTTGGTTTGGCCCTTGTTCCTGTAACTCGAATCCTAGCCCGGTATATCCCATTTTAATTTTACACCATTGTTAACCTTACGCCTTTTTTACTCTCTGATCAAGGTTCTCGGCATTGAAAAATCTTCGTAAACTAAATCTCACGTGTATATGTTAACATTTAAGAGATATATAGTTAAGAAAATCAAGGGCAATGGTGATATATATGCGGATTAGACAACAAAAAAAATCATTCAACAAATGGGTACAATTTAAGGAATGTGTTTAGTGATGGCATCAGATTCCTAATTGATGGAGATGGGTCTGGTGGCAAGAAAAGCTGCTTCTAGGAGGTTGTCAAGTGTTTTCGCTCGACGATTCCATTCTTGGGTGGTTTGTTTGGCCCTTGTTTCTGTAAATCGAATCTTAGCCCGGTATATCCCATTTTAATTTTACACCATTGTGAACCTTACGCCTTTTTTACTTTCTGACCGAGTTTCTCAGCATTGAAAAATCTTCGTAAACTAAATCACACGTGTATATGTTGACATTTAAGAGATATACAGTCAAGAAAATCAAGGGCAATGGTGATATATATGCGGAATAGACACAAAAAAAATACACTCAACAAATGGGTACAATTTAAGGAATGTGTTTAGTGATGGCATCAGATTCCTAATTGACGGAGAAGGGTCTGGTGGCAAGAAAAGCTGCTTCTAGGAGGTTGTCAAGTGTTTTCGCTCGACGATTCCATTCTTGGGTGGTTGGCTTGGCCCTTGTTCCTGTAAATCGAATCATAGCCCAGTATATCCCATTTTAATTTTACACCAATGTGAACCTTACGCCTTTTTTTCTCTCTGATCGAGGTTCTCGGCATTGAAAAATCTTCGTAAACTAAATCACACGTGTATATGTTGACATTTAAGAGATATACAGTCAAGAAAATCAAGGGCAATAGTGATATATATGCGGATTAGACGCAAAAAAAAAAAACACTCAACAAATGGCTACAATTTAAGGAATGTGTTTAGTGATGGCATCAGATTCCTAATTGATGGAGAAGGGTCTGGTGGCAAGAAAAGCTGCTTCTAGGAGGTTGTCAAGTGTTTTCGTTCGACGATTCCATTCTTGGGTGGTTGGCATGGCCCTTGTTCCTGTAACTCGAATCATAGCCCAGTATATCCCATTTTAATTTTACACCAATGTGAACCTTACACCTTTTTTACTCTCTGATCGAGGTTCTCGACATTGAAAAATCTTCGTAAACTAAATCACACGTGTATATGTTAACATTTAAGAGATATACAGTCAATAAAATCAAGGGCAATAGTGATATATATGCGGATTAGACACCAAAAAAAATCACTCAACAAATGGGTACAATTTAAGGAATGTGTTTAGTGATGGCATCAGATTCCTAATTGATGGAGAAGGGTCTGGTGGCAAGAAAAGCTGCTTCTAGGAGGTTGTCAAGTGTTTTCGGTCGACGATTCCATTCTTGGGTGGTTGGTTTGGCCCTTGTTCCTGTAACTCGAATCCTAGCCCGGTATATCCCATTTTAATTATACACCATTGTTAACCTTACGCCTTTTTTACTCTCTGATCGAGGTTCTCGGCATTGAAAAATCTTTGTAAACTAAATCACACGTGTATATGTTAACATTTAAGAGATATACAGTAAAGAAAATCAAGGGCAATGGTGATATATATGCGGATTAGACACAAAAAACAATCACTCAACAAATGGGTACAATTTAAGGAATGTGTTTAGTGAAGGCATCAGATTCCTAATTGATGGAGAAGGGTCTGGTGGCAAGAAAACCTGCTTCTAGGAGGTTGTCAAGTGTTTTCGCTCGAAGATTCCATTCTTGGGTGGTTTGTTTGGCCCTTGTTTCTGTAAATCGAATCTTAGCCCGGTATATCCCATTTTAATTTTACACCATTGTGAACCTTACGCCTTTTTTACTTTCTGACCGAGTTTCTCAGCATTGAAAAATCTTCGTAAACTAAATCACACGTGTAAATGTTGACATTTAAGAGATATACAGTCAAGAAAATCATGGGCAATGGTGATATATATGCGGATTAGACACCAAAAAAAAAAACACTCAACAAATGGCTACAATTTAAGGAATGTGTTTATTGACGGCATCAGATTCCTAATTGATGGAGAAAGGTCTGGTGGCAAGAAAAGCTGCTTCTACGAGGTTGTCAAGTGTTTTCGTTCGTCGATTCCATTCTTGGGTGGTTGGTTTGGCCCTTGTTCCAGTAACTCGAATCCTATCGCGGTATATCCCATTTTAATTTTACACCAATGTGAACCTTACGCCTTTTTTTCTCTCTGATCGAGGTTCTCGTCATTGAAAAATCTTCGTAAACTAAATCACATGTGTATATGTTGACATTTAAGAGATATACAGTCAAGAAAATCAAAGGCAATGGTGATATAAATGCGGATTAGACACAAAATAAAACACTCAACAAATGGTACAATTTAAGGAATGTGTTTAGTGACGGAATTAGATTCCTAATTGATGGAGAAAGGTCTGGTGGCAAGAAAAGCTGCTTCTAGGAGGTTGTCAAGTGTTTTCGGTCGACGATTCCATTCTTGGGTGGTTGGTTTGGCCCTTGTTCCTGTAACTCGAATCCTAGCCCGGTATATCCCATTTTAATTTTACACCATTGTTAACCTTACGCCTTTTTTACTCTCTGATCAAGGTTCTTGGCAATGAAAAATCTTCGTAAACTAAATCACACGTGTATATGTTAACATTTAAGAGATATATAGTCAAGAAAATCAAGGGCAATGGTGATATATATGCGGATTAGACAACAAAAAAAATCATTCAACAAATGGGTACAATTTAAGGAATGTGTTTAGTGATGGCATCAGATTCCTAATTGATGGAGATGGGTCTGGTGGCAAGAAAAGCTGCTTCTAGGAGGTTGTCAAGTGTTTTCGCTCGACGATTCCATTCTTGGGTGGTTGGCTTGGCCCTTGTTCCTGTAACTCGAATCATAGCCCAGTATATCCCATTTTAATTTTACACCAATGTGAACCTTACGCCTTTTTTTCTCTCTGATCGAGGTTCTCGGCATTGAAAAATCTTCGTAAACTAAATCACACGTGTATATGTTGACATTTAAGAGATATACAGTCAAGAAAATCAAGGGCAATAGTGATATATATGCGGATTAGACACAAAAAAAACACTCAACAAATGGCTACAATTTAAGGAATGTGTTTAGTGATGGCATCAGATTCCTAATTGATGGAGAAGGGTCTGGTGGCAAGAAAAGCAGCTTCTAGGAGGCTGTCAAGTGTTTTCGTTCGACGATTCCATTCTTGGGTGGTTGGCTTGGCCCTTGTTCCTGTAACTCGAATCATAGCCCAGTATATCCCATTTTAATTTTACACCAATGTGAACCTTACACCTTTTTTACTGTCTGATCGAGGTTCTCGACATTGAAAAATCTTCGTAAACTAAATCACACGTGTATATGTTAACATTTAAGAGATATACAGTCAATAAAATCAAGGGCAATGGTGATATATATGCGGATTAGACACCAAAAAAAATCACTCAACAAATGGGTACAATTTAAGGAATGTGTTTAGTGATGGCATCAGATTCCTAATTGATGGAGAAGGGTCTGGTGGCAAGAAAAGCTGCTTCTAGGAGGTTGTCAAGTGTTTTCGGTCGACGATTCCATTCTTGGGTGGTTGGTTTGGCCCTTGTTCCTGTAACTCGAATCCTAGCCCGGTATATCCCATTTTAATTATACACCATTGTTAACCTTACGCCTTTTTTACTCTCTGATCGAGGTTCTCGGCATTGAAAAATCTTTGTAAACTAAATCACACGTGTATATGTTAACATTTAAGAGATATACAGTCAAGAAAATCAAGGTCAATGGTGATATATATGCGGATTAGACACAAAAAAAAATCACTCAACAAGTGGGTACAATTTAAGGAATGTGTTTAGTGAAGGCATCAGATTCCTAATTGATGGAGAAGGGTCTGGTGGCAAGAAAAGCTGCTTCTAGGAGGTTGTCAAGTGTTTTCGCTCGACGATTCCATTCTTGGGTGGTTTGTTTGGCCCTTGTTTCTGTAAATCGAATCTTAGCCCGGTATATCCCATTTTAATTTTACACCATTGTGAACCTTACGCCTTTTTTACTTTCTGACCGAGTTTCTCAGCATTGAAAAATCTTCGTAAACTAAATCACACGTGTATATGTTGATATTTAAGAGATATACAGTCAAGAAAATCAAGGGCAATGGTGATATATATGCGGATTAGACACAAAAAAAATACACTCAACAAATGGGTACAATTTAAGGAATGTGTTTAGTGATGGCATCAGATTCCTAATTGATGGAGAAGGGTCTGGTGGCAAGAAAAGCTGCTTCTAGGAGGTTGTCAAGTGTTTTCGCTCGACGATTCCATTCTTGGGTGGTTGGCTTGGCCCTTGTTCCTGTAACTCGAATCATAGCCCAGTATATCCCATTTTAATTTTACACCAATGTGAACCTTACGCCTTTTTTTCTCTCTGATCGAGGTTCTCGGCATTGAAAAATCTTCGTAAACTAAATCACACGTGTATATGTTGACATTTAAGAGATATACAATCAAGAAAATCAAGGGCAATAGTGATATATATGCAGATTAGACACAAAAAAAAAACACTCAACAAATGGCTAAAATTTAAGGAATGTTTAGTGATGGCATCAGATTCCTAATTGATGGAGAAGGGTCTGGTGGCAAGAAAAGCTGCTTCTAGGAGGTTGTCAAGTGTTTTCGTTCGACGATTCCATTCTTGGGTGGTTGGCTTGGCCCTTGTTCCTGTAACTCGAATCATAGCCCAGTATATACCATTTTATTTTACACCAATGTGAACCATACACCTTTTTTACTCTCTGATCGAGGTTCTCGACATTGAAAAATCTTCGTAAACTAAATCACACGTGTATATGTTAACATTTAAGAGATATACAGTCAATAAAATCAAGGGCAATGGTGATATATATGCGGATTAGACACCAAAAAAAATCACTCAACAAATGGGTACAATTTAAGGAATGTGTTTAGTGATGGCATCAGATTCCTAATTAATGGAGAAGGGTCTGGTGGCAAGAAAAGCTGCTTCTAGGAGGTTGTCAAGTGTTTTCGGTCGACGATTCCATTCTTGGGTGCTTGGTTTGGCCCTTGTTCCTGTAACTCGAATCCTAGCCCGGTATATCCCATTTTAATTATACACCATTGTTAACCTTACGCCTTTTTTACTCTCTGATCGAGGTTCTCGGCATTGAAAAATCTTTGTAAACTAAATCACACGTGTATATGTTAACATTTAAGAGATATACAGTCAAGAAAATCAAGGGCAATGGTGATATATATGCGGATTAGACACAAAAAAAAATCACTCAACAAATGGGTACAATTTAAGGAATGTGTTTAGTGAAGGCATCAGATTCCTAATTGATGGAGAAGGGTCTGGTGGCAAGAAAAGCTGCTTCTAGGAGGTTGTCAAGTGTTTTCGCTCGACGATTCCATTCTTGGGTGGTTTGTTTGGCCCTTGTTTCTGTAAATCGAATCTTAGCCCGGTATATCCCATTTTAATTTTACACCATTGTGAACCTTACGCCTTTTTTACTTTCTGACCGAGTTTCTCAGCATTGAAAAATCTTCGTAAACTAAATCACACGTGTATATGTTGACATTTAAGAGATATACAGTCAAGAAAATCAAGGGCAATGGTGATATATATGCGGATTAGACACAAAAAAAAAACACTCAACAAATGGCTATAATTTAAGGAATGTGTTTAGTGACGGCATCAGATTCCTAATTGATGGAGAAAGGTCTGGTGGCAAGAAAAGCTGCTTCTAGGAGGTTGTCAAGTGTTTTCGCTCGATGATTCCATTCTTGGGTGGTTGGTTTGGCCCTTGTTCCTGCAACTCGAATCCTAGCCCGGTATATCCCATTTTAATTTTACACCATTGTGAACCTTATGCCTTTTTACTCTCTGATCGAGGTTCTCGGAATTGAAAAATCTTCGTAAACTAAATCACACGTGTATATGTTGACATTTAAGAGATATACAGTCAACAAAATCAAGGGCAATAGTGATATATATGCGGATTAGACAAAAAAAAAACACTCAACAAATGGCTACAATTTAAGGAATGTGTTTAGTGACGGCATCAGATTCCTAATTGATGGAGAAAGGTCTGGTGGCAAGAAAAGCTGCTTCTAGGAGTTTGTCAAGTGTTTTCGCTCGACGACTCCATTCTTGGGTGCTTGGTTTGGCCCTTGGTCCTGTAACTCGAATCCTAGCCCGGTATATCCCATATTAATTTTACACCATTGTTAACCTTACGCCTTTTTTACTCTCTGATCGAGGTTCTCGGCATTGAAAAATCATCGTAAACTATATCACACGTGTATATGTTGACATTTAAGAGATATACAGTCAAGAAAATCAAGGGCAATGGTGATATATATGCGGATTAGACACCAAAAAAAATCACTCAACAAATGGGTACAATTTAAGGAATGTGTTTACTGACGGCATCATATTCCTAATTGATGGAGAAGGGTCTGGTGGCAAGAAAAGCTTCTTCTAGGAGTTTGTCAAGTGTTTTCGCTCGACGATTCCATTCTTGGGTGGTTGGTTTGGCCCTTGTTCTTGTAACTCGAATCCTAGCCCGGTGTATCCCATTTTAATTTTACACCATTGTGAACCTTACGCCTTTTTTACTTTATGATCGAGGTTCTCGACATTGAAAAATCTTCGTAAACTAAATCACACGTGTATATGTTAACATTTAAGAGATATACAGTCAAGAAAATCAAGGGCAATGATGATATATATGCGGATTAGACACAAAAAAAAATCACTCAACAAATGGGTACAATTTAAGGAATGTGTTTAGTGATGGCATCAGATTCCTAATTGATGGAGAAGGGTCTGGTGGCAAGAAAAGCTGCTTCTAGGAGGTTGTCAAGTGTTTTCGGTCGACGATTCCATTCTTGGGTGGTTGGTTTGGCCCTTGTTCCTGTAACTCGAATCCTAGCCCGGTATATCCCATTTTAATTATACACCATTGTGAACCTACGCCTTTTTTACTCTCTGATCGAGGTTCTCGGCATTGAAAAATCTTTGTAAACTAAATCACACGTGTATATGTTAACATTTAAGAGATATACATTCAAGAAAATCAAGGGCAATGGTGATATATATGCGGATTAGACACCAAAAAAAATCACTCAACAAATGGGTACAATTTAAGGAATGTGTTTAGTGAAGGCATCAGATTCCTAATTGATGGAGAAGGGTCTGGTGGCAAGAAAAGCTGCTTCTAGGAGGTTGTCAAGTGTTTTCGCTCGACGATTCCATTCTTGGGTGGTTTGTCTGGCCCTTGTTTCTGTAACTCGAATCTTAGCCCGGTATATCCCATTTTAATTTTACACCATTGTGAACCATACACCTTTTTTACTCTCTGATCGAGGTTCTCGACATTGAAAAATCTTCGTAAACTAAATCACACGTGTATATGTTAACATTTAAGAGATATACAGTCAAGAAAATCAAGGGCAATGATGATATATATGCGGATTAGACACCAAAAAAAATCACTCAACAAATGGGTACAATTTAAGGAATGTGTTTAGTGATGGCATCAGATTCCTAATTGATGGAGAAGGGTCTGGTGGCAAGAAAAGCTGCTTCTAGGAGGTTGTCAAGTGTTTTCGGTCGACGATTCCATTCTTGGGTGGTTGGTTTGGCCCTTGTTCCTGTAACTCGAATCCTAGCCCGGTATATCCCATTTTAATTATACACCATTGTGAACCTACGCCTTTTTTACTCTCTGATCGAGGTTCTCGGCATTGAAAAATCTTTGTAAACTAAATCACACGTGTATATGTTAACATTTAAGAGATATACATTCAAGAAAATCAAGGGCAATGGTGATATATATGCGGATTAGACACCAAAAAAAAACACTCAACAAATGGCTAAAATTTAAGGAATGTTTAGTGATGGCATCAGATTCCTAATTGATGGAGAAGGGTCTGGTGGCAAGAAAAGCTGCTTCTAGGAGGTTGTCAAGTGTTTTCGTTCGACGATTCCATTCTTGGGTGGTTGGCTTGGCCCTTGTTCCTGTAACTCGAATCATAGCCCAGTATATACCATTTTAATTTTACACCAATGTGAACCATACACCTTTTTTACTCTCTGATCGAGGTTCTCGACATTGAAAAATCTTCGTAAACTAAATCACACGTGTATATGTTAACATTTAAGAGATATACAGTCAATAAAATCAAGGGCAATGGTGATATATATGCGGATTAGACACCAAAAAAAATCACTCAACAAATGGGTACAATTTAAGGAATGTGTTTAGTGATGGCATCAGATTCCTAATTGATGGAGAAGGGTCTGGTGGCAAGAAAAGCTGCTTCTAGGAGGTTGTCAAGTGTTTTCGGTCGACGATTCCATTCTTGGGTGCTTGGTTTGGCCCTTGTTCCTGTAACTCGAATCCTAGCCCGGTATATCCCATTTTAATTATACACCATTGTTAACCTTACGCCTTTTTTACTCTCTGATCGAGGTTCTCGGCATTGAAAAATCTTTGTAAACTAAATCACACGTGTATATGTTAACATTTAAGAGATATACAGTCAAGAAAATCAAGGGCAATGGTGATATATATGCGGATTAGACACAAAAAAAAATCACTCAACAAATGGGTACAATTTAAGGAATGTGTTTAGTGAAGGCATCAGATTCCTAATTGATGGAGAAGGGTCTGGTGGCAAGAAAAGCTGCTTCTAGGAGGTTGTCAAGTGTTTTCGCTCGACGATTCCATTCTTGGGTGGTTTGTTTGGCCCTTGTTTCTGTAAATCGAATCTTAGCCCGGTATATCCCATTTTAATTTTACACCATTGTGAACCTTACGCCTTTTTTACTTTCTGACCGAGTTTCTCAGCATTGAAAAATCTTCGTAAACTAAATCACACGTGTATATGTTGACATTTAAGAGATATACAGTCAAGAAAATCAAGGGCAATGGTGATATATATGCGGATTAGACACAAAAAAAAAACACTCAACAAATGGCTATAATTTAAGGAATGTGTTTAGTGACGGCATCAGATTCCTAATTGATGGAGAAAGGTCTGGTGGCAAGAAAAGCTGCTTCTAGGAGGTTGTCAAGTGTTTTCGCTCGATGATTCCATTCTTGGGTGGTTGGTTTGGCCCTTGTTCCTGCAACTCGAATCCTAGCCCGGTATATCCCATTTTAATTTTACACCATTGTGAACCTTATGCCTTTTTTACTCTCTGATCGAGGTTCTCGGAATTGAAAAATCTTCGTAAACTAAATCACACGTGTATATGTTGACATTTAAGAGATATAGAGTCAACAAAATCAAGGGCAATAGTGATATATATGCGGATTAGACAAAAAAAAAACACTCAACAAATGGCTACAATTTAAGGAATGTGTTTAGTGACGGCATCAGATTCCTAATTGATGGAGAAAGGTCTGGTGGCAAGAAAAGCTGCTTCTAGGAGTTTGTCAAGTGTTTTCGCTCGACGACTCCATTCTTGGGTGCTTGGTTTGGCCCTTGGTCCTGTAACTCGAATCCTAGCCCGGTATATCCCATATTAATTTTACACCATTGTTAACCTTACGCCTTTTTTACTCTCTGATCGAGGTTCTCGGCATTGAAAAATCATCGTAAACTATATCACACGTGTATATGTTGACATTTAAGAGATATACAGTCAAGAAAATCAAGGGCAATGGTGATATATATGCGGATTAGACACCAAAAAAAATCACTCAACAAATGGGTACAATTTAAGGAATGTGTTTACTGACGGCATCATATTCCTAATTGATGGAGAAGGGTCTGGTGGCAAGAAAAGCTTCTTCTAGGAGTTTGTCAAGTGTTTTCGCTCGACGATTCCATTCTTGGGTGGTTGGTTTGGCCCTTGTTCTTGTAACTCGAATCCTAGCCCGGTGTATCCCATTTTAATTTTACACCATTGTGAACCTTACGCCTTTTTTACTTTATGATCGAGGTTCTCGACATTGAAAAATCTTCGTAAACTAAATCACACGTGTATATGTTAACATTTAAGAGATATACAGTCAAGAAAATCAAGGGCAATGATGATATATATGCGGATTAGACACCAAAAAAAATCACTCAACAAATGGGTACAATTTAAGGAATGTGTTTAGTGATGGCATCAGATTCCTAATTGATGGAGAAGGGTCTGGTGGCAAGAAAAGCTGCTTCTAGGAGGTTGTCAAGTGTTTTCGGTCGACGATTCCATTCTTGGGTGGTTGGTTTGGCCCTTGTTCCTGTAACTCGAATCCTAGCCCGGTATATCCCATTTTAATTATACACCATTGTGAACCTACGCCTTTTTTACTCTCTGATCGAGGTTCTCGGCATTGAAAAATCTTTGTAAACTAAATCACACGTGTATATGTTAACATTTAAGAGATATACATTCAAGAAAATCAAGGGCAATGGTGATATATATGCGGATTAGACACCAAAAAAAAATCACTCAACAAATGGGTACAATTTAAGGAATGTGTCTAGTGAAGGCATCAGATTCCTAATTGATGGAGAAGGGTCTGGTGGCAAGAAAAGCTGCTTCTAGGAGGTTGTCAAGTGTTTTCGCTCGACGATTCCATTCTTGGGTGGTTTGTCTGGCCCTTGTTTCTGTAACTCGAATCTTAGCCCGGTATATCCCATTTTAATTTTACACCATTGTGAACCTTACGCCTTTTTTACTCTCTGATCGAGGTTCTCGGCATTGAAAAATCTTCGTAAACTAAAGCACACGTGTATATGTTGACATATAAGAGATATAAAGTCAAGAAAATCAAGGGCAATAGTGATATATATGCGGATTAGACACAAAAAAGAAAGACTCAACAAATGGCTACAATTTAAGGAATGTGTTTAGTGACGGCATCAGATTCCTAATTGATGGAGAAAGGTCTGGTGGCAAGAAAAGCTGCTTCTAGGAGGTTGTCAAGTGTTTTTGCTCGACGATTCCATTCTTGGGTGGTGGGCTTGGCCCTTGTTCCTGTAACTCGAATCATAGCCCAGTATATCCCATTTTAATTTTACACCAATGTGAACCTTACGCCTTTTTTACTCTCTGATCGAGGTTCTCGACATTGAAAAATCTTCGTAAACTAAATCACACGTGTATATGTTAACATTTAAGAGATATACAGTCAATAAAATCAAGGGCAATGGTGATATATATGCGGATTAGACACCAAAAAAAATCACTCAACAAATGGGTACAATTTAAGGAATGTGTTTAGTGATGGCATCAGATTCCTAATTGATGGAGAAGGGTCTGGTGGCAAGAAAAGCTGCTTCTAGGAGGTTGTCAAGTGTTTTCGGTCGACGATTCCATTCTTGGGTGGTTGGTTTGGTCCTTGTTCCTGTAACTCGAATCCTAGCCCGGTATATCCCATTTTAATTATACACCATTGTTAACCATACGCCTTTTTTACTCTCTGATCGAGGTTCTCGGCATTGAAAAATCTTTGTAAACTAAATCACACGTGTATATGTTAACATTTAAGAGATATACGGTCAAGAAAATCAAGGGCAATGGTGATATATATGCGGATTAGACACCAAAAAAAATCACTCAAAAATGGGTACAATTTAAGGAATGTGTTTAGTGAAGGCATCAGATTCCTAATTGATGGAGAAGGGTCTGGTGGCAAGAAAAGCTGCTTCTAGGAGGTTGTCAAGTGTTTTCGCTCGACGATTCCATTCTTGGGTGGTTTGTTTGGCCCTTGTTTCCGTAACTCGAATCTTAGCCCGGTATATCCCATTTTAATTTTACACCATTGTGAACCTTACGCCTTTTTTACTTTCTGACCGAGTTTCTCAGCATTGAAAAATCTTCGTAAACTAAATCACACGTGTATATGTTGACATTTAAGAGATATACAGTCAAGAAAATCAAGGGCAATGGTGATATATATGCGGATTAGACACAAAAAAAAAACACTCAACAAATGGCTATAATTTAAGGAATGTGTTTAGTGACGGCATCAGATTCCTAATTGATGGAGAAAGGTCTGGTGGCAAGAAAAGCTACTTCTAGGAGGTTGTCAAGTGTTTTCGCTCGACGACTCCATTCTTGGGTGCTTGGTTTGGCCCTTGGTCCTGTAACTCGAATCCTAGCCCGGTATATCCCATATTAATTTTACACCATTGTTAACCTTACGCCTTTTTTACTCTCTGATCGAGGTTCTCGGCATTGAAAAATCTTCGTAAACTAAATCACACGTGTATATGTTGACATTTAAGAGATATACAGTCAAGAAAATCAAGGGCAATGGTGATATATATGCGGATTAGACACCAAAAAAAAATCACTCAACAAATGGGTACAATTTAAGGAATGTGTTTAGTGACGGCATCAGATTTCTAATTGATGGAGAAGGGTCTGGTGGCAAGAAAAACTGCTTCTAGGAGTTTGTCAAGTGTTTTCGCTCGACGATTCCATTCTTGGGTGGTTGGTTTGGCCCTTGTTCTTGTAACTCGAATCCTAGCCCGGTGTATCCCATTTTAATTTTACACCATTGTGAACCTTACGCCTTTTTTACTTTATGATCGAGGTTCTCGGCATTGAAAAATCTTCGTAAACTAAATCACACGTGTATATGTTGACATTTAAGAGATATACAGTCAAGAAAATCAAGGGCAATGGTGATATATATGCGGATTAGACACCAAAACAACACTCAACAAATGGCCACAATTTAAGGAATGTGTTTAGTGACGGCATCAGATTCCTAATTGATGGAGAAAGGTCTGGTGGCAAGAAAAGCTGCTTCTAGGAGGTTGTCAAGTGTTTTCGCTCGACGATTCCATTCTTGGGTGGTTAGTTTGGTCTTGTTCCTGTAACTCGAATCCTAGCCCGGTATATCCCATTTTAATTTTACACCATTGTGAACCTTACGCCTTTTTTACTCTCTGATCGAGGTTCTCGGCATTGAAAAATCTTCGTAAACTAAATCACACGTGTATATGTTGACATTTAAGAGATATACAGTCAAGAAAATCAAGGGCAATGGTGATATATATGCGGATTAGACACAAAAAAAAAACACTCAACAAATTGCTATAATTTAAGGAATGTGTTTAGTGACGGCATCAGATTCCTAATTGATGGAGAAAGTTCTGGTGGCAAGAAAAGCTGCTTCTAGGAGGTTGTCAAGTGTTTTCGGTCGACGATTCCATTCTTGGGTGGTTGGCTTGGCCCTTGTTCCTGTAACTCGAATCATAGCCCAGTATATCCCATTTTAATTTTACACCAATGTGAACCTTATGCCTTTTTTTCGCTCTGATCGAGGTTCTCGGCATTGAAAAATCTTCGTAAACTAAATCACACGTGTATATGTTGACATTTAAGAGATATACAGTCAAGAAAATCAAGGGCAATAGTGATATATATGCGGATTAGACACAAAAAAAACAATCAACAAATGGCTACAATTTAAGGAATGTGTTTAGTGACGGCATCAGATTCCTAATTGATGGAGAAAGGTCTGGTGGCAAGAAAAGCTGCTTCTAGGAGGTTGTCAAGTGTTTTCGCTCGACGATTCCATTCTTGGGTGGTTGGCTTGGCCCTTGTTCCTGTAACTCGAATCATAGCCCAGTATATCCCATTTTAATTTTACACCAATGTGAACCTTACGCCTTTTTTACTCTCTGATCGAGGTTCTCGACATTGAAAAATCTTCGTAAACTAAATCACACGTGTATATGTTAACATTTAAGAGATATACAGTCAAGAAAATCAAGGGCAATGATGATATATATGCGGATTAGACACCAAAAAAAATCACTCAACAAATGGGTACAATTTAAGGAATGTGTTTAGTGATGGCATCAGATTCCTAATTGATGGAGAAGGGTCTGGTGGCAAGAAAAGATGCTTCTAGGAGGTTGTCAAGTGTTTTCGGTCGACGATTCCATTCTTGGGTGGTTGGTTTGGCCCTTGTTCCTGTAACTCGAATCCTAGCCCGGTATATCCCATTTTAATTATACACCATTGTGAACCTTACGCCTTTTTTACTCTCTGATCGAGGTTCTCGGCATTGAAAAATCTTTGTAAACTAAATCACACGTGTATATGTTAACATTTAAGAGATATACATTCAAGAAAATCAAGGGCAATGGTGATATATATGCGGATTAGACACCAAAAAAAATCACTCAACAAATGGGTACAATTTAAGGAATGTGTTTAGTGAAGACATCAGATTCCTAATTGATAGAGAAGGGTCTGGTGGCAAGAAAAGCTGCTTCTAGGAGGTTGTCAAGTGTTTTCGCTCGACGATTCCATTCTTGGGTGGTTTGTCTGGCCCTTGTTTCTGTAACTCGAATCTTAGCCCGGTATATCCCATTTTAATTTTACACCATTGTGAACCTTACGCCTTTTTTACTCTCTGATCGAGGTTCTCGGCATTGAAAAATCTTCGTAAACTAAAGCACACGTGTATATGTTGACATATAAGAGATATACAGTCAAGAAAATCAAGGGCAATAGTGATATATATGCGGATTAGACACAAAAAAAAAAGACTCAACAAATGGCTACAATTTAAGGAATGTGTTTAGTGACGGCATCAGATTCCTAATTGATGGAGAAAGGTCTGGTGGCAAGAAAAGCTGCTTCTAGGAGGTTGTCAAGTGTTTTTGCTCAACGATTCTATTCTTGGGTGGTTGGCTTGGCCCTTGTTCCTGTAACTCGAATCATAGCCCAGTATATCCCATTTTAATTTTACACCAATGTGAACCTTACGCCTTTTTTACTCTCTGATCGAGGTTCTCGACATTGTAAAATCTTCGTAAACTAAATCACACGTGTATATGTTAACATTTAAGAGATATACATTCAATAAAATCAAGGGCAATGGTGATATATATGCGGATTAGACACAAAAAAAAATCACTCAACAAATGGGTACAATTTAAGGAATGTGTTTAGTGATGGCATCAGATTCCTAATTGATGGAGAAGGGTCTGGTGGCAAGAAAAGCTGCTTCTAGGAGGTTGTCAAGTGTTTTCGGTCGACGATTCCATTCTTGGGTGGTTGGTTTGGTCCTTGTTCCTGTAACTCGAATCCTAGCCCGGTATATCCCATTTTAATTATACACCATTGTTAACCATACGCCTTTTTTACTCTCTGATCGAGGTTCTCGGCATTGAAAAATCTTTGTAAACTAAATCACACGTGTATATGTTAACATTTAAGAGATATACGATCAAGAAAATCAAGGGCAATGGTGATATATATGCGGATTAGACACCAAAAAAAATCACTCAAAAATGGGTACAATTTAAGGAATGTGTTTAGTGAAGGCATCAGATTCCTAATTGATGGAGAAGGGTCTGGTGGCAAGAAAGGCTGCTTCTAGGAGGTTGTCAAGTGTTTTCGCTCGACGATTCCATTCTTGGGTGGTTTGTTTGGCCCTTGTTTCCGTAACTCGAATCTTAGCCCGGTATATCCCATTTTAATTTTACACCATTGTGAACCTTACGCCTTTTTTACTTTCTGACCGAGTTTCTCAGCATTGAAAAATCTTCGTAAACTAAATCACACGTGTATATGTTGACATTTAAGAGATATACAGTCAAGAAAATCAAGGGCAATGGTGATATATATGCGGATTAGACACAAAAAAAAACACTCAACAAATGGCTATAATTTAAGGAATGTGTTTAGTGACGGCATCATATTCCTAATTGATGGAGAAAGGTCTGGTGGCAAGAAAAGCTGCTTCTAGGAGGTTGTCAAGTGTTTTCGCTCGACGACTCCATTCTTGGGTGCTTGGTTTGGCCCTTGGTCCTGTAACTCGAATCCTAGCCCGGTATATCCCATATTAATTTTACACCATTGTTAACCTTACGCCTTTTTTACTCTCTGATCGAGGTTCTCGGCATTGAAAAATCTTCGTAAACTAAATCACACGTGTATATGTTGACATTTAAGAGATATACAGTCAAGAAAATCAAGGGCAATGGTGATATATATGCGGATTAGACACCAAAAAAAAATCACTCAACAAATGGGTACAATTTAAGGAATGTGTTTAGTGACGGCATCAGATTCCTAATTGATGGAGAAGGGTCTGGTGGCAAGAAAAACTGCTTCTAGGAGTTTGTCAAGTGTTTTCGCTCGACGATTCCATTCTTGGGTGGTTGGTTTGGCCCTTGTTCTTGTAACTCGAATCCTAGCCCGGTGTATCCCATTTTAATTTTACACCATTGTGAACCTTACGCCTTTTTTACTTTATGATCGAGGTTCTCGGCATTGAAAAATCTTCGTAAACTAAATCACACGTGTATATGTTGACATTTAAGAGATATACAGTCAAGAAAATCAAGGGCAATGGTGATATATATGCGGATTAGACACCAAAAAAAAACACTCAACAAATGGCCACAATTTAAGGAATGTGTTTAGTGACGGCATCAGATTCCTAATTGATGGAGAAAGGTCTGGTGGCAAGAAAAGCTGCTTCTAGGAGGTTGTCAAGTGTTTTCGCTCGACGATTCCATTCTTGGGTGGTTAGTTTGGTCTTGTTCCTGTAACTCGAATCCTAGCCCGGTATATCCCATTTTAATTTTACACCATTGTGAACCTTACACCTTTTTTATTCTCTGATCGAGGTTCTCGGCATTGAAAAATCTTCGTAAACTAAATCACACGTGTATTTGTTGACATTTAAGAGATATACAGTCAAGAAAATCAAGGGCAATGGTGATATATATGCGGATTAGACACAAAAAAAACACTCAACAAATGGCTACAGTTTAAGGAATGTGTTTAGTGACGGCAACAGATTCCTAATTGATGGAGAAAGGTCTGGTGGCAAGAAAAGCTGCTTCTAGGAGGTTGTCAAGTGTTTTCGCTCGACGATTCCATTCTTGGGTGGTTGGTTTGGCCCTTTTTCCTGTAACTCAAATCCTAGCCCGGTATATCCCATTTTAATTTTACACCATTGTGAACCTTATGCCTTTTTTACTCTCTGATCGAGGTTCTCGGCATTGAAAAATCTTCGTAAACTAAATCACACGTGTATATGTTGACATTTAAGAGATATACTGTCAAGAAATCAAGGGCAATGGTGATATATATGCGAATTAGACACCAAAAAAAAAAAACACTCAACAAATAGCTACAATTTAAGGAATGTGTTTAGTGACGGCATCAGATTCCTAAATGATGGAGAAAGGTCTGGTGGCAGGAAAAGCTGCTTCTAGGAGGTTGTCAAGTGTTTTCGCTCGAGGATTCCATTCTTGGGTGGTTGGTTTGGCCCTTGTTCCTGTAACTCGAATCCTAGCCCGGTATATCCCATTTTAATTTTACACCATTGTGAACCTTACGCCTTTTTTACTCTCTGATCGAGGTTCTCGGCATTGAAAAATCATCGTAAACTAAATCACAAGTGTATATGTTGACATTTAAGAGATATACAGTCAAGAAAATCAAGGGCAATGGTGATATATATGCGGATTAGACACAAAAAAAAAACACTCAACAAATGGCTACAATTTAAGGAATGTGTTTATTGACGGCATCAGATTCCTAATTGATGGAGAAAGGTCTGGTGGCAAGAAAAGCTGCTTCTAGGAGGTTGTCAAGTGTTTTCGGTCGACGATTCCATTCTTGGGTGGTTGGTTTGGCCCTTGTTCCTGTAACTCGAATCCTAGCCCGATATATCCAATTTTAATATTACACTATTGTGAACCTTACGCCTTTTTTACTCTCTGATCGAGGTTCTCGGCATTGAAAAATCTTCGTAAACTAAATCACACGTGTATATGTTGACATTTAAGAGATATACAGTTAAGAAAATCAAGGGCAATGGTGATATATATGCGGATTAGACACAAAAAAAACACTCAACAAATGGCCACAATTTAAGGAATGTGTTTAGTGACGGCATCAGATTCCTAATTGATCGAGAAAGGTCTGGTGGCAAGAAAAGCTGCTTCTAGGAGGTTGTCAAGTGTTTTCGCTTGACGATTCCATTCTTGGGTGGTTGGTTTGGCCCTTGTTCCTGTAACTCGAATCCTAGCCCGGTATATCCCATTTTAATTTTACACCATTTTAAACCTTATCCCTTTTTTACAATCTGATCGAGGTTCTCGGCATTGAAAAATCATCGTAAACTAAATCACACATGTATATGTTGACATTTAAGAGATATACAGTCAAGAAAATCAAGGGCAATGGTGATATATATGCGGATTTGACACAAAAAAAAACACTCAACAAATGGCTACAGTTTAAGGAATGTGTTTAGTGACGGCAACAGATTCCTAATTGATGGAGAAAGGTCTGGTGGCAAGAAAAGCTGCTTCTAGGAAGTTGTCAAGTGTTTTCGCTCGACGATTCCATTCTTGGGTGGTTGGTTTGGCCCTTCTTCCTGTAACTCGAATCCTAGCCCGGTATATCCCATTTTAATTTTACACCATTGTGAACATTACGCCTTTTTTTACTCTCTGATCGAGGTTCTCGGCATTGAAAAATCTTTGTAAACTAAATCACACGTGTATATGTTGATATTTAAGAGATATACAGTCAAGAAAATCAAGGGCAATGGTGATATATATGCGGATTAGACACCAAAAAAAAACACTCAACAAATTGCTACAATTTAAGGAATGTGTTTAGTGACGGCATCAGATTCCTAATTGATGGAGAAAGGTCTGGTGGCAAGAAAAGCTGCTTCTAGGAGGTTGTCAAGTGTTTTCGCTCGACGACTCCATTCTTGGGTGCTTGGTTTGGCCCTTGGTCCTGTAACTCGAATCCTAGCCCGGTATATCCCATATTAATTTTAGACCATTGTTAACCTTACGCCTTTTTTACTCTCTGATCGAGGTTCTCGGCATTGAAAAATCTTCGTAAACTAAATCACACGTGTATATGTTGACATTTAAGAGATATACAGTCAAGAAAATCAAGGGCAATGGTGATATATATGCGGATTAGACACCAAAAAAAATCACTCAACAAATGGGTACAATTTAAGGAATGTGTTTAGTGACGGCATCAGATTCCTAATTGATGGAGAAGGGTCTGGTGGCAAGAAAAGCTGCTTCTAGGAGTTTGTCAAGTGTTTTCGCTCGACGATTCCATTCTTGGCTGGTTGGTTTGGCCCTTGTTCTTGTAACTCGAATCCTAGCCCGGTATATCCCTTTTTAATTTTACACCATTGTGAACCTTACGCCTTTTTTACTTTATGATCGAGGTTCTCGGCATTGAAAAATCTTCGTAAACTAAATCACACGTGTATATGTTGACATTTAAGAGATATACATTCAAGAAAATCAAGGGCAATGGTGATATATATGCGGATTAGACACCAAAAAAAAACACTAAACAAATGGCCACAATTTAAGGAATGTGTTTAGTGACGGCATCAGATTCCTAACTGATGGAGAAAGGTCTAATGGCAAGAAAAGCTGCTTCTAGGAGGTTGTCAAGTGTTTTCGCTCGACGATTCCATTCTTGGGTAGTTGGTTTGGCCTTGTTCCTGTAACTCGAATCCTAGCCCGGTATATCCCATTTTAATTTTAAACCATTGTGAACCATACGCCTTTTTTACTCTCTGATCGAGGTTCTCGGCATTGAAAAATCTTTGTAAACTAAATCACACGTGTATATGTTGACATTTAAGAGATATACAGTCAAGAAAATCAAGGGCAATGGTGATATATATGCGGATTAGACACCAAAAAAAATCACTCAACAAATGGGTAAAATTTAAGGAATGTGTTTAGTGACGGCATCAGATTCCTAATTGATGGAGAAGGGTCTGGTGGCATGAAAAGCTGCTTCTAGGAGGTTGTCAAGTGTTTTCGCTCGGCGATTCCATTCTTGGGTGGTTGGTTTGGCCCTTGTTCTTGTAACTCGAATCCTAGCCCGTTATATCCCATTTTAATTATCACCATTGTGAACCTTACGCCTTTTTTACTTTTTGATCGTGGTTCTCGGCATTGAAAAATCTTCGTAAACTAAATCACACGTGTATATGTTGACATTTAAGAGATATACAGTCAAGAAAATCAAGGGCAATGGTGATATATATGCGGATTAGACACAAAAAAAAACACTCAACAAATGGCTACAATTTAAGGAATGTGTTTAGTGACGGCATCAGATTTCTAATTGATGGAGAAAGGTCTGGTGGCAAGAAAAGCTGCTTCTAGGAGGTTGTCAAGTGTTTTCGCTCGATGATTCCATTCTTGGGTGGTTGGTTTGGCCCTTGTTCCTGTAACTCGAATCCTAGCCCGGTATATCCCATTTTAATTTTACACCATTATGAACCTTACGCCTTTTTTACTCTCTGATCGAGGTTCTCGGCATTGAAAAATCTTTGTAAACTAAATCACACGTGTATAAGTTGACATTTAAGAGATATACAGTCAAGAAAATCAAGTGCAATGGTGATATATATGCGGATTAGACACAAAAAAAAAAACACTCAACAAATGGCTACAATTTAAGGAATGTGTTTAGAGACGACATCAGATTCCTAATTGATGGAGAAAGGTCTGGTCGCAAGAAAAGCTGCTTCTAGGAGGTTGTCAAGTGTTTTCGCTTGACGATTCCATTCTTGGGTGGTTGGTTTGGCCCTTGTTCCTGTAACTCAAATCCTAGCCCGGTATATCCCATTTTAATTTTACACCATTGTGAACCTTACGCCTTTTTTACTCTCTGATCGAGGTTCTCGGCATTGAAAAATCTTCGTAAACTAAATCACACGTGTATATGTTGACATTTAAGAGATATACAGTCAAGAAATCAAGGGCAATGGTGATATATATGCGGATTAGACCCCAAAAAAAACCACTCAACAAATAGCTACAATTTAAGGAATGTGTTTAGTGACGGCATCAGATTCCTAATTGATGGAGAAAGGTCTGGTGGCAAGAAAAACTGCTTCTAGGAGGTTGTCAAGTGTTTTCGCTCGACGATTCCATTCTTGGGTGGTTGGTTTGGCCCTTGTTCCTGTAACTCGAATCCTAGCCCGGTATATCCCATTTTAATTTTACACCATTGTGAACCTTACGCCTTTTTAACTCTCTGATCGAGGTTCTCGGCATTGAAAAATCATCGTAAACTAAATCACACGTGTATATGTTGACATTTAAGAGATATACAGTCAAGAAAATCAAGGGCAATGGTGATATATATGCGGATTAGACACCAAAAAAAACACTCAACAAATGGCTACAATTTAAGGAATGTGTTTAGTGACGGCATCAGATTCCTAATTGATGGAGAAAGGTCTGGTGGCAAGAAAAGCTGCTTCTAGGAGGTTGTCAAGTGTTTTCGTTCGACGATTCCATTCTTGGGTGGTTGGTTTGTCCCTTGTTCCTATAACTCGAATCCTAGCCCGATATATCCCATTTTAATTTTACACCATTGTGAACCTTACGCCTTTTTTACTCTCTGATCGAGGTTCTCGGCATTGAAAAATCTTCGTAAACTAAATCACATGTGTATATGTTGACATTTAAGAGATATACAGTTAAGAAAATCAAGGGAAATGGTGATATATATGCGGATTAGACACCAAAAAAAAACACTCAACAAATGGCTACAATTTATGGAATGTGTTTAGTGACGGCATCAGATTCCTAATTGATCGAGAAAGGTCTGGTGGCAAGAAAAGCTGCTTCTAGGAGGTTGTCAAGTGTTTTCGCTTGACGATTCCATTTTTGGGTGGTTGGTTTAGCCCTTGTTCCTGTAACTCGAATCCTAGCCCGGTATATCCCATTTTAATTATACACCATTGTGAACCTTACGCCTTTTTTACTCTCTGATCGAGGTTCTCGGCATTGAAAAATCATCGTAAACTAAATCACACATGTATATGTTGACATTTAAGAGATATACAGTCAAGAAAATCAAGGGAAATGGTGATATATATGCGGATTTGACACAAAAAAAAACACTCAACAAATGGCTACAATTTAAGGAATGTGTTTAGTGACGACAACAGATTCCTAATTGATGGAGAAAGGTCTGGTGGCAAGAAAAGCTGCTTCTAGGAGGTTGTCAAGTGTTTTCGCTCGACGATTCCATTCTTGGGTGGTTGGTTTGGCCCTTGTTCCTGTAACTCGAATCCTAGCCCGGTATATCCCATTTTAATTTTACACCATTGTGAACCTTACGCCTTTTTTACTCTCTGATCGAGGTTCTCGGCATTGAAAAATCTTCGTAAACTAAATCACACATGTATATGTTGATATTTAAGAGTTATACAGTCAAGAAAATCAAGGGCAATGGTGATATATATGCGGATTAGACACAAAAAAAAAACACTCAACAAATGGCTACAATTTAAGGAATGTGTTTAGTGACGGCAACAGATTCTTAATTCATGGAGAAAGGTCTGGTGGCAAGAAAAGCTGCTTCTAGGAGGTTGTCAAGTGTTTTCGCTCGACGATTCCATTCTTGGATGGTTGGTTTGGCCCTTGTTCCTGTAACTCGAATCCTAGCCCGGTATATCCCATTTTAATTTTACACCATTGTGAACCTAACGCCTTTTTTACTCTCTGATCGAGGTTCTCGGCATTGAAAAATCATCGTAAACTAAATCACACGTGTATATGTTGACATTTAAGATATATACAGTCAAGAAAATCAAGGGCAATGGTGATATATATGCGGATTAGACACCAAAAAAAAAACACTCAACAAATAGCTACAATTTAAGGAACGTGTTTAGTGACGGCATCAGATTCCTAATTGATGGAGAAAGGTCTGGTGGCAAGAAAAGCTGCTTCTAGCAGGTTGTCAATTGTTTTCGCTCGACGATTCCATTCTTGGGTGGTTGGTTTGGCCCTTGTTCCAGTAACTAGAATCCTAGCCCGGTATATCCCATTTTTATTTTACACCATTGTGAACCTTACGCCTTTTTTACTCTCTGATCGAGGTTCTCGACACACGTGTATATGTTGACATTTAAGAGATATACAGTCAAGAAAATCAAGGGCAATGGTGATATATATGCGGATTAGACACAAAAAAAAAACACTCAACAAATGGCTACAATTTAAGGAATGTGTTTAGTGACGGCATCAGATTCCTAATTGATGGAGAAAGGTCTGGAGGCAAGAAAAACTGCTTCTAGGAGGTTGTCAAGTGTTTTCGCTCGACAATTCCATTCTTGGGTGGTTAATTTGGCCCTTGTTCCTGTAACTCGAATCCTAGCCCGGTATATCCCATTTTAATTTTACACCATTGTGAACCTTACGCCTTTTTTACTCTCTGATCGAGGTTCTCGGCATTGAAAAATCTTCGTAAACTAAATCACACGTGTATATGTTGACATTTAAGATATATACAGTCAAGAAAATCAAGGGCAATGGTGATATATATGCGGATTAGACACAAAAAAAAGAAACACTCAACAAATAGCTACAAATTAAGGAATGTGTTTAGTGACGGCATCAGATTCCTAATTGATGGAGAAAGGTCTGGTGGCAAGAAAAGCTGCTTCTAGGAGGTTGTCAAGTGTTTTCGCTCGACGATTCCATTCTTGGGTGGTTGGTTTGGCCCTTGTTCCTGTAACCAGAATCCTAGCCCGGTATATCCCATTTTTATTTTACACCATTGTGAACCTTACGCCTTTTTTACTCTCTGATTGAGGTTCTCGGCACACGTGTATATGTTGACATTTAAGAGATATACAGTCAAGAAAATCAAGGGCAATGGTGATATATATGCGGATTAGACACAAAAAAAACACTCAACAAATGGCTACAATTTAAGGAATGTGTTTAGTGACGGCATCAGATTCCTAATTGATGGAGAAAGGTCTGGTGGCAAGAAAAGCTGCTTCTAGGAGGTTGTCAAGTGTTTTCGCTCGACGATTCCATTCTTGGGTGGTTGGTTTAGCCCTTGTTCCTGTAACTCGAATCCTAGCCCGATATATCCCATTTTAATTTTACACCATTGTGAACCTTACACCTTTTTACTCTCTGATCGTGGTTCTCGGCATTGAAAAATTATCGTAAACTAAATCACTCGTGTATATGTTGACATTTAAGAGATATACAGTTAAGAAAATCAAGGGCAATGGTGATATATATGCGGATTTGACACAAAAAAAACACTCAACAAATGGCTACAATTTAAGGAATGTGTTTAGTGACGGCAACAGATTCCTAATTGATGGAGAAAGGTCTGGTGGCAAGAAAAGCTGCTTCTAGGAGGTTGTCAAGTGTTTTCGCTCGATGATTCCATTCTTGGGTGGTTGGTTTGGCCCTTGTTCCTGTAACTCGAATCCTAGCCCGGTATATCCCATTTTAATTTTACACCATTGTGAACCTTACGCCTTTTTTACTCTCTGATCGAGGTTCTCGGCATTGAAAAATCTTCGTAAACTAAATCACACGTGTATATGTTGACATTTAAGAGTTATACAATCAAGAAAATCAAGGGCAATGGTGATATATATGCGGATTAGACACAAAAAAAAACACTCAACAAATGGCTACAATTTAAGGAATGTGTTTAGTGACGGCAACAGATTCGTAATTCATGGAGAAAGGTCTGGTGGCAAGAAAAGCTGCTTCTAGGAGGTTGTCAAGTGTTTTCGCTCGACGATTCCATTCTTGGGTGGTTGGTTTGGCCCTTGTTCCTGTAACTCGAATCCTAGCCCGGTATATCCCATTTTAATTTTACACCATTGTGAACCTTACGCCTTTTTTACTCTCTGATCGAGGTTCTCGGCATTGAAAAATCATCGTAAACTAAATCACACATGTATATGTTGACATTTAAGAGATATACAGTCAAGAAAATCAAGGGCAATGGTGATATATATGCGGATTAGACACCAAAAAAAAACACTCAACAAATAGCTACAATTTAAGGAATGTGTTTAGTGACGGGCCTCCACTATCTACATACCAAAGACTATCAAAGCATGCAGAAGCTCCCTGCACATGAAGTAAAAGGATTAGTTCATTAGGGTCTCCAAAGCCAACAAGGCTTTGGATGGGGTCTCAACAGTGTCTGGGATGGATGCAGATTTATGGACAGTGGTTAAGTCAGGGGTTTGGATAGTTTTAGTACTGTTTCTTGCTAACCACTGTTGGGGGTCTTGACCAATCACCTGTTGGTAACCAAAAGGATGCCTGTTCACTTTAGGTTTAGAGGGCCTTTTGTAGGCCTCATAGACGTGTGGAATCCTTTGGTAGGACTGTTTTTCCTTGCCTTTTCTGAACTGATTGGCAGGGGGTGCATCAGTAACCTGAACATCTCTTTTGACAGATGTTTGGTTCAGCTGTTTTGTGACAGCTGTTTGAACTGGCACAAACAGTGGTTGTTTCTTGGTAAATTTGACAAATGATGATGATGATGAACTCAAGGATGTTTTAGCAATGTACTCATTCTTTTTCACATCAAAGTTTTTGAGATACACACATGCTTGAGTTTTGTGGTTTGTTTTACCACAAACAGTGCAACTTTCAGCTGAAACAATGACACTTGTTCTGTTTAAGTCATAAGCTTTTAAGTGGAAACAGTCTTTTGTTAGATGATTCCTTTTCTCACAGAATTCACAAAACAAGTTATCAATTTTTTCTTTCTTCTTTCTCTTTTCAGACTCCTTTGCAGCAGAGGTTTTAACCTCTGTTGGGATGTCCTTGAGAGGAATGACTTTAGCTTTTGGAGCTTTAACACCATCAGTTGATGTAAAGTCCATTGGCTTGAAATTTTCAAGAATATCACACTCATCAGACCATTTTGGTTTAAACTGATAATCTTCAAGCTCCTCAAAAGTAGAGGATCCCATTGGTCTGTCAAGTGTGATTTTGTTACCAAGTTTGTCAGTGATTTTCACTTCTTGGCCTTTCTTGTTTGTGGGGATGAAACCAGTGGTTACATCAGTAGTTTGAACAGATTTTCCAAAAGCAGTGTTTTCATCATCATGTTTTCTATAACCAACACCAAATTTCACATTGCTTTTTATCTGTTTTTCAAGCATAACCTCATACCCTTTGCATGATTCCACTCATCTTTCACATGTGATCTGGGTGGACTCCAACTCCTTTTTGCAAACTTGGTATTTTTCTACCATAGTTTGGAGTTGAGTTTTGGTTATGCTTTGTTCTTCTTTCAGACTGCTGATCTCTTTTTCCTTTTCAATCAATTTGTTTTTAAGTTCTTTTAAAGACCTTTCAAATTTGACTTCATCAGTTAAGATTTTATCCCGAAGGTTTTCATTTACCTCTTTGATGTTAGCAAAAGCAATAATGCAATTGTCAGAACATAGTTTTTCAAGAACTTGAGGTGATACCTTGGCAGCAGCCATCATTGCACAATCACATTGATGATTTTCTTCATCATCAGCTCTTTCTTCTTTCTCACCTGCTTTCTCAATTTTCTCTTCTTCTTTGTCCTCTCTGGACCATGGGTCTGTCAGTGGTTCAATCAGGGTTTTTGAATTTTCTCCCAGCAGCAATTCACCAGCAACTGCATTAGCAACTGCTTCAGTCACTTCATCCACTGTTTCATCACTTAGCTGTTCACCTTCAGTTTCAATCTCCTCTGGTATTGACTCTAATGTCATCAAACAGAATTCATCATTAGAAGGTTCATTTGAAGCATAGAGTGCAAAATTTTCATCACTAAGCTCATCAGGCATACTGCTCCAGTCAACAAAGCCTTGAGTGAAAAAGCTTTGCTGATCTGGTTGTACCACTGCTGGAGCAGCAGTTTGAGGTGCAGGTTGCACTTGTGCCTGGGGGACAGGGGTTTGAATATATTGAATCTGTGGAACAGTGGTTTGGACATAGTGCACAGGCACAGGGGCAGCAGCATAATGAGCAGTGTTAACATGGGCTGCAGGGGTATATTGGGTATAGTGCACAGTGCTTTGGTTTTGAGGTCTAGGATTTGAGCTAGGATGAGTGATTATAGGACCAGTAGTTTGACTCCTGCATTCCCTAGCGAAATGTCCCAACCTATTACACTTGTAACACTTGATTTTTGATTTATCCAACCCAACCCTCAGATTCCCATGTAAACCTGGGAATTTTCGCCCTGTTCTTTTGTAGAATTTGCTAGTTCTAACACTGAGCAAAGCCAATTGGTGCAGGATGTCCATTTCCTCTAAGTCAGTGGGATCAAAATGTTGTAAATCATTGAGTTCAAAGCACAGATTATCTGACATCTGGTTTTCAGTGTTTGCAGTGAAAGCATAGTTTGCAGAGTGAGAATCAGGGTTGGTAAAGTTTCCACCAGCTGTTATATCAATGAAATGATCAAAACCCTGTTCCTTACTACTGCCACCAGATTCTTCCTGACCCAGAAGAGCTGTGCTACCTAATGAATAATCATCAGTGGCTTTTCCAGACTCTTGCAACTTCTTTTTCTGGTTCAACTCCCTTTCATAAGTCAGGAGTCTACCATGAAGTTGGGTCAGGGTCAGATCTTTGAACTCAACAGAGTTTCTAGTCACAAATGCAATTGTGTCCCATTTATCAGGTAGCGACCTAAGAAACCTGCTATTTTGGGTTGATTTTGGAAATTCAACCTTAACAAGCCTTAGCTCACTGATGAGACAACTGAACCGTTCAAATTGTTGGGTCAATGATTCACCCTTAATGTGACAGAAGGTTTCATACTGCTGATTCAGAATTTCCCTATTGTTTTCAATAACTTCTTCAGTACCCCCAAACTGTTCCTTCAAAGCATCCCATAGCTCTTTTGCACTGTTGCAATGCAACAGTCCAGCATAGATCTCATTTGGTAATGCAGATGCTATGATGCTAAATGCTTTGGCATCCAGTTCGAACTCTTGAAAATCAGTTTCAGTATAGTTTTCATAAGGTTTTGGTACGTTCTTCTTTGGATCCTCAGCACTTGGCACCATAGGAACATGGGGACCGAAAACGACAGACCTCCAACATCCAGTGTTTTGTTGAGCAAGGATGTGACCCATCCTTCGCTCCCAGATGTTGTATTCATTTCTTTTAAGCATGGGTGGTTTAAAAAGCGAGCCAATGTTATTCTTATCATCTTGAGATTGTGACGTCATCCTGGTTGTTTTACAGACACTGATTAATCAACTTTAATGGTGATTAAACCTTGCTCTGTTTTTCAACACAAACGAACAAACTATCGATATCAACGATTTTGAGCTGAACTATTTATGTCAAAATGATTGTTAAATCAAATTTGACTGTCCAGGCTCTGATACCAATTGTTGGATCTGAGTTTGGTTTTGATTGTATTTTCTGTTTGAATTAAAATGGAAATGGATGAGTTGTGCAGCGGAATTAATATGGAAACAAACTTTGCATACAATCAAACGAGAGTATTGCTTTGATCAAGACATTTTCAACAAGGAACCGAATGATTGAATTTAATTTCAACAACGATTACAAGATAATGCTTGAATACAAACTCCCCCTCAGCCAGAGCTCAGCGTTTGTTCGTACAGGAAAACAAGTTTGCAAAGAGCTAATAGAACAGTACAGAGCACTGTTCTATTTATAGGCACTAACAAACCACTGAGCATCTTAGCTGACGTCACCATGAAAGTGACATCTAACCTCCTAACAAACTCTAACCTCTGATCTATACAAACACTGCTATACTAACTACAGCTATTACATTTCATTACATAAAAGATACTTAAACAACTGCTGCATCCTTCCACTGCTGTGAACCCAACAGTGCTTGTCCGGATCAGCAGTACTTGACTCAAGGCAGTAGATTGAGCAGCAGAGATTTAGTCTTCTATCAGTCTTTACAAGATCAGCAGATTTGACGGTCAGTGGCTTGTACGATCAGCAGATAGGAGGTCAGCAGATGTTGAAACCACTTTCAAGGGGAGAGACTTGTATGTAACATCTGCTTATTCTTGATCCACTGCTCTGACCCAGTTTTGGATTTAATTATCTGTTCCTCTGGTAGGTTTCAATCCCAACAATCTCCCCCTGGAACAGATAATGCCAAAACTCTTCATTATTGTGGAATTCTTTATTGCCTCATTAGCAGTTCCCTTATCTGACCTTTAAACTGCAGTTCAAAGTCTAGGGCATCTGTATCATCATCATCCCTGCTAAGTGGAAGATCAAGGAGATCCTGCAAATCTTCAAGACTCAGGCCAAGAGCTTGTTCCCTTGATATTTTCTTCACTTCTCCACCAGACCTGAGCAAAGTCAATACGCAGGACTGTTTGTCAGTTTCCCACTTTAGTATTTTTGAGTCTGGTGGGTTTCTTGGGAGATGTTTATTTGCAGAGGTATTTGGTGAGGCTGGCCTATTCATGACTGGCTGAGCAGCACTTGCAGATTGTTCCAATTCAAGATCTTCTTTTATCATTAATTTCATGCATGCTTTTACAACAGCATCTCCAGCTTTGAGATCTTGAATTGTTTCAGTACTCGACTGGTTTTTGCTCCTTCTTTTGTAGATGGCAGCACCAGCTGGAGCAGTGGCTCTTTTAGCTTGCAGCTTTGGTTGGCTTTTTGAAACCTCTGCTTTAGCATAGTCAGGCTTCTGTGGAACTTTTGGATCTTTCTTTCTAAGTTCCTCTAACCTTTTGTAGGTAGCTCTGACCCTATCTTCTCCCCACTTTGACACAGAATTCTTTGACCCATAATCAGCTGCTATCAGCTCCTCTTTCATTCTCTTCAACCTTAATGCCTTCTCAACTTCAAATTGCTTGAATTTTTCAGGGGGAGTCTGCTTGACCTTATTTTTGATCATTTCTTGTATCCTGGCTGCCTCTTTTTCAAGCTCAGGAATGGTCCAGTTTTTGTACATGTATTTCTCCCCCTTGTATTTCTTGTAGGTCATGATATTCTCAATGTAGTCTTTTCTCAAGGACTCATCTGCCCTTTCAGAGATTTGCTGACATACATTTTTGGCAAATTGCTCCATTGCTCTGACCTGTGTGAGTAGAAATTGATAGTTTTGTTGAAATTCTCTATCAGATTTCCCTTGTTTATTTTTGATAGCAATATCCTCTGCTTGCTTGGCCTTGAGTTTCAAGTATTCTTCAATATTGTGAGGCCTGGGATATCCTTCAACTGATGGCAAACTCCTTTTAGCTGGGTCATCCTCAAAATAAAAGGATTTGATTTCTTCCCTAACTGCAATGAGTTCTAGAGGAAATGAGACACCAGCAGGAGGTAGTGGTTTTAGAATTTGAGCTGAAGAGAGAGGTATGGGTTTTGGAATAGTGACAAGTGACAGGGATTTTGAAGATGTTGGTGGTGGTGAAGGTGAATCATCATCTGATATGTAAATCCTTCTCCTTTTTGTTTTAGAAGAGGCAGATGATGTTTTGGGTGGATCAGTGGTGGTGGATTGTGTGGCAGTGGTTTGTGTTTGACTAATAGCTGTTGAAACAACTGGTGTCTCAACCACTGTTGTCTTTACAACAGATGTTATAACACCTGTTGTCTTCTGCTTTTTGTCAGCAGGGGAAAGTGGTGGTGAGATTGTTTTTGGTGGTGACAGTGGTGGTGGTAAAGTAGTAGTTGTGGTGTGGTGTGTGTTGAAGTGGTAACAGATGTTGAAACAACTGAAGTACCAGCAGTAGTTGATACAACAGGAGTTACATCAGCTGTTTGGGTGGAGGTTTGATGCTGATGGCCTTTGGATGGTGGTTTTGGAGGCTTTGGAAATCTGGATGGGATGGACTTGGGTTTCCTTTTTGTCTTAGGATTTTTAGTATCCTTTGATCCAGAGCAACCCTGCGCATACAGTTCCATGAAAGCTCTTTTCTCCTCATTCCATCTTGAGATATCCTTTGCCATTCTATCTCTTTTAACACTTGCTACTCCTTCATCAAGTGCTTCTTTAGTAGCATCAACTTTTTTACTACCATCTGGCAATGGAATTTTTCTGGTCATAGCATCCCTCTCAGGTTCAATGTACAAACCATCATCTATTCCTTTCTTCTTCCACTCCTGAACTTTCTCCCCCTTTTTGGCATTATCTTCTGGGAGTTGATCAATGAAAAGTACTGTTGGAGGAGCAGTGCCAGTGGTTTCCAATAAATGGGCCTTGATTGCCTTAATATCTGCTTGAGTGTTCTTGTACCTAGACTCCATAATGTTTCTCAGCTTTTGGACATGAAGTTCATGTTGCTGATCAGCCATTTCTTTTTGTTGTTGGAGAAAAGGTTGGAAAAGGTTCCAGAGCTCATTTGTAGCAAAAGCAGGTGCTTGAGATGGAACAACAGTGGATTGCATCTTTTGTGTTTTCAACACCTGCTGTAGCATATTTTTAAGATCTGCAACAGATGTATCCAACTTTTCAATTCGTTCCGTCAAATCCTGATATTTTAAATCATCACCCAATTTAATGGGATCATCTGATTTCCCACTATCAGTGGTTTTATTAGTGGTTGAGGTAGGGAGTGTACTCCAAACACTAACCACTGATGCCCCTTTTTCTTGGTACTTGGGTCTTCTTCCTTTAACACTTGACAACCTTTTGATGTTGCCAGTAGGATAAATAAATCCACTGGTGGTTGGCAGAGGTGCTATGTAAGGAATTGCCTCCAAGGAAGTCTTATTAATGTAACCACTGTCCAACTGTAAACCAGTGGGTTCAACAGTTGTAGTAGCTGCTTCACTTGGATTACCACCAAGAGTTACTTGTAACTCAAGGGGTGTAACCTCCTCAGGTTGTATTGGTGGGTTAGCAAGGATTGATACAGCAGACCCAGTCATTTGTTGAGGGATGTTCTCATTGATAGGTGATTGAGAAGGACTGGTTAGTGCCTGGTTCAAATCAATTGCATCCAACAGCAGTTTAGTGGGTGTGGGAATTGTGGATGTGATGTTTGGGGTAGAAAGAGGATTTGCTCCGGGAATTGAGCTGTGGATGATGGAAACGAGTGTTTCCAGAGCATCATAATGTGGTGTCCCAATGTGTACAACCTGATCTTTTTGTGAAGAAGCAGGAGGGGTTTCGGCTATAGGTTGAGATATTTGTACCAACTGCTGTGAGGAAGTAGCAGCAGTGGTTTCTTGTGACTTTTGTGATGTCACTGGCAGTAGCTTTGGTATCTCATCTTCCAGAGTTTCCTTTTTGATGGGTTTGGGGGGTTTTTGTGTTTTTCTTTTTGTTGGCTTTTTGGTGATTTTAGGTGTGGGTTTCAAAACAGTTGGTCTGCTGCTTTGATCACCTTGAGCAGTGGGCTCAGCAGCAGATACCTGAGGAGCAGTTGTAACTGCTAAAATCTGCTCAGGCATCTCTGCTTGTGTTTTGCAAGGTGTTGACATCCTTGTAAAAGTTTCAGTAGTTAAGCAATTTATTTCAATGGAGTCACCTTGGTTTATTGCAGAAATATCATCCTTACTGAATTTCTTTTCAAAGTAGTAACTTAAAAACCTTGGAAACAGTAGGAATGATTTTGTTTTAACATTATTAACCAAATCATTAAAGATTTCCCGAGAATAGTTAAAATTTTCTTCTTGAAGAATAGCATATCCCAGATTTTGAATCTTTAATGGTATTTCATTAAAAGAAGTGGTTTTATTTGAAACACACATTAGGAGGGTATGGAATAAAAATCTTGTTGCAGAAGGAAAGAAACCTTTTTGTAAGGTAGCTTTCTTCATCATTGTGTCTGCATACCCTCTCTCAATGAAGTCAATTTTCAACTCGTTTTTAGGGAAAGAAATTTTACCTTGCTGATCCTCGAGTTGAAAGATCGCTGAAATTGACTGTGGTGTGATTTGGACATTTTTACCCTTTAGAGAAGAGTTGATGGCAGTTACAGTTTCTCCTTGTGTTTCAAGGGTTGCATTCTTCCAAAACTCTCTTTGGGTTGCCAAATAAATTGGTGCATTTGCTGTTAACAAAGTTTTGTACTTTGATTTAGCCATTGTGTCGATGATGGAGTCGAAAACTGCTGTGGTGCCGGGTTTTGTGAGAAGACCCAGAAGATTGTGAGATGGTTTGTGTGGAATTTTGGTGGGATTGGCCTTTTGAGAGGCCGCTTTCGACGATGATTTGGAGGGGGGTTTTGCAGATGGCTTCGATTTTGTCATTTTGAAGATGATTATCGAAGAAATTTGTGAAGGAATGTGAAGAAAAACTGTTTTGAGAAGAGATTTTTTTTTTAAGAATTCAATTCGACAGTAAAACCCTGTATTTGGTGTGAAGTGGGGGTTTTATAGAGGAAAAAGTGAAGGCTGACGTGGCAGCGGTTACAAAAGTACTGACCACTATGTACTGCCCACATGCCAAACTCTGAAGAAATGAAGGACAGTACTTTTATGAAAGTTACTGATGAAGGCAGTGGTTTAAACGGTATAGTGGAAGCAGTGGATGATTTTCACTATCAGTGGATAGCATATCAGTGGATAAGACACTGCTTTTGAGCAACAGAGTTTATCAAGGGAAATGAGAGAACAGAGGATGGCTTTCAGCAGTGGACAAACTTTGAAGTAGAGCAGACTTTTGAACAAACAGTGGTTATGGCAGACTTTTAAGGATTTTAATGAAAACTTCATTTTTAGCTATTTTTAAGGATGGATTTTTGATTTTCTGAAAACATTTTAATGCTTTTATTCATAGAAAAACAAGATTTTGCTTGTTATTCCATGTTTAGCATGCCAATCCTAGAGACCAAGCTTTCAAAAGTGGCTGTATCAAGTGCTTTTGTGAGCACATCAGCCAGCTGGTCTTTAGTTGGGACATGATGCAGAGAAATCAAACCTTTTTCATAGCAATCCCTCACAAAGTGATGTCTAATGTCGATGTGTTTGGTGGTTGAATGGGAAACTGGATTTTTGATGATATTTTCTGCTGCCTGGCTATCCAACATGAGTGGAGTCTTTAAGGCAGTGATACCAAAACCCAGTAACTGATTTTGAAGCCACAGGAGTTGGGCTGTACAGCTTGCAGCAGCAATGTATTCAACTTCAGCAGTAGATGTTGAAACAGCTGCTTGCTTTTTGCTTTGCCATGAAACTAAGCAATCACCTAGAAACTGGCACCCTCCTGATGTGGACTTCCTTGTAGTGTTACATCCAGCAAAGTCACTGTCTGAAAAGCCTGAAAGCTTGATATTCCCATTAGCTGGATACCAGATACCAAGTGTGGGAGCACCTTTTATGTATCTGAAGATCCTTTTTACAGCAATGAGATTTGATTTTCTGGGAGCTGATTGACTTCTTGCACAGACACATGTTGCAAACATGATGTCTGGTCTAGATGCAGTTAGGTACAATAAAGACCCAATCATGCTTCTATATAAAGTTTGGTCAATCAGCTCATCCTTTTCATCAGACATGACAAGCTTATTTGTTGCCATGGGTGTGCTGCATGGTTTACAATCATTCATATCAAATTTTGTCAAAAGTTCTTTAGCATATTTTCTTTGATGAATGAAAGTTCCATTTTGCATTTGCTGAACTTGGAGACCAAGAAAGCATTGCAGCTCACCCATTGCACTCATTTCAAACTCAGCTGTCATGAGTTCTCTAAACTCTTCACACATTGTGTTACATGTGCTTCCAAAAATAATGTCATCCATATAAATCTGGACAATCATTAAATCCTTCCCTCTCCATTTTAAAAACAGTGTTTTATCAATGGTACCTCTTTTGAAACCATTTGAGAGTAGAAAGTTGGAAAGAGTTTCATACCAGGCCCTTGGTGCTTGTTTCAGGCCATACAAGGCTTTGTTTAGCCTGTAGACATGATCAGGATAAAATGGATCCTCAAAACCTGGAGGTTGACAAACATACACCTCTTCTTGAATTGTACCATAGAGGAAAGCACTTTTGATATCCATTTGAAACACCTTCATGTTGTGGTTGACAGCAAAGGCCAGGAACAGTCTAATGGCTTCCAATCTTGCAACAGGGGCGAATGTTTCATCATAATCAATCCCCTCTTCCTGTCTGTAACCTTGAACCACAAGCCTGGCTTTATTCTTGACAACAATGCCCCTTTCATCAGTTTTGTTCTTGAAGACCCACTTTGTGCCAATGGGACTAACCTCTTCTGGCAGTGGTACAAGCTCCCATACTTGTTGTCTTTTAAACTGTTGGAGCTCCTCTTGCATGGCTTCTACCCAGCTGTTGTCTTTCAGTGCCTCTTGGTACTTGATTGGCTGATGGAGTGATAGAAAACCAGCAAAAAGACAAATGTTTTGGGTTTGGCTTCTTGTGAGCACCCCTTCATTGATGTTGCCAATGATTTGATCTGGTGGATGAGATCTCAAGTAGATTAAATCTCTTTGGTATGGGATGATGGCATTTGTTGGTGAAGGCTGCAAATGTGTATCATCTGAGCTAACCACTGCTGGTGACTTTGATGACCCAGCAGTGGCTTCAAAAGGTGGTGGAATAGGAGGTAATGAAGTGGACATCTGCTGACTTTTATCCACTGTTTGGGGACTTTTGTCAGCAGTGTTTGAGGATGTGGAAGCAGTGGTTGATGGGCTACTTTGGTCAACAACTGTTGAGGTAGCAGTGGTTGAGCTTTGACAACTGTTTTGAACAGCTGATGCTTTTCCCTTTGTGGCAGACCTTTGAGGGATGATGATTTCATACCCATAGTCTGGTGTTGTATCCTCTGATGGACCTGCACTGTTAGTCTTGACAGTAGTATTTTCAAAAGTAAAATTTTCAAGATCAAACAGATCTGCAGGATTTGCTGGGATTTTCATTGATGAAAGTTCATTGAACTTTACATTCAAAGTCTCCTCCACTACCTTGGTCCGTGTATTGAACACTTTGTAGGCCTTGGCAGTGGTTGAGTATCCCAGATGATAACCACAATCAATTTTGGCTGCAAATTTTGAAATGGAATCTTTTAAGTTCAAAATAAAGCATGGGCAGCCAAACACCTTAAAGTAAGAAATCAGTGGTTTGATTTTATACAGAATTTCATAGGCAGTCTTTTTGTGCCTGGGGTTTATTAAAACTCTGTTCTGGACATAGCAAGCAGTGTTTACTGCCTCTGCCCAGAAAGTTAATGGCAAACCTGAATCAGCAATCATTGTTCTGGCAGCCTCAATCAAGGTTCTGTTCTTCCTTTCCACTACCCCATTCTGCTCTGGTGTTCTAGGGATGCTGTACTGCCTTACAATCCCTTTCTTCACACAGAAGGCATCCAACTCCTTATTTTTAAATTATGTGCCATTGTCACTCCTGAAGCTTTTCACTGGAAGGTCAAATTGCTTTTCAACCTGTGTCACAAAGTCTTGCAAAATGCCTGCAGTCTCATCTTTTGAGTGTAAAAAGAAAGTCCATGTAAACCTAGAAAAGTCATCAACAAAAACCAAGCAATATCTTTTCTTCTTGAGGCTCATGACTTGAACTGGGCCAAACAAATCCATGTGTAGCATCTGCAAACACTGGGTTGTTTTGGACTCTTCAATGGACTTAAAAGAACTTTTATGTTGTTTTCCTTTTAAACAGGAAATGCAATGTTTAGGACATGAAAACAATTTTTGTGGTAGGCCTCTCACCAAACCATTTTTTGAAATTTCAGTGATTGTCTTAAGATTTGTGTGCCCCAGTCTTCTGTGCCAAAGTTCTGTCTCTTTGTTAGAGGCAGCTGAGAACAGACAAGCATCAGCTCTAGGACACTCTTTTGACATATCAACAACATAAACATTGCCACTTCTTTGAGCAACAAGTTTAGTTTGACCAGTTTTGATTATTGCTTTAATCTTTTTGACCATTTCTGGTCCAACAATCCTACAACAGTCTTTTGTGAAGAATGACCCAAACCCTTTGTCACTCATTTGTGATACACTCAGAAGGTTGAATTTTAGATTGTCTATCAGATTGACATTTTCAAATTTTACATTTCCAGACTGCACTGTACCAGACCCCAGAACTTTCCCTTTACTATTATTCCCAAAGGATATATCACCCCCTCCATGGATTTTAAAGTCTTTGAGGAGGGCTTTACATCCTGTCATGTGCCTGGAGCCTCCACTATCTACATACCAAAGACTATCAAAGCATGCAGAAGCTCCCTGCACATGAAGTAAAAGGATTAGTTCATTAGGGTCTCCAAAGCCAACAAGGCTTTGGATGGGGTCTCAACAGTGTCTGGGATGGATGCAGATTTATGGACAGTGGTTAAGTCAGGGGTTTGGACAGTTTTAGTACTGTTTCTTGCTAACCACTGTTGGGGGTCTTGACCAATCACCTGTTGGTAACCAAAAGGATGCCTGTTCACTTTAGGTTTAGAGGGCCTTTTGTAGGCCTCATAGACGTGTGGAATCCTTTGGTAGGACTGTTTTTCCTTGCCTTTTCTGAACTGATTGGCAGGGGGTGCATCAGTAACCTGAACATCTCTTTTGACAGATGTTTGGTTCAGCTGTTTTGTGACAGCTGTTTGAACTGGCACAAACAGTGGTTGTTTCTTGGTAAATTTGACAGATGATGATGATGATGAACTCAAGGATGTTTTAGCAATGTACTCATTCTTTTTCACATCAAAGTTTTTGAGATACACACATGCTTGAGTTTTGTGGTTTGTTTTACCACAAACAGTGCAACTTTCAGCTGAAACAATGACACTTGTTCTGTTTAAGTCATAAGCTTTTAAGTGGAAACAGTCTTTTGTTAGATGATTTCTTTTCTCACAGAATTCACAAAACAAGTTATCAATTTTTTCTTTCTTCTTTCTCTTTTCAGACTCCTTTGCAGCAGAGGTTTTAACCTCTGTTGGGATGTCCTTGAGAGGAATGACTTTAGCTTTTGGAGCTTTAACACCATCAGTTGATGTAAAGTCCATTGGCTTGAAATTTTCAAGAATATCACACTCATCAGACCATTTTGGTTTAAACTGATAATCTTCAAGCTCCTCAAAAGTAGAGGATCCCATTGGTCTGTCAAGTGTGATTTTGTTACCAAGTTTGTCAGTGATTTTCACTTCTTGGCCTTTCTTGTTTGTGGGGATGAAACCAGTGGTTACATCAGTAGTTTGAACAGATTTTCCAAAAGCAGTGTTTTCATCATCATGTTTTCTATAACCAACACCAAATTTCACATTGCTTTTTATCTGTTTTTCAAGCATAACCTCATACCCTTTGCATGATTCCACCCATCTTTCACATGTGATCTGGGTGGACTCCAACTCCTTTTTGCAAACTTGGTATTTTTCTACCATAGTTTGGAGTTGAGTTTTGGTTATGCTTTGTTCTTCTTTCAGACTGCTGATCTCTTTTTCCTTTTCAATCAATTTGTTTTTAAGTTCTTTTAAAGACCTTTCAAATTTGACTTCATCAGTTAAGATTTTATCCCGAAGGTTTTCATTTACCTCTTTGATGTTATAGCAAAAGCAATAATGCAATTGTCAGAACATAGTTTTTCAAGAACTTGAGGTGATACCTTGGCAGCAGCCATCATTGCACAATCACATTGATGATTTTCTTCATCATCAGCTCTTTCTTCTTTCTCACCTGCTTTCTCAATTTTCTCTTCTTCTTTGTCCTCTCTGGACCATGGGTCTGTCAGTGGTTCAATCAGGGTTTCTGAATTTTCTCCCAGCAGCAATTCACCAGCAACTGCATTAGCAACTGCTTCAGTCACTTCATCCACTGTTTCATCACTTAGCTGTTCACCTTCAGTTTCAATCTCCTCTGGTATTGACTCTAATGTCATCAAACATAATTCATCATTAGAAGGTTCATTTGAAGCATAGAGTGCAAAATTTTCATCACTAAGCTCATCAGGCATACTGCTCCAGTCAACAAAGCCTTGAGTGAAAAAGCTTTGCTGATCTGGTTGTACCACTGCTGGAGCAGCAGTTTGAGGTGCAGGTTGCACTTGTGCCTGGGGGACAGGGGTTTGAACATATTGAATCTGTGGAACAGTGGTTTGGACATAGTGCACAGGCACAGGGGCAGCAGCATAATGAGCAGTGTTAACATGGGCTGCAGGGGTATATTGGGTATAGTGCACAGTGCTTTGGTTTTGAGGTCTAGGATTTGAGCTAGGATGAGTGATTATAGGACCAGTAGTTTGACTCCTGCATTCCCTAGCGAAATGTCCCAACCTATTACACTTGTAACACTTGATTTTCGATTTATCCAACCCAACCCTCAGATTCCCATGTAAACCTGGGAATTTTCGCCCTGTTCTTTTGTAGAATTTGCTAGTTCTAACACTGAGCAAAGCCAATTGGTGCAGGATGTCCATTTCCTCTAAGTCAGTGGGATCAAAATGTTGTAAATCATTGAGTTCAAAGCACAGATTATCTGACATCTGGTTTTCAGTGTTTGCAGTGAAAGCATAGTTTGCAGAGTGAGAATCAGGGTTGGTAAAGTTTCCACCAGCTGTTATATCAATGAAATGATCAAAACCCTGTTCCTTACTACTGCCACCAGATTCTTCCTGACCCAGAAGAGCTGTGCTACCGAATGAATAATCATCAGTGGCTTTTCCAGACTCTTGCAACTTCTTTTTCTGGTTCAACTCCCTTTCATAAGTCAGGAGTCTACCATGAAGTTGGGTCAGGGTCAGATCTTTGAACTCAACAGAGTTTCTAGTCACAAATGCAATTGTGTCCCATTTATCAGGTAGCGACCTAAGAAACCTGCTATTTTGGGTTGATTTTGGAAATTCAACCTTAACAAGCCTTAGCTCACTAATGAGACAACTGAACCGTTCAAATTGTTGGGTCAATGATTCACCCTTAATGTGACAGAAGGTTTCATACTGCTGATTCAGAATTTCCCTATTGTTTTCAATAACTTCTTCAGTACCCCCAAACTGTTCCTTCAAAGCATCCCATAGCTCTTTTGCACTGTTGCAATGCAACAGTCCAGCATAGATCTCATTTGGTAATGCAGATGCTATGATGCTAAATGCTTTGGCATCCAGTTTGAACTTTTGAAAATCAGTTTCAGTATAGTTTTCATAAGGTTTTGGTACGTTCTTCTTTGGATCCTCAGCACTTGGCACCATAGGAACATGGGGACCGAAAACGACAGACCTCCAACATCCAGTGTTTTGTTGAGCAAGGATGTGACCCATCCTTCGCTCCCAGATGTTGTATTCATTTCTTTTAAGCATGGGTGGTTTAAAAAGCGAGCCAATGTTATTCTTATCATCTTGAGATTGTGACGTCATCCTGGTTGTTTTACAGACACTGATTAATCAACTTTAATGGTGATTAAACCTTGCTCTGTTTTTCAACACAAACGAACAAACTATCGATATCAACGATTTTGAGCTGAACTATTTATTTTAAAATGATTGTTAAATCAAATTTGACTGTCCAGGCTCTGATACCAATTGTTGGATCTGAGTTTGGTTTTGATTGTATTTTCTGTTTGAATTAAAATGGAAATGGATGAGTTGTGCAGCGGAATTAATATGGAAACAAACTTTGCATACAATCAAACGAGAGTATTGCTTTGATCAAGACATTTTCAACAAGGAACCGAATGATTGAATTTAATTTCAACAACGATTACAAGATAATGCTTGAATACAAACTCCCCCTCAGCCAGAGCTCAGCGTTTGTTCGTGCAGGAAAACAAGTTTGCAAAGAGCTAATAGAACAGTACAGAGCACTGTTCTATTTATAGGCACTAACAAACCACTGAGCATCTTAGCTGACGTCACCATGAAAGTGACATCTAACCTCCTAACAAACTCTAACCTCTGATCTATACAAACACTGCTATACTAACTACAGCTATTACATTTCATTACATAAAAGATACTTAAACAACTGCTGCATCCTTCCACTGCTGTGAACCCAACAGTGCTTGTCCGGATCAGCAGTACTTGACTCAAGGCAGTAGATTGAGCAGCAGAGATTTAGTCTTCTATCAGTCTTTACAAGATCAGCAGATTTGACGGTCAGTGGCTTGTACGATCAGCAGATAGGAGGTCAGCAGATGTTGAAACCACTTTCAAGGGGAGAGACTTGTATGTAACATCTGCTTATTCTTGATCCACTTCTCTGACCCAGTTTTGGCTTTAATTATCTGTTCCTCTGGTAGGGTTCAATCCCAACAATCTCCCCCTGGAACAGATAATGCCAAAACTCTTCATTATTGTGGAATTCTTTATTGCCTCATTAGTAGTTCCCTTATCTGACCTTTAAACTGCAGTTCAAAGTCTAGGGCATCTGTATCATCATCATCCCTGCAAAGTGGAAGATCAAGGAGATCCTGCAAATCTTCAAGACTCAGGCCAAGAGCTTGTTCCCTTGATATTTTCTTCACTTCTCCACCAGACCTGAGCAAAGTCAATACGCAGGACTGTTTGTCAGTTTCCCACTTTAGTATTTTTGAGTCTGGTGGGTTTCTTGGGTGATGTTTATTTGCAGAGGTATTTGGTGAGGCTGGCCTATTCATGACAGGCTGAGCAGCACTTGCAGATTGTTCCAATTCAAGATCTTCTTTTATCATTAATTTCATGCATGCTTTTACAACAACATCTCCAGCTTTGAGATCTTGAATTGTTTCAGTACTCGACTGGTTTTTGCTCCTTCTTTTACTCTCTGACCGAGGTTCTCAGCATTGAAAAATCTTCGTAAACTAAATCACACGTGTATATGTTGACATTTAAGAGATATACAGTTAAGAAAATCAAGGGCAATGGTGATATATATGCGGATTAGACACAAAAAAAAACAATCAACAAATGGCTACAATTTAAAGAATATGTTTAGTGACGGCATCAGATTCCTAATTGATCGAGAAAGGTCTGGTGGCAAGAAAAGCTGCTTCTAGGAGGTTGTCAAGTGTTTTCGCTCGACGATTCCATTCTTGGGTGGTTGGTTTGGCCCTTGTTCCTGTAACTCGAATCCTAGCCCGGTATATCCCATTTTAATTTTACACCATTGTGAACCTTACGCCTTTTTTACGCTCTGATCGAGGTTTCTCGGCATTGAAAAATCTTTGTAAACTAAATCACACGTATAAATGTTGACATTTAAGAGTTATACAGTCAAGAAAATTAAGGGCAATGGTGATATATATGCGGATTAGACACAAAAAAAACACTTAACAAATGACTACAATTTAAGGAATGTGTTTAGTGACGGCAACAGATTCCTAATTCATGGAGAAAGGTCTGGTGGCAAGAAAAGCTGCTTCTAGGAGGTTGTCAAGTGTTTTCGCTCGACGATTCCATTCTTGGGTGGTTGGTTTCGCCCTTGTTCCTGTAACTCGAATCCTAGCCCGGTATATCCCATTTTAATTTTACACCATTGTGAACCTTACGCCTTTTTTACTCTCTGATCGAGGTTCTCGGCATTAAAAAATCATCGTAAACTAAATCACACGTGTATATGTTGACATTTAAGAGATATACAGTCAAGAAAATCAAGGGCAATGGTGATATATATGCGGATTAGACACCAAAAAAAACACTCAACAAATGGCTACAATTTAAGGAATGTGTTTAGTGACGGCATCAGATTCCTAATTGATGGAGAAAGGTCTGGTGGCAAGAAAAGCTGCTTCTAGGAGGTTGTCAAGTGTTTTCGCTCGACGATTCCATTCTTGGGTGGTTGGTTTGGCCCTTGTTCCGGTAACTCGAATCCTAGCCCGGTATATCCCATTTTAATTTTACACCATTGTGAACCTAACGCCCTTTTTACTCTCTGATCGAGGTTCTCGGCATTGAAAAATCTTCGTAAACTAAATCACACGTGTATAAGTTGACATTTAAGAGATATACAGTCAAGAAAATCAAGTGCAATGGTGATATATATGCGGATTAGACACCAAAAAAAAAACACTCAACAAATGGCTACAATTTAAGGAATGTGTTTAGTGACGGCATCAGATTCCTAATTGATGGAAAAAGGTCTGGTGGCAAGAAAAGCTGCTTCTAGGAGGTTGTCAAGTGTTTTCGCTTGCCGATTCCATTCTTGGGTGGTTGGTTTGGCCCTTGTTCCTGTAACTCAAATCCTAGCCCGGTATATCCCATTTTAATTTTACACCATTGTGAACCTTACGCCTTTTTTACTCTCTGATCGAGGTTCTCGGCATTGAAAAATCTTCGTAAACTAAATCACACGTGTATATGTTGACATTTAAGAGATATACAGTCAAGAAATCAAGGGCAATGGTGATATATATGCGGATTAAACACCAAAAAAAAAACACTCAACAAATAGCTACAATTTAAGGAATGTGTTTAGTGACGGCATCAGATTCCTAATTGATGGAGAAATGTCTGGTGGCAAGAAAAGCTGCTTCTAGGAGGTTGTCAAGTGTTTTCGCTCGACGATCCCATTCATGGGTGGTTGGTTTGGCCCTTGTTCTTGTAACTAGAATCCTAGCCCGGTATATCCCATTTTTATTTGACACCATTGTGAACCTTACGCCTTTTTTAATCTCTGATCGAGGTTGTCGGCACACGTGTATATGTTGACATTTAAGAGATATACAGTCAAGAAAATCAAGGGCAATGGTGATATATATGCGGATTAGATACAAAAAAAAAACACTCAACATATGGCTACAATTTAAGGAATGTGTTTAGTGACGGCATCAGATTCCTCATTGATGGAGAAAGGTCTGGTGGCAAGAAAAGCTGCTTCTAGGAGGTTGTCAAGTGTTTTCGCTCACGATTCCATTCTTGGGTGGTTGGTTTGGCCCTTGTTCCTGTAACTCGAATCCAAGCCCGGTATATCCCATTTTAATTTTACACCATTGTGAACCTTACGCCTTTTTTACTCTCTGATCGAGGTTCTCGGCATTGAAAAATCATTGTAAACTAAATCACACGTGTATTTGTTGACATTTAAGAGATATACAGTCAAGAAAATCAAGGGCAATGGTGATATATATGCGGATTAGACACAAAAAAAAAACACTCAACAAATGGCTACAATTTAAGGAATGTGTTTAGTGACGGCATCAGATTCCTAATTGATGAAGAAAGGTCTGGTGGCAAGAAAAGCTGCTTCTAGGAGGTTGTCAAGTGTTTTCGCTCGACGATTCCATCCTTGGGTGGTTGGTTTGGCCCTTGTTCCTGTAACTCGAATCCTAGCCCGGTATATCCCATTTTAATTTTACACCATTGTGAACCTTACGCCTTTTTTACTCTCTGATCGAGGTTCTCAGCATTGAAAAATCTTCGTAAACTAAATCACACGTGTATATGTTGACATTTAAGAGATATACAGTTAAGAAAATCAAGGGCAATGGTGATATATATGCGGATTAGACACCAAAAAAAAAAACACTCAACAAATGGCTACAATTTAAAGAATGTGTTTAGTGACGGCATCAGATTCCTAATTGATCGAGAAAGGTCTGGTGGCAAGAAAAGCTGCTTCTAGGAGGTTGTCAAGTGTTTTCGCTTGACGATTCCATTCTTGGGTGGTTGGTTTAGCCCTTGTTCCTGTAACTCGAATCCTATCCCGGTATATCCCATTTTAATTTTACACCATTGTGAACCTTACGCCTTTTTTACTCTCTGATCGAGGTTCTCGACATTGAAAAATCATCGTAAACTAAATTACACATGTATATGTTGACATTTAAGAGATATACAGTCAAGAAAATCAAGGGCAATGGTGATATATATGCGGATTTGACACAAAAAAAAACACTCAACAAATGGCTACAATTTAAGGAATATGTTTAGTGACGGCAACAGATTCCTAATTGATGGAGAAAGGTCTGGTGGCAAGAAAAGCTACTTCTAGGAGGTTGTCAAGTGTTTTCGCTCGACGATTCCATTCTTGGGTGGTTGGTTTGGCCCTTGTTCCTGTAACTCGAATCCGAGCCCGGTATATCCCATTTTAATTTTACACCATTGTGAACCTTACGCCTTTTTTACTCTCTGATCGAGGTTCTCGGCATTGAAAAATCTTCGTAAACTAAATCACACGTGTATATGTTGACATTTAAGAGTTATACAGTCAAGAAAATCAAGGGCAATGGTGATATATATGCGGATTAGACACCAAAAAAAAAAACACTCAACAAATGGCTACAATTTAAGGAATGTGTTTAGTGACGGCAACAGATTCCTAATTCATGGAGAAAGGTCTGGTGGCAAGAAAAGCTGCTTCTAGGAGGTTGTCAAGTGTTTTCGCTCGACGATTCCATTCTTGGGAGGTTGGTTTAGCCCTTGTTCCTGTAACTCGAATCCTAGCCCGGTATATCCCATTTTAATTTTACACCATTGTGAACCTTACGCCTTTTTTACTCTCTGATCGAGGTTCTTGGCATTGAAAAATCATCGTAAACTAAATCACACGTGTATATGTTGACATTTAAGAGATATACAGTCAAGAAAATCAAGGGCAATGGTGATATATATGCGGATTAGACACCAAAAAAAAACACACAACAAATGGCTACAATTTAAGGAATCTGTTTAGTGACGACATCAGATTCCTAATTGATGGAGAAAGGTCTGGTGGCAAGAAAAGCTGCTTCTAGGAGGTTGTCAAGTGTTTTCGTTCGACGATTCCATTCTTGGGTGGTTGGTTTGGCCCTTGTTCCTGTAACTCGAATCCTAGCCCGGTATATCCCATGTTAATTTTACACCATTGTGAACCTTACGCCTTTTTTACTCTCTGATTGAGGTTCTCGGCATTGAAAAATCTTCGTAAACTAAATCACACGTGTATATGTTGACATTTAAGAGATATACAGTAAAGAAAATCAAGGGCAATGGTGATATATATGCGGATTAGACACAAAAAAAAAACCCCTCAACAAATGGCTTCAATTTAAGGAATGTGTTTAGTGACGGCATCAGATTCCTAATTGATCGAGAAAGGTCCGGTGGCAAGAAAAGTTGCTTCTAGGAGGTTGTCAAGTGTTTTCGCTTGACGATTCCATTCTTGGGTGGTTGGTTTGGCCCTTGTTCCTGTAACTCGAATCCTAGCCCGGTATATCCCATTTTAATTTTACACCATTGTGAACCTTACGCCTTTTTTACTCTCTGATCGAGGTTCTCGGCATTGAAAAATCATCGTAAACTAAATCACACATGTATATGTTGACATTTAAGAGATATACAATTAAGAAAATCAAGGGCAATGGTGTTATATATGCGGATTAGACACCAAAAAAAAAAACACTCAACAAATGGCTACAATTTAAGGAATGTGTTTAGTGACGGCATCAGATTCCTAATTCATGGAGAAAGGTCTGGTGGCAAGAAAAGCTGCTTCTAGGAGGTTGTCAAGTGTTTTCGCTTGACGATTCCATTCTTGGGTGGTTGGTTTGGCCCTTGTTCCTGTAACTCGAATCCTAGCCCGGTATATCCCGTTTTAATTTTACACCATTGTGAACCTTACGCCTTTTTTACTCTCTGATCGAGGTTCTCGGCATTGAAAAATCTTCGTAAACTAAATCACACGTGTGTATGTTGACATTTAAGAGATATACAGTCAAGAAAATCAAGGGCAATGGTGATATATATGCGGATTAGACACAAAAAAAAAACACTCAACAAATGGCTACAATTTAAGGAATGTGTTTAGTGATGGCATCAGAATCCTAATTGACGGAGAAAGGTCTGGTGGCAAGAAAAGCTGCTTCTAGGAGGTTGTCAAGTGTTTTCGCTCGACGATTCCATTCTTTGGTGGTTGGTTTGGTCCTCGTTCCTGTAACTCGAATCCTAGCCCGGTATATCCCATTTTAATTTTACACCATTGTGAACCTTACGCCTTTTATACTCTCTGGTCGAGGTTCTCGGCATTGAAAAATCTTCGTAAACTAAATCACACGTGTATATGTTGACATTTAAGAGGTATACATTTAAGAAAATCAAGGGCAATGGTGATATATATGCGGATTAGACAAAAAAAGCACTCAACAAATGGCTACAATTTAAGGAATGTGTTTAGTGACGGCATCAGATTCCTAATTAACGAAGAAAATCAAGGGTAATGGTGATATATATGCGGATTAGACACCAAAAAATTAAAAACACTCAACAAATGGCTACAATTTAAGGAATGTGTTTAGTGACGGCATCAGATTCCTAATTGATGGAGAAAGGTCTGGTGGCAAGAAAAGCTGCTTCTAGGAGGTTGTCAAGTGTTTTCGCTCGACGATTCCATTCTTGGGTGGTTGGTTTGGCCCTTGTTCCTGTAACTCGAATTCTAGCACGGTATATCCCATTTTAATTTTACACCATTGTGAACCTTACGCCTTTTTTACTCTCTGATCGAGGTTCTCGGCATTGAAAAATCTTCGTAAACTAAATCACACGTGTATACGTTGACATTTAAGAGATATACAGTTAAGAAAATCAAGGGCAATGGTGATATATATATGCGGATTAGACTCCAAAAAAAAACACTCAACAAATGGCTACAATTTAAGGAATGTGTTTAATACCGGCATCAGATTCCTAATTGATCGATAAAGGTCTGGTGGCAAGAAAAGCTGCTTCTAGGAGGTTGTCAAGTGTTTTCGCTCGACGATTCCATTCCTGGGTGGTTGGTTTGGCCCTTGTTCCTGTAACTCGAATCCTAGCCCGGTATATCCCATTTTAATTTTACACCAATGTGAACCTTACGCCTTTTTTACTCTCGGATCGAGGTTCTCAGCATTGAAAAATCTTCGTAAACTAAATCACACGTGTATATGTTGACATTTAAGAGATATACAGTCAAGAAAATCAAGGGCAATGATGATATATATGCGGATTAGACACAAAAAAAACACTCAACAAATGGCTACAATTTAAGGAATGTGTTTAGTGACGGCATCAGATTCCTAATCGATGGAGAAAAGTCTGGTGGCAAGAAAAGCTGCTTCTAGGAGGTTGTCAAGTGTTTTCGCTCGACGATTACATTCTTGGGTGGTTGGTTTGGCCCTTGTTCCTGTAACTCGAATCCTAGCCCGGTATATCCCATTTTAATTTTACACCATTGTGAACCTTACGCCTTTTTTACTCTCTCATCGAGGTTCTCGGCAGTGAAAAATCTTCGTAAACTAAATCATACGTGTATATGTTGACATTTAAGAGATATACAGTCAAGAAAATCAAGGGCAATGGTGATATATATGCGGATTAGACACAAAAAAAAAAACACTCAACAAATGGCTACAATTTAAGGAATGTGTTTAGTGACGGCATCAGATTCCTAATTGATGGAGAAAAGTCTGGTGGCAAGAAAAGCTGCTTCTAGGAGGTTGTCAAGTGTTTTCGCTCGACGATTCCTTTCTTGGGTGGTTGGTTTGGCCCTTGTTCCTGTAACTCGAATCCTAGCCCGGTATATCCCATTTTAATTTTACACCATTGTGAACCTTACGCCTTTTTTACTCTCTGATCGAGGTTCTCGGCAGTGAAAAATCTTCGTAAACTAAATCATACGAGTATATGTTGACATTTAAGAGATATACAGTTAAGAAAATCAAGGGCAATGGTGATATATATGCGGATTAGACACCAAAAAAAACAACACTCAACAAATGGCTACAATTTAAGGAATGTGTTTAGTGACGGCATCAGATTCCTAATTGATCGAGAAAGGTCTGGTGGCAAGAAAAGCTGCTTCTAGGAGGTTGTCAAGTGTTTTCTCTTGACGATTCCATTCTTGGGTGGTTGGTTTGCCCTTGTTCCTGTAACTCGAATCCTAGCCCGGTATATCCCATTTTAATTTTACACCATTGTGAACCTTACGCCTTTTTTACTCTCTGATCGAGGTTCTCGGCATTGAAAAATCATCGTAAACTAAACACACATGTATATGTTGACATTTAAGAGATATACAGTTAAGAAAATCAAGGGCAATGATGATATATATGCGGATTTGACACCAAAAAAAAAAACACTCAACAAATGGCTACAATTTAAGGAATGTGTTTAGTGACGGCAACAGATTCCTAATTGATGGAGAAAGGTCTGGTGGCAAGAAAAGCTGCTTCTAGGAGGTTGTCTAGTGTTTTCGCTCGACGATTCCATTCTTGGGTGGTTGGTTTGGCCCTTGTTCCTGTAACTCGAATCCTAGCCCGGTATATCCCATTTTAATTTTACACCATTGTGAACCTTACGCCTTTTTTACTCTCTGATCGAGGTTCTCAGCATTGAAAAATCTTCATAAACTAAATCACACGTGTTTATGTTGACATTTAAGAGATATACAGTAAAGAAAATCAAGGGCAATGGTGATATATATGTGGATTAGACACCAAAAAATTAAAAACACTCAACAAATGGCTACAATTTAAGGAATGTGTTTAGTGACGGCATCAGATTCCTAATTGATGGAGAAAGGTCTGGTGGCAAGAAAAGCTGCTTCTAGGAGGTTGTCAAGTGTTTTCGCTCGACGATTCCATTCTTGGGTGGTTGGTTTGGCCCTTGTACCTGTAACTCGAATCCTAGCACGGTATATCCCATTTTAATTTTACACCATTGTGAACCTTACGCCTTTTTTACTCTCTGATCGAGGTTCTCGGCATTGAAAAATCTTCATAAACTAAATCACACGTGTATATGTTGACATTTAAGAGATATACAGTCAAGAAAATCAAGGGCAATGGTGATATATATGCGGATTAGACACGAAAAAAAAACACCCAACAAATGGCTACAATTTAAGGAACGTGTTTAGTGACAACATCAGATTTCTAATTGATGGAGAAAGGTCTGGTGGCAAGAAAAGCTGCTTCTAGGAGGTTGTCAAGTGTTTTCTCTCGACGATTCCATTCTTGGGTGGTTGGTTTGGCCCTTTTCCTGTAACTCGAATCCTAGCCCGGTATATCCCATTTTAATTTTACACCATTGTGAACCTTACGCCTTTTTTACTCTCTGATCGAGGTTCTCGGCATTGAAAAATAATCGTAAACTAAATCACACGTGTATATGTTGACATTTAAGAGATATACAGTCAAGAAAATCAAGGGCAATGGTGATATATATGCGGATTAGACACCAAAAAAAACACTCAACAAATGGCTACAATTTAAAGAATGTGTTTAGTGACGGCATCAGATTCCTAATTGATGGAGAAAGGTCTGGTGGCAAGAAAAGCTGCTTCTTGGAGGTTATCAAGTGTTTTCGCTCGACGATTCCATTCTTGGGGGGTTGGTTTGGCCCTTATTCCTGTAACTCGAATCCTAGCCGGGTATATCCCATTTTAATTTTACACCATTGTGAACCTTGCGCCTTTTTTACTCTCTGATCGAGGTTCTCGGCATTGAAAAATCTTCGTAAACTAAATCACACGTGTATATGTTGACATTTAAGAGATATACAGTCAAGAAAATCAAGGGCAATGGTGATATATATGCGCATTAGACATAAAAAAAAACACTCAACAAATGGCTACAATTTAAGGAATGTGTTTAGTGACGGCATCGGATTCCTAATTAATGAAGAAAGGTCGGGTGGTAAGAAAAGATGCTTCTAGGAGGTTGTCAAGTGTTTTCGCTCGACGATTCTATTCATGGGTGGTTGGTTTGGCCCTTGTTCCTGTAACTCGAATCCTAGCCCGGTATATCCCATTTTAATTTTACACCAATGTGAACCTTACGCCTTTTTTACTCTCTGATCGAGGTTCTCAGCATTGAAAAAACTTCGTAAACTAAATCACACGTGTATATGTTGACATTTAAGAGATATACAGTCAAGAAAATCAAGGGCAATGGTGATATATATGTGGATTAGACACAAAAAAAAAACATTCAACAAATGGCTACAATTTAAGGAATGTGTTTAGTGACGGCATCAAATTCGTAATTGATGGAGAAAGGTCGGGTGGCAAGAAAAGCTGCTTCTAGGAGGTTGTCAAGTGTTTTCGCTCGACGATTCCATTCTTGGGTGGTTGGTTTGGCCCTTGTTCCCGTAACTCGAATCCTATCCCGGTATATCCCATTTTAATTTTACACCATTGTGAACCTTACGCCTTTTTTACTCTCTGGTCGAGGTTCTCGGCATTGAAAAATCTTCGTAAACTAAATCACACGTGCATATGTTGACATTTAAGAGATTTACAGTCAAGAAAATCAAGGGCAATGGTGATATATATGCGGATTAGACACAAAAAAAAACACTCAACAAATGGCTACAATTTAAGGAATGTGTTTAGTGACGGCATCAGATTCCTAATTGATGGAGAAATGTCTGGTGGCAAGAAAAGCTGCTTCTAAGAGGTTGTCAAATGTTTTCGCTCGACGATTCCATTCTTGGGTGGTTGGTTTGGCCCTTCTTCCTGTAACTAGAATCCTAGCCCGGTTTATCCCATTTTAATTTTACACCATTGTGAACCTTACGCCTTTTTTACTCTCTGGTCGAGGTTCTCGGCATTGAAAAATCTTCGTAAACTAAATCACACGTGCATATGTTGACATTTAAGAGATATACAATCAAGAAAATCAAGGGCGATGGTGATATATATGCGGATTAGACACAAAAAAAAACACTCAACAAATGGCTACAATTTAAGGAATGTGTTTAGTGACGGCATCAGATTCCAAATTGATGGAGAAAGGTCTGGTGGCAAGAAAAGCTGCTTCAAGGAGGTTGTCAAGTGTTTTCGCTCGACGATTCCATTCTTGGGTGGTTGGTTTGGCCCTTGTTCCTGTAACTCGAATCCTAGCCCGGTATATCCCATTTAAATTTTACACCATTGTGAACCTTACGCCTTTTTTACTCTCTGCTCGAGGTTCTCGGCATTGAAAAAACTTCGTAAACTAAATCACACGTGTATATGTTGACATTTAAGAGATTTACAGTAAAGAAAATCAAGGGCAATGGTGATATATATGCGGATTAGACACAAAAAAAAACACTCAACAAATGGCTACAATTTAAGGAATGTGTTTAGTGACGGCATCAGATTCCTAAATGATAGAGAAAGGTCTGGTGGCAAGAAAAGCTGCTTCTAGGAGGTTGTCAAGTGTTTTCGCTCGACGATTCCATTCTTGGGTGGTTGGTTTGGCCCTTGTTCCTGCAACTCGAATCCTAGCCCGGTATATCCCATTTTAATTTTACACCATTGTGAACCTTACGCCTTTTTTACTCTCTGATCGAGGTTCTCGGCGCTGAAAAATCTTTGTAAACTAAATCACACGTGTATATGTTGACATTTAAGAGATATACAGTCAAGAAAATCAAGGGCAATGGTGATATATATGCGGATTAGACACAAAAAAAACACTCAACAAATGGCTACAATTTAAGGAATGTGTTTAGTGACGGCATCAGATTCCTAATTGATGTAGAAAGGTCTGGTGGCAAGAAAGGTCTGCTTCTAGGAGGTTGTCAAGTGTTTTCACTCAACGATTCCATTCTTGGGTGGTTGGTTTGGCCCTTGTTCCTGTAACTCGAATCCTAGCCCGGTATATCCCATTTTAATTTTACACCATTGTGAACCTTACGCCTTTTTTACTCTCTGATCGAGGTTCTCCGCATTGAAAAATATTCGTAAACTAAATCACACGTGTGTATGATGACATTTAAGAGATTTACAGTAAAGAAAATCAAGGGCAATGGTGATATATATGCGGATTAGACACCAAAAAAAAAACACTCAACAAATGGCTACTATTTAAGGAATGTGTTTAGTGACGGCATCAGATTCCTAAATGATGGAGAAAGGTCTGGTGGCAGGAAAAGCTGCTTCTAGGAGGTTGTCAAGTGTTTTCGCTCGACGATTCCATTCTTGGGTGGTTGGTTTGGCCCTTGTTCCTGTAACTCGAATCCTAGCCCGGTATATCCCATTTTAATTTTACACCATTGTGAACCTTACGCCTTTTTTACTCTCTGATCGAGGTTCTCGGCATTGAAAAATCTTCGTAAACTAAATCACACGTGCATATGTTGACATTTAAGAGATATACAGTCAAGAAAATTAAGGGCGATGGTGATATATATTGTCACACCCCCAAAATACCACATGCGGAATTACCGCGGGGCGTGTGACGTACCAGGATCCAAGCCACCAATCACATTGAACTTCGCATAATATAATTAAATAAAACTTTCATTTATTGACATTAAGTTTTACAACGTTACAAACAATTCACAGTATACAACGGAAGCATAATTCATTCGTTAAGTGTTTATTAACCATTAGTCTTGTGTTGCGATTCCATGTATCTCGACCCATGACCACTCCAGCCTCCCAGACAGCAAGTTCCAACAATATGCACTTAAAGGCCTGCAAGGCATGTAACAACGAATCAACAACAAAGTTGAGCGAGTTCACAGTTGGTTGTCCATTTTATAGTTGTTCCAAAAACCACGAGTTCATTCAAAAACCAAGAGTTATCCAATCCATTGTTTCCCAAACCATAGCCAGTGGGGGCTACCCCATGTGAACCACTTATAAGTTGGCGTCCTTCCCAACCGAGGACGGAGGTACGTACTCTACCCAACCGCGAATACGCAGGTTAAATGTAGTCGTCCTTCCCAACCGAGGACGGAGGTACGTACTCTACCCAACCGAGAGTACGCAGGTTAAATGTAGTCGTCCTTCCCAACCGAGGACGAAGGTACGTACTCTACCCAACCGAGAATACGCATGTTAAATGTAGTCATCCTTCCCAACCGAGGACGAAGGTACATATTCTGTTAGAGGTGAATATGTAGGTTTCGTTTTAGCTTGTTAACCCATTCCCAACCCACCGGGAATCCCATGCCTTATAGATAGTGTGAACTCACCTTGGTTTGCTCGGCAGATAAAAGTAACTTGAGCTAATGTGGTCAACCACGTCCTATGATGGTTACCATACAAGTCAGGTTCGTATTCAAGTAGTAAACACATAAATCTACACGTATCCTAACAGGTTCATGCAATCACGTTGACAACTTACATATATATCCCACATATATATTTTCGTTCAAACAGTATATGTATATGAATACATAGATGGTCGTAGCATACAACAACTTAAATGGCACTTAATGTTGACATTAAACATGTTCGATCATTCTCAGATAACACAACTAACAATCAGAAGCACACATTGCGACTTAATACATTTCAGCTTTAATACTCAAAACTGGGCTGTTTTCGGGTATTTTTATAAAATAGTTACATGTCACAATAAATTCCCAAAAAAATATACAACATGTGAAAAGGTTTCGACGTGTTCCTGTAAAAATTTCAAGGTCTACTTGATTACATATTTCTCGTAAAAATTCGAGCAATGGACAGTGATCTGAATTGTTACCATTCTGACCCCTGTCCACCGTTTATTTTATTTAAAAATCACCGTGTCTCCGAACGAGGTGAATCCAGTTGGGAATTTCAGTTCACTCGCATATTTTCTACAGTTTAAATTTCGTAACTTATATCCCAATATACCCTTAGATATGATAGAAATCGTGACCTTCAATTTCTGCAGAAAATAGGCAGCCCAGCGCACTGTAACGAAAAATTCCATTTAAAATAGTAAACAACGCCTAAAAATTATGATTCCAGTGCCGTTTGAATCGTATTTCTATACTCTACTTTGTGGACTCCAGAAAACTCAGTTTTCGATATGTTATAACCCGGTTACAGCCAACGAAAGTTGGCTGTAAATTTCAGACAGATTACTGTTTACGTTTCACGATCCTTCAAACGATTAACTAGTGAACCCGAGACACAAAAACATGATTCACAGCAGGTGCATAGTTGTTTTATATCATATTCATCAACAAGTACATCATGATCATCAAGAACATAAACCCTAATCCATATATATGTGTCTACGCAAACATAATCGACAATACTAAGCACCATTCTTGATTCTCATGAACACTAGTCCGTAAATTATCATCATAACCATCAACAACGATCAGATTTAGCGACCTAATAATACAAGTAACCATTAAAACCTTGTTATCACATAAACCCTAGTTCACAAAGATACGTCTACAGGTTCACAAATTGCAAGCTATCGCATAGACTCAACAAAACCCGACCCTAAGCAACATATTACTCATCAAAACATCAAGGATCACCATAAACCCATAAATCGCAGCCACATGTGAATCTAGCAACTTATAAACTCCCTAAATCATCAAGTAACATCCCTATTTAGCGCGAATCAGTAAAAACACAACCAAGATTACACCCTATTAACATGGTCACAACAATACATAAGAGTGTTTACCGAGTGTTAAAGATGACGGGGATCGCTAGCCTGAACCGATGACTTGGAGGCGTGTTCTTGGGTCTCCAGGTGGTGTCGACAGAAGAGAGGAGATGGAAGATAGATGTGTAATCGCAGGTTAGGGTTTGTGTTGGTGTGATATGAAAACCTCATGCAACTGAACGTATACATTAAATAGGACAAGGGGTGGGGCTGTTTGGGATTTTTATGTGGGCCGAGGGATCCAAGAGGGTGAGTTAGGATTGAATTTGGGTTGCACAACAATTCATGGGTTGCCAAGGAAAAGAACGTATGGGGAGTGGATGTGAGGGTGTGGCCGATTTTGTGATATACATAATATATATATTATTATTATTTTTACTAATAACTAATATTAATCATAAAAGTGTAATTTAATCCACTCAACTAATATAATGTCTAATAATCAAGTTACGGTTCGGCCTCATAAGTTTCCAGTTATGCGAGTGGGTCGAATCGACACGCACTTGGTTCAAACACTCCGGGTCGGTTCAACGTGATACGGATAAAATGTAATTAATTCATCAAATAATAACACGTAGGATTTGATTTATAAAAGCGAAATAAACGGTCTTTACCTTGAAGTTACGGGTTGTCACATCATCCCCAACTTGAAAGAAATTTCGTCCCGAAATTTAGCACGTAGTTACTGAGGAAGCTAGTTAGGTTGCATGGTTTCCTGGTTTTCCTGGGGTGTCACTTCATCCCCCCGTTGGTTTGGAATTTCGTCCCGAAATTCCGCAATAGCTTCAGCCTCAGTAGTGGTTTTATTGTTCTCGAACAACTGGGGATATTTGTGTTTCATTTGGTCTTCTCGTTCCCAGGTAAACTCTAGGCCACGACGGGAGTTCCAACGAACTCGAACAATAGGTATCCTGGTGCGTTTGAGAATCTTGACCTCCCGGTCCAAGATTTCCACTGGTTCTTCGACAAATCGCAACTGATTGTCAATGGTGAGCTCCTTGAAAGGAACTGTGAGGGTTTCATCTGATAGACACTTCTTCAGATTCGACACATGGAATACGTTGTCAACTCCACTGAGTTCTTCGGGTAGATTTAACCTGTAGGCCACCTTGCCAATTCTCTCAGTGATGTCGAAAGGTCCAACATATCGCGGGTTGAGTTTGCCTCGTTTACCAAAATGAACTACACCTTTCCAAGGTAAGACTTTAAGTAGCACTCGATCCCCAACCTGGAACTCGAGTGGTTTCCCGCGCTTAACAGCGTAGCTTTTCTGACGGTCACGAGCCGCCGCCATTTGTTGTCGTATCCGAGCAATCTACTCTGTTGTGTCTACGACGAGCTCTGGGCCAGTGATTTGGCTGTTTCCAACTTCTGCCCAACAAAGAGGTGATCGACACTTCCGTCCGCACAATGCCTCGAACGGAGCAGCCTGGATGCTGGTGGGGTAACTGTTGATATACGAAAACTCCACTAAAGGTAGATGCCGCTCCCGGCCGTTACCAAAGTTGATTACACATGCTCGAAGCATGTCTTCAAGGGGTTTGGATGATGCGTTCAGTCTGCCCATCCGTCCGTGGATGATATGCTGTGCTCATGACTAGACGTGAGCCAAAGGATTTGTGCATCGCTTGCCACAAATCAGATGCAAGTAGTGGGTCGCGATCAGAGATAATGGAGGTTGGCACCTCGTGCCTAGCAATCACTTCTTTCAGGTAGATGACTGCGAGTGTAGAAGACTTATCCATTTCCTTGGTGGCTAGAAAGTGTGCTGGTTACGTGAGACAATCAACGATCATCCAGGTGATATTGTTTCCGTTTCAAGTTGTAAGATGACTAACGACCAAATCCATGCCAGTCTGTTCTCATTTCCATCTGGGTATTGCTGGTTGCTGATACTTCACCTTGACTTTCCCACAAGTCAATCCATCATTCATATACCTAACTAGGTGGGCCTTCATGCCCGATCACCAGTACAAGGTTTATAGATCCAAATGTCTCTCATCAAAACCCAGACGACTAGAATATCAAGGCCGGTGCTTTGCTCAACATAAATTTCCTACAGCTGCTGTATAATGAGATCCACACTCATTCCATGAGGTAGCGACTATCGTCTGACCTGCCAAGGTTACTTCTCCATGCCCCGCATGGGTTCAACTTGAAAATCCCCTTCCTTTAGTTCTCCAGTTTGAACAGGGCGAATCAGATCAGGTAAGTTAGAGTCGATAGTGAGCTGCAAAGCTCGCGCACGTTCAATTTTCATAGTTGTAATTATCCTAGAGTTTCCCTCCAGCGATGCCAATAACTGATTTAGCTCTGTCGAAGCCAAGGTACACGGGAGGCTCTTGTGATCGGTCTAAATAACGCATCTGGTACCGTCCAAGTAATGCCTCCAACTTAAATCCAAAGACCACAGTTTCCACCGCTGGTTGTGCCGTGCAGTTCCTCTTGTAACTCTATTACGTAAGTCATCACTCTCTTGTGTTGCGTCGACGTGTAACTGGGACTCTGATTCGAACCATAAAGATATACCACTGAATCACCCGCACCCTCGGGTAAAGACGATGCTCAGTGCATTGCAGTGTTGGGATTTGAAAGCTGAAAAGACATCCCCCTGTTCTGTCTTTCACGAACACAACACCCGACTGTGCTAAAGAGAATTAAGCTGCGCGACCTCCGAAAATCCTGTGATTAATCTGCGATAGAATCAAGCAAGACCAAGAAATTGTTGTATCCTCGAAGGACTCTTTGGTGTCGATCAGTTTCCAACCAAGACGGATCTTAGCGAGATCCACGTGCATTCCCACTTCACTGATTATATGTCCAAAAGGTACCTCTCGAACCCAGAAATTACATTTAACAAGACTTTGCGCGGAGTGGCTCCTCCCTCAGGAGTTCTAAAATAAGATACAAATACCACCCATGGTGTTCCATTCTCCTGGTCAGGATTCAGAATGTTGTCAACAAATACGGTCGATTCATGTGATCCCTGAAGCTGCTGGTGTGTTGATCAACTCAATGATCATGGTGTACAAAGTTGAAATGGCTGCATTGCGTTCGACATGCTGTTCTAAGAGCATTCTCCTCTTGGACTACCATCTGATGATAGTTCGTTCACTAGCCAATCCTCAAATGGAAGCTTGTTCCTTGCAACTGATCGACGGGTTATCAATATGTGGTCGAGGCAAACGGTTCTTGACTGTCACCTTGTTGAGTTCTCGATAGTCAGTACACATACGAAATGGCTTCTCTTCATGGGTATAGCAAGGACTCCTTAAAGAGAAAACTCCTGTCCGACAGTTCCTGTAGTTGGTTAAACAGCTCCTGCAACCCTCCTGGTGTAAGACGGTAAGAGATACGAAGAATCAGGGCTGCCTCTGGCGTGAGATCAAACTGAGAGTCTGTCTAATAGTTGTGGAAGTAAACCTGATAGTTCCTCCTGTAGCATGCCGAGTGGAATCACGAACAATTGGTGGATCCTCGATCCTCTTTTCTTAGCCCAAACATTAGTAATGGTTGCCATCATAGCGGGGTAGTCCCTCCGTAGACGCTTTCTGGCTTTCATTGCTGATATGATGCTAACCTTCACGCCACGTATAACTGTGCGATATCTGGATGACCAATCCATACTAACTACTGCATCGAACTATCGAGGATGGTAGAAAGAAGGCCGACGTCGAACACTTGTCCCACAAGGTCGAGTTTACATCCCAACGGACATATGAGGTTTCCATTGTCTTGCCATCAGCCGATTCCACAACAGGTTGGGTTTCAAGAAGCATCAGGGTTATAGAGAATAGAGACGAAGTGATTCGTTACCAAGAACGTGTATGCCACCATGTTATTACAATCTTGGCGTAGCCCACGCCAATCCTAAATGCCCCTCCATGAGCATCATTTCCCGTGTGGTTATACTCGTTGCGAGGATTTCCAGTACGACCGTCATTTCCTCGGTTGTTGTCGTTGGATTTAACAACGTCCACTCCATGTCGTAGGCACCTTCACTTTCCATACTGTTGGTTACCATTACAAATACCTTGATGTTGCCGTGACTGTTGCCTCTAGTGCTGTTGTTTGAAATGGAGCTCTACGATCTTTTACCGACAGGGTCCACCTCTTCACATTCCATGGTACATGCTAAGGCACTACTCACTGTGCGGGGAGTTTCACATTCCATTCTACAGTCAGTTGTTATTGCTTATGTCCTGATTAATTCGTAAAAGTTGACCCCCATGAGTCGCTGGCTGGGGTTAAGGATTTGATTGGAGTCAAATCGCTGATGTTCATTGTTGGTAACTAGGGTCGTTCAAATGCTGAAGTCCATCGTTCTTGCAAGTTGACTGAGTAATACACGATATGTTACGAGAGTGTTGCAGAAGTGATCACACTTCGGGATCTAAGGCGTCAATACGTTAAGTTTCCAGCAAACGAAGAAAGGTGAGAAAGATATAGACTAATCATTGTCGTTGCAACATCCAACTCGGGGATGTTCGTACAAGCACCTAACATTCTACACAGTTCGCTAGGTGTTCAGATGGGTGTTCAGGTAATACTCGATAGCATCGAGATTCAAAAGGATCCAGAGAGGAATGAAAAGTTCACGTTCGAGTAGGGGACAATCACTGCTATAGCCCCTATAGGTTTGTTATGTTTCACATCGATCAAATAACGGAACGGAACCCCTTTTTCACTTGTTAAGCCTCACTGGGACTCACATGCACCCCACATTATTATTATGTGTGCACCCACAATAATATTGTGACTTGCATGCTCATCTCAGCTCCTCTTAACTCATGTCAAATGGTTCCTCAAACTCGAGTAGTAAACAAAGAGCATCACGAAGAGTAAGTCATGAATGTTTAAGGAAATACCACCCTATCAGTCACATAACACATGCAAGTAATGTATGAATTCATACTGTTGTGCTAAACGTGCAATCACATGCAATATCATATGTAAGTGTTCACTAGTTATGCAGTACAATGAGTATACGAGAGACGAACCTTGCAAATCTGGAGCTGAGTGTCATGGTCGGATTCACGTTTTCAGAACTGTTCGGTTATAGTCTGGTTTTATAAAAACGTTTTCCCCTTTTTTAAAACCAAGTTCACTATAACAAATGGCTCTGATACCAATCTGTCACACCCCCAAAATACCACATGCGGAATTACCGTGGGGCGTGTGACGTACCAGGATCCAAGCCACCAATCACATTGAACTTCGCATAATATAATTAAATAAAACTTTCATTTATTGACATTAAGTTTTACAATGTTACAAACAATTCACAGTATACAGCGGAAGCATAATTCATTCGTTAAGTGTTTATAAACCATTAGTCTTGTGTTGCGATTCCATGTATCTCGACCCATGACCACTCCAGCCTCCCAGACAGCAAGTTCCAACAATATACACTTAAAGGCCTGCAAGGCATGTAACAACGAATCAACAACAAAGTTGAGCGAGTTCACAGTTGGTTGTCCATTTTATAGTTGTTCCAAAAACCAGGAGTTCATTCAAAAACCATGAGTTATCAAATCCATTGTTTCCCAAACCATAGCCAGTGGTGGCTACCCCATGTGAACCACTTATAAGTTGGCGTCCTTCCCAACCGAGGACGGAGGTACGTACTCTACCCAACCGAGAATACGCAGGTTAAATGTAGTCGTCCTTCCCAACCGAGGACGGAGGTACGTACTCTACCCAACCGAGAATACGCAGGTTAAATGTAGTCGTCCTTCCCAACCGAGGACGAAGGTACGTACTCTACCCAACCGAGAATACGCAGGTTATATGTAGTCGTCCTTCCCAACCGAGGACGAAGGTACATATTCTGTTAGCGGTGAATATGTAGGTTTCGTTTTAGCTTCTTAACCCATTCCCAACCCACCGGGAATCCCATGCCTTATAGAAAGGGTGAACTCACCTTGGTTTGCTCGGCAGATAAAAGTAACTTGAGCTAATGTGGTCAACCACGTCCTATGATGGTTACCATACAAGTCAGGTTCGTATTCAAGTAGTAAACACATAAATCTACACGTATCCTAACAGGTTCATGCAATCACGTTGACAACTTACATATATATCCCACATATATATTTTCGTTCAAACAGTATATGTATATGAATACATAGATGGTCGTAGCATACAACAACTTAAACGACACTTAATGTTGACATTAAACCTGTTCGATCATTCTCAGATAACACAACTAACAATCAGATGCACACATTGCGACTTAATACATTTCAGCTTTAATACTCAAAACTGGGCTGTTTTCGAGTATTTTTATAAAATAGTTAAATGTCACAATAAATTTCCAAAAAAATATATCACATGTGAAAAGGTCTCAACGTGTTCCTGTAAAAATTTCAAGGTCTACTTGATTGCATATTTTTCGTAAAAATTCGAGCAATGGACAGTGATCTGAATTGTTACAATTCTGACCCCTGTCAACCGTTTATTTTATTTAAAAATCACCGAGTCTACGAACGAGGTGAATCCAGTTGGAGAATTTTAGTTCACTCGCATATTTTCTACAGTTTAGATTTTGTAACTTATATCCCAATATACCCTTAGATATGACAGAAATCGTGACCTGCAATTTCTGCAGAAAATGGACAGCCCAGCGCACTGTAACAAAAAATTACATTTAAAATAGTAAACGACGCCAAAAAATTATGATTCCAGTGCCGTTTGAATCGTATTTCTATACTCTACTTTGTGGACTCTAGAAAACTCAGTTTTCGATAGGTTATGACCCGGTTATAGCCAACGGAAGTTGGCTGTAAATTTCAAACAGATTACTGTTTACGTTTCACGATCCTTCAAACGATTAACTAGTGAACCCGAGACACAAAAACATGATTCACAGCAGGTGCATAGTTGTTTTGTATCATATTCATCAACAAGTACATCAAGATCATCAAGAACATAAACCCTAATCCATATATATGTGTCTACGCAAACATAATCGACAATACTAAGCACCATTCTTGATTCTCATGAACACTAGTCCGTAAATTATCATCATAACCATCAACAACGATCAGATTTAGCGACCTAATAATACAAGTAACCATCAAAACCTTGTTATCACATAAACCCTAGTTCACAAAGATACGTCTATAGGTTCACACATTGCAAGCTATCGCATAGACTCAACAAAACCCGACCCTAAGCAACATATTACTCATCAAAACATCAAGGATCACCATAAACCCATAAATCGTAGCCACATGTGATTCTAGCAACTTATAAACTCCCTAAATCATCAAGTAACATCCCTATTTAGCGCGAATCAGGAAAAACATAACCAAGATTACACCCTATTAACATGGTCACAACAATACATAAGAGTGTTTACCGAGTGTTAAATATGACGGGGATCGCTAGCCTGAACCGAGGACTTGGAGGCGTGTTCTTGGGTCTCCTGGTGGTGTCGACAGAAGAGAGGAGATGGAAGATAGATGTGTAATCGCAGGTTAGGGTTTGTGTTGGTGTGATATGAAAACCTCATGCAACTGAACGTATACATTAAATGGGACAAGGGGTGGGGCGGTTTGGGATTTTTATGTGGGCCAAGGGATCCAAGAGGGTGAGTTGGGATTGAATTTGGGCTGCACAACAATTCATGGGTTGCGAAGGAAAAGAACGCACGGGGAGTGGATGTGAGGGTGTGGCCGATTTTGTGATATACATAATATATATATATATTTTTTTTTACTAATAACTAATATTAATCGTAAAAGTGTAATTTAATCCACTCAACTAAAATAATGTCTAATAATCAAGTTACGGTTCGGCCTCATAAGTTTCCAGTTATGCGAGTGGGTCGAATCGACGCGCACTTGGTTCAAACACTTCGGGTCGGTTTAACGTGATACGGATAAAATGTAATTAATTCATCAAATAATAACACGTAGGATTTTATTTATAAAAGCGAAATAAACGGTCTTTACCTTGAAGTTACGGGTTGTCACATATATGCGGATTAGACACAAAAAAAAACACTCAACAAATGGCTACAATTTAAGGAATGTGTTTAGTGACGGCATCATATTCCTAATTGATGGAGAAAGGTCTGGTGGCAAGAAAAGCTGCTTCAAGGAGGTTGTCAAGTGTTTTTGCTCGACGATTCCATTCTCGGGTGGTTGGTTTGGCCCTTGTTCCTGTAACTCGAATCCTAGCCCGGTATATCCCATTTAAATTTTACACCATTGTGAATCTTACGCCTTTTTTACTCTCTGCTCGTGGTTCTCGGCATTGAAAAATCTTCGTAAACTAAATCACACGTGTATATGTTGACATTTAAGAGATATACAGTCAAGAAAATCAAGGGAAATGGTGATATATACGCGGATTAGACACAAAAAAAAACACTCAACAAATGGCTACAATTTAAGGAATGGGTTTAGTGATGGCATCAGATTCCTAATTGATGGAGAAAGGTCTGGTGGCAAGAAAAGCTGCTTCTAGGAGGTTGTCAAGTGTTTTCGCTCGACGATTCCATTCTTGGGTGGTTGGTTTGGCACGTGTTCCTGTAATTCGAATCCTAGCCTGGTATATCCCATTTTAATTTTACACCATTGTGAACCTTACGCCTTTGTTGCTCTCTGATCGAGGTTCTCGGCATTGAAAAATCTTCGTAAACTAAATCACACGTGTATATGTTGACATTTAAGAGATATACAGTCAAGAAAATCAAGGGCAATGGTGATATATATGCGGATTAGACACAAAAAAAACAATCTACAAATGGCTACAATTTAAGGAATGTGTTTAGTGACGGCATCAGATTCCTAATTGATGGAGAAAGGTCTGGTGGCAAGAAAAGCTGCTTCTAGGAGGTTGTCAAGTGTTTTCGCTCGACGATTCCATTCTTGGGTGGTTGGTTTGGCGCTTGTTCCTGTAACTCGAATCCTATCCCGGTATATCCCATTTTAATTTTACACCATTGTGAACCTTACACATTTTTTACTCTCTGATCGAGGTTCTCGGCATTGAAAAATCTTCGTAAACTAAATCACACGTGTATATGTTGACATTTAAGAGATATACAGTCAAGAAAATCATGGGCAATGTTGATATATATGCGGATTAGACACCAAAAAAAAAACACTCAACAAATGGCTACAATTTAAGGAACGTGTTTAGTGACGGCATCAGATTCCTAATTGATGGAGAAATGTCTGGTGGCAAGAAAAGCTGCTTCTAGGAGGTTGTCAAGTGTTTTCGCTCAACGATTCCATTCTTGGGTGGTTGGTTTGGCCCTTGTTCCTGTAACTCGAATCCTTGCCCGGTATATCCCATTTTAATTTTACACCATTGTGAACCTTACGCCTTTTTTACTCTCTGATCGAGGTTCTCGGCAATGAAAAATCTTCGTAAACTAAATCACACGTGTATATGTTGACATTTAAGAGATATACAGTCAAGAAAATCAAGGGCAATGTTGATATATATGCGGATTAGACACCAAAAAAAACACTCAACAAATAGCTACAATTTAAGGAATGTGTTTAGTGACGGCATCAGATTCCTAATTGATGGAGAAAGGTCTGGTGGCAAGAAAAGCTGCTTCTAGGAGGTTGTCAAGTGTTTTCACTCGACGATTCCATTCTTGGGTGGTTGGTTTGGCCCTTATTCCTGTAACTCGAATCCTAGCCAGGTGTATCCCATTTTAATTTTACACCATTGTGAACTTTACATCTTTTTTACTCTCTAATCGAGGTTCTCGGCATTGAAAAATCTTCGTAAACTAAATCACACATGTATATATTGACATTTAAGAGATATACAGTCAAGAAAATCAAGGGCAATGGTGATATATATGCGGATTAGACACAAAAAAAACACTCAACAAATGGCTACAATTTAAGGAATGTGTTTAGTGACGGCATCAGATTTCTAATTGATGGAGAAAGGTCTGGTGGCAAGAAAAGCTGCTTCTAGGAGGTTGTCAAGTGTTTTCGCTCGACGATTCCATTCTTGGGTGGTTGGTTTGGCCCTTGTTCCTGTAACTCGAATCCTAGCCAGGTGTATCCCATTTTAATTTTACACCATTTTGAACGTTACGCCTTTTTTACTCTCTTATCGAGGATCTCGGCATTGAAAAATCTTCGTAAACTAAATCACACGTGTATATGTTGACATTTAAGAGATATACAGTCAAGAAAATCAAGGGCAATGGTGATATATATGCGGATTAGACACCAAAAAAAACAATCAACAAATGGCTACAATTTAAGGAATGTGTTTAGTGACGGCATCAGATTCCTAATTGATGGAGAAAGATCTGGTGGCAAGAAAAGCTGCTTCTAGGAGGTTGTCAAGTGTTTTCGCTCGACGATTCCATTCTTGGGTGGTTGGTTTGGCCCTTGTTCCTGTAACTCGAATTCTAGCCCGGTATATCCCATTTTAATTTTACACCATTGTGAACCTTACGCCTTTTTTACTCTCTAATCGAGTTTCTCGGCATTGAAAAATCTTCGTAAACAAAATCACACGTGTATATGTTGACATTTAAGAGATATACAGTCAAGAAAATCAACGGCAATGGTGATATATATGCGGATTAGACACCAAAAAAAATCACACTCAACAAATGGCTACAATTTAAGGAATGTGTTTAGTGACGGCATCAGATTCCTAATTGATGGAGAAAGGTCTGGTGGCAAGAAAAGCTGCTTCTAGGAGGTTGTCAAGTGTTTTCGCTCGACGATTCCATTCTTGGGTGGTTGGTTTGGCCCTTGTTCCTGTAACTCGAATCCTAGCCCGGTATATCCCATTTTAATTTTACACCATTGTGAACCTTACACCTTTTTTACTCTCTAATCGAGTTTCTCGGCCTTGAAAAATCTTCGTAAACTAAATCACACGTGTATATGTTGACATTTAAGAGATATACAGTCAAGAAAATCAAGGGCAATGTTGATATATATGCGGATTAGACACCAAAAAAAAAACACTCAACAAATGGCTACAATTTAAGGAACGTGTTTAGTGACGGCATCAGATTCCTAATTGATGGAGAAATGTCTGGTGGCAAGAAAAGCTGCTTCTAGGAGGTTGTCAAGTGTTTTCGCTCGACGATTCCATTCTTGGGTGGTTGGTTTGGCCCTTGTTCCTGTAACTCGAATCCTAGCCAGGTGTATCCCATTTTAATTCTACACCATTGTGAACCTTACGCCATTTTTACTCTCTAATCGAGGTTCTCGGCATTGAAAAATCTTCGTAGACTAAATCACACGTGTATATGGTGACATTTAAGAGATATACAGTCAAGAAAATCAAGGGCATTGGTGATATATATGCGGATTAGACACCAAAAAAAATCACACTCAACAAATGGCTACAATTTAAGGAATGTGTTTAGTGACGGCATCAGATTCCTAATTGATGGAGAAAGGTCTGGTGGCAAGAAAAGCTGCTTCTAGGAGGTTTTCAAGTGTTTTCGCTCAACGATTCCATTCTTGGGTGGTTGGTTTGGCCCTTGTTCCTGTAACTCGAATCCTAGCCCGGTATATCCCATTTTAATTTTACACCATTGTGAACCTTACCCCTTTTTTACTCTCTAATGGAGGTTCTCGGCATTGAAAAATCTTTGTAAACTAAATCACACGTGTATATGTTGACATTTAAGAGATATACAGTCAAGAAAATCAAGGGAAATGGTGATATATATGCGGATTAGACACAAAAAAAAATCACTCAACAAATGGCTACAATTTAAGGAATGTGTTTAGTGACGGCATCAGATTCCTAATTGATGGAGAAAGGTCTGGTGGTAAGAAAAGCTGCTTCTAGGAGGTTGTCAAGTGTTTTCACTCAACGATTCCATTCTTGGGTGGTTGGTTTGGCCCTTGTTCCTGTAACTCGAATCCTAGCCCGGTATATCCCATTTTAATTTTACACCATTGTGAACCTTACGCCTTTTTTACTCTCTGATCGAGGTTCTCGGCATTGAAAAATCTTCGTAAACTAAATCACACGTGTATATGTTGACATTTAAGAGATATACAATCAAGAAAATCAAGGGAAATGTTGATATATATGCGGATTAGCCACCAAAAAAAACATTCAACAAATAGCTACAATTTAAGGAATGTGTTTAGTGACGGCATCAGATTCCTAATTGATGGAGAAAGGTCTGGTGGCAAGAAAAGCTGCTTCTAGGAGGTTGTCAAGTGTTTTCACTCGACGATTCCATTCTTGGGTGGTTGGTTTGGCCCTTGTTCCTGTAACTCGAATCCTAGCCAGGTGTATCCCATTTTAATTTTACTCCATTGTGAACTTTACGTCTTTTTTACTCTCTAATCGAGGATCTCGGCATTGAAAAATCTTTGTAAACTAAATCACACGTGTATATATTGACATTTAAGAGATATACAGTCAAGAAAATCAAGGGCAATGGTGATATATATGCGGATTAGACAAAAAAAAAACACTCAACAAATGGCTACAATTTAAGGAATGTGTTTAGTGACGGCATCAGATTCCTAATTGATGGAGAAAGGTCTGGTGGCAAGAAAAGCTGCTTCTAGGAGGTTGTCAAGTATTTTCGCTCGACGATTCCATTCTTGGGTGGTTGGTTTGGCCCTTGTTCCTGTAACTCGAATCCTAGCCAGGTGTATCCCATTTTAATTTTACACCATTGTGAACGTTACGCCTTTTTTACTCTCTTATCGAGTTTCTCGGCATTGAAAAATCTTCGTAAACTAAATCACACGTGTATATGTTGACATTTAAGAGATATACAGTCAAGAAAATCAAGGGCAATGGTGATATATATGCGGATTAGACACCAAAAAAAACAATCAACAAATGGCTACAATTTAAGGAATGTGTTTAGTGACGGCATCAGATTCCTAATTGATGGAGAAAGGGCTGGTGGCAAGAAAAGCTGCTTCTAGGAGGTTGTTAAGTGTTTTCGCTCGACGATTCCATTCTTGGGTGGTTGGTTTGGCCCTTGTTCCTGTAACTCGAATCCTAGCCAGGTGTATCCCATTTTAATTTTAAACCATTGTGAACCTGACGCCTTTTTTACTCTCTGATCGAGGTTCTCGGCATTGAAAAATCTTCGTAAACTAAATCACACGTGTATATGTTGACATTTAAGAGATATACAGTCAAGAAAATCAAGGGCAATGGTGATATATATGCGGATTAGACACCAAAAAAAAAACACTCAACAAATGGCTACAATTTAAGGAATGTGTTTAGTGACGGCATCAGATTCCTAATTGATGGAGAAAGGTCTGGTGGCAAGAAAAGCTGCTTCTAGAAGGTTGTCAAGCGTTTTCGCTCGACGATTCAATTCTTGGGTGGTAGGTTTGGCCCTTGTTCCTGTAACTCGAATCTTAGCTCGGTATATCATATTTAAATTTTACACCATTGTGAACCTTACGCCTTTTTTACTCTCTGATCGAGGTTCTCGGCATTGAAAAATCTTCGTAAAGTAAATCACACGTGTATATGTTGACATTTAAGAGATATAAAGTCAAGAAAATCAAGGGCAATGGTGATATATATGCGGATTAGACACAAAAAAAAACACTCAACAAATGGCTACAATTTAAGGAATGTGTTTAGTGACGGCATCAGATTCATAATTGATGGAGAAAGGTCTGGTGGCAAGAAAAGCTGCTTCTAGGAGGTTGTCAAGTGTTTTTGCTCGACGATTCCATTCTTGGGTGGTTGGTTTGTGTAACACCTCGAAAATTCACGTCCTATAATGTGTTGACACGTGTCATATGTTTAAAACGTGTGAAAGAATATTATAGAAGGAATAAAGTTGACAAACGTGGAAAGTATGTGAGTATACGTATTCTAAGTGTCAACTGTGAATAAATATAATGTACATTAACCCTACAAGATGCTCGTACCTTCAAACGAATAAATCATGGATCATACGAAGCTAAAAGTGAGAGATTACAAACTACTGGGGCTAAATGTGTCAACATGTTTAATTTATACCTCTGAGTGACCTTTTGACAAACCCGAAGCTTTGTAACGGTTAATTATGCTCACTAGAATACACGGTTTAAATTTCGTAAAGTTTCGTTAACGTATGAGAAAGTTATGATCAAATTCGTGTGCGAAGGGTTAAAGCGTAAACGTTGAAAGTTATGACCTTTCGGGTTAACCGGAAGTGTCCAGGGACTTGGCAAAGTGGGTATAAGTCCTAAAGTCCTTGTGGGCAAATATAAGGGGGTCAAAATGCAAGAAATAACCTTGGTTGCCCTTTCAAAGAGCCAACGGTCAACATTGCAATAAATAGAAAATTTAAAAATCTGATTCGCAGGCCCAGGCGGCCCGCTTTGGGTTCTGCTAAACGGGAGGCGGGCCGCGTCAGGCCGCCAGATGCAGAAAACGGGGACAGACCCCTGGAAACGCGCAGAATCGATCTTAAACGACATTTTAACATGGTGGGCGACCCCTAAACTGTACTAGGGCACTAGAGACACATGTTGGATGGTTGTGGTCGATCATAGAGTTATGTGTCAACATATTGTGGTGATAATTTCACTATAAAAGGCCATTGTGTGCAATGTTGTTCTTCACACCATTCTCTGCCTTATCTGATCAATTCTGGAGCTCTCAAGCAGGTCCAACTGATCATATCTCGTGCATAGGACTCTTGTAAGTCTGCTAGTCCTTCTTTAATTGAGTTTAGCTTGTTTAATTAGCTAAAAGTCAAACCGTCGTAATTACGGTTTGACTTCGAGATTAGTCAACAATGGCTCAGTCATATCTCGAATCAAAAGTAGTTATAGGTTGGTATTTAGGTGGGTAATAAACCCTCAAAAGGGTTCCCCCTGATTACCACTCTAACCAGGTCAAAAGTCGGGTCAAACTTATATTTAAAAAGTCAACAGGAAGGCTAAAATGCCATTTTTGCATAATTAACATTGTAGATCAAATACAACCTGTTGGATCATTGTTATAACTTGGTAATAAGTTTAAGAACATGTCTAGACATGTTCAACCCGACAATTTCTTGTTTAGACCCGGTTCGGAACCAAAAGTCACATAGTTTGACTTTCACTTTGACTTTCAGTTCTGACCCGTTTAGGCATGTTTTAGAAATGCCTCAGAGCTTTAATTGGACTAGGTTACATGTTAGAATAACCCTCTGTGATGTTACTCCTTGGTTCATTAGTTATCCAATTAATATGCATGTTTCCGTTAATCGCTCATATGTTGACCATTATGCCCTTATTACCTTAAAACATGATTTATGAAAATGTAAAAGTGTAGAAACCTTAATTACTGATATATAAACTTGTATGCAAAGTTTGACATCAGTTTGACTTGTAGATTAAGAGTTATGCTCATTATCGCAAAATGAATGCTTTATGTTAATAAAACGGCGTAATTAGCGTATAGCCTAGTTAAGCCTACTTTTTGATATCAAATATTTTACCCACTGATGTAATATATTATTTTGGGATTTTTAAAGATTTTTAATTAATTTTAGGCTGAGCATAACTAGTAGTCGTAGGCTTAATCCGGTAATTGTCGGTTTTGCCCTTACGGGCCATAAAATGAGTTTTACATATCTAAACGACTCCAAACCTTTTGCTACTGATCACATATGATAAATAAAGTATTTTAAGCCTTCTGGAAATATAAAATATCAGATTTAAGTATCGAACCCGGAAATGGCCTTTAATCGCCTTATTAAGCGTTTTTAACGCATAGTATGTAATAAAATTATATTGAACATACCCGGGTTGATACCTACTGATATATAAGGCAAATTATAATATTTTAACAGTAAGCAAAGGTCGATAAACTCAGACTTCAGTTTTGAGCTTTTCGGCTTATGTGAAATTACCAAAATACCCCTACGGGGCATAGTTTGGTTAAATTTAACAAACTTCACATATATGCTTTAACCTACTGATATAACTTAGAAAATTATGTATTTTTACTGATTACATCAGACCTGTAACTCAGGTTGTTACTTAAACGCTTTTATAAACTTTTAAATGACCAAACTACCCCTACGGGGCCTAGTTTGTGTTTAAACACGTTTCGGGCATAATGAAAGGCATCTTACTGATGTCACAACCTATTTGAGGCATAATTAACTTAGGAAACCTGTATATAGCTCTCATGAATACCCGTAACGCTTATTACGCGTACGGTTCGGTTTATGTAACAAGTTTACATAAATTAGCCGAAACGGGTCAAACCTTAACGGTTTTATCTCAAAATCCAGAATGTGAATAATAAACCCATATTAAACAAGTCTTCAAACTTGTCGGGTCTAAATCACATTCTATCCGGTCTTCGCTTAATCGTGCGTACGAACCGTATCTTTGAAACTAGCCGGTCTAAGCTTAAGCTTAATTAAAAGACCCGTTAGGATTCTAATAGGTTATTATAAAACCTTCGTTCCAGATTAGGAGGACCAGTAAAAGCTACGTGCATTTTGCTTATTGTGATTTATACATTGCTCAGGTAAATACTTTTAACTTATTTTCCCTATACGGGCTTGGGTTACGGTATATAGCATACCGCTTGATCGGGCATCAAATCTCCACCGTTAGGTGGGTAGTTGAATAATTTGATCGGCTCGTTTAAACAGTCTTGTTACTTAAAGCCTTTGGGGGGTTAATGACCATGTCCCGGATATCCTTGGCATCATCTTACGAGATGGCCACGACCTGAGCATGAGGTGTAGGCGTACACCTGTCAGTGTATAACTCTATATTGTGGTGTGTCTATTGATCTTTAACCCGGACAAGATCCGGGCTACTGAACGCACAAGGAACATGTAATTCGTTCACAAGATTATAATATTAAATAATTCTCCCAAGTTATAAAAATATTTATGCCATGTGCATCCAAACCAATTTTAAATCATTTTTCAAAATGAGTCAGTTGATTGTATTTACCAGTGTAAACTGACGTATTTTCCCAAAAAGACTGAATGCAGGTACTAAACGAAATTGGCTGGATTGTCTCCTTAGCATCAATAAAAAGTCTCGCAAGATTAGGATGCTTGAAGTCTGTTGAACCATTAATATTATTTTATTCCGATCCGACTGTGGATAAACTTCCGGATATTGTTACATCGATAAACAATATTAAATTCGGTTGTATTATATCTTTTTAAATTGCTTCCGCTGTGCATATTGATTATTGTGTTGTTTGACTATTATGTTGCCAACCACGTCACGATACTCCCCCACCGGGCCCACCGGTGACACGTGGAAATCGGGGTGTGACAGGTTGGTATCAGAGCCAACTCTGAGTGAATTAAACACTAGCCTTTTGTGTTTAATCTCAGTTACACAATTGCACATATCTAAACCTTCGAGTCTAGACATATAACATAGGACAAATTCCACCTTATTCGGTTTTTGTTTTGTCCTTTAGAGTTTATATTTGTTTTTGTTATCTCATATTATTATGACAGGATTTGAATATGCCGCCAACATTTTTCCGAAGGAGAGGAAGAGGCAAGGGGCCAGTCACCGCCCCCAACGACAATGAAGCTGGACCATCGCACGCGTGAGCTCCGTCTACTACCGAGAGTGACGACCCTCGGCAGAACAGGAGAAACCTGTTTGAACCAGCAAGAGGATCAGTATCACACAGCTCTACACCGCCGGTCCAAAACCCGTATGGGCCACAACCGGACTACGAGCCGAACAACCCTCAGCCTTCCTTCATACCATTACAGAGATCCCTGTCTCATCATTCTTTCGGGGGTCCAACACCAGTTTTCAGGGGCCGGTTTGACCCGGCCAATTACATTCAAGAACCCGTGGGTTTTAACTCACTGGGGCCAGATGATCACTTCTCTGGGGATAATGCGGACGACATGGACGAGGATACTGATCCCGTCGAACCGGCAAGTGGCACTCCAAACCACCCGATCGAGATCTCCGACGGATCTTCATTCCACGGATCACCCTATGTTGGTCCGGATAGCTTTCAAGCTATGTTCACTCGGCACGAGTGGTACTATACACCTCCTCACCATTCGTCGCCCCCTCAGCAGCAGCAGCCGCAGCAGCATCATCAAGATTCCTCTGGGAACCCCCGATTTGTGGCAGTTACGCCACCACCTCCGCCGCCACCAGTTCAGCCGGCACCTCCTCAACCGCCAAGGCGTAGGAGAACCGGTGCCCGCATGTCGGCACGAGCAGGGGACTTCCATTTCAGTTCCCCACGTCAATCTAGTGGCAGCCACTACCCGCCACATCAGGAGGACCCACAAATGGGTGGACCTTCACAACCAGCTGTACCACAGCCACCGCCAATGGGTTTTGACAACCCAATTCCAGCGTACACGGGTACCATGGCGTATAACCCGTTTGAACCACCGACTCATCACAACTATGGTTACGCGGAGGCCGACCCATACATGGTAGCAGCAGACTACAACACCCAAGGACCCTATGGGGATCCATGGGGGGTAGGTTACCCGACTCAGGGATACCAGATACCACCTAGGCCTATTATACGGGCTCAATCGCAACCGCCTAGGTTCTCCCCACCCGAACGTGAAGAAATCCTGCAGAGGCTGGATGAAGTGGAGCGAGGCTTCCACCGTGACCGTAGGGAGAGGCAGACGTTCTTCCAAGGATTAGCAAGTTTGATCAAAGGGAAGAGTAAGAAGGATCATTGAATCCTTCCACTGTTGTTTTTCCTTATATCCAATAAGCCCCTGCGTGGGCCTGTATTTGTTTAAGCCCCTGCGTGGGTATGTATGTGTGTTTAATTTGACCCCTGCGTGGGTCTAATTTCCGTTAACCCCTGCGTGGGTATGATGTTTGCTTAAAGTCCCTGCGTGGACTATCATGTCTGTTTAAAGTCCCTGCGTGGACAAGTATGTTGATTGACCCCTACATGGGTAATTGTTTGTTGAAAAGACCCGTTTAGGGCAGTATGTAATATTTTGAATAAATTAATGGAATGTTTGTTTTATAAATTTCATGTTTGCCATTTTGTGCATAAATAAATTATAAATGAAATAAATAAATTAAAATCATTCCTTTTAAATTAATCTGCCTATGTAATTATAAATTAAGAATCTTAAAGTGTGAAACCTAGCCTTTTGGTCATTATAAGACCGGGCCAAGATGGTAAGACCTGTTCAAAAGATTCAAATCCAAGTTAACATCTGAAAACATGTTAACACTCCTGGCAGAAGTGATTCGTTAAAATCACACGTCATAGTATATGTATAAGGATTCTTTAGAAGATTCCTAACCCAATTTAATGATCTCTGAATCAAGGGTTCAAATCATCAATTAAGATAATCATATTTTTACCATACGTGGTAATACGTGCCTACGGGCCCTGCTCATTTCCATATGAGCCAAAAGACAGTGGTAGCTATGACTCCCTGTCAAATAAAGGTAATGAACTAGGTTCAAACCTCAAATGCTTTGATTCTCTGCAATCCTAGCATATAATTTATAATTGTCCTTGTGACTAGGCCTATTGTGCCGGTATACCTCAAATGCTTTGATTCTCTGCAATCCTAGCATATAATTTATAATTGTCCTTGTGACTAGGCCTATTGTGACAGTATACCTTAAATGTTTGATTCTCTGAAATCAAAGATTAAATTAAAAGTGTCCACGTGACTAGGCCTTATGTGCCATAAATAAAACTGTTATTGTTTTATACTTAGGATACATTATTAAAGAAATCCTAAATGAATATGATTTATAAACTATCCCAATATGGTCTCTGTACCATGGTTAAAGAATTGCCATAAAAGACAATTCCATAAACTCCCAAATAAACTATTGTCCTTGTTTTCTGCAACAGTTCAATTTTAAATGGCTAACTCGGACGAGGGTAATAGTCATCCAGTGGAGGTTAATAATGACGCCCGAGTAAATCTAACGGGTGCGGAATTGAAAGCGATCATAGACGGCGCTGTTACACAGGCTTTGGAAAGGCAGTATGAAGAGTACAGTGGGACTCGTAGTAGGACCCAATCTACACAGCCTTCAAAGCCACCGCCCAAGAAGGACGACCCGAAGAAAGATAATGATCGACGCTCCTTGAACCACAGTGCTCCATCTCAGCAGGTTATACGTAATCAAGGGCCCCGTGACAAAGGTTGCACGTATAAATATTTTGTTTCTTGCAAGCCCCGGGATTTCACTGGGGAGAAGGGAGCCATTGACTGTATGACATGCCTGGATGAGATGGATACGGTTGTAGACATCAGCGGATGTGCTGAGAGAGACGTGGTTAAGTTTGTGTCGCAGTCTTTTAAGGGTGAAGTGTTAGCATGGTGGAGATCTCTGATTGAGGCCACCGGAAAAATCCCATTGTACAATATGTCGTGGGATCAATTTGTTGCCCTTATCAGGGAAAATTACTGCCCTCAACATGAGGTGGAGAAGATAGAGTCCGATTTTCTATCCTTGGTGATGACAAACCTTGACTGTCAAGCTTACCTAACGAGCTTCAACACGATATCTCGGTTGGTTTCATATCTGGTAACCCCGGAGCCAAAAAGAATCGCTCGTTTTATCGGTGGTTTAGCCCCCGAGATCAAGGCAAGCGTGAAAGCTTCTCGGCCAGCTACTTTTAGATCAGTAGCTGACATTTCCTTATCCCTCACTCTGGATGCGGTCAGGCAGAGATCGCTGAGGAATAAGGAGGCTGAGAAGAGAAAGCGTGAAGATGATGGATCACGTAGATCGAACAAGAAACACCGTGGGAACGGTGATAACAAGAAAGGATCGGAGTCAAGGAGAGAAGGGCATCACTCTAGTGAGAAGCCCAAATGCAAAATTTGCAAGAAGCAGCACTTTGGAAAGTGCAGACTCGAGTCGAACTCTCAGACTCAGTCAAAACCCTTTGCTTGTGGTATTTGCAAGTCCACGGATCACAAAACCTTGGATTGCAAGAAGATAAAAGACGCAACATGCTACCGTTGCAATGAAAAGGGGCACATTAAGACCAACTGCCCAAAATACAACAAGAAGCCTGAAGAGGCCAAGAAGACTAATGCAAGAGTCTTCAGAATGGACGCAAAAGAAGCGGTTCTAGACGACAACGTTATTACAGGTACTTTCCTTGTAAATGACGTATATGCTAGAGTACTTTTTGATTCTGGCGCTGATAAGTCGTTTGTAGACAATAAGTTTTGTGAACTGTTGAAATTACCTGTCAAAACCATAAAGTGAACTATGAGGTGGAGTTAGCAGATGGCACCCTAGAAACCGTCTCTACTGTGTTAGATGGATGTGTTATATCCATTAAGAACCATTCTTTTCCTCTGTCTCTACTTCCCTTCAAGTTGGCCGGTTTTGACATAGTTCTGGGTATGGACTGGTTATCTCATAACCAGGCCCAAATCGTCTGCAACATGAAGCAAGTAATAATAAGGACTCCGTCTGGTGAACCACTTACCATTTGGGGAGATACCCAGTATGGACTGCCTGAGCAAGTGACTATGCTCAAGGCTTCCAAGTGTTTGAAGAAGGGGTGTGTCATTTACATGGCGCAAGTGATTATTGAGGAGCCTAAACCGAAGATAGAAGACATCCCTGTCATTTCTGAATACCCAGAAGTTTTTCCTGAAGATCTACCTGGATTACCACCAGATAGACAAGTCGAATTCAGAATCGATATCATCCCCGGAGCAGCACCAGTTGCTAGAGCACCATACAGATTGGCACCCACAGAAATGAAGGAGTTGAGGATGCAGCTAGACGAATTGCTGGCTAAAGGTTTCATTAGACCTAGTTCATCTCCTTAGGGAGCGCCAATCTTGTTTGTCAAGAAGAAGGATGGGTCGATGCGTCTGTGCATCGACTATCGCGAGCTTAATAAAGTCACGATCAAGAATAGGTATCCTTTGCCCAGGATCGACGATTTGTTCGATCAGCTTCAAGGGGCAAGTTACTTCTCGAAGATTGATTTGAGGTCAGGCTACCATCAGTTGAAGGTTAAAGATGAAGACGTGCACAAGACTGCATTTAGGACTCGTTATGGTCACTACGAGTTCCTAGTGATGCCGTTTGGGCTCACTAATGCACCAGCCGCATTCATGGATCTCATGAATCGCGTCTGCAAGCCTTACTTGGATAAATTCGTCATCGTTTTCATCGACGACATTCTCATTTATTCTAAGAACCAAGCTGACCATGAGAAACACCTTAGATATATTCTCAAACTTCTACATCAGGAGAAGCTCTATGCCAAATTCTCCAAGTGTGAATTTTGGCTACGAGAAGTCCAATTCCTTGGACACGTGGTCAGTGAGCGTGGAATCCAGGTGGATCCCGCTAAGGTTGAAGCCGTAATGAACTGGCAAGAGCCAAAGATGCCTACAGAGATTCGTAGCTTCCTGGGATTGGCAGGATATTACAGGCGTTTCATTGAAATTTTTTCAAGGATTGCTGCGCCCCTAACCTCCTTAACTAAGAAGAAGGTTAAGTTTGTTTGGGGCCCTAAGCAGCAAGAATCCTTTGATATTCTAAAGCAAAAGTTGAGCAACGCCCCAGTACTGACATTGCCAGATGGAATAGAAGAATTTGTGGTTTATTGTGATGCTTCACACACTGGCATGGGGTGTGTGCTTATGCAGAAAGGCAAAGTTATTGCCTACGCTTCAAGACAGTTAAAGGTGCATGAAAAGAATTACACCACCCACGACTTGGAGTTGGGTGCCGTTGTGTTCGCACTAAAGCTTTGGAGGCACTATCTATATGGTGTCAAGTGTGTGATTTATTCTGATCACAAGAGCCTCCAACATCTGTTTAATCAGAAGGAACTAAACATGAGGCAGCGCCGTTGGATGGAAACTTTAAATGATTATGATTGTGAAATCAGATATCATCCCAGCAAGGCGAATGTAGTCGCCGATGCCTTGAGTCGGAAGGAAAGGGTGAAACCTATCCGAATCAATGCCAAGCGCATGGAGATAAAGAATAATTTGATTGAAAGGTTGTTAGCTGCACAGAAGGAAGCTGTGTTGGAAGCTAACTATCCTAATGAAAAGCTAGGAGTAACTGAGGAGCAGTTAACTCTTAGCAAGGACGGCATTTTACGATTAAATGGACGAATATGGGTTCCAATTTATGGAGGTCTTCGAGATGTCATCCTCCAGGAAGCCCATAGTTCCAAATACTCCGTTCATCCTGGAGCTGATAAGATGTACCAGGATCTAAAGGCAAATTATTGGTGGATAGGCTTGAAGAAGTCTGTAGCCACTCATGTAGCTAAATGCTTGACATGTGCGCAAGTCAAAGCCGAGCATCAGAAACCGTCAGGTTTGCTACAACAGCCTGAACTTCTTACATGGAAGTGGGAAATGGTAACTATGGATTTCATCACCAAGTTGCCAAAGACAAGGAAAGGCAATGATACAATATGGGTTATAGTTGACAGACTGACTAAGTCAGCTCATTTCTTACCCATCAAGGAGACTTATAGCTCCGATATGTTAGCCCAGTTATACATTGATAAGATTGTAGCCTTACATGGCATACCTGTGGCTATTATCTCTGATCGAGATACTAGGTACACGTCGCATTTTTGGAAGAGTTTCCAACAATCTTTGGGCACACGTTTGAATTTTAGTACGGCTTATCATCCTCAGACTGACGGTCAGAGTGAGCGTACTATTCAAACGTTGGAAGACATGCTACGTGCATGTGCGATCGATTTGGGTGGTAGTTGGGATAAAAACCTACCATTAATCGAATTCTCCTACAACAATAGCTACCATACCAGCATTAAGGCTGTGCCTTTCGAGGCATTATACGGTAGAAAGTGTAGATCGCCTATTTGTTGGGCGGAAGTTGGAGATGTCCAGTTATCAGGACCAAAGATCGTGTTCGAAGCGACGGACAAGATTGTCCAGATTCGTGACCGTCTCAAAGCTGCCCGGGATAGGCAGAAAAGTTACGCTGATCCTAAGCGTAAGGATTTTCACTTCGAAGTAGGTGACAAAGTCCTACTTAAAGTGTCACCCTGGAAGGGAGTGATGTGGTTTGGTAAGAAAGGCAAGCTAAGCCCGAGATACATAGGACCTTTCGAGGTTATCGAACGTGTCGGGTCAGTTGCCTATAAGTTAAACTTACCGGAAGAGCTCAGTGGAATTCACAATGTGTTCCACATCTGCAATCTAAAGAAGTGCTTCGCTGATGGATCGCTGGTTATACCACATACAGATGTACATATAGATGAGAGCTTGAAGTTTGTGGAAAAACCTTTGTCGATTGAAGATCGACAGGTGAAGAAGCTTCGAAGGAAGCATGTACCTATTGTAAAGGTCAAATGGGATGCCCGTAGAGGTCCCGAATTCACGTGGGAGGTTGAATCCACGATGAAAGAAAAGTACCCTTACTTATTTCAGTAAATCTCGGGTCGAGATTTATTTTAAGGGGGTGAGGATGTAACACCTCGAAAATTCACGTCCTATAATATGTTGACACGTGTCATATGTTGAAAACGTGTGAAAGAATATTATAGAAGGACTAAAGTTGACAAACGTGGAAAGTATGTGAGTATACGTATTCTAAGTGTCAACTGTGAATAAATACAATGTACATTAACCCTACAAGATGCTCGTACCTTCAAACGAATAAATCATGGATCATACGAAGCTAAAAGTGACAGATTACAAACTACAGGGGCTAAATGTGTCAACATGTTTAATTTATACCTCTGAGTGACCGTTTGACAAACCCGAAGCTTTGTAACGGTTAATTATGCTCACTAGAATACACGGTTTAAATTTCGTAAAGTTTCGTTAACGTATGAGAAAGTTATGATCAAATTTGTGTGCGAAGGGTTAAAGCGTAAACGTTGAAAGTTATGACCTTTCGGGTTAACCGGAAGTGTCCAGGGACTTGGCAAAGTGGGTATAAGTCCTAAAGTCCTTGTGGGTAAATATAAGGGGGTCAAAATGCAAGAAATAACCTTGGTTGCCCTTTCAAAGAGCCAAGGGTCAACATTGCAATAAATAGAAAATTTAAAAATCTGATTCGCAGGCCCAGGCGGCCCGCTTTGGGTTCTGCTAAACGGGAGGCGGGCCGCGTCAGGCCGCCAGATGCAGAAAACGGGGACAGGCCCCTGGAAATGCGCAGAATCGATCTTAAATGACATTTTAACATGGTGGGCGACCCCTAAACTGTACTAGGGCACTAGAGACACATGTTGGATGGTTGTGGTCGATCATAGAGTTATGTGTCAACATATTGTGGTGATAATTTCACTATAAAAGGCCATTGTGTGCAATGTTGTTCTTCACACCATTCTCTGCCTTATCTGATCAATTCTGGAGCTCTCAAGCAGGTCCAACTGATCATATCTCGTGCATAGGACTCTTGTAAGTCTGCTAGTCCTTCTTTAATTGAGTTTAGCTTGTTTAATTAGCTAAAAGTCAAACCGTCGTAATTACGGTTTGACTTCGAGATTAGTCAACAATGGCTCAGTCATATCTCGAATCAAAAGTAGTTATAGGTTGGTATTTAGGTGGGTAATAAACCCTCAAAAGGGTTCCCCCTGATTACCACTCTAACCAGGTCAAAAGTCGGGTCAAACTTATATTTAAAAAGTCAACAGGAAGGCTAAAATGCCATTTTTGCATAATTAACATTGTAGATCAAATACAACCTGTTGGATCATTGTTATAACTTGGTAATAAGTGTAAGAACATGTCTAGACATGTTCAACCCGATAATTTCCTGTTTAGACCCGGTTCGGAACCGAAAGTCACATAGTTTGACTTTCACTTTGACTTTCAGTTCTGACCCGTTTAGGCATGTTTTAGAAATGCCTCAGAGCTTTAATTGGACTAGGTTACATGTTAGAATAACCCTCTGTGATGTTACTCCTTGGTTCATTAGTTATCCAATTAATATGCATGTTTCCGTTAATCGCTCATATGTTGACCATTATGCCCTTATTACCTTAAAACATGATTTATGAAAATGTAAAAGTGTAGAAACCTTAATTACTGATATATAAACTTGTATGCAAAGTTTGACATCAGTTTGACTTGTAGATTAAGAGTTATGCTCATTATCGCAAAATGAATGCTTTATGTTAATAAAACGGCGTAATTAGCGTATAGCCTAGTTAAGCCTACTTTTTGATATCAAATCTTTTACCCACTGATGTAATATATTATTTTGGGATTTTTAAAGATTTTTAATTAATTTTAGGCTGAGCATAACTAGTAGTCGTAGGCTTAATCCGGTAATTGTCGGTTTTGCCCTTACGGGCCATAAAATGAGTTTTACATATCTAAACGACTCCAAACCTTTTGCTACTGATCACATATGATAAATAAATTATTTTAAGCCTTCTGGAAATATAAAAATATCAGATTTAAGTATCGAACCCGGAAATGGCCTTTAATCGCCTTATTAAGCGTTTTTAACGCATAGTATGTAATAAAATTATATTGAACATACCCGGGTTGATACCTACTGATATATAAGGCAAATTATAATATTTTAACAGTAAGCAAAGGTTGATAAACTCAGACTTCAGTTTTGAGCTTTTCGGCTTATGTGAAATTACCAAAATACCCCTACGGGGCATAGTTTGGTTAAATTTAACAAACTTCACATATATGCTTTAACCTACTGATATAACTTAGCAAATTATGTATTTTTACTGATTACATCAGACCTGTAACTCAGGTTGTTACTTAAACGCTTTTATAAACTTTTAAATGACCAAACTACCCCTACGGGGCCTAGTTTGTGTTTAAACACGTTTCGGGCATAATGAAAGGCATCTTACTGATGTCACAACATATTTGAGGCATAATTAACTTAGGAAACCTGTATATAGCTCTCATGAATACCCGTAACGCTTATTAAGTGTACGGTTCGGTTTATGTAACAAGTTTACATAAATTAGCCGAAACGGGTCAAACCTTAACGGTTTTATCTCAAAATCCAGAATGTGAATAATAAACCCATATTAAACAAGTCTTCAAACTTGTCGAGTCTAAATCACATTCTATCCGGTCTTCGCTTAATCGTGCGTACGAACCGTATCTTTGAAACTAGCCGGTCTAAGCTTAAGCTTAATTAAAAGACCCGTTAGGATTCTAATAGGTTATTATAAAACCTTCGTTCCAGATTAGGAGGACCAGTAAAAGCTACGTGCATTTTGCTTATTGTGATTTATACATTGCTCAGGTAAATACTTTTAACTTATTTTCCCTATACGGGCTTGGGTTACGGTATATAGCATACCGCTTGATCGGGCATCAAATCTCCACCGTTAGGTGGGTAGTTGAATAATTTGATCGGCTCGTTTAAACAGTCTTGTTACTTAAAGCCTTTGGGGGGTTAATGACCATGTCCCGGATATCCTTGGCATCATCTTACGAGATGGCCACGACCTGAGCACGAGGTGTAGGCGTACACCTGTCAGTGTATAACTCTATATTGTGGTGTGTCTATTGATCTTTAACCCGGACAAGATCCGGGCTACTGAACGCACAAAGAACATGTAATTCGTTCACAAGATTATAATATTAAATAATTCTCCCAAGTTATAAAAATATTTATGCCATGTGCATCCAAACCAACTTTAAATCATTTTTCAAAATGAGTCAGTTGATTGTATTTACCAGTGTAAACTGACGTATTTTCCCAAAAAGACTGAATACAGGTACTAAACGAAATTGGCTGGATTGTCTCCTTAGCATCAATAAAAAGTCTCGCAAGATTAGGATGCTTGAAGTCTGTTGAACCATTAATATTATTTTATTCCGATCCGACTGTGGATAAACTTCCGGATATTGTTACATCGATAAACAATATTAAATTCGGTTGTATTATATCTTTTTAAATTGCTTCCGCTGTGCATATTGATTATTGTGTTGTTTGACTATTATGTTGCCAACCACGTCACGATACTCCCCCACCGGGCCCACCGGTGACACGTGGAAATCGGGGTGTGACAGTTTGGCCCTTGTTCCTGTAACTCGAATCCTAGCCCGGTATATCCCATTTTAATTTTACACCATTGTGAACCTTACGCCTTTTTTACTCTCTAATCGAGTTTCTCGGCATTGAAAAATCTTCGTAAACAAAATCACACTTGTATATGGTGACATTTAAGAGATATACAGTCAAGAAAATCAACGGCAATGGTGATATATATGCGGATTAGACACCAAAAAAAAATCACACTCAACAAATGGCTACAATTTAAGGAATGTGTTTAGTGACGGCATCAGATTCCTAATTGATGGAGAAAGGTCTGGTGGCAAGAAAAGCTGCTTCTAGGAGGTTGTCAAGTGTTTTCGCTCGACGATTCCATTCTTGGGTGGTTGGTTTGGCCCTTGTTCCTGTAACTCGAATCCTAGCCCGGTATATCCCATTTTAATTTTACACCATTGTGAACCTTACATCTTTTTTACTCTCTGATCGAGGTTCTCGGCATTGAAAAATCTTCGTAAACTAAATCACACGTGTATATGTTGACATTTAAGAGATATACAGTCAAGAAAATCAAGGGCAATGGTGATATATATATGCGGATTAGACACCAAAAAAAACACTCAACAAATGGCTACAATTTAAGGAATGTGTTTAGTGACGGCATCAGATTCCTAATTGATGGAGAAAGGTCTGGTGGCAAGAAAAGCTGCTTCTTGGAGGTTGTCAAGTGTTTTCGCTCGACGATTCCATTCTTGGGTGGTTGGTTTGGCCCTTGTTCCTGTAACTCGAATCCTAGCCCGGTATATCTAATTTTAATTTTACACCATTGTGAACCTTACATTTTTTTTACTCTCTGATCGAGGTTCTCGGCATTGAAAAATCTTCGTAAAGTAAATCACACGTGTATATGTTGACATTTAAGAGATATACAGTCAAGAAAATCAAGGGCAATGGTGATATATATGCGGATTAGACACCAAAAAAAAACAATCAACAAATGGCTACAATTTAAGGAATGTGTTTAGTGACGGCATCAGATTCCTAATTGATGGAGAAAGGTCTGGTGGCAAGAAAAGCTGCTTCTAAGAGGTTGTCAAGTGTTTTCGCTCGACGATTCCATTCTTGGGTGGTTGGTTTGGACCTTATTCCTGTAACTCGAATCCTAGCCCGGTATATCCCATTTTAATTTTACACCATTGTGAACCTTACATCTTTTTTACTCTCTGATCGAGGTTCTCGGCATTGAAAAATCTTCGTAAACTAAATCACACGTGTATATGTTGACATTTAAGAGATATACAGTCAAGAAAATCAAGGGCAATGGTGATATATATGCGGATTAGACACAAAAAAAAAACACTCAACAAATGGCTACAATTTAAGGAATGTGTTTAGTGACGGCATCAGATTCCTAATTGATGGAGAAAGGTCTGGTGGCAAGAAAAGCTGCTTCTAGGAGGTTGTCAAGTGTTTTCGCTCGACGATTCCATTCTTGGGTGGTTGGTTTGGCCCTTGTTCCTGTAACTCGAATCCTAGCCCGGTATATCCCATTTTAATTTTACACCATTGTGAAACTTACGCCTTTTTTACTCTTTAATCGAGTTTCTCAGCATTGAAAAATCTTTGTAAACAAAATCACACGTGAATATGTTGACATTTAAGAGATATACAGTCAAGAAAATCAACGGCAATGGTGATATATATGCGGATTAGACACCAAAAAAAATCACACTCAACAAATGGCTACAATTTAAGGAATGTGTTAAGTGATGGCATCAGATTCCTATTCCTAATTGATGGAGAAATGTCTGGTGGCAAGAAAAGCTTCTTCTAGGAGGTTGTCAAGTGTTTTCGCTCGACGATTCCATTCTTGGGTGGTTGGTTTGGCCCTTGTTCCTGTAACTCGAATCCGAGCCCGGTATATCCCATTTTAATTTTACACCATTGTGAACCTTACGCCTTTTTTACTCTCTGATCGAGGTTCTCGGCATTGAAAAATCTTCGTAAACTAAATCACACGTGTATATGTTGACATTTAAGAGATATAAAGTCACTAATCCGCATATATATCACCATTGCCCATGATTTTCTTGACTGTATATCTCTTAAATGTCAACATATACACGTGTGATTTAGTTTACGAAGATTTTTCAATGCCGAGCACCTGGATCAGAGAGTAAAAAAGGCGTAAGGTTCACAATGGTGTAAAATTAAAATGGGATATACCGGGCTAGGATTCGAGTTACAGGAACAAGGGCCAAACCAACCACCCAAGAATGGAATCGTCGAGCTAAAACACTTGACAACCTCCTAGAAGCAGTTTTTCTTACCACCAGGCCTTTCTCCATCAATTAGGAATCTGATGCCGTCACTAAACACATTACTTAAATTGTAGCCTTTTGTTGAGTGTTTTTAATTTTTTGGTGTCTAATCCGCATATATATCACCATTGCCCTTGATTTTCTTGACTGTATATCTCTTAAATGTCAACATATACACGTGTGATTTAGTTTACGAAGATATTTCAATGCCGAGAACCTCGATCAGAGAGTAAAAAAGGCGTAAGGTTCACAATGGTGTAAAATTAAAATGGGATATACCTGGCTAGGATTCGAGTTACAGGAACAAGGGCCAAACCAACCACCCAAGAATGGAATTTTCGAGCGAAAACACTTGACAACCTCCTAGAAGCAGCTTTTCTTGCCACCAGACCTTTCTCCATCAATTAGGAATCTGATGCTGTCACTAAACACATTCCTTAAATTGTAGCCATTTGTTGAGTGTTTTTTTTGGGTGTCTAATCCGCATATATATCACCATTGCGCTTGATTTTCTTGACTGTATATATCTTAAATGTCAACATATACACGTGTGATTTAGTTTACGAAGATATTTCAATGCCGAGAACCTCGATTAGAGAGTAAAAAATGCGTAAGGTTAACAATGGTGTAAAATTAAAATGGGATATACCGGGCTAGGATTCGAGTTACAGGAACAAGGGCCAAACCAACCACCCAAGAATGGAATCGTCGATCGAAAACACTTGACAACCTCCTAGAAGCAACTTTTCTTGCCACCAGACCTTTCTCCATCAATTAGGAATCTGATGCCGTCACTAAACACATTCCTTAAATTGTAGCCATTTGTTGAGTTTTTTTTTGGGTGTCTAATCCGCATATATATCACCATTGCCCTTGATTTTCTTGACTGTATATCTCTTAAATGTCAACATATACACGTGTGATTTAGTTTACAAAGATTTTTCAATGCCGAGAACCTCGACCAGAGAGTAAAAAAGGCGTAAGGTTCACAATGGTGTAAAATTAAAATTGGATATACCGGGCTAGGATTCGAGTTACAGGAACAAGGGCCAACCAACCACCCAAGAATGGAATCGTCGAGCGAAAACACTTGACAACCTCCTAGAAGCAGCTTTTCTTGCCACCGGACCTTTCTCCATCAATTAGGAATCTGATGCCGTCACTAAACACATTCCTTAAATTGTAGCCATTTGTTGAGTGTTTTTTTTTTGGTGTCTAATCCGCATATATATCACCATTGCCCTTGATTTTCTTTACTGTATATCTCTTAAATGTCAACATATACACGTGTGATTTAGTTTACGTAGATTTTTCAATGCCGAGAACCTCGATCAGAGACTGAAAAAAGCGTAAGGTTCACAATGGTGTAAAATTAAAATGGGATATACCGGGCTAGGATTCGAGTTATAGGAACAAGGGCCAAACCAACCACCCAAGAATGGAATCGTCGAACGAAAACACTTGACAACCTCCTAGAAGCAGCTTTTTTTTGCCACCAGACCTTTCTCCATCAATTAGAAATCTGATGCCGTCACTAAACACATTCCTTAAATTGTAGCCATTTGTTGAGTGTTTTTTTTTTGTTGTCTAATCCGCATATATATCACCATTGCCCTTGATTTTCTTGACTGTATATCTCTTAAATGTCAACATATACACGTGTGATTTAGTTTACAAAGATTTTTCAATGCCGAGAACCTCGACCAGAGAGTAAAAAAGGCGTAAGGGTCACAATGGTGTAAAATTAAAATGGGATATACCAGGCTAGGATTCGAGTTACAGGAACAAGGGCCAAACCAACCACCCAAGAATGGAAATCGTCGAGCGAAAACACTTGACAACCTCCTAGAAGCAGCTTTTCTTGCCACCAGACCTTTCTCCATCAATTAGGAATCTGATGCCGTCACTAAACACATTCCTTAAATTGTAGTCATTTGAAAAATCGAGGTTCTTGACTGTATATCTCTTAAATGTCAACATATACACGTGTGATTTAGTTTACGAAGAATTTTCAATGCCGAGAACGTCGACCAGAGAGTAAAAAAGGCGTAAGGTTCACAATGGTGTAAAATTAAAATGGGATATATCGGGCTAGGATTCGAGTTACAGGAACAAGGGCCAAACCAACCACCCAAGAATGGAATCGTCGAGTGAAAACACTTGACAACCTCCAAGAAGCAGCTTTTCTTGCCACCAGACCTTTCTCCATCAATTAGGAATCTGATGCCGTCACTAAACACATTTCTTAAATTGTAGCCATTTGTTGAGTGGTTTGTTTTTGGTGTCTAATCCGCATATATATCACCATTGCCCTTGATTTTCTTGACTGTATATCTCTTAAATGTCAACATATACACGTGTGATTTAGTTTACAAAGATTTTTCAATGCCGAGAACCTCGACCAGAGAGTAAAAAAGGCGTAAGGGTCACAATGGTGTAAAATTAAAATGGGATATACCAGGCTAGGATTCGAGTTACAGGAACAAGGGCCAAACCAACCACCCAAGAATGGAAATCATCGAGCGAAAACACTTGACAACCTCCTAGAAGCAGCTTTTCTTGCCACCAGACCTTTCTCCATCAATTAGGAATCTGATGCCGTCACTAAACACATTCCTTA